>CM023404.3:43843105-45184814 GCA_004368105.4 Eucalyptus melliodora
TAAAGTAAATCTCCTGTTACATTACTTGGGTTTCTAATCGACCCACCACAAATAGATTAGTGGCGATGCTTAATCAATTGCATATTAAGAACCTGAATCTAAGTCGTGAATTGATATGGGCTTAGGAGGGCCTGAGCTAAGTTTAGGCTTAGTAATCAATTAGCCAAATCCTAGGTGGTTCACCCGAAATTTAGGTCGCGACAAAAAGGAAGCAACTAATTAATCGAAAAGCATTGGATGAAAGTAAACACTCAAGATATATAAAGAAACTAAATGAATAGTTCTAAGAGCAAATAAGAAAACCTGCAAATTGTCAAGCATTTATACAACACATGAGAAACCCAAAATGTATACCAAGAAATGAATGAGTATTACAAAGATTGGGTCAGATTGGTCATCGACCACTCATCGTCTTGTGTCTTTGGGATGGCCACCTCCATGGACCTATCGTAATTCTAGTCTAATGCTAAAAATAGGATTGGCAATTCAAAAGTACAATTTAAACACGCAATGCAGACACCAAACAAAGCATTCAAAATATTCCAAGAGTAGGCACCAATCAATCATGAATGGGCTCAGGGCCGGCCTTTGGATTGCACATGTAATGACCTACCTAGGGCACCTACCCAATTCATTTTATTATGACATATAATTATTAGCCATCATTTGTGTACATGCATGGCGACTAATGCTGGAAGTCCCTAATTCAGGTTCTAAGTGTTACCCAAGGCAACCCAGGAGTTCATCCATCATACCTAAGCATTCATTTAAAAATCACATGTAAGGCATATAAGAAAGCATGCACTTAGGCCATTTGGCCTTGGTTCTCAATCAATTAATCAATTGACTGAGCCAACAATGGATCACTTATTCAATCATCATGTGCCAAACACAACCACTTGCATTTCACGGCAAAAATGAACACATCAATAATAAAATGATTCATGTGATACCCCCAAAAACCCTTTGGCAAACAATTGGGACATTGATTCGAAAAGGTTTGATAAAGAGTGGGGGCATAGCTCCATCAAGGTATCTAACCTATATATTATCTAAACATGCATAAGGCATTTAACTATTCTATCATGCAATTATATCTAGGAAATCAATTATAATCTACATGATATGCAAATGCAATATTTTTTGTATTTTCGGGATAAATGATTCATGTGATACTGCAAAAACCCTTTCGCAAACAATTGGGAAATTGATTCGAAAAGGTTTGATAAAGAGTGGGGCCGTAGCTTCATCAAGTTTATGGAATACATTTAGCCATCAAGGCTAGCTTGGGCGCATCTTGTGCATAACTGATCAAGTGTCACAAACGTTCTAGATATGATCCAAACTTTGATGAAATTAGTATCAAATCAAAGAACATGAGTTGAAAGTTTTGGTAAAAGGGTGACATAATTTTATCAGGGTTATGGAGCACTTTTAGCCATAAGGCTAGCTTGGGCATATCTTATGCACAATTGATCAAGCATCGTAGACGTTCTAAATATGATCCAAAATTCGATGAAATTCATGTCAAATCAATGTTCAAGATGTACTAAACCACTTTAGTGAAGTAAAGTTTTTCATATGGATTGTAAAATTTGATTAAGAATCTTATTTTGCGAATTTTTCAATTTAAGGTTTGAAGTCAACCAAAAATAAAATTACCTTCATTTTAGTCATAATTAGGTGTTGTTCATGTTATGACATTTGGTCTAGGGACTATTTCTTATCCACTCGTTCCTTAAATTTTGGGAATTGAAGGAAAATTACAATTTTAAGCCCTAATTAGGGATCTAAATCGATTCTTCATGATTCGCGAACGGACAATTATATTTTCACTCCTTTTCTTGAGAACTTCCCAATTTGAGGAATTTTGCTCTCACGAATATAGGGAAATCGAGTTATTGAGCTTCAATTCAAGAAATTCAAGCTGACCCATTCAAGATTAAGGTCTAATTTTATCAACCAAGGTCCAATTTCGAAATTAGACCTCAATTCATTTTTGGCCAAAGTCTCATGACTTCAATTCAAAGTCAATTTGAATGCAATAGGCTATCCTAAGCATGGATAATTAGTCGAATAGGTTTATTGCAATATTAATTGAATTCAATTTCAATTAATTTGCGATTTCGAGCGAGGAATTGCAAATGCCAGTTCTAGCCTATAATGTTCAATTACGTGTACCCATGATCTAAGTTTTCTATTTTAAAATTGCACAAATTTTAAGCCCATGAAGACTCCTCAACTGAGAACCAGTTAGAATTGGTGGAATCGGTGTGAACCGGTTCGACCAGTCCAACCTATTGCCAGCAAGGCAGGCCGGTTCGATACTTTGCCGGCCAATTCTAAATCGTCAGCGACCTATTCCAAGATCCTCATCATGTTATTTTGTGCTCAGGCCATTACATTTTCAAAACTTTGCAAAAACACCTTGGAATTTTGTGAGTTTACAATTTTGCCTTTATTAGACCCTTATCGCGATTCTCATTTTAAACCTTGATTTTTGCGTATTAAACCCATCCGATTGGTCATAAGACGCATTCTAAGTGTGATTAGCCTTTAATGGACTTAATTTGGCCATTAAATCAAAATTTTGATCGTCGGATCGAACCGACGATCAAGATTTAACGATTAGGCCTTAGTATAAAAGGCTTTTCCCTTCAAAATTTCAAATGGGAGCTCATTTACTAAATTCAGATAAAAAAAGTGCAGAAATCTCTCATCTCTCTCTACTTGGCCTGCCCAAAAATCCCCCCCCTCTCTCTCTCTCTCTCTCTCTCTCTCTCTCTCTCTCTCTCTCTCTCTCTCTCTTTGCTATACACCTTCTCCCTCCGCCGGGCCAATTGCTCTCGGCTTAGGTCCCCGCTGTCGATGCTCCGCCCATGCCAACGGTCGGCGAGCTGTCCCTTAGCCTGTTGACATCACTACTATTTCCTCTAGTTGTCGACATTCCCTGCACAACCGTCTGCAAGAAGATGCTCGAGGACTGGCGATCAAACCGACCCCTGATCCAACAACTTTGATTGGATCGATCGCCGATCTACTGTTCCTCCCTGATAGATCTACCTTTGCTAATCCCTTCCTCAAGTTGTGCATGAACCCTTGGTGATTGGAACTCATTCATCCAGCAACCGCAAGACTTCCGATCAAGTCTTTCTTTCACCAGCGTCCAAAGCCAGTTTGATCCGAACCAATTCGGTCTTTCACACGAATCGACGCTATTCGGTGGATTATGGCACCTCCGATCATCGCTAATTGATCCTTAGGAGTAAATTTGACCTTGCTATGGTTAGGGTTTAGAGAATCAATCACTGGAGGATCTCCGTTGATCTCACCTTCCACCAACAGCTTCAAAGTCGGTCCATCGAACCGGTTCTGTCTAGCCTTGAACCGGCAGTCCAACGGATCTCTATCTGGTCCCTAGGCCATCTGATTGGAATCCTCGGAGTCTCAATTATGTTTCGGCGATGATCATTTTGTCTGATAGCGTCTAAACTCAAAGAAAAACGCAAATCGTAAATGTTCTAACCTCGAATCCAATGAAGCGAGATTAGCTTAGCCGATCAAGGCTAGGATTCAACTTTAAATTTACATAATATGCTTAGATATGAGATTTATGATGTTATTGAACAATTTGCTGAAGATTGATGTTTATTGAAGATGAACTTGAGGTTGATTGAACTTAATCTTCATTGATCTGCAATTCCGTGTCTCTGTGATGGACTTAGTGTTTTGGCTGAAACGAGGTGATAGATGAAGTTTTCTGATCTCAATCCCTTCTAGAATAGAAAATAGACTTTTAGAGCTTTGATTTGATAGATAGCACGCTCCGAATGGACGTCATTTGGTCATCGAAAAACACATCCAAATTCTATAGATTCGGAAGTAGTTTTAGGTTGATTTGGGGTCCTGACTTGTTACGATTTTCAGTTTTTATTTATTTTAATACTAATTTTTGTGGACAGAATCTGAAAACTATCTTCACGACGTTTGTACAAAATTTTCTTATTTAAGACATTTTTTCCAGAATTTTTGAAGATGTTTTTATTAGGTAAATTCATCAAAAACCGACCCTGTGTCTATTTGTCCTGCACTAGGTCCGAATTGCATCTGTGTGAAATTAAGGTTGTAGATGCGTCCATTTGACTTTACATCCTTCATAAAATTTGAAATACATGCCATAAGTGTTCTAAAGTTGTATGATTCGCATGGATTGATCATCATTTGATATGTCAATTGCATGTACGAATGTGTTTAGGTACTGCTGCAATTAGTGCATTTAATAACATGTCTCTATTTTGTTATTTTGCGGATTGGACTGCGGATAGGATTGTGTGATCCAAATTGAGTTTCAATATCTTCATGAAAAATGTTCATAATATTGCATTCTACATATCAAATTTTTACTAAGATTTTTGCACAACATTAAATTATCGAAATTGAGCATTGTTCTGTGATGGTCATCTTCGATTAGAGGCTTATCACGAGTCTACCTAAACCCATTCATTTGGGTCTCTTAAAGACCAAATCATGCATTAGTGTCTTCTCAACATTTAAAGTACATGTGACAAGCTTCACCTCCATATATGTCATGTCATATTTGAATCTCATTTGGTATATGAAAATCATGCATCACTTAGGCTCATTGCATTTGAAATTCATCAAACATGTCATTCCTAGTTCTAAGTCATTTTACAATATTAATGAATCCTGTGATTTCTTTTGCATCCCAACTTAGGGTTCAATGTTCAACCTGAATCTTTATCACATTCAATCCTTTGTGATATGTGAGTTTCATACTATCCATGCATTGTTTAGGTGGTCTTATGAACTATTAAGCATGCATCATGTTCTGTTCTTGCTTTTGGCTGACCTGTGCAATTTCACGAACATCAATTTTCAAATATCAATTTGACCTTGATTGGATTTGAAACTTCTTAGGAAGTATTAAGAATCATTTAGATCTTTCCAATGCCATTGATTTGTGTGATTTGCTTATCATTTGTCCCTTTTCCGTTTTTACCAAGTTAAATTAGAAATCTGACTTAGGCAAAATTTGGAACCCCTATTTTACTTTTGTTAAGTCTGACTTTTATCATTTTTGTGTGATTTTCTCATTAGAGATTCTCAGGTTGGACTCTTAATGAACTTTGTTCAACTTTATTTTGTCTATGTTTTGGTGAAATTTTGTATTTTTCAGAGCTTGTTTGCTAGGTTAAATCTCCATTGTTATGTCGTGATACCCTGCTGTTTTGCTGAATTTCCTATGCGATTTTGAAATTCGTTGATTTTTTATAAATGCCTACGTGGCTCGTTGCAGAAAACTTTCTTCATGAAGTCTGTTCATTATAATCTTTTGAATATTTTTCATTTTTCTTGGAACAAATTATCAATAGGTCCTTTGTCAATTGTGTCAATTTTTTTGCGTTGTTTCGTGACTTTGTGTTACAACCTTCTGCTGTGTTTTTCTTCTAGAATTTTTTAGGTTAACTGGCATGTTGAATTTGCTTTTCATGTATTCATGAATTTTTCCCTCACCTTTTGAACTTCACACACAAATATTCTCAGAAGATAAAAAGCCCTTTAGGGTGTGTTTGGTAACGATTCTATTCCCGGGAACAGATTCTGATCTAAATTGATTCTTTTTTATTTTGTTCCCAGGAACAATTTCTAAACATTTTAAGATGTTTGGCAACTGTCTCAAATTTCTGATTCTAGAATAAAATTGCTTTTGGTATTGTGCTCATTGATTCTCTTCCAAATCAATTTCTTTTAATTTTTAAATAATTTTTTTCATTTTTTCCTCTTTTTTTTTTCATTTTTCCTTTTTTTATTTTAATTTTTTTCCTTTTTCTCCTATTCTTATTCTTCTTCTTCTTCTGGTCGATCGTCGGACCGGCGATCAGCCAATGGCTAGACAAGGGTCAGCGACCTCATCGGCCCTCGGTGAGGCCGGCCCTCATTAGCTGAGCCTCGTCGACAGTTGGGCGAGGCTCTCCTAGCCCCACTGAGGCTCAGCCTCGCCAGATCTAGTAAGGCTGAGCCTTATCGGTGGCCAGGCCGGCCTCACCAAGGCCGGGCGAGGCATGCCTAGCCACCGGCAGGGCTGGGCGAGGCTCGCCTGGCCACCGGTGGGGCTGGGTGTCACGAGGCAAGCCCAGACTCGACGAGACCGAGCCTCGTTGGTGGCCAGGCGAGCCTCGCCGGGGCTAGGCGAAGCCTGCCTAGCCTCGCCGGGGCTAGGCGAAGCCTGCCTAGCCCCGCTAGTGGCTGGGCTTGCCTCTAGCGAGCTCGCCGGACCTCACCCTGGCTTGGCGAGCCTTCGGCGAGCTTGTTAAATCGATTCTAGTGACTAGCGGCGGCTGCAGACGGCGGCGTACGGTGGCAAATAGTGTTAGATGGTGGCAACAGGATGAAGAAGAAGAAAAGAGAAGAAGAGAAAATAAGAGAATAAAAATAGTTGGTTTTGATTCTTAGATTTGTTCCCGAAACAAGAATCAACTTTTTTTTTTTTAATTCTTGATTCTATTCCAAATTTACTTTCGGGAACAAAAAAATAGAAATTTGTTCCCAAAAACAAAAATTTTACCAAACACAATTTTGTTTCAAAACTACTCTCGGGAACAAAAAATCAGAATCTGGCACTGTTTGGATGGTTATCAAACAGGCTCTTATTGTGATTTTCAGACCCCTTGAACATCATAAACTTGTATGAAGTTTTCTATTCTTGTTGATTTGAACCCGATTTTTGTTCAAATGTGCTAAATGGATAAGTGATCCAAGTTTGGTTCACTAAAATTGTTTGATTGTTTGGAAAATAAGACTCAAGGGCATGCCTACATATTTATTTTCTACTAATGCATGTGGATTTTAGATGTATGTTTAGACACAATGCCTAATTCCATGAGGTAACCTTGGGATTCACTTAGAACATGTCCCAGGGACTTATAACGTTAGTGGCCTTACAAGAGCACAAATGATCACTAATGGCTGTAAGTGATAAAAAATGAATTGGGGTAGGTGTTTACAGGGATCGACACTTGAATTACAAAGGCCGATCCCGAGGCCCTATCATTTATTCAATTGTGCATATGATTTCAATTATTTGATTGTTCTCGATCATTTCTTCTACTTTTAACTATTTTATCGTAAATGATTGTTTCTTTCCTGATGTATGTTCCTTCTTCTAGTTCTTAGATTAGGGTTAGATTAGGTCCTTGGAGGTGGAGACCCATCAAGATATGAAGACGATGTAAGGTTGATGTCCTATCTAACCGTGATGTTGTACCATTCATCTCTTACACATGTCTCGGGTTATTTTTGTGTTGTATAAATACTCAACGAGTTGCAAGTTTTATTTCTCCCATTAAATTTTCGTTCATCATTTAGAGTTGTAGGTTAGATTCATCGCTTTCCCTAAACTGTTCAAATTGGTTGTTTACTTAGTATCTTGCCTTTAAATTTCAATTGTGTGTTTTCTTTTCTCTTTCTTAAAAATAGAGTTGCATGTAATCAACCATCTACGAATGATCACTTAGTTAGTATTATCAACTCGAAAAAATAAAAAAGAAATGCATAAAAGCTTTAGGAAACATGATAAACCGTTAGGTACCGAAAGGGCGCTAAAAAAAGTATTAGCATAACCTAAGTCCCTGAACCTAGAATCTCTAGTTGCGTAGAAATCGAGGGACAACTCTCGTGACATCTTGATTTTCCAATTCTGTTTTCAATTTAATGAGATAGGCCTTTCATCGACGCACCTATAGTTCTTTTCTCTAAGCTGATCACTCAAGAGATAACTAATCTATCTGGTGAAGCCGTTAAAGATTTTAACGCAATAGACTTGGGAATTCGACCATAAATCAATTGCTCAATCATGCTAATTTACAAGGGTCAATATGACACTGTCAAAATCAATCAAAGATCGGGGATATGTCGGTTCGACTGAGGTATGTGATTAAAGTGTGAGTGATTCTATCTAATTGCAAAATTCTCGTCAAACGGCACTAAGCTAATTTTTCTGTCATTTATGTACCCTATGCTTGTAATTGAACCATCGAGATTTTCACAACAACCTAGAGTCGCCAATGAGTCAAAGATGCACAATGTGGCTCGAAAATAATCGACCATGGGTCCATTATACTAAAAATTCCTAAAAGCTACCTGGTAGGTTAGGTCACGCTAAAATCGCGTCCGGTTGAAATTAACAACGAATTTAAACCTGATTTCAGAAATTCAAAGTTCTGTCATATCACAATTCATTTTAGGAACGTTGACTCATTCTCCGAAGATTTTTATGCAAAATTGAGATTTTGACGAAAAATCAAAGTTGGGTTATTTTGGACCGAGAAAATTAGAGGGTTGTTTTTGGTTGCATTTTTTCTGTCAAGTTGGTTCAATTGATGAGGACAAATCATGAGATGGATGATGGCATCTTGGCTGAATTTATGGGGAATGAATTGAGCCCAATTGATGAGAATTGAACGAGATTTGGAGGGAAATTGTCCAAATTCGTAGCCAAGAGGGTGTAGCCACTTTTGGACCATTTCAATGGCTTGTTGGGGAAGCCTTGGATATGCAATTGGCTGGGGATGAGGGCTAAAGTGGTGGGGGCCTTTGCAATGAGCAAATTGGGATATTTTCTTGGACTTTTAAGGCAATTGGGTCCCCCCTTGTTTCAGTTGGCTTCTTCTTCTTCATTGGGCTTCCTTTATCTATTGTTGAGAGTTTTGAAAGCTCAAAATTCCGGAGAGAACCAGAGAAGACCCCCTTGCCGTCAATTGCCTCCCTTGACACCGTCATGCACCGTCCACCACCCGAGCCCCACGCGCCAACCTGCGCATCTACGCACTTGTCCACTTGCATTCAAGCCTTCTAGCCACCGTCCCGAGCTACCCTAGCCACCCTTGCAGCTCGCCTGGTCATCGTTCACCATCGTCCAACAGCCGTCGTCGCCCGCCTGACCCCGCAGCAGCCATCCACCGCCCATGTGACCATTTCAGCCTAAGCCTAGCCCCGACCAGCCTTCTCAGCCCAAAAAGCAGAAGCCAAACCTCAATTGTGGGCTGAGGTCTTCTAGGCCCATTTTAAGGCCCGTTTGGACCTACGTTGGTGTCGTCGCAAGCTCAAGTGTTGCTCACCTCCGCATCGCCATCGCCGTGGGCTCACCGGCCATCTAAATCAGTGAGTTTACTTGCTAAACTCTTCTTATGTAGTTAATGATACTTAGTGCATAATTAGTTTAGGCTAAGTGTGGATTAGGTGGTTAGTTAGTTTAGATTAGTGATTTAATGGTTTAATTATGCATGTTAGATGGTTGGAATAGACCAATTAAGGGCTAAATAAATTGTACTATTTATCTAGATAGGTTCGGAAATTTTCTTGGCCTGTTTAGGTGGTTAGATTAGCGTTTCTGGCCTAAGTTAGTATTTATGGCATTTAATTTGCATTATTTAATTAGTTTTTTTAATTATTTATTATTTTTTGAAAATTATACCGAGATAGCCGGTGACCAGAATTTCGTGCTGATTATAGTAGTATGCTTAGTTCATGCAATTGAGTATTAATTTGTGCAAATTGAGTAGTGATTGGAATTTTGGTTATTTATTTCAAAATTGTGAAATTTTGATACTTAATTAGAAAATCCCGAGTGTCGGGTTTTAACACCGAAAGTTGTTTTAAAGACTATATCGAACTATGGGATTTTAAAAGGAAGGATATCAATTTTTTAGTTCAAATCGACCGTGTACCCACACATGATTATTTTACCGTGTGTTTTTAATACAAATAAAATAGGCCAAGTACATTATTTTAATTGGGACATTTGAATGCAGAGCACGAAGTCTTGGTCAGGATTGGATGGATGCATGAATGGTTATGAGAACCCGTCCCTGAAATGAGTCGAGTGGACATGCCCCTATATAAGATGCCCTAACAATGGATGCCGGATCGCGATAATGGCCGAACAAAAGCTCCTTCGGGAATGCCGTCCCCAATGTGTGTTGGGTGGACGTTGTCGTGCTCAAGGGATGAGGCGATGCCTGGTTACTCCAGAAGTCCACCAAACGTCAAGTAGGCCGTGCTCATTGGGCCATGATTAAAAATTGGGATGCATGTTGAGTGAAATTGACGAGCCTAATTATGGGACAAAATTGTGTGGCACAGTATGGGACGTGTCATAATGATTTGGCATTATAATTGGGACCCTTGTGTTTATTGAGATGAAAGTGGTGGCATTCCAATTGATTGAGTGTGATTACTGCATATGGTTGTGTATTTCAACTGTGCTAACCTGTAAGGAGAATATGAGACAAGGTGAGTCTCTGTGGTTGTGTAATTGTGTGGCTAGGCGTATTTCCTTCCTAGTCAGAGTTTAGGGGATGGACTTGCTGAGACGTTGTCTCACCCCGTCGTGGGTTCAATCTTTTTAGGTCATTAGATGGCAGCCCCTCTAGTACGTTATGGTTAGCCTCGGAAGGTTACTGAGCTGATTACTGACTTCCCTATTCTTAGAGGCCACTAGGTCTATGAGCTCATAGTGACCACCATCCGGGTCGATCAGGGCCTACCTCAGAGGGTACCTCATCAATTTAAGGCGTGATTTCACCACGAGCTCAATGGATACAGAGTTGGTCCCCTCTAGGGTTTTGAGATCCCTATTATGATAGTTGACGCCGCTTTCGGCGAGGGTGCAATTGACCCTCCTGATGGTGTTGTGGAGGACCCGGCACCTGGAGCCTGTGGAGTCTGAAGGATCGGTGAACGTGTCCGACTAATGGGTCATAAAACAGTTTCCTTTTTTGGTAGACAAACTAGTTTTGTATATAAACCTAGTTTATTTATAATGGCGTGTTTTGGTTGTGAATTTGTTATCTTGCTTTTCTATCCCATGTTGTTTGCTATCAGGGGATTTGTTTATCCACTTTCGCATGTGCGATAAAATGAATAGGTCAGCTACGCGTCCTGAGACGTCGCAATTTCATCGACCACCGAGGGATGCGTGCGCGCTCGGAGCTCCGGGGCATGACAACTCTCAAACCTCGATTGGGTTTTCTAGTCGACCCCCCAAAAACAAGGTTAATGACGACTCTCATCCTTATTAGGTTGCTCTAAATAACTAGATAATCGAATTAACCATTTATGAGGGTTATGGGTCTCGACAAGGCTCACCATGGTTTAGTAGCCGTGGAAAGTTCCTAATGGATGAAATGATACCACCATTGGAAGTGAGTACTATTGGGAGGGTTACCATGGTAAAAGTACCTCAAAATTTGTTATCCACATCTGATCTCCTCTTTCAAGGTGTGTTGCTCATATGGGTACATATCACGACACCGTACAAGCTTGGGAGAGCTTGCGAGTGTGAGCAAGGGAACTCACAAGGGTTTGTTTTGAAAGGTGAGGTTGCCACGCCCTAATCCACGAGCGTGTGCCCATCCCTCGGTGGTCGATAAATATGCAACGTCCCAGGACACGTCACCGACCCATTCATTTTTATTACACGTGCCGAAGTGAAACAAATCCCCTAACAACAAAAGCTTGGGATAGAAAAGTAGGCAACAATTCACAACCAAAACGAGCCTTTTATAAACACATAGGTTTATTTACAAAAGTCAATCTACAAAATATCGGTCTCAAAAGAGAACTGTCCCATGACCACTAGCCAAACATGTTCGCCGATCCTTCGGACTCCACAGGCTCCAGGGGCGTTGGGTCCTCCACCACACCATCGGGAGGGTCAGCTACATTTTCACCTAGAATGGCATCAACTGCCACATCGAGAATATCAAAACCCCTAAGGGACCCACCCTGAATCCATTGGGTCCGTAGTGAAACAACGCTCTGAATTGATGAGACACCCTACGAAGTATATCCTCGTCGACCTAGACGGTGGTCAACACAAGTTCATAGACCTAATGAATTTCGAGATCAGGGTAACTAAAAACCCGCTCAATAACCCTCATCGGTCGACCAAAACGTTATGGAGGAACCGCCATCTACAGACCTGAAAATGTTAAGCCCATGATGGAGTGAGACAATGTCTTAGCAAGTTCACCCCCTAAACTTCGACTAGGAAGGAAATACACCCAAGGGTGGCCTAGCCACACAAGTCAGAAGACTTACCTTGCCTTATTTCCCTCTTGTACGTCAGTACAGTTCATAATCAATCATTCAATTCAATCAATACTATCTATCAAACAGTACTATCTATCAATCCATACTATCTATCATTCAACACCATCTATCAATTGTTTCGCCGATATGATAACTGCTCACCCAAGCTAAAATATAGATAGACGGTAGCTCACCAAAGCTGATATAAATAGATAGTAGCTCATCAAAGATGATATAGATAGATAGTAGCTCGCTAAAGATAATATAGATAGATAATAGCTTTGCCAAAGCCGATATATGTATATTACAGCTCACCAAAGCTGATACATATATTTTATTGCTCACCAAAGTTGATTAATGCTCACCTAAGCTGATATGGTATTTAAAAATCACTTTCGGTGTCAACACCCGATGCCTAGTATTTTCTTCTTAAAATACCTATGTTTCACAATCATCACTTAATTTCACAAAACATTATTCAATTACAGAAACTAAACACATCACTGTGATCAATACGAAATTCTATCGACCGGCTCTCCCGATAATTTCCTGAAAATATTAATTAATTAATAATTAAATAAGTTCCAAAAATTAAATTAAATTAATTTAAATCTAAAATAATATAATTAAATAATATTTTTAATTTAAATAAATAATTAAATAAATGAAATAATTAATTAAAATTCTAATCATGCTTACACTAATCTAATTACATAATTAGACTACTTAAACCATACACTAAACTAATCATTCATCTAATCTAATTAATATTTAACTGAGCTAATCTAACCACCTAAACATACTTAGCATAATCTAAACACCCCTTATGCAAAATTAACTCTCTAAGTAGAGTTTTGTGAGTAACTCACCGGTTTAGCATTCTAGTGAGTCCACAGCAACAACGATACCAAGGTAGGCGACAATCCTCAAGCGGTGACACCAACAAGGTCTGGGAAAGGCTTGGAAATGGGCCACAAAGTTCCAAAGCCTTGCGAGTTTCTCACCTTTTGCTTGTTGGATCTAGAGAGAGAACTAGCTGCTGAAATGACGAGGTAGGGCTGATCGGAGCTCCGACAAGCGGGTGGCCGGCAACCAGTGGCACCCGGGGGTCAAGGGGGACTTGCTGGTGGTTGGTATGTGCGGAGGAAGGGTCGAAATGGGGAGAAAACGAATGAAAATGTGAAACAATGCAAGTGGGCAAGGCTCTAGGCGGTCCGACGACTGGTGACTTCCGGTCGACGGCTTAATTCGGTGAGCAGCCGGGCTGTCCTGAGCACAGTGATGGGTGGCACGGGAGCTAATTCGCACTAGAAGGCAACTTTTAACTCAGGTTTTTGGAGAAATGTCAACTGGAGTAGAAACAGGAAGAAGGAGAAAACAGAGGGGAAAAGAGGTCGACGGTGGCGGCTTAACTGGTTCGGCGGGTGTGTGATGGTGGAGGGGAAGGTACTGCTCTATTTCCTAGTTCGCTCAAGCTTTTGCTAAGCCTTAACAATGGAGAAAGCCAAGTTTCAAGGAGGAAGAAGAGCTGCTGAAGAGGGAAACCCCAAATGGCCTCCTAGGCTTCCAACACTTGGCCAAACACTTGAGTGACTACCCCACCAGTTGCTCAGCCATCCACAGCCCATTTCTCTCTCCCCAAGCTTCCTCAAGAAGTCTCCCATGTGGTCCAATTGTTCATCCCCTCATGGCATACGAATTTGTACACTTTCCCCTCTAAATCCATCAATTCCCTTTCAATTCTCATCCAATTGAGCTCAATTTGTTGTCCATAAATCCAACCAAGGTGCCATCATCCTAATCAACATTTTTCCTCATCAATTAGTCCAACTTGGATCCCAAAAACACAACCGAAAACAGACCTACAAATTTCCCTATCCAAAATACCCTAACTTTGGATTTTTTACCGAAAATCTCGGTTTGTAGAAAAATTTTCGGAGGATGAGTTGACGTTCCTAAAATGATTTATGACATGACAGAACTTTCACTTTCTAAAATCGAGTTCAATTTTGCGGTTAATTTCAATTTGACGCAATTTTAGCACGTCTTAACCTACCGGGTAGCTTTTAAGAACTTTTAACACTTTTGACCCATGATCAATTATTTTCAAGCCACAAAGTGCATCTTCGGCACATTGGCAACTCTCAGTTATCGTGAAGATCTCGAGATTTCAAATACCGACACAGGATACCAAAACAACAGAGAAATCGGTCTATTGCCAATTGACAAGAATTATGCAATTAGATGGAATACCCATACTTAATCACATGGTTTTGTCGAATCGACCTATCTCCGGTCTCTAGTCGGTTTGTACCGTAATGACCCTTGCAGATTAGCACGGTCGAGCAGTCAATTCCTAGTCGAATTCTTAAGTCTATTGTGTTTAGATTCCTTAACACTACACCTGATAGGCTAGTTATCTCGTGAGTAGCCTACTCAACTAAAAGAACTATAGGCGCATCGATGAAAAGCCCGACTCATTTAATTGAAAGCATAATTGGAAAATTAGGATGTCACAAAGGTGATGACGTCTTTATGGATGCGAACCGTGAGGGAACTCTCATCATCAAGTGCCCCTAAACCCAACCTTTCCCCCCTTCATTGGCGCATGAGGGGTCGGGTCACGACAATTGTTGACAGCTGCCGCTTCTTGACCATCTTGTTGAGTAGGAGCTGGTACTTCTGGACCATTTGCAACTACATCCCACATATCTAGATCTAGATCTGTGGCTTCAATGTATCACTTCATTCTTTGCTTACAATAGCCATAGTTGCTTCTATCAAAATATGGTGGCTTGTTGGGAGCTTAGGCATCATTAGTAAAGAAGCTACCAAAGTTAGCCATAATAAATGATCTTTGTACTCAGAAGAAATGCACTTCAAATAATGAGCAATAGAGCTCCGATACCAATTGTTGGGGTTAATAGTACAACTTAGAGGGGGTGAATAGGTTGCTTTCAAATTTTGATGATCTTTTGCAAAAACAAGCTGCTTGCTAAGTAAAGATCACCTCAACCTAATGTTTATATAAATACTAACTATATGGCAATATATATAAGATATGAAAAGCAATGGGATATAGAGAGTTATAGTGGTCCGGCTTTATCCTTAAGCCTACGTCCATTCTTCGGACTAATAAGCTCAAGACGGGCTGGATTTCACTAACAATCTGCTTGGAAAGTTACAAATGGCTAGCACTGATCTTTTACATGATAAATCTCGCTATCTAGACTCAATTGCTACACTTACACGTGTATACTTAATCTTTAGCACAATTGCTAAACAGTATGAATATCAAAACAATAAGACAGAGAGTTTTTAGCTAAGAGTAACAGTGTATAGGCTGCTTCTTCTTTTATGTTCCTCAAGGTCATCTTTTTTATACTCTTCCTTATTCTATCCATTAAGGATGGTTTAGAGAAGTAGATGACCATTAGAGAGTTTCCATTCAGCTGCTGTCTAAGAAGGTACTACCCATACAGCTTTTTCCTTGGGACTTCTGCAAGCTAACCAAAAATAACAACTGTTGTTGTCTTCTCATTGCAGTTTCTGACTAATCTGTCAAACAACCAAGCTACCCTACTACATGCTTTATTCTAATTCTACTGCTATGTGAATCCAGATCTTTCAACGGCTCTTTAGTTGAGCCAACGAACATCATTTGGTGTATTTGGTTGTTATATCACCATCAACCTGATCTTATAGCTTCAACATAAACATCATCATTAGCTAATTTTTTGGGGTGACTAGTACCGTTTGTCATAACAAGACATTTGTGAATTTCTTTCAAATGGATCACACCATGGATGTTGCATAGTCCTTTGGTCCAAACTTCTGCATACAATATAATAAGTAATATACTAAAGATAATTTGGACATCATCAAAATCACTTGAAAATGTTTACTCCAATAGACCTAAAAGTTATTGATGTCATGGCCTTTTTCCCCCATGTGATACTCGCAAGCTTTGGTGACATCAAACCCAACAAACTTCGGTGGATTGTCCCTTGGGATCTCCTTAGCCATGAGTTAACGCTTGATTAATATCGGGAATAGTTAGGACATAGGCCTCGGAAGAGGGATAAACTGTCTTTGTGGCATTCGTCCTTTACACTTGCAACTTTGGAGGTTGCCCTTAGGTGACTTAGTAGGCTTTTGAGTGGGAGCCGAATAGGACTTTTTGAGTCGTGGCATTTTGGATGTACGTAACTTACACCACAAACTCCTTATCTTTCTTTGGAGCAAACTTACGACCGGAACTCTCGGGAACCTTGCCATCTTGCGTGGCCCATTCCACCCTTTCGCCTACATTGATGAGATGGACGAAGGTTAAACAACCGTTGGTGTACATTTTCTCGAAGTATTCCTTCAAGAATAACTACATTGTTTTCTTCTCAATGAGCGGAGGTTTGACTTGGGACACGGTGACTCTCCACCTTTTCACATATGTCTTGAAAGTCTCGTTTTGTCTTTTCTCAACTCGAATTAGATCCTCTCAAGTCAGAGCAATTTTGGAATTAAACTTTTATTGTTAAAGGAATTCATCTGCCAAACCTCTTAGCCATGTATCTTCTCAAGCTCAAGTTCGATAAACCATGACTGTGCAGGCCCAGACAAGTTATCTTGGAATGTGTTGATTAGAAGGGGGACATTTTTAGAGTATCGAGCGATTTTACCTAGGTAATATTTGAGATGGGTCTTTAAGCACCTAGTTTCATCATATCTTCTTATAAACTCTAGCTCTTTGAAAGCTTCAAGGACTTTCACCTTAGTGAATGGCGAGAATTTGTCTATGCTTTGTAGTTGATAGATTTGTAGCATGCACAAGCATTCTTCCATCTCAATGAGGCGTCTTGCGCTCTCTTCGTTTAAATGAACAACAGGGGTCTCCTTGTGCAGAGCTTCAACATCTATTATGTCACGCCCCGAACCTCGAAAGCGTGCACATCCCTCGGTGGTCAATAAAATTGCGACGTCCCAGGACATGTCGCCGACCTTTTCATTTTATTGCACATACGGAAGCGTATAAACAAATCCCTAAACAACACAAATATGGGATAGAAAACAAAGATAAAATTTTCACAAAACACTTTTATAAACACATTGGTTTTATATAAAAAAAGTCTACAAAAAGATCGGCTCTCACAAAGAAGTTGTCCTATGACATACTAGTCGGACACATTTACTGATCCTTCGGACTCCACCTCCATAGGCTCCAGGGGCATCAGGTCCTCCACAACCCCATCAGAAGGGTTAGCTGCGCCCTCGCCCAGAGCGGCGTTGACCGTAACGGCGGGCATATCAAATCCCTGAAGGAGACCTACCCTATACCCATTGAGTCCATGGCAAAACCACACCCTGAATTGATGAGGTACCCTTTAAGGTAGGCCCTCATCGACCCAGACAATGGTCACCACCATCTCATAGGCCCAATGACCATGGGGATAAAGATGTGTATGCTCCACTCGATAACCCCCCGAGGCTGACCAAAACGTTCAAGAGGGACTGCTATCTAAGGACCTGAAAAGATTGAGCCCACGATGGGGTGAGACAGTGTCTCAGTAAGTTCACCCCCTAAACCCCGACTAAGAAGGAAATACTCCTAGAGGTAATCTAACCACACATCACAGAAGACTTACCTCACTTCAGTTCCTTCCTGAACGTCAGTACAATTCATATCACATATAATTGCATTAAAAGCACTCATCAATCGGGACGCCTCAACTTATAACCCGAACAATTACAGGGGTCTCAATTATAAGGCCAAATCATTATGACACGTTCCATTCCGTGCCACACAATTTTGTCCCAAAATTGATATCCTTCCCTTTAAAATCCCACTGTTTGATATAGTCTTTAAAAACATTTTCGGTGTCAAAACCCAACACCTAGTATTTTCTAATTAAATACCAAAATTTTGTAATTTTAAAATAAATACTCAAAATCACAATCATCACTCAATTTGCACAAATTAACCATTAATTGCATAAACTAAACACACCACTACAATCAGCACTAAATTCCGGTCACCGGCTATCCCGGTATAATTTCCGGAAAATATTGAATAATTAAATAACTTACAAAAATAAATAAATAATGCAAATTAAATCCAATAAATGCTAACGCAAGTTTAAAATGCTAATCTAACCACCTAAACAGGCCTAGAAAATTAATGCGCCTATCCACATAAATAGTACAATCTATTTAGCCCTTAATCAATCTATTCTAACCACCTAACAATCATAATTAAGCAATTAAAACGCTAATTACAACTAACTAACCACCTAAGCCATACTTAGTATAATTTAATTACCTACTAAATGTCATTAACTCCCTAAGCATAGTTTAGCAAGTAAACTCACCGGTTTTGTGGGCCAATGAGTTCATAGCGATAGCGACATCAAGGCGGGCAAGAACTAAGCCTGGAGCGACACTAATGGAGGTCCAGATGGGACCTAAAACAGGCCTCAAAGCTCTTAGCTGGGCTAAAAGAGGCTGGTCGGGGCTCGGCTTCGCGCGGAAAAGGGCTAAACGAGATGGCAGTGATTGCAGTGGGCCTAGGCAGTGGCTCCGGCGGCTTACAAGGATTCGACGGCAACTAGGGCGAGCTCGGGGACCTGCGAGCAAACGTGGGATGGTGGCCTAGGCTCGCGGGGGACGGCGAGCAGGCGCGAGACAAGTGGGACGTGAGTGGGAGGTTGGCAATGGCTCAAGCGAACGGCAGCTGCTTGGGCAGGCGGCACGAGCGATCGATAGCGTGAGTGACTAGTTTCTTTGGTTTTCTTGAGCTCACAACACCTCAACAATAGATAAAGCAATCCAAGAAAGAAGAAGAAGGTTGCTGCAATTGAAGGGGGACCCAAAACACCCAAAAAGTCTTCTATAAATATCTTGGACCATCATTTGGTGACCCCCACTAGCCTTAGCCATCCACATAAGCCATTTTTCCTTTAATCTTCCTCGACAAGCCTCAGTTGAGGCCCCAAATGTTGTACCCCACTCTTGGCTATGTATTTGAGGCATTCCCCCTCCAATTTCATTTCAATTCTTCTCCGAATTAATCCAATTGAAGCCCATAAATTCAGCCAAGGTGTCCATGATTAATTTCACATTTTTCCTTGCCAATTAGTCCAACTTGACGACCAAAAGTGCAACAAAAAATAGCCCTCTAATTTTCCCGGTCGAAAAATGCCTAAATTTAATTTTTCACCAAAAACTCGAGTTTGCAATAAAATCTTTAGAGGATGAGTTGACATTACTAAAATGAATTGTGACATGACAAAACTTTCAACTTTTGAAATTGGGTTCAAATTCGCGGTTAATTTCAACCGGGTGCGATTTTAGCATAACCTAACCTACCGGGTAGCTTTTATGAATTTTTTTGTGCAATTGACCTGTGGTTGATTATTTTTGAGCCACATTGTACATCTTTGACTCATTGGTGAGTCTCAATTATCATAAAAATCTCAAGATTTCAAATATGGGCACAGGGTACAGAAATGACAAAAAAAAATTATTTAGTGCTGTTCAACGAGAATTTTGCAATTATGTGGAATCACCCACACTTTAATCACATATCTCAGTCAAATTGACCTATCTCTGATCTCTGATCAATTTTGATAATGCCGTATTAACCTTTGCAGATTAGCACGGTTGAGCAGTCGATTTTTAGTCGAATTCTCAAGTCTATTGCGTTAAAATCCTTAATGGCTTCACTAGATAGACTAGTTATCTCGTGAGTGATCAATTCAAAGAGAAGAAATATAAGCACATCGATGAAAAGCCCAACTCATTCATTTGAAAACAGAATCAGAAAATCAGGATGTCACACATTACAAGTGGGGTAGTCGTAGGGATTCCCTTAGGGGATTCCTTCTCAGTAGGCTCCACTACCAGCGAATCAATAGGCACAATAGGAGTTGGTATTGCAGTAGCAAGAGCTATATGAGCCAATGTCTTGACTTGATTAGAGAGATCCATTAATAACGCCATCATTTGGACCATCTACTTCTCCATGTTGGTAATATGGGTACGAGCATCCTCGTTCTCCATGCAAGCTTGAGAACGAGTCCGTATACCAAATTTACTTCCAGCCGTGTTAAAGACCTTTCGAGAAAGAAAGAATGGAATCAATATCCAGAAGAAGAAATTGACCAAAAAACATAAACCTTTCAATTTTATATTTCCTTGAAATGAAATAAGGATAAGATGCCTTTATATGATTTCATTGTCATATAAATGACTTCTTATCACAACTTCCTCAAAGCAAATATACAATTAAAAGCAATAACAACAAATGATTAATGCAAATGCCCTTGTCTATTGAAGTTCATTCATGGAATCAAAATATAAAATTACATCAAATGCTTACAATCAAAAGAATTCCCTATATATCATCTAGGGAAAGGAAATCAACAAAGGAAATTCTTATTACACCAAGTGCTAATGCAATACATGGGAAAATCCTATACAAGCTTTTCTAAGATGAAGGAAAAAGGCTAGTGATCCAATCGGATGAGCTTATTTTCATGCATTAAGTGCTCCACTCCAGCTATGGCCTCACCTCTTTCTCTCAAGATCTAGACGACGTAAGCATGTTATTGTGTTGATCTCTCAAGAATGTCAAGTAGTTCCATAAGAAGCTTAGGCTCGACTCGGCCTTGGATATAATCCAATGAAGCCTAGTGGGTCCTCATTTCTCCCTCTAGATCATTGTTGTGATATCCTAAATTTTCATTGTATATATTATGTATATTTAGCTATATAGAAATAAGATTCATATTTCTTTATACAAGCATTGATAATTGTCACATGTTCTCTTTGTATTTGATAACTATAATTTATTAGCCACTTTTCACTAATTTGATTGCCAAATTCCTTAGTTTATCACCTAGTTTCTTATCTTCAAATTATATCATTCCTTACATCATTTCTTTTAACTTTAGCCCATTAATGCTCTTTAAGCTTGCAAGCCAAGAGTCTTCATTCATTCTCCACATCTCCCTCATTTTCAACCATAATAACCTACAGATTTACATCATGCATAACTTCACCCTTTTGCTTCAATAATTACAAATCAAATAAAAATTCTTATTCATTCATTTACATAGGTGATCTTATGCTCTTTTCGATCATTACATTCATCTAGCTACTCAAATTATGCTACTTGTAACCTTTTAATTTCTATATTCTCCACCAAGTGTTTTAACACCAATGTCATCATGGCTTTTAACCTTAGTTAACTGAATGTATTGTTCTTAACTAATGAGAATGACAAGACAAGGTCTTCTCTATCTCTTATTGATGCTTGAAATGATTACAACTCAAATAACGTTTCCTCATTCAAGCATTTTACTTGGCAAAATATCAAAACATCTACTTTGGAACCTTAGAGTTAAGCCATTTGTCACCTTCTAATTTGACCATCTCTCATTCAATCTCAACCTAGTGTTTTTAACCCAATGTTATCCTTGCCTTTAACCTTGGTTAAAGGATCTTATCCTTTTGTAATTTATGGAGGTCTTCTAAATACATTCCCCTTGGCCACGTGCTTTCAATCTAAGTACTTCAAGTTATCATTGCTTTTTAACCTTGGTTAATGAATCTTATCCCTTTTTAACTCTTGTGAAGTGGTCTAGTACATCTCCCTTCTTTGCTTGTAGGAGCCACGTAGGATAAGTACACTAGAAGTGCCAAAAGTTGTGTACAACACTCACTATAGTGTCAAAAGTTTTTTTTTTTTGGGTGATCATTTAAGTGCCATTTAAAAAAAAATTATCACTTAAGTGCCAACTTTCATCTAAGTAGCTGAAAATCTAACATGCCTATATTTTATTAATTTCTCAGTCCTATGTGACTCACTGGGATGCCTAGTCAATAGATAACTCCTAAACGACGTCGTCTAAAAGTTATAAATAGTGATTATTTAAGTGCCAAATTTTGCTTAAAGTGATCACTTTAGTGTCAGTCATTCTTCAAAAGCGATTACGTTAGTGCCAACCATGCGACGTGGACTAGAGTTTTTACAAATTTGCCACGTCATACTATAATTTTAATTACAAAAGTCACGTAATCAATTTTGTTGGAATTTCTCACTGTTGGCACTTCAATGATCGTTTTTTCTCTGATTTGGCACTTAAATGAGCCGGCAAAAACTTTTAGCACTAAAATAAGAGCTATACATAACTTTTGGCACTTCTGGTGTACTTGTCTCAAGAAAACCTTAACTTATTCTTTATTCTTACAAAGAAAAAGAGAGCTCCATGTCTCTTTCCTTTCTCATTCATCTCATACTCATTTGAAGAAAAGGATGAAGGCCTTACGTTTATAATTCTAAAGTTTCTTATTTCATCGTTTCTAGTGTTTACAAGGTGAACTATTGGTTTCCTCTTCGTTTGATCAAGCTAGTTTTGTTGTTTAAAAAGATTAAGAGTTGTTAATCTTTGTTCTTATTGACACCTGATTTTTAGTCGATGCGTCAAGAAAGGTAAAAAAAATCGAGATTTGGGTTTCTAATCGCAACAGCATCCATTTCTCGGCCAAAAAATGATGTCTTTCTTTTGCATTGTTATTTTAAAGTAATTTCCAAGTCATTTTCAAGAAAAACTTAAAAAGTCAAACGGTTGACTTTGTTAGTTATATGCCCTAAAGTGATCATATAATAGTTACATGTTAGGGATTTCAGTTGTGTTGTCAAATTAATAGCAAAGACATATTCATTCATTTATCCAATTATCTATATGAATGATTTTATAAGATCAGTTGTAACTGGACTTATTCTTGAGACATTAAGAATATGAGTGATGGGTTTACAGTTAGACTGAATCTTTAAACCGTTCCCAGTCAATGGATCATTGAGTGAATATTAATAATTCTGTTGAGACCGGTGTGTTCTTAGCTTCACCATAAGTATTGGATGCTTAAGGTAATGACGAGTCACGAGTCATTGGGTATTATGATGCCCGAGTTAGAACACAGGTGCTTGTAATAGACAAGTTCACTAAATGTGACATACATAGAATGATTGGCATTATGGAAGCTTTTAGCGGGGTCAATGATTAATCGTTCTTACTCTAGTCTTGTGTAAATAATCCTTAGACATGAGACACAATGTTAACTCGTGTGTTGGATGGCTATGGTTCATGGGTACGCATATTGGCGGCTCATTGATCTGTCTCTATACCTAATGGTCATGACTCATTCACATACGAAGTTACACGTGTGCGCAACATGAAATCTATCTCCTTGTTACATGAAAAGTACAATAACGATATCTTATGCGATCTAATTGTGACACTAAATTGAATCCTCGGTCGGGGTTGTAATCGAGGATAAGTTGTTTATGTCTCGTATAAAATGTAGGTCAATTAAGTTTGTGCATATGATCGAATTGGTGACTTGACAAATATTCAATGGTCTTGGTTCGATCGGGACATAATAAGACAGAGGGATTGAATTACTGTCATGCCCCAATCCTCGAGCACATGCCCATCCCTTAGTGATCGATTAAATTGCGAGGTCCCAAGACGCGTTGCCAACCCTTTCATTTTTAATGCACATGCGGAAACATATAAATAAATCCCTAGATAGCACAAAGATGGACTAGAAAAGCAGGACCATAATTGCACAACCACAACACACATTTATATACAGCTGACTAGTTTATATACAATACTAGTCCATAGACAAAAGTCTACAAAAGTTCGACTCTAAAAAAGTTGTCCCAAGACTAGCTAGCAGGACACATTCGTCGATCCTTCGGTCTCCACAGGCTCCGGGGGTGTCGGGTCCTCCACAACACCATCAGGAGGGTCAGCTACACTCTCACCTAGAGTGGCATCAACTACCATAGCGGGGATTTCAAAACCCTTGAGGAGACCCACCTTGAATCCATTGAGTCCGTAGCAAAACTACAATCTGAATCGATGAGATACCCTCTGAGGTAGGTCCTTTTCGACCTAGACATTGGTCACCACAAGTTCATAGACCCAGTGACTTCCAGGATCGAGGTAGTTGAAAACCCGCTCGGTATCCCTCATGGGCCAGCCAAAACGTTCCAAAGGAACCACCATCTAAGAACCTGAAAAGGTTGAGCCCATGACAAGGTGAGACAATGCCTCAAAAAGCTCACCTCCTAAACTCCGACTGGGAAGGAAATACGCCTAAAGGCAGTCATGCACACACAATACAGAGGATTTACCTTACCTCAATTCCTTCCTGCACGTCAATACAATTCATATATTCAATCAAACAATTCCACTCAATCGATCAATCCATTCATTTGATTCGATACCATCTATCAATTCAATCGGTATCATCACTGCTCACACAAGCTAAAATATATGGTTATAGCTCTCACAAACTGATATAGATAGTAGCACAAGCTAATATATATTATAGCTCACCCAAGTTGATATGTATTATACCTCACCTAAGCTTATATGTATTATAGCTCACCCAAGCCAATATAGTATACTGCTCTCACAAGCTAACAATTCAATAATGCTCGCACAAGCTGACAATTTATTGCTTTCACGAGCTTAAATATATGATATGCTCGCACAAGCTGATGATTTATCGTGTTAAAAATACCCGATAAAAATAATCGGATGCGGGTATACGATCGGCCTAAGCCAAAAATGCAATATCTTTCTTTTCAAAAATCTCACTATTTAAATAGTGCATAAACACATTTTTAGCGTTAAAAACTAACGCCCAGTATTTTCTAATTAAAAAATCGAAATTCCACAATTTTGGAATAAATACCCTAAATTACAATTACCACTCAATTTGCACAAATTAGCACTCAATTAAATAAACCAAGCACACCATTGCTATCAGTACAAAATTCAGGTCACCGGCTTTCCTGATATAATTTCCATAAAATAATAAATAACTAAATATATACCAAAAATAATTAAATAAATGCAATTAATTTCCAAAAATAGAGACTTAGGCCGGAAATGCTTAATTAAACACCAAAATGAGCCTAGAAAATTTTTGAACAAATCTAGATAAATAGTACAACTTATCTAGTCTCTAATTAAGCCATTCTAACTACCTAACATGCAAAACCGAATAATTAAATCACTAATCCATTCTAAAAAAACCACCTAAACCTTAATTAGCCTAAACTAATCAACCCTTAAGCATCATTAACTCCCTAAGTAGAGTTTAGTAAGTAAACTTACTAGTTTTGCGATCCGGTGAGTCCACGACGACGACAACGCGGAGACAGGTAATAAACCTCCCTGCGGTGACACCAAATGGGGATGGGACGAGCCTGAAAACAGGCCTTGAAGCCTCACGGTTGGCTAGGCTTCTACTTCTACGCTGCTGGGCCAAGGGGCTGCTTGGCTCGGGGAAAGGGGCAAGGCGGGATGGCGAGTTGCAACGGCGAGCCATGAGAGCAATGACGAAGGTGGACGGCGGCGAACTGTGGCTAGCGAAGCTTCAAGGCGGCCTTGAGGGCTTGCTGGGCGTGAGCAAGAGTGGGACGAGCGCGTGGGACATGCGGAGCAACATACGAGCAGGGGCGGCAGCGACGGGCTCGAGCGGCGGTCTAGCGACTTGGCGAGCGTGCGACGGGCTAGGGGAAGGGCTTCCGATCACTCTTTGGTTCTCTCAAGCCTCTCAAGGCTCTAACAATGGATAAAGTGGCCTTGGGAAGAAGAAGTTGCTGGTTGAAGGGGGCCACCACTTGGCCACAAAGTCCATATTTCTATCTCAATTGATCATTGCTTGGCCCCCACTTGTCTTGGCTGTCATCGAAGCCAATTTGCAGCCCACAATCTCCCTTTAGAAGCTCCATTGATGCCTCAAATGTTGCACACCCCTTGGCCTACGAATTTTGGACCAATTCCCCGAAATCTACTTCAATTCCTCTTCAATTATCTTCCAATTTGATGTCCATAAATCCCACCAAGGTGTCCACACTTCAATTCACATTTTTCCTCACCAATTGAACTCACTTGAATCCCAAAAACGCGATAAAAAAACGGCCCTACTTTGAATTTTCACCAAAAATATCGATTTGCATAAAAATCTTCGGAGGATGAGTCGACGGTGCTAAAATGAATCGTGACATGACAGAATTTTCAATTTCTGAAATCGGGTTCAAATTCGCGGTTAATCTCAATCTGGCATGATGTTAGCATAGCCTAACTTACCGGGTACCTTTTAGAAATTTTTAGTGCAATTGAGCCATGGTCGATTATTTTCGAGCCACAATATATGTCTTTGACACATTGGTGACTCTCGGTTGTCAAGAAAATCTCAAGATTTCAAATACGAACACAAGGTGCCAAAATCGACGAAAATTTTACAATTAGGTGGAATCACCAACTCTTAATCACATGGCTCAGTGGAATCAACCTATCTCCGATCTCTAATCGATTTTTAACTGTGCTGTAATGACCCTTGCAAAATAGCACAGTCAAGTAGTCGATTTATGGTCGAACTCTCAAATCTATTACGTTGAAATCCATTAACAGCTTCACCAGATAGACTAGTTATCTCATGAGTAATCAGCTCAGAGAATAAAACTATAGACGTGTCGATGAAAAGCCCGATTCATTCAATTGAAAACAGAACTGAAAATTCAGGATGTTAGAACTCTTCCCCTCTTATAAAAATTTCGTCCTCGAAATTTAAACCGTTACAAATTTCTAAACAAAAAGGTGGGGGTATAGTCGTCTCATCGAATCTTCATTTTCCCATGTTGCTCCTTTTGTGCCGTGGTGTTACCAGACCACTTTAACCAACAAGATCGTCATGGTACGGAGAACTTGCTCTTTTCAATCCACAATTTGAACCGGTCTTTTCACGTACGACACCCTGTTGTCCACGTCTAACTCTTCAAAATTTAGCACATGGGTCAAGTTAGGCTCATACTTCCTTAATATCAACATATGAAAGACGTCATGCACTTGCGCCAACCTCGGCATCAATGCAAGATGATACGCAAGAGTCCTTATCCTTTCTAGAATCTCAAATGAGCCTACGTATCTCGAACTCAATTTCCCTTTCTTGCCGAAGCGCGAAGTACCTCTCATTGGTGACACCTTCAGAAAGACGTGCTCACCAACTTTGAATTCCAATGGTCTCTGGCGCTTATCTGCGTAGCTTTTCTGGTAGCTCTAAGCAATCTTTAATCTATCTCTGATGACAGCAACTGCAACCATTGATTGTTGGACTAACTCTAGGCCTGTGATCTTTCGTTCTCTGATCTCATCCTAACAAATTGGCGTTCTGCATGCTCTACCATATAACACTTCGAAAGGAGCCATCTAAATGCTCTACTGGTAGCTGTTGTTGTAGACAAACTCAACAAGGTGAAATAGTTTCTCCTAGCTTCCCTTGAAATCCAACACGCAAGCTCGCAACATGTCTTCGAGGGTTTGAATCGTCCTCTCAGACTGGCCATCCATCTGAGGATGATAGGTCGTACTATATTGCAACTTCGTTCCTAAGGTGATCTGCAAACTCTTCCAAAAAGGTAGCTGTGAACCTCGGGTCTCTATTTGATGTAATCGTCACCGGCACTCCATACAAACGAACAATCTAACGCACATACAGATCTACATGCCTGTCCAAATCAAGGTCCTTTTCGTACAACAATGAAGTGAGCCGACTTCGTCAATCTATCGACCACTACCCAAAGAGAATCGTTACCCCTCTGACTCCTTAGTAAGCCTATCACAAAGTCCGTTTGATGTGCTCCCATTTCCAGTTAGGAATCTCGAGAGGTTGCAGAAATCCTCTCGGCTTACAATGATGTGCCTTCACTTGTTGACACGTCAAACACTTGGTGATATGCTTGGCAATGTCTGCCTTCATACCGGACCACCAATAATGTTGACGTAGATTTTGATACATTTTCGTACTACCGGGATGAATGCTGTAACTGCTACGATAATCTTCTGATAAGATTTCCTCCTTAAGCTCTGTGTCATCAGGTACACACAATCTTCCTCAGAACCTTACTGTTCCATCTTCAGAAATCTGAAAATCAGCTTTTCTCTTATTGATATCCTCTTACAAGATCTTCAGAACAT
This sequence comes from Eucalyptus melliodora, assembly GCA_004368105.4. Taxonomy (NCBI): domain Eukaryota; kingdom Viridiplantae; phylum Streptophyta; class Magnoliopsida; order Myrtales; family Myrtaceae; genus Eucalyptus; species Eucalyptus melliodora. The sequence continues at coordinate 43,871,272 of CM023404.3, forward strand.
CCGAGTCTATCAACTAAAGCATCTTGATTCTGACTTGCACTTCCGGCTCAATTCCGAGGGTGGCCATAAGATTTGAAAAGTGGCCTAGCTCAAATTTGAAAATCGAATCTCGAGCTCTCTCAAGTAAAATCCATTCCTTAACCATCATCAAAATATCACAATCATAGTCCTTCAGAAGTTCCATCCAGTGTCTTTGTCTCATATTCAACTCCTTCTGAGACTTTGATGGTCAGTAAAGATCTGGAATCTTTCTTGACACAAATAATGTCACCAAATCTTTAGAGCGAAAATAATCGCTGCAAGTTCCAAGTCATGCATCGGGTAATTCAGCTCGTGAGATCTCAACTAACGAAACGCGTATGCAACAACCCTACCATGTTGCATCAATACGCAACCCAATCACTATAGATCTCGTATCCTCCAGAACCAGATGATTTGGTTAGCACAGGTGCGGTAGTTAGTTTCTACTTAAGCTCTTGGAAACTACGCTCGCACTTGTTTGTCCACACAAACTTCTCTTCCTTCTTTAGTAGTCGAGTCCACAGCGACACTAACACTGAAAATCCTTCCATGAACCTTCTGTAGTAACTTGCCAAACCCAAAAAGCTTCTGATCTCTATCACTGTAGTCGATCTTGGCCAATTGATCACTACTTCGATCTTGGACGAGTCCACAGAGATTCCTTCGCCTGAAATCACGTGACCTAGAAATGCAACACAAGTCAACCAAAACTCACACTTACCGAACTTAGCGTATAGCTCACGTTTCCTTAGGCTCTGAAGTACCATCCTCAAATGCCTTCCGTGCTCCTCTGAACTTCTCAAATACACCAGGATATCATCAATGAAAATGATCACAAACGGATCCATGTACTCTTTGAACATTCGGTTCATCAGATCCATAAAAGTAGTAGGGGTGTTCGTCAAACCAAACGGCATTACAGTGAACTCATAATGGCCGAGTAAGAAACACTGACTTCAGTATGTCCTCTTTTCTAATCCTTAGCTGATGATACCCTGTCCTCAAGTCAATCTTTGAAAATATCGACACTCCTTGCAACTGGTCAAATAAGTCATCGATTCTTGGCAGCGGATATTTGTTCTTGATCATCACCTGATTGAGTTGACGATAGTCGATGCATAAGCGCACCAAACCATCTTTCTTTTTCACGAACAAAGTTGGTGCTCCCCAAGGTAATGCACTGGGACATATGAATCCCTTATCCAACAACTCCTTCATCTGCACATTCAGTTCTTTCAACTCAGACAATGCTATCTAGTAAGAAGCCTTAGAGATCGGATCTATTCCAGGTGCTAACTTGATCATGAACTCTATCTCTCTCTGGCGGCAGGCCTGGCAATTCTTTCTAAAACAAATCTGGAAATTCTTGTACCACTGCGATATCTTCAATCCTTAGCTCCCCAACTGTCCTATCCATGATAGTCACCAGGTAACCTTGGCAACCCATATCTAACAAATCGGTTGACTCAAACGACGAGATTAAGGTAATCGAGGGTCCTCCTTGACTTCCTATAAACTTGAAACTCTCACAAGCTAATGGATTAAACTGGAGTACTTCACAAAAACAATCTATCACAACAAGATGGTCCTAGAGCCAACTCTTTTCATATATGTCATCAAAGTTATACATAAGCAAACGAGTTAAGTACAACTCTAGTTAGTGATTCTTCTTTTTACAGCTTGATTACAACAAACTGAAATTCTACAACCTTAACCAAAACTTCGCTACGCTACTTTGATAAAATCATCCCAAAAACATTCTTCCTCTGATTGGTACATGGTCGGTTCATTTCTGTCCCTTTTGCCATCCTAATGGAGCCCTAACTATGGTAACGGTGCTTGTGTTCCCTTGGACATACACGGAAAATCCCTTACTCGATGGCCGTGCTAGCAACATCTATAGCACGCTCCCGTTATACCAAGACACTGGATTGATCCATGCTTCATTCTACAAACTCGGCACACATCTGGTCAGTCCTCTACCTCCCATTGGGTGACAGCATGTACCCTTCCTTGCACTGGAGGTTTGTCCCAACTACCCCACTGAGTGTTTTGTGGCGAGTTCCCTCTATTTTGGGGCTGTTTGGTTCAGCATTCCCAAGGGGCTTTCAGCCCCGAAAGCCCCTTGGGAAAAATTTCAGCCGTTTGGTTCAGCATTTGGGGGTATATTTGGGGGAATGCTAGCATTTAAAATGCTCTGGAATGCTGAAAGCCCAAAGCAGGTGGGGACCTGCTTTGGGCATTCAGCATTTTCGGAATGTTGAAGGGGGTTTAATGAATTTTTTTTCTTCCACTTTTGCCCTCATTGATAATTTAGTTTTGTTCTTTTACCCTAAAAAATAACTGTTCATCGTCTTCCTCGTCTTCATTGTTTCTTCAAGATCGAAGCTTTAGCCGGCGGAGCTCAACCAGCTGGAGCTGGTTGCCCACGCACCGCCGTCGCCACGCACTGCCGTCGCCACGCACCGCCGTTGCCACGCACCGCCGTCGCGTGGGTCGCGGCCTCAGGCGGCGTCGCCTGGGTCGCGCGACCCACGCAACGGGCTGAGCAGTGCTCGGAGCACCCGACCAGATTCGGTCACTTGGTCTCGCGCGAGCCAGGCGACGCCGCCTGAGGTCGCCCGACCTCGGCCGGCGTCGCCTGGTCTCGCGCGAGCCAGGCGACCAGGCGAGGCCAGATCTGGCCGTTCGGCGGCCAGATCTGGCGGTCTTGAGGCCAGATCTGGCCGCCGGACGGCCAGGTATGGGGGTCCCGCGACGGCCAGTTCGGGCCGGCCGGCGGTTGCCGGCGGTTGACCGGCAGTGGCCGGCCGCCGGAATTTGATTTCAGATTTTAAAGAAATTAAAAAATACCAAAAGCTAATTCCAAATGCAAAGTTTGCCAAACGGTGTTTATGCCAAGTTGCATTTCAATGCTAAAATTTACCAAACGGTCTAACATTTCCGAAAGCCTCTTTCTCTCAAAGATATTTGCATTCTCCAAATGGCATTCCCCTAAAGCCGAACCAAACGGGCCCTTTGTCTCATCGGTGACAGTGGCACCTATGATCCCATCGGCCTTGTGGGACAGTCTTTGATTAGGTGATCACACTGGCGACACTCGTAACAAGCCCTGCCTTTTTACAACACAGGGTAGATCCATGCCTTTTCCTACAGAAACGACACACGCTCTTCTGGTTGGAAGGGGTGGAATACCTTTCTTCTGACATCAGCCTCTTCCCCAATCAATTGCCATCTCTGCTGCATTCTAACCTTAACTCAGCCGCAACAGCCCGCTCCCTAATCACATCTCCATGCTAGACCTCAGTAGGTGCGGCAACAACGGTGGCTATGGCATTTGCAGCGGCAGTGACAGTGGCAACAACGATGGCTTAGTCTTGTGCTTGCTGGCTCAACAAGTTCCCAAGGGTCACTAGTGCTTGTACGATCCCATCGATTCTAGGATCACCAGGTGCTGCTACACCAACACCGACCTGTGGCGGCGCTACTCCACTAGCACTAGCCTAAGTCGGCGCTCTACCACGACCCCCTCAGTACCAACCCTAGTCGGCATCCTACCCTGAGTCACTAGTCCAATGGTTCTATTTCTAGGAGTTCTCTACTCCTAATCACTCATGCTACAGGATCTTTATAGAAATTTGTTTTCTAATTCCAATACCCAATTAGCATTTGAGTGATCTATCTACTAAACAATCTACCAATCAGCTATCAATCACACGCATCAGCATGAAATAGAAGCCATTCCTACTAACTATCCGATAAACCAATCACATCTTATCACTCTAACTATCGACCAGCTCTGATGCCACTCCGGGCGGGGATGTTACACCTTGATCTTCGAGCGCGTGCCCATCCCTCGATGGTCAATTAAATTGCGAAGTTCCAAGACGCATCGCCGACCCTTTCATTTTTAATGCACATGCGGAAGCGTATAAATAAATCCCCAGCAACACAAAGATGAGATAGAAAAGTAGGACACAATTGCACAACCAGAACACACATTTATACACAGCCAACTAGTTTATATACAATACTATTCTATAGACAAAAGTCTACAAAAGATCGGCTCTAAAAAAGAAGCTGTCCCAAGACCAACTAGCCAGACACATCCGTCGATCCTTCGGTCCCACAAGCTCCGGGGCCATCGAGTCCTCCACAACACCATCAAGAGGGTCAGCTGCACTCTCACCTAGAGTGGCATCGACTACCACAGTGGGGGTTTCAAAACCCGAGAGGAGACCCACCCTGAATCCACTAGGTCCGTAGTGAAATCATGCTCTGAATTGATGAGGTACCCTCTGAGGTAGGTCCTCTTCGACCCAGACGGTGGTCACCACAAGGTCATAGATCCAGTGACTTCCGAGATCAGGGTAGTTGAAAACCCGCTTAGTAACTCTCATGGGCCGGCCAAAACATTCCAAAGGAACCACCATCTAAAGACCTGAAAAGGTTGAGCCCACGATGAGGTGAGATAATGTCTCAGCATGTTCACCCCTAAACTCCGACTAGGAAGGAAATACACATAAATGCAGTATATGTACACACAAGACTGAGGATTTACCTTTCCTCAGTTCCTTCCTACACGTCAGTATAATTCATATACTCAATCAAACAATCCCACTCAATCGATCAATCCATTCATTTGATTCGATACCATCTATCAATTCAATCGATACAATCACTGCTCACACAAGCTAAAATAGATGGTTATAGCTCTCACAAGCTGATATAGATGGTAGCATGAGCTTATATATATTATAGCTCACCCAAGCTGATATGTATTATAGCTCACCCAAGCTTATATGTATTATAGCTCACCCAAGCTGATATAGTATACTGCTCTCACAAGCTGACATATCAATGCACACATAGGTTGATATAGTATACTGCTCTCATAAGCTAACAATTCAATAGTGCTCGCACAAGCTTAAATATATGATATGCTCGCACAAGCTAATGATTTACCGTGTTAAAAAAACCTGATAAACGTAATCATGTGTGGGTACATATTTGTCCCGAGCCAAAAATGCAATATCTTTCTTTTCAAAAATCCCACTATTTAAATAGTGCATAAACACATTTTCGGCGTTGAAAACTAACACCTAGTATTTTCTAATTAAAATACTGAAATTCCACAAATTTGGAATAAATACCCAAAATTACAATTACCACTCAATTTGCATAAATTAGCACTCAATTAAATAAGCCAAGCACATTATTGCAATCAGTACAAAATTTTGGTCACCGGCTATCCCGATACAATTTTCAAAAAATAATAAGCAATTAAATAAATACCAAAAATAATTAAATAAATGCAATTAATTACCAAAAATAGAGACTTAGCCCAGAAATGCTTAATTAAACACCGAAACGGGCCTAGAAAATTTACGAACCTATCTAGATAAATAGTACAACTTATCTAGTCTGTAATTAAGCCGTTCTAACCACCTAACATGCAAAACCGAATAATTAAATCGCTAATCCATTCTAACAAACCACCTAAACATTAATTAGCCTAAACTAATCAACCCTTAAGTATCATTAACTCCCTAAGAAGATTTTAGCAAGTAAACTCACTGGTTTTGCAATTCGGTGAGTCCATGATGACAGTGATACGGAGATGTGCGATAAACGTCCCTACGGCAACACCAAACTGGGATAGGACGGGCCTAAAAACGAGAGAGTGACGATGGAGGAGGAAGGTGGCGAACAGTGGCTAGCAAAGCTTCCAAGCGGCCATTGTGGCATCCTAGAATTTCATGACAACCTCTAGATATGCTATGAACCATGAATAGGTGATGGAAGCACCATCAAATTTTATTGTAGCCATTTGACCCATGATTTGCAATAAGATTAAGGCCGAGCTTTTAATGGATAATAATTTGATAGGAAAATTCTATCCTTGGCCATGTGTTTTATAAGTTGGAATTTATTGATTTATATTGCAAGTTTTATGACCCTAGAAATTTCAATTAGGTATTTATATAAGTGGGGATTTATAGTAGATTATCAAAAGAGGGAGTGGGCCACAATTTTTAGGCCAAAGACCAGCCCCACCGTTCGGCCACTAAGGCTTGGCCCACGAAGCCTAAAGGGAGGGAACTGCCGTCGACCGAAGGGGGAGAGGCCCGGCCCAAGGATGACTCATCAACCTACATGCAAATCCCCAAGTGGCAAGAGAAGCTTGCCAAGTGTTAGTCCATTGTAGCCAAGTGTAAGATGCCATGCAAAATCAAATGATTGCTAATGATGAAGGGGAAAGAAAAGAGGAGGGGCGAATTGATGAAGTGGGTTATCGACCGAGAGAGAGAGAGAGAGAGAGAGAGAGAGAGAGAGGGAGAGAGAGATGTCACGAGAGAGAAGGAGAAGAAGAGAGGAAGAGAGGAAGAGAGAAAGGAAGAAGGAGGGTTGTCGCTGCCGTGCATGCGCCGAGTCCCGCCGGTGAGCCGCCTTGCCCCGCCATGTGCTTGTTGTGTTTTGCTTGGATTATAGGCAAGTAGAGTCCATTGATCTACACTTTGCTTGCTGTGGTTGTGATGTTGAATGCTGGAAAGGCTTGGGCTGTGATGTTGAATGCTGGAAACTCGAATGAATGGTGGTAGTGTTCCAAGTGAGTTGTTGCATGTAGAAACAGTCCGACCTTTGATGATTTCATGAGTTGCATGCAAATTTCTAGTTGGAATCTCACTTCAACTTCTTGATAAAAGTGTAGAGGACTTCTGGAAGATTAACATATCAAAATTCAAGATGAAATGAATAAGTATAGGTCGGTGAAACCATTTTTCTTTGAAGAGAGTAGATCTGGAAACCATTATGTTAACCTAGTGCGATTCTGTGAATTTTATAAAATTATCCGGTTGAAATTTGATCTTGTGTTCTTGATTAAATTTGTACAAAAATTCTTGAGGAGTAACATACTAAAATTTGAGAATAAAAGGACAAGTATTGATCAGGGAAAATGATTTCCTTTGAAATGGATGAATCTGGACAGTGAACCGAGAGTTAGGGAGAGTTCTATTTCTTCATGGGACTTTTACCTCTGGATCTTATCTATAACATATTAAAATCTCAGAATTTTCGGAGTTCATTTAAGGGCTTAATCGAAATTATTTCCGAAACTATGCAAAAAGTGGCGTTGGAAATTCTTTTGCTGTGATGTATGGATCTATGTGATTGATGTGAAACTTTCTTTACATGGTGTTCTTCACAAAATATCTTCCTTTGGATCTTGTTTACATCATGTTAAATTTTCAGAATGTATTGAGATTGTTTACTAATTTTCCATGAATTTTTACTAAAGAAGTGCATTCTGTTTTACCCGAAAATTGGTTCTATTTTCAAAAACCAATGAATTTCTTTATGAAATGTGATATCGTGGGTGTTATGTGTCCTACATATATGGTGAAGTTTTGCATATCATATGACATCGAAAAGCTAGTTTAGACCTTTGATATTGTTGCATCAAATGCCATGTTGAAAATGAGACATATATGTGTGATTATATATTGTAATAATAATAATATCATCGGATGTATGAGCCAATGATGCCTCGAGAGTGTCGTGATGCCTGGAGGTTTGTGTTGGAGGGTCCTCGGGAGTTTCGAGATGCTCGGTGGTATACGGTACGTAATTCCAGGGGGAATGTTTGGTGGTATGGTGGTACGTAATTCTGGAAGCCTTGGAGATTTGTGCCGGGGGGATTCCTCGTGATGCTAGTTGTGGTGCAAGATGCCCAGAGGTTTGTGCCAGAGGTTCCTCGCGACGCCAAGTTGTGTGCGAGCGATAAATTGAGGGATGCAAACATTGGTCCCTAAATGAAAAATGATGAGATACTTTTGAAAGATAAAATTGGAAATTGAACCATGCACATGTGTGTGTGCATATGACATGATGCATGATCTGCTTATGAAAGTAAATTGATGCTATTTGACATTGAGAATGCGATCATGATGGCTTGAATGGATCTCATGGGGATGTATACATAATTGTATGGATGATATGAATCATGCATATGTATGTGCATATAGCATGGGATGAACCTCACGGAAATACAAGCATGACTGCATGGTGGTATATGCATGATGGCATTGTGAGATATGCATGACTGCATGGTGATATATGCACGATCGCATGGTGATGTATGTTCGATAGCATGGATGATATGTGCTTTACTCATGATATCTTGATTGTCTTACTTATTGCATCGTGTAGTTTAATGGATCTTTACTGCTAAGTGGTTGTACTCACCCCTTTGGGGACTAACATTTCATATTGAGAGATGCTTCTATCACCTGTCACGCGTGGTACATTTTATGGATTACTGTCTGATGTTGAGGTCAAGTGCTCGAAGCACCCTTGCATCGGTGTTTATCTGCGTCTGTGTTTTGGTTATGTATGATGTGGGCCTTCCTAATGGCCCCGTAGTATAGGAGTTTCTATCTATCCATGTTCATTGAGATGGGAGGATGATGGGGATGCTGCCACCGCCATCGGCTGATGCACTGGGATGGGTGTGATAAGAGCATGTGACTGGTGGAGGTTGACACTTTTTGGGATGGCCGACACTAGCTGATGGATAATGTACATGTCTGATGTATAGTCGGGTTCTTTTTGGGTTTAGCTGAGCTTACTTAATGTCTTGGCCTTTTGTTGTACCGACTTGTGAAATCCATCTTAGTATGTAAATAAAAGTGGTTCGGCATTAGCTTTTATATATATATGAAAAGTGTAGTTGGTGTGCATTGCATTGTATTATTTAGTTTGTATACGGGTTAGGGAGATGATGAGTATGCTTCCGTTAATTCGAACTGCGTTGGGACCGATTGAGATTGTACGAAACCTTAGGATTTATGGACCCACTACAATTCAAATGGTATCAGAGTGACATGTTATTAGGACAAGTGATAAGTGAGTAAGCTGTGGCGACCCTAGCGGATTAGGGGTCGTGTCGAGGGGTGCCACAGCCATGACGGCTTGTTGGGCATGAGCAGGAGCATGGCGAGTGCACGGGACGCACAAAGCAGCGCACGAGGAGCGGAGATAGCGACCGGCTCAAGCGGCAATTCAGTGGCTTGGCAGGCGTGCGACACGCTAGGGGGAGGGCTACCAGTCACTCTCTGGTTCTTTCAAGCTCTCTCAAGGCTCTAACAATGGATAAAGTGGCCTTGGGAAGAAGAAGAAGTTGCTGGCTGAAGGAGGGCCACCACTTGGCCACAAAGTCCACATCTCTATCTCAATTGATCATTGCTTGGCCCCCACTTGTCTTGGCTGTCATCCAAGCCAATTTGCAGCCCACAATCTTCCCTTAGAAGCTCCATTGATGCCTCAAATGTTGCACACCCCTTGGCCTACGAATTTTGGACCAAGTCCCCCAAATCCACTTCAATTCCTCTTCAATTCTTTTCCAATTGGATTCAATTTGATGTCCATAAATCCCACCAAGGTGTCCACACTTGAATTCACATTTTTCCTCATCAATTGAACCCACTTGAATCCTAAAAACACAATCAAAAACGGCCTTCTGATTATTCCAATAAATAATGGCCCTACTTTAAAATTTCGCTAAAAATCTCGGTTTGTAGAAAAATTTTCGAAGGATGAGTCGACAGTCCTAAAATAAATTGTGACATGACAGGAACTTTCAATTTCTGAAATCAAGTTCAAATTCGTGGTTAATCTCAATCTGGCGCGATTTTAGCATGACCTAGCCTACCGGATAACTTTTAAGAATTTTTAGTGCAATTGACCCATGGTCGATTATTTTCGAGCCACAATGTACATCTTTGACACATTGATGATTCTCGATTGTCGTAAAAATCGCGAGATTTCAAATACGGACATAGGGTACGAAAATGACAGAAAAATCGACCTATCTTCGGTCTCTAATCGATTTTTAACTGTGCCGTAATGACCCTTGCAGACTAGCACAGTCGAGCAGTCAATTTCTTATCGAATTCTCAAATTTATTGTGTTAAAATCCCTTAACGGCTTCACCAAAGAGACTAATTATCTCATAAGTGATCAGCTCAGAGAATAGAACTATGGGCGCGTCGATGAAAAGCCTGATTCATTCAATTGAAAATAAATTGAAAATTCAGGATGTCATAATTACACTGTAGCTAGAGCCGACAGGTTTATTATGTTCTTAAAACATTCACACTGTCTGGATAGCCATGACATATTGCTAGATGTCAATCATGGCTTGTATAACCTAGAGATTGATTAGGACAATCAATTCTCTTAGGAATACTAACGTGTTAGTGTGAGTCTTACTACCAACTTAGTGATGAACTAGGGATGTCACACACCATAACCAATTCACTCGATCGGACATAGCCCACTTACAAGAGCTGTTCTCTTACTCACGTAGCTTTTAGAGGAAGTAGTCAATAACTTATTTTGGAAGTTATAGACTAGCTGGAGGAAGTGGTTAATAACTTATTTAAGAAGTTAAGGACCAGCTTCTGAAAGAAGTAGCTTCTAGAAAAAGTAGTCAATAACTTCTTTGGGAGGTTAAAGACTAGCTTCTAGAGGAAGTTAAATGTTGACTTCACTAGGACATTATAAATAGAGTAAAGAGAGGGTGAATGGGTTAAGTTAACAAAAAGAGAGAGAGAGAGAGAGAGAGAGAGAGAGAGAGAGAGAACAATATGGTTAGCAAATGGGTGCTAACCACGTGCAGAGGATTGTCTCCACAAGATTGCTAGCACAATTACAGTGGTGATTACCCGCAAGCTCTTTTTTCATTCAAGTTGCATTGGTGGTGTGTTGAACTAGAGGCCTGCTGTTTGTGGGGCTCGAATTGAAGAACATTTGAATCAAGTCGTTTAAAGTGCACTTCGAGAGGTAATCTGTAAAAACCCCTTCGATATTTTTATTTTTTATCAAAACGCACGAACAATGCCTTTATAGGAATATGTATAGTACAATTTTGTCTTTGCTTTCGCTGCGTTTATGTTTATTTAGCATACATGTTTTGTAAAACCCCAATAGACTTTTAAATTGACTTTTGGTCCACACTTTGACCGAGAGTCAATCCCAGGTCAAAAATTGACTTTTTAACCAAAAAGAGGCTATTTAGCTTTAGTTTCACTTTTGTCAAATCAATTTCTCAAAAATTCAAAAATTTGACTAAGAAATCAACCTTTTAGGAATATTCAATTAAATAATTGACTTTTGGTTAAACCTTTGACCAAAAAAATGAAGAAAAATAAATATTTAGAAAAACATTTATTTTCATGTCAATTTGACTTTTGTGTCAAAATTTTCACAAAAATCAATTAAGAATCTTGTTTTCCAAGTTTTTCGAGTTTAGGTTCTAAATCAGTGAAAAAACCAAATTGCTTTGATTATGTCATAATTAGGTGTAGATCCTTCTTCGATATTGTCATTTTGAGCCCTAATCATGCATTGAATTTCATGAATTGCCAGATCAAAATACAAATTGTCATTTTGAGCCCTAATCATGGGACCAAAATCGATCATCTGTGACTTGCGAACGGAGAATTTTTCTTCACTCATTTTCTTGAGATAAATCCAAATCCAAAATCGATTTTGGAAAATTCACATCAAAACTTCTCTATTTGGAAAATTCTGATATACTCCCACCCATGAACGTGAAATTTGGAGGTACTTGGCAAGGCATACAGAAAAGGGAGGAAGGTGTCCTCTATTCTTCTTTGTGATAGAAATTTCCCATGGGCTCATGTTGTCCTTCCAGTTGTAACCCATCTCCAACAAATCCTATTGTCCAGTCATTGCTGCATTGATACCTCACCGCAACAGGATTGAGGCTCTTTGTTGTACTTAATTAATACATCCATGATGGAGTGCAATTAGAACGCACCATTTCGTCTTGATATCTTATGATAGAAAGATACTCTTTGAAAGGGTATGAGGGAGTCATATAAAATTCTTCTGAAGATAACCGTTGGTACAGTTGGCAAAACATATGCTCAAAAAGAAATTATTTTTCTTTTCTCTCCCCTTTCCCTCAAAGAAAAAGAAGGCATTTCATTTCTCCTTTATGAGAATAATTGGCATTTACGTTATGGAAATTGAATGTTTTCCTCGTGACTACAATCAGACCAACGTAAAGTAATATTGTTCGTGATTCATCTGCAATACAATGTTCATTCAAGGGTAAATTGTTCATTGCATATCAAAATTAGGTAAGTCATCTTCCGCCTACTTTCTTCCTCCATTGGTATCAAAGCCCGATTGTGATTTATGCCTTGTTTTTTATCGAATTTTCTCGTTTACCATTTGATATCGAGATCAAGAGAATGAAATCTACACTGTCTAAATGTTTATTGCTTAGAATTGCAATCTAAATTATTGCAAACAAACCGACGCAAAGAATGGGTTTGAGGGTCGTGTATACCATATAGTTTTGGCCATTTTTCGGAATACTTTTTTGGCCAATACAAGGTGAAAGTACTTGTCAAGATGAGTCAAACAATGGGTTGAGCGCTGCCGAAGGACGCTAGATGCGCCCACACACACGACAAGAAGCCGTGGCGCTTGGGCGCCACGTGCCCAATGCGCTGGGAATGCCCAGCGCGTGAGCGTCATGCACGCGTTGGTGACCGACACATGCTGACGTCATCGTGACGTCATTCAACGATCAGTAACCGCCGAATGACATCACCGCCGATGGCAATTGGTAGGCCGATCACCGGCTATCAACCTGACCCAACCCGAGACTCGACCCAAGACCGTTGACCAGTCGAATCAACCAAGATCCTTTTGGCTTGTTGTCGCGTGGGTGACCTGCGCTACATACTCAGGCGGCGTGTGTAAGCGCGTGGGTCCTCTGATTGAAGCGTGGTCGGTGACGTTTGGTTCGTATGAATGTTGTCTACACTGTGGTATAGTTATTTTTCATGATTGAAGCGCAGTCCCCTAAGTACATGTATTTTTAGGGTTTAAATGCACTATTTATTATTTTCTAGCCTATATCTTATTATGTTTTAGGAAATACAATTGCTAGCCTATATGAAAATGGTATCATATATGTTGTGTAGAGCTTGGTTCAATGGTAGTATGTATATAGTTTAATATGTTTGCAATCTTTTAGTTCTAAGAAAATTCGAACAATGGTAGAAATTCCTTGATTTTTCGTTACATGTTGAATTACGGTTTTAATTATTGTTGCTGCATGATTGTTTTTGTGAATTGGTTAACATCATGTTATGCCTTTTGTATTACTGGAAAAATGTAGAAATTACATGAGGTCAAATAATTATTTTTTTAGTGGGAGTTCGTACATTGGTAGAATTTGAAGGAGTTCTCACCTAAAACTTAAAACTTGCGCAAATTAAACTAATTAAAGATAATAGAACAATCATATATAGAAGTTGATTAGGAACATAGTGAACTTTCATTTTTGTGTCTTTTGTTGAATTATCATTAATTTAATTTTCTTTTGCTACAAATTAAACATGTGTGTTACTCTGAAAATTATGCTAGTATTTATCTACATTTATTATGTCAATGCATTATAACAATTGATTATGGCTTTGGCATCCAAGACCATTGTGGCTGACCTCGGTAAGGATGAGAACCTGAACAGTGACAATTATGATACTTGGCACTAAAAGGTTCAGTACATCCTTGAGGAGCAAGAGATTATGGAAACCCTCAACCACACCATGATGAACCTGAGCATAGAACTTCAACTCAACATAGGAGAGATCTAGAAGATTATCAAGCTTGGAAGAAGAAAAATAGCATTGCTTGCATCACATTGCTAAGTTGTATGCAAGATGATCTCATGTGTGAATTTGAAAGTTATGATAAAGCTCAAGCAATGTAGGTTGCCTTGAAAGATAAGTTTGGGAGTATATCTGCCACTAAGTTGAGGAGACTCATCATCAAGTTTGACAAATACCGAAAGCGTTCAAATATAACAATGAGGCAGCATCTTTGGGAGATGTCAAACATGATTCATGAGCTGAAGTCAGTAAATCACTCCCTTACTGATGAACAGTAAGTTCAGGTTATTATAAGGTCTCTTCCTAACAATTGAGAGCATATGAAGATCAACTTGACACATAATGAGAATATTGTCACTTTGATGATATAGCACGTCATTTGGAATTAGAGCATGAGTGTTAAGAGGCTGTGAAATCTTCTACCCATGCTTATGTTGCTGAATCGAGTTCATGCAAAACTTCGGGCTTCAAGTGCAAAAGGAGTCATCAATTCAACAACAAAGGGAAGAAAACTGATCAGACATCTAAGAGGGCTAAGACCTTCTGATGCAAGAAGCATGGTGGGAAGAAGGACAAGGCCAAGATGAAGTGTTACAATTGAGGCAAGATGGGTCACTTTGCTCGTGAATGCACTGAGCCGAAAAAGGTATCCTATTACTCCATTACTTTAAGTAATGCTTTTATTTCTAGCACTGTAATGCTTGCTGAATTTCATCCGATGTGGACTGTAGACTTAGGAGCAATAGACCACATAGCTAGAGACCAATAAGCATTTGTAGAGTATCATCGGATATAACCTAGAAGAAAATGGATATATGTTGGGAATAACTCAAGAATTGAAGTGAATGGTATCGGCACATGTAAATTAATTTTACGTGATAGTCGAAACCTATTCCTACATAATGTCTTCTATGCTCCATATATTCAACGAAACTTGGTATTTGTAGTTGTTCTTCTTAGCCTAGGTTATATATTGAATGTCCATAGTGATTGTGTTAACATATTGTTTGAAATAGTTTATTATGATTCAGGTCATGTATTGAATAGTTTTATGATGTTAGACATTGACCATGATCAGTACAATGTTAATGTTGATGGTTGTTTTTCTTTAATTGCATCTTCTAATAATATTGAGATTAATGCAAGTACTTGACATGCTAGATTAGGTCATATTGGTTTATAAAGAATGCAAATATTAGCTAGAAAAAGGCTTTTTAGGGTCACTCACTAATGTTAATCTAACCATATGTGAATATTGTCTAGCGGAAAAAACAACTAAAAGACCATTCGGTAAAGGAACTAGAACCGAATTTCTATTGCAACTCATGCATTTTGACATATGTGGTTCTTTGAATGTGAGGGTAAGGCATGGAGTCTCATATTTCATCACTTTCATAGATGACTTCACGCGTTTTGGTTATGTTTTTCTAATCTCCCATAAGTTAGAAGCATTAGATTGCTTTAGACGATATATAGCGATGGTAGAGAATCAGTTGAACAAAACAATAAAGGCATTGAGAACCAATCGTGGACGTGAGTATTCAAGGCTCTTTGTAACGAAAAATGAATTATACAACAATTGACTATTCTTAGTACTTCACAACAAAATCGTGTAGTTGAGAGAAGGAATAGAACCCTATTGGAATTGGTTAGGTTTATGATGGCGCAAGCAAATTTACCTATCTCCAATTTAGGAGATGCGTTATTGATTGATGCCTATGTACTGAACCAAGTGCCCTCAAAATCAGTCACTTCCACCCTTTATGAATTATGGATTAGTAGGAAACCAAACTTAAGTAATCTACATCCATGGGGATGTGGAACTTATGTTCATGATTCTTCCCATAAATATAGCAAATTAGGTACTAGAGGGAAGAAATATATCTTTATAAGATATTCTGAACACTCCAAATGGTACATGTCCATTAGTAAACAAGTTGATGGAAGTATGACCGAAATGAAGTCACGATATGTCACATTCTTGGAGAACGATTTTCTTAGTAGAGGTGAGATTACTAAGAACTTCCAATTATATGAGATCGAATATCCTAACAGCACACCCACTCTTGTTGTAGAGGTAAATAAAAATTTACCTCAACATACAAGATATAATGGGAGTGTTGCATCGCCTAGCGAACTGAATTCAAGAGAAATTCAGTTACGTAAAAATAATCGTAAAAGTATTTCTCATCGTCATTTTGAGATTGAAGGGGAAGCATTTATGATTGCTCAAAAAGACGATGCCGAGCCTAAGACTATTCAAGAGGCTCTCTCATCCTCTGATAAGGAAGAATGGAGAAAAGCTTTGAAAGATAAAATGAAGTCAATGAGGGTAAATCACGTCTGAGACTTGGTTGATCTACCACCCAATCGCAAGACTATTGGAAACAAATGGGTTTTTAAGATTAAGTGAAGGGCGGATGGATCCATTGAAAAGTAGAAGGCTCATCTTGTGGCGAAAGGTTATATACTCAACAAGAGGGTATAGACTATGAGGAAACATTTTCACCAATTATAAGGTTTACCTCAATACATCTTATCCTAGCCATCGTTGCACATTTGGACCTTGAATTACATCAAATGGATGTAAATACGGCATTTTTCAATGGAGAACTAGATGAAGAAATCTATATAAAACAGCCAATAGATTTCATAGTTAAAGGTTAAAAGGATAAAGTTTGCAAACTTCATCGCTCAATATATGGCCTTAAGCTATTAATTAGACATTGGTATCTTCATTTTCATCAAGTCATAACGACTTTTGGATTCTTGATGATCGAAGAAGATCACTATGTATATGTGAAGCAGTCCAAAGATAAATTTGTGATTTTATCACTTTATGTAGACGATATTCAATTGGCTGGAAATGACAAGACTTTAGTTATGACAAGACTTTAGTTATCACCAGAAAAGAATAATTGTCCTCCAATTTTGAAATGGACATGGGAGAAGTTGCTTATATATTAGGAGTTAAAATCGAAAGATATTGATCAAAGAAACTCCTTACTTTATCACAAAAGTCTTATATAATGAAGACTATTGAATGTTTCAATATGTGGCACTATAATCCCATCGATACCCCTGTCATGCAAGGTGAAGGCCTAAATACTAAGATATGTCCTGAGACTCCAGAAGAAAATAAAATGATGGAAACTGTTAGTTACGCTAGTGCGGTCAGAAGTTTGATGAATGCTATGACGTGTACTCGACTCGACATATGTTATGCCATGGGATTGGTGAGCCGATATCAATTAAATCCTGATCAAAAACACTAGAAAGCAATGAAGATGATCCTAAGATACTTAAAAGGCACCATGTGTGACGACTCTTAGCTCGTTAGGGTCGCCACGACATTCCCTTGTTATTGCTATTATTTTTATGCATAAACGTATAACGATAACTCCATTATAACTTAAATCGATGCACACGAAAATATAGAACCAGGCACTTTTATTTATTTATATGTTTTAGTCGACCTAGGTCGGTACATTAAGACCAAAAAGTTCCTTTTTCTGGCTAAACCAAAACACTGTCTCAACCATCCTATAGCCTATTCACACGGCCATTTAAGTATCACGTCCTGGTATTGTCCAAAAATGCAGCCTTCATCCCCCAGGCCCTCCGTCTACTCAACCTCGCTAGCACCATTGTCATCATCATCTGGTAGTGGAAGTGGTCCCACCATGCGCCCATTGGCCCGAGCATATAGTGCAATAAACCCCATCAACACGGGGCCTGATGGAAGACCAACATCCACCATCAAGATCACGGTGATTCGAATGAATGTCACATCAGGGAAATCGAGGTCGACTTGCTCTACTTGGTCAAACGAATCAGTGGGGACGCCATAGAGAATCGTGGAGGACGCGGGTTGTAGAGGCATGGTTACATGTCTGAAAATGTAATAATCTCATAAGGGGTGAGTACAACCACTCAACAAGTAAAAGCCTATTAGACTATACCACATGAGTCTACCATTACTCATCCAACCGAATCTTAAACATGTAATATACAAAATTGAAATAGCTCAATTTACAATAACTCTAAAGGAATTTCACGAAAATGATACACCAGGAAGTAAATAGACATTTGGGGACCTTCAATAATCAAGTCTAGCCTGGATCTAGCTGCCACCATCTTCTAAAGGGACCTGTGTTGCACCCCTCTAGGCATCTCGCACCCCCACCTAGCATCACGAGGACCTCCGGGGTTCTTATTTCATTCCTCGGGCATCTGGAGAGCGTCACATTATGCCCCTCCAGGCATCTCACATCCCACCTAGCATTGTGAGGACCTCTGGGCTCAATTGCATCACCCAGGCATCTAGACGGCACTAGGTCATGCCCCTCTTAGCATCCTGACACCTAGGGCATCGTCACCATAGTGGACCAACGATATCCAATCAATTCAAATCATGGCACAGCAACTTAATGACTTTTATTTGATGCCATCCAAACATAACCTGTCTGACCATCCATTGATACAAAAGTCTATGGCCATCAACCTAACCAAACCCGCACTATTCGAAAATCGACCTTGTTTTACCAATTCATCTAAGGAATTCTAAAACCCAAGCACTAGACAGAACATGTGGAGTTGTCCTAGTACACGTCTAATATGACTTGAACTATGCGGGTCACATATGTGCTGACTCGACCATAGCCCCGACTTATCCCGTACCACCTAAACGCTACTTGCGTCAAGTCCAAACAAGACCCGTACCAGGACCAGACCAACCCGAACGACTCGACCCATGGAAGACTAGTGCTAGCTTTTCCGACGATCAATGCAATTCACAGCCTTACAACTCGAAACCAATGTTGATCGTGCCGACAGTCATCACAATACACAACTATACAAGTCAAGATCGAACTCAACTCTAACCGATAAGAAGCAAACAAGAATACGACGACAACTCAACGCATTCGAGCCAAAATTGGTCGACTGCTATGATGGGAACTCGAGTAACGGCAGCACCACACGATATAGAGAAATAGGACTTCCACTTACCTTGAATCCACGGTGGTGCAAGCTGGTGACGTGAGCTGGTAGCGGAGTGGCAAGACGGCGTGAGCTGAACGAGGCGCAGCTGTGGGGTTCCTAGTTGATGGTGAGAATAATGCCAAGATGGAAATGCGGCGGGGTGGAGCAAGTGGTCGGCCTCAAGGAGCAATACAAGGATGAAGCTGTGAAAGTTTTTGGCTGAAGATTCACTAAAGCCGTCGGTGATAATGAAGGAAATTGTGAAAGAAGGGAAAATGATAGACATTCTTCTTCCCTGCTTCGGCTTCTCCACTATTGACTATCTTAGTCAACAATCTTCAGCTTTGTGGCAGCTCACATGGAGAGACGCATGGGTGGATGTGGCCACTGCGGTAACCCTCCTTGCCACTTTGATGAAGTCACTAAAACGTGGCTGTATTTTTTAGTCAAAGTCTTCAATTCGCAAGCCAGCTGAGGAGGGAAAGACGTGGTTGCATTGTAGGGTCAAGGTCTTCGTGTGTGGCGAGCTAAGGAGAAGCGGATGGACTAACGTGGTGATGATGGGAGCTCTTGGCTCTTCTCTCCATCATATGCATGTATGCATGGGGATGTAGGAGAATTGCATGAGGAGGCAGCTTGGTAATGTACCGAAGGAAGTAGACGTTGGTCTCGCTTGTGGCATTTCGTGAAGAAGAAAATTTTAGGAGATAATGGACTAGGTGATGGTCGAGCTGTCATAGTACGGCGGAGATGTGACGATGAGGTGGTGCCATGAGGACGTGATGAGACATGACAGTTCAGTATGGTGATGGTGGTGCCGTAACTATGGCCGTGAGTGGCGCGAACAGCATAGTCCAATGGCAAGCTTGTCAATGCGGCATGGACCGTTAAGTATTTCGAGGCTCAAGCAAAATCCGGATATCACAAATCTCACTTACTTAAAGAATTTCGTCCTCAAAATTGAGCGCTTCTTACGTCTCATTGAAAAGATTGAGATACTTTTGCCTCACTTCCTTCTCACTTTCCCACGTAGCCTCTTCCACGTCATGGTGTTGCCGCATGACCTTGACCAGTGGGATCACCTCCATTCAGAGGACTTGCTCCTTCTGATCCAGTATCCGCATTGGTATTTCACTTTTTCATTTATTTTGATAATCTCATGATCCAGTATATGAGCAGGGTCAGGATGATACTTCCTTAACATCGACACTTGAAAGACATCATGCAGATTCGACAATTTAGGTGGCAATGCCAATCGATAGGCCAAATCCCCTATCGTTTCAAGGATCTTGAAGGGTCCAATAAATCTCAGGCTCAACTTGCCTTTCTTTCCAAATCTTGATATACCCTTCATCAGGGACACCTTTAAAAATACGTGATCACCCACGTTAAATTCTGACAGCCTTCTATGCTTAGCTGCGTAACTTTTTTGTAGGCTCTGGGTCGTCTTGAGTCTATTTCTAATGATTTCTACCATATCCAAAGTAGCTTGTACCAGCTCTGGTCCTGTTAGTTTTCTCTCTCCCACCTCATTCCAGCAGACAGGAGTTCTGCAAATCCTTCCATATAGTGCCTCAAAAGGAACCATACCGATATTTTGCTGGAAACTATTGTTATATGCAAACTCCACTAAATGTAACTTCTCGTCCCAATTTCCTTTAAAATCAATCATGCAAGCTCTCAACATATCTTCTAGTACTTGGATTACTCTTTTTGTTTATCCATCCGTCCGCGGATGAAAGGCAGTATTAAACTGAAACTTGGTCCTTAATGCGGTTTGGAGACCTCACTAGAATTTGATGTAAATCTCGAGTCTCGATCTGATGTAATGGTCGCAGGAACACCATGTAAGCGTACTACTTGGCTGACACACATTTCAGCGTATTTGTCCATCAGATAATCCATACGTACTACCAAGAAATGGATAGATTTAGTCAAGCGATCCACTATTACCCATATAGAATCATGGCCACTTGACGTCCTTGGTAACCCTTGCATGAAATCCATCGTTACGTGCTCCCATTTCCATTCTGGTATGTCTAGTGGTTTTAGCATTCCTACAGGCTTGCGATGTTCAACCTTCACTTGTTGGCAGGTCAAGCACTGAGAAACGTGCTTAGCAATGTCTGGCTTCATACCCTTCCACCAACACTATTGACATAGGTTTTGATACATATTTGTATTCCCATGGTGGATACTATAATTACTCCTATGTGCTTCCAACAGAATTTCCTTTCTTATCTATTCATGATTGGGGACACATAGTTGTCCTTGGTATCTCACTGTTCCATCCTTAAAAACTTGAAACTCCAATCTTTTCCCTAACAATACCTCATCTCAAAACTTCACGATTTCTGGGTCAGACTGTTGTAGTGTTCTAATTTTTCGAATAATTTCTGGTTCAATTCTTAGTACGGTTAGTACACTGGTGAGATGGTCTACTTCTAACTTAAACTCCAAATTTGCTATTATTTCTAACAAATTCCATTATGTTGCCCTTATACTTGCCATATCCATTGCCGACTTACGACTAAGAGCATCCACTACCTTGTTCGCATTCCCTGGATGATACAATATCTTATAGTCGTAATCCTTTAGTAGTTCCATCCACCTTCTTTGTCTCATATTTAATTCCTTCTTAGAGAATAAGTACTTTAAACTTTTGTGATCTGTATAAATTTAAAATTTCTCCCCATATAGGTAATGTCTCCATATCTTTAATGCAAAAATTATTGCCACCAATTATAAGTCATGAGTTGGATAGTTCAATTCGTAGGGTTTCAATTGTCTCGATGCATAGGCTATGACCTTCTCATACTGCATTAGGACACACCCAACCCTTTATGGGAGACATCGCTATATACCGTGAATTCACTAGATCCAGATGGAATAGTTAGTATTGGGGCTGTGGTCAATCTTTTCTTAAGTTCCTGGAAACTCCTTTCACATTCATCAGTCCATTCAAACTTCACATTTTTCTTAGTCAATTGGGTCAACGAGCCTGCAAGTTATGAGAATCCTTCTATAAATCTCCTATAGTATCCTGTAAGTCCCAAGAAACTTTGTATTTCTGTTGGCGTTATTGGTCTTGGCCAATTTACTACAATCTCAATTTTTGTTAAGTCCACCAAGATTCCTTTTCCTGATACCGCATGCCTAGGAATATTCCCCGGTCCAACCAGAATTCACACTTGCTAAATTTTAGCATACAATTTATGGTCTATAAGGGTTTACAGTATTACCCTCAAGTGTCACTCATGCTCTTCTAGCCCCTTTAAGTATATTAGGATATCATCAATAAAGACAATAACAAATTGATCCAAGTAGGGTTTGAATACCTTATTCATTAGATCCATGAATGCAACTGGGGCGTTTGTCAATCCAAATGGCATAACTAGGAACTCCTAATGTCCATAATGAGTCCTAAAGGCAGTGTTAGGAATGTCTTCCTATTTAATTCTTAACTGATGATATCTTGACCTTAAGGCTATCTTAGAAAAGACTGAACTCCCTTGCAACTAGTTAAATAGATCGTCAGTTCTAGGCAACGGGTACTTATTCTTGATTGTCACTTGATTCAATTGCCTACAGTCAATGCAAAGGTGCATTGACCCATCCTTCTTCTTCACAAACAAGACCAGTGCACCCCACGGGGATGAGCTTGGCCTAATGAATCCCCTATCAAGTAATTCCTACAACTGTACTTTCAACTCATTTAGTTCCGCTAAAGCCATTCTATACGGGGCCTTTGATATTGGTTCAGTTCCAAGTATCAGTTCAATTACAAACTCAATTTCCCGTTCCAATGGTAGTTTGGGTAATTCTTTAGGAAATACTTCTGGAAATTCCTGAACCACTCGAATTTCATCGAGTTTGGCTTCTTCTTTAGTATGGTCCCTTACTATTGTCAGGTATCCTTGACACCCTTCATCAAGAAGTGCATATGCCTCTACTATCGAAATAAGGGCCATTGAGGGGTTTGCCTGATTTCCGTAAAATTCAAAACTAGGCTAATTAAGTGGGTTGAATTGAATCATCTTTCTATAATAGTCCACCCTAGCCCGTTGTTTACGGAGTCAATCCATTCCTATGATGGCGTCAAAATCATACATGGCCTCACTACTGGTCTACTAATCTCATCCACCTATAAATATCTTACATTTCTCACATACTGATGTAGACAACACCACATCTTTCAATGGTGTAGAAATACGAAAAGGCATATCAAGGGCCTTGGCTTCTATTTCACCCAATCATCTATATCTTTCAGGCACAAAAGAATGAGTAGCACCTATGTCAAATAATGCTTAAGCTTTCTGGTCATTTAAAGAAATCGTACCCGAGATAAATTCTTTGGAAGCTTTTGCTTCCTCTTGGGTGATTGCGTGCACCCATTCTTGTGCTAGCAGCCTCTATGGATTTCCTAGCGGAGGTGGTCCGCCTGCACGTTATTGCATCTGTCACGTTGGATCTACGTTCGACTGCGACCCTCCTTATGGATAGTCCCTCCTAAAGTGACCTTTCTGCCTACACCCAAAACACCTCTGGTGATCTAGGTAGGATCCTGACCCATGTTGTTTACCACACCTTCGATGAGATTATTTTGATATGGTGCCTTACCTGGGGTGTGACCACTCCTAGTCCTCCCGAAATTTCCAAAATTCCCCTTCTTCTTAGAATCCCAAGGTAGCTCTCAGGTTGGATAGGGTCTTTTACCCCGTCGGATGTCGCTTAGTGCCATTTGTCGCCCTTAATTCATTCGCTCCTTGCTTTCCAATTGCTCCCTTATTACTTCTCGTTCCACAAGCTGGGCTCATTCATAAATTTCATTATAATCTCTTAAATTCAAAGGCACCAGTTGCCTCCTAATGTCTGTCCTCAGGCCCTTCAGGAATCTCTTAGCATTTTCCTCCCAGTCTTCTACCAATTAAGGAGCATACCTTGACAGTTTAGAAAATTTTGCTTCATATTGGTCTACCGTTAGCTCATTTTGTTCTAGTTGAACAAATTTTGTTATTTTCTTATCCTTGGCACGCATTCTATGTTATTTCAATGCCAGACAAGAAGATTGTGTCTCTAGAAGCCCTCCGCCAATGTTTGGCATTTCCTTCTAATTAGTACTCTGCCATTGTTATCTTTTCTATGATGTTGCAATTCAATAGCCGAAATGTGGCACCCCGAAAAGCCTGAGGTCACCACAAATACCAAAGAAGAACCTTTGTTCCTAGACAGATTTTTTTTTTTTTTTAAACAACGGTCCCAGCACATCTTATTTACGAAAGCATAATCAAGTTCTACTAACTCTCCCTCCCAACAATCATGATACAATGCACACCACTAAACACCATTAGGAAAGATAAAGTCAAGACAATTTTATTTACATATTTTCGTGATGGATTTTCTTGGGTCGATACAACAAAAGAAAGGCCAAGACTCTACGCTCGGCCATAACCCCAAAAAGAGACAACTTGACCCACTATGTCGATCATGCAAAATCCTCCATCCACTAGTGTTGGCTATTATCCAAAAAGTTGCAACTCCTACTTCTCACGCACAGGCCGTCACACCCATCCTGGAGTGTTAGGCGGTGGCGGCGGCAACATCCCCTGCATCACTCCGTCTCGACAAACGTGAATAGATATGAACTCCGGAATGACAGGGCCCTCAGCCAGGCCCACGTCATACATCACTAATGCACGAACCCGAACGAACGTCAGACCAGGGATGGTAGGACAGTCGATCTCCATACAGTCGACCTCCACATCCGAAGGAAGGCCGTAAAGACGCCCCGCGTGACAGCAGGGAGCGGCATCTTTCTAATCTGAAATGTTGGTCCCCGAAGGGGTGAGTACAGCCACTCAGCAGGTAAAGAAACCAATAAACCACTCAATGTATCACACAATACAATCATAACAATTATAGCATAACACATGTCATTCAAGCATCCATGCACAATTTACCTTGATACCATGCACATGTCATCATACCGCATGTACATACATCCTCATATAATCATCACCATCATGTCATACACTTACCATCATCATGTCACATATACCATCATATCAAAGGTGCACATACATCCATGCACTCATCATCATCATATCACATGTACCATCATGCTATAGGTGCACATACATCCATGCACTCACCATCATGCATCCCTGCACTCATCATCATCATATCACATGTACCATCATTCCATAGGTGCACATACATCCATGCACTTGCCATTATGCATCCATGCACTCATCATCATGCTTTCATGCGTACATGTTGCCATACCATGCATGATTCAATTTCAATTTCCAAATTTTATTCTTTCATTTTGAACCACCACATTTCTCTTTCTTGGGACTAGTATTTGCATCCCACATTTATCGCTCGCACCCCACCTAGCATCGCGAGGAACCTCTGACACAAACCTCTAAGCATCCAGCACAATACCTACCAGGCATCTCGTACCCCAACTGGCATCACGAGGTATCCCCCGGCACAAACCTCCAAGCATCAGGCTCCCCATGCTCCGAGCATCTCGAAACTCCCGAGGACCCTCCGACATTCAGCCATTTAAGGCCACTGGGCATCCGGCCTTTACCCTTCTAGCCAAGCATCCCGACACTCCCGGGGCATCGTCGGCTCACACCTCCGACGGCCTTCTCACTTATCTTAGTTCACATTTTCAATTATAGCTCAATTTCAACATGGCATATGATGGGATGGCAAACAAGATCATTTTCATCATTTGATTCTTATATGCATTTCCAATCATCGTCATACATGCAGCAAGATACAACCACTTATGACAATACAATCCATGGGGTCCATACAACTTAGAATAATCCATACATCATGACTTTTGAAATTTACCAAATTCCAGCTTACACAATTTCGGAAAACATACAAATTAAATATCCATATGATCTTCAAAAATCATACAATTAGAGTATGTAATAGGCAAGACATAAAGATATCAATTTCATGAAGAAAACATGCCCAAAAGAGCTTCACACAAGAAGATATAAGTTCACACAATACAGCATGCAAAATTTGGATAAAATCAGATTGCGCAGTTTTTGAAATATTTCGATTAAAATACACGAATGACCTCCAAAAATTATGAAATTTTACCAGGTTATAGTTGAGACCCTAAGGTAGATTGTTCATGAAGACATTAAGGCCATATTCGTCCTAGATAATTTTCTATGGACGGACGAAGCTCCTGTTCCTAGTACCGAGCAGTCCAGTTTAGCTGTCTCCGAAAAATCAAGGTTTCACCTACTTATCTTCCATCATTTCCTCTGAAATTTTGATATGTTTTGCCTCAAGAGGTCCACTACAACTTTCATTAAGGGATCTAGGTGAGATTCTCAAAGGATAGTCACTATATAGTCCACGAAGTCTCGTGAGTCCAGTACCATACTTCCAGATCTGCCCTCTTCAAAAGAAAATCGTTTCACTAGGCTACACTTGCTCGTTTTACCTCAAATTTGGGTATGTTAGTCTTTAGGATGTTCTCTACAACTTTTGTGAAGAATTCAAAGTGAAACTATTAATAAAAAGCGACATGCAACACACAAAACCACCAAGAGGTCAACAAAAAAGTTTCAGATCTAGCGTTTCCGTAGAGGAAGGGTTTTACCCCTTAAAACTCAGCCATTTTGTCTCAAATTTTATTATGTTATACTCTGAGATGTTGTATACAACTTTCATGAAGAAGTTGAAGCCAAAATCCGACTCAAAACCCACATGCAAGCCTCTACAACATTCTGGGTCAGGCGGTATAGTCGAGAACAGAATACATTTTCAAGAACAACACACTCAAGCTTCGGTTTCTCACACCCTAAACGTCCGAGATTCATCACCATTTCAAACACACATGCA
The DNA here is from genome assembly GCA_004368105.4 of Eucalyptus melliodora. Classification (NCBI taxonomy): domain Eukaryota; kingdom Viridiplantae; phylum Streptophyta; class Magnoliopsida; order Myrtales; family Myrtaceae; genus Eucalyptus; species Eucalyptus melliodora. Next base: position 43,897,875 of record CM023404.3, read on the forward strand.
AGATACACATGCAAGAGCAGAATATGGATCCCAACTTGCCTCCAAAATCGAGCAAACAATGGCACACAGACGGCGACGGACGAGCGGACAGACAAGTGGACCTCCTCCCTTGCGCGGCTTCTCCCTTTCTCTCTCGGTTCCTCCCTCTTTCGCAACTCTCTCTCTCTCTCACTTGGCTTGGGCGACAGCCCCCTAAACCGGCCACTCTCTCCCTTTTATTTCCCCTAATCACAATCATTTGCAATGATTAAGAGCCACCCACAATAGCCAATGCATGAAGTCTCCTTTTTTCCACTTGGCAAGACCCATGCAAAATGGGCTTGGAAGAATTGGGCCGGCCTCTCCCCCTTGTGGCCGACGGCAGCCCTCTCCATGGGCTTCATGGGCCAAGCCAATTTGGCCCACTTTAGGTCCATACTCTTGGGCCTAAAGTTTAACCCTAATAAACCCCAATTTTACTTTTAATAATTCACTTTTAATTCTTTCTTTTATAGATTACAAATTTTCAATTTCATATGGCCATAATCTTGTAACATTTAATCTATAGGGATTAAATCTATGAGGTGCATAACCAAGAATAAATTCGTCTCATTAATTTATCCTATAATACTAATTTTAATAACTCATGAACATAAATATATAACACTTGGCCTTAAAAGAAAACCAATGGCTAAAGCATAAACCATAGGTAATTTCATTACCTAATCATGGACTTTAATACATCTAGAGGTTGTCTTGAATTTTTGGATGCCACACGGAAGATCCTCTCTATCCCATCAATCCACTCTTTCGCCTCTTCAGGACTTCCCATTCCATTAAATTTGGGTAGCTTCAGTTTTAGAAATTGCTCCACTAACCCCTAAGTACGACATTCCACTCCTAGTTGTTGTTGGGCTTGCCTTTCCATCAGATTTCCTATGTTGGCCAACGCTTGTAGAATATCTTTCATTCAGGGTTCTACCCTCGAAGCAGTGGCTTCGGTCCTTGATGAGGGAAAACTTCCTGTTTGTACCATGCTTTCCTACAGATTATTGAGTATTTACCACATGAACAATTAATGACCAATGTCACTAATCGACTAATAAGGGAATGTAACGTTCACACGTTATTGAGATCATATAAGCATCACATAAATGTTACCAGTACGTATGGGTAACTCACAATCGTCACCAGCACTTTACGAGTGAAAATTAGTCACCCGTTTTTCACAGCAAATCTACAACATGCACTTAGTGCCTTATCGTGTGCGATCATCATAACCCCCTTTTTACCACTAACGCATGTTATCACTTCAGACAAAACCTAAGCTCTGATACCACTCTGGCTACGACGACCCTCAGCCAATTAGGGTCGCCACGACATTCCCTTGTTATTGCTATTATTTTTATGCAGAAGCGTATAACGATAACTCCATTATAACTTAAATCGATGCACACGAAAATATAGAACCGGGCACTTTTATTTATTTATATGTTTTAGACGACCTAGGTCGGTACATTAAAACCAAAAAGTTCCTTTTTCTGGCTAAACCAAAACATTGTCTCGACCATCCTATAGCCTATTCACACGGCCATTTACGTATCACGTCCTGGTCTTGTCCAAAAATGCAACCTTCATCCCCCGGGCCCTCTGTCTACTCGACCCTGCTAGCACCATCGTCATCGTCATCTAGGAGTGGAAGTGGTCCCACCATGCACCCATTGACCCAGGCATATAGTGTGGCATATAGTGTAATAAACCCCATCAACACGGGGCCTGATAGAAGACCGGCATCCACTGTGAAAATCACGATGATCCGGATGAATGTCACATTAGGGAAATCAAGGTCGACTTGCTCCACTTTGTCCCACGTAAGATCAGTGGGGACACCATAGAGCATCATAGAGGACGCGGGTTGCAGAGGCATGGTTATGTGTCTAAAAATGTAAAAATCCCACAAGAGGTGAGTACAACCACTCAGTAAGTAAAAGCCTATTAGACTATACCACATGAGTCTACCACTACTCATCCAACGGAATCCTAAACACGCAATATATGAAATCAAAATAGCTCAATTTACAATAACTCTAAAGAAATTTCACGAAAATGATACACCAGGAAATAAATAGACATTTGGGGACCTTCAATAATCAAGTCTAGCCTGGATCTAGCTGCCACCATCTTCTGAAGGGACCAGTGTTGCACCCCTCCGAGCATCTCGCACCCCACCTGGCATCACGAGGACCTCCAAGATTCTTATTTCATTCCCCGGGCATTCAAAGAGCTTCATGTTACACCCTTCCAGGCATCGCGCATCCCACCTGGCATCTCGAGGACCTCTGGGCTCAATCACATCACCCAGGCATCTAGAGGGCACCAGGTCAGGCCCCTCCAAGCATCCCGACACTCGGGGCATCATCACCATAGTGGACCAACGGTATCCAATCAATTCAAATCATGGCATAGCAACTTAAGGACTTTTATTTGATGTCATCCAAACATAACATGTCCGACCATCCATTGATGCAAAATTCTATGGCCATCAACCTAAGCAAACCTACATTTTTCAGAAATCGACCTTGTCTTACCGATTCATCTAAGGAATTCTAACACCCAAGCACTAGACAAAACACATGGAGTTGTCCTAGTACACGTTTAATATGACTTGAACTTTGCGGGTCACATACGTGCTAACTTGACCATAGCCCCAACTAATCCCATACCACCTAAACGCTACTCGCCTCAAGTCCAAACAAGACCCGTACCAGGACCAAACCAACCTACAACAACTCGACCTAGGGAAGACCAGTGCTGACTTTTTCGACGATCGATGCAGTTCATAGCCCTACAACCCGAAACCAATGCTAGCCATGCCAACAGTCGTCGCAATACACGACTATACGAGTCAAGATCGAACTCAACTCTAACCGATAAGAAACAAACATGAATACGACAACAACTCAATGCATTTGAGCAAAAATTGGTCGATTGCTATGATGGGAACTCGAGTAACGGCAGCACCACACAATATAGAGAAATAGGGCTTCCACTTGCCTTGAATCCACGGTGGTGCGAGCTGGTGGCGCGAGCTGGTGGTGCGAGCTAGTAGCGGAGTGGCGAGACAGCGCGAGCTGAACGAGGCACGGCTGTGGGGTTCCTGGTCGGTGGTGAGAATAACACCAAGATGGAGATGTGGTGGGGTGGAGCAAGTGGTCGGCATCAAGGAGCAATACAAGGATGAAGTGTTGACACCTAAATTTTACCATTTTATTTAGGAATTAATCACATACAAAATTAGGAATTAGTCACTAAAGAGAGAGATAGAGAGAGAGAGAAGGAAGTAAAGAGTAAAGTAAATAACTTTTATTAAAATGTGTCATGTATGTTTTCATTCAAATCCATTACGTGCAGATATTTGGAGTATTTACATAACTATCACTAATTATTAAATCTATAAATGTTAAAAAAAATTGAAAAACAAGGAAAAAAAAAAGAACCGGGCTTGGTCTGGTCCTTCTCTTTTCTCCTCTCCTTTGTATGTCTTTTTGCTTGGGCCAAGCCTAGCTTCATTTACTTTTCTCTGAGCCCAACCCATGTGCTAGTCTTCTTCCTCCTCATGCCAATCACGCTCAACAAAAAAGAGGAGTACAGGTCAGAGAGAGGAAATGGATGGCAAGCGGCAGAGGGCAGCACGATCCGTGAGTCGAGGCCAGACCGACCAGCAAGCTAGTGATGGTAGAAGCCATGCACATTGGCCAATGTCCTCAAAAGAGGAAAAGGGGGAGGTCTTCGGAGAGAGAGCTAGATGGGGGTGGATGAGCTTGAGAGAGTTTCTAAGCAAGTGAGAGGGAGCTAGAGAGAATGAAATCGAGAGAGTGTCACTGTCACTTGAGGTCCACTCGTGGCTCGCTATCCAAACTAGTAAGTCCTTCGAACCATGGGTGCTCCATTTTGAGAGTTGTCGGGCTAGAGTTCACAGTGATCAATTCGCACGAGTTTCAGTCCCATTGATCCTCCCTTGACTCTACTATGTGTTAGGGCTATGCTTTGTTGTGTGTATGAGTCTTGATTGAGTCAAAATGTGTCGTTTCAGTAGTGCCTATTAGGTGTTCGATAAAATGCCTGAGTGAATGGCCAAAGTCCCTGATGTTCAGTAATCTAGTTTGATGATTGTTTGCCTTTGTATTGTTGAACTATATCTGCTGTCACTTTTTTTGGTATATTTTCTTGTGATTCCGTGGCACGTCTACCATCTTTTTGAGCCATCACAGGAAGCACCTCCATCGGAACTACCTTCCTTCTCTGGCGGGTCTTGTGATTTAAGGCCGTCCTAGTCGGCACTTCTTCCCATTTTAGTGTACCCTATTTTTTTGGTGAAAACCTGGGATTGAAAATGTTAGTTTTGGCATGGTTATTTCCTTTGGTTGTTGTGGTCGTCAAGGTTGGGTGTTGTTGGCCGGAGTTGGGTGTTGTTGGCTCGAGCGATGGTGTAGCAGTGCGGTGTTCATAAAGGATGGTTTAGTGTCTGGTTATGTGGGTTTTTTTAATAAAAAATAAAAAATGAAGAAAAAAAAGAATAAGATGAAGTTGTAGAGAAGGAAGCGTCAAGGAAGAAGATGACGCCCGGAGAAGAGAACGTGTAGAGGGGTAGACCAAAGGGGAGGAGAAAAACAAAAGGAAAAGTAAGAGAAAAAGTGCAGCAAAAGAAAAATAAAAAAGCAAAAAACAAAAAGGAGAAAAAGAAGTGCAGAAGGCGTGAGGAGAAGATGAAGCAACCGAAAAAGACAAAAGTGGAAAAAAGACAAAAGCAAAGAAAAAGAAATAAAAATATTAAATTTAAAAATAAAACAAAAAATCCTAGAAAATTTTAAAAATTTTTAAAATAATGTCTTTTATCCGACTGGGTTGGATCCGTGTTTAGGCCAAGTCAGTGGGTCGGATCAAGTTCATCCAGTCTGAACCCACTCCATTGAATATTATAACATTAGAAAACTTATAAAAATTAAAAAATAACAAAAATAACAAAAAATTCAAAAGCTCCTCTAATGTCGCGTGAGGTATGGGCTTGGGAGAGCCCGTGCCTGACCATGGGTCATAGGCTCAATCTTTAGGCAATACCCCTAAACCTATTCCCGTTCCTGAGGAGTAGGTCGCAACATGAAGCTATGAAAGTTTTTGGCTAAAGATTCGTTGTAGCCATCGGTGAAAATGAAGGAAATTATGAAAGACGAGAAAATGATAGACGTTCTTCTTCCCTACTTCGGCTTCTCCGCTGTTGACTATCTTAGTCAACAATCTTCAGCTTTGTGGCAGCTCACATGGAGAGATGCGTGGGTGGACATGGCCACCTGTGGTAACCATCCTTGCCAACTTGATGAAGTCGCTGAAACGCGGCTGTATTTTTTAGTCAAAGTCTTCAATTCGCTGGCCAGCTAAGGAGGGAAAGACATGATTGCATTGTAGGGTCAAGGTCTTCGTGGGTGGCGAGCTGAGGAGAAGCGGATGGACTAATGTGGTGATGGTGGGAGCTCCCGGGTCTTCTCTCCATCATATGCACATATGCATGGGGATGGAGGAGAATTGCATGAGGAGGCAGCTTGGTAATGTACCGAAGGAAGTAGACGTTGGTCTCGCTTGTGGCATTTCATGAAGAAGAAAATTTTAGGAGATAATGGACTAGGTGATGGTCGAGTTGTCATAGTATGGCAGAGATGTGATGATGAGGTGGTGCTGCGGGGACGTGATGAGACGTGACGATTCAGTATGGTGATGGTGGTGGCGATTCGGTGGCCGTGAGTGGTGCCAATAGTATAGTCCGATGGCAAGCTTGTCAACACGACATGGACCGTGTATTTTGATGCTCAAGCGAGATCCGGATATCACACCATGGACCATCGACTTTGTTACCAAGAAAATGATTTACGCCTATTAGGCTATTCATATGCCGATTGGGGTGGAGACCTAGATGAGCCTAAATCAACTTTTAGATATGTGTTCTTGCTCGATAAAGGTGCAATTTCTTGGAATAGCAAGAGACAGACATGCACGGTCTTGTCTACGATGGAGGCAAAATTTATTGCATGCTCTGTCGCAGTGCAAGAAGCAATATAGCTAAAACATTTCTTAGAAAATTTAGCCACTATCATTAAGGTTCCAAGACCGGTGAACTTGGAACCTTAATGATAGTTCATTGCAATAGTCAAGCAGCCATTGCCTATGTGAAAGATCGCAAGTATCATAGAAGGATGAAGCACATTGACATAAATAACAACTTCATCAGAGATATAATAGCGTAGAAAGAAGTGATCCTACAATACATTTTAACTAATAGAATGGTTGCTAATCTATTTACAAATGCTGTTCCTAGAGACATATTCTTGACCCACAGAATGTCACTAGGATTACATAGAATGTGATATGTGTTATTATAGAGGACATATGTATTGTACTTGTTTATTCATTAGTGACTTGATATTTTTATCAATGAATACAAATCCATCATTAGACTAGCACAAACACACATATTATTGAAAAGTATGTCAACAGACAATGATTGACTCACTCACACGAGCAATCGTCTCAAGTGTTATAGTTAGCATGTTGAGATGAAACGTTATGCACAATAAATGCTGAAGAGCAAATTTAGTACATAAAATAATATGTCGCCTTGATTGGAATCAAGATGAGGTCTGTGATCTATTTATATAATAAGACCGAATATGATAGTCCAATAATCATTTATGCCAAAAGGATGTTGAATGTGAGTACTTAATTGGGCGCTATAAAAAAACGAGCTGATATAGCACTCGAGTTGAACTTGAGTACGTGAGAAACACGTGACTATATTTAGGCAAAAATCCGTATAGTGGATATATTTAATAAATGACGTACGCTCTTATAGAAAGAGAAATCCACTAGCATGTAATTCATACTACAAGTGCATTGTACGACCGACAAGGGAAGGTAAGTGAAATTATCCCTATTTACTCATCATGTGAACTGTGGCATCCCAAAATCCATGACGACCTCCAGTTACCTTAGGCTGCGTTTGGCAGTCGGGATAAAATTCGGGATAGGATATAATTTATCATATCCTACGTTTGGTGCTCACTCGGGATAGGATATAGTCGGATATAAGGGGGATATAGACAGGATAAAATTATCCCATGGGGGGGTGGGATAAAGGTGGATAGGATTTCTAACGTCCATAATAGGAAAGTTATTTTTCTTGAATAACAAATTTATTAAATTAACAAAATTGAAATTATATTTTAATATAAATAATTTTGAATTCTAATTTAATAAAATAAAAATAAATATAAAAATTTATTTTTAATTAATCTTATTTTAATTCTATGTTATAATAAACATTCAATCTATAAATTAAATATTTATATTTATTATATATTTTAGGTATTTTTGTATTTTAAATATGTTAATACAGTTTACTATTTGATAAATTTTTATTAATGAATGATGAAAGGGAAAAAAGAAATAATAATGAAAATAATATAAAAAAATAGGAAAAATAAAATAAATAATAAATAATAAATAAATTAAGGAATAATGTTACGAGATATTTTCACCATCTTCATTTATGAACATTTAGGTTCATTTATAATGATATGCCATTTATATAAAAAAAATAAAAATGTACATGATGTGAACATATCCGACTTTAATACTATGATTCATCAAACACTGGACGGGACATAAAAAAATCCTAGAATTTCATATCCCATCCTATCCAATCCTATCCCGATTAGAAATCCGGATGACCAAACGTAGCCTTATAGTCTATGAATAGGTGATGGAAGTACCATCAAGTTATTTTATAGCCATTTAATCCATAATTTGCAATAAGGTTTATAGCCAAGCTTTTAATGGATAATTATGTGATAGGAAAGAAAATTCTATCATTGGCCATGTGCATTATAAATTGGAATTTATGGATTTGTGACTACAAGTTTTATGGCCTTATTATTTTTGCAAGTTAGGTATTTATTTAAGTAGAAAATGTTAATGGATGATCAAGGTTGGTGCTATAGGACAAGTTGATAAAGAAGACTTTGTTCTTGACTATGCACTTTATAGATTTGATTTTATGGATTAATGTCACAAAGTCTTTTGGCCATTTTCAGGTATTTATTTAAATGAGGATTAAGATGTATTATTAAAAATAAACTTGGGCCATTTAAGTTTGGACTTTAGGCTCAAGAATGTTGAGCCTAAAGTGGGCCAAAAGGCTTGCCCATGAAGCCCATTGGGCTTTCGACGCATGGAGGGGGGGAGGAAGAGCCGTATGGCCTCCTCTAAGTGTCTTCAACAATGGTGACACTTGTCTCCTCCTTGGGGACAAGTGTCCCCCATGCAAAATGAGGATGCATGCAAGTATATAAACAACCAAAAAGAAAGAGAGAGAGGGAGTGGCTGGTTTTGAGAGAGTGAGAGAGAGAGAGAGGGTTGCCAAGAGAGTGAGGAACCGAGAGAGAGGAGGAAAAGCAGTGTGTCCGTCCGTCCGCTCATCCATCGCTCGTCGCCGTGCATCCGTCGTCCAATGTCATGCTCGTTGTAGCTCGGTACAAAGGTAAGTTGGGATCTATATTCTACTCTTGCATGTTGTGTCTTGCTTGTGTGTTTGAATGGTGGTGAATCTCGGATGTTTAGGGTGTGAGAAACCGAAGCTTGAGTGTGTTTTCTTGAAAATGTGTTCTGTTTTTGAGTTTGCCACCTGACCCAGAATTTTGTAGAGGCTTGCATGTAAGTTTCGAGACGGATTTTGGCTTTGACTTCCTCACAAAAGTTGTAGACAACATCTCAAATTATAACATACTAAAATTTGAGATAAAATGATTGACTTTTAAGGGGTGAAACCCTTCTTCTACGAAAATGCTAGATCTGGAACTGTTTTGTCGACCTCTTGGTGGTTTTGTGGGTTGCATGTCACTTTTTACCGAGAATCTCACTTTGACTTCTTCACGAAAGTTTTAGAGAACATCCTGGAGATTAACATACTCAAATTTAAGGTAAAACTAGCAAGTGTAGCCTAGTGAAACGATTTTCTTTTGAAGATGGCAGATCTGGAAGTACGGTATTGGAATCCCGAGACTTCGTGGACTATATGGTGACTATCCTTTGAGAATATCACCTAGATCCCTTAACGAAAGTTGTAGGGAACCTCTTGAAACAAAACATATTAAAATTTCAGAAGAAACGAAGAAAGATAAGTTGGTGAAACCTTGATTTTTTGGAGACAGCTAAACTGCACTGTTCGGTACTAGGAACAGGAGCTTCGACCGTCTATAGGCCTAGATGTCTTCATGAAAAATCTACCTTAAGGTCTTGAATATCACCTGATAAAATTTCAATATTTTTGGAGGTCATTCGGGTATTTTAATCGAAATATTTCAAGAACTGCACAATCTGATTTTATCCGAATTTTGCATGCTGTATTGTGTGAGCTATATCTTCTTATGTGAAGCTCTTTTCGGCATGTGTTCTTCATGAAATTGTTACCTTTATGTCTTTTCTGTTACATGCTCTGATTGTATGATTTTTGAAGATCATATGGATATTTAATTTATATGTTTTCCAAAATTGTGCAAGCTGGAATTTGGTAAATTTCAAAAAGTCATGATGTATGGATTATTCTAAGTTGTATGGACCCCATGGATTGTATTGTCATAAGTGGTTGTATCTTGTTGCATGTATGATGATGATTGGAAATGTATATAAGAATCAAATGATGAAAATGATCTTGTTTGCCATCACATCATATGCCATGTTGAAATTGAGCTATAATTGAAAATGAGATGTATGGGAATATGCATTGTGATGATGAGAAGACCAGACAATGCCCCGGGAGTGTCGGGATGCCCGGTGATATACGGTATGTAATTCCAGGGGAGGCCTAGTGGTATGTCGGTACGTAATTCCGAAAGGTAGGGGTAACCATTTTCATGGCGAGCCTCGGAGATTTCCCCGGGAGTGTCGGGATGCCCGGTGGTATACGGTACGTAATTCCAGAGGAGGGGGAATCCTAGTGGTATGTCAGTACGTAATTCCGGAAGCCTCAGAGGTATGTGCCGAGGGGATACCTCATGATGCCAGTTAGGGTACGAGATGCCCGGCCAGGGAGTGTAAATGCCGAAAGCCCCGGAGGTTTGTGCCCAGGGGGATGCCTCATGATGCTAGTTGGGATGCGAGATGCCTAGAATGTGGGGGGCCAGATGCCTGGTTGTATTTTGAATACATGCCCGGAGGTTCCTTGCGATGCTTGGTTAGATGCGAGCAATAAATTGTGGGATACAAACATTGGTCCCTAGAAAGAAAAACTGATGAGATCCTTGTGAAAGATAAGAATTGAAAATGAATCATGTACATGGGTGTATGCATATGGCATGATGCATGATCAGCTTATGAAAATAAATTGATACTATTTGATATTGAAAATGTGATCATGAAAGCATGAATGGATCTTATGGTGATGTATGCTTGATAGCATGGATGATATGAATCATAGTGGTATGTGCACATATGACATGGTGATATATGCATGGATGACATGATGATGGTAAATGCATGGATGTATGTGCACCTATGGCATGATGGTACATGTATGATATGATGGTGATGATTACATGAGGATGCATGTACATGTGGGATGATTCCAAGGTAAATTATGCATGAATGCTTGAATGATATGTCTAATGCTATGATTGTTATGATTGTATTGTGTAATGCATTGAGTGGTTTATTGGGTCATTTACCTGCTGAGTGGTTGGACTCACCCCTTTTAGGGAATAGCATTTCAAACTAGAAAAGATACCTCTACTGCCACTGCCACAGGTAGATGGATGAAGTGGATGGATATGACCACGAGGTGGAGGATAGCAAAGGAAGGAACTGTTGGACCCCCACACTGATCGATGGACTTTAAGTATACGACTGTTGGAGGAGATGTCGGTCATCTTTTGAAGTATAGCCAAGTATAGAAAACCATGGCATTTCGATGTACCGACTAAAGATGTCCATCTGCTTTATGTAAATAAAAGTGTTCGGCTTTAACTTATATAAGATGTTTAGTTGGTGTGCATCGTTTTCTGAATATAGGGAAGGAAGTTGTTGGATATGCTTCCGTTACATGAATTGCATAAAGGACCGATCTAAAAAAAAATATAAACCCCCAGGTTATATGAACCCGCTGCAATTGAAATGGTATCAGAGTGACACGTTATTAGGGAAAGTGAAAGATAAGCGAACTATGGCGACTCTAACGGATCGGGGGCCGTCGAGGGGTGCCACATGAACCCTTGAGGTAATTTATAATTTACCTCATTTTGTGCCATATGTTACTTTTAACTATGTTCTCGAAGTGAAAGATTAATGTTATTACTTTAGCATGTTACCGACAGTCATGAATAGATATGACTTTATGGGATGTGTCTAGGAAAATAGTTATTCTGAAATGGAGAGAGACATAGTGCAAAGGAAAATTATTGTTGTTTTACATCTATCACATATATTTACTAGTCGACTAATTATATTACCTTCTATGGTTGCGGATATAATTGTAAATGCATTGTGTTTTGAGAATAGTCAAATATAGCCTTTAAAGGATCGGTATACTTGGATTGATGTAACAAAATGTTTCTGGGGCATTGTGAGACATCAATTATTTATTTCTTTTTAGGATTGTAGCCATTATATCATCTATATCAGGTACATAATTTGAGCTCCCAAGTGCAAGTGTACTCATTGGTCGCACGACTTTCTTGCTAGTATGAATTGTTTTCTAAAGTTGATAAATGTTGAATGTCTTATATTATTGATAAAATGCTATCAAGCCCATCATGTCTGAGTGGGAGATGTTGCACTTAATTAATACATCCATGATTGGGTGCGATTAGAACACACCGTTTCGTCTTGATATGTTATGATAGAAAGACACCCTTTGAAAGGGTATGAAAAAGTCATATAAAATTCTTCTGAAGATAACCATTGGTATGGTTGGCAGAACAAATGCTTAGAAAGAAATTGTTCTTCTTTTCTCTCCCATTTCCTTCAAAGAAAAAGAAGGCGATCCATTTCTCCTTTATGAAAACAATTGGCATTTACGCTATGGAAATTGGATGTTTTCCTCATGACTACATTCAAACCAACGTGAAGTAATATTGTTTGTGATTCATCTGCAATTCAACATTCATTCCAGGGTAAATTGTTCATTATGCATCGAAAATAGGTAAGTTGTCTTCTGCCAACTTTCTTCCAACACTCTCCATTGACGATCTCAATCGTGAGCACCACCCCTATCGTGAGAAGCTCCTTCACCAAGCTAGTGCCCATCATCGAAGCTTACACCACCCATGGCGCCATTCGTGACCTGTGACAACTTGCTACCTGGCTACCCGACATGCGTCACCCCAATGACAAGCTATCACCCACTGCATAGCTACTGCTTCACTACTTTGCTATTTGTGACCCAAGACACCCTTTTGCTTGGCCGCTCGACACGTGTCGCCCCAGCGATGAGCTACCACCCATTGCCCCGTTGCTGCTTTGCTATCGTGCCAGCCGTGACCTGCAACAACCTGCTGCCTAGCTGCTTAACACAAGTCGCCCCAGCAGCAAGCTACCGCCAGCTATGTCGACTTATCCACTATACCCGTGACCTGCGACGATGCTCCTTACCCCAACGTCAGCCTAACACCGAGCCCGAGCTGCTGTCCTTTCCCGTACCACCCCAAGCCACTCATCACCACTGTCGTCCTAACCCGTTGACGTTGCTACTAATCTCATCCCAACCTTGAGCTATCCTATCTCTATTTTTGTGGGTTTGTTAGTCAAGTCCGTGGCCAAGCCGAGCTCATTGACACAATGGCTAGCCTTGGCCATGAGCCACCTATGGCCATCGCCACCATGGACCACTGTCAGTGAACCTTGTGATTGCGATTCAAATAAAATTAGTTCATTTATTGCACGTCATTTAGTAATTGTATGTTTATCTTCATTAAATTAAAATATGTGACATGTTAGTACAATTGCATCGATTATTGCTTGCCATTAGAATAAAGTCTTTTAATTAAGGGATATATGCACTAAAAGTCCTAAAACTTATTGTAGAAATGCAATTGAATCCAAAAGCTTACAAAAAAATGCAATCAATTCCTAAAACTTGTCAAATTTGTACAATCAAGTCTTTCCATTAACACTATCAATTTGTCTAATAGAAAATGCCGATGTGGTATTTTAAAATTAATTTCTCTCTCCTACTTGTCATTTTTTTTTGTTTTCTTCTTCAAATATTATTTAAATTAGATTAAGAAACTAATAAATTTTAAATTTCATTTAAAAAACAAAAGTGAAAAAGAAAAAGAGAATAGCAGGGCAAGGCCGGGCCTCGCTAATGGGCACTGCTGCCATCGCCACCCATTGTCGTAGGGGTCGACGGAGGTCAATTGTCATGACCCCAACTCCATCTCTAAGGTCTTGAGTGGTAGGAGTTATTTTCACAACATCTCGGGCTCGTCACTATCCCAATTATTTTTATCTTATTATCATGCATATACGAAAATGTGAACAAACAACTCCCCAAACCAATAACAGCTAGAAGACTGGGACATACATCACACAAAACACATTAGTTTATATTACAACAATACATTTGCAAGCCTTTTTTTTTCTACGGGCCCTTTTTTCCTTTTAACATCGCACTACAAGTTTCCACATAGGTCAGAGGAATTCCTATCCCCTCTAACGTGACTGCAACTTCAAAAACTAACATGAGACTTCCATGCCTAGAAGTCTAAAGATAAGGAAGTGAGTTGAGGAAACGCAACAAGTGAATTTCCTAGTTCTCTATTAGGAAAGCATCTCATCATCAAAGCCTAGCAAGTACAATACTCACAAACAATATTGATGACAGATCAATAGCAAATTACTTACCATGCCTTGACTAAATACATGATGTTGATGTAAAATACCTTTGGCTTAATAATGAATATGTCAATATATCATATTTATGCATAACCAGCACTCATGCAAATTCATTTATCGTTCTCCTTGCTCGACCAAGCCCTCGTGGCTCGACCGGGGCTTCCAGCTTCTTGTTGGGTTTCCTAGCTCGACCAGGGTATTTCAACTCGACCGAGACTTCTCGAGGCTAGTTCCTCAAGGCTTTCGAGTTCAAGACCTAGGCATCCTGACTCAACCAAGGCATCCCATTCAACAAACAAGGCATCACCGCCATGCTATGTGACAACAAACGCTTTTTCCTTTTTAAGTGCACACACATAAGTGCATCATACAAGCCAATTCTTATTTTCTTCTTAGCCAAAACATGCATGACCCAAAGGCATGCTCATACATACGTGTGTGACATGACTTCTTATACTACACAAATAAACATGTCGGGAACGACCTTTAGTCCGTGACTTGAACCGATCACTTAGTGCCAATCCCCGCACCGGACAAGGCTCGGAAACGGCACACCTCAATGCCAATCCAAGACCTTGAGGCTTGGGTACACCTCACTTTCGTGAAGATCCTAAGCTCAACGAACCTTGACCTCAACTCGGTGTGAACATACTTCATACCGTGAATGACCCTTGGTTCGTGACTTGATTCAAACGCGAAACTCAAAGTCCCTACACCAATCAAGACATATAACCATCACATTTAGTGCCTTATCATGACCTCGTGGGCTTGGGTGATCCCTGTACCAATCAAGACTTGGAACCAACATGCCTTAATGCCGATCTAAGACCAGCAACCTTGGGTGATTCCCTCATCAAACAAGACTTGGAACTGGCATGCTTTAATGCCAATCCAAGGCCTTATGGCCTTGGGCGACCTTGCCTCGCATTAAACTCAACCCGAACGAACCTCAGCCTCATGCCAAGCATGAACAACTCAAGCACACATTCAAGAACAATTGTGATCAAAACCATACAAAAGATCCAACATCCTACTCACAACTTAATGGGTGAGCACCTAACTAGACTCAACAATGGAGACTACCGCCCTAGAGGAGAACTAGGAATCTTACTTACCTATATAAACCTCAAAAAAATAGCTTGAATGACTTGATGAGGGGCGATGGTGGAAGGCCAAAAGAAAGTAAAGAAAGGGAGAATGGAGTGTGAATGGCAAAATGGCTCAAATGATGGAAATGAATGGGGGCTCCTCCTATTTATAGGCATCAACCTCATCATTACTCATACAAATGGTCCAATCACTTTTCTTGGGGTGGCATGGCTATAAAGTCGAGGTGGCAAGTCTAGTTTGCAAGGTGGCATGCTTAAAGTCCTAGGAGAACACTTGTCATCTTTTTAGTGGACCACCTATTCCATGCCATTATAACTTAGCCTACTTGTTTTCAAAGGAGAATCTTATGGTAATGATGACCATATTTTCCATGGACGCCTAAGCCAATGACTTAGCATTCTCATTAAATGCCTAGATTTGGTTAATCATGAGGCTTAGATATTTAGCACATGCCTAAATTAAAGAACTTGCTTTCTCAATTTTGGCCTTCTAGAATATTCCACCAAGTTCTCTTCTAATTGGTCTACTTAAGCCCTCGAGTCCTTTGCTTCTTCCCCAAGGAAAATCCTGAGCCATCATTACCAAATCTTCAAGAGACACCTAAGTGGAATGACTCATCCTTGCATTTAATGAGGCTTTTTTTTAGAATCTTCTATATGTCTTCTCTTGATTGGTTCATTTGTCCAAGAGTCCCTTAATTCTCAAGGCGAATCTTTGGTAATCATTGCCAAATCTAGAAATGCTCACCTAAGGTGATGAGTCACCTCCTTCATGAAAGACCTTGGGCGTTCTAGAATGTTCTCTTTTGTCCATTTCCAAAGAATATGGCAAACATGGGAGATAGGCCATTAGAAGTGCAACTGGAATCGGGCAAAGGCTTGTTGTGTACATCTCCTAACGACCATTTCCAACACATTCGAGATTCGTGGCAAAGCCACCCTCATTGTGGTTGTCGTAGGCAAAGTTTGTCTTCTTGACTAGGTTGATAACCCAGGGCATGGGCTCAATGATCAACCTTGGACCGGCTCTAGCTGAGCGGACTGACCCTTGGATCGGCCTTAGGCCTAGTCTAGGCCGACTCCCAATTGTCATGTGGCCATTCGAGATCAGTCAATCCATAATCGACACGCGGTCATATCGAGTCGAATGATGGTCATCCACAATTGGTACACGACCAAGCGGAATCACCCATAACTAGAACCTATCCATTTGGGATCGATCCATGATTGTCCACTAATCCATGGTGGAACGTGACCATTTTTCGATCAAACTTTATGGTCGAGCAGTCATCCATCAACCAAATGACTCGAGTCCACTTGTGTGGTCATTAGATTGGTTCATGACCGATCTCTTGATCAATCCATGACTGATCTTTGCCACTGGCACACTAGACTCATAGCCATCTCTCATAGGTCGAAAATCAGGATGTTACATTAACGACCCTGGGTGAAGGTAGGTGAGGGTGGCTGGCCCTCACCAACCCTCGCCTCGAGCTTGTGAGGCTCACTAGCCCATGGAGATAGCTAGCAAGGCCTCAATCTTGGTAGCCACCCAGATTTGGGCGACACCGGCTATCACCTTGGCCTTGCAAGCCTCACCAACCCTAGGCAAGAGCCGACATCACCTAAATATAGGCACCCAAGCTCGAGCCCGAGCCTAATGAGGGTTACCGGTCGGTGAGGCCTCGCCTAGGGCTAGCAAGGGCCGACCACCCTCACCCAAGGCCGACGACCTCTACCAGCCCCTCCGGTGATGGGTGGCAATGGTGGCAACGCTCATCGGCATGACCTTGCCCTGCTCTTCTCTCTTTTTTTTTTCAATTTTTTTAAATAAATTTTACCTTTTTAAAGTTTTTTATTCTAATTTTAAATATGATTTAAGAATAAAAATAATCAAAAATTTCTACTAGGAGAAATAAATTAATTTAAAAATGCTAAATTAGCGTTTTCCATTATTCAAATTGACAATGTTAACGGAAGGACTTGATTGCACCGATTTGACAAGTTTTAGTACTTGATTGCATTGTTTGCAAATTTTATGACTTGATTTGTACTTTTGTGACAAGTTCTAGGACTTTTAGTGAACTTATACCTTTAATTAGAGTAAAGTGACATATAATTTGCATGTTAAGTATTTAAATGCCTTATGCAATGTCCGTAAAGTGAATTGTAACAGGAACAAAGAAAAATATTCCTTATGCATTTGACATTGGGAGCTTAATGTATACTCAAACTTGCACTAGACTAGACATCAATCTTGTTGTCAAAATGCTAGGCAAGTATCAAAGTAATCTAGGATCACTGGAAAGCTACAAAGAAGGTTTTCAGATACCTACAAAGACCAAAGAATCATATTCTCACTTATAAAGATCTAATTATCTTGAGGTGATTGGATATTCATATTCAAAGTTAGCCGGATGTGCCAATATAAGAGAATCAACTTATGGTTACTTGTTTCTTTTGGCTAGAGGGGCAATTTCATGAAAAAGTGCGAAGCAATCAGTTATTGTTGCATCCACTATAGAGGCTAAGTTTGTGGCATGCTTTGATGCCGCTATTCATGGATTATGGCTACAAAACTTAATTTCAAGGCTTTTGATTGTCAAACAGTATTGTCAGGCCACTAAAAATTTATTGCGACAACTCTATGGCAATTTTCTTCTCTAAGAACAACAAGTATTCTAAGGGAGCTAAACATATAGAAATCAAATATTTGTCCATTAAAAAAAAGTTCAGAAATAGAGAGTGTCTATTGATCACATTAGCACCAACCTTATAATTGCAAATCCCTTAATAAAAGGACTACCGCCCAAAATATTTAATGGATTTGTTGAAAGGATTAGCATTATTGGATGTCATTAATGAGTGTATTATGATTGCATTAAGTTTATGTATTTAACACTTTGAGCTCCTTTATGTGTTTCTAATATTTCCTATTTTCTATTTAGCATACATGATGGAAATAGATGAATTAGTCTCTAATAGAGACATTTTTAGCTAAACCATTACTATACTTCTCATTTATGAATCATGTTAAGTAGAGAGTAGTTCATAGAAATGACCATGTCAATTAATGACATACAAGTGCTATGACTCACATTAATTTTCTTTACTTAATTGTGATTATTATATAATAGCCAACCTAAGAAAGATTTTGGCATAATGTTATGTGCATATGGTATTTATTAAACCATGAAAGAAAGGTCATATGGGTCAAGTGGGAGAATGTAAGAATTATTGTGGCCCACGCAATATTATTAATTGATGGTTTAATAATTTTAAATGTTATAAAAGAAATATTGGCTAGAAGTTGTAACTCTCATGAAATGAAAAGGTGCAATCCTTATGAGGAAGTTATGGTTCTTACAAAAATGTATGAAGGTAAACTGTGTTTTGATGGAAGGGATCTATTAATAACTTGTATAAATAGAATCAAGTCCTCTCTCCACCCAAAAAAGAAATGTATGTTGAATTCTATCCTCCATCAGCTATAAAATGTTAAGAAAAATAAGTCAAGGGAGAGATTGAATTTCTTCATCTCTTTAGTTTCTGCAATAGTTATTTTTAAGGTATAGCTATGGATAAATGTATGTCTTCATCCTTCCTATTGTGAAAAATCATAAAGACCTAAGATCTCCTGTTTTTTAATTTCAGCATAAAGAATTACATTATCGCTTTTGACACCAAGAAATAAACTTTAGAAATTGAGTTGGGCAAACTCTACTCTGTGGAGTCCCCCTCAAAATCTTTTTTAACTCAATACCATCCCAAGTATCCTATGCGGCCTAGGTGCAGGGGCAGGTTGTGTGTGCTAAAGTGTAATGCTAAAGAAATAAAAATTCTCAGCAATTCATAAGGAAACACTACTTCTAAACAAATTAAAGTCATTCATTCTCAACGCCTCCCTGCAAGACAAAGGGTTAGTAAAAACTACCTCCTTATAATTCCCAACTACAAGAATATTTAAACTTAACATTAGGGATGTACCTTGTATCCTTACTGTCATACAAAAATATTTTTGAAATATAGAAATTTTAGGCCTAAGATCACTAAGAATTTTAATTCAAGTCTCCAATGGAGTTGCTAAGCTATTGTGACCTCCTCAGGAGGGTTTGGCTAATGCACTACTAAGCTTACACATCAAAACAACTAATCATTTTTTTTTCATTTATCTCCAAATAGGTACTAATCCAATGCAATGCATGTAATGCAAATTGAGATCCTAATTATGACCTAAGTCTAACAACATAACATTATTATAACATGACTTGCGATTTTAATTAAACACCGCAATCACTAAATGACATGTAACAATGACATGGCATAGATGATGTGGATAGTGACATAACATTGATGACATGGCATATATGAATTATGTAGCATATGACATGGCAAATAATGATGTAGGCATGATGCAACTAAATCTATATGACATGTACATGATTTTTTTGTATGTTTATTAAAATTCTAAATTGATAAATCACTAAATTAAACTATCTAAAATGAATAATTATCTAGCCTAAATTAGGAACCAAATCCTATCACAACTTGGAAGCGCATCTTAAACATGCAATATTATCTAGAAAACTATCCTAATCTAACATGCAATCATTTTGTATTTTTTTTTTTTAAGTAAGGTAAATCAGTCAATAAGATAAATAACGAATCAAACAAATCAAAATAGATAAGCTCAAAAATAGCAACAATATCCATCCAATTCCAATTTGGAAGCAAATAAAATTGAAAACCTGATCTTAAGGCTTAAGATCAAGTTATCAATTTTCCATGCAATCCTTAACCTAATCTCAATGCCTAGAGACTATATTACTAACAATAAGCACATTACAAATTAGGAAAGTTTCCTAATTGGGATGTGCCTATCACTTAAGATACGCAACGTTAAATATTGACAAGCATAAATTAGGCAATAAAATCATCAAATCAAATTTGGACTAGATAATTACCTAATTTGCATATTCAATTCCAAAATTGGACTGGCGGCTAGGGGACATGAACGACGGCCATGGATTTCGATCGGTAGTGAACTTGGCGATGGACTCGATGAGGCTGGATCACCATATCGTCGATGAGGGCTCAGTGTGGTGGTCAACGGCAAGGCCGGCCAACACGTGGCCCAGTTGCACGTGGTAGGTGCAGATTTGGAGTTCTTAGAGCACCTGCAAAACCAGAAAACTTGCTGGGATGATTAATGGCACAAGGCAGCCCGGTCGTTGTCAGAGGGCTTCTTGATCTGCTAGAAGAGCAGCAGCTGATCTTCACGGGGGAGTGGGGAATTGCAGCGTCGTAGCTAAAGGTCGTTGTTGTGGGTCACAGCCAAGCCAAGGAAGCAGCAACTTGGTTGGAGGAGCACAGCGACGTAAGGAGGTGTCGCGGCTAAGGCTTGGTTGCAGCGACAACTCGTAGTGGAAACAGCAGCAACGGCTTGTCCTAATGCAAGGATCTCCTCGGTTTAGTAGGTACTCGTGGTCAACTTCATGGCTTCAATATCAAGGACTCGTGGTATCGCCGTGGAGCGAAACGTCACCAGGACACTACGGGTCTACTAGCTGGTCGTCGACGATTCAGGGAAACATTGGCCTCTCGATCGGTTGGAGGCTGGGCTCAGAGCAGTAGGGGCGACTTCGGTGGGGGAATAGCAGCATTGGTCAACAATGGCATAGATAGAAAGTTTATAAAATTGGAAAATGATTAAAGTTCAACATAGCAATATGAAAATTTTTAAATTATAATTTAGAAAATGCATATATAATAGAATCATTAGAAAAGTTTAGTTTAAACATATCGGTATCTTGTTCAGTTTGTTTTTATTTAGAATGTGGATATCTTTATCCAATGTTATTCTTTAGAAAAAAAGTTAGCCCAAATTTTTTTAATGACTAAATCAAAACTTGGAATCATTTTTATTATCCTTATTTGGTGATAAATAGATGTCGAAAGGAAGAGTAAACACATGAATAATAACACAATAAATCATGCATTTCCAAAACTATATTAAATTGTATATAATATTAAATTAATAGAAAATGAAACAAGCCAAAATTTAAGATACCTATAGCTGACTAATTTTGTTATTTTTAAATTGAGTGATTTATTTGTTTATTTCAATAATTTAATGTACTAAACTATTAAAATAAATTCAATTTTAATTTGCTAATTGATTTATTTTTCTAATATCACATGCCTTTTATCAATGGCAAAATGACACTTATGGTCTATGAACTTTGGTGTAATGTTTAATGTCGTTTCTAAACTTTATTGAGAGTACACAATAGAAGTTCAATACCTTCAACCGGGAAATTGCCCCGAAGGAGCCAAAATTCAAGGCAGTCAACATATCTAGCTAGGTCCACTCTCACTCAAAAACTTAAGCCAATAAGTTATGGGCCGGTTATAATATTTATTACTACTTCACACAACATTAATTCTCCAATGTGTTGTCATCTAACACAACTCAGAAGTGCAACTCAAAAATCAACTATCGGGTTTCATACCATTTGTTGAGAGCACATAGCAGAAGTCCTACACCTTCGAGTGGGGAGATCACCAAGAGGAAACTAAAATCCGAGCCCGCCAACATATTCAGTTGGACTCACTTTTACTTCAAAACTTAATCGAACTGTTTCACACTACATCAACTCTTTGACATAAGACTTTCAAACACAACTTACGCATAGAGGTGACAAATGGGTGGGTTAGGTTAGGTTTGGGTTTGGATGGGTCAGAAATGGGTCCAACTCAAATTTACCAACTTAACTTGTATTGATCCATTTATTTTCTAAACAATTTGGATGGCCTAATCCAACCCATATCTAACCCAAAGCCATCCACATAACTCGTTTTTTCTAACTATACTAATTAAGTATTTAGCAAATTTAAAATATATTAAAAATAAAAGAAAAAAAAATATTTCTACATATTTCCATTGCACGACTCCCCCCCCCCCCCCCTGTCCTCTTGTGTGACTCCGCCCCTTCCTCCACCATCAGCATCTCCTTGAACTGCCGCAGCACTAGGCCACCACCCTGTTCAGCTGCAAGAAGCAAGTAAAGCATTCCGAATGTGTGATGTTGGCAAAGAAGATGAGCTAATTTTCAACGAATTGAACAAAATTAGAAACAGAAACAAATTTGATTTGGAATCGCAAAAGTGACACCTTTGTCGTTAAACAAAAGCAAAATGCGAACTTTTATGAGAGTGTTGAATTCTGAGATCTCAAAACGCAATGCGCAAAGACGTGAACTGCTCCTCTCTCTCTCTCTCTCTCTCTCTCTCTCTCTCTCTCTCTCTCTCTCTAGGGGTGTGTTGCGAAGCTTTGGCTTTTTTCAGTTGAATAAGGGGTGGCGAAGCTAGACTGGAAAAGCATTAAAAAAAAATGGATTGAGGGAGGAGATGGCCACAAACAATGGTTAGATCTGGTCCCCAATGATCCGTCGAAGCCACCGTGACTGAGCGCTGCCAAGAGCTCCTCCTAGAAGGTGGCATTCGACTGCTCCTTTGTTGCCTACTTTCCGCGCTCCTTCGCCCAATTCCAACCTTGCCTGCTGGACATCTCTGAGCTCCTCTGCTTCATTGAGAAACTCCATGAGTGCGAGTCACTCATCGAACACAAGCTCATACAAGAGATGGCGTCCCTCGTCCCAATGCTTGAGGGCGCGATCAACTCCAAGAATGCCGAGATTGCCATGTCAATGAAGCAGATCGAAGAGCTTGAAGCATCGAATGAGACGCTGAGGCATAAGGCATCCAAGCTAAGGTTGGAGGAATAGAAGACGGCGACTCACAAGCCAAGAGAGGGTGCAGACGGAGAGAAAGAAGAGAGAGTGAGCCCTAGTAGGTTTGAAATTGATTAATTTTAGAACCCATTTAGATCCATTTATTTTATGCTTTAAATTTCAAAATCCATTATGGGCAGACTCTTCAAATGTGGAGTGATCCATAAATGACCTATTCCAACAAATTTGGGAACATATATGGATTTGAGACCCATTTTGACAAGTCTGCTCCCACTTGCAATTCAACAAACTTTGACCTGATATGTAATGTTGTCCCTAAACTTTTAATTTATTTAAAGAGATCCTTGAACTATTAGTAGATGTTAAAGTTAGTCCATAAACTATATGAAAATAACACAAGCCGAAGGACTACACCAAACCTTTACCAATAGTTCGAGAACTACATTAAAAAAAATTAAAAGTTTAAGGACGGTATTGCACATTAAGCCAAAGTTCAGATACTATATTATACAAATTAAAAGTTCAAGAATGACATTGCCCATTAAACGTAAGATCAGTAAATGTAAGATCAGTGACTATTTGTGCTATTATCCCATTTTCAATTCTACTTTGTCTTTATATGAATTTCTATGAACCATAACACGACGCGCCATGTTTTGAATTATTTTTAGTTCTCAAGTCTTTTGACTCTATGATTTCATTGTAAATTCTATGTAAATGGATTTCAAAACTACTTAACCATGAAACAATAAAAAGCTCATGTTACGAATATACAGCTTTTATTCATTGATTATTTACTTTTATTGTAAACTTAAAGCAGCAAAAACACAATTTGTTATATTTGAAATGTTCTATGATTTTTAAAATTTCGGTGATTCTTTTTTTTAAAATTAAGTGAATTTCTTTATTCAGTATAATGTTGCTATAATGCTTTGAACAAAACGGCTTGAACAAATTAAGGTATGAAATTATTGATAGTTTATTGACTAAACAACTTATATCTTTAGCTTTTGTTGATTGAATTCTTGATTTGATGAAATTCCTTTATTCTCTGAATAAATTACTTGAATCTAATTATTTAAAATTAAAGAGCTTCTCAAATATGTCATATGTGCTGATCTATCAACTATTTTATTTTAATTTTATCTTTGCTTAAATATTTCTTCTTGCAAGAAATATATACAGACGTGTGCGCACGCTCACTTACATACCATCTTCGATTTCCTAAGACATGTTTTTCAGCCATTCTATTCATTGTGGATTTATGTTAAGCGAATTTGACATTAGCAAGAAAGGCTAAATAAACTGTAAATATGTATATTTTATATGACACTTATCTTATTTTATTCTTTCATTATTCAATTTATTCAGTATTTTTTATTAAGTAAAATATTATGTGCGGTGTAACTTATACACTTAAACAGAGTAAGCTATAATTCAAATTTTACTCAATTTAGAATAACAATGCATTAAAAGTCACTGCATATCATGCGCCTTGTTTTCCTAATTTTTCATTGTGGATGGGAGCCCTTTTCCAAAATCACTGTAAGACTTTGAATAAGTTTACGTAGAAGATTGACCAAAACGCTCGGATGGCAAGTTAGTAAATGTAACATCCTCAATTTCGATCCTTATTTTGGTCCCAACTAGGAGGCTAAGCTAGATAGGCCTTGGACTAGTCAATCTTTCTTAGAAAAACAAGTGTGAACAAATGTGAATTAATGTGAACACATTAAATGATGTGTGAAAAAGGGTGTCCCTATAGCATAGGCCTAATCATAGCCTAAATACCTAAGTGTGAAATGTGGACCTTGGAGGCCACAAGGAAAGGGCCATACACCCAAAAGGAAAAGAGAGGAAAGCCAAGTCAAGTTCAAACTTTGAACTCAAGATAAGTTCACATTAATATCTCTTGAAATTTAGCCATTCAATGAGCAAGATGAAGTGTCCAAGCTAACCTAAGACCTAGTTGAAAACTTAGAGGATAAGGATGTCGAACAATTAATGCTTCTTGACCAAGTAGGGCGCCACCTCTTTCCAATTAGATATGCCACCTTTGATTTTTGAAATTACTGGACTTGTGCTATTTGCCAATTTTACACAAAAAATTTTTGGTGCGAATTTAAAGAAAATTCCTTCATGAAATTTGTTCTAAACATCTTGATCTAAAACATACTTAAATTTCATATTTTCCTGAGGTGAAATGGTTGGGACGAAGGCCCAATCATTCACCGTCTAGAACCGGTCCCTTATAGTGAAAACGGTAACCAGGTTGCCTTCTCGAATTTTTATAAAATTTTCCCTTTCAAATTTAACCATACTTCCCTCATGAAAGTTTTAAAGGACATCAGTGTACACAACATATAAAAGTTTCAAAGAGTTTTGTGAAGATTTGCATTTCAAAATGAGTCTCTCTCTCTGATGGTTGAATCTATTCGACGGACGAATTTTTGGGTTGTGTTCAGTGAATTTCTTCTTAACAACATATTAATATTTTATAATTTTTCAAGCTTGTTTGATAAGGTAATGACACTGATTTCAAAAATTATTCAGAACTGTTCTTCAACTTAGAATGGGAGGTTACACGCCAAACTTGGAGAGGAAGGGGCTACACGCCCAACTTGAGGAGGAAGCCTTGTCAAAATCTTAGGTGTCCATCTTAAGATTATGTAATAATGCCAAAAGATTTGCCTTGGTAAATAAGTTAGTGATTTATGGCTTAAGTGAACCATACCATTGAAGGTTCTAAAATGCTTGGCTTAAAGAGCAAGAAAAACCATGAAAAATGTGCCCAAAAATCCAAGACTTATGATGGTCATATCTCAGGCATTAAATGAAGGGATGAGTCACTAGCTTAGGTGGTCATTTGAGGATTTGATCATCATTGCATAAGATTTTCCTTGGAGATTAAGTTAGACCAAGTAATGATGAAATGGTGACTCACAAGTTTAGGTGAACCAATTAGGAGTGACTTGGAGAATAAGGACGCGTTTGATAATGTTTCTGTTCTGAGGAACCATTTTTTAACAAAAATAGTTTTTTTTTTTTTTTCTGTTCCTTGGAACAATTTCTGAGTATAAAAACACGCTTAGTAACTGCAAAAAATTTCTACTCCAGGAATAGAAATGCGTTTGGTAAACTTGTATAATTTTGTTGTTTCTTTCAGTTTTCAATATTTGATTATATTTTTTCTTGTTTCTTTTTTATTTTTTCTTTTTTTCCTTCTTTCTCTTTGTGGCCGATCGCCAGCCATGGTAGCTTTTTTTTCTTTTTTTTCTTGTTTCTTTTTTCTTTTTTCTTTTTTTTCTTTTTTCCTTTTTCTTTTTTCTTTTTTTCCTTCTTTCTCTTTGTGGCCGATCGCCGGCCACGGTAGCAGCCAACAACTAGCTGGGCAAGGTCCGGTGAGCTCACAGGAGCCTTGTCAAATCTGGGCGAGGCTGAGCCTCGCCGATGGCCTAAGTGGCTAGGTGAGCCTTGCGCCAGCTGGCAAAGCCAACCTCACGCCCCCTAGGCGAGGCTCGACCTCCCTTAGGCGGCACAAGATTGGCCTTAGCCTCGCTTGGGTCGGGCGAGCTCGGCCTCGCCAGATCTAGGTGAGGTCGACCTCACCCAGCCTAGGCGAGGCCGAGCCTCGCCGTGGCTCGGCGTCTCCGCTCACCGACAATGCTCTGGTGAGGTTGCCAGCCCTTGTCTGGCCGGCCGCCAGCACCAGCCATGGCCAAGGCTAGTGACCAGCAAAAGGAAGAAGAAAAGAAGAAGAAAAGAAATAGAAGAAAAAAAAGGAGAGAGAAAAATTGTTTCTCGGAATTGTTCCCAGAACAAGAAACAACTTTTTTCTACTTCTTGTTTCTGTTCCAAATCTATACCCGAGAACCAAAAAAATAGATTTTTTGTTCCCGGGAACAAAAGTTTTACCAAACGCGTTTCTGTTCTTTTTTTATTCTCCGGAACAAAAGAATAGAAATTTCTGTTCCAAGGAACAGAAAGAAAAATAAACAAATAGGCCCTAAGTAGCACATGTTCTTTGGAGGCTAGTCTTTAAATAAAGGTATGACTCACTAACTTAGGTGGCAAGGAGAAGATTCGGTAATCATGATGATAGGATCTTCTTTGAAGAATAAGTTAAGGCCATTAATGAAGCTTGGCTTGACCTATAAATAGGAGGACCACCCCCATTCATCCTCATCCTTTGGTCACTTCTTCCCCTCCTTTCTTGCACACCCTCTTCCTCTCTCAGCCTTGCTTGCCCACCACCTCACAACACGACCCTTTCTTTATAAAATCACCCGTGTAAGCTGTGTGTGTGTTCTCATGTTCTTTTGTGTGTTTGCTCATATTTGCATGTTTGAGTGTGTTCACGCCCCAGGATGAGGTCAAGGTTCGCTCGGCTTGGAATCGACATCAAGTCACAATGGCCTAAGCATGCGACTCAAGCCACAAGTCAAGAATCGTTCCTAGCATATTTTATAATATGATGTTGAGGATCTTGGCACACTCACTTAAATGAGCACGCCCTCGGGCCTTGCATACATTGGCTAAGATAAGAGATGAAAAACCAACTTGTGTGATGCACTTGTGTGTGCACTTAAAGAGGAAAAAGCACCCGTCGCCACATGGCTTTGGCGGTGATGCCTCGTTCATTAAACGGGATGCCTTGGTTGAGCCAGGATGCCTGGGTTTGAGCTCGGATGCCTTGGGTAAGCTAGCCTCGGGATGTCCTAATTGAGCCAAGATGCCTCGATTGAGCCAAGATACCCTGGTTGAGCCGAGATGCCTAGCTTGAAGCTGAATGCCTCGGTTGAGCTAAGAGGGCCTAGTTGAGTTAGGACGATGATAAATGAATTTGCATGAATGTCGGTTTATGCATAAGCATGATATCTTGATATGTTCATTGTCCGGGTGTTGTATGTACGCTTCTGCATGTGCTTAATGAAAAGATAAAAAGAAATGGGACAGCGACGTGCCTGGGACGTCGCGAAAATAACCCTTGCTGCTTGTGACCCTGGGGATGGAGTTGGGTCGTGACAGTAAATCCACCAAAATCATTGGAAAAGCAAGTTCCCAACTTACTTTGGATGCCAAGGAATTGATGCAATCAATAAAAGATCGTCGCTTGAAAACTTCTACCAAGTTCGAAAAAAAATGTTCTGTGTTCGTAAAATTATAAACTCAAGTGAACGTATTGAACAAGTAATATAATAATAAGAAAGAACATCCCACAGAGATTGATGATTAATAAACTAATTAAATACTTAAAATAGATTAACTCTAAAATTTATCTAATAGATCAAAATAGAATTGAGAATAAATCAACACTAAAAACCTAAAAGCAAAATTAAGACTAAATGCAGTAAATCAATCAGATAAATATGTTAGAGCATTTGATTTCATCATAATCATTAGATATGAGTTTCAGATTGTTGCGCGTAAAAGATTGTTGCACATACAAGAACAATATCAAACATATGATAGCGGAATTTTCTAATCTATTTACTATCGTATCTCTAGATATAACAAACCTACTCAATTTATTAATCCACTATATCTCTATGTGAATTTAAATAAATATAAATGCATTAAAATTTATGAATATTCTCAACTTACAATGAGTCTTTTGGATCACCTTATCATCAAAAGCTACATAAATAACTCGATATATTTCTATCCACGTTTAATTCATGATCATATATTATAATGAGTAATTGCATATTATCACTTCTCAGTCTTAAATATACATATCAAATCATTCAAGCGATGTCCAGTCACTTAAAAGAATTAAGCACGGCAATAAATAACTCACATTAATAAATTCACTTGCAAAACAAAACAAAAAATCATGAAATTCACATCATCATGGTTAGGCTACATCGACCCTAACAAAAGAAAATTAGAACATGGTAGAAGAAGAAACCAAAATATAAATTAAACCTAGCATCTTGAATCAAAGAACAAGAATTTTGTCATCACTTTTTTTTTTTTAAATACTCGAAAAACTCTAGAACAATAAAAACAATCTAAAAAAAAAACCCGGTTGTCCTCTCAAGCTCTCAATGTTCTCCTATTTATAAGATACATCCAAGACCCTTATTCCCAAGTAATTGCTTATTTTTCACATAAAATTAGGGAGTAAATGAGAGAATTTTTTATTTAATATCTATCTCCCAACACTTGCAGATAAAATTGGAAAACAAAAATAAGAATTCCCTGATTTGATATCCATCTTCCAATGCTTTCTTATTTGAATGTTTTATTTTTACCATTCTTTTCCTTATCTTCTCCATATTTCATTATGTTGCATAAATAAGGAAAATTCAAATAATTAGAAGAAAAAATGACATTATTTGTTGCCTAAAATAGGTAAAATAACTCTACTTTTATAGAGTTATTAAACCCCCAAACTTAATAATTTGCTAGTCCTCGAGCAATAGCAAGGCATAACACATAATCAAGCTAACAACCTCTTCCATGACAACTTTCCATAATTTCTCAAATTCACAATTCAAAGAAAAACACAAATTTCATCCAAATATTGAAATTGATTTATAAGTTAAGACCAATTTTAAATATGTGATTCAAGTGTATGTGTGTGGGTCCTCATCTTTTTGAATTATATGCAATTTAGATAAACTCACATTGGTTTGCGACATCTCAAAAATTCTTTATAATTATGACCAAATCTTATAGGTTTGCTTTTTATTCTTCTCTCTACTAATGTAAGCTAATCATCCAACCAAAAATCAATAGGACTTTTCTTGGTTTGTAATGTTAGGCTGAGCTAAAGGTAAGATAACGGTAATTTTAAGCTCTAATCACCCATCAATACGTTGATTTCTAGGATCTATGTAGAGCCAATGTCATTGTCCCCAATTTCACTCCTTCAAGATAATCTTTCACCCATCACATATGATCATTATTTTTTTCCTTCTTTTTTTTTTTTTTTTGAATTGCTTTATGGTAGAGTTCCTCTCAAAGTCCCTTCTAACATAACATGAAAATTTCCAACTCATTGAATATCCAAAAGGCTCACTTGATTGAAAGTTAAATAGAGAACCATAAAAAAGCAATTTTTTTTTTTTATGATACACCCCAAACAGCCATCGCAATCAATTTTTTTTTTCGTGCTCCATCCTTCCTCCCAAATTGCTATTAGACTCAAATAAACTTCTATCCCAAAAAAAATCAACGTGTTCACAGGGCATAAGACAATGATATAATTTGATAAAAGATAGGCTAATTATACATGGGTATCAATAAAAAAAAAATTGGATAATAATTAAAACTCAACGGAGTGACTAGGGATAAATAAACAGGGTTAGCTTAAAAGGCTCAATCGATCCAAAAATTGCCTAAATCATTTTCTCAGTTAGATTTAGCTTAGGATTTAGCCTAAAATTTAGCCTCAAGAGAAAATCAAACAAATTCTAAAATTCGGGTGAGATCCAAAAAAATCACATACTTCACATAAACGTTTTCTAGATTTACACACAATCTAAAAGTTAAGGACTTTTAGTGCTTAGTAAGTGGATCAACATAATCAAAATTGAAATTAACTCACACATCAATTGCAAGTTCAAACAAATTTTTAAATTTTCTTAAGAATCACAAAAATTCACAACAAGGAATACAATTATGATAAAGGAAAAAATTAGATATAGCAAAAATTTTGTCTCCTCCCCCAAACTTGAATGAAGCACTATCCTCAATGCAAAAAATAAAATAAAGAACAAGAAAACTCCCCTAGTTGTAGTATGTGTTAATGGATAACCTTGATGATTAAACTCCTAAAAGATTATCCATAAAAAAGAAAATTAACTTGGATAAAATAAAGAATATATATATATATATATATATATATATATATATTGTGAAAAGTAAACTTAAAAATAAATGAAGAAACATAATGAAAATACTTAGGTTGCCTCCCAAAAAGCGCTTGCTTTATAGTTTTCAACCAAACTATCTCAAATGTCGCTATTCTAGAGGATGAAGTTCAATGGTGGTATTTTGCTTGTTTTAACTATCTTCAAAGTAGGGCTTCAAACGTTGACCGTTGATCTTAAATGTGCCATTGGTGTTATGCGCAACTTCAACTATTCCATATGAGAATACCTGTGTGACCGTGAAAGGACAAGACCATCGAGACCAAAACTTTTCTAGAAAACGTTTCAGACAAGAGTTATAAAGTACAACTTTTTTACCAATTTTGAATTATCTTCTAATTATGTGATTTTCATGCCATCTTTTTGTACATTCCTTGTACAACTTAGAATTTTCATAGGCTTCATTGCGGAATTCCTCCAATTCATTCAGTTTTAACAATCTTTCTTCACCTACAGATTGCATGTCAAATTTTAGAAATTTTAATGTCCAATATGTTTCATGCTCTAATTCCACTGGTAAGTGACAAGCCTTCACAAAAACTCGCCTAAAAGAAGACATCTCAATTGGAGTTTTGAACGCTATCCAATAGGCCCAAAGTGCATAATCAAGTTACATCAACCAATCTTTCCTAGAGGCATTCACTGTTTTTTCTAAAATTCTATTAATTTCCCTATTTGAAACCTCTACTTGACCACTGGTCTGAGGATGATAGGGATTGCAACTTTATGTGTCACATCGTACTTACTCAAAAGTGCTTCAAACCATTTGTTGTAAAAATATGGCCCTCTCTCACTTATGATTGCCTTAGGAGTGTTGAATCGGGTAAAAATATTTTTCTTCAAGAACTTAACCACAACCTTAACATTATTTGTTGACAATGTTACAGCTTCTACCTACTTAGACACATATTCCATAGCCACTAAAATGTATAAATTCCAATAAGAATGCACAAAGGGTCTCATGAAATGCCCCAAATATCAAATAATTCACACACAATAATGTCATTTAAAGGCATCTTATTTTTCCTTGAAATATTTACAGTTCTCTAACACCTATCACATGAAGCTACGTAGGAGTATACATCTTTAAAAAATGTGGGCCAATAAAATCCAGATTGTAAAATCTTAGCTACAATTTTGGTGGCATCAAAATGGCCACCTACCTCTCTATCATGATAATGATGTAGAATGATTGCCCTTTCTTCGTCTGAAACACATCTCCTTATGACCAAGTTTGCACTTATTTTAAATAAGAAATATTCTTTTCAAAAATAATTTTTAACATCAGAAAAGAATTTTTTTCTTCTATTGATATGATAATTAAAGAGGAATAACATTACTTATCAAATAATTCACAAAGTCAGCATACTGAGAAATTTTTATGGATTTGATGTAAAAAAAAAAAAAAAATTCTCATCAGGGAACTCTTCTAAATTTAGTCTTGCTTCTTCCTTTGATTCAAAATTCTTGGTAAGTGATCCGCAATTAGATTTTTAGTCCCCTTCTTATATCTGATTTTCAAATCAAATTCTTACAGCAATAGAATCCACTTGATCAATCAAGGTTTTGATTCTTTCTTTTCAAATAGATACTTAAGAGTAGAGTGGTTAGAATAAATTATAACTTTTGAGCTAGTTAAATAAGAACAAAATTTATCAAAATCAAAAACCATTGCCAAAAGTTCCTTTTCTATTGTTGAATAATTCAATTGTGCACATGACAAGGTTTGACTGACGTAGTATATAGTTTGAAACTTCATTTTTCCTTTGTCTCAAAATAGTTCCACTGCAAAATCATTAGCATCACACATCAACTCAAAAGGTAGATCCCAATCTGATGCTACCATAATTAGTACCGACACTTACTTCTCCTTTAAAGTGTTAAAAGCCTACACTAATTTAACAGAAAAATTAAAAGGAGCATCTTTTTCCAAAATATTAGAAAGAGGTTTAGCAATCTTTGAAAAAAAATTTACAGACGGCTTGTAGAATCTTGCATGCCCCAAAAATCCTCTAACAAGTTTTATAGATGTTGGTGGAGGTA
Source organism: Eucalyptus melliodora (assembly GCA_004368105.4). Lineage (NCBI taxonomy): Eukaryota > Viridiplantae > Streptophyta > Magnoliopsida > Myrtales > Myrtaceae > Eucalyptus > Eucalyptus melliodora. Next base: position 43,930,575 of record CM023404.3, read on the forward strand.
ATTTTGCAATGACCTCCACTTGGCTCGATCAACTTCTATTATGTTTCGAGAAACTTTATGCCCGAGCACTATTCCTTCCTATACGTAAAGTGACATTTCTCCCAATCCAAAACGAGGTTAGTCTCCTCACATCTTTGTAAAACCAAAGCCAAATCATTTAAACAAGAATCAAATGATAAGCCAAAAATGGAATAATCATCCATGAAAATCTCAATATATTTTTCAATCACATCAGAAAAAATAACTATCATGCATCTCTGAAAAGTAGCTGGTGCATTACAAGACTAAAATGCATTCTTCTAAAAGCAAACGTACCATAAAGACAAGTGAAAGTAGTTTTCTCTTGATCTTCTAGTGCAATAAGAATCTGATTATACCCCGAATATCCATCAAAAAAGCAATAAAACTCATGTTCTGCAAGTCTTTCCACCATTTGATCAATAAATGATAAAGGAAAGTGATCTTTTCTAATGGCATCATTCAATTTTCTATAATCCATACATACATACGACCCAATAACTGTTCTAGATAGAATCAATTTATTGTTATTGTTTTTCTAAACAGTCATACATCCTTTCTTTGGCACAACTTGCATAGGACTTGCCTAGGAATTATCAAAGATAAGATAGATAATACCTACATCAAGTAGCTTAATTACCTCAATTTTCACTACTTCTCGCATCTTCGGTTCAAACACCTCTGAGATTGGATAGTGGGTTTGTATTGTTCCTCAATCAAAATTTTGTACATGCACATTGTGGGGCTAATTCCCTTAATATGAGCTATTTTCCATCTAATTGCACCCTTATGCTATTTCAATACTCTAAACAGTTTCTCCTTAATCAAATATGTCAAAGAAAAAAAAATATAATTATTGGTAAAGAAGAAACTCCATCTAAATAAGCATATTTCAAATGAAAAATGTAAGGGTTTGAGTTCAAGAATTGGAGGCTCTTCAATTGATGGTTTATGCTTTGTTGTGCGTTGTCTTAACTCCTTAAATGTAATTGCCATTGCCTCCATGAAATTTGCATACTCATTTATCTCCTCATTCTCAATTTCTTTGTTCCTTGGTCGAACTAGACATGTATTTTCCTAAAAAACCTTATCCACCAAATTGTCAATTGTATCAAAGGAAACAAGATCATCTTAAAGTCTAAAAATCAACTTCCCTTATTGTGCATCGATAAGAGCTCTTATTGCTACTAGAAAAGGTCGACCTAAGATAAGTAGTACCTTGAAATCTTCCTCCATGTCAAGAATTATGAAATCTACATGAAAGATAAATTTGTCAACTATTACCAAAACATCTTCCACAATACCTCTCGGATATTTAATCAATCAACCAGTTGAAGTGATACTGTGGTTGCTTTTACTTCGCCCAATCCTAATTTCTTGAAAACTGAAAAAGGTATTAAATTAATGCTTACACCTAAATCACACATTGCCTTTTCAAAATAAGAATCCCCAATAGTGCAAGGAATAGTAAAACTCCCTAAATCTTTTAACTTCGGAGGTAATTTGTTTAGTAACATAGCTTAACACTCCTCATTCAATTTCACAATTTCATGAGCCTCCAGTTTCCTTTTGTTTGTTGAAATCTCCTTAAAAATTTTTGCATAGTTGGCCATTTAGGCTAAAGCATTTGCAAAAGGAATGTTAATATACAACTTTTTAAATACATCAATAAATTTAGAAAATTGCTTATCTAATTTGTGTTGTTGGAGTCGCTAAGGGAATGGAATAAGTGGCACATATGACTTGAAATTATCCAGAAAAAAGTTTACTCTCGTATGCCTCCCTTGGTTGTTTATTGATCTCATCTTCTTTGTCTCTGAAAATCTTTTGTTTGGCATCTTCTTCTCCCACTTGTTTACCACTTCTTAGGGTTTTAGCCTTTACATCTTCAATTGGATTTTTTTTTTTGCTAGGCAAAGAACCCTGTTGTCTCCCTGACATCATGTTTGCTAACTGACCCACTTACATATCCAGATTTCTTATTGAAGCCTCTTGGTTTTGAAATCTCACATCCGCACTCTTAATGAAGTCACGAGTGGTGTTAGCAAGTTTGGTGATTATATCTTCCAGATTTGACTTTGTCTATTATGATTGTTTGAATTCTAGTGGTCTCGTCACATTCTAATTATTCAATGAAAAATTCATGTGATTGCACCATCTCGAATTGTACATTTTTTAGTATGGATTATTTTGTAACCTGTTAAAATTCCCAACAAAGTTAGTATTTGCACTAGGTTGTAGAAAAGGGTTACTAACTTGATATTCTATGCTAACATGTTCTCCACCACAAAAATCACATGTCAAATCCTGAATTTTCATGGCCTCACTCATTTTATCTAGCTTTTTCATTGAGTGCTTGAAATTGTGCAGCAATTGCAACGGAAACATCTATTTCATGAACTCCGCTAGCTTTTTGCATTGGTAACCTCTCAGTAGGCCACTAATAACTGTTGGATGCCATCTCCTCTAATAGATTATAGGCTTCTTTTAGTGTTTTATTATTTAAAGTTCCCTCTGCAGCTGCATCAATCATAGAACGAAGATTTGAACTACACTCATTATAAAAAGTTTGTACCTGCATCCATATGGGCAGTCCATGATGTGGGTATCTTCTAAAAAATTCCTTGAATTTTACCCATACTTCATATAATGATTTATTATCTATCTGCATAAAATTAGTAATGTTGTTTCGCATCTTTGCAGACTTTGCAAGTAAAAAGAACTTATTAAGAAATTTCTAAGCTATCTCATTTCATGTAGTGATTGATCTTGCAAGAAGAGAAGAAAGCCAACTCTTAGCTTTGTGTCTAAGAGAGAATGGAAATAATCTCAATCTAATAGCATCATCTATAACTCTATTATATTTAATGGTGTCACAGATTAAAAAAAAAAACTTCAATATGAGTGTTTGGATCATCGTTTGGTAGCCCATTAAATTGCATTGATTTTTGAAGCATCTAAATGAGTGATGAGACATTTGTAATTCGTGGGCTAATTAGACAACATCTTGCTTCGAACATAGGAGTTGCTAAGAGTAAAATTCGGGAAAAGGAGCCCATTGTATGGGAAATACTGCAAGAACTAATCTCAAAGTTGTTTGCTTGAATTGCAAGTCTCCTGATGCTTGATGTAGTTCTCTGAACTGTTGACGCAACATAATCTCTCAAGAGTCTACATGGATTTTTATTCTCACCATTTGCCATCTTCTTAGCGTGATTTGTCTACTCTTTTAATTGCCTTTAAAATGTACATTCGATGTTTGGATCAAACTCATAAAGTTTCCCTTGTTGACTACGTGTCATAAAAATAAAATGAAAGCTAGATTAAACTTAGATTATATGGCATTAATATTAATTATTATTAAACAAACAATCCCCAGCAACAGCAACAAAAAAATGTTCATAAAATTCTAAAATCAAGTGAATGTGTTGAACAAGTAATATAATGATAAGAAAGAGTATCGTTCCACGGAAATTGATGATTAATAAACTAATTAAATACTAAAAATAGATTAATTCTAAAATTTATCTAACAGATCAATATAGAATTGAGAATAAATTAAAACCAAAAATCTTAAAAGCAAAATTTAGAGACTAAATGCAATAAATCAATCAGATAAATATGTTAGAGTATCTGATTTCACTATAACCATTAAATATGAATTTCATATTATTATGCATATAAGAATGATATCAAACAAGTGATAACGGAATTTTCTAATCTATTTATTATCCTATCTTTAGGTATAACAAACATACTCAGTTTATTAATCCATTATATCTCTATGTGAATTTAAATAAATATAAGTGTATTAAAATATATTAATATTCTCGACTTACAATAAGTCTTTTGAATCATTTTATCACCGAAAACTACACAAATAACGCAATATATTTCTATCCATATTTAATCCATGGTTATATATTATAAGGAGCAATTATATGTTATCACTTCTTAGTCTCAAATATATACATAAAATCATTTAACCCATAGCCAGTCATTTAAAAGTATTAAGTGCAATAATATATAACTCACATGAATAAAATCACTTGCAAAATATAAAAATCATGAAAGTTACATCATCATGATTAAGCTACGTTGTAACCCTAACAAAAGAAAATGAGAACATAGTCGAAAAAAATATAAATATAAATCAAACTTTTGAATCAAAGAACAAGAATTATGTCACTGTTTTTGTCTTCTCTTTAAAATACTCTAAAAACTCTAGAACAATAAAAACGATCTAAAAAAACCTAGTTTTCCCCTTAGGCTCTCAATGTTCTTTTATTTATATGATACATCCAAAATCCTTATCTCCAAGCAATTGCTTATTTTTCACATAAAATTATGGAGTAAATCAAATAATCTTTGATTTGATATTTATTTTCCAATGCTTGCAGATAAAATTTGAGAACAGAACTAAGGATTCCCTGATTTCATATCCATCTCTCAATGCTTTCTAATGTGAATTTCTGATTTTTGCTATTCTTTTCCTTATTTTCTCCATATCTCATTATGCTGCATAAATAAGGAATATTTAAATAATTAGAAAGAAATCCAAATATTTTCTCATAGATATTGCATTATTTATTACTTAAAATAAATAAAATAACTCTATTTTCCTAAAGTTATCATTCCGTCTGTAAGTACTTGGGCCTCCGTTTAAAGGGAAATCTTTATTATTTCTAATTGTAAAGGACCACGTGTCAATAAACAAGGAACACAATTCTTTTTATTGAAATTGGATTTGAAATTTATACTACACAATTCATCACATCGGGCTATGTAATAGAAATGAGATTGACAAAAACCTATTTTAATTTAATTTATGAAAATCACTCATTATCATTAGTGATCTAAACAATAATATCTACTTAAAATATTAAAAAGTCACTTACTATCTAAATGTTAATTTAGCGAGGGATTTTTTTTTTTCAATTTTCAGAGAAAATTTGAGCATACATTTATTTTCTGATTTTATTCGTACCGTGGGTCCCATTATGGATCCAAATCAATTTTCTATCCACCTAAGGTGGTCCCATGTAATATTAGTACTGTTTACTTAATTGATTCTGGTGGGGCCACTCCCTTTTTTTACCTGTTTTTCACTTTGTACCCTGGTCGCCCTCACGTCGGCCCCCACCGCCGCTCCCTCCTTTCTCGACCTTTATTCATTGTACTGGTGACCTGACATTTCTCACTCACTCATCACTCACGCACGCGCCCACTCGCGCGATTTACCCAAATATCTCTACTCGCTTGCCGATTGGATGAGCGCGTCTTCAAATACCGCCTCTTCTCCCTCCGATCGAAGCGAGGTCTGCGAACTCGGGAGTTTGTAATCGGAGGAAGACCAAAGGAACCGGGAAGGGTGGAACTGGAGAGATCTTGGACGATGAGGTCAGGGGCTGACTACAACCAAGTGTTCCTAAGCTACAGAGTGACGGACGCTCTCGAGCTCGTCGATCCCCTTTACAGTCGCCTGATAGATGCCGGGATTCGCGTTTCCAGAGCCGATGATGACCTCCCCGCCGGCGAGGGAATTGCCTCATCTGTGCTGCAAGCGATCCAAAGCTCCGACGTTTACGTCGCCATTTTCTCTAGAAACTACGCTTCCAGCTCGTGGTGCCTTCGCGAGCTCGCCTACATGGTAGATCTTCGGTCGAAATCGGACGGGGAGAAGCTGATTCTGCCCATTTTCCACGGTGTGGAGCCTTCTGACGTCGGGCTCCAAACCGGATTATACGATGAAGGGCTTCTGAAACTGGCCGAGAGATTTGGTCCCGATGTTACGGACCAGTGGCGAAACGCTCTGATTGAGGCGGCCAGCCAAAAGGGATGGGTATGGGACAGGAATCCTAAGAGGTAAGAGGTCCTAATTTCGCCTTTGCATTGGCAACATCAATCGATTCCTCAATCTCATTCTGTTATTATATAGTAACTTTTCCATTCGATTTCTTGTTCGCCCTCACGAGACTATAGTCCCAGGAAAGATAGACTATCGTTTTGGAAGAAATTTCCATTAGATACTGTGGGCAACCGGTAGATTTGTTTATGATTCAGCATTTGACGGTTCAGCTTATATATACTTATTGTTTGGATATGACTTACGTGTCCAGGTTGGTACTTTATCATTTGTAAATGCATCTTTAGCTATAAATGAGAGGTTCTCGCGACTTTTGAGAAAAGTTTCTTAACCTTGAGAAATCTTCTTATTCGTAACATCATGAATGCACAAATTGCAGTATAGACTTCTTAAAACTTTGGATGGCACAAATTGTAGGTTTTCCAACACGAAGGTGGTGGGTCCATAGTGCGACTTCTTTGTGAAATTTGAGACAGCAATTTGAGTTTTGTAGTGGATAATTTAAGATACATTTACTGAGCCAGTTGTTCGTTGACCCCTATTGTTTCAGGAGAGACAGTCTTTTGCATTGCAGCATAGGAATGATGCTAAATGACCATAATCCAAGTCGTATGATGGCATGTGGTGTTACTTTATTATGTGATGCGGTCAACTCCTTTTGAGCATTTAAATTACATGAAATGCTTTTGTTTTCTTGTCTGATGGTTTGAAATAATAAGGCTTGAAATGCTAATAGCATGTTTTTAGATATCCAAAGTAGTTGTTGGGTAAGAATATTGTTCTGGCTACCAATCTAGTTAGGAATTGTTTGCTCAGAACTGGTAGCAGGATTTCTTCCTACTTCTCTTTTCTTTTGTAACTGTAATGGTATGCCTGTGTGGCAGCCTAGGGAGACAAGTCGACTCGGTTGTTGAAGACATCCTAAAAAGGCTAAAGAAACTTCCAGTTGGATATGAAATCAGAATTGATGATCGAGTCCAAGCTCTAATTGATGTGTTGAATATTGATGGTGGCGGTGTACATTTCATTGGAATCTATGGGGTGGGTGGAATTGGTAAAACAGTTGTTGCCAAGGTTGTCTTCAACCGGCTACATTCTCGCTTTGAAGGCTCTAGCTTCCTTGAAGACGTTCGAGAGTCTTCACTGTGTGGTGGCTTATTGAATTGCCAAAAGCAGTTGCTACTCGATATAATACAAGAGGAACCAACATCAGTTTGTTGTGTTGATGAAGGGAGAATGTTCATCAAAGAAAGACTATCAAACAAGAAGGTTCTCCTTGTTCTAGATGATATAAATCGCAGGGAACAACTTAAAGCCCTAGCTGGGGATATGAATTGGTTTGGTTTTGGAAGTAGGATTATAATTACAACCAGGGATAAACATGTTTTGGATCTTGCATATCCCATTTCAACTTATGAGATGAGGGACTTGAATTATGACAAAGCATTTCAACTTTTCAACAAGCATGCTTTTGGAAGAAGCTTCCCTCCACAGGATTGGTTCACACTATCGAGAGAAGTAGTTTCCTTGAGTGGAAGGCTTTCTTTGGCTCTTGAGGTCATGGGATCATATCTTCGTTGCAAAAGCAAAGCATCATGGCAATCTACTTTGAAGAAATTGAAAGTGGAACCTCATGATAAAATTCAAGAGATATTAAAGATCAGTTATGATGCATTGGAGCATTCGACTAAGCAAATTTTTCTTGATATTGCTTGCTTTTTCATCAACAAAAATGTTACTGATGCCATTTATGCGTGGGATGACTGTGAACTCTATCCAAGACTAGGTATTGATGATCTTGTTAATCATTGTCTAATAAAGATTTTGGATGGCCACACAATATGGATGCATGATCAGCTTATAAAGTTGGGAAAGGAAATTGTCTGCCAGGAGAATCTTGATCTGGGAATGCGAAGCAGGGTGTGGCATCATGAGGAAGCCCTCGACTTAGTAATAAGCAAAAGAAAGGTATCGTAAGGAACATTCTGCAACTTTATTTTGCAAGAAAACTTCACATGCTTGTGCACGAGTCCATTTGTTACAACTAAGTTGTTTAATGATAAAACATTCTGCAACTTTCTTTAGCAAGAAAACTTCACATGCTTGTGCACGAGTCCATTTGTTACAACTAAGTTGTTTAATGATAAAGTGTGGTGAAGTGTGTTTGGCAATACATGTTTTAGAGTCGTGACATCTTGAAGCTGGTTTGAGAGGCTTCTAAGAGCTGTTATTTCCATCAGGTGCCGCACTCTGAAATGTTTGCCAAACTCTTTTCATTAGCTTAAGGATGCCCTTTATGGTTGTAACTGTTATGGGGGAAGTTTTACTGAGCACCCTCAAACCTTACTTTTGTTCCGTTCTCTTCACATGATGTGTAGTAATGACATAAATGCTGACAAACTCCTAATTACTCATTGCTTGCTTGCTTGCTTCAATTTACAGTATCTTACAAAAGTTGAAGCACTTAGTCTTGCTGGGAATACCACCAGATGCATCATTACAAACAAAGAATTTGCTGGGCTGCCAAACCTCAAGTTGCTTGAATTAGAGGGAGCTATCTTAGATGGAAACTTCAAGCATCTTCTGCAGCAATTAAGATATCTCTCTTGGCGTTTCTGTCCTGAAGAATTCAAGGCCACCAGTTTGTACCTGCAAAATCTAATCGTTCTAAATCTTTCAGAAGGTCATATCACAGATGATTGGGGCGGATGGAGCCAAATAAAAGTATGCCATCTCATCTTTTAGGCTATGGTTAGCAGTCAGGATAAAAATCAAGATAGGCTACATTTATGTTATCTTGTGTTTGGTTTTCGCTCAAGACAAGATGAAGTCGGATATAAGAGGTATAGTCTAGATAAAAATTATCCCATGGAAGGTGTGATAAAGGTAGATATGATTTATTATATTCAAGGTATTAAAGTTATTTTTCTCGAATAACAAATTTCTTAAATAATAAAACTAAAATAATATATATATATATATATATATATATATATATATATAATATTTGAATCCTAATATTAAAACGAAAATTCAAAATAACAAAAAAATAATGTGTTTATTTATTCCTATTTTAGTATATATGAATATCTTTCCGCCTTATAATATATATTTTGTATATATATTTAGTACCTATATTGTTAAATATTTTAGGTATGATAGTATAGTTTATTATTTGATAAAAAATCTTTATTGAGGAATGATAGAAGGAAATAAAAAATAAATAAAAGATGGAGAAATAATTACAAATAAGTAAATAAAAATGATAAATTCAAACTTGAAAAGAATCTAATTCTCCAAGAATGAGGGGCAATGAAATTTCTCAAAAAAAAGAAAAAGAAAAAACTAATATTTCCGTCTCCCTCTAATCTATGTCTTGTTCGTGTTGAAGCTTCACAACTCCTCCGTAGGTTTTTAGTCCACATCAAAGCTCCACAGAAATGGCGAGAGTCCAAATTTATTCTCCATAGATCTCTTGTTCTCGTCAAAAGTCCATGAAAGCAATAAGAGATTCGAAACTCCTCCTTTGTAACTTTATAGTTCATGTTAAAGTTTTATGAAAGTAACGACAGAGTCAAAGCACTATACTTTTCGTAATCGCAAAAGTGAATGATCAAATTTCTTTCTTGCTAGATTTGGCAGAATTATTAGAGATATTTACAATTTCCATTTGTGCTTTTTCAGGGTTATTTACATTGAAATGCCGTAAATACCAAACAAGATAGGATATAAAAATATCCGACTTTATTATTGCGATTCACCAAAAGATTGATAGGATATAGCAAAATTTCTAAATTTCATATACAATCTTGTTTAAGCCTATTATGACTAGAAATCCAGTCAACCAAACACAACCTTAGACACTTAATATTTGAAGAAAACCTTATTGTATGTCTGTTTTGATATTTAATTCCTTTTACAGATGGCAACAAAGTTGAAAGTTCTGGATCTCACGAGCTGTGAAGGTATAAGCAAAACGCCAGACTTATCTGGATTCTTAAGTTTGGAAAGGTTAATACTCTGTGACTGTTTGAAATTGGTTGAAATTGACAGCTCTATTGTGAACTTAAAGTGCCTGACTTACTTAAAGCTGAAAGGATGTATTAATCTCAAAGGTTTGCTAGAAGAAATTGGAGGGCTGGTGAATCTAGAGTATTTGTGCTTAGATGGATGTTTTAAGATGACAAAGCTTCCAAGTGAATTGGGAGATCTTAAATCATTGCTTGAATTGAACATATCAAACACAGGAATTCAAACGTTTCCTGAATCTCTTGGAAAATTAAAAAAATTGAAGGTGATAAGGAGCAAGAAAGACAAATTATCATTACTTTCAGGTGAGGAGCCCATACGATTACGTGAGGAGTTGTCTGAAAACTTAAATGGGGTAAATCCAAAAAGAAAAGGGAGATTTTCTTTTCTGACAAACCTAAAGTTATCGGACAGTTCAATCAGTTGTATTCACACAATACCAATCGTGATCATAGAGCTAGCTAACCTCTTGATGCTGGACTTGGAGGATTGCAATAAGCTTCAACAGTTGCCAAGACTCCCCAGAAGTTTGGAACATCTTAAGCTGCCAATGTCCCTGCGGTCTGTTTTGAATATTCTAGATACGATTAAGCTAGTTGATTTGCTTTTATTTGATGGCTCTAATGATCTTTCTTGTCATGCATCAAATCTGATGCTGACTTCCTTACAGTGGATTAGGACGTTAACCAAACAAGGGAATCTGGAGTCTTGCCTTGCAGACATCCTCACCCCATCAACCAAGTTGAGTTCCCTTAGTTGGCTGAATGAGCTTTCTCTACTCCGCCAAGGCCTGCAGTCTCTTGTCTGGCTCTCGTCATTTTTGTCAGTGCTAGCATTTGGAGACCTCTTCTTGACAAACATTTGGTCATACATTTCCAGCTTCAAAAATTCGTCAAATTTATGGATTTATCAATATGAACATAGAGAAATTCAACTTTACAAGCTCGAAAAATTGAGAAAATTGACTCTAGAAAATTGTGAATTCCTTTGGAGAGTTTCCAATCTTTCAATCTGGAAGAACTTAAAAGAATTGTGGCTTATTCAATGCCCAAAGTTAGCTGAGCTTCAAGGTCTTGGTGGATTTGAATCCTTGGAAAAGTTGCATGTCAAATTGTGCCAGTCCATTGAAAGGTTAAGTGGTCTATCAAACTTAAAAAAGCTGAAGATTTTGATCATTGAAGAGTGTGGTGCACTGAGAGATATTGAGGGACTTGATGAATTAGACTCTCTGAGTACCTTGAAAATTTGGAAGTGCAATATGCTTAAATATCCGACTGACATGTCAAACTCGAAAATACCGGATGGATGTGAGGTAATAATTTGGAAATGTGGAGGGCTACATGACTTTGGTTATCCGGAATATGGCCTCCCTTACAAGCATTATAGAGAGGTATTTCTAGGAATGACAGACCTGGATGCAGGATCGATTCTAGCGAAAAGGCTTGGGAAGATGTCTGATATGGAGTTACAAGCATCAGTTAACTTGGAGGTGCGTTTTTTACAGCCTTTTGCTTTTACTTGGGGAATGTTTGGAGTGGATTTTTCTTTTAGATCTTGGGTTTGTCATTACTCATTTTTATAGTTGAAATTAGAAATTCATCTAATTGAACGTCTCAAATCTTTACGACATTAAATAATAACATTTGGAATCCATTCTTGCGACCCCTCCTCCCTGCATTCCAAAGAGAAAATGATGATTTAGTTGTTTCCATTTTGGTTTGAGTGTTATCAGGTTTAAGGGTGCCTTTGGTAACAATTCTATTCCAATGAACAATTTCTTTTCAAAAATAATTTTTTCTACTTTTATTTTCTAGATGAGTTTCTAAGTAAAAAAACACATTTGATAATTATTCAAAAATTTTATTCTTGTAATAGAAAAAGAACATAAATGCATCTGGTATGACCCTGAAAATTTATATTTCCAATATTATTCATTTGATTATAAAACGTCAGTGAAGACTTAACATTTCATGTTGGAACAAAACTAAACATTGGTAACAATTTAATTAATTGAAATATTCTAAAATAGCCTAAGAAAATCCATTGTAATAGTTAGTCAAAGATGGATGGCTAGAATGGCAGCAAAGAGTTCCACTAGTAAATAACTCCCATTATGAGAAGGTTGATCGCAAATCTTTGGGCTTTACAATAAACAGGAATAGAGCTACAAGAAGAAGCACAAACGTTACTCGGAATCTTCAAGCTTTCGCAACCTAACATTCTCTCAGAGAAATCGACATTCAAAAATCCATATAGTAAAAGCCCTACAAGCTTATTCAATTTTGAATCCAATTTTCATCAAAAGATTCATATTTTTTTATGCTAAACCAATTCTAAACTAGAGTTAATACTAAAATCTAGTAAAACTACTTAAAATTTAGGGTTAATACCCTAAAAAACCCCCAAACCGGTACACCTGTGATAAATTTACCCCAAACTATTTTTTTGACCACAAAAAACCCCAAAAAAGGTGTACATACGTGACAAATCTACCCTCCGTTAGCTTCCGTTCGATTTTTCCGTTAATTTTTTGACGTGTGGTTGCGTGACGTGGCAAACCATGTGGAAATTCATAAGTTTAATACCGTTAAAAACCCCAAACCGGTATATTTATGACAAATTTACCCCAAACCGGTATATTTATGACAAATTTACCCCAAGCTGATATATTTACGACAAATTTACTCTAATTAATTTTTTTGATCATAAAAAACCTAAATTGGTACACGTGCGGCACATTTACCATCTTTCAATTTTCCCAAATTTGACTAAGTTGTGATGTCCAATTAATTTTATTTTCTAGATTACTCTAACATTGCCTTCATATAATTAATATTTGATTTTTTTTTATTGGAATCATTATTAGAAAACTATTAAAAGGCTACCAAATGTGCACTTCATTCTTGTGCCGGGAAGATACCCATTAACTAAAAGATGGATAGATCGCTTGCGCACATATTCAAAAGAATCACACTCAAAGCACACTTGAAATTAGCGACAAACATAAGTGATTTTGGTTCCGGCATTTCAACGAGCATGTGATGTACGAGTCACTCATACCATTCACATGCAAGTTCCATGTTAAAATTTTGACACTTACAATTCAAGGTAGAAAAGACTACGTAACGCTAATAAGGAACAACAAAGTAAGAGTGATATGTAAGCGTACAAACAGATTGCGGACAAGTAGTAAACCATGTGGGGCTGAGACATAGAAACATAAAGCCAAGTTTGTCACAAACCAAAAACGAGTGAAGCAATCACAATATGTTCACTTCTTTTGTATATGTGCGCAAGCGATCTGTCCATCTTTGAGTTAATGGGCATCCTTTCGGCACAAGAATGAAGTGCACATTTGGTAGTCTTTGAAAATTTTCTAATAATGATTCCAATAAAAAAAAAAATTAAGTATTAATGATATGGAGGCAATGTTAGAGTAATCCGGAAAATAAAATTTATTGGACATCACAACTCTGTCAAATTTGGGAAAATTGAAAGATGGTAAATGTGCCGCACGTGTACCAATTTAGGTTTTTTATGATCAAAAAAATTAATTAGAGTAAATTTGTCATAAATATATCAGCTTGGGGTAAATTTGTCATAAATATACCAGTTTGGGGTAAATTTGTCATAAATATACAAGTTTGGGGTTTTTAACGGTATTAAACTTATGAATTTCCACATGGTTTGCCACGTCAGCAACCACGTCAGCAAAATTAACGGAAAAATCGAATGGAAGCTAACGGAGGGTAGATTTGTCACGTATGTACCAGTTTGGGGTTTTTGGTGGTCAAAAAAATAATTTGGGGTAAATTTGTCACAGGTGTACCAGTTTGGGGTTTTTTAGGGTATTAACCCTAAAATTTAATTCCTAAATTTTTTCCTAAATTTCAGAATTTAATTATTTATTTATTCCCAAAAATGGGGATTTGGATCAGGTCAAGAAATTGAGCTGTTTCAATTGTGTAAAGAATAGCATTAGGTTATGTTGAACTTGTTTTTTTAAAACGACCTTATTTCTCTTTTGGGATAATACTATGAAAAATCTCAAACTAGTAGCACCTGGGACATTTATCTCAAACTAAGTTTATGACCACCAAAAATCACAAATCGGTACACCTTTGACAAACCTACCACAAACCGGTACATCTTTAATACACTTGCTCCAAATTGATATACTTGTGATAAATTTATGTTTTTGTTAGTTTCCGTTTTTTCTGTCAAATTGCCAAGTTAGATGACACGTGATAGTTGACTAGTGTACTAGTTTGAGATTTTACTTTCTATTTTTCACGGTTGTATCAGTTGTGATTTTTGGTGGTATTAATCCAATTTAACAGAAGGGTATATTTGTCATAAATATACCAATTTGAGTGTATATGGTGATCAAAAAAATGAATTGAGATAAATTTATCATGAGTGTATTAGTTCAAAAATTTTTGTGGTCATTTGGGATAAATTTGTCTATGTACCAGTTTGGGATTTTTCGTGGTATTAACATTTCTCATTTTGTTTTTGGGAACAAAGAAGTTTCTTTTACTTTTTGTTTTTGTTTCAAATCTATTCCTTAGCCACTAATCTATTTGGTGAAAAGAAAAATTAGGTTAACTTTACCAAACAAATTTATGTTCTTTTTCTATTTCAGGGAACAAAACAGAAAAATAGAGGAACAGAAATGTTACTAAAAAAGGCCTAATATTCTGGCTCAAGACCCTAAAATAATGAAAAAGTGATTTCAGAAGTAAGGCTAGGTATACTAAGATTATGATGAGACGCCTATATTAAGTCGGGAAACAGAAAATTACTTTTTGGTCCTTATATTACTCATGACTCTTCATTTTGGTCCATGTACCTTACTCTCTTCATCTTAATCTTTCATCAAGTATTTCTTTTTTCTCTTCAATTTCTTCCTCTGATGACTTCCTTATGTAAGTATGCTTGATAAACAAATAATGTGCTGACATGCAAGTGCCATATAGACTTGGTGTTGTTCATAACCAGCAGGTTTTGCATCAGAAAGTCATTGAAGGGACAAAGTTGAAAACTATTTGTTCAGTTGCTAAAATGAATCGACTGTTTGCCTGTCTGTTAGAGGTGTTCTAGAAATATCTGCAAAGTGAAAGAAATGGGACCAAAATGAAGAATTGCCAAAGACACAAGGAGCAAAGATTTATCTTTCCCCAAAAAACATTCCTACTTTTCTTAAAAGTTGATATATCTGGTCAGTGAATAAGCATCTCCAACTTCCAAGGTAGTAATGCCACTGAATTAGATTGAATTAATAGCTAACTTCCCTTCTTAATATTGTATCAGATAAGATATTAGATTACATATTTGCTAGAACAAGTG
Organism: Eucalyptus melliodora; assembly: GCA_004368105.4. Taxonomy (NCBI): domain Eukaryota; kingdom Viridiplantae; phylum Streptophyta; class Magnoliopsida; order Myrtales; family Myrtaceae; genus Eucalyptus; species Eucalyptus melliodora. The sequence continues at coordinate 43,945,837 of CM023404.3, forward strand.
TGCTTATTTTTACATCAAGAAGAAAAATTGTGACAAATGAATATCTTGTATCTATGTGTGGAACTGATACAATCTTACGAGGGAGATCGATTCAGGGATGTTTGTTCTTCTCTCTGTCTATGATAATACTTTGGTTAAGAAGTTCTGTTTTGCTTGCAGAGCATGGAAGCTAGACAGCGAGCAGCAGGCAATGAAACCTCAGATAGGAATTATGCAATTGCAGCTGTTCAAAATGTAGTTGGAATCGATGGTCACGTAAAACACGTCACAGATTTACTGGAAATGGAAGTCAATGATGCGGTGCGCATTATTGGAATCTATGGAGCTGATGGAATTGGCAAAACGACTCTTGCCAAGGCTGTATACAATCGGATCTCTTCTTGTTTCGACAGTTGTAGCTTTCTCGCGGAAGTCGAAGAAATCACACAAAGTCCTCATGGTATTCAACTTTTGCAAACTAAGTTGGTACGTGATATCCTTGAACTAGATCATGAAGATCCTTCTTTTGATGAAAGAATAGAATTTTTCCTGGATATATTTCATGAAATGAAAGTTCTAATAGTTGTCGATGACGTGGAAAAGCAATCACATCTTCATGCTATTGTAGGAGACCAGCTTCATTGGTTTGGTCTAGGTAGTCGAATAATTGTGACTTCTGAAAATAAGGAAATTATCAAAGAGTATGATCCCGAGAAGGCTCGTGCCTACCTGCTTAGTGAGTTGGATGATGATCAAGCTTTTGAACTTTTCTGCAAGCATGCATTCAGGATGCAATGTTCCATACCTGATTATGTTGGACTCGCAAACTGCATTGTCAATGCTACAGAGAAACTACCATTAGCAGTTGAAGTTGTCGGTTCATTTTTGTGGGGTAAATCAATAGAAGAATGGAAAAAGATGGAGAAGTCAATGAAACTATATACTATGAGTTCTCAAAAAATTACAGTTGGCTTTGAAGAGATATGGGACATATGTTACAAAGAATTAGATCAACAGCAAAAAGATATAGTTCTGGACATAGCATGTTTTATCTCGGGTGCAGATGCCCAAATTGCTTCATACATTTGGCCCAATTTTTATCGCCCTTCTTCTAATTGCATTCTGGTGCCCCTTGCAAAAATTGGAGAAAACAATGAATTGCAGATGCACAAATTGCTAAGATGCCTGGGCAAAAGAATGCTAAGTCAAGAGGGATCTGGAGATCTGATTTCAAGAAAATTTCACGTACAGGATATGGTTCCGAAGGTAATCAGCAGGGAGAAGGTAAAACCTTTCGGTTCAGTTTGTTATCGTCAAAACAAAAGCCATGACATATGGGCTGTGTTTTCTTTTTTTCCATATTTGCTCAGGAATCAGATCATATATGTATTCTTTAGCATGTAGGGCAAGGAAAATAGCCTTTTTTTCTGATGGGTATTTGGGTTTACAGCTTCTGATGATTATGTTACTTCATAATATGTAGGGAATGGACAACGTTGAAGCTCTCTCCTTCGACTTCACAGCTAGAGATTTTGAGGACATGCCAGACATAAGGTTTCTCAAGTTGGATAATGCAAAAGTTTCTGGAAATTTTGCAGGTGCATTTGCAGATTTAAGGTGGCTCTATTGGCAAAGGTGTCCTCTGAAATTCGAGGCATTTAATTTTGTATTAAGTGAGTTGGTCATTCTTGATCTGTCTTGGAGCAAAGTCACAGAAGACTGGGGAGGTTGGAGTGAAATCAAGGTGATTTAGTATTTGGTTGTTTTAAATTTGCTTTCTTTAATTATATATCTGCGAATTGACCATGTGTGTCTCTGTTTTGGCTTTACAGATGGAGAAATTGAAAGTCTTGAATCTTACAGGTTGTTCTGACTTACTGATCACTCCCAACTTCTCTGGTTACAAAGATTTGGAAATCCTGATTCTTGAACGATGTTCTCGTTTGGTGAAGCTAGATTCTTCATTTGGCCATTTGAAACATTTAGTTTCCCTGAATTTGAAGTTCTGCTTCCAATTGAACAGGTTGCCAGTGGAAATAGGTTGTATGACAGCTCTGAAAAAGCTTTTTATTGACGGGACTTCTGTACGGGAGATCCCCATCTCCATAGGCAATTTGAAGCAACTTGAAATTCTCAGTGGCTTCAAGTGCTTCTCATTGACTCACCTGCCCAGTCCAATTAGTTACCTGACTGCTCTCTCCGAACTCTCATTAGATGGTGCCAAACTTACTGAGCTCCCGAGCTTACTGGGGGAGCTGCTTAATCTAAGACGCTTGTCATTGAGGGATTGCTGTTATTTGGAGGAACTTCCAGATTCTATGGGTAAAATGGGGTCATTAGAGGAGTTGGATATATCAGCAACTAGTATCTCAAAACTCCCCCGTTCAATAAGAAATTTGCAAAGCTTGAGAGTGCTGAGAATGAATTCTACTTTCATTCAAGCATTTCCTGGGGAGATTGGGAATCTATCCAAGCTTGAAGAACTACATGCTTCCTGGTGTTGGAGTTTGAGGGGGGGCATTCCTGGTGATATTGAGGGTCTACATCATCTGAGATCATTGACGCTGGGGCATTCCAGTATATCTAGCCTACCCTCTGAAATCTCCACCATCTCTGGTCTTCTCACCCTGGATTTACTTCAGTGCAATGAAATTGAAGTGTTGCCGAAGCTTCCCCCTTCTCTAATTTGTCTGCGTGTGAGTTCTAAGAGGATGAAAGCGATACCCCTTCTTGAAGATTTGAAGGAATTGGAGGAGCTGTGCCTAAGTGATGGTGACCCAAAGACACGCCGACCTCTGTCAAAACAGCTGATGCCAGAATCCAGTGGGAAACAAATGATTGACAAACCATCCTTCTCGATATCGTTTCCTAAACTGAGGAAACTAGAATTGTCTCTTTCACAAGTTGTCAAGCTGAAGTTTGAGCTGACAGATATTCCTCAGCTTAAAATGCCTTCCCTTCCTGGTTTGAGCCTTAAAGAGGTATCTGAGCTTCCCAAGACGTTGTCAGTGTTCGTGCTGTACCACTCTGTGATAGAAGAGATTGAAGGGCTTGAAAGGCTTAAAGCCCTGCAGAGGCTAGATATTTCAAACTGCAGAATACAAAGTCTCAATGGGATTGGCCAATTAACCTCACTGAGAAGTTTGATTCTATCTGACTGTGATTGCCTCAGTTTACCTGATCTTTCAAACTTGAAGTCGCTGAAAGTTTTAGAAATTAGACGGTGCAAAATGATCCATCAAATTGAAGGCCTAGAAAAATTAACATCTTTGTGGAAGCTGAACATCAGTGAATGTCCGGCTGAGAACTTGGTGCAAGTAAAGAAAGTAATGGCACGTTCAATTGTTACGTGATACTGGATGCTCCTCGATTTTAACCAATATCTGTGCATGGCATCCACACTGTCAAGGGACGACACAACAGCAGGCCCCAGAAAAACTTAATGGTGAAACAGGAAGAAGCGAAGAAGGCAAAAGCTATTGAAGTCAATTTCAAGTTTCCCTCTATGGAAGTCCTTTTACGGACAAGTCGAGGCCAAATCAACCGCCATGAACAAAAAGCAGCCCCTCCAGGTAATACTACCGGTCTCTTCCTAAAGGGAAGTCGTGCACGGCTTGATTTTCTCCTCAAAATATCAGCTGGCAAAATCTTTGAGGGCTCGAGTGTATGCATCTTTCTGGCAGATTGGTCCCAGCAGAAATTAAGACCCGTCAAGCTTCAGCAAAATCTGAGAGGCTACTGAGGTACCAAGAGTTCTCATTTTCTATTTACCTACGGTTTATAACTTTATACCTTTATTTATTTATTTATTTATTTATTTTATTTATTTTATTTTGGGGTCTGGAACGTTATACCTTTAGTTGATAGTATGTGTCTCCTCACTTGTAGATCAAGTGTATGAATTCCCCTGCCAAGATTAACGGTGTCGTAGGCTTTTTCTGAAGGCAAAGGATGTTTGCTTCTTCCGACATAAGCGATACTGTAAATTTTTCATTACTTGCTAGTCATCTTTTATGGTTCTTTCAATTTAAATATAGTGTTGTTTTGGCAGAAATTTCTCCCTCGACAAAATGTCTTTCATTGGAAGTTGTTCTTGGAATTTTAATTAGAGGAGATAGGTTCTGTGACAACTCTGACCAATAAATATCCCAACAAAGAAGGAAATCAATAGTTTTACTTTGAACCAAACTATACAAATGCACACCATGCCGGAATTCAATTGATGATAAGGTTTGGGAAGTATAACTTTTACAAAGGAACTAAGCATAAACAAATTTTGCCGAAATTTAATTGATGATAAAGCTTGAGAATGCCAAGATAAAGATACACGTTGGAATTTCATCGAAGATGTGGATCTGGATAACTATAACTAAGAAATACCTGAGAATTTAATTGACGACGTGAGTGTGGAAAATAAAAGTATAGTGTAGAAAGTAGAGACAAATGAGAGAGATAGTAAAGTTGTTTGATTTGTGCGGGGCTTCTTCAGCAGATGTGCAATGGTATTTATAGTGGTTTTGCCATAACTGCGGACAAGCAGTTTCTGACAATTGTATCCATGTTCTTCTATCTCAACATTCGTGTGCCCACATTCTCATGATGCTATGATCTCACTCTCAAGTGGCTTTTCCTTCAAAAGTGCACAGTTTGTTGTCTCACGATCTTGATCGCTTTGCTTTGCAAAAATTTCAAACTTGTGACTGCAATTTGGTACTCTTTAGCACCCAATTCCTCTTGGTGTCTTGACAGTTCTTTGACACCTAAATTTTGGCAATCCAATCATTTTAATTTTTAATACCTAAATAAAAATATTAAAATTAAGTTGCATAACATATAGTTTTAAGAGCACTTATTTTTTATTATTGCATTTGCATTGGGCCGACAATGGATTGGTTTGAATTGATGGTTCTAAGCTTTAGTCCATGACCACGGAGAGATGAAATTGGCCCAACCTCGTCATTCCTTGATGGTCGAATATTGATTTATAAGGAATGACGAGTTAGAAAATTAGTATATTTCGAAAAAAGATTCATATCATTCTTTTAAAATTCGTTTGAGAGCATAGAAGGAAAATTTGGTCAACAAATGATGGAGCGGTGGATCTTTCATATATTCATGCAATATATAAAAAATAAAGATAGAAAGATGAAAGGAAGGTGCAATGAGGCGTAATCGGTCGACATGGGTCATATATGGAGTAAATATATTTCTTGTCTTAAAACAAGAAAAAACGTGCTGTCAATGAAGATTCCAAGCGTCCAGAGGTGTGAGCAGGAAGGAAGAAACAATTAAAGTGAAGGAAGGACAAAATATAATATTTTAAATATCCAAAACAAGAAATAGAATCTGCTTTCTTTCGTTGATAGTTTAAGCTAGGGTTGTCAAAAAAGCCCGACCCAACCCGACCCGAACACAAAACAAGTAGTATACTTGTTTTGGGTCTTGGTACTATTTGAGACACAGACATAAAACAAGCAACAAAGATATGTTTAGGGTCGGGTAGAGTCGGAACATTGTTCGACCCGAAACACAATAACTCCAAATCCAAACATAAACAATAAACACGTTCTCATCTTTCTCGGCTCCACCTTCTTCTCCGACCTTCTTCTCTGACGACACGACTGTGCCTTCGCTCATGACTGTTGGAACCCTAGCCACCGCCGAATTAATCGATCGTTGCCGTCCGGTCGACGCGCCTCCGCCTCGCCGTCGCCGTCGCCACCCCTCGTCTCAACGCCGAAACCCTAGCCGCCGCCGAATCTGTCGAACATTGCCAGCGACACCAAGGAGGAGGACGAGTCGGCTCTCGACCCCGAGCTCCGATACAGCTTCCAGTGGAATTTCAAGGTTCGCTTCTCCCCTGTAGTCCTCGATTACACTCTATATAGGTTTGATCCACTGCTTCTTGATTTCCTGGGTTTTCGTTTTTGTTTTGTTTCCTGCAAGTTGTCTGGTTTTCATGTCGAGCGAGTGCGGCAGTTCTTGTTCTGCCGAAATTTATAGCTAAAATGATTGATGGGTCTCTCTGCGTCGTCTTCTTTAGCTTTGGATGATTTTAGGAAATGGGGTGAGTCGTCGGTGGAGTTGGATTTAGGAAGCTGAACAAGAATCGGAGAGTTGCCGTCGGATTTGTGTAATTGGTGTTTGCCAAGAAAAGAAGAGATTCGGCAGCTTGACTTCTGAGAGAGCATCTTTTCTCTCTTTCCAGGATTAGGCTAGAATGGAGGAACTGCGAAGATGCTTGCAAGAGAGAAAAAGTGTTGCAAAATGTGCCGTCTTTTTGTGCTAATTAGGTGATGTGAGCTGTCAGGAGTATACTTGTTTCTCATGGAAATGTGATTCCTTTTTACTGGAGAGCGGAAGGCTGTGAATTGAAGTTAGATCTTGCGCATAAGTTTAAGTACCCCGCTTCTGATTTTCGTGTCTCTGAAAAGAAGCAATTTGACATGTAACAACAAATAAGACACGGCAACTTGACAAATTAATTTAGGTTCATATCCCACTTGACATGAGTGATATCCATAATGGAAGCAGATAGCGCATATTTTTATTTTATTTTATCGCAAACAGATTGGGATCTACAAGCATAAAAGAAAGTTCATTTTTGCAATGCAAGGGGAAGTAGAAACAGAGGACTATATTTTCTTTATATGACATACCTCCCTGTTTATTGACTCTCCCTTGAAAGCCACATTCTACTCCTTGGCGAAACACCACCCAATCCTAACAGATCAAAGCATAGCTAAATTGTACTTTAAACAAAACAACAAGACAACAGAAAAGAAGAAGAGCATACAAAGAACTTATCATAGACTCTCACAAAACCATCAACCAATTTATTGGTACACGAGTGCTTTCTTTCGTGTTACTTCTTGATGTCTTGTCAGACTGATAGCTGGAGTTCCATCATAATTATCTGGTATACATTGAGATAAGCATTCCTGTTCTCAATGGAAGTTCCAGGTCGCGGACATCTTAATTTTGTTGTTTATGTAATTGAAGCAAAAAAGGTCTTTGTAGATAATCTAGTTTCTTTCTAGATGAAGTTGCTAAATTACTTTTTTTGTTTAAATATATTAGCCATTGTGGCAGATTCTTTACTTTGTGTAATAGGAAATGAATTTATAGTAAGAGGATGTATGTTGATCAAATTTACTTTATTTGGAAGAACAGAATGTTAACTAGGCCTCCTCCTCATGCGTCGATGGAGATCGACTATTAGTTTTGTCCTCCCTTTTTGGCATGTTTGGTACATTGAAAACAGATATGTTTTCTTTTCCAGGTTCAAAGTGATCATTTCGAGGAGTTTTTCGCCCCTAAATTAGACAAGCATGGTTATGAAGCTTTATACAAGAAAAAAACGATCGAGGTTATTCATGGACTTCTCCTTTTATGTTGTCTTAGGTTTCACGTCATTTTATTTATTTTATTTATTTATATGTCCATTGTCTGCAGGTTTATGGTGGGAATATCAATACAATAGATGGTTGTGCTACAATTTTTTCACAGAGACAGGTTTTCTAGTGTAAAAAAATACGAGGTAAAAGAGTTGCTGCATTTGATATCTTCTCCATCTCTGTATCATCAGAAGCTAAAGGCTTCAATGTGTCTATGCAGGTTGAAGTTAACAAAGCAGTAGAGTCCTTGACAGAAGAAACATTGGTTCCAAGCACCCAGAAGAAAGTTGCTTTAAATCGATTAATTAAGATTGAGAAGCTTCGTGACGAAGAACTGCAGCCTCAAGTTCTCGAGCTTTTAAAAGGATTTAACCAACCCCAGAAAAAAAAAAACAAAAAAACAAAAAAAACCAGCAACCCGAACCGACCCGACCCAAAACACATTAGATGGTCTTATGTGTTTCGGGTCGGTTCGGGTCGGGTCACAGTGTGTGACCATTGTGTTTCGAGTCGGGTCGGGTAACAACACAATCCGACCCAACCCGACCCATTGACATCCCTAGTTTAAGCCCTCTCCCTATAAAAGGGACCTCTCGCAGACGCGGGAAGGGGCAGAACTCAATAGACAGGAGAAAAAGACAAAAGGGGAGAGAGAGATAGAAGGGGAGCGAGTTGTTTTCCTCGGCCATCCCGACCGAGCACTCCCGACGCCCTTCTCGCGTCACCTCCCTTCTTCCAGTGAGCTCCACCACCAGCACACACATCAATATTATATAAAATCGTATGTTGCACTTTATATGGATTGGCATTAGTAAATCTCTTTTTTGTGAGCCACTCATCATTTAATTTTAAAATTCGTCCATATAATATCCACCCTCTAATCACCCAATATGCTTCACATTTTCACATTATAAACCCTTTTAATTTGCCCTCATAAGTTGGTGATTAAATAGGAAAAAATTGGACAAGCGAAAAAGGCTATTTTTAGGTATACTAAACAGGGAAACAATGGCACCTTAAATTTGAACCAAATCAAGATGGGATCTCCTTGGCACACCTCTTAATCCAAGGGGCAATAGACTTCCTTGGGATCACCACTCATGAAAAAAGCAAAAAACAAGTCCTAAACCTTTTACAATGTTAATTTTAGTCTTAAACATTTCAATTAGATCAATTTAGTCATAAACTTTATCACATTGATATCAATTCAGTCCATTTGGCCAATTTAGATTGAAGATGGCTAACGTAGATGCCAGCCATCCTACATGGTATGGTTGGTGATAATGTTGACAATTTTTTTAATTTTTAAAATTTTTTAAAAAAATTCTCTTTTTTTTTCCCTTTCTTTCCTTTCCTTCTCTTTCTTTTGACTTGTGGCTGGTACTTGGCCATAATCAGTGATTAGCCATAGGCGAGGGTGTCATGGCCCTTGCTAGCTATAGGCAAGGGTCACCCTCACCGAATTGGGCAAGGGTAGCCCTCACCAAAGGCTACAAGGGCAACCCTCGCCCAAGCCACAAGGGTCCAACCCTTGCTAGATTCGGCGAGGGCAGCCCTCCTAGGCCATTCATCGGCCATGACCAATACTTGGCCATAGGCCATAGGAAAGAAGGAAAAAAAAAAGAATTACTTTTAAAAAGTCAATTAAAAAATTATCCATGCCAACACCAACCATGCCATGTAAGACGGCCGACGTCTACGTGAGAAATTTTCAACCTAAATTGGCTAGATGAATTGAATTTGTACCAATGTGAAATGTTTAGGGTGTGTTTGGTTTAGCATTCCCAAGGGGTTTTCCGCCTCCAAAGCCCTTTCGGGAAATGCTGGATTGTTTGATAATTATTTTGAAGTAACTTTCAAGTTAAAGTCAGTATTGGGAAGACTAAAAGCCCAATGCTAGTAGGGACTAGCTTTGAGCTTTCAACATTTGGCCAAATGCTGAAACTTATTTTTTTAATCCAAAACTATCCTAACTCATTCTTCAAATTTATGATTTTGCCCTCATTATTATTATTTTTAAATGCCAAAATAATGATAAAAAAATCAAATATATATAAATGCTAAAAAAATTAAATATATTTTCGTCTTTTTTAAAAAAATATTTATATATTTGATTTTTTTTAGTATATATATTTGATTTTTTTAGCATTATTGTCAAAATTTATATTTAAAAAGTTGCATATATTATTTTTCCAATTTTAAACAAATAAAAGTTAAAAAATTCCGACGAAGGGTTTGGTCTTTTTTTAAAAAAGAAAATTGTGTGTGTGTGTGTGTGCGCGTGTGTGTATTTGATTTCTTAGCATTATTTTCAAATTTATATTTAAAAAGTAGCATACATTATTTTTTCAAATTTTAAAATATAAAAATTAGAAAATTTCAATGAAGGATTTGGTCTATTTTTAAAATATATATGTATTTGATTTTTTTTAGTATTGTTGTCAAAATTTATATTTAAAAAGTTGCATACATTATTTTTTTCAATTCTAAACAATTAAAAATTTAAAAATTATGATGAAGGGTTTGGTCTTTTTTATAAATATATATAGATTTTTTAGCATTATTGTGAAAATTTATATTTAAAAAGTTGCATACATCATTTTTTTTCAATTTTAAGAAAATAAAAATTAAAAAATTCCAATAAAGGGTTTGGTCTTTTTTTTTTAAAAAAATCTATATGTCAAAATTCCAATAAAATTTTTATTATTTTTTGTCAAAATTTATAAAAAAAATTACAAACATTATTTTTTTATTTAAACAAATAAAATTAAAAAAACTAAAGTTAATCACCCAAATTGCTTTTTAAATGTGTTTTCTACCAAACAACATTTCTTTCAAAGTTGTTTCTCAAAACATAATTTACCAAACGGCCTTTGCATTTGCCTAACGTCCTTTAGGCTAAACTGTTTTGCATTTTCTCAATAGGCTTTCAAAATGCTAAACCAAACGCACCCTTAGGACTAAATTGGTCCAATTGAATGATTTATGACTGAATTGATACTGATGCAATAAGTCATCTAGGATTTACTGATACTTTTCCCCACCGAGCATGGTACAAACCTTTAGACAAAAGGCCTCCTCTTTTGAATGGACAATAACCCTAAAGTACAGCACAAACCAATGGACAAATCCCCTCCACCTTTGACTAGCACCCCATCCATAGTACAATCCATTGGACAAAACACTAACTATTTTGAGCTTGGACAAGGACCTACATTGAGCCTAAAAAGGGAGAGTTTAACAAAGAAATTTCTTCACTTCCTAGCCTTTCAAGCCATAAAAGATAGAGAAGGAGTGAGGGAAATAGAGTGTGCTTGAAAGCATCTCCCATAGCTCTCCCAAACCGTGAGAGTGAACTTGGTTGTGAGCTAGAGGTTGGCCGAGAGCAAGAGAGAGTGAGTTGAGAAGGAAACCGAGAGTGAGAAATTTGAGAGAGGTCCATCCAAGCTTGTTCATCTATTTTCTTCCATCATTCTAGGTATAAGTCTTATATTTTTCTTGTGTTCTAGTTCGTCTTTCATTCATCAGATCCATCAAGCGTGAAACTGTAGTTCAAAGTCAAGTACTTCAATCAGCTCACCCTATCAGGTGTTGCAAACTCAATTTCTTGGTCTATCAGTTTGATTAGCCCGGATATGAGGTTTGATTATGTCTCATTTAATGTTTAAATCATGGGCTTGCATCATGATGCTCTCGTCAAAACCGGCCATTATCTTTACCCAAAACCAGTGATTGTGCCTTAGAGTCATGCTCCCCCTTTGCAGTGAGCCTCATTGTGATCACACTAGATTGATTTTCTCGTCGTAGATTCATGTTTATATTGATGTCAACTAATGTTAGAATTAGGGTTCGTCAATCTTTATTTCGCATCAACCACTTTTGCATGTGACATTCAAGCCTATTCTATGTGATTAATTTTGGACTGTGCGCCCCTGTCCAGACTAGACCTTGGTCTATATAGGGTGTGTTTGGCCTCCCTTGGATGTTATATTGGGTCATTTATGCTTATCTGTTAGCGTAGATCTATGTTAGGATTAACTGGTGTTATTTCCCATCTCATTAATATGATTTGCATGATTTTTGGGCATGGTTTACCCATGGTGCGCCTCTATCCGGATCATGGGTACTAGGTTTGTTGTTTTCGAAAGAACAAAGAAGGAGTTGATAGCAAAAGCTGTGTATCTTGTTCAGAAAACTAAAAAAATGTTCAAATACATACTAGAACTTAACCATAAACCCACATTGCCCACTAATAGCTTGCTTAGTCTACAAAATCAGCAACAAACTAACATAATAGCAAAAAAGAAAAAAAAGGTGCAGCTAACTGCTCATACAAGATAAGATTGACAAAGTAAAACAACAATTAACCAACTCCTACAAAACAGGACATCAACAAACTGACTAAACAAAACAAAGAAAAAACAGATGGTGCGGTCTTGATACATCAACACTCTCCTCTTGGATCAAGTATTGCACACTCCTAGCTTTGCCCTAAGATGTTCAAATCGACCAACATGAAATGACTTTGTGAATATATTTGCAATCTAGTTTTCTGAATTGCAGTACATTAGTTTCACCTCTCTAGCCTTCTGCACTTCTCTCAAGAAGTAATACTTGACCTTAAAATGCTTTGTTTTTCCATGAAATACTGGATTCTGTGAAATGGCCAGAGTAGCTTGATTATCCACAAATATTTCTGTCTTCTTCTTGCTGCATAAGTAGATCATCCATTGGCTTCTTCAACCATAATGATTGATTCACAGCTGCAATAGCTGTAATGAACTCAGCTTCTGCAGTTGATTGAGCCACTATTTCTTACTTCTTTGAACATCGGGAAAAACATGCCGACCCAAATGTAAAGCAATAACCTGAAGTGCTCCTCATATCATCCACTGATCCTGCCCAATCACTGTCAGAATACCCCTGCAACTTAAACTCCTGAACTCTGCAAAACTTAATCACATATGAAAGAGTACGTTTCAAGTACCTCAACACCCTTTTTGCAACTACTATATGCAACTCAGTTGCACAATTGAGAAATCTAGACAAGACACTTACAAGAAACATGATGTTTGGCCTAGTTGCAGTGAGATACATAAGACAACCAATTAAACTTCTATAAACTCTTTCATCTGTAGCTTCTGATCCATCCTTCTTTTGAAGCTTTTCCTTATGACCCATTGGAGTACTCACACTCTTGCACTCCTCCATGTTGTTACTCCTTAGGATCTCTTTCAAGTACTTCTTTTGACAAATTAAAACTTCATTTTGATTCTGCCTAACCTCCATTCCTAGAAAACACGACATCTCACCAAGATCAGTCATTTCAAACATCTTCATAATCTCTTAATTAAATGTAGTAATCTGAGCACTATTACTCCATGTCACCAGCATATCATCCACATAAAGAGACACATCACTAAGTCAGATACTAACTTCTTGACATATATAGTGGATTCACTGAGGCTTTTCTTGAAACCTAGGCCCAGCAAGTGCTCATCCATCTTACTGTACCATGCTCTGGGAGCTTGCCTCAAGCTATAGAGAGCTTTTCTCAGCAAATAAACTTTCTCCTCCTAGCCTGGTGTGACAAAGCCTTCTGGTTGCTCAACATAAATCTCTTCCCGCAACACTCCATAAAAAAAATGCATATTTCACATTTAACTGATATACCTTCCATCCTTGTTGAGTTGCCAAAGCAAGAATCATTCTAATTGTATCAAGTCTTGCCACGGGAGCAAAGGTTTTTGAGAAATGAACTCCCCAAACTTGTGTATATCCCTTCACCACCAACTTGGCCTTATGCTTATTCATTGAGCCATCAAGATTAAATTTGGTCCTGAAAACCCATTTTACTCCAATCACCTTCTTGTCTTCAAGTCTCTCCACTAGCTCCAATGTCGTGTTCTTTTTCTATCATAGCCAACTTTTCGTTCATTGCATTCATCCACCTTTGATCGCTTTTAGTTTCCTCATAACCTGTAGGTTCCAAAACAGTCACACTGCACCTTTGATATATATCAGTCAAAGATCCGGTACCTCTAATTAGAACATCATCCACCAGCTCGTCAGGTTCCAATGAGACCTCTTTGTGCTTGCCTTATGGCTTATTTGTCCACTCCCATTTCTAATCTTCCAGGAACTGAACATCCCTGCTAGTGATCACCTTCCCTGTCTGTAGTTGATAGATCCTGTAAGCTTTTGACACTAAACTATAGCCAACAAAGATCCCAAGTTCAGCTTTCTCTCCCAACTTGTCTCTCTTAACCTGTGGAATATGAGAAAAATACAAACAGCCTAACACCTTCAAATTTCTTAGAATTAGCTTGACATCAAACCAAGCTTCAAAGGGTGTCTTCATCTCCAATACCCTCATAGGTAGTCTATTTAGCAGAAAAACCGTTGTGTATGCTGCTTCTGCCCAAAACTCTTTTGGTCGATTCTTCTCATACAACAGACACCTAGTCATCTCCATAATGGTTCTATTCTTCCTCTCACTAAATCTATCTTGCTGTGGAGAGTAAGGAGCAGTAAGCTGATGCTCAATTCCAGCCTCTTCACAGAGAGTTAAACCTCTATGAAGTGTATTCTGTTTCATTATTAGATCTAATGACCTGAATCTTGTAACCACTTTGGTTCTCAACCCATTTCTTAAACTTCAGAAATACCTCAGCAACTTCTGACTTTTTGCTTCGTAAAGTAAATCCAGCACATTCTAATATAATCATCAATGAAAATAATGAAATACTTGCTGCCATTTAGTGAATGAGTCACTTGTGGACCACATAGATCTGTATGAATCAGTTGTAGCTTCTCTGTAGCTCTCCAAGTGGATTCCTTGAAGGAATGTCTTGTCGGTTTGCCTAGCAAACAAGCTTTGCACCTTGTGATCTGCTCCTCCAGGCTTGGTAACCTAGTTGCCATTTCATTCATCTACATGAAGAGCACACCTTTGTGATGAAAGTGCCCCAACCTCTTATGCCATATTTTTGAATCATTAGCCTGACACTTGAATGTCATATGCTCATTCTCAAGAGGATTCAAAGAAAAACTCTTCTGTTGCATCTTTATCTTGAACAGCTCCTGACCACTGGAGTCAAAGATTAAACATTTCTCCTCTTCAAATATCACCTTGAATCCCTTTTCTACCAACTGCCCCACACTCAGCAAATTCTGATCAATCTCAGGAACATACATCACATCAGAAACCAGCTTAGTTCCAGAACAACTCTCCATTGCTACAGTCCCTTTACCCTTCACTTCTAAGTACTCTCCATTCCCAATCCTCACTCTTGACTTCAACGACTTGTCAATGTTTATAAGTAGCTTTTCATCACTTGTCATGTGGTTTGTGCAACCACTATCAACAAGCCAACTGTCACATAGAGTACTAGAAGAGAAACAAGAGGCAACAAACAATTGATCTACCTTTTGCTAGACTGCAACATGTACCTCACCTTGCTGCTGATCTCTCTTCTCTTTGCAGAACTTTTCAATGTGTTCAAGTTTATGACATTTTCTGCACCTTACATCTGGCCTCTACCAACACTTAAAGTGTGGATGATTCTTTTTTTCACAGTGCTGACATGAGGAATATCTTCCCCAATTGTTCTTGGAGTTGCTCGCATTGTTCTCTCTTGCGGCAACTTCTAAACCACTATTGCCATTTCTTTTCTTCCCTTTCCACTTCTGGACTTTTCCTCCTACATTCTGCTATTCTTTAGCCAGCAAAGCTCCTTCTATACTTCCTTTCAGCCTCATTAACCTTCTTTGCTCTTGTGCTTGCAAAGCACTTAGCAATTCTGCCAACTTGTTTAGAGACAAATCCTTGGTATTCTCCAAAGAGGCAATGGTTGCCTCAAACCTTTCGGGCAATGAGACAAGAATTTTCTGCACTAGCCTATTATCAAAGAGGTCAGTGCCTAGAACCCTTGCCTGATTTGCAATGCTTATCAACTTATCATAATACTCCTTAATTGTCTCGGACTCCTTCATCTGCAATCTCTCGAATTCTGTGATTAGATTTAGCTTCTTCATGCTTGTGATCCTCTCATCTCCTTGATACTCAACTTTGAGGATGTCCTAAATAACTTTGGCTTATTCACAAGCCATAATTTTGTTGAAAATGACAGGTGAGACAGCAGCATATAAACAAGATTTTGCCTTTGCTTTCCTTGTTGTCCTCTCCTTGTGAAACTTGATTTGATTGACGGTTGGATTGTCAGGAAGGGGAGCAACTTTATAATCTTGTTCCACAGTTTCCCAAAAATCACAACCCTCTAGATAGGCTCGCATTCTCACTGCCCAAACTTGATAATTTTCTCCATCAAACGCTGGTGGAGCCATTGCTGAAAAACCACTCGATCCTACCTCATCTTGCTTTTAACTTCTATGGATGCAGACACACCTCTTAATCAATCTCACAAGTCACTCACAGCCCCTTAAGATTAAGAAAGCTCTAATACCAGTGTTGTTTTTTAAAGAACAGAGAAGGAGTTGATAGCAAAAGTAGTGTATCTTGTTCAAAAAACTGAAAAATGTTCAAATACATACTAGAACTTAACCATAAACCCATGTTGCCCACTAACAGCTTGCTTGGTCCACAAAACCAGCAACAAACTAACAGAATAGCCAAAAAGACGTGCAGCTAACTGCTCCTACAAGATAAGATTGACCAAGTAAAACAACAATTAACTAACTCCTAGAAAACAGGACATCAACAAACTGACTAAACAAAACAAAGAAAAAACAGCTGGTGCAGTCTTGATACATCAACAAGGTTTCCGTCTGTATTTGATTTATCCAGCCATCCTCTGGCCAGCCTTCATGGGTCTTCATGGCTCCGGGAAGTGACACTGATTTTTTAGTATAATCTGTTTCCAAACCAGAAGAGCGCGCCACTACTTTGCTGTCCAGATTTATTGTTGAGATAGCTAGTATAAGCACATAGAGGGGGTGAATAGGTGTAAAAATAATTTCTCAAGATACGGAAGCGATTCTAGGCAGACGATAGAAAGGGAGTTCTCTTTTGATTAACAAAATGAAGTAAAGTAAAGTAAAAAGTATGGAAGAGAAAATTGAACGCAAGGTTTATAGTGGTTCGGCTTATTCCAAGTCTACGTCCACTCTTCCACACTGACAACCCACCGGCTAGATTTCACTATGAATAAAAGAGAAGTTACAGGACAGCTTTTTCTTGATTCCACAGTGTAGATATTCTACCACACTTCCTCAAGGATTCTCGCAAATATAGACTCTTTTGTGTACAAGATTTCGCTCAAAATGAATTTACTAACAACAAGGAGCTTTAGACTTTGGAATTCTTCTATCGTGCACACACTCGAACAATTGGAAAGTCTTCCTTATATACTCCTTTATGCCATCATACCCGTTGGCACTTACCAAAGGAATTCCTCCAATCTACCCGTTGGACGAAATCAATTAGAAAGATCATTCGAGCTATTAAAGGAACATGTCGATAGCCTATCAATCATGTTCGCCCATACAATCAGGAACTTGGTTTTCATAAGTAGAACCTTCCAAGTATACTTTGTCAATCATCAGATTCTTAATCTTCGAGTCAATCATGATCAAATAAAGGATTTTGTTATGTCTTATCCAGCCAAAAGATCTTCACCAGTCGATAAGGTCATATTCTTAATGAAACATCCAGTTCTGGATAGCCTTTCTTCAACGAATTAGCAACTGTCAATGAGGATAGACTTTGAGTCTTGAGTCTGGCTGTCTGGAGGTCTTTAGACTTTAAATAGCAGAGTCTGCAAATCTTCAGACTAGACTGATGGAAATGCTTTGTTAGCATCAAAACACTTCACGAAGAATTTCTTCAACAATCTCCCCCTTTTTTATGGTGACAAAACTTTCCCACAGATTTGGATAACTTTGACCTGCAAAATATTACTCAAACAACTATGGATATCTTATAAAGATAAACGGCTTATTGATAACACTAGAATCTGCAACCACAGAAATCAGGTTAGTCTTACATGAAGCCATCCATAAGATATCAATAGTAGTTAATATAAGCAGTCAAGTCCAAATCCAAATTCAGTCCACATCCATACACAAAAGTAAAGTCAAACATCAAAACAATCTTCAAACATCAAACCAATCAAAAGTTGTAAAGATTCAAAGTTTGCAAATCTCGCATCTCTCCCCCTTTTTGTCAGCATAAAAAAGGTCGAGATGAAAGTGGAGTAGAATCAAGAATGCTTGGGAACACGAACAAGCTGGAAATCTCCCATTGACTAAACGATGCATTCCAGCCTTTTCAAGTCTTCCTTTAGTTCTGCAACATCCTCACCCTTAGCATTAGCCTGAATTTGAAGAGAAAGGGCTTGGATCTGATCATTCAAGGAACCCGAAGAGCTTGACTTGCATTTTGCAAATTCTGAACTTCGCATCCCAGAGCATATATCTGACCTCGCATTTCCAAAAGAATATCCAGAATTCTGCGAAAATCTGCTAAATTATCGGTCTGCATACTGGCTTTGGCACGATCTGATGGAGTAAAGGCAAACGATGGCAGATCATAATCACGCAGATTTGGCGATGAAACATCATGTCCTTTCTCAGGAAATTGAGAGGCATAAATGTCCTCTGGATCTGCTGGAGAGCGACTGACTCCCTCACTAGTAGTAGGATATGAGGACATTCCTCTTTTCTCTTGATCTCCCCTTATTTTTATGCCTTTAAGTTGAGAAGAGTGTTCCTCATGTTCTCCTTCCTCTTTATCTCTTTTCTCTTCTTCTTCTTTCTCAACTCTTTCCTTCTCAGCATCTCTTTCTTCTTCTTCCTTCTCCTCTGCTTCTTTTTCTTTTGCTTCTTTTTCCTCTGCTTCTTTCTCTTTTCTTTCTCTAGCCCTCTGTTCTGAGTCTTTCTCTGGAACAGAACTACTTAGATTCTTCAATGCCATTGCAGAGATGGTGATGTTTTCATCATCATATTCATCTTCAACGATGAGAGCTCTTATTTTCTTGGATGGAGCAACCATTGGCTCTTTCCCTTTTCCTTTTTGATGCAGAAGAGATTTGATGAGTTTTGACTGGAGTCTTCTCCTTGAATTTCTCCAACGTCTTGCTTAGTTCCTTCAGACGCATTTTAGTCACCATTTTCAGTCCTCCACCATATGATCGCACGATCGAGCACAAAGAATTTGCGGAGGCTGAATATTCAGATGTCTGAATAACTTTGTCACAAGACCTGGATAAGGAAGTTGACCCTTGTCCTTCACCACTACTCTATACATGTGGAACATAACAGTGTGAGGAAGAGAAAAAATTTTCCAAGTGATGATGGCATACATCAGCTTTGCCTCTGAACTTGAAACATCAGTCTTGAAAGTTGATTTCGGTCTGAGGCAATTAATCACAATCTTGTGAAGCAGAATGTTAAATGCACTCATCATCAAGTAGGAAATCTTTTCATCTGTCCTTCTATCCTTAACAAGTTCCAATGTAGCACGAGTAATAGAAACATTGATAGGTTGATATCTTCCTCTTTCAACCCCAAAGACATCCGCCAACATATCCATATCCACTACAAAGTCCTGATCTCGGACACTAAAAGAAAATTTATTCACATCCAGGAAACTAAGATTCGAATAGAAATAGGCAGTCAATTCAGCATAGGCTTCTGTGGTGTCAGAACAGAACTGCTCAAGTTGAAGAAAACTAAACTTTTCTCTCAAATTGACATTTACAGCATCAAAGAAATCAAAATCCACACTCCTAGGATTTATCACTCCACGCTTTAACAGTTTCGAGTATAGAATCTTCTGTTCCTTCGATCTAAACATCTTTGTCCTTTTTCCTCAAATTTTCACTGCAACACCCATTCTTGGTTGAAATTGGCTATACAGTTTATCATCATCATTTCCATCTACAGGATTAAATCCCCCAACACGCGGATCACTTGGGATATTTGCAAGGGTTTCTTCAGCCAACCCTTTAGGAGCAATTCCCCAACTCTCCATTTTTCGGAAAAAGATATATTCATTCCCATATCCTTTGTCCTTAAGAAATTCATCGATATAGTTCAACGGAGTACCAGTCCTCTTTAAAGCACGGTAAAGCTTATAAATAAAAGAGGGTCTTTGAACTCTTACAGGATCTGCGTCTTCAATAATTTCTTCCTCTTATTGATGATCAACACCTTGAGGACTAGATGGTGGAGAATGACGTTGTTGAGAATGTTGTGGGCTTTGCTGCTGATTTGGAGACTCTTCTTCCTCGGTGAGATCGAAATGCGTAGGCCCCTCACTCATTCGCCGTGGTCCCCTGCTTGCGATCCTCGAAAACTTTCTTGAAGACGACATCTTTCTTAGTCTTTGAAAGATTCTTTGCTTGACTTTCCCAAGAAAGATGACAACTTTTTCGAAAATTAAACAAGAGAAGAAAACAGAAATGGTAGATCGGTGCTTTTTAGGGTTTTGAAGTTAAAACGATGAGGAACCGACTATATATAACTCAGTCGAAAAGGGAGGAATACTAAACGTCGTAAAGGAAAGTGAAAAGATGCATTTTCAAAAAATAACTGCCTTTTTTCAGAAAAATTGTCATTTCAAAATAACTCCTTTTTCGAAAAGGAAATGATGCAATAGTTATGTCAATTAAATATAGCAATAATCAAACACAGTTGACGATCGTACCTTTTCAAGATAAGATTCGAGAGAGAGAATAACTTACAATCAAAGTCTTGTATATCTGAGTCTAAGAGTCTCTAGACTTTAACTTCTTCAAACCTCAAAATGTTGAGTCTGGAACGGATGATTTCAAATTGATTTTTCTCCAAAGGCTTTGTAAATATATCCGCCAGTTGGTTCTTTGAGTCAACAAACTGAATCGAAATTTCTCCATTTTGAACATGATCTCTAATGAAGTGATGTCGAATCTCTATATGCTTTGCTCTTGAGTGAAAAATTGGATTTTTGGTGAGATTGATAGCGTTGGTGTTGTCGCAGTTAATCTCTGTGCATGAATCTTCAATTCCAAAGTCTCTTAGCTGTTGTTTTATCCACGAGATTTGTGAACAACAACTTCCAAGAGCTACATATTCTGCTTCTGCTATAGAAAGAGTTACTGTACTTTGCTTCCTTGAAAACCAAGACACTGTCCTGCCTCCAAGTAGTTGACAGGTACTCGAGGTGCTCTTTCTATCAACTCTGCATCCGGCAAGGTATGCGTTTGAGTATCCAAGAAGAGTAAAGTCTCCCCTTTTAGGATACTAGAGACCAAAGCTTGAAGTTGATGAAATATATTTGATAGTACGCTTTGCAGCATTTAAATGAGATTCTTTAGGGTCTGCTTTGAATATGGCACAAATACAAACACTAAACAAAATGTCAGGTCTAAAAGCTGTAAGATAAAGAAGTGAGCCAATGATACTCCTGTATAACTTATGATCGACTTTCTTTCCTCCTTCATCTTTGTCTATCTTTAAGGAGGTTGACATTGGTATATCAGCCTTTTTGCAATTGTCCAGTCCAAAATTTTTGACAAGATCTTTAGCATACTTTTCTTGATGAATAAAAGTTCATTCCTTCAGTTGTTTTACTTGAAGCCCGAGAAAGAAGGTTAACTCACCCATCATGCTCATTTCAAATTCATCCTGCATCTTCTTAGAGAATTTCTTGCATAAACTTTCATTAGGAGATCCAAAAATAATATCATCGACATATATTTGAACAAGTAGAAAACTTTTGCATTCTCTTTTAATAAACAGAGTAGTGTCTACTTTACCTTTTATAAAACCATTTTAAATTAAAAACTTACTCAGCCTTTCGTACCAAGCTTGAGGTGTTTGCTTTAAACCATACAAAGCATTTTTCAGTCTGAATACTGAGTCTGGCTTTCTTGGGTCTTCAAACCCAGGTGGTTGCTCCACATAGACTTCCTCATGGATAAATCCATTCAGGAAAGCACTTTTGACGTCCATTTGGAATAACTTGAAATTCTTATAACAAGCAAATGCAAGTAATAATCGAATTGCTTCTAACCTTGCTACTGGTGCGTAAGTCTTGTCATAGTCTATTCCTTCTTCTTGCGTATATCCCTTGGCCACGAGTCTTGCTTTGTTTCTTATGACTTTTCCTTTCTCGTCCATCTTGTTCCTGAAAACCCATTTAGCTCCAATAATAGATTTACCTTTTGGTTTAGGAGTCAACTCCAAGACATCATTAATTTTGAATTGTCTGAGTTCTTCTTGTATAGCTTCAATCTAGCTTTCATCAGATAAAGCTTCATCTCTATGCTTTTGGGTTCTATTTCAGAAATAAGAGCCACAGCACTAGACTCTTCGCGCCTTTTAGATCTTGTGCGAATTCCTTCATTAATGTCGCTAATAATAAAATCTTTGGGATGACTGGACTTATGCTTCCAGTTGCTGCTTGATTTGTTAGGTTGATGATCACTTCCTTCATTTGAATCTTCAATAATCATTTGTTGCTGGTCTTTTAGAGTCTGAGCTGCTTCTTGAGATTTAGACTTTGTAGAATCTAGAGCAAGTTCAGATTCTTCAAGATGAGTTTGAATGGATTCATTTTGCATAGAATATTGGAATTTAACATTCGTTGATTCTTCCACAGATTGAGTCTTCTTGTTGTAGACTCTGTACGCTTTGCTTGAGATTGAATATCCAAGGAAGATTCCTTCATCTGACTTTTCTTCAAACTCACCAACTCGATCATTTGCATTTTTTAATATAAAACATTTGCATCCAAACACATGAAAATATGAAATAATAGGCTTCTTTCCTTTGAATAACTCATAGGGTTTTTTCTAGAATAGGCCTTAGAAAAACTCTATTAATAATATAACATGCTATTGAAACTACTTCAGCCCAAAATCGTGAAGAGATATTGCTTTCAATTAAAAGAGTTCTAGCCATTTCTTGAAGCGACCTATTCTTTCTTTCCACAACTCCGTTTTGCTCTGGAGTATATGGAGAGGAGAACAAGTGCTGAAAGCCAGATTCATCACAAAATTTTGTGAAATCTTGATTTTCAAATTCACCTCCATGGTTTGTTTTTATACTTGAAATAACAATACCCCTTTTCATTTTGACCTTTCTTAGCAAATTTTTCAAAGTAAGAGAAAGTTTCAAACTTACTTGCCAAGAAATATACCCAAGTAAATCGTGAGTAGTCATCCACAATTACTAGACAGTATTTCTTACCTCCAATGCTCTGTGTTCTGGTTGGTCCAAAAAGATCCATATGCAAAAGCTGCAGTACACGGTTAGTGGAAACTTGATTTATTGGTTTAAAGGAATTTCTTACATGTTTTCCCAATATGCATGGTGTACATAGATCAGACTTTTGGTATAATAAATTGGGTAGACCACGAACAAGTTTTTTTGCTGAAATTTTAGCTATCTGTTTCATGTTAATGTGCCCAAGCTTTCTGTGTCATAAGCTTGCTTCGTCTTGGATTGAGATTAATTATTGTGATTCGTCTGGTTTCACATCCAAGAGGTAGATATTTCCATGTCTTCGACCCATGAATGATTGAGTAGAATCTTTACTAATTCCTGAGCATATTCCCTCTTGAAAGTTGATTTTGAACATAGTATTACACAGCTGACTGACACTAAGCAGATTGTAATTGAGTCCTTTTACCAAAGAAACATTGCTTATTGTGAGATTTCTAATCTTTACAGTTCCAAATCCCACAATTTTTCCTTTATTGTTTCCTCAAAATGAAATTTTTCCACCATTTACTCGTACAAGCTTTATGAAACAATTTGAATCTCCTGTCACGTGTCTTGAGCATCCACTATCCAGATACCATTTTACCTTTTTCTTGATAGTGACCTGCATTTAAAAAATAAACTCAAACTTTCTTTGGTACCCATATTTTCTTGGGTCCATTGGTGTTAGTATGATATACGGTTTTTACCCATACCTTTTTAATAGGCTTCCAAGCCATAGGACATTCTTTTTCAAAATGATCCGCACTATTGCATTTTGAACATCTGAGAGCATTGCGACCTACTGGTTTTACAAAGATCCTTTTAAAATGATTTTTGTAAGCATCTCTTGTGGGTCTTTGTTTGATTCTTTCCTTCACTTTTGGAAAATCAATTAAATGAATGGTTTCAGCAGTCATTCCCAAACCAGATTTATTGAAATAAGGTATTTGAACAGAAAGTATTTTTTCCAGTTTTTCAGATCCTAAAGAAAATCTTTTAGAAATATTTGAGATATCATTTTTCAAGAATACATTTTCTTTTAAAAGATTATCTTCACTTTCTTTAAGAGGGGAAACATTATTGTCTAAGCATTTCACTTTTTCTTTCAAAACATTTTCTTGTTGTTTTAGAGCAGAATTTTCCTTTTTGAGTTCGGAAATTCTTTTAAGAGAAGTCTTAAGACTAAAACACAATTCATCAATGTATTTTGAAACTTTAATAGGAATTTTGAAGTTACTAACCTCAAATTCGCTTTCTAAATCCGAATCTGTCTCGGAGTTTGAATCTGAATCCGATTGTGCCATTAGACATACATTGGCATAATCATCATCACTATCTTCACACTCTATATCACTCTAGATTTCTGCTTTAAGAGCTTTTCGATACTTTTCAACTTTTCCTTTCTTCTTCCTCAGAAGAGGACAGTTGGGTCTGATGTGTCCCTTTTTCTTACATTCAAAGCAGACTACATCTTTGTTTGAGTCATCATCTTCAACAGACTTGGTCTGTTGCTTTTGAAAACTTTGTTTCTTTGAATTGAATCGTCTTCCTTTTCTGTTCAGCTTTCTAAATCTTCTTATCATGAGAGCAAGCTCCTCATTATCCATATCGTCTTCAGAATCTGTAACATCATAATCATCATTAGATTTTAATGTAATGGATTTCTTACCTTTAGGGTCTTCGTCTTCATTGATTCGTTCAACTTCATAAGACTGAAGAGTCCCAACCAACTCATCAACAGATAGTGGCATGATTCTTTGGGTCTCTCTGATTGAGGTCTTTATGTGATTCCAATCTTTGGAGAGTCCACGCAGTAGCTTGTTTACTTTCATGGGATCAGAAATTAGTTGACCTTGATTTTCAATACCATTCACGATTTCTGTAAAATGACTAAATATATCAGTTATAGATTCTCCTGATTTCATTTTGAAGGCTTCGTATTGACCGAGAAGAATGTTGATTCTAATCTCTTTCACTTGATCGGTTCCTTCATAAGTAATGTGTAATCTATCCTAGACTTCTTTGGTTGTAACACAAGAAGATATTCTGTTATATTCAGTAGATGATAAAGCACAATATAAAGAATAAATTGCTTTTGCATCTAGAGCTTGTCTCTTGATTATCTCTTCCTGAGTCATTTCACTAGACTCAACAGTATCTTTTCCTCTTTCTGAGACCGGTGTAGCTTTAGGAATGATTCCTTTTTCCACAACGTCCCATTCCAGAGGATCCTTTGATCTTAGGAACGCCTTCATCTTGTTTTTCCATATGCTGTAATCCTTTCCATCAAAATAAGGCGGTCTGGTATTGCTTTGCCCTTCTACCAGCCCTGGAGCCAACATACTAGCCATGGATCTTTAACTCTGAAGTAAAACACTTCAAACAAAGTGAGTACACAGGCTTTGATACCAATTGAGATAGCTAGTATAAGCACCTAGAGGGGGGTGAATAGGTGTAAAAATAATTTCTCGAGATACGGAAGCGATTCTAGGCAGAAGATAGAAAAGGAGTTCTCTTTTGATTAACAAAATGAAGTAAAGTAAAGTAAAGTAAAGAGTAGGGAAGAGAAAATTGAACGCAAGGTTTATAGTGGTTCGGCTTATTCCAAGCCTACGTCCACTCTTCCGCACTGACAGTCCACCGGCTGGATTTTACTATGAACAAAAGAGAAGTTACAGCACAGCTTTTCCTTGATTCCACAGTGTAGATATTCTACCACACTTCTTCAAGGATTCTCACAAATATAAACTCTCTTTTGTGTACAAGATTTCGCTCAAAATGAATTGACTAACAATAAGGAGCTTCAGACTTTGGAATTCTTCTATCGTGCACACACTCGAACAACTGGAACGTCTTCCTTATATACTCCTTTATGCCATCATACCCGTTAGCACTTACTAAAGGAATTCCTCCAATCTACCCGTTGGACGGAATCAATTAGAAAGATCATTCGAGCCATTAAAGGGGCATGTCGATAGCCCATCAATCATGTTCGCCCATACAATCAGGATCTTGGTTTCCATAAGTAGAACCTTCTAAGTATACTTTGTCAATCATCAGATCCTTAATCTTCGAGTCAATCATGATCAAATAAAGGATTACGTTATGTCTTATCCAGCCAAGAGATCTTCACCAGTCGATAAGGTCATATCCTTAATGAAACATCTAGTTCTGGATAGCCTTTCTTCAACGGATTAGGAACTGTCAATGAGGATAGACTTTGAGTCTTGAGTCTGGTTGTTCGGAGGTCTTCAAACTTTAAATAGCAGAGTCTGCAAATCTTCAGACTAGACTAATGGAAACGTTTTGTTAGCATCAAAACACTTCATGAAGAATTTCTCCAACAATTGTGCGTGCTGAATACAGGTTGTTCAGCATCTTTTTGTTTTTTGTTTTTTTTTTTGCTCTTCTATGTACTTACAGTACGCCTTGGGTCGGCCTTAATTGGGCCCAATGGCCAGTAGATATGTCGAGACGCTTTGGTGCTTGTTTTGATGTTGTTTAATATATGACCGTCCAATTGCCCGCTGTCCAGACTTCAAACATTCTGGATGAGGGGCGTTGAGCGTGCATTCGGCTTTGTTTTGCATCCTTGATGGGTCTTCAATCGGCCTTCACTGGTCCTCATGGGGTGCGTTGAAATTGTTCGTGACTGGCTTTGGTGCCATTTTTGCACTTAAATGAGGACACAGCCTGCCGCCAGACCCTGAAATGGCTGGACAGTGGGCCTTGCGGTGTACCTCAAGCGGTCTCGGGTCGCGCTTTTGCTAGTTGGCATCGTTTCCTGGTGGTTCTGCACGTTTACATCATGTTTAAATTCAATTTTTAGCCTTCTATCTGGCTTGTTATCTCCCGGCACGTAACTAGCTTAATTTAGACTCAAGGTTTTTTTTTTTTTCGTGAAGGAAAATATAAAAAATGGAAATGAAAAAAGATTTAAAAAGACCGGTATTGCGTTTAGGTAAGAATTGCATCACAAGATTTAGTTTATTTTGAACTTAATTTCAACATACTAAGATTTAACGTTTCATTATTTGCATTCCTTATTCTAAACTAATTGCATGTTTAATATAAGGCATAGCTCACGGGTCCTGTATGAGGCTTAATAACAATGCAATGTCTAACTTTGCCCAACACAGCTCAAGTTCTTTACTTTACTGCACTTTATTTATGCTTATATTGTTATATCTTATTTGATTATCAGCGTGTTCAAATTTTGTTGTTTGAGCACTTTTGCATGATAATCTAGATTTCCATGTTTTACTAGAATATAAAAATAATGAACAAACAAAGATTGTGAAATGTTTTCCCATAAAAGAGAAAAGATACCAAATTGGGTGTTAGATAATTTTTAGCTTAATCAAGTCTGCATTCCTTGAATCTCTAGTTTGCGGAAGTAAAACAATCTCTTATGTTTAAATTGACATCGATTCATAATAGATTTGTGGCAGCTCCTAAAGTTAAAACTATGAAAGCTAGTACGAACACCTAAAGGGGGGTGAATAGGTGTTTAAAATAAATCTTAGCAAATATATGCAGAATAAAATAAACTTCAAATAAAACAAAGGAGTTAGGGAAGAGAATAAGAACACAAGGTTTATAGTGGTTCGGCTTAATCCAAGCCTACGTCCACTCTCCCATGCTAACAGCTTTCTTGGCTGGATTCTACTATGCAATCAACAAGAGATTACAACTTCGAGTGCAAACACTTAGTATATCACACTATCTCACTAAGTCACTAATTTGGTATTTCTCTCAAGATCACAAACGTTTAAGCTCTCCAAAGACAAGTGTATGATCGAAGGTCGCTCAGACTTTGGAATTATAAATTCTACGCTCTATCTCTTATTTGCTCATCGGTCCATGATCTTCTTAAATACTCCTCCACTTCCAAACTAGCCGTTGGACAGTATCCCGGAGAATCGTCTTCCAATATACCCATTGGACAGCTCTGTATCTAGAAGATTCGATAGCCGTTGAGTGACAAAGGTAGAATCCCAAATTGATTCCGATCGCCCATACAAACGGAATCTTGGTTTCCATAAGTAAAGCTTCTTTGTATAGAAAATTCTTGTCTTCAAGATCCAATCGTCAATTAAATCAATATTGATGTGGAATCCAAACCAGATCACTAGTCGTTATATCTCCGGGGCTTGAGTTACGATTCATTGAATCTTGATGTAAAATCTGAGAGCAATAGACTTTACAATATAAGTCTGAGTGCGATAGACTTTGCAATTTGAGTCTGAACATATTCTGCTTCTGAACAGATCTAGCTTTAAGGTCTGAACACCGTCTGAATAAGTTCAGCTTCAGTATAGAGTCTGTCTTCTAGTTCAGTTTCAGCATATAGTTTGTCTTCTGGTTCTTCCTTCACGTTCAGTCTGGAATTTGTCAGAGTGAGCAGACTTCTGATGTAAAACAGACTTTGACACTAAAGTCTGGCAGTCTTTAGACTTTGACACAGAAGTTTGGAAATCTTCAGAATATACTTTGGACATGCGTTACGTTCAGTCTTCTGGCCGTCTTCTGACTTTGATAATATCATTTACATATTCTATTATCTGCATGGTCTATTACTTAACCATTAAACATGTTAGTAACCTTTGATTTATTTTTCATCATCAAAACATCATAAGGGTTTCCCTAACAATCTCCTCATTTTTAATGATGAAAAAACAATTTCTGAATATGCAGATTTGTAAACATGCTTTTAAAAATATTAATTTAAATCAAAGAATATCAGAAGATAACAAATAGATTGAGCATAACAATATATAGAAAAATAATCGCAGCTCAATATTATGCAATAAATATTATTAACCAATCAACACATATGCATATTCATATCTTCTCCCCCATTTTTTCATAATCAAAAAGCGATAACAATAGATTCACGTAGAGAATATAAAATGATAACAAAAGTGTCTTGCATAATTTCCAAAAATCAGCTTTTATAAATCGAATATTAAAGATATGCAATGTAACTTACTTCGATCATATCAGCAAATATTCAATAAAAATCACGGATGCATCATAAAATTCACATACCCTTTTTGTCATAATAAAATGATAATATTAATAAGAGATTTGTTAATGACAAAAGGTAATAAAAGATGCACTAACTTGATTTTTTTTAATAAATTCTGACACATTTACCTTTCCTTCCATCTATAATAAGATCACGATCAATCCAAAAATATTTTTCCATAATTAATAAAAGCTCCCCTTCAATTTGTTGCCTTTTTGAGATGATCACGATTTTTTTTCATTTTCTTTTGGATTTGCTTTCTCCCCCTGCGATCATGACAATATTTGCGGATAAAAACAATTGTTGTTTGTGCACGTTGAGCAAAATATTTTTCCATTATTTCCTTCGTAGCGGTAACATCCACAACGATCACTTGCATTTTGAAATTCGAGGCAAAAATTTATTTTCTTCAATCAAGCTCTTCTCGAATTCAACCTGCATCAACTTAACAAACTTTTTCCACAAATAATATCCACGTAATATATAATGCCCTTTCTTCAAATAAATAAATTGAATAGCATATATAAAATTATCAAATATTAAAATTCAGAACTATTCAACCTTACGTACAACACATAAGGGATTTCCTCAATAATCAAAAATTTTGCATTGAATAGAATCTTTGAACCTCCAGAAGATAGTATAGAATCTTCATAATTTTCAGATTGAGCTTTCCAAAATTCATATGGAAGATTCTTTTGTTACCTGCAAATTCTTGTATAATAGATAATCATCTTTGCAAAAATGTCACGTAATATCTTCCTTTGATTTGCTGATCAAACTTGCTAGATAGAATATATCTTCTAAGAATATAGCAAGAATATCCATGAATATGTAATATTATCTTTTGAGATCAAAGAGATTTTCTTGAGCATAAATTTCAGATATGCATTCTGCAAAAGGAAAATAAATATTTCTATCACATGCCAAAATTGCAATACCTTATATTTATAAAAAAGATATTTGCAATATAATAAACAATCATCCAAAATCGTAGAAATTTACAAGGCAGGATGAAAAATTTTTCTCTTACCCAGGTATATGTTTCAAATATACCATTGAAAAAAAAAAATCATTACCAATTTTCGCATGAAATGCATTTCTGATTGCATCATGATTTGCATAGATTTGCGATCATTCATCCTTAAAGAATTTCCTGCAATCAACTCATTTCCCTTTTTGATATTCATCAATTTGGATCCTTCCTTAACGTTAGAGCAAAATATAAAATCTCATAGATAATCAAATATTCTTTCTAAACTCATCATAACATGTTATTTAAGGAAAGAATATTATGCATAATAATATCTTGATAAATAAATTCTCACTTAGTCATAATACGATAAAATCATAGAGAATAAAATCCTTGAGTATCTCAGAAAAAAATATCTTGCAAAATTAGTATCACGTAGAATCAGATTTTTACTTTGCAAAATATGACAATTTGAGAGCATAAATTTAGACAGAATAATTTGAATTATCTCAAATAATCACACGTATTAAATCAAATCTGAAAGTATAAAATCAAACCAAATAAATTCATTTGTCTCTTAAGCATGATATCAAAAAATGATCACACGTATTAAATCAAATCTCAACTCAGAAATCACAAAAACAAATCATACGATTCTTTCTTCAATAAAGCAAAATATGATCATTATAAAATCTCAATCAACCAAGGATATATCGAATATCAAGCATGATGAGAAATTGAGAATAAAAATATATACATTTCTTACCAAACTCTCTTTATTCTTTCTTCTTTATATCCTGTAAAAATCTTTCTTAATAGGTCTCCAGATTTTAGGACAATCTTTTTCAAAGTGTTCCGAATCTTCACAATTTGAATACTTGACGTCATTTCCACCAACAAGTTTTACAAACACTTTTTGAAAATGATTTTTGTAAAATGTCTTTGGAGGTCTTTGTTTAAGTCTCTCCTTGACTTTAGGAATATTAATTAGAGAATCATTTTCATTATTGAAACCAAGTCCCGACTTATTATAGTAAGGAACTTGTATAGAAATGATATGTTGTAATGTTTTTGATCCATTTGAAAATCTTGTCAAAATATTTGAAAATTCTTTCTTCAAAGAATCATTTTCTTTGACAAGTAAATCTTGACTTTCTTTTGTTTGTAGAAAATCTTTTTGCAAAATTTCAAAATTTTCTTTTTGAGAAAGATCATGTTGCCTAAGCTGAAAATTTTCCTTTTTAAGTTTGGAGATCCTTTTAAGAGAAGATTTGAGATTTGAGCAAAGATCATTTATATACTTTGAAACTTTGAGAGAAATTTTTAAATGACTTACCTCGATTTCCTCATCGGATTCTGAGTCTGTGTCTGAGTCTGACTCTGATTATGAGTCTGCGTTTGAGTCAGACTCAGATTCTAAATGTGCCATTAAGCATATATTTTCTTGCTCATCATCTTCTTTCATGATTCTTTTATGGCCATTCTGCTTGTATTGATTTCTTCCATCAAATTTCCTTCATTTTTTACTCAGCTTTTTAAATTTCTTGACCATAAAGGCAAGTTCTTCATCGTCCATGTCATTTTCTGAGTCTGTTTCATCAAAAACAGCATTAGATATTAAAGCAATGGATTTCTTACCTTCGGGATCTTCGTCATTAAGTTGTTCCACTTCATAGGATTGAAGAGTGCCAATCAATTCATCAACGGAGAGTGGCATAATCCTTTGAGTCTCCCAGATTGAGGTCTTGACATGATTATAATCTTTTGAGAGACCTCGCAAGAGTTTGTTGACCTTCATTGGGGTAGAAATTTGCTGACCTTGATATGCTAAACCATTTACAATTTCTGTAAAACGGCTCAACATATCTCCAATTGACTCTCCTTGCTTCATCTTGAATGATTCATATTGGCCAAGCAAGAAGTTTACTTTTGTCTCTTTTACATGATCGGTCCCTTCATATGTAATATGAAATCTATCTCAAACTTCTTTTGTTGTTTCACATGAAGAGATTCTATTATATTCAGCAGGAGACAATGCACAATATAAAGAATAAATAGCTTTTGCATCAAGCGCTTCTCTTTTGGACAATTCCGTCCGAGACATAAGAGCGAGGGGTTTGGTTTCTTTGTCTTTGCCATTCTTATTTGATGTAGACACGGCAATGGGGTTGATTCCTCTTTCCACAACATCCCATTGTAAGAGATCTATGGATCTTAGGAATGCTTTCATTTTGTTCTTCCATACGTCGTATTCATTTCTATTAAAATATGGTGGCCTTGTGTTGCTTTGTCCCTCCATAAGTCCTGGTGCCAAGATACTAGCCATAAAAGATCTTTAACTCAAAAGTAAAAACACTTTTATAAACCGAGCACTTGGCTCTGATACCAATTGTGAAAGCTAGTACGAACACCTAGAGGGGGTGAATAGGTGTTTAAAATAAATCTTAGCAAATATATGTGGAATAAAATAAACTTCAAATAAAACAAATGAGTTAGGGAAGAGAATAAGAACACAAGGTTTATAGTGGTTCGGCTTAATCCAAGCCTATGTCCACTCTCCCACGCTAACAGCTTTCTTGGCTAGATTTCACTATGCAATCAACAAGAGATTACAATTTCGAGTGCAAACACTTAATAGATCACACTATCTCACTAAGTCACTCTTTTGGTATTTCTCTCACGATCACAAACGTTTAAGTTCTCCAAAGACAAGTGTATGATCGAAGGTCGCTCAAACTTTGGAATTATAAATTCTACGCTCTATCTCTTATTTGCTCATCGGTCCATGATCTTCTTAAATACTCCTCCACCTCCAAACTAGCCGTTGGACAGTATCCCGGAGAATCGTCTTCCAATATACTCATTGGACAGCTCTGTATCTAGAAGATTTTGTAGCCGTTGAGTGACAAAGGTAGAATAAAACAAGTGGCTTAACGAAATTGGAAAACTAAATTGTGATCCATAGGAAGATGGCGCTTTGAGAGAGTCTGTGCCAGGCGCAAGTGAAGGAAGCTTCAATTGAGGATGGTTTACATTTCCAAGACATCCAAAACAATGGAAACACTATATTTGTTTGACTATGAGAAACCTAGTGTTCCTCGGAGAGCCCCCTACATCCGGGAATAACGCAGAAAATCAGAAGACATTACCTTTATCATTTCCTGATATGATAGCTTGGGAGAGGTTTTAGCATCCAACTGAAGCTGCAAGCTCTCTAACCTGGCCCCTAATCCTGCCTCCGGTCCTTCAATCCCCCCCACAGGTTCTTGCTTAGACTAACATCCACTGGACTGATCCGACCATATGTCTATGTTGTTCTTGCAAAAGAGATGGTGTTCTATAGGATTGCTCCAAAAGGCGGTTGTCGCAGCTCAAGGTTTCTATTATATAAGTCAAACAAGAAGCAACACTCTCCGTCAACTCAGAAGGTAAACACTCTAATTAATTAGATCAATTAAATTGATAAGAAAGTTAATAATTTACAAGACAGGTTTTGTAATAAATTAATATCACGAAAAACCCCAAACTTGTGCACCTATCATAAATTTATCCAAAACTAATTTTTTTATCATAAAAAAAAACCGTAAACCGATAAATTTGTGACGAATTTACCTTTTGTTCATTTCTACTAAATTACATTAATATCACAAAATAAATTAATACACATGTGACAAATAAATGGTAAAACTCCAAACTAGCATACTTGTCAACTGCCATTAATTTAACAATTTGACCATAAAATTTAATGGAGGCTAACGATTAATAAATTTGTACAAGTGCACCAATTTTAAGTTTTTCATGGTACTAGCGGACCAATGAAAGGAGAACAATAGGGCTTGAATAGACAAAAGGACAGTAAATTAGAGGAAAAGATATACATGGACAATAAAGGCGCGCATGGCAACGTTTCCATTCCTTTGTTCTTTTGTTCCCTAGAACAAAAAAAGAACATAAATTAATTTGGTAACGTCAACTAATTTTTCTACTCTCCGGAATAAAAAAAGCAGTTGGGGAATAAATTTAGAACAGAAACAAAAAGTAGTAAAAAGTAACTTCTTATTCTCGAAAATAATTTCTAAAAATAAAGCATTTTTTTCTTTTCTTGTTTTATTTTCTTCTTCTTGCTCGCTGCTCGCCGCACCTGACCGCCACCGCTCACCAACCGTCGCCCACCGCCCGCCTTCGGCAGCGGCGGCGGTGGCGGCAACATTGGCTTGCAAACAAAAAGAAGAAAGGAAAAAAATTCTTAGAAAAAAACAATTTCTACATTAAAAAAAAAATTATGGATCATACCAAATGCAATCCTGTTATTTTTTTATTCCGAGAATAGAAATTTTATATAGTTACCAAACGCGTTAGTTTACTTAAAAATTATTCCATTGAGTAAAAATATAAAAGAACTATTTCTAAAAAAGAAATAGTTCCCAGCATAGAAACATTTCCACGCACAACCTAAGTTTCTTCCTGTATATGCAACCTTCTAGGGGCGAACCCTATGGAAGTTTAACTATTGTCAACAGAGCGCCAAAAAACCCTCTTGTTGTGCTTGGCACAAACTCTCCCAAACCTTATGGATTGTAAGTTGATTTTCCCATTTTATTATGCCACATGCTAAAACTTTAGGAGCCGCCACAAATCTAGTATAAAACGAGGTCCAAGTAAACCATCTGCAAACCATAGATTCAAGGAACGTAGACTTGATTATGTGGGAAATTATCTAACATTCTATTTGGTATCTTTTTTCTTTCATAGGAAAACATTCCACAATCTGTGTGTTGACACCTAAATTTTTACCCAAAAATCATTTCTGAAAAATGGGAACTTGTTTTTCCACAAAAATATTTCATGTCAAATTCTTACATATATATTATCTAGGTGTTTAGTATAGTTTTTTTTTTTAATGGAAGATATTTTTCCTATAAAAAAAGAAATAATAATAATAAATAAATAAATAAAAGAGAGAAAAAAAAGAAGAAGCAAGTTAGGGCCAATGATCTAAATATGACTAGCCAAGCCTAGGAGGTCAGATTGGAATTAAAATGGCAAGTTGTGGCCAGAATGCAATTTCCAAAAGTTGAGGGACCAATTTGTAAATTTTGCAAAATTTTGTCAAAACCCTTAAATCATCATCTTGGTCACCAATTAAGTTGAAATTGAACTTGGGCCAGGTCGAATCAATCAAATCAAGCCAAAAGAACCAAATTTGCATTGAATTAGGCATTTTCAGATAAGAAAATTGCCAACTTTGAATGACTTTCTTGCAAAATTGGGTGGGCACAATTGCGAAAGTTGATCAAAATCTTAAACTAATATACATGCGCTTGTTAATTAATCAAAAACCATAGCCAAATTGATGGATTAAAGCACCAAAAAAAGCTACCAAATCTCAATCCACAAGTTAGTCTCAATTCGGAGTTACTAAGTAAGCAACTTGGTGCCCCACCATATCCTCCTCAACCGCCCAACTAGCTTGATCATTGCACGTGATGGAAGACCATAATTAATAGTGCAAGTGAACAAAAATTTGCCAGGAATAAGCTATTGAAAGCACGGGAAAGTCGCGGCAAAATCTACACACTCAATACTTGCAAAATTTGAAAATTTTGGCTAAGTTAGAAAGTGGGTAACTTGCTCAGTTGGTAGGCATGGCAGGAGGGCAAAAAGCCAATCAAGAGATTGCTTAATGGAGTGGATAAGATATATAAAGTATGCTCTTTTCAGAGATAAGAGGTAGAAGACAAGAAGCACTAGAGAGAGCTCACAATCATGCCCAAAAGACACCCTTAGAAGCAACTCCAGGAAAAGAATAACCCAGAAATTCCAGATCAACCTTTAGAGAGAAAAGTGAAATTTTCACAAACTTGTAGCCAAAATTAGCCAAAACCTTCAACTAAAAAGTGAAACTTCACTCAAAGATCTTTTTATCCATAGGTTGCACATCCTAAATGGAGATTGGGAAAGTCTCCTGAAGTTCCCCGAAAATATACTCTCCTGGCGGGTCAAGGGAGTCCTAAGATTTTTCGAAATGTTAAGCCCCATTGGTCACGAGTGAGGAAAAACGAATGTTTTTGAGAAAAGTGAGAAGTAAATGAGGAAATCCATGACTTTAACCTAAACTAGAATACATATAATTTAGTTTGATGTTAATTTGGCCAACAAAAGAGGTCTTGAAGTCTAATTTTAGAGGTCAATAAAAACCTTTGTTGTTATTCTTTTTTTCTGCAGATCTCATTTTTAGTTTGAAAGAGCCAACTTCCACGTGCCTCCAAGGATAATTTCTTAGTTTCTTCGGCCAAAAACCACTTGAAAGGGAAACTAGGAAGCAAGGTAAGAGTCTTAGGTGTATTTTTTGGTCAATTTCGAATATGTTTTAACCATGGAAAACTAAGAGGAAAACTAGCCTCGAAAACTGATTTCTGAGGCTGAAATTTTTTCGAGTGATTGAAGCCTCTTCAAGAGGCATACATGTTTGACTTGTTACTCCCATTTGCATGTGTTTTCTATCTTCACGAGCTTGATGAATGTTGTGTGGGAGTACAAATGATGTTAAGGTCAGTTTGGTTTGGTCTTTAAATCCCCGTGTGAACTATGAGATCGTTTAAAACTTTGGCCAAAAACCAAATATATTCACATTGATTCATGGCTGGTCAGTGTGGACTTTCCATTTGTGCTTTTTGGAGAGGTCGTTTTGATGTGTTCGGTTGGTCATACTCTATGATGTTTGTTGTATTTGAAAACTCATGTTACTTTTTTACCAAAAAAGAAGAAGAAAAAAAGCTCACATTACTTACTTTCACTTGGATCAAGTAATGTTTCCCTTAGATTCTGTATGTAATAAGTGTCGAGACTTGAATATGGACAACTAACCTGTTTGCTTGACTTAAGTTCAAACCCCGATTTGCAATATCAACTCAAACCCACATATTTGAGATTGATTTCAACTTAGTTCTTTTGTGTTTTAAACTATGATTTCTATCTGATCTTGCTCCCTGTATGTGGTAGTATAACCTTGACACTTTAATTCAACGTGAGATTGCTTATGGGTTGAGATTGAAGGCAACAAACATGGCCCGAGAAAGTTGGTTTGGAGTGATTTGATGCACGCCAAGTGTTCGACAAAATGCGCAAACCAAGTTTCAATCTTGAAATGGTCAATTTGAGCTTAGTTTTTGTTATATTAATGTATTGGGCAATTCCATATTAGTGTAAATCAACATATATTGGTTTAGGGAATTATTTTTAAATAAAAATTAAAAAATATATATGTGAAAATTTCAAAAAAATGATAAAAATGATGGATGGTATCAAATTATGATAGAAATGACATCTATGAAATTTTCGTAATTTTATAAGGTCTTTTTTCTTAAGTTAATGCTATTTTGATATTCTATAATCATTTTTGTAAATAATCTATTTTCCGTAGATTAAAATCATTTAGAGTAATCTCATGCATCTAGAGTAATTTCATGTATATTTAAATTCTCATTTCGTTCACGGGAGTCCTATCTTGGGGCGTGATAACAAGGCCATGTAATATTATTTGCTTGACTTATATCGAGTCTTTCTTTTCTGCATTACTTTCAAGTCCTTTCAATTTCTTAAATATTTATTTACCGCACTACTTTTCAATAATTTGAGCATAAATTTCCTTTCTAAATTATGTTACATTAAGAAGAAAAAACCTACAAAAACATTTGTATTGACACTTAATGGTTTCATAAAGATTATAATTGGTAATCAAGATTGTGTTGCCATTTAAATAAATAACCTTCTAAATTAGTGGTACCGCAAGGGTATTAATAGAAATATTGGCGTAAACAAATCTTGTTCCTAGATATCTCTGGTTGCGTAAGAATCGAGATAACACTCCCGCGTCTTGATTGGTTTCTACCCGATCTCAATAGACTAGTGGCGACTCCTAGAAATACATAAGTTGTTAAAAACTAAAAAACAAAATCCAATATTACGCGAGGTATGGGCTTGGGAGAGCCCGCGCCTAATCCAAGGCCGTTGGTTTATCTCTTTAAATAAATACCCCTAAACCTTCTTTCTTTTTTCCAGACAGAAAAAGAGAGGTCGCAACATTGTGCTTATTCATTTTTTTTTATTTTATATTTTCATAAAACATGGAAATATAGATTATCATCCAAGAATGCTTGAACAAAAAATTTTGAATACACCAATAATCAAGTAAACATATTACAATACAAGCATAAATAAAATGTCGTAAAGTAAAGACTCAAGCCATGGCGGACAAAATTAGATATTGCCTTGTTATTAAGCCTCAGAGAAGGACTTAGTGAGCTATGCTTGATATTAAACTTGCAATTAATCTACGCTAGGGAACCCAATTTCCCTAAACTTCGATGATGACGAAACATTAAACCTAGTAGATTGAAATTAAGTTTAAAATAAACTAAATTCTTAGATGCAATTCTTACCTAAATGCAATTCCCTTTTTTCTTATCTTTTCAATTTCCATTTTTTATATTTTCGTTCATGGAAAAATCAAATTAGAATCTATATTTAGTTACATGACGGGAGATAACAAGCCAGATAGAAGGCTAGAAATTGAGTTCAAACATGACGTAAACGAGCGAAAAGACCACGAAAAGATGCCAAATAGCATAAGGTCAACCAAAGACCGCTTGAGGTACATAGCAAGGCTGAGACGAGCCAAAGGCCCACTGTCCAGCCCATACAGGGTCTGGCAGCAGGCTCTGAGTCGTCATTTGAGTGCAAATGTCACATTCCGGATCCTACATAGTAGAGGTAACGACACATTCCGAATCCTATAGAGCAGAGGTAATGACACGATCATTCCTCCACTTGAATGATGTAACTTCAAGCTATACCCAAAAGTCCCCATCGATAACGATATCGGCCACTTAGTGAGGGACTTGAAAAACATGAAAAATGAATGGAATGAGTAATCACAACCCAATGAGTAGTGCATATCTTTTCTAAGCATATTGAGCACCCATTATATACTTTACAAAACAATAGCAAAACTCATTTATCTAAATTCCAATATATAATACACATACAAGATGAAAATGGGCTATATCACTTCAATATAACCATATACATATCAAAAAATATTTATTAAATTAATAATATCATAACAAACATCCATTGTCTAATCTATTGATCAATCTCAACAATTGACATATCAATGATTTATTCCATTAATCAATCTTAACAAGATCACACGCTAATGGTGCATTTCATTGGCCAATCTTAAATCACATGTCAATGGTCTATTTCATCGATTAATATTTTGCTCAATATCAAACCATGATCACAACACAATGCCTAAGGACAAAGACGACCTTAGCAAAGTCTCTACCTACTATCAGCTTATGACTCAGCCCAGAAAAATATCCTAAACTAGTATGCACACTCATAAGCCCCTTAGTGGGTTCACTGCAATATCGAGAACCAACATACACTCATAAAATCCTTCAATTCACAAACCAATTCGGAATCAATATCACAAAACGGTTTCACAAAAATAGAAACAAGAACATATAATCTTTTGCCATGTTTGACAAATGAAATACATTTCTCAAACCAACAAATAACCTTTCACAACTCAACTCAACTCATTCGCTAGAAATACTTTTCGTACAACATTTCTCAAATCATTTTCGAACTCATTTTATAAATCAGAAGACGTTTCAAAAACTATTTCAAAATCCATTTCATTCACAAATCTCTATATATAACTTTCGCGACACCTTTTCTAAAAGTCCCAAAGCCAAAGAAAGAAATTCTCATTTGATTCAACAAATAAAAAAGCAAACTAAAGTATCACTCCTAGATGATGATGTTGAATTAGTTTTCTCCCGACCAAACACACCACGTGTGCCATCAAAACGTGGTTACAAACTAAATGTTCAATCTAGATTTTATGCAATAACAATGCCATTATATAACTCATAATATATACAATCCCTAACACTTTCAAGATATAAGTCCACAAATTCATATAAGAAATAGCACCACTTATCTGGGAATGCCCCAAACCAACACACACGTAACTAAACAAGTTGACCATCTCGTAATCTTATCAATTAAATGGAACCGACGTTAAAACCAAGTAAATCTCTACCTCAACTACGAAATAACTATACTAAGCTGAAACACTAATAAAATAACTCCTACGCGCTAATAAATCACTCACTCGAAATGATTATTCAAACCTACACACATTGTGGAACTTACACGCGATAACCTTAAAATTCTCACTCTGACCAAACCGTTGTACCAAAACGACTTTCGTCAAAACTCACAGCTCTACAACGCTATAATTCACTGTTTTCATGAAATCCCATAACGAGTGAAAAATTCGAACTTTGCAGCTCGATTTTCACCAAACTTTGAATATATGACCGAACTCTTAACACCACTCCAATTGGACAAACAAAGGGTGCAAGCACTCACCAAAGTTGCGAATTGGAATTTAATTGACTTCGGCGATGCGTTCGTGGCAAATACACGCAAAGCCCTCATTTTTCCCCTTTTCTATCTTCTTTTTTCTTTTCTTTCTTTCCCTCGCTCTCCGCGGGCTCTCCGTGTCGTCAAGAACCGAGCCTCTCCTCCTTTTTCCTATTATTCTTTGACTTTTCAACCTTTTTTTTTCTAATTCTTGTGGGCCCATCCTCTTGACCTGGTCAAAAGAAAGACCGATATATCAGCAAAAATGGCACTAAAGCCAGTCACGACCAATTTCAACGCACCAAAAAAAAAAAAAAATTCAACTCACCCCCGGGCCATGAGGACCAGTGAAGGCCGACCCGACCGAGACCCATTAAAGATGCAAAACAAAGCCGAATGCCCGCTCAACGCCCCACATCCAGCATGCTTGAAGTCTGCGCAGCGGGCAATTGGACGGTATTCATGTATTAAACAACATCAAAACAAGCACCAAAACGCCTCGACATATATACGGGCCATTGGGGCCAATTAAGGCCGGACCCAAGACGTACTAAAGAATCATGCCATTGCTTCCCCGAGCCATGAGGACCCATGAAAGCCGGCCCAGGGATGGTCGAATAAATCAAATACGAATGGAAACCTACTGCCCATGGTATGGACATAGGCGCACCGAGGGTAAACCGCGCCCAAAAATCATGCTAATCATCTTAATGCGAAGGGAAATCAACACCAATTAATCCTAACATACATCTGCGGTAACAAATAAGCATAAATGACCCAATATAACATCCAGGGGAGGACAAGCACACCCTATACAGACCAAGGTCCGGTCTGGATAGGGCACACATAACGTCCAAAATGAATCCCATAGAATAGGCTTGAATGCCACGTGCAGAAGTGCTCGATGCAAAATGGAGATTAACGAACACTATTTCTTACATTAGTAGACATCAATATAAACATGAATATAGGACGAGAAAATCAACCTGATGTGACACAGGCTCACTGCAAAGGGGGAACACGGCTTCAAGGCAGAATCACTGGTTTTGGGTAAGCAAACAAAATGGCCGGTTTTGAAGAGAAAATCGGGATGCAAGCACATGAGTTGAACATTAAACAAGACATAATCAAACCTCATAACCGGGCTAATCAAACTGATAGACCAAGATAATGAGTTTGCAACACCCGATAGGGTGAGGCAGACTGACATACTCGGCTTTGAACTACGGTTCCGCGCTTGACGGATCTGATGAAAGAAAGACGAACTAGAACACACGAAAATTATAAGACTTCTACCTTTAATGATGGACGAAAATAGATGAACAAGCTTGGATGGACCTCTCTCAACTTATCACTCTCGGTTCCCTTCTCAACTCACTCTCTTACTCTCGGGCAACCTCTAGCTCACGCCCAAACTCGCTTTCACTCACTCACTCTCACAGTTTGGGAGAGCTATGGGAGATGCTTTCAAGCTGACTGTCTATTTCCCTCACTCTCTCTCTCTCTCTCTCTCTCTCTCTCTCTCTCTTTCATGGCTTGAATGGCTAGGAAGTGAACAGATTTCTTTTTTATACTCCCCTTTTTAGGCTCAATATAGCAATGGAGGTCCTTATCCAAGCTCATAACAGTGAGGTGTTTTGTCCAATGTTTGTACTATGGATGGGGTTATTGGCCGGTCAAAGGGGGAGGGGATTTGTCCGTTGGTTTGTGGGAGGGGATTTGTCCGTTGGTTTGTGCCGTACTTTAGGGTTATTGTCCATTCAAAAGAGGAGGCCTTTTGTCTAAAGGTTGTGCCACGCTCGCTGCTTCAAAGGCTTGCCCCTTGGATTTAGAGGTGTATGGCCGGCCAAGGAGATCCCGTCTTTGACTAATTTGGTTCAAATTTAATGTGCCATCGTTTCCCTACCTGGTATACCTAAAAATAGCCTCATTTGCTTGTCCAATCTTTTTCCTATTTAATCACCAACACATGAGGGCAAATTTAAAGGGTTAATGGTGTGAACGTGAAGCAAAATGGGTGATTAGAGGGTGGCCATTATATGGACAAATTTTAAAATTTAATGATGAGGGGCACACAAAAATGATATATACGAATGCTAGTCCGTGCAAAGTGCAATATATGAGTTTATGTAATATCGATGTTTTTTTGTTAGAGATCAAATTCCAAATGAATTCAATCCCTAATTTTCTTACGAAATGCATGAATAGTGTATAAGCAAAAATTTAGGTGTCAACACCATATTTAAATTGGAAGAAAACCAGAAAAGATGACTGGCATGTAATGAAAAACTAATGGAAAAATTAACAAAGTAGCTCATGTCAAGGGGTGCAAACATCCTTTGCCTGCAGATAAGTCTGCAACTGCGTTGATTTTGGCAGGGGAATTCATAAACTTGACCTAGAAGCGAGAAGAGACGTGCTAACTATAAAGTTATCCAATCAACTAAAGGTATAACGTTATAAATCATAGGTAAATGAAAAATAAGAACTCTATTGGTACCTTAGTAGCCTCTCAGATTTTGCTGAAACCAGACGGGTCTTCCTTTCTGCTGTGACCAATCTACCAGAAAGATGCATATACTCGAGCCCTTAGATATTTCGCCAGCTAATTATTAAGGAGAAAATCAACCGGTGCACAATTTTCCATTTGGAAGAGACCGATGTGATTACCTGGAAGGGCAGCTTATGTTCGTGGCGGTTGATTCGGCCTCGACTTGTCTGTAAAGGGACTCAATAGAGTGAAACTTAAAATTGACTTCAGTAAATTTGCCTTCTTGGCTTCTTCCTCTTTCACCATTAAGCTTTTCTGAGGGCTGCTCCTGTGTTGTCCCTTAAAAGTGTGGATGCTATGCACAGATTAAAATTGAGGAGCATCCAGCATCACGTAACCACTGAACGTGCCCTTACATTCTTTACTTGCACCGAGTTCTCAGCCGGACATTCACTGATATTCAGCTTCCGCAAAGATGTTAATTTTTCTAGGCCTTCAATTTGATGGATCATTTTGCATCGTCTGACCTCTAAAACTTTCAGCGACTTCAAGTTTGAAAGATCAGGTAAACTGAGGCAATTACAGTCAGATAGAATCAAACTTCTCAGTGAGGTTAATTGGCCAATCCCATGAAGACTTTGTATTTTGCAGTTTGATATATCTAGCCTCTGCAGGGCTTTAAGCCTTTCAAGCCCTTCAATCTCTTCCATCGCAGAGTGGTACAGCACGAACACTGACAACGTCTTCGGAAGCTCAGATACCTCTTCAAGGCTCAAACCAGGAAGGGTAGCCATTTTGAGCTGAGGA
Organism: Eucalyptus melliodora; assembly: GCA_004368105.4. Taxonomy (NCBI): domain Eukaryota; kingdom Viridiplantae; phylum Streptophyta; class Magnoliopsida; order Myrtales; family Myrtaceae; genus Eucalyptus; species Eucalyptus melliodora. The sequence goes on from CM023404.3 coordinate 43,989,162, forward strand.
ATATCTGTCGGCTCAAACTTCAGCTTGACAACTTGTGAAAGAGACAATTCTAGTTTCCTCAGTTTAGGAAACGATATCAAGAAGGATGGTTTGTCGATCATTTGTTTGCCGTTGGGTTCTGGCATTGGCAGTTTTGAGGGAGGTCGGTGTGCCTTCGGTTCCCCATCACTTAGGCATAGCTCCTCCAATTCCTTCAAATCTTCAAGAAGGGGTATTGCTTTCATCCTTTTAGAACTCACACGCAGACAAATTAAAGAAGTAGGAAGCTTCGGCAACACTTCAATTTCATTGCAGTGAAGTAAATCCAGGGTGTGAAGACGAGAGATGGCAGAGATTTCGGGGGGTAGGCTAGCTACACTGGAATGCCCCAGCGTCAATGATCTCAGATGTTGTAGACCCTCGATATCACCAGGAATGGCCCCCTTCAAACTCCAACACCAGGAAGCATGTAGTTCTTCAAGCTTGGATAAATTCCCAATCTCCCCAGGAAATGCTCGAATGAAAGTAGAATTCATTCTCAGCACTCTCAAGCTTTGCAAATTTCTTATTGAATGGGGGAGTTTCGAGATACTAGTCGCTGATATATCCAGCTCCTCTAATGACCCCATTTTACCCACAGAATCTGGAAGTTCCTCCAAATAACGGCAATCCCTCAATGACAAGCGTCTTAGATTAAGCAGCTCCCCCAGTAAGCTTGGGAGCTCAGTAAGTTTGGCACCTTCCAATGAGAGTTCGGAGAGAGCAGCCAGGTAACTAATTGAACTGGGCAGGTGAGTCAATGAGAAGCACTTGAAGCCACTGAGAATTTCAAGTTGCTTCAAATTGCCTATGGAGATGGGGATCTCCCGTACAGAAGTCCCGTCAATAAAAAGCTCTTTCAGAGCTGTCATACAACCTAGTTCCACTGGCAACGCGTTCAATTGGAAGCAGAACTTCAAATTCAAGGAAACCAAATGTTTCAAATGGCCAATTGAAGAATCTAGCTTCACCAAACGAGAACATCGTTCAAGAATCAGGATTTCCAAATCTTTGTAACCAGAGAAGTCAGGAGTAATCAGTAGGTCAGAACAACCTGTAAGATTCAAGACTTTTAAATTCTCCATCTGCAAAGCGAAAATAGAAACCCACACATGGTCAATTCGCAGATATAAAATTAAAGAATGCAAAAATATAAAACGACCAAATACTAAACCACCTTGATTTCACTCCAACCTCCCCAATCTTCCGTGACTTTGCTCCAAGACAGATCAAGAATGACCAACTCTCTTAATACAAAATTAAATGCATCAAATTCCAAAGGACACCTTTGCCAACAGAGCCACCTTAATTTTGCCAACACGCCTGCAAAATTTCCAGAAACTTTCGCATTGTCCAACTTGAGAAACCTTATGTCTGGCATGCTCTCAAAATCTCCAGCTGTGAAGTCAAAGGAGAGAGCTTCAACATTTTCCATTCCCTACATTTGACAAAGTAACATAATCATCAGAAGCTGTAAACCCAAATACCCATCAGAAAAAAGTATACTTTCCGTGCCCTACATGCTAAAGAGTACATATATAATATGATTCCTTGAGCGAATATGAGGAAAAAAAATGTAGCCCTTATGCCAAGGTGTTTGTTTTGCCAATAACAAACTGAACCAACAGGTTTTACCTTCTCCCTGCTTATTGCCTTTGGAACCATATTCCGTATGTAAAATTTTCTCCCAATTGGATCTCCAGATCCCTCTTGATTTAATATTCTTTTGCCAAGGCATCTTAGCAATCTGTGCATCTGAAATTCATTGCTTTCTCCAATTTTTGCCAGGGGCATTAGAATGCAATCAGAAGATGGAAGATAACAATTGGGCCACAAATATGAAGCAATCCGGGCATCCACACCAGAGATAAAACATGCTATGTCCAGATATATATCTTTTTGCTGTTGATTTAATTCTTTGTAACATATATCCAGCATCTCTTCAAGGCAAACCGTAGTCTTTTGAGAACTCATCATAAATAGTTCCATTGACTTCTCCATCTTTTCCCATTCTTGTATTGATTTACCCCGCAAAAATGAACCGACGACTTCAATTGCTAATGGTAGTTTCTCGGTAGCATTGACAATGCGGTTTGTGAGTTCATCATAATCAGGTACAGAAGATTGCATCCTAAACGCATGCTTGCAGAAAAGTTCAAGAGCTTGACCATCATCCAACGCACTGACCATGTAGGTACAAGCCTTCTCAGGATCATAGTCTTTGAGAATTTCCTTATTTTCAGAAGTCACAATTATTCGACTACCTGGACCAAACCAATGAAGCTGGTCTCCGACAATAGCATGAAGATGGGATTGCTTTTCCACGTCATCGACAACTATTAGAACTTTCTTTTCACGGAATATATCCAGACACAATTCTATTGTTTCATCAAAAGAAGGATCTTCACGATCCCGTTCAAGGATATCACATATCAACTTAGTTTGCAAAAACTGAATACCACTAGGATTTTGTGTAATTTCTTCGACCTCTGCTATGAAGCTCAAACCGTCAAAACACAAAGAGATGCGGTCATATACAGCTTTGGCAAGGGTCGTCTTGCCAATTCCATCAGTTCCATAGATTCCAATAATGCGCACCTCATCATTGACTTCCATCTCCAGTAAGTTGATGATTTGTTTTACACAATCATCAATGCCAACTACATTTTGAACAGCTGCAATTGCATAATTCCTATATGAGGTTTCCATTTCTTCTGATTGCTGTATAGCTTCATCTTTCATTTTCTCCGTGCTCTACAAGAAAAAAACATCTTCAACTAAGTTTTATCGTAGATGGAGAAAAGAACAAACATCACCGGTCTCTCTCTCTCTCTTATATCATTGCTTCATTTCTTGTATATGCAAAAAAAGTGCAGACACTTATCCTGGCATACTTTGATTCCCTAAATTGACATCTAATCTAGTACAATATTAAAAAGAAAATTTAGCTAGTAATTTAATCTAATTCGTTGACATTATTATCTTGGAAGTTGTATCTACTTATTTACGAGAGAATTACCAAAAAAAGATTTAAACTTATTGCAATTGCACCGATTCAGTCCTAAAACTTTTTTTTTTTTTTTTGGTGTCAATTTAGTCCTAAACCTTTTGCAATTATGTCAATTCAATCCAATGGTTTAAGACTGAATTGGCATAATTACAATAGGTTTAGAAACTTTTTAGTAATTTTCCTGCTTATTTACTAACCAAATTATTTAAACTTTTAAGCAAAATTGATATGCACACCATGACAATGGTCACTCTAATTAAATTAATTATGCTCTTATCTCTGAACTATAAATAAGATCCAAATGGCGAATGAGCATTATAGAAACAGGACCGACATCTTAATATTCAGATGGTAGACCATTGTTATGCTACTTATGATTCTCTTCTTTTTTGATTTTTTGAAAGAAGTGCCCAATCAATTAGTGTCATTCACTATCACTGGATAAAAAGAAAAACGACATTTAACAAGTAGTATATTATTCATAGTTTGATGAATAGATACCTCTCTTGGAAGTAATATGCTAGGAGCATACGCTTCTCTTTGCATCTTGAGTGGCATTGTTCCTAGATGACTCTTTTTTATGCATAATTGGAGTTTTGCCAACATTTCAATGACACTTGGCAATTGTTTTATGTGAGTCTTACGAATGTCCAACATCCTCAAATTCTGCAAATTTCCAATGCTTTCAGGTAATTCCGCAACCATTGTAGATTTTAAATCTAGCTCGGTTAATGATGCCAACTTTCCAATCGAGTCAGGGATCTCTCTCAACGAGAGGCATCCCTGTAATAATAGGCGCTGCAGAGACACAAGGGAGCCTATCGAGTTTGGAAGTTGACCAAGTTTCGGACAACAACTTAGGTTAAGGAGAGAGAAGGATGCTAGATGGCCTATTGAGTTGGGTACGTGGGCTAACGAGGTAGAATTAGAGGCATCAAGAGTCTCAAGCTCCTTCAAAGAACCAATGAATTCAGGTAATTCTTTAATCCCTGTGAAAGATAGGTCCAACTTAGTTAATGACACAAGGGAGCCTATGGATCTAGGAAGTTGAGCAAGTCGACTACAACCCTGCACACTTAAAGTCTCCAGCTTCATCAAATAACCTCCTGAAATGGGAATCTCTTGTATAGCAGTATGATCTAAGAGAAGCTCCCTCAATTCTTCCATTCTACCTAATCCTGCCGGTAGCTCCTGTAGTCTCCTACATTTGTTGACATTTAAGGAGACAAGGGTCTTGATGTTCTCGATAGAAGGATGAATCTCTTCCAAATTCTTACATTCTTCAAAAATCAAAATCTCCAAGCTATCCGAAGTAGACAAATCGGGAGTTCTTCTTAAAAAATGACAACTCATAATATTAAGAACTTTGAGCTTGGTTGCCATCTGAGAGAAAGAGAGGACACATCAATGAGCTTGGACAGCCGCAACCGCTGCTACATGTGATTTTCAACTGCTTCTTGTTTTTTCTGGACTTTTTAAAATTCCTCAAAAATACCAGTGCTATCAATTGCTATAATGCTCCACTACTTCACGTTTGTTTTCTTAAATGTTTCTCAAGTAAAATAGTTTGGCTACGTCACTAACGTATTAAAGTTTTTGGAGCATATCTGTTGCAAAAAGAACATTAGGGGTATATATTTCTATTGCGTCAAGCATATCTTCCAATTTGGCTAAAATAAATTTCAACCTTTTAGCACTCCCAAAAATATCATATAATTCGCCCTCACGAAATTTATTATAAAGCAATGCACTAATTTTAAAGTAGGATAATTGATTCTATCTATGATAAGATATTATGTAAAAAGCAGTTAAGAGTGTGTGAACGTAGCCAAAGGATACATAAATAGTGTAGCGTATCATTTCTCATAAAAGAATATTGATATAGATATATAACAAGAATTGCTAAAAAGACATACTTTTACTTGGAGACAAATTCACTTAGAACCATAAACCATTTAGATGTAAATATATATATAGGCACATATTATAATTTTATTTTTAATATAATTGTAATTAGTATAGTTTTTTTTTTTTTGGTCGAAGTAATTAGTAAAGTTAAAAAATATTTTCTATTAGTATGTCTAGTGTTAAGTATGACAGGTCGTGGAGCCATTATCAATTTATGATATTAAAGGTATATTCAGGTTCCTATAAATTCCTCTATTCCAAAAGAAAGAAAGAACTCTGTGCCACCTTCGACAACAAGTGACTATTCACAAGAGATACACCTTTTCTACATCTTACCTTGAGTAAATCCCATCCTCCCCAGTTCTCAGAAATCTCACTCGACAGCAGAGTAAGCACAACTAATTTCTTTAGATGAAAGTTGGCCACTGCAAAATCCGAGGGACAATGCTCCCACTGAAGCCATCTTAATTGAGGAAGCAAATTCTGGAAATCTCCAGTGATATTTGCACCATTCACTTGAAGGAACCTCAAGTTGGTCAATTGTTTAAATTCTTCACTTGTGTATCTTCCACAGCCATATTTGTCAAGATGAAGTGCCTCAATCTTATTGGTTCCCTGCAATTGGGAATTGTTGGGAATCATAAGTTTTGAATGAAAGAATTGAGACCAACTGTATATAAGAAAATATGTACTAATTTCAATTTGCTTTCGTACTATTATGGTATAGGCTTTCCACTTTCAACTTGGTAAAGTGGCAGGTCATGGTTTTATTACATTTATCTAATTTATGTGACAATGTGAAGCTCAATTGGGTGTTTCCTCACTTTTCTAAGTATGCCCTCCGTAATTTGCTCCTTTTGAATTCCCAAAAACTATATCCTTTCAAATTACAACAAAATGCCTCTCTTTATGCACACTAGTATAAATATATTGAAACGAAATGAACCTTACAATCAAAATACATCTATCAAACATGCCATTAAAGCATGTACCAAAATTATAGAACCTCAATTGTAGAATCCTCTTTTTCTGGTGTACCTTATTTGCAATTCTCAATAGCAAAATGAAAGCAAGAATGTCATCCCAAAAAGTAAGCTAGTGTTCTACATTCATTTCTTATCATGCGTTTCTGCAATGAATGTTTTTCATTATACATGGAAGAAAAAATCGATCATATATGCTATGTAAATGATTTTCCCTAAGTACCATTGAATATTTTTTGAATTCTATTTTGGATATTCGACCCAAATTGAGTTTTGATATCCGAATTTAAACTTGTGACGACCCGACTTGAGAAAAAAATTAACAGTTTAGTGTTGGTAGCAAAGGGCTCAAGCCTTGGCCCAGACTCGTAGCCCTGCAATATAAAGATTATTTTTCTCAAGTTATTATGTCAAGAAGAGGAAGAGACTGAAAGAGCCTTAAGGTTTTTTAGCCACCTTTTGTAATCCTTAAATTTTTATAGTGGATTTTGTTTCTCCTCTCCATGTGATTTTTCCTACGAGAGTTTTCCATATAAATCTGTGTTCTTTTATTCTTCTCAATTTTATTTTGGTTGTAATTTTCGCATCTATCATAACGATATGGTATCATAGCCATTGGGTTTTTTGATCTAGTTGTGACTTCAAGTTTAACAACAAAATTTGATAAAGAGAAATTTAATGGGAGTGGCAGTTTCAACCTATGGTAGGTTTGTATGTTGGTTGATATTGAGTATATCAAGACTAGTTTTGTAAATAAGCAGAAACTAGATACAAAATTGACTTTTGAAGGTAGTAATGAGCATGAGGCTGGTTTAGTTGTCAAGGGAAGGTTTGTTGAGAAAAGCGTTGATGAAAAGGTTGAAAAGCAGCATTTTGTATCAACTATGAGGCATTATAGTTACTGGTTTAGTTGCAGTCTCATCTGCTATGACATAATCAAATAGCATTAAATTATGGCATATGAAATTAAGCCATATAAGTATTAGAGGAATGGATATACGGATTAAGAGAGATCTTCTATGTAAACATAAAATCGGAGAACTAGACTTCTATGAGCATTGTGTTTTTTAAAACAAAACAAAGTCAATTTCAAAATAAAAATTCACATAATAAAGGATACTTTGGATTATGTTCATTTTAATCTTTGGGGGTACGAATGTTCCTCAAAAGGAATTGGTTCAAGGTATCCACTCACTTTCATTGATGATTTTTCAAGGAATGTTTGATCTATTTTCTGAAGCAGAAGAGTAATGCTTTTGTGACATTTAAGCAATTGTAAACATTGATTAAGAAGCAAACCGGTAAGAAGATCAAGAGACTAAGAACAAATAATAGGCTAGAATTTTGTGGAGACGAGTTTTATGAGTTCTACAAAAATGAAGGCATTGTGAGGGCATCATACTACAGTGAATACACCACAGCAAAATAGTATTGCAGAACCCATGAATAGAAACTTATTAAAAGGGACTAAATGCATGTCGTCTAATGTTGATTTAGGTGAGTAATGGGCCAAGGCAGCCAATGCAGCTTGTTGGTTAGTAAATTGTTCTCCTTTCACATCTATTGAGTGCAAGACACTTGAGGATGTATGGTCAGATTAACCTGTTGATTATTCTACTATTCGAGTATTTAGATGTCCAGCATATGCACATGTTAATGAGGGCAAACTAGAACCCAAAGTAAAGAAATACATCTTTCTTGGTTATGCTTCTGCATAAAAGGTTGTAGACTTTGGTCTTCTTATTCATCTAAGATTTTCATCAAAAAAGATGTTGCTTTTAATGAGTCTGTTATGCTTTATCTTGGCAAGGAATTGTTTGTTCCTTCTCATGAAAATCTAGAATATGTTGTGGAGAAGGTAGAGCTTGAAATAATTTCTTAGTAATTAGTTTAGTCTTCTATTGATAATATTGAGATTGAAAAACCAGAAGAATAAAAATATTCTATTGCCAGAGATAGACCAAGTAGCATAGTAAAGCCTCAACATATGGGTACTCAGATTTTACTACTTATGCTCTTTCAACTGCAGAGTAAGTAGAGCATAGTGAACGTAAAACCTTAAAGCAAGCTGTCTCTTCAAAAAAATTCAGTAAAATGGTTAGTTGCTATGAATGAAAAGATGGACTCTCTTGAAAAGAATCAAACTTTGGAGCTTGTCAAGCCACCAAAAGGAAAGAAAATTGTGGGATTAAAATGGATTTCCAAAAGAAAATAAGGTATCCCTAGAATGGATGACATCAAGTCCAAAGCTTGCCTAGTTGCTAGGGACTATAGGTAGATTGAGGGAATTAATTTTCATTAAGTGTTTTCACCTATCATTAAACACAATTTCATTTGGATTTTTCTTGCTTTAGTTTCTATACATGATTTGGAGTTGGAACAACTTGATGTGAATTTTTTTTTTTTGCATGGTGAACTTGAAAGAGAAAATCTATATGGGACAACCAGAGGATTTTTAGTTTGAAGGTAAGGATGATCGTATTTGTCTATTGGAAAAGTATATATATGCCTTGAAACAATCACCTAGATAGTGGTGTAAAAGGTTTGATTCATTTATGGCGCAACTTGGCTTTTGGAGCAAATATGATAGTTGTGTAAATATGTGCAAACTTCCAAATGACACTTTCATTTATCCATCATAGATTGCAATAAAAAATAAATCTGATATACAATGTTGGAAGGCACAGTTGAGCGTTAAATTTGAAATGAAAGATTTAGGTGCAACGAAGAAAAGATATCGAAAAATGGAAAAACTATATTTCTCCTAGAAAAGCTACATTAAGGTGTAAAATCATTTAAACATGAAAGATGTCAAACCAATGAATACTCCCCTTGCTGCTCATTTTAGATTATCAGCTAATTTATATCCACATACCGGTAAGGAGATAACAATATATATCACATGTTCCATATATCAAAATATACATCACATGTTCGCTTTGTCCTCGACCCAACATTTCACATGTTGTCAGCATGGTAAGTAGATGTTTATCATGCCCAAGCAAAGTTCATTGGCATTGGCAAGCTATGAAGTGGATTTTGAAATATTGAATGGTACTTCTAATTTTGGTTTAAAGTTTGGGAAAATTGTCGACACTCTTACAGGATACATTGATTCTAATTGTATTAGTAACCATAATAAGAGGGTCTTTGACTGAGTACATTTTTACAATTGAAGGTCATGCATTCAATTGGAAAACTACTTTACAGCATACACTCGCTTTGTCTACTACAGAGGCAGAGTTTATTGCTATTATAGAGGCAATTAAAGAGGTCGTATGATTAAGAGGCTTATTTGGAGAACTTAGTGTGGATCATAGTGTAATTGTTGTCCATAGTGTTAGTCAAAGTACTTATATATCTTACTAAAGATCAGATGTAGCGTAAGAGGACAAGGCACATTGACGTATGGTATCATTTTATTTAAGACATTCTTGCCGATGGCAATATCAAGGTATTGAAGATTGGTACAAAAAACAATGCAATCGATATGTTGACGAAGCCCTTGACTATTGCCAAATTCAATCATTGCTTGAATTTTGCTAATGTTTGCTCTAGTTGAGTTTTATTCTAGTGGGAGGAGAAGATTGTTTACTGCTTATGTCTATTTGAGGAATTCAAGCCAAGGTAGAGATTTGTTGATTATGTCTTGAATTATGTTTCAAGTATTTGACCCAAATTGAGTTTTAATACCTGAATTGAAATTTGTAGTGACCCGACTTGAGAAAAAAAATTGGAGGTTTAGTGTTGGTAGCGAAGGGCTTGGACAATTAGACCCAAGCCCGTAGCCCAGTAGAATAAATATTATTTTACTCATGTTATTAGGTTAAAAAGAGATAAAGACATAGAAAGTCTTACAGTTTTTTAGCCACCTTCTGTGATACTTAAATTTCTATAATGAATTTTGCTTCTTCTCTTCTATGATTTTTATTGCAAGGATTTTCCACTTATAGCTTTGTGTTCTTTTAATCTTCATAGTTTTAGTTTCATTGCAATTTCCGCATCTATCATAACATAAACAAAGCTAACTATAAAATAAAGGAGAAAATTTAGTAAGTTTCTCCTTCCAAATAAAAATTATATGACATACTCTTCCACTTTACCTCTTTTTTCTCTAGTAGTTTCAGAGCATCCCCATGAGTCCACACCCTACTAAATTTGCGAGGATATTCTTCAAGGACAATATGCCTTCCCAGATCTCGAACTTGTTCATGCATCCAAAACTTATTATCTATAACTTTTATCAAGGATCGTGAGAGGAGGACATCAATTGCACTATGAGGATGATAATTACAGTCATCCCACATGATGACTGGATATGTTTGGTCCTCGTTGGTGAAAAAGCAAGCAATATCTAGGAATGTTTCTTTTTGCGTACTCTCCAATCCTTCATAACTTATCATTAATGCATCTCGAACATCCCTGAAAGGACCTTCATCAATCTGCTTCAATGTGTCTTCCCATAGCTTTCTTTTATCAAACTGTTGCTCTAGGGCATTGCAATAAAGAGATGAGCCTATCACCTCAATTGCCAAAAGTTGCATACCCATTCTACGGACAATTTTCTCTGCAAGATGATCATATCCTTCCAATGGAGAGTCTCTTCTGAACGCGTGCTTACAGAACAACTTCAGTGCTTCACCAAATTCTATTTCCTGAACTTCACAAGACAAAATTCCTTTGGGTTGATTTTTGGCCTCTTCACTGGTTGATTTGTTGAACACAGTATTTGTAAATACTGTTTTACCAATACCAGTCACCCCGTGAATATCAAGGAAACGTATGCCATCAGAGTCAATATCCAACTTTTTTGTTATAGCTTTAATCTGATGACCTTCAACCAAATATTGAGGGACATCCACATTTTTGGCATCAATCTTATACAATACCTCTTGAACAACCAATTCAATTAGTTCTTCTGGGCTGCAGCAAAGGAGGAAATTTTGTTTTCATCAATGACATGAATGAAAAGGGTAAAAATTTATTCCAGGTACGATGATGCCTGGGTCTCTAAGGACCATATGATTATATAAGTCAACCAATTCTGCTCTGCTTGATGGAAATCAAGCGTTATAATCAGTTGATATTTCAGGGGGTGTGAAGCAAAATCGAAAAAAGCACAACAGATACTCTTGATAGGTGAAATTGTTTAGTTTTTTTAAAAAAATAAGTTCAATTTTTTGCCAAAAAAAAGTGAACAGATGCTATTTGATAAGTTCCCACTAGACCTATCGGAATAATTTATAGAAGAGCCTTATATTTCAGATTTTCTTCATACCTAAAGTAGAAAAATACTTTTATTAAACAAAAATGAGCTGATTTGAAGCCAGATAAATATTCTCCTTTGAATTATAAATCCGTTATTTTATCCTCCTTAAATATCCTCCCGTGAATAATAAAACTAGATAAATCTTCTTTTAGGGGAAAAATTCAAATTCGGGAAAGTATCTACTAGAATATTCCTTCTCATAAATGGTATTGGAAGGATCTAAACTAGATTTTAAACTCAAAAAGTTGGTTATTTTTCTTAGGATTAATACTACAAAAAACTCAAACTAGTACATTTGTAACAAATTTACTCAAAATTAATTTTTTTTTGGTGACTCGGGAACCACCGTACAGCCAGCAGCCGGCGGCATAAACCCAGGGCAAATCGAGCCACCACCACAGACCCAGTCGCGGGTGAGTCGTGCGAATGCGACGCCTCTGGGATTCGAACTCCTTCCCTTCGTGAGGGAGAGAGAGCTCGAAGCCAGGCGGTGGTTTTACCCAAAATTAATTTTTGTAACCATAAAAAACCCCAAACTAGTACACAAGTAACGAATTTACAAACTAATTTTTTGATCACAAAAAATCCCAGATTGATACATTTGTGACAATTTTACCCTATGCTAGTTTTTATTAAAGTTGATTAATACCACGAAAAACCACAAATTGATACTCATATGACAAATGAAGGATAAAACCTCAAATTGATACACCCATCAACTATCAAGTTATCAAACTCAGCAATTTGAGACTAAAATTTAGTATTAATACCACAAAAAACCCCAAACCAAAACTCTCGTGACAAATTTATTTCAAACTAATATTTTTTATCACAAAAAACTCAAATTAGTACACCTGTAACAAATTTACTCTTCGTTAATTTCCATTAAATTTTACAATCAAATTACGGAGTTTGATAACATACCAAGTTGGTGTTTTATGTAGCAATTTGTGATTTTTCGTAGTATTAATCCAATTTAACATAAACTAACACGTGGTAAATGTCGCAAATATATTAATATGGGATTTAAGGGGTTAAAAAATTAGTTTTGTAGTATTAACCCTAAAATTAAATAGAAACTAATTGAAGTTAAATTTGTCACTGTTGTATCAATTTAAGCCTTTTGATGGTCAAAAAATTAATTTTAGATAATTTATCATAGATGCACTAGTTTAGGATTTTTCATGATATTAATCATTTTTTCTTAAAAGTACAATACATAAGGATAAATTGAAAACCATTAACAAGTTGAGATTTACTTCATCATTTGGCCTTTTAAGTACCAACCATATCAGATGATTCTTCCTAATTCTTCATACCGTATCATTTTTTTCTTAATAAAATGCGGGTAATCCCGAGGTTAGTGGTGCAAAATTTTTCTTTTTATTTAAATTGAGGTGAAAAGGGGGCATTTAACAAAAAAAATTATTAAAAGTTGCACTTAAATCAACCACATACAACCACCGCCCGCCCCCGCGGGGGGAAGGTTCCTAAGTGACGGTGGGAGGATAAAATAATTTTTAAATAATTTTTTTAATTTAAGATTTTAGTATGCACCATCTCAAAAGTACAATGACTTAAACGAAATTTTCCCTAATTTTTTTTTTTTTACTTAAACTTCTTTCGCCTAGATTCCATTTATCCTTTAATGGCATACTCGTCTCTCAATGTAGATGTGCTTAAATTACATCGTTCTCAGTCACTCCACTTAAATATAAATTTACGAGTCAACAATTTCATTTCACCTCAATTTGTACATGTTATAACAAGAGAGAATACTGCATCTGGACGAACACTTTTGCAATACCTTCTATGTTTTGTTATGTATACAATTGAAGTAAGAATTTGCAGCTCCTTTGATTTACTTTATTATCGCTCTATATTGTAGAGTGCACTCAAAGCAACTTTCAATGTTAACCATTATTATAAAAATTCTATGGAAGCTCATGCTCTTTAATTCCTGAATAACAAAGAATAATAACTGTGTAACGTCAAAGGAGGTATACTTCATGTTCTTTTTGCAATTTAAATCAATTTCCTAAAATAAATAAAATCACACATTTTCTCTCCTAATTGAAATTTTCTTCGTTCTTTTTGCATGCCATTTTTTTAAATTATTATTTAGAATCCTAAGAAATAGCACACTCTGTTTGAAAAGCAAGATTCAGAGTGGAGAGAAATACAGTAAAAGGAATGATGGGGTGGTGAATGCAACACCATTGTTCGGAAGAGGTCGAGAAAATGCAGATAATGATTTGGAAGTGAAACGAATTCTGCTGGGCCTATTGATTTTGTTCCTTGCGGTGGTGTGAAGGATTCATTTCGCTTCCAAACGTAGGATAAGAATCTACTCGAGTGTACTTGAGTATTTTCATGCAAAAGTTTGCATTGCGATGAATTTGAAATTGTACGGTAGTAAAGGTCAATTGAATTACTCATTACCTCATAATTTAGAAGGTAAACTGTAGTTAGTCGAAATAGAAGCATTACCTCTTAGTTTTCAGGTTGAACCCCCTCATACCCGCAACTTCTCTTAGAGCCTTTTCCCATCCCTCCACTTCGTTGCCAAATTTCCTCCGGTGCTTAGCTAAGGCAGTCTTGTACAAATCGCTTTCAAGCTTGACATCATCAACCTCCACATCATAGAAAATGGGCAAGATCTTTTTTCCCTCATTTGACTTTGACGTGCATTCTATCATGTGAGCTAGTTCACGTAGATGCCACCCACTAGAAGCATAGTCCTTAGATAAGAAGGGTATGTAGATATTGGAGTCATCTAGCATAAGCTCTTCGGCAATTCCATCGCTAGAGCTTGATTCTTCATCATCCCTAAAAACCGAAATTTGGTTACGAACAAGGTTCTTGCTAAGGCAATCGACAATGCTATAATAAGTGTTTGGTCCCATAAAACTCACAAATACTTGGCTCTTAGGTACTCTGTGGGAAAGCCAGTTCAATCTCGAGACATCAATCAATCTCTTCAGAATAGTGCGACCATAGTAATCCAACTGCAAGCTTTCAAAGCCCTCAATGGCTCTTATTTTTGGACAAGCTTCTAGCTCAATATGCCCTAGCTTATCTAACTTTGATAAGTTGGGTAACCTTTCTATCCGACCACAATGGGAAATACGAAAGTACACCAGGGATTCCAATTCTAATAAACCATCAATCTCAACCACACTTTCCAATATATGCAAATCCAAGCGCTCAAGATTTTTCAAGAATGATAGACCCAGTATTTTCTCAAGGAATTTGCATTTGCTTAGTTTCAATTCCTTCAAATGTATGAGGTCTTTAGAGATGGAGAAGCCTGACATTGGATGTTCAATTACACATAGAACCAACAATCTTTCTAAGTTAGAAAGAGGTGGCAATAGACCAATGCCCCTGAATTTCAAGGTTGACAAACCAGATGGCAGCAGATGGATCGGTTGCTCTTCTGGCGAATCGCTTGTCCAAGTTGGGCCAAGTTCCTCTATTGAACTAGTTAATATAGACAATTCCAGATAATCTAGACTGACGATGCTTGTAAAGTGAAGGGGAGATGAGAAATGGTGTGCTTGCAAGTGAAGGCGTGTCAAACTTGGGGGAAGATGATGTACTTCTGGAAGGTGACTTGAACTCATTTCAAGTGTTTGGAGACGAGAGAGACAACCTCGCATCGTAGGAAACTTAGATACTTCAGTATATGATAAGTCCAATATCCTCAAATGGGATAGGTTCCCTATTTCCTCTAGGTTTTCATCCATCAAATTCCAACATTTCTTGGCATGTAACTCTTCAAGCATCTCCACCTGTCCAATAGTACATGGAAATTTTCTTATCATTGTATAACTCACCCTGATCACTTTTAGTTCCTTTAGACATCCAATGGAAGCAGGTAGTTCAACTATTCCTGACTTTGATAAATCCAACTCTTCTAACATTTTCATTTTTCCAATAGAGTGTGGAAGCTTCTTTATCCCCACACAGCGACGTAAAGATAAACATGTAACTTTCACCAACCCTCCAATAGAATTTGGAAGTTGAATGATTCCGGGGTGCTCATCTAATATCAAACTTGACAAAGATTGTAGGTCACCAAACGTCTCAGGAAGCTTGAAGGGGTGAATATTTTGGGGCATGATAATCTCCGTCAAAGATTGTAGAGAACCGATTTCTACAGGCAACTCCCCTATAGAACTACACCCCTTGATATTCAAAGTTTTGAGGAGATTTAACTTGCTAATGGAATTGTGAATTGCAGTTAACTCTACACACCGAGCAAGAATTAAGTTCTCCAAAGACGTGAAGTTAGAGAAGTCGGGTGTCGTTTTTAGCCGTAGGCAACCCTTCAAATCTAGCACCTTCAGTTTATTCATCTACAGAAAAAAGTGAAATAAAAACATCAACATATATGGTAGTATTATTAATAAGCTAAATTGGGGTAGTTTTCATATTGCAATTTTGTTTGGAATGTAACAAACAACCGTCATACTTTAAGCTTTTGAAAATAATCTCCAACCTTAATTTATTTTTATTTTTTTAAGGGAGTCAGGCCACTGTTAGGAGTCAAGTTCATACCACGGGGAAAATATAAAGAACCATCACACCTATTATCACACTGCACATCGTTTATTTTTAAAACCCGCGGTTTGCGTCTTAGGATAAAAAACACTATAACCTCGCTATGAAAACACAAAAGACTTTAATTCCCAGATCACCCACAAGGTCCCCAATACCAACATACCCAGCTTTTCACCACCCTCCGCCATTGGGCACCAGCACCTCACCTCCGACCACAATCTTCAACATCACCGCACTACAACTCAACCCTCTCTTACTCTCTATATGAGGCGTAATGTAGAGCTGGCAAAGTTTAAGTGAACCCTTGCATGATCGGTACCTCATTTGACAATAAAGTGGGTCGAAATGTGTTTTAAAAAAAAAAAAGCCTAACAAAATAGGTACCTCGTGATGGGTTGCTTAAGTGACCCATATTTTACCATACACCCCGTGATTCTTTTTTTTTCCAATTTGGAGATCCTGCCACATTAGAAATGGGTTGCACGGGTGATGGGGCTCCCATAACTGGGACCTCTGGTTGTTCATTAGAATTAGTGGTTGTAGTTCCATTTAGTAATTATATATATATATATATATAAGATCATGTTATGTGCGCACCAGTCTTTTGTCTTTTTAATTTCGTTCGTTTTCAAGTAAATGTTGAATGTATAGTAATTCTTAAACCTAAACATTATACTTCCAAGTACATTTGTTGAAGATTAGACCAATCATAGAGCTGAAGCTAGTAATCAGCTTTAAATCTTACAACCATAAAAATATCATAAAGAAAACATCCAATTATCATCCCAATAACAAAAGAATAGCCACATTAGATACAATTTTTGTTCCAGTGATGGTCAAAAGCGACTCGTCTACTTTAAGACATGAACATTAATACCTCATTATACACTCAGCCTTCGATTTTTAGAAGTAAATTTATTGGAAATTTCCACACTTTTACACCCCCCAAGTCTCCATCTGCTGAGTTGGCCGGGGTAAGAGACAACAAGTGATAACTTTTTTATTTAGTTAATTTTTAATTAATTTGATATAAAATATTATCCACGTATCATATTTCATGTGAAGAGCCTAACGTGAGTTAAATGGATAGGGCTGAGTTTTCGCGGTTGGGATAAATATGAATGTGTTTTGGTAATACCAATCAGATTAGGTATGGATTGCTAAAATTGTATTATATAAAAATTGATTAATTTGGGTCAGACCAATTTCGACCCAATCTAAATCCTTCCTAAACCACATATTTGACAGGCCAAGCATAATGCAAAGCCTAACAATAGTCGGGATATGAAGTGATGATTTTATAAATAAATAAGGCAATGTGAACTTGATATAAAAGGTGAAAATGATTTTTGGTGTCGTACCTTAGAACTAGAGGTGTTAAAATGGGTCATAAATGGGTCACTTGTTTATAACAAAAGATAGTTAAATGAGTTTCACAATTAAAGGTTTAAGATAGGTGGGTCTTAAGTGGGTTTTAAATGGGTTGGGTTGAAAACTCATCTTTAACAAAAACATTATAATCCCTCCATTTTCTCTTTAACTTTATAAAAATCGAAATTATAATTTTTTTATTTTTATTTTCTATTTCCTTTTTCTTCCTTTTTTTTTTTTTTTTTTTTTATCTTTCTCTTTTTTTTTTCTTTTTTTTGCTTTCTCCTTCCTCTTTCCGGTCGCCGGCACGGCAACGGCCGGCAACTGGCCAGGTGAGCCTCGAGCTCGGCGGCGGCGTCGGCGAGCTCGAGCTCGCGGATCGGCGAGCGGAGGCCTCGGCGACGCCGACGAGGCTTGAGCCTCGCGAGACTCGAGCTCGTCGGCGTCGGCGTGAGCGCCGCGGTGAGCTCGAGCCTCGCGAGCCTCGTCGAGAGCTCGAGCGAGGCTCTCGGCGCCCGACGAGGCTTGAGCCTTGCCAGATCTGGTGAGACTCGAGCTCGTCGGCGTCGGGTGAGGCTCGAGCCTCGCCGATCTGGTGAGACTCAAAGCCCGCCGGCGTCAGGCGAGGCTCGAGCCTCGCCGATCTGGCGAGCCTCGAGCTCGTCGGCGTCAGCGAGCTCGAGGCTCGCCTGTGACTAATCGCCGGCCGACGTCGTGGCCGGCGGCCGGCCAAAGAAGAAGAAGAAGGAGAAGAAAAAAGAGAAAAAGAAAAAGAAAAAGAAAATTATATTTTAAAAATAAAATAAAAATAATTAAAACTTTAATTTTTTAAAAAAATAATTAAATTTAGATTTTTTTAAATAATTATTTTAAAATTTATAAAAATTGTCCATTAAATTTATATTGTATAAAAATATTTTAGCAATACAATTTTAAAAAAATAATATATATATAAAAGCTTGGAAGTATTTTAATAATATAATCTTTAAAAAAACATAGGAATAAGTTTTTCTAAATTTGTTAAATATGAAAGTATTTTATTGATATGAGTTGGGTCGGGTCGGGTATGGGTTGGGTATGGGTCGGGTCGGGTTTAGGTCGAAAAATTTACATTAAGCATAAATGGGTCATAAATGGGTTAATGGGTCAATTTGGGTCGGACCATTAATGACCCGACCCAAACCCGACCCGATCCACCCATTTAACGGCTCTACTTAGAACGAGCATTCATTTTAAGTCCGAAAAATTTTAAAAAGAATCTAAGATGGAAGGAAGAAGTGAGTAATGGCTACTGTTAGGGGGGATGGGTGGGTTTCACAAAGGAATTAAGGGGCCTTTGAAGGGAAAAAGGCCGAAGATTCAAATGTCAAATCGAACTAAGTAGATATCGCACAATTTTTGTATCCCAAAAATTGACGTGAAATTAAATGTCAAAAATGGACAAGCAACTCCATTACATTTGTTCTTTATCCCGGAGTGAACTATAGATTTGCATGAGATTTTGATTTGACATGGTTGTTAAGAACTAGATTCAATGTAAAGCTCAAGGCTTTGATCATTAACTCGAGTTCATCAAAAAAGTAAAAGTAATGTCATATTCATTCAATTTACAGATCATTAATGCAATTTATAAAGAAATACTTAAACTACTAAATGAGGGTAGTGAGCCCTTGAATCACCTTGAAAATCATCGACTTAGCTACGTCAAATAAACTTGTGATCCTTTACCCCGTTCAAGTTGAGTGTTACCTTTCTCAAGCTTGATTCTGATTTACTTTTTTAGGACAGCACCAATTACACCCCCATTTTGGCTAAAACACTCCTTTTTTTCCACTCAACTTTCCGAAATACCCTCCTCTCTCTTCAAATTATTATTTCTTTTCTTATCAAGCTAGCCCACAAAACTACATTTATTTTTTTTATCATCTCTCACATCAGTTTCACAATATAAATGCTCCATTACACCCAACAATCATTTTATCATGCATCTTTATTGTAACTTTGCCAAGAAAATGTTGACGATATTAAATTGTGAAATTATATTTTCAATTTTCTATTTATGACAGCTTATGGATACACAATTAATTTCCTATTTTTATCAAATATTGTCAGTGAAATTATATTTTGAAGTCAAAAATTAAAATGCAATTTAATTATTTAACCGATCTTGATCAAAAATGGTAAAGAAAAATTGATCAAAATGTGACAAGGTTAAATTGTTATAAGCATGATCAAATGTCAAACATATTTATATTTATATCATATCTAAATATTAATAAAAGATAAGCACATGAAGGGGGAAAAAGAATTTTCTTGTCGTTCTACTCTAATTATGAAGAAAGTAATCACGTAGATTTAAGCTCACACTAAGTGGATCAAAACTTTAAAATAAGCTTAAAATGTTCCCCTGAAAAGGTATGATATGAGTTTGAAAGTGAAGAAGGCGTAAGTAAATTTTCAACCCTGTCTTGCAATTCATATTAAAATGTAAAAAGCTCAAAAGAAAGCATAAATCAATGATGTTTAACTTTAAACACCTACAAACCTATTTCAGAAAAACATTCACAATATCAAAATCTGCTAGATAATTAAATTGAACTTTAATTTTCACTTGAAGTAAAGTTTTCTTTGGACTATTTGATAATAAAAAAAAGGCAGTTGATTTGTATTCATAAGCTGTTATAACTAAAAATTTACAGTCTTTAATATAACTTTAAATTAAAATTAACGACCTTGTCTAGGAAAAATGTTAATATAATACATTGTAAGATAATATCTTTTTGGGTATAATTTGATATTTATATTGTGAAACTAATAAGATTAGAGAGATGATAAAAATAAAGACGGGTTTGTGGGCTAGTATGATAGGAAAAAAAACAATAATTTGAATAGCGAGGGTATTTCGGTAAGTTTATCGGAAAAAAATGAGTGTTTTAGTCAAAATGGGAGTGGAAATAGTGCCGCCCCTTTTTTATTATCGAGTTTGACTCAAACTCTACAATCATTCAAATGTGATGCATATTGAGGCAAAATGGCCCATACTTTTTTTCCAAAGCATGAGCAACTTTTATGTGGGACATAATTATGTTTTACTTAGAATATAGAAAAATATGTTACTCGTGCAAAATATATTCTACACTAAGATGGGATGTGCATACAACCATTATGTCAATTGTACGAGGTAATGATAAAAAGAAGTAAAATATATATCTACCTTCTATCATTGCGAATGGAGTAATGACTAAAAGATGTGTATAGAGTAAAGCATATCATACCTTCATTTGGCCCCATCCAACCCAGCCATCTTCAATATTGCTATCGGAAAGGTCAAGCACGACCAAATTACTAAAGTGAAAGCTTTCCGCATGGAAAGTCGTTTGCCATGTTTGCCAAGAAAGCCATCTTAGCTCCGAATGATGATTTTTGAAGTCACCAGAAAAATCAAACCCTTTCACTAGAAGTAACCTTAATTTTGGTAGACAAGCTAATTCTTCTCGTGTGAGGCCGTGGCCATCAAACATCAGGCTTAGCGCTTCAACATCTTCATTTCTCTGCATATCATAGACTCAAAATTGAGCATGCAACTTACGATTTATTGAGCTACACCAAAGGAAACATTAAGCACTATCAAACGATTTCTCGAATGGGTGGGCACGCGACATACGGTTTCCAGAACCATGGCTTAATCTTTTTCCCAACATGTAGTTGTTTCTTCTTCCTCTTCTACATAAACTAATTTTTCCAATTTCCATTCCTTCCTGAAGATATCATATTTTCAGTTTCTGCTTTCAGGAAATATAACGAGTATATTAACTCAAACATCGTCATAGTCTATTCTAGAAAATCGGGTTGAAAATAATCTTAAAATTCTTCATAAAGCTAGTTCTCTTTTCATTTTACCTGGATAACACGTAAACCGCTCTCTGTTTTTTCAAAATTTCAAAAAAGCTAGTTTCTATAGACTAGAACCCAGAAAATAAAGCCACCTGTCAGGCAATTTCTTTGGCTCTCTCTACAAACTTTTGAGACCTTTGACCTGAAGGTTTGACGTAGAGATGTAAACCCCGCAAGACAAAAGTGAAGTTGAACAAAGGTATTTGTTAAATGCATATTTCAAATAAATTGCTGCTTTCAATGGAAATGGAAAAAATCTAAGAACTTCCACCAAATATTTTCAAACATACACGCCTCCGGTTTACCTCTTTTCCCTGCAGTAGTTCCTGTGCTTGTTCGTGAGTCCACACCCTGCAAAACTTGCGAGGATATTCTTGTAGAACGATATACCTTCCAAAGTCTCGAATTTGGTCATGCATCCAAAAACTATTATCATCTCTTATTTTTATCAAGGACTTGCGAGAGAGAACCCTAATTGCAGTGTGAGGATAGTAATTACAATCATCCCATATGATGACCGGATATGTTTTGTCTTTAGTGGTGAAAAAGCACGCTATATCCAAAAAAACTTCTTTTTGCTTATTCTTTAATCCTTCATAACTTGTCATTAATGTATCTCGGACATCCTTAAAAGGACCTTCCTTTAACTGCTTCAGTGTGTCTTTCCATACTTTTCTCTTATCCAAATGCCCCAAATCATTGGCCAATTCAAAAAGATGGGACCCTATCACCACAACGGCCAAAGGAAGCATGCCCACTTTACGAACAATTTTTCTTGAAAAATCCTCGTATTCTTTTGCAATAGAGTCACTTCTGAATGCATGCTTACAAAACAGATGAAGTGCTAAATCAAAATTCATGGGATGAACTTCATAAGCCAAAATTCCTTCGGATTGGTCTACTTGAGTCTCCAGGATGCTTTCTTCCCTAGTTGTGATAATGATTCTACTACCAGAACAAAACCAATCAGATTTTCCAGCAAGATTTTGGAGTTGCTCTTTCTTGTCTAGATCATCAAGTATGATGAGTACTTTTTTATTACTAAATACATCTTTGATCCCCTCGATCCCACCACCAACATCTTTAATTTGGTCAGTAATCCCTGAACTGACAAAACTTGATAAGAGCTTTTTCTGTAATTTTAGAAGACCATCGTGAGGTTGCGATGATGCTCGAACGTCTTCAAGGAAACAATAACCTTCAAAGTGAAAAGATAGCCGGTTGAACATGAATTTGGCAAGTGTTGTTTTTCCAACACCACCCATGCCATGGATACCAACAAAACGTACACCATCAAAGCCAACATCCAACAATTTCATTGTGGCTTCCACCTGAGCATTATCTTTAACCCAATTTTCAGTCTCAAACATGTGTCTCGTATTAAGCTTACAGGAAACCTCTTCAACAATTGATTCAATCTGTTCTGCTTGGCTGCAGCAAAGCATGAAATTTCATTTCAATCAAAGACATGATAGACTACAGGACTCTAAGGAACATGTAGATACGTAACTCAGCTACTTCAACTACTTCTTTTTCTTCGTTTTTTTGGGTCGAATAGTTCAACTACTTGAACCAATGGAAATTAAGCATTATGATCAGTTGAACTGGAAATTTTTGCGGGTTTGGAAACACAAAGTTCCTTTCATGATTTGCAGCTATCCAGTATTGACCAAGAGAAAAAGTGTCAGGAAAGTTCCCCTTTGCCTATAAGATCCCATCCCTTTATACGTGCAAACTCTGCAAGAGCCTTCTTCCACCGCTTAAACTCATCAGGGCCAACATTCTTCTCGTCACATGGGTTCAATATTCTCGTACTGCCTCGATAATTTCATTTCATTAAAATTGTAGTTCCAATATACCAGAGTAGGGAAATTCTGCAAAATCTTTTCAACGTCCATTTCTCGCGCACATGCATCGAGGGTGAACTTTTGTAATGTTAATTATGCACTTTTTTAGAATAAAATTCTAATCACGTCTTTGTATAATTTAAAAATTGCAATACTCCTATTGATTCAAAAATTTAACACGAGATTGTTAGTCTACAAACTTTTGTGATTACCGTGGGAGGGAAAACATAAAAACGAATGATTTCCACTATACTTATTGTGATAATATGATTAACTAAAAAAAAATTGATTAAGGTAAAAAAATTGATCAAGCAAAAAGTTGGTATTACCTTTCAGGTCGTATTATATTAAATTAACGAGACATGAATTGCAAAATACCTTGTATAAGTTTGGTTTGACCTCCGCATTCAGTTCTCTACTGTGAGGTCTCGGGTGTTTCGTTAACTTGTAATGCAAATCTTAAATAAATGCTTGACAAATTTTCATCCATGTAAATATTGCTACCCATAAAGAGTTGAGGAAAAATTTACCGATTGCCTTGACGTTCCTGTCCAATTATCTTTCCAGCAGTTTTAAGGGCACTTTCCCACCGCTCCAGTTCATCCGAGCCAACCTTCTCTTTGTGCTTGTGTATGGCTTTTTTGTACAGATCGGTTCTGAGCTTCACATCATCAGCCTTCACATCATAGAAAATGGGGATGATCTCTTTCTTCCGATCTGATTCTGAGGTGCATTCTACCATGCGTTCTATCTCACGGAGACACCACATACTGGAACCAAAGTTTTGAGAGAAGATGGGGACGTAGATCTGAGACTCATTAACTGCCTTCCAAATTTCACTGTTTTTGTCACCATCTCCAAGTTCTTCACTGTCAAGGAAAACGCTGATACCTGCACGTATCATGCTCCGGTAGAGGTGATCAATGAAGTTTAGGCGCATGTCGCTTCTGCGGAAACTCAGAAACACATCGTACTTTCCTCCAGACGCATCGTCCGATCTTGAGGTAGGTTCCGAGTCCCTCCTTAAGGGCTCGTTCTCTTCTCCAGATCTATTGCCCATTCTCGAGGTTGACTCCTAGTCCCTCCTTCTATTCAATTTCAGGAGTTGTCTTAGAGACCTGCCGACACAGAGCGAGACTCAAAGATAGGAATGTTAATCGAACAAGCAAGGCTAAATTGCACAAACATGTGAGCAGGAGAAAAGTTATATATTTTTTTTGTTCATTATCTGGCAACACGAGGTTGAACAGAAGTCGAATGAGAGCACTTAACAGTCCTCCTACAATCAAGATGAGTACGGTGATTAGAGCCTGACTTCCACACAATCTGTGGGCCGATCCCCTCAACTGTATTCACCCAAAGAAGAGAACCGTCCTGGAAAAACGACTAGATATAACTTCTCAAGGTGTAGAGCAGAAGGGTAAAGTCATTGCAGGGAGGTTGAAGGCTAGCTTCTCAGAGCCAAGGAAATCAGGACATGATTGAGGAAGCGTGCAGAAGCTAGGTAGAGGAGTCAGCTAAATATGGTAAGGGGCAAGGGCAAAGGGGCGAAATTGAGAGTTTCTAAGGCCCAATATCGGCAAGTCACGAGGGACGCCTGCGTTCCACGCATGGAATGATCAAACGTCAGGCGGTTGAAGACAGCAGAAGGAAAAATCTCACAAAACGATAACAAAAAAGGGAAAAGGGGCCAAATTGAAATTTTAACAGATTTTCCCACGTTATAACTGCGTTAGAAGGACGTTGGCTTGATATATTTTTTTTTTTTGTGGCTTGATTAAGTAAATGGTAAATTGTTTGTTTGTTTCTTTCCCCTTCAGACCCATTCGTGCTTTCCATTTTGACTTGGCCCAATGAATAAGTTAAAGTAATGTGATTGGATATTGAATAGTGTTTTTTCAATCAACTAACTAGAGATTGGTTTTTTTAATTACTTTTTTCATAAATTTTCCAATGCACGCTTTAATTTTTCAATCTTAGGACCTGAAACTTTCACAATAGCCCAATATTGACAAGTATATCTAAATATAATTTTCACCATTTTTTAATATTTGTATAAACATTTCATTTCGGGCAGCACCATTTCCACAGCCATTATGGCTAAAACACACTCTTTTTTTCCAATGAACTAACTGAATCTGAAATAGCCCCCCTCTTTCTCTCTCCAAATTATTGTTTCTTTTTTTATTAGACTACCCCTCAAAAGTGCCTTTATTTTTATCATGTTTTTAATCTTGTCAATTTAAATTGCACCCAAGAAGATGTTATCTTACCATGTATTGTTTTATTATTTTGCCTACACAAGATTGTTAATTTTAATTTATAATCTCGTATTTTAATCACAGAAATTACATAAAAGATTGGAAATTTTTAGTTATAACAGCTTATGAATACACAATCAATTGCTTATTTTTATCAAATAGTTTGAGGGAAACTTTATTTCAAGTGAAAATTTAAATTTAATCTAATTATCTAGTCAATTTGGACACTGTGAATGTTTTTCATAAATAAGTTTGTAGGTTTTTAAAATTAAACATCGTTGAATTGTTCTTTCTTTTAAGCTTTTTACATTTTAATACGAATTGCAAGATTGGGTCGAAAATATATTTACGCCTTCTTCGTTTTCAAACTCACGTCAGATTTTTTTTCAAAGAGACATTTTAAGCATATTTTTAAGTTTTCATACACTTAGTGTCAGATTGAACTTACAATTGATAATAATTACTTTCTTCATAATTAGAGTAGAACAACAAGATTCTTTTTCCCCCTTTTATGTGCTTATCTTTGGTTAATATTTAGATATGATCTAACTATAAATAAGTTTGACATTTGATCATGCTTCAAACAATTTAACCTTTTTCATATTTTGATTAATTCTTCTTTTCCATTTTTTATCAAGATCGTTTAGATAATTAAATTGAATTTTAATTTTTCAACTTTGAAATATGGTTTCACTTATAATATTTGAGAAAATAGGGAATCAATTAGGGCTTGTTTGTTAATATTCTTTTTTTTTTGTAAGAGTTTGTTAATATTCTTTGTTTCTGTTTATGAACAAAATTTCTGTTTTTTTGTTCCAGGGAACAAAAAAATAACAGAAACGCATTTGTTTGCGTTTTTGTTCCAAATCTATTTTTTTGTTCCTAGGAACACATTTAGAACAGAAACAAGAAATAAGAAAAACATGTTTCTTGTTTTTGGAACAATTTTTAAGAACAAATTTTCTCTTTCTTCTCTTTTTCTTCTTTTCTTTTTCTTTTTTCTTTGGCCAGTCGCCGGCCTCGGCCATGGCCAGCGACCGGCCGTCGAGGGCCGGTGATCTCACCGGAGTGTCGCCGGCCCCCGGTAAGGTCGAGTGTCGCCGGCCCCTGGCGAGGCTCGGCCTCGCCTTGGTTGGGCGAGCTCGGGCTCACCCAGATCCGGCGAGGCCACCGGCCCTCATCGGTCGGTCGCTAACCATGGCCGAGGCCGGCGACCGGCCAAAAGAAGAAAAAAAGAAAAAAGAAAAAAGAAAAAAAATATTTAAAAATATTTAAAAATTAAAAGAAACAAAAAAAAGACATAAATTTACCAAACGTATTTCTGTTCATTTTTTATTCCCGGAACAAGTTTACCAAACGCATTTTTTTATTCAAAAATTGTTCCCCGGAACAGAAACACTTTTTTCTATTTATGTTCCCTAGAACAATTTTTAAACAGAAATGTTATCAAACGCGCTCTTATATATTCACAAGCTGTCATAAATAGAAGATAGAAAATATAATTTCACAAATTAAAATTTACAAAATTTTCCAAGCAAAGTTACAGTGAGATGCATAATATATATTGTGTAATGGAGCATTTATATTGTGAAACTAATGGAAGAGATGATGAAAATAAAGGTAGTTGTGTGGGTTAGCCTTGTAAAAAAAAAAAAACAAGAAACAATAATTTGAAAAGAGAGAGGAGGGTATCTCGGTAAGTTCATTGGAAAAAATGAGTGCCTCAACCAAAATCGGGATGGAAATAGTACCGCCCTTCATTTTTTGGCGAGAGAGTAAAAAAGTTGATTTTTGCTTTTCTAAGCCAAAATAAAACAGACTTAGGTGAGTCTTTGGCTTTTCAGCCACGAAGAGTCGAAAGAAAAACATTGCCACGCCCTTTCTTTTGTAATCACCTCAGAATTGACAGTACAACATTCATAATCATTATATTATTGAAAGTGTTGGGATGAAATCGGTAACTTCATTTATAGTATTAAATAAATCAAGTAGATCCTACTTGATCATAATCACTTATTTCTTACCAAAAATATTCTCAATCAATTATTTTGATAAATATTTTATCAATAGGCAAACGTCTCAATTAATAATTCTATTTTATCTTCCATGCATTTCAATTTTATCATTTGAATCTATTCTATCTTACCAGCAACTTTACTAAAAAAGAGTTCAAATCTTAAAATAATTTTCTCTTTCCACATATATAGGATCAATTCCTTCGCATCATGTCAATAATATCTTTTCATTTATCAAAGACTTTAATATTTCATAATAGGAAAATTTTGTAAAATCTTTTAAACGGCCTTTTTTTTTGTTCACACATGCATCGTGTGTGCACTTTGGTAACGTGAATTATGCACTCTTTCTAGAAATAGTTCTAATCAAACGGTGATTAAAGCCACCTCTCGATGGAGTCCAATATGCAGCCGGGTCCTCTACGTTGTATTCACCAACAAATCCCAAAACATTTGGCGTTTGAACCACGGCGTGTGGAAAGGCTAATTCCTTCTCAAGGACAGTGATTTTTGGCCGTCCAATTGCTCAGTATAAGGAGAACATGTTGTGGGGAGAAACGAGGTCGTTTTCTCTGTGAACAAGAGGATCTGCGGAATAATAAGTCTAAGTTAGGTAATAATTATGCAAATGACTAAATTACTATATAAAGTGTTCTCTACCCCGCACACGGATGGAAAGAACAATTGAAATTGATTTGTATAGTCGGGTGTCTAAACGTTAAGAATTGGTCACATTAATTACTTTATGAAGTGTAATGTAAAGCCTAATAATGTTCAAGGTATAAAGTGATGTTTCAAAAATATATAATTCTTGCCGTCAATATAAGTAGTGAGAATGATTAACCTTCAACTAATACGATCATCCATTTTAAGTTGAGAAATTTTACAAAAGAATTGTCATGATCCCAACTCCATCTCCAAGGTCACGAGCGACAAGGGTTATTTTTGCGACGTCCCAGGCTCGTCACCATCCCGATTCTTTTTATCTTGTTATCATGCACATGCAGAAACGTGAACAAATAACTCTTGGGACAAACAACAACTGGAAGACTGGAACATACATCACACATAACACACTGATTTATAATATAACAATACTTTTACAACCCCTTTCTCTACGGCCTTTTTTTACTTTTACATCACAATACAAGCTTTCCCATAGGCCAAGGGAAATCCTATCGCCTCTAACATGACTGCAATTTCCAAAATTGAGGTGAGACTTCCATGCCTACAAGACTGAAAGGTAAATGAGTGAGTTTTTGGGAAACTCAATAAGTAAAACACATAGTTCTCTACTAGGAATGCATCTCAGCATCAAAGCCTAGCAAGTACAACACTCGCAAACAGTGTCAATGGTAGATCAATTGTAAATCATATATCATGCTTTATCTAAACACATGCCATCCATGCCAAAACTACCATCGGCTTATCAATTAACATACCAACATATCATGCATGCATAACCGA
Source organism: Eucalyptus melliodora (assembly GCA_004368105.4). Classification (NCBI taxonomy): domain Eukaryota; kingdom Viridiplantae; phylum Streptophyta; class Magnoliopsida; order Myrtales; family Myrtaceae; genus Eucalyptus; species Eucalyptus melliodora. The sequence goes on from CM023404.3 coordinate 44,017,771, forward strand.
CATTTATGCAAATTCATTTATCGTTATCCTTGCTCAACCAGGCCCTTCGGCTTGACCGGGGCTTCCAGCTTCTTGATGGGCTTCCTAGCTCGACCAGGGCATCTTAGCTTAACCGAGGCTTCTCAGGGCTGGCTTCCCGAGGCTTCCGAGTTCAAGACCCGGGCATCCTAGCTCAACTAGGGCATCTCAGATCAACCGAGGCTTCCCGTTCAACAAACAAGGCATCGTTGCCAACGCTGAGTGGCAACAGGCGCTTTTTCCTCTTTAAATGCATGCATAAATGCATCATACAAGCCAATTCTTATCTCTTCTCTTAGCCAATGCATCCATGGCCCAAATGCATGCGCACTCATTCATGTGTGTCATGAATTTCCTATACTTGACTAGCAAATATGTTGGGAACGACCTTTGATTCGTAACTTGAATCAATCATTTAGTGCCGATCCCTGCATCAGACAAGGCTCGAAAACGGAACGTCTCAATACCGATCCAAGACCTCGAGGCTTGGGTACACCTCGCTTTAGTGACGATCCCAAGTTTGACAAACCTCAACTCCAACCCAATGTGAACATACCACGTACTGTGAATGACCTAAGGCTCTTGGTTTGATTCAAAGCTAAGTGCAAAGTCCCCGTGTCCATTTAAACTATGGAAATCGGCGTGCTTGGTGCTTTACCCAAACCTTGTGGATTTGGGCAATCCCCGGATCGAACAAAGTGTAAGATCGACACGCCTCAATGTTGACTTAGGACCTTGCGGCTTTGGGCAATTCCCGCACCAAGCAAGACTTGGACTCGACATTTTATTTATGCCGAAACCAAGGCTTTATGGCTTGGGTGACCTTGCCTTGCAATGAGCTCAATTTGAACGAACCTCGGCTCCATTCCGAACATGAATAACTCAAGCACATGTTCAAGCACAAACATGAGCAAAACCATACAAAAGATCCAACATCCTATCCACGGCTTGACGGGTGAGCACCTAACTAGACTCAACAATGAAGATTACCACCCTAGAGAAGACTTAGGAATATTACTTACCTGGATGAATCTCAAACTAGCACGCAACCTACAAGGATGGGCGGCTTGCTTGAGGCTGAAAGAGAGAGAGTGTGTGAGGAAGGAGGAGGGGCGTTCTAGGAGAAGGAGGGTGAAAAAAATGCAAGGAAAGTGAGAAAAATGAGAAGTGCTCATCTTATTTATAGCTCTTGGATCATTACCAAGCCAAGCGGTCCTCTCCAACATTTTTAAGTGTCCCGCCTACTTTCCTTGGGTGGCAAGCCTACCTTGCCTCATGATTATACCTAGAGGATGAGTTGGCCAAGCTAAAGACCTTACTTGGTAATCTAAGCTCCTAAGTGTTATTGATTATGGCCTGCATTTCATTCTCTCATTGGTCCACCAATACCCCGCATTTAATGGGCATTCAATGAAGTCTAATGATGATGCTACTCTAAGTTGCCAACTAGGCAAAATTCTAGAATATTCGGTTATTAATGAGGGCTTGTGTAGCGCTCTCTAATTTGTGCACTTATGGGCCACATTTCTCTAGAATCTTCAAAGATATTTTGGCCACCATCATGACTTATGACCATTCAAATGACAACTCACCCCTTCATTTAATGACGGGTTTCTAGAATTTTCTATGCTTTTGTCTTTTTCTTCATTAATAAGGCGATTTAGAAAATTCTATCGTCCAAGTTGGTTCCAAAGCTAGGAAATGGATCATTAGATACACCTCGAAAAATCAAATCACGTACACCCGAGGTTCGGCCCTTACGTCCATATTCGCTCAAACTGTTCCTTTGGACAGTCGGTTGCCCAATAGGGTCGATTGCTCTTCAATTTGTTCGAGACCTATTCTAAGGCTACCCATGGCCTAGTACAAAGCCAAGGCTCTCATGGACCTTAGAATAAGTGACGGAATAGCCGGATTCATGGTCGGTGTATTACCAATCCATGATTGGACTTTACCAATTCGAGATTCCGTTCTAATCACTGAAAATTAAATAGAGAATTATGAATTTTTGGTCGGAAGGAAGTTGCATTTGCTCAATTCAAATCATTCGTGTATTGGTGCATAACTGGGTGGAACCACCCACGACCAGAAACTGCGACCGGTCGGATCGACCCGTGACCATCCACAGATTCAAAATCATTCCGTGACCAATTCTTGTGATCAAAAAGTCATATTATGAGCTGGTGATCCTATCCCATCGGTATGGTCGGTAGAAATCCACAGCCGACACCTCAACCAATTCGTGACCAATTGGTCGGTTGCGACCGATCCGTGATTTCTTACCAATCGAACTGATCGATACATGGCCAATGGCCTATGATCAATCCTTTTTAGGACCTTATGGTTGATCCTCACGAGGTCGGAATCGAGGATGTTACAAGAATCTTCTATGGTGGGAAAATTAGCATCCATTACATTTGTTCTCTACCCCAATATGAACTATGGATTTGTATAGATTTGATTTTACACGGAAGTTGAAATATAAATTTAATGTAAATCTCAAGCCTTCGCTTGTTAATTCAAGTAAATGAAAAGGTAAAAGTAATACCATTTTTCGAATGCGTTTGTTTCATGGAAAATAAATAATTTGAAAAATATATTCTTAAAAATGATCACTTACATCACTAATAAAAGCGAATGCACGAAAAAACATATTCATCTTCACGAAATTTTTAGATATAAATTGTTGTCAATAATAAAAATATTTATTATTAACTAATTATTTTAAGCAATATGAGCCATTATTAAAAAAAATCAAATCATTTATTATTCATGAGTCAAATAGAGCATTCATTTGTTTTAAAGAAAATTCGAAATAAAGGCCTGAAGTGCCCTCATTTTCTCAAATAAGGGCTTGAAGTGGACATTATTTCAAATAAAGACCCGAAATGTCCTTATTTTCTTAAAATAAGGACTTGAAGTGAATCTTTCTTCAAATAAGGGCCTAAAATGCATATATCAGTTTCAAAGAAAGCCTGAACTCACTAAATGTGAAGGGCAATTTTGTCTTTTAATTTTTAAAAAAATTTCTTTTTTTCGTTCTTTCTTTTCTAAAAAAAACTAAAAAGGAAAAAAAAACACGGGCGAGAGGGTGCTCCCTCCCCATTTGTGGCCACCGCCCCATTACCGACGGGGCAGTAGCAAAGGCCAATGGGGTCGTCAACACTTGGGGGAGGGCTAACGACCTAGCCGACCAGAGGCGGGAGAGGGCAACGACCCTCTCCCAGATCTAGGCGAGGGTCACCGGCCGTCACGCAGGCCTGGCGGCCCTCACCCAGTGCCATTGACCTCCAGGGATGCTGAGCAAAGGTTGTCCTCACCGGCATCGAGCGAGGGCAACCCTAGCTAGATCCGGTGAGGGCAACCCTCGCTTGGGCTAACGAGGGTCGCCCTTGCCAACATTGGGAGAGGGTAACCCTCAGCAGCGTTGAGCATAGGCGTCCCTTGTTGGATCTAGCAAGGGACGAGGGGCGCCCCTTGCCGTCGCCCTTGCCCTAGCCCTCGCCCTCGCCCTCACCCTCGCCCTCGCTAGCCCAGGCAAGGGTTGCCCTCACCGGATCTGGCAAGGGACACCTCGCCCAAGTTAGGTGAGGGCTACCCTCACCCTCGCCGGCATCAAGTGACCTCCGCCGGCCATTGACGGCCATGTCCAAGGGAGGGAATAGGAAAAAAGAAAAGAAAAAAAAGGATGAAAAAATTAAAAAAAATTAAAATATAGTTATAATTTTTTTGACAAAAATACCCCTTTTCTGATGGCTGGAAAAGTCACCACCGGTCAAAGGCCCTTATTTGAGACAATTTTCCCATTTCATGCCCTTATTTGAAACAATTTGGTCAGTTGGCCTTTATTTAAAGCAATATCTACTTTATACTCTTATTTAAGAAAATTATGGCACTTCAAGCCCTTTTTTGAAATTTTTCCTTTGTTTTATAATTCATTAATGTAGTTATAAACATAATATAAAGAAATACTTCTAGAATATGTAGTTTATGACAGCCGGGATTGTTGTTTGATTAACACATATAATTTTGGAAGGCAGTTAATTAATTCCGAGATCTGTGTTTCTAGCAATAGGGCCTGTGATGATATTATTTTCAAGGATTAATACTTTCAAAAACCTCAAACTAGTATACATGTAACAAATTTACTCAAACTAATTTTTTGACCACAAAAAACTTCAAGTCAGTATACCTTATAACAAATTTACTCCAAACTAATTTGTTCCACCTCTAAAAACCCCAAACTGGTATATTTGTGATTAATAACACAAAAAAGCACAAAAATGGTACAACCGTGACAAACGAAGAGTAGGATTCCAAACTATTACGCCACTGAACTGTCACGTGTAATCTAACTCAGCAATTTGATAGTAAAATTTAATGAAAACTAACAAATGGTAAATTTATCATATTTGGAGTAAATTTGTGACATCCTGAATTTTCGACCCTGTCCTAATAATATAAATTGGGATTCCATCAACGTGCCTGTGGTCATTTTTCTCTGAACTGATCACTCATAAGTTAATTGATCTATTAGGTGAAGCCATTAAGGGATATAAATGCAACAGATCTGAGAATTCGATTAGAAATCGACTACTCGACCGTGATAATTAGTAAGGATCAATATGGCACCGTTAAAATCGATTAGTGATTGGATATAGGTCGATTTGATGAAATCGTGTAATTAAATTGTGGGTAATTTCACATAATTGCAAAATTTTGCGTCGAACGGTACTAATCCAATTTTCTATTAATTCTGTACCCGGTGCTTGTAATTGAAACCTTGAAATTTTTACAACAATCGAAAGTCGCCAATGAGTCGAAAACGCACAAACGTGGATCAAAATTTATCGAACACAGGTCAAACGCGATAAAATCTCTAAAAGCTACCCAGTAGGTTAGGTCACGCTAAAATCACATCTGGTTGATTTTAACCACGAAATAGAACTCAGTTTCGGGAATCAAAAGTTCAAGCATGTCACGATTTTTTTTTAGGACATTGTCTCATCCTTTGAAGAATTTTCGACGAGCCCGAAATTTTGGCAGAAAATTTGAATTCGGAAAAATTAAATCAAGAAATTCGGATGGGCACTTTTGAGTGGATTTTTGGCTTCAAATTTGTTTTGTTTTGTGGAGAAAATGGTGGAAATTCGTTTGGCAGCTTCAAGGGGATTTCTTGGCCATCAAATTGAAGTATTTAGTGAGGAATTAGATGGAAATTTGATAAAAATTCGTGGGTCTGCTGGGCTGCTGTTATTTGGTCTTCAATTTGGCTTGTTTGAGAAGTTTTGAGAGGGAAAATTGGTTGTTGGATGAGGCTTGGACTTTGGGGGCTTGTTCATTATCACATTGATATTTTGCAAGTCATAGGATTGGCTCAAGGCTTGACTTTCTCTCCCTTTGTCCCCCTCTCTCTTCCCTCTCTCCTCCTTCCCTCCATTTGTGTGACCAGCCCCCCCTCTCCTTGCAGAACACTCCTTCTTCTGCACTTCATCTTCTTCATTTTTCATTCCCTCTGTGTTGTTGCTGCCATCCCCTGCACCAAATAGCCAGCCAAGCTGCTTAGTCTAGTAGAGCCACTCGACCGCCCACCTGCTCAATCTGCCACCCCTGTCCGCATCTCTACCGTCCCTAAGCCCACTGGTCTAGCTCGCCCGTTCGCTGGTTCGATCACTCAATCAACAGCTCCGACCAAACTACCTGCAAGCCGCCGTCATCCGCCTGGCCCCATCCGTCCAAGCAATGCCGCTCGCCACCAGCCCAAGCCGAACCACCTCAGCCCCTCAGTCCAATTCAGTCCAAAACCTATTCTTCCAGCTCCAAGCCGTGAGCTGCAAGGCCTTTTTCAGCCTCTTCCGGGCCTCCTTTAGAGTTGCCGTAGGCCTGGGTCTTGGGTGCCATCGCACCGCCGTCACTGTGGACCCGTTATCTCACTAAACCGGTGAGCTAACATCCTAAGCTCTAATTACAGGGTTAATTGCACTTAAAGGGGATTAGTTATGCTTAATTAAGGATTAGTGGATTATTTAGTATTAATTAGGATTGAGCTTAATTTAGTTAGAGTAATTATTTAGTTGGTTAGTTAGTTAATTCAAGTAGGTTGGTTAGATTGATTTAGTTAGGAATTAGTTAGGTTATGTAATTAGTTTAATTAGATTAAATTAATTAGCTTGGTAGATTAATTTATTAGTTCAACTAGGTTGGTTAGATTAGGTTATTTAATTTAATTAAGTGGTTTAATTTAATATTTTGCAATTTATTTAATTAAATATTAATTAGCGTAAATTATACCGAGATAGCTGGTTATTAGAATTTTATGCTAATCGTCATGGTTGAATTGATTAGTGAAATTGAGTGCTAAATTATTCAATTGAGTGCTTGGTGATTGATTTTTAATTATTATTACAAAAATATTATGGTATTTAATTTGAAAAATACTGAGTGTCGGGTTTTGACGCCAAAATTATTTTAGGTACTATATAAAATTATGGAATTTTAAAATGGAAGAGTATCACGTTTTATGGTTCGATTTGACTGTATAACCACGCACAATTATTTTATCAAGTGTTTTTAATATAAAGAAAATAGGCCAAGTCCATCATTTGAAATTCAGGCATTTGAGTGCAAAGCACGATGTCCTTGGCCGAGAATGGGTGTGCGTGTTATCGCTATTAGAACCTGTCACCCGATGAAAGTCAGGGGCGATGCCTAATTAAGTTTCAGATGCCCCACGTCAACGAATGCCGGTCGCATGGAGGCTGGGCCGATGCTCTTTCGAGAATGCCGTCTAAATGTAAACGTTGCCGTGCCCAACGAAGCGGGACGACGCCCGGTTATGCTGGATGACCGCCAACTATTTCGATCTAGACAGTTATGCCGTCTAGATTGAAATAGCCTCACCTTATTATAGGAAAAAATTGTGTGGCACAAAATGGGACGTGTCATAACAATTTGACCTTATAATCGGAACCCTTGTGAATATTTGATAATTGATGTGCAGCGTTCCAGTTATTAAATATGTTTGTTGTATGCATATGTACATGAGATGTACTAATATGAAGGGAGGTGTTGAGGTGAGATAAGTCTTATATGGTGCATATCTAGACTGCCTCTAAGTGAATTCTCATCCTAATCGGGGTTTAGGGTATAGATTCGCTGAGATTTATCTCACCCTATCGTGATTTAAATTTTTACAAGTCCTTAGATGGAGGTGCGCCACGTACGTTTTGGGTGGCCACAAGAGGCAGAGACCGAGCGTACCCTCCTCCCTATCCACAGGATTCCTTGGACCCGTGAGCTCGTCGTGACCATGATCTGGGTCGATGAGGGCCTACCTCAGTTGGTATCTCACCAATTCGAAGCGTGGTTCCGTCACGGGCCTAACGAGGTTCAGGAGGGCTCCTTGGACGGTTTCGATGGACCTGTCGTTGATGCCAAGGACAAGTAGGTACTCGACCCTGTCGTGGATGCCGATATTTTGGCTACTATCGCAGCGAACCAGGTGCCCAAGGCTGATGAGTCCAAAGTAGAGGTAGTTGATCCTCTAGATCTCGACATCCTTGACGGTGTTGTAGTAGACCCAGATCCCAAGTAGGAGGGACCAGGGTAGGATTAGTTTAGTAGCCTCTTTTGAGTATAGGATCTTGTATATATATAAACCGTAGGTTTGACCTAGCTATATATAAAGCGTGTTTTATGAAAAAGGTGCTATCGTGTTTTACTATCTCATGTGTTTCATTGTTGTCTGGAGTTTATTAGTTCGCTTCCGCATGTGCATAAAATGAATGGGTCGATGACGCGTCCTGAGAACGTCACAATTTGATTGACCACCGAGGGATGTGCACGCGCTCAAGGTTCGGGACGTGACAAAATTTGTCAAAAATATATCAGCTTAAGGTTTTTGGTGATTAAAAAATTAGTATGGAGTATATTTATCACAAGTGTATTAGTTTAGGATTTTTCAAAGTATTACTCCTATTTTCAACTTCATTGGCAAGGAGAAAGCATCAAATGCGAGAACTGAACGTGATCCTCGAGCGAGGCACATGCTAATAATCGTTAGGTTGGAATATTGTTCCATGATAGTAATTCTTTAAATGCGTTGGTAAATTTCAAAATCTGTTTGGTAACTAAATTTTGTCCGGTGACATATATAATTGCACCATATTGCGACAATTTTATATAATAGCATCACCTGTTATTTAACATGTAATGTTTCAGCAAAATATCAATATTTTTGTGGAAGCGTCGTTAGTTATTTGTCTGTTCAAAAGTATTATGTGTTACCAATGTTTACCAATGTAACTTTGCCACATATTGAGGTCACCACCTTTTGTACGGTGTACCGACTTTTATTTGATTATTTCAAAATTAGAAATCGTTCCAAGGCTTACAAACAATTATTTGATGCAACAGCAGTCGTATTAAAGTTATCAACTCTTATAGCAAAATTACTTACATTAACTTAAGTGATTTACCAACTTTTCACGGATTAGGTTATCATCTAGTTTTAGTTTTATCGATATTTGATTGAGGTATCAACATTTATTCAATTGTTTCGATATCACCACTTATTTTGATAATATATTGACATTTATTTGTGGATATTTCTGCACGTTAAAGTTACTAGAAAATTAGTAACTCTTACTTGAGTCCACTTGCCAATGGTTATTTGATTGTTTCAAAGTACCGACCATTCCAATAATTTATCAAAAACTTATTTTGGAGATGACCAATGAGTGAAAGCCGCCATTTCTATTTACTATAGCATAACGTATTTAATGTTTCGTCTCAATTAATCTCTAGTAAGGCCTTACAAATCTTTAAGCTTGATTATTGTTTTCTCGGCAGTGTATTTGCGAAGAAAATTATAAAAGTAACGAATAACGACAATAATCAGAGCTAGGGCGGTGAATTTAGGAATGATAATCAACCAGAAATGACAACCGATTTCTACGGTTTCCCCCACATCCCCCCGTGTGTTTGGGCCTTAAGAACTTATCGCACCTTGTCTTGAGCTTCTCCAAGCGTCACTTATTTCTCAATAAAATCGATTCTTAAAGGGGTAAATAAAAGACTTGAAAGAACAAAGGTGACAGATGGTTTGGCTCGTAATTCACAATGTGATGTGAATTCGTTGCGGAAAGATCATTCTACGAAAGCTCGGATGGTGCAAATTGCAAATCTCGACCTCCAATCGAACCTTTGATTGGCAACCTCAGTATAAACGTGACCTATTGACGAACCGGTGTCAACCAACCAACGTTATAGACGCCACAAGCGAAAGAATTTGCTATCTTGCTCGATAAATCAAATCGACCGACAAAGAAGAACCTTCGTAAGGTCAAGTCTTCAAAAGAACAATAGAAGAGAACCTCTGAATTTTTATTTTATTTTTTGCACTCAAAAAATTACGTTCAAAGAAATTCATCTAGCCCTTAATATAGGCCTTCTAGTCGACGTACAAACCCTAAAACCAGCCATAGAGTTCGGCCAAACTAGCACCAAAAACCCTAATTTAGTTTGGTTACAATTAGAAGATCCAATGCTTCATGTTCTAGAGTATGCCAAAATACGAAGGCAATTTTATTGACTTGGTCAAATATTTGGCAATAAAATAAACCAAAAATAGGAAAAAAAAAACTAAGGAAATCTCGGGTCAACAGCTTGGTCAACGCCACTCCAAATAATCAAATTGTGCCAAGATTTTCAAGATTCTTCAAGACTCGATCCAAGGTCATCTCCACACCAAAGATCATGAACCATGACGCTAACAGCTTGCCTGAATTGCTTGGTCCACACTCAAGTGATCGAACTAGTCGGAATAGACAATGAGTCCCTAGCATCTCCTCTTCGATATGACTCGATGTTCACACCATTCCCTCCCATGTGCAAAGGATTTGCCCTCAAATCATCACATGAATAAAAAAGAGTCAAATCAGAAACATTAAATGTAGCACTAATGGCATACTCACCTAGAAGATCAAGCTTATAGGCGTTATTGTTAACTAACATCATGAATGGTCTATCCCCTCGCGGTAATAACTTAGAATGTCGCTACTCGGGAAATCGCTCCTTATGCATATGAACCCAAACCCAATCGTTGGGTTCAAACACCACTTCCTTGCATCATTTGTTGGCTTGCCTTGCATATTGTTCAGTCTTGTGCTCAATATTCGCGCGCATCTTCTCATGCAATGCCTCAACAAATTCGGCTTTCTTTGCTCCATAGATAAGGGGTTAAAGGGGTTAAATCTAACGGAATTAATGAATTAAAACCATAGATAACCTCAAATTGTGTAAATTTAGTAGTAGAATTTATGCTTCTATTATATGCAAACTCAACATGTAGTAGACAATCTTCCCAAGATTTTATGTTCTTTTTAATGATAGCACGCAACAATGCTCCTAAAGTTCTATTAACTACCTTGGTTTGACCATCGGTTTATGGATGACAAGTAGTAAAAAATAACAACTATGTTCCTAGCTTTTTCTACAATGTTTTCCAAAAGTAACTAAGAAATTTAGAATCTCGATATGAAACAATCGATTTAAGCATGCCATACAAACGTACAACCTCCCTAAAGAACAAATTAGCAACATAAGATGCATCATCATATTTATGACAAGGTATAAAATGACCCATCTTTGAAAACCGATCAACAACCACATAAATAAAATCTCTACCATGCTTAGACCCAGGCAATCCTAACACAAATGGTGTGTTTGGTGTAGCATTTTGAAAGCCCATTGGGAAAATACAAAGCAGTTTAGCCTAAAAAACTTTAGATAAATGCAAATACCATTTGATAAACTATGCTTTGAGAAGCAACTTTGAGATAATACTATCTGATAGAAAACACAATTGAAAAGCTCTTTGGGTGATTAATATTAGTTTTTTAAATTTTATTTGTTTAAAATTGAAAAAGATAATATACGCAACTTTTTAAATACAAATTTGACAATAATACTAAAAAAATTGAATACATATATAATTTAAAAAAAAAGAAGAAGACCAAACCCTTCATCAGAATTTTTAAATTTTTATTTGCTTAAAATTGAAAAAAAAAATGATTTACGCAACTTTTTAAATATAAATTTTCACAATAATGCTAAAAAAAATCAAATACATATATAATTAAAAAAAAGGACCAAATCCTTTGTGGAAATTTATTAATTTTTATTTGTTTAAAATTGAAAAAATAATGTATGCAAATATTTAAATATAAATTTGAAAATAATGCTAAAAAATCAAATACATATATACATATATATATATATATATATATATATATATATATATATATATATATTAAAAGACCAAACCCTTCATCAGAATTTTTAAATTTTTACTTGTTTAAAATTGAAAAAAATAATGTATGCCACTTTTAAATATAAATTTTGACAATAGTACTAAAAAAATCATATATATATATGACCAAATCCTTCATCGAAATTTTTTAATTTTTACTTTTTTAAATTTGAAAAAATAATGTATGCGATTTTTTAAATATAAATTTGAAAATAATGCTAAAAAAATCAAATACATATATATAAATTTTTTTAAAAAGACCAAACCCTTCGTTGGAATTTTTTAATTTTTATTTGTTTAAAATTGAAAAAATAATGTATGCAACTTTTTAAATATAAATTTTGACAATAATGCTAAAAAAATCAAATATATAAATACTTTTAAAAAAACCAAAATATATTTATTTATTTTTTAGCATTTTTATATATTTGATTTTTTTAGCATTATTTTAGCATTTAAAAAATAATAGTGAGGGCAAAATAAAAAATTTGAAGAGTGAGTGAAGATATTTTTGGAAGAAAAAACTAAATTTCAGCATTTGGCCAAATGCTGAAAGCTCAAAGTTAATCTCTATTAATATTTGGCTTTCAGCCTTTCCAATGTTGACTTTCACTTGAAAATTACTTTAAAATTGTTGACAAACATGCCAGTATTTTCCCAAGGGGCTTTGGAGGCTGAAAGCCCTTTAGGAATGCTGAACCAAACACACCCAAAATTCATAGAAATATCAATCCAATGATGCGTTGGAATAGGTAATGGTATATACAAACCATGTGGTTTAGTTGTAGACTTAGACTGCTTTACAAGCAATGCATCTCTTACAAACACATATGACATTTCTCTTCATATGTGCCTAATAAAAATATTCATGTAGCACTTCATAAGTCTTATTAATGTCAAAATAACCCATTAAACCACCACTATGCACTTCTCACACCAACAACTCACGTAAAGAACACTTAGGCAAACATAGTTTGTTTTCACGAAAAAAGATAACCTTCGTGCCTATAAAATTTATCAAATGCAGCATGTTCAAATACTTCAAACACTCTCCCAAAGTCATCATCATAAGTATATAAGTCATTGATATGCTCAAAACCTAGACACTTTGCTCCTAAAGTAGTTAGAATCGCGTACCTTCGAAAAAGTGTATTGACTACCACATTCTCCTTACATTTCTTGTATTTGATCACATATGGAAAAGTCTCGATTAACTCAATCTATTTGGCATGTCTTTTATTCAACTTTTGTTGCCCCTTCAAGTACTTCAAGGTCTCATGGTCGGTGTGGATCACGAACTCCTTCGACCATAGATAATGTTGTCAAGTCTCTAAAGTTCGCACTAAAGCATACATCTCCTTATTGTAGGTATGATTATTCATTGTTGCTCCACTCAATTTCTTGCTGAAATAAGCCATGGGACGCCCTCCTTGCATCAACACGACTCTAATTCCTATACTAGAAGCATCACACTCTACCTCAAAAGTAGCATTGAAATTCAACAAAGATAACAATGGAGCATTAGTCAACTTACTTTTAGCAGATTAAATACTTTATCGTGCTCTTCTCCCCACGTGAAACCCACATGCTTCTTGATAACCTCGGTCAAAGGTGCGGAAATGGTGTTAAAAATCCCTCACAAATCGCCAATAAATACTCACCAATCCATGAAAATTGTGCACCCCTCCTATGATCTTAGGCGTTGGCCATTCACAGATTGCTTTGACCTTTTTTTCATCAACCTATATACCATCGGCACTAATAACAAATCCTAGAAATACTAATTTGTTAGTAACAAAAAAAAACTTCCTTAGATTAGTGTACAATTGCTCGACGCTTAAAACCTGAAAGACGGCTCGCACATGCTCAATATAGTCATCAGGGCCTCGTCTATATATCAAGATGTCATTGAAATAGACAACCACAAATTGACCAATAAAAGCATGCAAAACATGATTCATAAGTTGCATAAACGTGCTCGGTGCATTAGTTAATTCAAATGGCATGATTAATTATTCATACAATCCATACTTGGTCTTAAATGCAATTTTCCATTCATCACATTCTTTCATCCTAATTTGATGATAGCCACTTTTCAAATCGATTTTAGTGAATATGTAAGAACCATGTAACTTATCCAACATGTCATCTAACCTAGGAATAGGATGTTGATACTTTACCGTAATGTTATTGATTACTTGGCAATCAACACATATTCGCCAAGTTCCATCATTCTTTGGTACCAACAAAACAGGAATGACATACAGATTAAGACTCTTTCTCACATACTCTCGCTCCAATAGTTTGCTAACTTGCCGCTAAAGTTCCTTTGTCTCCTTGGGATTACTTCGATATGTGGGTTGGTTAGGTAATAACACACTAGGAATCAAGTCAATTTGATGTTTTATGCCTCGAATCAATGATAACCTTTCAGGAAGCTCATTAGGAAAGACATCTTCAAATTCTTGCAATAAAGACATAATAGGACTAGGCAAACTTGGGTCAAGATCATTAGTAGGAAACAAAACCTCATTGTATAAAAGTACAAACATCGGTCGATTCTAGAACTAAAGCTCTCATCACCTCACTCGATTTTGCATAAAAATTATTTTGCTTCTTTTCTTTCCTCTCTTCTTTTCCTTCGGTTTTTACCACAATCCTCCTCTCCACCTCTCATTTTCCTTGCGTCTCAAACACACTATGCCAGCCCTCGGATTTCTCACATTCTCTCTCTCTCTCTCTCTCTCTCTCTCTTGCTCTCGGCTTTTCTCTTTTTCTCCCTCTTGGCCTCACTTCTCCTCTCTTTCTCGGCCTCTCCTTTTTCTTTGCTCTGGGCCTCACCTTTTTCATGTCTCTCAGCCTCTCATTTTGCTTGTCTCTAGACCTCACGTTATAACTTTAACAGATCTTGATACACCTCACTAGGTGTCATTGGTACCAATGTGTAAGTCTTTTGATTCATCACCAATGAATAACAATTAGTATACCTATCATGATGCACCTTTCGATCATAGGGATATAGTCTTCCAAGTAAGATATGGCCCGTTTGTATAGGTACAACATCACACTATATCCCATCCTTGTATCTCCCTATCTCAAATGGGATTCGAACTTGCTTTGGCACTTGCACCTCATCACTATCATTCAACTATTGAAGTCTATAAGGTCTAGGGTGTTTTGTCATCTTCAAACCCAAACCATAGTACAACTTGCCATATTCGCACAACTCCCTCCATCAATTATCAAATTACAAATCTTACCATTTACCACACATCTTATATGAAATAAGTTATCTGTTTATTGGTGATGCTCCTCCTCATTTGCTTGCATATTAAGAGAACGCATAACCACAATTAAGTCCCATTTTATAGCCACTTCTCCATCACTACAATCCTTCAATGGTGGAATCTCATCATCCTCTTCTTCCCTCTCACTTTCAAACTCAACATCACCATGTCCAGTCATGATCATCACTCTCCTATGAGGGCATTGATTCGTCATATGACCCATATCCAAACACTTAAAACATTTGATCTCACGAGTTTAAGTGTTAGGAATTTTGGTTTTACCTAAAGCTAGATACGTTCCAACTTTACTGTCCCTCTCCTTCTCCTTTGAGGTTTCGGTTTTGGTGTTGTTTCCTCTCTAATTCAACTTCTTATCTCTCTTTCAATTGGATCTCCAATTCTAATTTGAACCTCCTTCACTCTTGTGACTTTGGTCCAACTTCAATTGCCGCTCAACTTTGATGACTTTGTCCACCAAATCCTCCAACTCAACATAGTGTTGCAATTCCACCACCCTTACTATGTCTCGGCTCAAACCACTCAAAAATCGTGACATCATGGTCTCATGATCTTCCACCACATAAGCACAGATCATAGCAATCTCCGTCTTTTTGCGATACTCTTCCACGCTCTTATTATTTTGTGTGAAATTTGTAACATTTGAAACAAATCTTGATGGTAATAACTTGATACAAAACACCTCCTTATTATCGCCTTCATCTCATCCCACGTTTCTATCGATCTCCCCCCATTGCGCCTCTTACTAGTCACAAGTTAATCCCACTAAATTATAGCATAATTAGTAAATTCAACAATTGCAATTTTTACCTTTTTGAGCTCGGAGTATCGCTGTCAATCAAATACCATCTCTATGTGTTTCTCCCATTCTAAATACGCATCGGAATCATTCTTCCATCGGAATGAAGGAATCTTTATCTTGATGTTGCCAAGTTCATCATCTTCTTGGTGTTTAAACCCTTGGCCTCCATTCCACCTTTTAAATGGGACATCTCAATCATCCTTCATGTCGGCCTCATCATCATCATAATGTTGCTGCCATCTAGGTCATATTTTAGAGGCGTCTTGCTGATGTTGTGACATTCTCTGGGGTAGCTCTCGGTCTCCATCAACCCTCATGCAATTACCCATCATTCGGCCACTAAGCTCCTCCACTATGGCCCTCAATTGCTAGATGCTTTCCACGAGCGCTTCATCCTTTCGTTTGGAGTCAACCTCCCTTTGATTCACGCTTTCTTCGTGCGGCATATTTCAGACCTGCAAGCAAACGTTAGTAAAAAAAAATCCTCACCAATCGCTCCCTCACATGTTTCTCTCAAGGTGTTTGTCACTCCTGTCATGTTTAACTCAAGTCTAGGCTTTTTCCACCCTTAATTAAGCTCACACACTCTTGCCTTTTTCCTCTCGTATTTCCTTCTCGTGAGCTCTTTATCGGATTCAAAACCAGTCTCTCAACTCCCTCATGACAATCAATCAAACCAACCAAACAAGATTATGTTAATTCGGCAAGTCAAAATCTCAAACCAACAAGTACAACTTTCAAAAATTCCAATTGAAATCCAAATCACTACTGATTTTGTTTCAATTCGGTCCACTAACAAACGAGTTACCTTCTTGATTCTTTTCTTTTCTCTCTTTTTTTTTTTTTTTGATTTTCTCTTTTGGTTCGGCTATTTTTTGGTTTCTGTCGAATTTGTATTCTTTTTCTTTTTCTTTTTCTTTTTTACGTACTTAAATACAATTTAAGATGCTAGGACTGACTAAAATTACCAAAAAAAAATAAAAAAATAAAACTAATAGCAAATAAATACATGTGGAAGCACAAAAGCAATTGGAACCCTATATTGGCTAGATAGGAAGGCAATTTTATTGACTTGGTCAAATATTTGGCGATAAAATAAACCAAAAATAGGAAAAAAAAACTAAGGAAATCTCGGGTCAATAGCTCGGTCAATGCCACTCCAAATAATCAAATTGCGCCAAGATTTCTAAGATTATTCAAGACTTGATCTAAGGTCATCTCCATGCCAAAGATTACGAATCATGACACCAATAGCTTGCTTAAATAGCTTGGCCCGCACTCGAGAGATTGGACTAGTCAAAATAGACAACGGGTCCCTAATACCTCCTCCTCGATATGGCTCAATGTCCACACCACGATGTTACCGGTGATTTTAGTTTTAATAGTCCACGGGGATAGGAAAGAGCTACCTTATTGTACACTAATCACCGAGATCTTCGAGTAATTAATGGGATTGAATTTTGATGGCATCAGAGAGGCAGCAAATTATTTCAAAGGCCAAACATTACAAAGTACAGTTGTTAGAGATTTATCATGATTTAACACGGTCCACTCTTTATTTTGAATGCTAGACAATAGATAGTATTGTGGTGAAGAGATTAAGAAGATATAAAGAGGCATGATTTAAAATATTGATTTTTCGATTTGTTTTGCTATTTTCACCTCCTTATAGGCTCCCATCACTTCCTTTCACATTGAATTGACTATATTACCCCTCACAGGTCCCACTTTTGACTTAAGATTATTCCTTACATTCCTTTTTGGGCAACGCTATTTCCACCCTCATTTTCGCCAAAAAAAACTCTTTTTTTTTATTAATTGATTGAAATACCCTCCACCTTCTCTCTCTCTCTTCAATTTATTGTTTTTTTTAAATATGCTAACCAACAAATCTAACTTTATTTCTATCATTTCTCTCATCATATAAATACCTAATTACACCCAACAAGATATCATCTTATCTTACATCCTTTTGTCACTTTGCCTAAAAGAGGTTGTTAATTCTAATTTATGGTCTCATAGTTTAATCACAAAAGCAACAGAGAAGATTAGAAATATATATTTATGATCGTTGTAACGGCTTATGAACACACAATTAATTATTTTTTAATCAAATTCTTTGAATGAAACTTTATTTCAAAGTTAAATTGCAAGATGGATTAATTTTAACAACTCTATTTTGAGCTTTTCACACTTTAATCTGAATTGCAAAATGGGTGTTGAAAATCTAGCTACAGCTTCTTCACTTTCTAACTCATGTTGAATTATTTAAGAGGAACGTTTTAAGCATATTTTAAAGTTTTAATCCATTCACCATGAGATTGAATTTACCGCCAATATTAATTACTTTGTTATGTTAGGAACAAAACAACAAGAAGTTTTTTTTTTGGCTTTTTGTGCTTGACTTTTGTTAGTATTTAGATATATCTTATTGAGTGTAATGTATCGTCTGTATATTGATACTAATAAAACAGGTGATAGAACTAAATGAAGTTTTTTTTCCTTAGCCTGATAAAAAAAGAAACAACAAATTGAAGAGAGAGAGAGAGAGGGGGGGGGGGAACGGAGGATATTTCAGCCAGTTAACCCAAAAAAGGAGTGACTTAGCTAAAATGAGAGTGGAAATAGCGCCACCCTTTTTCTTTTCCTTCTTTTACTTTTGTTTCAATTTTACTATAAATGAAACTCCCAGTACTCCTCTCAAACCATATTTATTAAGGTTAAAAAAGGAGCCCACTCTTGATTTTAAATTATTAATTTTTTTCTTCTTTTTTTTTCCTTTTCTTTCTCCATTTGAAACAAAACTTGTGTACCTCTTTTTTTTTTATAATAATTATTTGGCAGATAGCTAACTAATTATTTGACCAAAAAAGCTAATTATTATATTAATGAGTTGTATATTTCTTTTTTTATTATTAAATTTGTATACATTTTGTCCAATTCTAACTTTACTATGTGTCATTATGTTGTAATCAATGTATTTTAACAACTTAATTTTCATTTTATTCAGTGAATATGATATTCAAATTTTTAATAATTTATTATGTGATGCATTAAATATTTTATGTGACCCTAATCCATTCTTCTATTTATAGCAACATACTTCAAAAGGGAAATCAATCAAACGAGATCCAATCTTTTGTGACGTTCAATAGAAATATTATGTCTATCACAATAATTACCTCCCCTGTCGCAACTAAGAAGAACATATTTGTCTCTCTTTGAACTTTTTATAGAAACAACATAACCTAGAGCAAGAGATGTGTCTATACACTACTCAAAGGATCCTCTTATGTTAAAAAATTACCTAGTAAAGTTTCAAATGAACTTGTTGACATGATTAATTGTTGTTTGCCATTCATTTCACCATCACCAAATACATTTAAGCAAAAAATAATATTGTTTTGCATAGTGACTACATTACAAAAAATAATATAATAAAAAATCAGTAAATAATGTATAATGCATGCATTAACCATAATATCAAAATAGAAAAATTCACGATCATGAAGATAATCTAGGGAAATAAAATAAACAATTTATAGATGGAACTAACATTTTTTTAATCTGATATATGATTTGTGTTTGCTCATATAACAACAATGGAGAATAAATTCAGAAGAAGACAAACATGAAGGAAATATTGAATGTAATGGGTGTGGAGAAGCAACTAGGGTGAAAAAAAGTTATTTGAAATGGATGTGGGTAGTTTTGTCTTTTAGTAAAATTGAAATAAATAAAAAAGAAGAAAAAATTACAAGAAATAATCTTAGGTCAAGAGTGAGACCTACAAAGAATAATATAGTCAATTCAATATGAAAAATGGGTGTTGAGAGTCAAAAAGGGAGTGCAAATAGCACGAGCCTTTATTTTTATCAAAATATCCCTGGTTGAATTGTAGCTACATCAGCTTTTATGGTGAAAACGGTCGTATAGAAGGAGTGTTAATAATAACCATTCGTATATTAAATTTCCATTATGTGGAGTTTTTTTTTTTTTTTTTTTGGTAAGGTATGTGGAGATTTTTTTTTTCATCATTTGCAGCAAAAAACCACACGAGGAGCGAGTGTGTACAAAACATGAAAAAGAACCTAACAATGTGGAAAATAGATCAAAGGTATGTTTGTTTGGGAGAAAGTGTTTTCTGAGAATTGATTTTTCAAATTTTCACCCGTTTTGTTCGCAAAAAATGATTAGTCAATCAATAACATTTTCTAGGTCAATGAAAATGTTCATGCATAAATTTAGGAAAATAAATTTCTAAATCTAAAGAGGCAAAAACACTTTTTGGAATTACTCGTCTAAAATATTTTAATAATTCTTTATTTATTTTATTTTATTTTATGTTTTCATTTTCCTTGTTTTTCTTCTAGCAGTCGTCCGCCACGGCAAAGGCTAATGAATGGCTAGAGGCGAGCTCGAGCCTTGCCATTTTTGACGACTTGAGCTGTGTCGGCCTGCACCTATGGACGAGTCGTTGCTGATGCCTAACAACCAACGAAGGGAAAGAAAAAAGAAAAAAATAAACGGTTTCAATAATATATTACCAAACAAAGGAAAATTAACCGTATTCCTAGAAAAATGCATCCCATAGAGAATTTTCCTTTATTATGAAGTTTTTTGTAAAATAAGTACTCCCTTACAAAAGTATCAAAATCAAATGGGTAAGAAAGAAAAGCAGATTAGGCAAAGCTATTGCTCTAAGTGACATTTGGATACTCAACCTCATTTATTTATTACAAGGGCAGGGATTTAAGAAAATATATCATTTTTTAACAGGGTTAGAGGGATATTTTCTGGACTCAACTCAAATCTGGAAGTAGCCATTTTCCCAACCACTATGGGAAAAAAAAATGAAAGAAGAAAGAAAAAATAAATTAAAAGATAAAATATCATTAAAAGTTGTCGACGTTAGTGCTAATTGGTCTAAATTAATTAGATGGACTAAATTGGTATAAAAAAAAGGTTTAGGATTAAATTGATACAATTGCAATAGATTTAGATTTTATTTTTCTTGATAATTTTGTCTCCTCCAAACCACACTTTGAGTTTGTAGTTGAAGGGAGTAGGTAAAGAAAAAGTGAAGGCTCTTTATCCTAAAAAAGCTCTCAACTTTATGTTTATTCCTAATCATGTTCCACACTTTTTTTTAACTTTCACTATAATTTCAAATATGCCCAATCATCAAAAAATCGTTGCTTATTTCTTTGAAATTATCAACATTAGGGCCAATTAAAGATCAATACATTTACCTTCAATGACGTAATGATAGTCTCTTGTGATTTTTGAACACAAGATAAATTTGGAATAGGATATGTGTATTGAAAGTCCTAAAACTTATTATGAAAGTATAATTAAATCTTAAAACTTGAAAAATTGGTTATTCAAATCCTTTAGTCTCTCCAACTTGTGATTTTTGAACACAAGATAAATTTGGAATAGGATATGTGTATTGAAAGTCCTAAAACTTATTATGAAAGTATAATTAAATCTTAAAACTTGCAAAAAGTGCAATTAAGTCATAAAATTTATCGAATTGGTTATTCAAATCCTTTCGTTATCTCCGTCCAACTTGGCTAACAGAAAATACTAACGTGACTTTTTTAAATATTTTCTCTCTCTCTCTCTTACACGTAGTAATGACTTGGCTAAAACAATGTTGCATTTTTTGATGTTAATGATATACAAAAGTAGCAAAACCATCAGCAACCAAAGCAGAGCGGGATATACCCGAGCGATAAATATCCCGATTAGAAAAGATCTTGTACAAAGGACCATTTGGGTGCCGAGGGTCGATCCCATTTCCAATGCTCCATCTGAAATTTGCTGAAATTGATCACGAAGATCTAATAACTTCCTCCAGGCCCAAGAGCAATCAATACCATTGTTATTTTGGTCAAAATCTAATTTTTAATACCATTTTTATTTAAGTTAAATAAATATAAGTTAAAATCAAAAAAGAAAAGAAGAAGAAGAAGAAGCGCGGTGAGGGCACCCCTCGCTACTGTCGCATCACCATTGTCAGGAAGGGTTTGAAATGGTGGGGCGGTGGCGGCAAGGCCTATCGGATTCTCTTCAACCCTCACCGCTTGGTTCTTCTTCCTCCATTTTTTTTAATCATTAAAATACAATTTGTAGAAAAAAGCATATTTGGACCAAAGCGACGTCTTTTTAGCCTTATGTTTTGTGTTTTAGCTGTGTCATTGCTATGTAAGAGAGCACATTGGCATTTTCCGTTAGTCATATTGGATGAAATTAACAGAATGACTCAATTGCATCAATTTGACAAGTTTTAAGACAAATTACATACTCTTTAGTAGTTGTTGCTACGTTAGCAAGTAAGAGTGTGTTTGATAGCATTTCTCTTATCAGGAATAGTTTTTGTTCATAAATATATATATTTTTTTATTTTTGTTCCCGGAAATAATTTCTGAGCATTTTAAAGCGTTTGATAACTATATAAAACTTATATTCTCGGAACAAAAATGCATTTGGCACGACCCAAAATATTTTTGTGATTTAGAATTTCTTTTAATTTATTAATAATTTTATTACATTTTTCTTTTCTTTTTTCCTTCTCCTTTCTTTAGCCACTTGTTGAACTTGGCCATGACTGGCCAACGACCGGCCATATGAGGGTCGGCGAGGCTCCGCCTTTCCTAGATATAGCGAGGCCGAGCCTCGCCTGGCCATCGCGAGATCGGCCTCACCCTACCTAGGTGATGCCGACCTCACAATGGTCGGGCGAGGTCGAGCCTTGCTTGACAAGCAATACCGACCTTGCGGTGAGGATCGAGGGGGCCTTGCTAGTGGCCGGAGAGGCTTCGGCAAGGTCACGGGCCATCACCAAGGCCAGTGACCGGCCAAGGCAAAGAAGAGAGAAAGAGGAAATGAAGAAAAGAAAAGAGAAAATGCTTATTTCTTGAGATGTTTCTAGGGATAAGAATTAACTTTTTTTTTTCCTTATTTCTATTCCAAATTTATTTCCGAGAACCAAAAAAACTACCAGACGCGTTTCTGTTCTATTTATGTTTTGGGAACAAAAGAACAAAAAAACTTGTTCCCAAGAGCATTACAAATGCATCATAAGTGACCGACCGAAGTGATAGTGTTACACTTCGAAACTATATAAGAGAAATGAAGAGGCAAAAGAAGCTTAAGACTGCCATGTTAAAGAATAGGAACCTTAGTGGAAACAAATGAAGTTATCAAAAACTTGGAAGATAGGTATCTTGAAGCTACGGATATATAATAGATGAACGAGTTGAATGAAAAAATAACTCGGTTGAATCTCTAGAGAAATGATCTAACCTCACCCCTCACACAACTGGCCACAAACATACTTGAGGACTCTGCCCTTGTTAATTTATGTTCTAGGTTGCCTAAATTAAGATTTCCTAAACCTTATGTTTAGTTATGTCTTTACACTGATGCTTTTGATAAAGCTTGGAGTGTAGCTCTTTGTGTAGAATTGCATGAGCAGATTTATTGGAAGTCTAAAAGATCGGTTGAGGACTATTTCTAATCAGGATCGAATGACATTTTTTTCTAAAGATGTTCTGCTCATTTCCATAGATAATCCATGCGCCCAGCTGGAGTTCAAGCAAAAGAAAATCCCACATCCTCAGCTCCTCAAATGGCAATAATGGTTTTCAAAATATTTATTTGAGATCAAACATATTATAGGAAAAAATAATATACTTGTTAATTTTCTGTCACGATCAAAGAACTTTGTGGTGAGTTTTAGAACTCAATCACATTTTAGTGACAAATTTTAGGACTTTTTGTTAATGTAATTGATAAATCTCAGGGAAATTTTTTAATTTTGAGATAGAATTTAGGTTGAACCTAATTGATAATTTTAAAGAGAATTAAGTCAGAAAAAAAAAAAAACCAAAAGAGACGGTACTTAAAAGCGAGGTAGGTAATCAATGACGTATTTTTATAAACGTGTTAGGTGAAGAAGTATTTAAATTTTGACGGAGTAAAACAAGAGAGAACGTACGTATAAACTGGTTGATCTAGTCGCAAGGGACCACCCTTTGCATCGACTTTTCTTGGGCCCAATCTACAAGCCGGTAAAATATTTGGGTAAGTAGCGCGTGTGGGTGCGTGCTCTGCACGCGCACGCGCGTGGCGCGTTTCGCGTGAGTAGTGAGTGAAGAGAGAGAGAAGAGAGACGTCAGGTCACAACGACAAGAAAAGAGAGTGGCATTGGGTGGTGAACAGGAAGAGATGATAAGGATGAAAGACAAAAGGCCAAAAACGATGACCCCACCAGATTTTTTTTTAAATATATATTTGATTTTATAGTGGAGCCCACCTTTTTAATAAAGAGAAATAATTAAAATCGAAACAGTGTACTGGATCGATAAAGTGATCTAATAAATTGGGAAAATAGAAAGAAAATACAAATATTCAATTAAGATTTCGTTTATTTTGCGAGAAGAACGAATGGATTTAAAAATATATATTTTAAAAAAAAATTATATCGTTTATAGAAATGAATGAAATAGAAATATTTTTATAGCTAAAAAACGATTAAATTGTAGTTATCATCGAAAACAAAAATATTTTTTATTGATTATTTGAAAAGTTAATCAATGTCTATTAATTATTTGGGGAGATATTATTGTTTCAATATTGAATCCTAACAAATTCTCATAAATCACAACATTTTTGTTACATAGCCCAATTAATCTCATGAACTATGTAATATCAAATTCAAAATCTAATAAAGGCTTTTTGTTTATTTTGTAGAAAAATGAATGATTTAAAAAATATTTTACTAAAAGTAATTATTTGTATAATCAATTCATATCTAATTACTTTCGTGAATATTTTTGGAAACGATGCAAATGATCATATTTAAGGAAATATTTTTTAAATTATTTATTTTTCGTGAAATAAAATAAACCTAAATAATTTAATATTCATTAAGAAAAATAGTGTAAAACTATTGTACGTGCCCCGTGTGCCTTATTCATGCGCAAGTTTTCTTTCATTAATTATTAACATGAGATTTTCAACGATGAAGTAATAAAGTTTTTGTCATAGTTATGTCTGCGGATTGAGCCCCACGTACTTATTGATGGAACAAATTTTTTTTGGAATTTGCAGAAGTCTTCAAGCAACGATTTTTTTAATTGATTGAATTAATTCCATGGCGCACGTACAACGCGATATGAACGGTCGTTGGCGATGGTGCATTAAGCACGCGGCCCCAGTCCCACTTTTGATATTTTATTCTCTTCTTGGGAAACCCCCAAAGTCCCAAAGTTGGAGTGCGGTTCGATGCCCTGGCAAAAAGAAGGGGGGTTGGAGGTTTGGGGTTGGAAAAAACACGTCAATGAATGGTTCCACGGAATTGAATTTGGTGGGGGTGGGGGATGCGCAGTGCGCACCTCGCGTGTCATTTCCTTTTCCCTTAACTTAATGATGACACGTTTGCTCAAAAAAAAAAAAACTTAATGATGACATGGAATATTAATTTGATGCCTACTTTTTTTTTCTTTAATTTGATGCCTACCGACAGAAGGTGCGCGGAACCATCACTGCAGGCATGACTCGCAGCGTCGTGCGAAGGCGCGCGAAACCTGACAAGTAATATACTTTGACACGTGTTCATTGTTCACGGGCAATGCTCCTGATCTTTGAGTTTGATTTGATTAAGAACAAGCATAAGAAAAGCCGAGGAGCAAAGTTTTAAAAGTTATTGTCGTTAGACTAATGCCTGTTTTGTAATTTGTTAAATAGTACCCTTTTTTATTCTTTTGTTCAGACCAACAAAAGAATAACAGAAATTTATTTGATAATATTTTTATTTTTTAAAATAAATTTAGAACAGAATTAATAAAAAAATTATTTTTTATTTTCAAAAACAATTCTAGAATTAATTTTTTTTTCCTTTCCTTCTTCTCATAGCCTCATTAGCCCTCGACGAGGTCGAGCTCACCTAGTTGTGGAGGAGGCTTGGGCCGATGAGACTTGGCCTCGCCGGGAGCTGGCTAGGTTCTCGTCTGGCTAGTTGCTAGCCATGGTCGAGGTCGGTGATTGACTAGAAGAAGAAGAAAAAAAATGAAAAATAAAAGAATAGAAAAATGTATTAAACATTTTTAATAATTAATATAAATTTTAAGTTGAAAGTTGTACAAAATGCATTTTTATTTTGAGATTATAAATTTTGAACAGTTATCAAATACGTTTGAATATTCAAAAATTCATCTAAAGAATATAATTAAAAAAAAAAGCTAATCGTGAATAGAGAATAAAATGATTATCAAATGCACTCTAAATATATTTCATTAGTCATGATACCCTTATAACCAAAGCTTCAAGCAATTTTTTTTTTTTTTTAACTTGAGAACCGCTGTACAGCCGGCAGCCGACGACGTAAACTCAGGGCGGCGTCACAGGGACCCACCTCCAATGACGTCGTAGGTAAGTCGCACAATGGGGGCGAGAAGTTTCGAACATCTACCCTTCCGGCTGAGGGGTCAAGGCGCGAACCAACTAGTCCACCTCGGGGTGGGTGCTTCAAGCAATCTTCACGTTTGGGTTTTCCATAAAATTAAAATAATCCACCGAAAAATCAATCTTTTTGTAAGCAAAAATGCTAGAGTTTGTTCCTCAATCGTCACGTCCTGGTTTAATTTTGGTTCTTTCCCCCTACGGCGACAATTATAATAAACCAAACTCACTTTCAACCTTTAAGTTTGGCCTGAACTCTGATGTGGGCAAGATTACCCGAGAAAAAAAAAGAAAGAAGAAAATATAAAACAAGCATCTTCAATTTAATTAGGGTTAATATCCTAAAAAACCTCAAACTGGTACATCTATAACAAATTTACCCAAAACTATTTTTTTTACCATGAAAAACTCCAAACGAGTACACCTGTGCCAAGTTTATCCCGACTGACCATAAAAAATCATAAACTGATACATTTATGACAAATTTACCCCAAACTAATTTATTCGATCGCAAAAAACTCCAAACTGGTAAATTGTAACAAATATATCTTCCGTTAAATTGGATTGATATCACAAAAAAATCACAAAAATTGTAAACTATAACAAACTGAGCGTAAAATTCCAGTCAACTGTCACATGTCGTTTAACTTAATAATTTGATAGCAAAATTTAACGAAAAAACCCCAGATCGGTACATCTATAACAAATTTACCAAAAACTATTTTTTTTTAAAAAAACTCATAAACCCGATTGACCATAAAAAACCATAAATCGATACATTTATGACAAATTTACCCAAACTAATTTATTCGACCGCAAAAAACTCCAAACTGGTAAATTGTAACAAATATATCTTTTGTTAAATTGGATTGATATCAAAAAAAAATCACAAAAATTGTAAATTATAACAAATATAAAATTCTTCACATGTCGTTTAACTTAATAATTTGATAGCAAAATTTAACGAAAAAACCCCAAATCGGTACATCTATAACAAATTTACCCCAAACTATTTTTTTTAACATGAAAAACTGCAAACGGGTACACCTGTGCCAAATTTATCCCGACTGACCATAAAAAACCATAAACTGATACATTTATGACAAATTTACTCCAAACTAATTTATTCGACCGCAAAAAACTCCAAACTGGTAAATTGTAGCAAATATATCTTTCGTTAAATTGGATTGATATCACAAAAAAATTACAAAAATTGTAAACTATAACAAACTGAGCGTAAAATTCCAGTCAACTGTCACATGTCGTTTAACTTAATAATTTGATAGCAAAATTTAACGAAAACTAACAAAAGGTAAATTTGTCACAAATGTATCATTTTGTGGTAAATTTGTCAAAGGTATATCAGTTTGGGGTTTTTGATGGCCAAAAAAATAATTTTGGGTAAATTTATCATAAATATACCGGTTTGGAGTCTTTCAAGATATTAACCCATTTAATTATTGAAAGCGAACCAAATCTTCCCGGATCTGACTGCCCCACCGAAGAAAGAAGAGCGCTTGAGAACATTTGGTCTTCTTAAATTCCACATTTCACCGACCCCAAAAAAAAAAAAAAATCCACATTTCGAGTTGATTGTGGACAAAGGAAAAAAGGTCAAGAAAAAATGAAAGAGACGGTCCACGGAAGCGCCTTAGGTCATTCATGACTTTCTTAATAAACGTGTTACACGGTCCACGTTATTATAATGTTTACGTGATTAACAATTTATTGTAATTATTTAGGTACGGATGATGGTGGGAGAGGGTTAAGAAAAAAAAAAGCAAGGGAGAGTAGGAAAACACGTTAGCTTATTAGTGAACTTTCTAATAAACGTGGTGATGATCCATACCACGACAATGTTAGATCTTGAAACGAAAATTCCAAATTATCACTAAAAGTAGAAAAGTTCCCTCACTAAAATAAAATTTATGCGATCAATGACCTTTTTAAATTATTTGGGTAGATGTTTTTTTTAAAAAAAAATATCAAATAATTAGGTTAGTGTCAATCTCATTTTGATTAGATGAATAAAGTTACCCAACCATTATTACAAATAGAAGGAAAACAAGTAAATATTTAGAGAAATTCGATGCATGACTACGTATATATTTAACATAAGTACACTGAAATATATAATACTTAAAAGAAAAACTAATTATATAACACGCTTTGTAATAAATGAATATAATAGAGTTACCCATCATTATAGGTGGAAGGAAAAAAGAAATGCATGTTCAAGAGAAATCCATTGCATGATTGTGTGTATTTCAAAAAAAGGAAACACATAATATGATTGAAAAATAGTATGGGCACCCATTAGAACAAGATTATTTGTTGAATTTCAATGTTTAATGGGTCATGATTCCAAAAATTTTGGAAATAAATGTTTAAAAGAATTATTTGCATGAAATACTTATCATGGTATAACATTTCGTAATCACCTCGTATTTCACAAACAATAAATGCTAAAAGATTACTCTTATATTCGACGGATAAAAATAACGAGTGATCGTCCACAGGAAAAAGAATTATATAGCATACTTTTATCACTACCATGATTTCCACCGATTCTGAGCCGTCACCAACACTTGTCGCCCTCTATTGCGCGTCCGCGTCCTGGCCATCCAACGGTCCAAGACTCTTCATGACGATCGAACGTCTGCGATGCAGCTGCACGGAAAGCGCAAACTAATTGCGCGCGTGATTCCCTGCAATACTCGGGAGGTGCGTGGAAAAGGACCTCTGAAGGGACAGGGGCCTTTTTGACTTGACGTGCCTTTCCTATTGATAAAAGAAAACAGAAAAGAGAACGAATGAGCATGCACCTACTTTAATGATGGAAGAAGAAGATAAAGAAAAAGGAAAAGTAATGTACTTTTTTTTGGTCGAATAAAAGAGACAGTACTTGATAAAGCATTGATCTGTGCCATGTATTAAATTAATTTCTTTACGAGTTGGGACCTCATTTAGACTCTGTTTATTCTATTAAAAAAATATGTTTTTAAAGTTATTACTTATATTATTTATAAAAATAATAAACAAAAAAATATTTTTATCGTTCATAAAAATATTTAAATATAAAATAGTATTAACAATAAAAATATTTTTATTAATTAATTATTTCAAATAATACAAATAATCATTTTTCGTAAATTTTTTTCAAATTATTTATTTTTTACGGAAAAAACGAAAACTTAATGATTTAATTAATTCTTTTTCAGGACATTATATGAAAACGCAATGATCCATGATAGGAGTTGAGAGCAGTTGTAATGAAGTGCAACTCCCATGATTATTTTTTTATTTCATTAAAAGTTCAAATGTTTGGATAATAATTTTTTTTGTAACCAAATAACAATTTTATGTGATAAAGTTGAGAAATAAAAAGAAATTCAAAATTTTACTAAAAATAAAAAAAAGTTCCCTCACTACTTTGAAAAAGGCGTTGGTTTAGTTTTTCTTATCGGACTTTTCTTGGACCAATTTACAAGCGAGCATTTGACCAAAAAGAAGAATCTACAAGCGAGGAGAATAGTCAAGTACATTTTTTTTTAGACAAAGAAAAAGAAGAAAGAATACTGAAGTACATCACGCGCGTGGGTGTATTGATCCCTCCGTATGCGCGTGCGCACATGGAGAGAGAGAGAGAGAGAGAGATTCGACCAAATAAAGAAAGAGATGTCAGGTCACGACTCACGAGGACTGTAATGACAAAGAAAGAGTGACAGACACGATGCGATGGGGACATGGATAAAAAGAAGAAAAAGAGAGTGTGGGTCACAAGAATTAAATAAGTTAAAAAATAATTGAACAGGAAAAAAAGTAATTCGATCTAGAATGTGATCCACGTCATAAAGAAGTTAGAGAACCAAAAAAGAAATCAAATTTTTATTCCGTTTATTTTGCGAAAAAATGGCGTTTTTGAAAAATATTTTTTGAAAAATCATTTTATAAGAAAATGATAATATTCTCATACACTCGCTCAAGACTTGAAAATGAATTAGAAAATATTTTCTGTTATTTAATAAAGAAAGCTGTCTTCCTCTATATACTCATTTTTAATATTTTATTTATTATTATTATCATTTTTTCTTCTTCTTTAGCCAGTTACCGACCACAATGACGATTGGCGACTAGCAATAAGTGAGCTCGAGCCTCGCCCAATCTGGAGAAGCCGAGCTCGCGGAATCTGATGATGCTCGAGGTTGTTGGGCGAGTTGGTCGAGGCTTGAGTCCCACCACAAGCCGATGAGGTTTGAGATTGCCTATGATGGCTAGTGACTAGCCAATGAAGAAGATAAAAAAATGAAAGAAAACGAAAAAGAAAAATTTAAAAATAAAAACTAGAATTTTCAAAAATGTATAAAAAAGATTAAAAAAATAAAAGGAAATTGTGTTCTATAAAAGGAAGTGAGGTGAAAGAAGATATTGAAAATATTCTCTTCTATTTGAAAAGTGGAAAATATTTTTTCATATCTTATAAGACTTTTTTCCATCGATGGAAAATGTTTTTCTATATCAATTCATTTCTCGCTCGGAAGCTATTTTCCATGAAATGAACAGAGTCAAAGTCAAAAAATTCCCTCATTAAAATAAAATTCAGGTAATCGATGGCTTTTTTATTAAATTCTTTGGATAGATATTATTGTTTAAATTTTAGATGATAAAATTGAAATTAAATTACTGTCGAACGCAACCTCACATGTAGTACAAAATTCTAATATTTGTTAAATCTTTGATGATGTAAATAATCAGATATATGCCCAAAGTTTTGTTCCTTGACTACTAACCTTTGACCCCTCAATTTTAGCCGGCTAACTCAAGTTTTCATTTTTTAAAAGGGCCATAATAAATAAATATGAAGACGCCCAATTCGTCCGTCTACCATTTTGCATTAGCCCATAAATCCCAGTCGAAGCCCATTATCCAAATCCCATCACTCGTACCAAGCCGCTGTTCATTTCGGCCCATAACGTGGCCCATAGAACTCATAAATTGGGCAAAGCTACAACCTAGTGGGCAGCCCAGCCCTTTTCCTTCTTCCGTTTCTTCACTTCACGCGCACCGGTGAGGAGCTGGTGGACGCCCAAAAGATGAGCGAGAAGTACATCAATGGCGAACGTGAGGGAACGATGGACGTGGCATCACGCAAGAGAGATTTTAGAAGATTCCTCAATGCAGAGCTGGAGGGGGACAGCAGAATTTGTTTTTGACGCATTTGGGAGTAGAAGAGGGGGAGGAACGACGGATCTGGAGACAGTGAACCGGGAGAAAAATCCTCTCGAGGAAACCATCTTCTTCTTCGATTTCCGATATTCCAATTCCTTAAGATGCATTATGCTGCCATTGCTCCTCTCTAAAGTGGTTCGCCAAAGGTTCAACTTGATTTTAAGTAGGGGTGAGTAGTTTCAGGTTTCTTACAGGTTCCAACTGAAACCTAAAATTTACCCATCAATATAAATTCTACACTTTTTCGAAATTGGAACCTACTATAGGGACTTGGAATTTGTCAAGTTGATTCCAGGATCTTAACATATGTATATATATTTTTTGGTTATATTTTTATTTAAGCAAAACAAAAGTGAATGCAACAACCAAAATGAAAGTTTCTCATTTGTCAATAGTAACAATTCACAAAAGATGAATGCATAAAATAAAATAAACAATAAAAATTTTAAAACAGGTAATATAACCTAAATTATAGGACTTCAGTCCTCAATCATCCATGAAAAATTGCTCCAAGTTTTAGCCACCCGAAGTCAACATAAATCAAAAAAATAATTTATCACTTAATAATAATTTTAAATTAAATTACTATTAATTAAACTAAAATAATTATTAGATAGCCTCATCATATATATTCATTCCACTTCAATTGGTAAATTTTATTTACCGATGTCAATTTCCTGATTAAGACAATCCATATCTAAAAGAAAAAAGAAGAAGAGATTAAATAAAAACATTCACTCATTAGATATATAAATAAATTACAATATATAAAGATATTAACATTACATACCCAACTCAAACTTTTCTACATTCTTAAGACATTCTTCAACATTAATAAACATACGAATGGTTTTTAATCAATTTTGAGTGCAAATCAAAGCTTTCACTACTTTAGCAGTCAAAGAACTTTGAAAGCCATCAAGCACACAACTCGATACCTTGAAAGTTGACTTCGAAGCAATAGTAATTATAGAAATAGACAAAACATCATGAACCATCAAAGATACGATTTTATATTTTCAGCCAATTATCTTCCACCACACCAAAATGTCAATATCATGAGCATCTTCATTATTTTCGTCATGATAATCAAACTCATATTTGTTGTAATCGTACACTTTTTTATCCAAAAGCCTAAAGGTTTTCCAACCTTTGATGTCATACTTATTGTTAACTTTGCTACCATTGGCATTCGAACCACTACTACTAGCACTTAGACTTTGGCACTAGAATTTCGATTACTTGAAGCAAGAGAAGATTGCTCATAAAATTCATATAAAAGTTCCATTGCGTTCTTCACCTTATCATACATCTCTTTAATTTTTGATTCACTATTATAAATATTTTCATAACAAAAATTCACATAATTCAACTTTTGTGTAGGATTTAGCACAACCACCGCCAATAGCATCATATTCACTTTATCTATACTCTCATAATATTTGTCAATTTTTTCTTTCATTTTTGTACCCATAACTTCAAGCTTAGAATTCACCGCATCTTTCAAATATTTATACAAAAGAACTATCCTCTCAAAATAATCATTTGAAGTAACATATGAACTCCCCAACATCCGATCGGTGGTATCATAGAAATGTTTTAGAAATCGGGAAAGAATAATGGCATTTTTTCAATCATCAACTTTAGAAAGATCATGGTTAAGTTCACTTACAAAAGATAAATTATCTTATTCCATTCTTTCAAAAGCTTTTCTAAACTTTATGGCGGTGTCTAAGTGGAGTTCCATGTAGTGGGGATGTGACATCCCGAATTTCTGATTCTGTTTTGATTGAATAAGTTTGGCTTTTCATTGACACGCCTATAGTTCTATTCTATGAGCTGATCACTTACGAGATAACTAGTCTGTCTAGTGAAGCTGTTAAGGAATCTAAATGCAATAAACTTGAGAATTCGACCAAAAATAGACTGCTCGACCGTGCTAATTTGTAAGGGTCATTACGGCATCGTCAAAATCGATTAGAGACCGGAGATGAGTCAATTCAATAGAGGTATGTGATTAGTGTGTAGATAATTCCACCTGATTGCAAAATTTCTATCGAACGGCACTAGACCGATTTTTTCAAAACGCAATATTTATTTTTTCCAAACGCAATATTTGCTTTTGAATTGAAATCTTATAAAGATAAATCCGTAAAATCTCCCCGAGGATACGGGCTTGGGTCGATTTACTCCCTTCGTGGGCTTAGTCCAGCCCGCCAAGTTAAAGCTTAGAATCACTAATTCCAACCCATCTATCATCGGTCCAATAAATAAAATGTAAAAAATGCAAATTAAAAAATAAATGCACCTAAATCTATATGCTATGCAATCAATTTTTTTTTTCACGGATAAACTTAACCCCTACTTTTCTATGCAATAAATAAATGACCGGATCGCCAAAATTTAGGTGTCAACAGTTGCCCCTCTTTGAAGGTGAGCTCGAAGAGGTTGCTTTCAAAGAGAAATTGAAACCTAAATTTTGACTATGCACATGCACTGAATGATTTTTTTGATTTTTGGTCAGAAAATGAATCCCATTTTAAAATGCAATTTATATGATGTGTAGAAATGCTAATGCAAATGGGAACCAAAATCGATTATTTATAACTTGAAGAGTGTAATAGGTAATAGATTGAGACGGACGATTGTTTTTCACTCATTTTCTTAAGATAAGTCCGAATTCGAAATTGATTTTGTGAAATTTACACAAGAATTCATCAATTTGAAGAATTTTATCATCCCAAGCATTAGAAAGTCAAGCAATTAAGCTTCAATTGACAAAATTCGAATTGACCCATTCATGGCTATGGTTTAATTTCATAAATCTAGGTCCAATTTTAATATTAGGCCTAAATCCATTTTTGAGCTAAGTTTGAGCACTTCAATTCAAGGTCAATTTGAATGTGGTAAGTGATCTTACCTATGGGTAGCTCATTAGATAGGGCAATTATGACACTAATTGAGTTCAATTTTGATTAATTTGCAATTTTGTCCATTGATTTGCAAATTTTACTATTTTAGCCCTTTAGGCCCAATTCAAACCACCCATAATTTCGAATCCTCTTAGGATTAGGTAATAGACATCCTGAGCTTCGAAACGATAGGTCACACGCCCAAAAAAAATGTCGTATGGTCCTCCAAAAACACATCCGAAGATTAAAGATTCTGTAGTAGTTTAAGTTTTTTTCGGTTCTGATCTGGTTTTAACTTCTAACTTTGTTATTTTTGTGCCGACTTTCATGATCATTTTTTGACAAAATTTTCTTCATAAGTTTTGTTCCAAATCATGTCATGCATCTTCTGTAATTTTTTCATGATTTTTGGATGTGTTCAACTCGGTCAGATCTACTTGGATCTAGGCTTAGGTCAATCTGTTCCGTATCAATCTCTGTTTTGCTATTTTTGTGCTGATTTTTGTGTTGATTTCTGGAACAACTTTTCTTGATGAAAGTTTCTTGTACAGGTGTTGTACATCTTTTTTATTTTTTTAAAAATGTTTGGACATGATTAGCTAGGCTAAAAGTGCTTAGATCTGGACATAGGTCAGTCTGTCCAGTATTAGTCCGAGATTTGTTTTAATGAATCTCTATTTTTTCTATTTTTGTGCTGATTTTTGTGTTAAGTTCTGGAACAACTTTTCTTGATGAAAGTTTCTTGTATAAGTGTTTTGCGTCTTCTATATTTTTTTTCAAAATTTTTGGACATGATTAGCTAGGCCAAAAGTGCTTAGATCTGGACATAGGTCAGTCTGTCCAGTATTAGTCCAAGATTTGTTTTAATGAATTTCTTTTTTTACTATTTTTGTACTGATTTTTATGTTAAGTTCTAGAATAACTTTCTTTGATGAAAGTTTCTCGTATAAGTGTTGTGCGTCTTCTATATTTTTTTCAAAATTTTTAGACATGTTTAAGTAGGTCAAAATTGCTTAGATTTGGACATAGGTTAGTCTATTCTATATTAGTCCAAGATTTGTTTTGATGAAATTAAGTCCAGAAATGCACTTTTTTGGTCTCAAAGTTTAAATACATGATATATATATTCAATTGATGCATGCTTAGCAAGTTTTTTACTTTGGCAATGTGAATCAATTGCATGCATTAGAGTAAAAGGTACTGTTGCAACATGTGTTGGAAATATAGTGTGATCTGTTTTGCCATTTTTGATACGATTCATATGATCTTAATTAGCTAGGCCAAAAGTGCTTAGATTTGGACATAGGTCAGTTTGTCCAGTATTAGTCCAAGATTTGTTTTAATGAATTTCTGTTTTTACTATTTTTGTACTGATTTTTATGTTAAGTTCTAGAATAACTTTCTTTGATGAAAGTTTCTCATATAAGTGTTGTGCGTCTTCTATATTTTTTTCAAAATTTTTAGACATGTTTAAGTAGGTCAAAATTGCTTAGATTTGGACATAGGTTAGCCTATTCTATATTAGTCCAAGATTTGTTTTGATGAAATTAAGTCCATAAATGCACTTTTTTGGTCTCAAATTCTTCATGAAAGTTTAAATACATGATATATATATTCAATTGATGCATGCTTAGCAAGTTTTTTACTTTGGCAATGTGAATCAATTGCATGCATTAGAGTAAAAGGTACTGTTGCAACATGTGTTGGAAATATAGTGTGATCTGTTTTGCCATTTTTGATATGATTCATATGATCTTAATTGAGTTTTGATCTCTTAATGAGAAATCTTCTTCACTGTATGTTCTCTATGTGAGATTTTTGGTAGGATTTATGCATGTCTTGAGGATGGCTAAAATCATGCTTGTTCTGTAAATTTAGTGCTGAAATGAAACATTGTCATATGTGCACATTCCCATGCTTGTTTGAGTGATGTAGGGATCAAATTTTACGATCATGCCTTCTTGACTATTGAACCGCATGTTACAAGGTTTGTATACATGTTTAGGTCATGTCATTTGAGTTTCATCTTGCACATCAAATTGTCTCACAAAAAGTGTTCGTCACACTTAGAATTCCCAAGCATATCATTAGGAATCATGAATCATCTCATAATGTCATTTAAATTGTATGACATTTTACATGCCGACTTAGGATTAGATGACTATCCAAACTTTTCGTCGCATCCAACCGTAAGTCCTGTGTGATTTCTTCATGCCATTTGGGCATTCTTTGAGTGATTTTAAGGTTTTCTAATGAATGCTTATGTTATGTTTTCTTAATTACCAATGCGCGCACTTTTAGAGATCTCGATTTTAGGATACCAAATTGACCTAAGTTTGGACTTGAGCTCTTCTTGTGACATCCTGATTTTCAGGTTCTGATTTCGATCAGATAAGTTGGGCTTTTCATAGACGTGACAATAGTATTTTTATTTGAGATGGCCACGCATGAGATAACTAGACAATCTAGGGAAACCATTAAGGGATTTTAATGCAATAGACTTGAGAATTCGACTAGGAAACGGCTACTCGATCGTGCTCATCTGTAGAGATCATTATGACACAGTAAGATTGATTAGAGATCAGAGATAGGTCAATTTGATTGAGACATATGGTTAAATATGGGTGATTCCACTAAATTGT
The DNA here is from genome assembly GCA_004368105.4 of Eucalyptus melliodora. Classification (NCBI taxonomy): domain Eukaryota; kingdom Viridiplantae; phylum Streptophyta; class Magnoliopsida; order Myrtales; family Myrtaceae; genus Eucalyptus; species Eucalyptus melliodora. Next base: position 44,054,460 of record CM023404.3, read on the forward strand.
AAAATTCTCGTCGATTGGCACTAGACTGATTTTTCTATCGTTTTGGTACCTTGTGTTCGTATTTGAAACCTCGAGATTTTCATGATCACCGAGAGTCGCTAATGTGTCGAAGGGGTTCATTGTGGCTCGAAGAAAATCAACCATGAGTTATTTACACTAAAAAATTCCTGAAAGTTACTAGGTCGCCTAGGTCACGCTAAAATCACGCCAGATCGAAATTAATTGCGAATTTGAATCCAATTTCAGAAATTAAAAGTTCTATTATGTCACAAATCATTTTAGAACATCGACTCATCTTTCGAGGAATTTTCGGCAAGTTTAGGATTTTTACGAAAAATCGATTCGGACGCTTCAGAAAATGAACGGAAATTCGGATTGGCCAAATTGAAGGGATTTTTGACTTGCAAACCGAGCTACTTGGCGAAAGGAAATTGTTGAAATTATTTGGGCTTTTTCTACATCAAAATTGGACATCAATTGGAGAATTTGTTGAAGAAATTGAAGTCTGAGAATGAGTAAATTCGGAGCTTTGTAGGGGGCAGCAATTTTGGGCTTCAAAATTTGATAATTCATGGAAATTACAAGCTAGAAAGTATTGAGAGACCAAGTGGATAATCTTGTGGATTTTCGTGGGCTAAGTCATGATGAAATTGATATTTGATCTTGACTTTTGCCCCTTCTTCTTCAGCTTGCCGTGTACACCTCAGCCTTTCTTCTTCTTCGCATGGACATCATTTCCACCGAACCAGCTGATCTTGCTTCTCTTTCATCTCGATTCTTCAAAGCCCAATGCCACCGAATCCATTTTCCCCTACTCTTCTCACTCTGCCACGTCCACTTCTTCTTCCCCTTTCGTTGATCGCAACATCCCGATTTCCTCGTGACTTTGCTCAGCAAGCCAACTAGCGAAACAAATTCCACCGATTCCCCTAACAGCGACCAAGCTCTGCCATCTCCACCATCATTTGTTTCCCCCCTCCACGAATCAAACTTCCAGCAGCAGACTTCGGTTTGTTGACCGAAGCTCCACGCGGCTATCTCCACGAAGTCACCGACCGCCCCCATCTTCTCCAAGTTTGACTGCCACTCGTCCGCTCAACCAAAGCCCACGATCCACTGAAACTGCTCCATCGAAGACCGCCATCCTTCGCACAAAGCTGTCTTTCATTTGCGGCAAGAAGTCGAGCCCAGCATCTCCACGAGGGCAGCAAAACAGGCCTAGCAGCGCCAGCAAATTCAGCCGCAAGTCCAGCAGCTTCGGAGTCGATCTTTTCAGCTCGAGCAGCGAGCTTGCAGGCCATTTTTCGGGCCCGATCCGTGCCCCGTTGGCGTCGCCGTTTTGGAACTTGTCGATCCTTGCCGCGTCCCCGTCATTTTGATCTGAGCAGATTATTAATCAAGCGATTTTAACTCACTAATCCTTACTTAGTAAGTTAATGACGTTTAATGGTTGATAAGTTTAAGTTAAGCTAGGATTATGTAGTTAGTTATATTAAATTAGCAATTTAGTTAATTGTTATTGCATGTTAGGTGGTTAGAGTAGTGTAGTTAGAGCCTAAACAAGCTCTAGTATTTAACTAGAGTGGTTCGGTAATTTTTCGGGCCCGTCTCGGCTTCCAATTAGGCATTACGAGCCTAAGTTGCGCATTATTTAATTAATTTCCATAATTATTTAATTATTTATTTATTTTCCGAAAATTAGACTGGGATAACCGGTGACCGGAATTTTATGCTGATTGCAGTGGTGTAATCTGTTTATTTAATTGAATTGTAATTTGTACTGATTGTGTGTGATTTGTGAATTTGAGAATTTATTCCTAAATTTATTTACTTTCAGTATTTAGTGGGAAAATTACTGGGCTTCGGTTTACAGCACCAAAAATATTTTTTTATCGACTATATAAGTGGTGGGAATTTCGAAAGTAAAGATATTATATTTCTGGCTGAAGCCAACCGTGTACCCATACACAATTATTTTTATCGGGTATCTTTAACCCGAGGAAAATAGGCCAGGATATTATGTTAATTGAGGAAATTAAGAGTGGAACGCCACTTCCTTGGCCATAGGTACTTAATTGTGTGATGGTTTATAGTCGTAATAGGATGACTATCGAAAGTTGAGATAATGCATGTTGTGCGTGTTGTTGTTGGGTTAGATCAAGGAAACCACCTCATAGAGGTTGTGCCTTTTGGGGCTGTAATCAACCACCTTATAGAGGTTGTGCTCGTTGAGCCGTAATCAACCGCCGAAGTATGGATGTGCTCATTGAGTCGTAATTAACCACTTCATAGAGGTTGTGCCCATCGGGCCGTAATTTACCGCCGAACTTGGAATCGGTTGTGCCCATCGGGTCGTAATTCACTGCCGAAGATTTAGTAGGCCGTGCCCACTGAGCTATAATTCAGAGTTGGGGTTGAGTAATCGAAATGACCGTGTGATGGCCTTGATGACATGTAATCGACTGAGTCGATTGATCGATAATTCAATCGGTTTGATGATTTGATTGATTGAAGTGAATTGGCGAGTTTATGTATTATACTGACTTGTAGGAAAGAACTGAGGTGAAGGTAAGACCTCTGATTCATGTTTGTGCTTAGGTAGCCCTTGGGGCGTATTTTCTTCTTAGTCAGGTTTTAGGGGGTTGAACTTGCTGAGACATTGTCTCACTGGTTATTGTATAACCATTTTCAGGTCCTTAAATGGTATTGGTGGAGGACCGGAAGTCCTGGAGTCTGGGAAGGTGGAGACCGAAGAATCGGCAAACGTGTCTAACTAGTGGGTCATAGGACAGTTCCTTTTTTGTTAAGCCGATATTTTTGTAAACAGCTTGGTATTGTAATTAGACCTGTTTGTTTATAAAATACTTGTTTTGGTTTGAAAACTTATGGCCCTACTTTTCTATCCCATCTGATTGTTGTCTGGGGATTATATATCTGCTTTCGCATGTGTATTTAAAGTGAATGGGTCGGTGACGCAACTTGAGACATCGCTATTAATCAACCAAGGAGGGATAGGCACGCGCTCGGAGGATCGGGGCGTGACACTTCTAGGAAGATGTAGAAAAAATTTAGAAGTTTCTAATGCCATTGATTTCATGCCAATTGCTCATGGTTTGAACTACTTTCCATTTTTTCAAAGCCAGATCACAATCTAGACAGATGATCAAATTCGGATCCCCTATTTTAACCCTTGTTTGGACAGACTTTTGATATTTTTGTTCCATTTTTTCTATTTGGAATTTGAACTTGGCATCTTAATAGAACTTGCTTTTCATCATTTTGGCTATGTTGTGTATAAATATGATGATTTTTAGACATGTTATGATAGGACAAATTCTCGTGACATTAGCTGAATGTCCTGTTGTTTTGACAAATTTCTGATGTGCTGTTGTTTGTTGTCTGATTTTTTTAAATTCATGTGTAGCTCGTTCAAGAAAACTTTCTTCATGAAAGTTGTTTGTCATCATGTCATGCATGTTAGGAAATTTTTCCATAGCTAGATTGTCAATGGGTGTTACTCAATTTTTCTGTCCTTGCATGTTTGTTCTGAAATTTCCTGATATAAACATGATTGTGATTGTTTAGCTACACCTTTTAGGTTAGTTTGTGCATGAAATTAGAACATGCCATCTTTATGAAAATTGTTCTAAATGCTTTGATCTTTTGTTGTTAAACAACCGGCCTTTTCAAATTGCATCTTTTAAAAAAATGTTTTAGTACATGTGATGTTTCTCAAAAATTATTCCTGAAAAGGTTATTCTCTAAAACTCGATTTGGCTTAAGGAAAAATCATGGTTTGGACCATATTCAAAATACCTATGATGCTTGTGAATTCTAATGCGAGTCCCGGGCTAGCCTTGCAATTGAATGTGTTCCATAGCCTAGATATTCCTTAATCCTAAATATTTTCAAACTTTTTTTTAAAAAAAATCCTAATTTGACATCATGAAAGTCACAATTTGAGTTGTATTCAAAATGCCTGCGATGCTTTTGAATTCTAATGTGAGTCCCGGGTTAGTCTTGGCAATTGAATGCCTTTCATAACCGAGATATCACATTGTCTCAAAACTTTTCATGATTAATTTTGAGATATGTTTTTTTTGAAATATCACATGTATCCTTCATATATATAATCTCATCATGTATTAGAAATTGCTTGTGTTTGTGATTGGCGCATGCCTTTGGTAATAAGTGACCTGCTAACGGTTCACTTTCTTGCTTGATTGATTGAGAAACAAGGTTCAAATGACCTACATGCATGTTTAAATTTTTTGCAATGCATGTAATTTTTAGATGAATGGTATGATCGATGCATGATATCGAGGAAAAACCCTAGGATTATATAGATCGCTTGATTAGGAGACTTAGTAGCGTTATTAGCCATGCGAGAATACAATTGGTCAACAACTGTTCTAAGTCACAAAAAAAATGGATTGGGTAGGTTTCTTAGTGGGACCTTTGCATGAAAGACAAAGGCCGACCCCGAGGCCCCAAAACTCGACTTTCGTATTGCACTTCCTTTAAATGATGAATCTTGACATGATGTCTTGTTATTGATTGTTTTGATGTGTATACTTGTTTTTTTTCCATTGTACACACCTAATTCTAAGTTTCTTAGATTATGTTTAGATTAGAATCTCGAAGATGGAGAAAGCGCCAAGACGGTGGAGGTCGATATCCATTCCGACCATTATCATCTACTATTCATTTCCCGACATATATCTCAGGTTTCATTTGTTATATAAAACCCGACGAGTTGCGGGTTTTCTCTCTTTCTTTCATCTTTTTTCAATTGTGTTTCTTTTTTATATTTTCTAGGATTGCATGATAGATTTACCGCTTTCCTTGATTGTTTACTTATTGTCTTGCAATTTCAATTCCATTGATTATTTTCTTTTCTTGTTTTTCTAGAAATAGAATAGAATGAAAATGACCAACCACGCATGATCACTTAGTTTAGGACAAATAATCCCGAAAATGTAAAAGGAAACGCATGGACATGTTAGGAAAACACAACATACTGTTTAGGTACCGAAAAGGCGCTAATAGAAATATTAGCGTAACCCAAGTCCCCAAACCTAGATATTTGGTTGCATAGAAATCGAGGGAATATTGCCGACCCTCGATTGGGTTTTCTAGCCAACCCCCAAAATGAGGCTAGTGGCGACTCTCGTCTTATTTTTAGGTTGTCATAAACAACTAGACCGTACAAATAACTTGTCATGTGGGGTATGAGTTTTGATGAAACTCACGATGGTTTAGCATACTCGACATGGGAGTAACCCAAAGGATGAAGTGATGCCATCCTTATGGGTGAGCCTGACGAGAAGGCTACCATGGTAAAGGTACCCTTAAATCCAATATCCACACCCGACCCCTTTCTTCTAAGGTGTGTCGCTCGTGTTCATGGATCGCGACACTCCATTTTCACGTTGGGTACGAGCTTGGGAGAGCTCGCTATCTCGTGGAGAGAACTCACGAGAAGCTTGATCCAAAAGGCGAGATGATGACGTCTTTTGGAACGCAAGCCGTGAGGGAACTCTCGTGATCAAGTACCCCTAAATCCGACCTTTCCCCCTCCCTTTTCTCTCCTTGTGATGATGAGGGATTCGAGGGCAGTGAGATCGGGTTGCGACAGGCTTGGCGACTCCGCTAGGGATTGGTTACTAGATTAAGAGGACTTGAAGCTGTTTAAAAATGGTTGTTGTGCTTTAACTAACATATCTCGTGTAGGATCGCCTGCATGTCAAAGTCGTGTGGAAAATTAGGTTAGTCGCTAACCTCGTGTTAAATGGTCTTGTAGGTGGGAGTTATAAGGGGAGGCGTGCTTGTAAACCCTTTGTTTTGCAAGTGGTGTAAGGATGTATGAATGTATGAGGGTTTATATTGAAGTGTTGGATGTTTAAATTTAAATGCATGTTTACAAGCTTTAGCACGACATTGCACACACAACTGCGGACTAAAACCCCGATTGCCCAATCTAGGACCTTAGGAGGGTTTATGGGTGGAATCTGTGAGTGAATACTCGTGGTAATCCATTACTTACATAAGTCCGCTCATTCTAACCGATAAAGATAGCATTGACCGATGATAGTAGTGGTGGGTAAACTATTTTTATCCTTTGGGATGGGGACCTTAAGCCTTTAGCACCCTCGCCTTAGGCGTCGAAACCTCATAGTTTCATGTGACATGTGATTTGTGCTTGCCATGTGTTTGGCAGTTAAGATATCGTTCCCTTTTTATCGTTCTTATCTTCTTATTCTCCATTTTTCAATTATGCATTTTATATTTCAACAACGATATGCTTTAATCATGGGTGCCCCTTTAGGTTTAGGTTTAGATGGGTAAACCCGAAGTGGATGTGGTCCCCGTGCCTGGGAATCTCAAGACTCAATGGGAGAATCTCGACCTAAGACATCAAGACTACGTGGAAAAATGCATAGGCTTCCTCCTAACTTTATTAAAAGTTGAACCACGTATTGCGATGGCGAAAGCACTGGTTCATTTTTGGAATCCCATGACTTCTACTTTTGTGTTTAATCGATATGAATTGACCCCTACAATTGAGGAGTTCTGGAAAGCCATTGGGTTAGGTAAAGCTTCTTTAGGTTATGTCACTCCTCCTATTGGTCAAGATCCAATATCTCTTCTAAGTCAATTCTTCAATATCCCTACCGATAAAATTGAGGCTATTCTTAAAGGGAATTCTCATTCCATGCCTTATAATTTCCTTGAACAACATTTCCTTAGCCTTAAGCCTAAATCTGGAAATCAAATTCCTCGTGTCTTCCTACTCATGTTCTTTGGCTTTGTGGTATTCCCACATACCCGAAAAACAATGGATCCTTTAGTCACTTACAGTATCAATCAAGTATGTGCCACACACCTTTAATTATTTTACACACATGATCCTTGCCGAAATTTTTGTGTCTCTTAATCATTTCAAAGCAAATGGCCGAGGAACTCATAGAGCCCCATTAGGACTTCTCCAAATTTGCCTATTTTCACATATCAAAGAATTTGCCCCTCACATGAAGATTGTCGATGTCACGAAATATCATCATCCCATTCTTAGATTTTGCCAAAGAAATGAATTCTTTCCATCATGGTCTTTCTTTTCATGGTTTCATTTCCTCAAAAGCCTTAACCCTAGCTTAATCCAATGGCATGTTCGGTGGCTTGGGAATTCCGAGGTGCGCCTTTTTAGTGGAGTTGACGACCCATTCCCCCTCGTGGGATTGACGGGTTTAACGTCATATTACCCTTTAAGGGTGCTCCGCCAATATCGCGCGCTTCAAACGATCCCGCCAATCCTTAAGCTGGGGTTATATCATATTGATTATCACAATAAAGTCATCAAGGAAAACCAAATTGACCATATCAAGATCATGATTCAAGCCGCTACTAAAATTTGGTACTCTCGTTCCTCGCATTATGTGGTCACTGTCAATGAAGCTGACTTGGAAGGGGAGATGAGGACTCACCAAGCTACTATTGATTACATATACCGTTAAGTAGAACTTGAGCTCAAGGTTCAGTTGCCTGATATTCCCAAGCCTCAAGGTTTTCGGCGAGCTCATATTAAGGAGCAAGAAGACGATGCCTTAATCGATGAGGAACGCTTGGCCCATGATAACAAGTGTCTCCGCACAATCCCACCTAGCTCTTAGGTTTCCATCTCATATTCTTTTCTTGTAAAGGGACTTCCTTTGTGTTTCCCTCCTTTCTATCGAGGTTTCCCTGTATTCAATTTCATATTACATGTAAAATCGAACCACTTTGTAAGCTTCAAGAAAGCAAGGTTCTGTTTCCCTTGTAATTGTTCGATTGAAATGAATAAAATTCATGAACATTTTCATGTAATTTTTAGAAGAGGGGCATTCTGATTAAATATTTGTCGTTGTTCCTTTTCAATTGTATAATTTCTTTTGAAGAAATTTTGATAAGAGGATGTTATATGATACTGGGATCATATACACTTCTTATCATTATTTCATATCAAGAAAATATAATATTGGCCAAGATTTGTATTTTAATGATTTCTTTTAACTTGTACTAATTTGAGTCATCTTCTTTTACAAAGGTTGTGAAAGACGGCTGAAGAACGGTCTATCATACGTACTCGCTACTAAACAAGAATGGAGAACGAAGATACCCATGCTTGTGTTATTAGCATGGAGAACTACATGGCATAAATGATGGCGCTATTAGCTGATCTCACCAACCAAGTCAAGAACTTAACTTTTGTAGTTCCTGCTTCTCCTACCATAAATCCTCTTACCGCGCCCTTTGAAGTGTCGGTAGTAGAACCCATGGGAAAAGGGCTTGCTGAAGAGGTTCCTATTGCAACCCTGACGGTTATTGATTTAGAGGCTCCATCTAAAGAGATCCCAACTCGGTAATTTGATGAGGAAAGTTTAAGATGCCTCACCAAGATTGAGGAACGCCTTTGCATGCTACAAGGTTATCAACTGCAGGGGTTCAATAAGCTGTCGCCCTTTGCCAAGGTTAAAGTCCCTGAATTCTACAAGGAGCCCAAGTTTACGAGGAAATATGACGGCATTGGATGCCCCAAGACCCACTTAAAGTATTATCTGGGCAAGATGGCCCGTTACTCAAACAATCCTCCGCTCCTGATTAATTCTTTTCATGATAGCTTGGTTGGTCCTGCGTTGACATGGTTTATAAAGTTGGACTTGGAGAAGATCCATGCTTGGGAGGATCTCGCCGACGAATTCCTCCAACAATATAAGTTCAACATTGAAATCGCTCTAACCTGAAAGGAATTATTTCAGGTCGAGAAGAGGAGAGCTTAAACGTTTAGAGCTTATGCTCAAAGATGGAGAGCTACTGCATCTCAAGTAAAGCCACCCTTGTCTGAGAAGGAGGCTATGAAATTACTGCTTCAAGCCATACCTTGAGATTTCTTCGAGAAAACGTACAACCACACCTGTATTAACTTTGCCGCATTAGTGGAGTTAGGTGAACGCATTGAGGGGATCATGCATGAAGGAAGGTTGACCGAGACCACGAACCGTCGATATGCCTCGAAGAGAGATAAGGAATCGACTTTAGAGATTGCTTATATACAAAACTCCTCCTCTCAGAAATCATATAATCCTCAGGCTCATAAACTTGCCATGGAGGTAGGGAGTTCTTCCCGAAATTTTGAGCGCAAAGGAAAAGCCCCTCAAAGGCAATTTACTCCATTGCCTAGACCCATGTCTCAACTACTTCCAATACTGATTGAAAGTCATCTCGTGGCAAGAGAGATCCTGAGGGATAATCCGCCAAAGTTCCCCGGGTTCGACATTAACAAGACTTGTGAGTATCATATGGGAGAAAAAAAGTCATCATGTGGACAACTGTCTGGTGCTCCGTTCTAAGATCCAGAACTTGCTAGATAAAAAGCTGCTCACCTTTAAGGACTCAACGCTGAATGTCCAACAAAATCCCCTTCCAAAACATTCTGAAGATGTCAACATGATTTATGGGGGTGACGACAAGCATATACTCTTGATGGATATCCAAAAGTTGGAACAAATCACACCATTTGCTAATTGCCAGCTGAAAGGTGACATTACTCGTGATGTAAAGATAGCTTGCTTAGCGAAGCTAGCTGAGTTGGGAATTATCCAATATGAAGATGATGAGTCCGCTCTGAGACGAATGTCTCTAGTTGAAGTCGATCTGTCTAGCGATGATATAATCTCAAAAGTCATAAGGAATGTTGGGAATCCAAGTCAAGATGACACCTGAAAGGAGGATCGTCTAGCCTCAAAAAACAAAACCCCTATGTACCAAGACTTTGACACTGAAAGCGAAGATGAATATAAAGCTTCTCGCATGGATCGTGAGTTTGTTCGAAAAGCTCACGAAAATGGTGAAGTTGTTGGTATCCTTGGCCAACCAAGTGGTAAATATGACTTTAAGGTGAAGTTCACACCACCACCAAGTTTCTTCATTGGTGTGAAGGATATTGTCCCGAGTGGATGGGATGATGAAGAAGACCTTACTTCAACTTTGTTGAAAGATAAAGAGGTCCACTCCTATGATGGGGATGAGGATGAATACAAAACTTGTTGTTCGGATCGTGAGTTCGTAAGAAAAGCCCATGAGAGAGGTGAAGTGGTGGACACCTTGGGACAACCAAGTGGGAAGTACGACTTTATGGTCAAGTATACCCCTCCTCCAAGTTATTTTCAAAACCCCAAAGACATCGTCCCTAGTGGATGGGGAGATGAATTTAGGGATGACTTTGTGGCTATGATTGAGCCTATTGTGATTGATCTGACTAAGGAGAAAATCCCCTGTGGGGTTGGTACAACTGACAAAGGCATCATCGAAGTCGGTTCATTGATTGATAATTTTGGAGCTATGAAGATCTCAAGCGCGGGTTTTGGACCCGTTGTGATTGATTTGCCACTAGAAGTTGGTGAATGTTCCAATACTAAGGTGACTCCTACTTATGACACTAAGGTGGTCCCTTGGAATTATAATACAAATGAAATCGACACTGTCACCCAATCGGGTCGAATCTACCCACCATGTGAAGGTGTGGAAAAGAAGGCCGTAACTGATGAGGAAGCTGAACAACTCCTCAAAACACTCAAGACAAGTGAGGCAGAAGTGATAAACCAATTGTGTAAGATGCCTGCACAGATTTCCCTATTGGAGCTTTTCAAGACCTCTTAAAAGCATAGAAATGCTCTCCTTAAAATTTTAAATGAAGTCCATGTGCCCGAGACCATTGGAGAAGTACTGTTGGAGGAGTTTGTGGGGGCTATACTTCTTAGAGATCAGATTACTTTCTCCGAGAAAGACCTCCCTCCTAAGGGCTAAGCACACACTAAGGCGTTATATGTGTCCGCTCAACATTTTAAGACTGGGATTTCACGGGTCCTAGTCGATAATGGTTTTGCCTTGAATATTTTCCCTTTATCCACCCTCCATCAATTGGGGATAGGAATGGAAAATGTTTCCCCTCCAAAGGTTCCCGTCCGAGCCTTCGACGAGATGAGAAAAGAAACAATAGGGGAAATCGACTTACCACTGACGATTGGCCCTATTACCATTACTCACAAATCTCAAGTACTGGATATTCCAAGTAACTTTAGCCTAATATTGGGACAGCTGTGGATCCATGCTACAGGGATCATTCCCTCCAGTCTTCATTAGATGATGAAACTCCCAATTGATGGAAAGATTGTGACTATCCAATGTGAAAGAGATGTGGAGACTTTCCATAACACCGACATACCTTTCATCAAACCTGAGGTCAAGGGAGAATCAAGCTACCACTCATTTGAGATGGTGTCTATCACTCATGTGCCTGTTGGGTCAATCATTAGGAAGCCCAGTTCTCAAAGGCCTCCTTGATGTCAAGTAAAGAACTACTTAAGAACGGTTTTGTTATTAGGAAAGGTTTGGGTAAGCTTGCCCAAGGCATGCCAAATCCCATTAAGGTAATCAAAATCAACAAGTGTGAAGGCTTGGGTTATCAGGGCGACCGTAAGGGTCAAGGTAATCATAAAGACCCAAACATTAAAGGTAAGAGCTACCAACGTCTCTTGCCTCCTCCTTTGAAGGATTTCTTTCCTGGGCCACCAAGGTTCTTGCAAGAAGAAGAGGCCAATGTCTACCACTGTGCCGATTTGTTTGAAGGTGGTTTGGTTGGCACTATTAGTGAAGATGAAGAGTCTGCAGTTCCCACTATGTAAGGGATGTTTCTAGTTCTTGCATTTAATTTTTAGTCGTATTCCATTCATTTCTCTCCCGCGAGGGAATTCCATTCATTTCTCCCTTGCGACGGAATTCCATTCATTTCTCCCCTGCGACGGAATTCCATTCATTTCATTCGTTTATGCTTATAATAATCCATTCATTTCATTCGTTTATGCTTATAATAATCCAGTCCAAAAGATGACCGACATTTCCTCCAACAGTCATACACTTAAAGTCCATCGATCAGTGTCGGCGTCCAAAAGCTCATTCCTTTGCTATCCTCCTCCTCGCAATTATATCCAACCTACTTGATCCATCTATCAGTAGCAGTGGCAGCAGAGGTATCTTATCTAGTCTGAAATGTTATTCCCCAAAAGGGGTGAGTACAACCACTCAGCAGGTAAAGGAATCCAATAAACACTCAATATATCATACAAGTCATACATGCATTGCAGGCATTACTTACCTTGAAGCCATGCATATACTATCATGCATCATCACCACAATCATAACACATACATGTGTTTCATCATGTCATACTCATACCATCGTTATCATGACATTATTACATCACACACATGTCATCATCATCATATACATGACACCATCATACCATACACATGTCATCATCATTGTGGCATCATCATATCACACATGTCATCATCATCATGACATCATCATATCACACATGTCATCATCATCGTGGCATCATCATATCACACATGTCATCATCATCGTGGCATCATCATATCACACATGTCATCATTATCCTGACATCATCATATCACACATGTCATCATCATCGTGGCATCATCATATCACACATGTGATCATCATCGTGGCATCATCATATTACACATGTCATCATTATCGTGACATCATCATATCACACATGTCATCATCATCATGACATCATCATATCACACATGTCATCATCGTCATGACATCGTGCCATATATCATCATCATATCATGCATATCATCATGCATAATTCAATTTCAATTTCATTTTGGACCGCCACATTTCTCTTTCCCGGGATCAATGTTTGCATCCCACATTCATCACTCGCGCCCAATCCTGGCATTGCGAAAACCATTCGGCAATTTCCGTCGAGCATCCGGCACCCCCACGTTCCGGGCATCTTGCATCCCAACTAGCATCACGAGGACCCTCCGGAATTACGCCACTAGGCCACCGGGCATCCGGCCTTTACCCTTCTAGCCAGGCATCTCGCATCCTATCTAGCATCGCGAGGCATCCCTCGGCACAATACCTGCCGAGCTTCCGGAATTATGTACCGACATACCACCAGGCCTCCCCTGGAATTACGTACCGTATACCACCGGGCATCCCGACACTCTCGGGGAATCTCCGGGGCTCGCCATGAAAATGGTTTCCCCTGCCCTCCAGAATTACGTACCGACATACCACCAGGCCTCCCCTGGAATTACGTACCGTATACCATCGGGCATCCCGACACTCCCGGGGCATCGTCGGCTCACACCTCCGACGGTCTTCTCATCACCATGATGCATGTTCTTATACATCTCATCCTCAATTTCACATTCACAATTATGGCTCAATTTCAACATGGCATGCGATGTGATGGCAACCAAGATCATATTCATCATTGAATTCATACATGCATCTCAATTCAATGTCATGCATGCATCAAACCTTATCATACATATAGCAAGGTACAATTATTCATAGAATAAAATTTATGGAATTTGTACCAATTAAATAATCCATAAATCATGCCACTTTCTTACATTTATTTAAATTCCAGCTTGTACCACTTTCAAAATATTAAATTTAACATCTATATAATTCTCAAAATCATGAAAACTAAGGCAAGTGATAATCAAAATAATGGGACAATGATTTTGTGCAAAATACATGGCCAAATAGAATTTCCACACTAATCCACAATTCACACAAAACAGCATATAATTTTCAGATGAAATCAGAATGCACAGTCTCCGAAGAAATTTGATTAAAATATCCATACGACCTCCAAAAATTACGAAATTTTACCAAGTCATAACCAAGACATTTACGTACATCTTTCATGGAGACTTCCAAGTCAGATTCTTTCTAGATTATTTTCTACAGTCACACGAAGCTTCTGGATCCAACACTGAAACGTCCAGTGCATGCTTCTCCGAAATACTGAGTTTTCACCTACCTATTCTTCTTCGTTTCCTCTGAAATTTGGTTATGTTCTACATGAAGATTTTTTATACAAGTTTCATGAAGAGATCTAAGTCAAATATCCAGAGTATAGTCGTCATTTAGGTCCATGAAGTCTCGGGTGTCCCACACCGCATCTCCAGATCTACGGTTTTCAAGAGCAAGTTGATTCACTGAGCTATACTTGTTCATTTTACCTCAAATTTGAGTATGTTAAACTTCAAGATGTTCTCTACAAGTTTTATAAAGAAGTCGAAAAGAGATTCTTAGTAAAAATCAACATGCAAGCACAGATCTACCACAAGGTCAGCGAAATCGTTCCAGATCTGAGGTCTCCGTAGGATGAGAGTTTTACCCCTCAAATATCCATCATTTTCCACCAAATTTTAGTATGTTGTAATTTAAGACGTTAGCTACAACTTTCATGAAGAGATAAAAGTCAAAATCGAACTCAAAACAGACATGCAAGCTCTCACAAAGTTCTGACTCCAACGGACTCATGCGAAAACAGCATGCACTTCAAAAACAAACACAATAGCTTCACTTCCATGCTTCCATACGTCTTAGAATTCGACCATACATACAAAACATTGGTGCAAGAGTAGAAAGTGGATTCCCAACTTGCCTCTAGACCACACAGATGGCGGCACACGGCGGCGAACACGGCGGACGGACGGCGCACAACTCCTTCCTCTCGGCTTCTCCTCCCTCGGCCACTCTCCCTCTCTCCCTCTCGAAATCTCTCTCTCTCTCTCTCACTCTCTTGGCCGAATGAAGTAACCGGCCACTCCTCTCTCTTTCTTCCCTTTTATTTCCCTGAAACCTCATCATTAGTAATCATTGTTTGCCTTTCAATCAACCAATGCATGCCATCCCTCTCTAGGCCAATGCATGAAGACTTCTTGCCACTTGTCACAACACATGCGAGATGGGCTTTTGGGCCTCCTTTGGGCCGGTCGACAACCCCTTTTGTCGGTCTAATTGGGCCGACCAGCTTGGCATCCAGATCATAAACTTTATGGATCCAAGATGATATACGTTGTAATGCATTTTTTTTTTCATATCAATAAAATTCACATTTTGTTAATAGACGTGTGAGGTTTCCCAAATCAGTCCTATGATGATGCTTTGAGGCCTGAGCCTCCACACAATCTATAGTTTCAAAATGTTTTAGTGGAACGAGGACGTCCAATGACATGAGGGCTAGTTCCCAATAAATATTTTCGAAAACTCGAATTTAAAAACAAATTTTTCATGACATTTACATACATTGCATTCATTTATATGTATATATACTAACCATTTCTTGATTGTATCTCAGGCATGACATTTCACATCATGATAATTATTTGCATGGCTCGGATTCACATTCAAAAGATCTTGATGAACCCGATTATTCCGGCTCAGAGAATAAGGACGATCCTCGAGTTATTGAACAAGAATGGCTCAAACATGAAGAGTCCAAACCTCCTACCACCGAACAACCAATCTTTGTGAATTTAGGAGATCTAGATAACCCTAAAGAAACCAAGATTAGGGCAAGTCTCTCTCAAGCGGATACCAATAGATTAATTGGACTTTTGAAAGAGTACCAAGATGTTTTTGCTTGGTCATATGTCGATATGCCGGATTTAGACCCTAAGATCGTGGAACATGTGTTACCACCTGATCCTAATATTCTGCCGAAGAAGCAAAAGCTCAGAAGGATGAAACTTGAATTGTCGAAAAAGATTAAAGAAGAAATCATGAAGCTCTTAAATGTTGGTTTCATTGAAGTCACCCATTATGATGATTGGATTGCTAATATAGTCTCGGTTATGAAGAAGGATGGACGAGTCTGAGTATGTGTTGATTACCATGACCAAAATAAGGCAAGCCCTAAGGATGATTTTCCTCTGCCACACATTGATGTCTTACTTGATAGTACTGCTGGATTCGAACTATTCTCCTTCATGGATGGATTTTCCGATTATAATCAAATCCGGATAAAAGAGGAAGACAAGATGAAAACTTCATTCATCACCCCATGGGGAACATTTTGCTACAAAGTTATGCTCTTTGGCTTAAAGAACGTAGGGGCAACATATCAAAGAGCCATGGTAACACTATTCCATGACATGATGCATGAGGAGATTGAAGTTTATGTTGATGACATGATTGCAAAGTCAAGACAAGGTGAAGATCATGTTGAAGTCTTAAGAAAACTATTTGATTGATTGAGGAAATTCAAGTTGAGGCTTAACCCTGCAAAATGCATATTTAGGGCAAAGTTTGGGAAGCTTCTTGGATTTATGGTTAGTAACAAGGGAATTGAGATAGATCCCTCTAAGGTGAAAGCCATATGTGATCTAAAATCTCCTTCTACTGTTAAGGAAGTCCGAAGCTTACTAGGAAGATTGAATTATGTTGCAAGATTTATTTCTCAATTGTCAGAAACCGCTAAGCCGTTCTTCAAGCTATTAAAAAATAACGCCAAGGTCAACTAGGATGAAGAATGTCAGAAATCATTTGAAGAAATTTAAGCGATATCTTTCGCAATCTCTTGTACTCGTACCGCCTATCCAAGGTGTGCCTCTTATCTTGTATCTCACAATTCACGAAGAGTCTTTAAGAGCCATGTTAGCATAAAAAGGACCAAGGGATGGAATAGAACGTGCCATATACTACCTCAGTAAGAAGTTTACTACTTTCGAGATTCAATATCCTGAAGTGGAAAAGACTAGTGTAGCCTTGATTTGGGTTTTACACCGACTGAGGCAATACTCTCTACACCACCGCATCCTTTTGGTGACTAAGAATGACCCGATCAAATATCTTTTGGAGAAGCCAGCATTGGTTGGAAGGCTCGCTAAATGGAAAATATTACTCTCTGAGTTTGATATTCAAAGCATGGCACAAAAGTCCACCAAAGGGCAAGCCAAAGCCGATATGTTAGCTAAAAATCCCAGGAAATCTAATGATTGAGATGAAATCGATGAATGGATTTATTTGGTCTAACCTGACAAGTGGACCATGTATTTCGATGGTGCAGTTAACCTTTCTGGTTCTGGCACTGGGGCAGTTTTAATATCTCTAGAAGGTCAACATTATCCAGTAGCTGCAAAGTTGGTATTCCTTTGTACCAACAATATTTCTGAATATGAAGCTTGCATCCTTAGTTTGCAATTAGCCATCGATATGAAAGTCAGAAAGCTTCAAGTTTATGGTGATTCTGCACTCATCATCCTCCAGATGGGAGGTGAATGGCAAACGCAGGACGTAAAGTTGATTCCTTACGAAGAATATCTTGAAGACTTGGTCAAGGAATTTGATGAAATCTCTTTTGATTATCTGCCAAGATCACAAAATCAATTTGTTGATGCCCTGGTGACTTTATCTTCAATGCTACAAGTAACTAATGGTTTGAGCATTGATCCTTTGCAAATCGACATCTTAAAAAAGCCTGCCTATTGTCTGATGATTGAAGAAGAACTTGATGGTCTACCCTGGTATTATGACATCATGGATTTACCTTTGAGAAGGCAGATTCCCCCAAGGGAGTCAAGCCAATGATCGAAAATACTTGATGAAGTTGGCATCCAAATTCTTCCTCAGTAGAGGAGCCCTTTATAAAAGGTCTTTCGATTCAGTTTTACTGAAGTGCGTAGATACACAAGAAGCTAAACTCCTAATGAAAGAAATACATGAAAGAAGAGTGTGGCCCTCATATGAACGGTCATCTCTTGGCTAGAAAAATCATGAGGTTTGGTTACTATTGGTTGACCATGGAAGCCGATTGTATTCAGCATGTGAGGTGTTGTCATCAATGCCAAGTCTATGGAGACAAAATCAATGCTCCTCCTAATGAGCTACATCAAATGTCCAAGTCCTGGCCTTTTTCGATGTGGGGCATCGACATTATTAGACCAATTAATCCTAAAGAATTGAATGGACACCGTTTTATCTTAGTAGCCATTGATTACTTCACCAGATGGATTGAAGCCAGTTCTTATGCCCATGTTACTACAAAGAGCGTGGCAAAGTTCATCTGTCGTGATATCATCGCTCGATATGGAGTTCCTGAAGTGATTATCACAAACAATGGATCAAACCTGAACAACAAGGCAGTGGATGATTTACTTGGAGAATTCCACATTCGCCATTTGAAATTCTTCTCCTTACTGCCCACAAATGAATGGAGCTGTAGAAGTGGCAAATAAGAACATTAAGAAAATTTTAGCCAAAACGGTAGAAAATTATCATGATTGGCATGATTGGTTACCATATGCTTTGTTGGCTTATCGAACTTCAATTCGCACTTCAATTGGAGCAACACCATTCTCATTGGTTTATGGGATGGAGGCTGTGTTACCCGTGGAAGTGGAAATCCCTTCATTGAGGGTACTTTCTCAAATCAAGCTCTCTAAAGCTGAATGGGTTCAACAAAGATTTGAACAACTTAATATGATTGATGAAAAGAGGGTAAAAGCCTTATGCCATGGACAAAGCTATCAGAAGAGAGTAGCTAGGTCATTCAACAGCAAGGTTAAACTAAGACATTTTGAGATCAACGATCTTGTCTTGAGAAAGGTCTTACCTATCATTCCAGATCCTCGTGGGAAGTTTACTCCAAACTACAAAGGTCCATATATTGTCAGGAAAGTGCCACCTAGTGGGGCACTAATCCTTGTAGAAATGGATGGTCAAGGATTGCCAAGACTTGTAAATGCTGATGCTGTCAAGAAATATTATTCATGAATAAAGTGAAAGGCCTTTGAGCCATTTGTGGATTGAATCCGAGCCACTTTAGGATGTTTGCATCATGCATCTCATGCATCCATATTGCATCTGCATGTTTATTCATTTTGCAGGATCTCCGAAGAAGATTCTACCTGTCCACAAGAGGTTTATCTCAAAAATGCAAAACTTTCAAAAAAATGCCCATCTTCTTTAGAACTTAGAAGCAAACCTATCCCTTAGAATGCCAAAAGAGTTAGTTAGAACTCTAGAAACGCAAGTAAAACTCTAGAAGTGAACCCATGTGCTAAGCAAACCTATTATGTCCATAAATTTTATTCAACCTTATTTCCAAAAGTCTCCCCAGTAAGGTCAAGGAAACATGTCCTTTCAAACAAAATTTCATTACATTTTCATTCCCCAAGGAGTTGAATTTAACCAAAGTGTGCTTTGGAAAACTTGAAAATGATTGTTAAATATGCCAAGTGGTAATGCCTAAAATGATGAGAGGCAACCCATTTAACAAACACGTCCTTATACATTCCTTGAGATAATTGAGTGAAAAGAACCATGTCTTAGGACATAGGGTTCATTCACAGTGAATACATGGTTTGAGATGATAAAGGCATTTCGATTCTCAATCCCAAACACTATCGATATCCCTTGCAAACCACTTTGAGCTAAATCGGGAGCATTTCTAGAATAACCCTTTCAAGAACAACCCCACATTGGGGCAAAGTAGAAGGTCTTGGTTGAAAATTATGGAGCAAAAGATTAAGAAAGATTTTATTGCTTTCACTTGCATCAGTCTTTTGTGCTAACTTCAGGTGATTTCTTATCGAAACCCGAAACATCCCGAAGTGACGAAGAGCATTCCGTTCACTACCACAAACACAATTACCCTTTGCTTAGCCAATTTGAGCCTAATACAATTCTTTCATAACCCTAGGTGATGATTATCTCTCCACACTAGGGCAATGCACATGATTTACCAATAAAATTGAGAATATTGGTAATGTTCATAAATGCTACTCGAGAGTTCTAGATACTCAAAAGAGAATGAAAACTAGGGGGCATGAAAAAGCAGTGTACCTGGTAAAAGTAAGGCCAATGCCCATAAAAAAATGCAAAGAAAAGCAAAAATGCAAAGGAGAGCGAAATCAATGGTCATGCAAAAGACCATCCATTGGAAAAACAAAAGAAAAGCCTTGCAAAAGAAAATATGTATGGCGAGCAATGTCATTAGAATAAAGAGAAAAGCTCTCATGTCTCAAGACAAATGATCAAAAAGACTCTCGAGATAGGTTAAATTTCGAGAGTCAAATTTCCGAAAAGTTGTGTGATGGTAATGATGCCAAGATAATCACACACTTTTAACCCTTTGATATCTGAAAATTTTTCAAGCCCTTTTAAGCCTCACCTGAACCAACATTACAACCCTTATCCGAAGTCTCTTCCGATTAGGATGGTTCGAGTTGAAATGAGAGTATCACATAGGAGCTATCGCTAGAAAGAGTGGAAGCAATCATATCTTATCTTATCTTCAATGTTCTTGACTTGTAAACCTAATGAAAATATTGATTGAATATTTATTTCTTGGCCTCAAAGTACATACCCTTTGTGTAAGCCCATGACCAAGCCATCATTACGGTCCCTAAAGACCTTTTGATCAATAGATTGTATTCACTGTGAACGTTTCCGAAAGCCTTAGACATAGGTTGAGTGAAACTTCTCCAGTGAGATTTAAATAGTTTTCCCACATCAATGGTTGGGAATAAAAGCCTTTTCGAGAGTCAGTGTGAAAGACCTCTCTTGATTAAGATATTTCCACTTGGCATATTTGGCTTAACCCTTAGATGGTTAATCAAATCTCATTTTGTTAAAATCCTCTCTGAAGGGATTTGAAAATTGACATTGTTTTGCAAGATTGGCTCTCAAGCAATCTTGAAACCCTTTTTAAAAATATTTGTTCCTTAGTGAACTGGTTTTTGGTCATCTTAAACCATAAATCCTTGCTTTTGGTTTTTGATAACCCTAAACCATACCCCTTGTTTTAGGTTCCTAGTTAACCCTAAACCTCGTCCCTTAGGTTCCTAGTCAACCTTAAACCTTGTTTCTTAGGTTCTAGGTTATCTTTAAACCTTGGCTTTAGGTTCTAGGTCATCCTTAAACCTTGTCTTTAGGTTCCAGGTCATCCTTAAACCTTGTTGTTAGGTTCCAAGTTATCCTTAAATCTTGTTTCTTAGGTTCCTGGTCAACCTTAAACTTTATTTTTTAGGTTATAGGTTATCATTAAACCTTATCTTTGGATTCTCGGTTATCCTTAAACCTTATCTCGTAGGTTCTAGGTTATCCTTAAATCTTGTTTCTTAGGTTCTAGGTTCTCCTTAAACCTTGTCTTTAGGTTCTAGGTTATCCTTAAAACCTTGTCTCTTAGGTTCTAGGTTATCCTTAAACTTTGTCTTTTAAGTTTTTGGTGATCCTTGAACTTTGTCCTTAGGTTAGTGGTTATCCTTAAACCATTCCTTTTTCATTTAGTAATTTCATTCCCTTCATTCCATTCCACGAGAGAAAGAGAGAGATAGAGTGAATAGACCCTAACAAGAGTTTAGATACCCTGATGAGCAAAGGTAAGTGTCAAGTACGTCCCTAACCAATGATCATTGCTTTTATCTTTTTCTATTTCCAAAGTAGAGTCGACTAAAAATTATAGGTATCAATTTTGTCTTTGAGTGGAACCTCTTCAAACTCCTACTCAAAGAGGGGCAGCTGTTGAAATCTGATTTTTAGTCGACATATCATTAAAACATAAAAAAAATCGAGATTCAAGTTTCTGATTGCAACGGAACCCTATCTCTCGACCAAAAAAAGTCGTTTTTCATTTTTCTTTTCTTTTGCATTATCGTTTTTAAGCAAGTTTTAGCTCGTTTTCAAGAAAAACTTGAAAAGTCAAATGATTGACTTTCGGGTTGACTTTTTGGTCAACCATTTGACCAAAAGTCAACCCCAAGTCAAAAATTGACTTTTTACCCAAAAAAATTCCACTTAGCTTTAATTTTACTTTTTTCAAATCAATTTCTTGAAAATTCAAAGATTTGATCACAAAATCAACATTTTAGGAAAAGTCAACTAAATGGTTGACTTTTGGTCTAACCTTTGACCCAAAAAGTATGAAATATAAAATGCACAAATACATTTCTTTTAATGCCAATTTGACTTTTGTGTCAAAAATTTCACAAAATTCGATTAAGAACCTTGATTTCTGAATTTTTCAGTTTTAGGTTCTAAATCGACCAAAAATAAAATTACTTTTATTCTAGTCATAATTAGGTGTAGTTCATTCTTTGACATTTGGTTTAGGGACTATCTGAAATATGTTTGAGCATTCAATTTCGCGATTTACCGAGTCAAAATACGAATTGCCGTTTTGAGCCTTAATTAGGGGACCAAAATCTATCCTTCATAACTTGCGAATGGATGATTGTTTCTCACTCATTTTCTTAAGATAAGTCCAAATTCATAATCGATTTTGTGAAATTCACACAAGAATTCATCAATTTGAAGAATTTTATCATCCCAAGCATTAAAAAGTCAAGCAATTAAGCTTCAATTGACAAAATTCGAATTGACCCATTCATGGCTATGGTTTAATTTCATAAATCTATGTCCAATTTTAATATTAGGCCTAGATCCATTTTTGAGCTAAGTTTGAGCACTTCAATTCAAGGTCAATTTGAATGTGGTAAGTGATCTTACCTATGGGTAGCTTATTAGATAGGGCAATTGTAATACTAATTGAGTTCAATTTTGATTAATTTGCAATTTGTCCATTAAATTGCAAATTTTACCATTTTAGCCCTTTAGGCCCAATTTAAAGCACCAATGGTTTCGACTCATTTTTTTCCATGATAATCATTCAATTAGGTCAATAAAAGACCCCTAGATCATATTCATAAGGTTTGATTAGCTTAATTGTATCTTAATTGGTCAATTTCTTCATAAAAATGATAAAATTCCTTTTCAATTAGGTCCTTTAGGTGTCAAATTGCATAAATTTTTAACCCACAAGGGTCCTAAGTGGAAAAAATGGCAGGAATCGGATCAAACTAATCAAGAACCGGTCAAAATCCGGCTGAACCGGACCAAACCAGTCCAGCCAGTCTAACCAGCCGCCGGCAGGACTAGCTGGTTCAGGCCCTTGCCAGCTGGTTCTTGACCTCCGATCACTGATTCTGGAACCCTCTCAATCCCAATTTCACTTATACACTTTCAATTTCCCAAAATTTTACAAATTGGTCTGCGAATTTCGTCAAATTGCAAATTGACCCATAATTAGACATTTTGACGCAATTCCCGATTTTGGCTTGGTTTTTTGCAAATCAAACCCACTAGATCAATTACCCAACACCTTGAGACCATAATGAAGCCTTCGAAATGGATTTTTGACCGTTGGATCGAGATTTTGGCTATAGGGTCGAATCGACGGCCAAAATCGCTTAATGTGGGACTATATAAGTGAAATTTCTTCAATTTTCATAGAAGAGGGCTCATTTGCACGAATTTTTTTCTCTTTCCTCGGCCCCTCTCTCTCTCTCTCTCTCTCTCTCTCTCTCTCTCTCTCTCTCATTTCTCCCTCCAAAATGCTGCACAAATAGATCACTCTCTCTCTCTAGATTTGGTTCACCTCTTGGACCAGTCTCGTTTTAGGCTCAAACCGGCGATCGCTGGAGCTCTCAAGTCTTCAAGTCACTGCTGATTTGCTGTAGTAGGAGTCCTTTGAAGTTGCTATGGACAGAGGAGGTTAGATTAGTGGCCGGATCTTCACCAGCGGCCCGATCTTCGCTAGTAAGTCAAGGCCGGTCCGTTTTGGACCGGTTCTTCCTTTTTTCCGTGAGTCGGAAGTTTGATTGATTCCAATCTGAGCTGTAGTGACTTGATCTACATTCTTGGAATCCTGATTTAGATCCGACTAATTGTGATTGAAACCGACGAAAACCGCAACAAAGGTAATGATCCGAAACTCGAATCCAATTAAGCGAGATCGAGTTAGTCGATCGGGGCTAGGATTCAAGATTAGGAGCTTTTACATGCTTAATATTGATGAGTATGATTGCTGCAATGAGTTGTTGATGATTTAAATGATAATTGTGATTTTAAGCCTAATCTATTATTTTCGTAAGCATGTACATAGGTTACTATTTTGGCTAAAACAAGGTCTGAAACGACCTCTTTTGAGCTCAAATCCTCTTAGGATTAGGTAATAGACATCCCAAGCTTCGAAGTGATAGGTCACACGCCGAAAACGAACGTCGTTTAGTCCTCCAAAAACACCTCTGAAGATTAACGATTCTGTAGTAGTTTAAGTTTTTTTCGGTTCTGATCTGGTTCCGCCTTCTGACTTTGTTATTTTTGTTTCGACTTTCATAATCATTTTTTGAAAAAATTTTCTTCATGAGTTTTGTTCCAAATCATGTCATGCATATTTTGTAATTTTTTCATAATTTTGGATGTGTTCAACTAGGTCAGATCTACTTGGATCTAGGCTTAGGTCAATTTGTTCCGTAACGATCTCTGTTTTGCTATTTTTGTGTTGATTTATGGAAAAACTTTCCTTGATGAAATTTGGTCGTATAGGTGTTGTACATATTTTTTTTTTATTTTCAAAATTTTTTGACATGATTAGCTAGGCCAAAAGTGCTTAGATATGAACATAGGTCAGTCTGTCCAGTATTAGTCCGAGATTTGTTTTAATGAATCTCTATTTTTGCTATTTTTGTGCTGATTTTTGTGTTAAGTTGTGGAACAACTTTCCTTGATGAAAGTTGCTCGTATAAGTGTTTTGCGACTTTCATATTTTTTTTCAAAATTTTTGGACATGATTAGCTAGGCCAAAAGTGCTTAGATTTGGACATAGGTCAGTCTATCCAGTATTAGTCCGAGATTTGTTTTAATGAATTTATGTTTTTGCTATTTTTTTTTACTGATTTTTGTGTTAAGTTTTGGAACAACTTTCCTAATGAAAGTTTCTCATATAAGTGTTTTGCGTCTTCTATATTTTTTTCAAAATTTTTAGACATGTTTAGGTAGGTCAAAATTGCTTAGATTTGGACATAGATCAGTCTATCCTATATTAGTCCAAGATTTGTTTTGATGAAATTAAGTCCATAAATGCACTTTTTTAGTCTAAATTCTTCATGAAAGTTGAAATACATGATATATATATATATATATGTTCAATTGATCCATGCTTTGCAAGGTTTTTACTTTGGCAATGTGAATCAATTGCATGCATTAGAGTAAAAGGTACTGCTGCAACATGTGTTGGAAATATAGTGTGATTTGTTTTGCCATTTTTGCCACGATTCCTACGATCTTAATTGAGTTTCAATCTCTTCACAAGAAATATTTTTCAATGTATGTTCTCTATGTGAGATTTTTGGTAGAATTTATGCATGTCTTGAGGATGGCTGAAATCATGCTTGTTCTGTAAATTTAGTGCTGAAATGAAACATTGTCATATGTGCACATTCCCATGCTTGTTTGAGTCATGTAGGGATCAAATCTTACGATCATGCCTTCTTGACTATTGAACCGCATGTTACAAGGTTTGTATACATGTTTAGGTCATGTCATTTGAGTTTCATCTTGCACATCAAATTGTCTCACAAAAAGTGTTTGTCACACTTAAAATTCCCAAGCATATCATTATGAATCATGAATCATCTCATAATGTCATTTAAATTGTATGACATTTTGCATGCTAACTTAGGATTAGATGACTATCCAAACTTTTCATCGCATCCAACCCTAAGTCCTGTGAGATTTCTTCATGCCATTTGGGTATTTTTTGAGTGATTTTAAGGTTTTCTAATGAATGCTTATGTTATGTTTTCTTAATTACTGATGCGCGCACTTTTAGAGATCTCGATTTTAGGATATCATATTGACCTAGTTTGAACTCGAGCTCTGCCAGGAAGATGTAGAAAATATTTAGAAGTTTCTAATAATGCTGATTTCATACCAATCGCTCATCGTTTGGACTATTTTCCATTTTTTCAAAGCCATATCACAATCTTGACAGATGATCAAATTCGGATCCCCTGTTTTAACCCCTGTTTGGACAGAATTTTGATATTTTTGTTCCATTTTTTCTATTTGGAATCTGAACTTGATATCTTAATGAAACTTTCTTGTCATAATTTTGGCTATGTTGTGTATAAATTTGATAATTTTTGGACATGTTATGATAGGATAAATTCTCGTGACATTAGCTGAATTTCCTGTTGTTTTGACAAATTTCTGATGTGTTGTTGCTTGTTGTCTGATTTTTTAAAATTTATGTGTAGCTCGTTCAAGAAAACTTTCTTCACGAAAGTTGTTTGTCATCATGTCATACATGTTAGGAAATTTTTTCATAGCTAGATTGTCAATAGGTGTTACTGAATTTTTCCGTCCTTACACGTTTGTTTTGAAATTTTCAGATATAAACATGATTGTGATTGTTTAGCTACACCTTTTAGGTTAGTTTGTGCATGAAATTAGGACATGCCATCTTCATGAAAATTGTTCTAAATGCTTTGATCTTTTGTTGTTAAACAACCGGCCTTTTCAAATTGCATCTTTTAAAAAAATGTTTTGGTACATGTGATGTTTCTAAAAAACGAGTCCCAAAAAGGTTATTCTCTAAAACTCGATTTGGCTTAAGGAAAAATCATGGTTTGAACCATATTCAAAATGCCTACGATGCTTGTGAATTCTAATGTGATCTTGGGCTAGCCTTGGAAATTGAATGTTTTCCATAGCCTATATATTCCTTAATCCTAAATATTTTCAAGCATTAAAAAAAAAAAATCCTGATTTGACATAGTGAAAGTCACGATTTAAATTGTATTCAAAATGCCTACGATGCTTGTGAATTCTAATGCGAGTCCCGGGCTAGTCTTGGCAATTGAATGCCTTTCATAGCCGAGACATCACATTGTCTCAAAACTTTTCATGATTAATTTTGAGATATATATATATTTTTTTTGAAATATCACATGTACCCTTCATACATATAATCCCATCATGCATTAGAAATTGCTTGTGTTTGTAATTGGCGCATACTCTTGCTAATAAGTGACCCGTCGACGGTTCGCTTTCTTGCTTGATTGATTGAGAAACAAAGTTAAAAAAACTTGCATGCATGTTTAAATTTTTTGCAATGCATGTAATTTTAGATGAATAGTACAATTGATGCATGATATCAAGGGAAAACCCTGGGATCATATAGATCGCTTGATTAGGAGACTTAGTAGCGTTATTGGCCATGCGAGAATACAATTGGTCAACAATTGCTATAAGTCACAAAAAAATGGATTGGGTAGGTGTCTTAGTGGGACCTTCGCATGAAAGACAAAGGCCGACTCCGAGGTCCCAAAACTCAACTTTCGTATTGCACTTCTTTTAAAAGATGAATTTTGACATGATGTCTTGTTCTTGATTGTTTTGATGTGTATACTTGTTTCTTTCCATTTTACGCACCTAGTTCTAAGTCTCTTAGATTAGGTTTAGATTAGAACCTCGAAGATGGAGAAAGCACAAAGACAGTGGAGGTCGATGTCAATTTTGACCATTATCATCTACTATTCATTTCCCGACATATATCTCGGGTTTCACTCGTTATATAAAACCCGACGAGTTGTGGGTTTTCTCTCTTTCATTCATCTTTTTTCAATTGTGTTTCTCTTTTATATTTTCTAGGATTGCATGATAGATTTATTGTTTTCCTTGATTGTTTACTTACTGTCTTGCAATTTCAATTCCATTGATTGTTTTCTTTTTCTTGTTTTTCGATAAATAGAATAAAATGAAAATGACCAACCACGCATGATAACTTAGTTTAGGATAAATGATCCCGAAATTGTAAAAGGAAATGCATAGAGATGTTAGGAAAACACAACAAACTGTTTAGGTACTGAAATGACGCTAATAGAAATATTAGCGCAACCCAAATCCCTAAATCTAGATATTTGGTTGCGTAGAAATCGAGGGAACATTCCAACCCTCGATTGGGTTTTCTAGTTGACCCCCAAAATGAGGCTAGTGGTGACTCCCGTCTTATTTTTAGGTTGTCATAAACAACTAGACTATACAAATAACCCGTCGTGCGGGGTATGAGTTTCGATGAAACTCATGATGGTTTAGCATACTCGACATGGGAGTAACCCAAAGGATGAAGTGATGCCATCCTTATGGGTGAGCCTAACGAGAGGACTACCATGATAAAGGTACCCTTAAATCCAATATCCACACCCAACCCCTTTCTTCTAGGGTGTGTCACTCGTGTGGGTATGGATCATGACACTCTGCTGTCACGCAGGGTACGAGCTTGGGAGAGCTCACGATCTCATGAAGAGAACTCATGAGAGGCTTGATCCAAAAGGCAAGGTGATGACGTCTTTTGGAACGTGAGCTATGAGGGAACTCTCGTGATCAAGTACCCCTAAATCCGACCTTTTTTCCCTTTTCTCTCCTCGTGATGATGAGGGATTCGAGGGCGGTGAGATCGGGTCACAACACTCAGTAATGGATATACTCAATAAATAGATGTACTTAAACAAATGGATATACTCAGGCAAGTGGATATACACATGCAAGTGAATATACTTAACTCTAGCAGGTGAATCTACCCAAGCAAGTAGTTATATCCAAGCAAGTGAATATACTTAACTCAGGTAAGTGAATATAATTAATAAGTGTGTATATTCAACTCAGGCAAGTGAATATATTAGTAAGTGAATATACTCAAGTAGTAAGTGAATATAAGCAATGGTTGGTGAGTATAAGGTGAGTATAAATAGTGGCTGGTCGGTATAATGTGAGTATAAGCAGTGGCTGGTGACTATAAGTAATGGTAGGTGAATATAAGCAGCAGCTGGTGAGTTAAAATACCCATATTTATTATTTTCACATACAACACACTATCACCACTCAAGGAAATCAATCAAACGCATTTAAGCATGTAAGAATTCATCAAACAAGTCAAATAAACACAATAACTCAACATGCCGCTACTAAGACTTGCTCACAAAAATTCAATTAAAACTAAAATTAATTAAATACCAACCAACTAAGTCAAGAGTGCTAAGTAAATTAACCTAATTATGTTTTTGGCTCGGATTTTGATTTAAAGAAAGCAACCAGGGATGAATGGGAGCATTGGAGATTCTCAGGAGATTTAATACATGAATTAAGGGGGAGCAAAGCTGACACGTGAAGTGGGATGAGTTGCAAGTGTGAGTTGTGTTAGAAAGTCTCACATTGGAGAATTGATGTGGTGTGAAGCAGTCGATATATGTTAGTTAGCTCATAAATCATTAGTTTAAACTTTTGGATGAAAGTGAATCCAATTGGATATATTGATGGGCTCGGACCTCTTGATGATCTTTACGGTTAAAGGTATTGGACTTCTATTGCGTGCTCTCAATAATGTTCAAGCACCACATTGAACAAATTAAAAGTTCAATAACGACATTATATATTGGATCAAAGTTCAGAGATCATTGATGTCAATTTTCCATTAAAAAAGGCATGCGATATTAGAAAAATAAATCAATTGGTAACTTAAAATTGGATTTATTTTAATAGTTAAGTACATTAAATTATTGAAATAAAAAAAATTACTCAATTTAAACAATAAAAAGATTAGCTAGTTATAGATATCCTAAACGTGGATTATTTTATTTCCTATTAATTTACTAATATATACAATTTAATATAGTTTTGGAATGAGTGATTTAGTGTGCTATTATTCGTGTTTTTACCCTTACTTTTAACTTCCATTTATCATCGAATAAGGCTAATAAACATAGTTATGAGTTATAACTTAGTCATTAAAAAAATGAGCTAACCTTTTTTCAAAAGAATATATCATTGGATAAAGACATCCATATTCTAAATAAAACGAACTGAACAAGATGCCGACAAGTCCTAAACTCAATTTTTCAAATGTTTCAATCATCTATGCATTCTTTCTAAATTTTAATTATAAAAACCTTCCTGTTATTTTTAAATTTAAGCATTTTCCAATTTCTTATTTGTGGTTGCACATACGCATGTCCAACACATTTGTATAGAATAACATAAGTTATAACTTTATCGATATCAAATTGGGTCAATGCCATGAAAAATCCTCAATTGGTACACTTGTGACAAATTTACCTAAAACTAATTTTTTTAATCACAAAAATTCCCAAATTAGTACACTTATGAGAGATTTACCCTTGTCACGACTCGACCCTTGGCGGCCTACCTAGCGAGAGCAGGAAGGTAGGGTTTAGAGGTGAGTGACCATGAAATTGTCCTCACAACACGTAACTCCAAGGATGCCATCACCTCATCCTTTGGGGTTGGCACCACAAGGTCTCTCGATCATGGTTGCGACCTCTCCCAAGCTCGCACCTTGCATGATAGCAAAATTTTGTGGTGACTATACCCTAGTGCCATTTTTGTCAAAAAGGCAAAAAGGTGTAAAGGTAAAGTTTAGAGACATTTGGTTATGAAAGCTCACTCAATGTACGCCCCCCAACAAAATGTCATCACCTCATATTTGTTGTTGGAGTCATCATTAATTGAGCTTGCAATCACAACCATGAGCTTTTCCAAAGTTCGCACCTCGCACGACAAGTAGGTTCATTTTATAGTTGTGTTTAGATAACCTAGAATATGATTTTAGGAGTCGCCACTAACCTCGTTTTTGGGGGTCAGCAGGAAAACCCAATCGAGGGTCGGGAGTGGTCCCTCAATATCTATGCAACCAGAGATTTTAAAGTTCAGAGACTTAGGTTACGTTAATATTTCTATTAATACCCTTTCGGTACCTAATAGTTTGTCGTGTTTCCTAAGGTATCCATGTGTGTCTTTCTTACTTTTTCATGCAACAAGAAATTAACTAGGTGATCATGCGTGGATGATCACTTTCATGTCATTCTATTTCTATTAAAGAAGAAAAGGAAAGAAGACAATTGATCGAAATTTAAAGATAATACTATAAGTAAACACTCAAAATAGTTTAAGGAAAGCGGTAAAACTAACATGCAATCCTAAAACAAAGGTAAAGAAAATAAAATGAGGAAAAGAAACCCACAACTTGTCAAGCATTTATATAATACAAAGCAACCTAAAACATATATCAAGGAACGAATGATACAAAATAGGGTCGGATTGGACATCGACTATTCACGTCTTCATGTCTTCGAGATCGCCATCGCCATGGACCTATTCTAATTCTGATCTAATACTAAGACTAAAAAATGCAAACAATATGAAAAGAAGAAATGCACAATAAACAGACAAAATAAAAAACAATCAAGAAATCAAATCAAAGTGCTTAACTAATCAAACATGGCATCAGGGCTAGCTTTTGTGATTCATGCAATGAGCTCCACTAAGACTCCTACCCAATTCATTTTTAAATGACTTGTAGTCATTGGTCACCATTTGTGTTCTCGCATAACAACAATGCCAGAAGCCCCTAAGATGGGTTCCTAAGTGTGACCTAAGATAACCCACAAGATCATGCATCACACCTAAACGTACATCCAAAATACACATGCATAGTTAAAAGTAAACATGCATGGAGGCCATCGGGCCTTGGTTTTCAATCAATCGAGCAAATTAGTGAGCTAACATCAGATCACTTATTCAATCAGCATGTGCCAAAGACATCCACACATATTATCTAATGAACAAAGTGATGTTATGCATGTAGAATCCATGTGATGCCTCAAAAAGGTTTAGTATGTACTTGAAACATTGATTTGAAGCAAAATGATGAGCTAATTTGACATAGGTGCATCTCGGTTATGGAACACATTTAATTGCCAAAGCTAATCCAGGGTGCATATCATGCACTACTAACGGACGTTGCCGGCATTTTAAATATGACCTAAACCTAGATAAGTTTAATGTTGAATCCAAAAGGAAGTGATGTAGGAGATATATAATTCCATTATAGTTATGGGGCGCATTTAATTGTGAAGGCTAATCTGGGGCGCATATTATGCACTACTAACGGATGTCGTAGGCATTTTAAATACAACCCAAACTTAAACTAAATTAATTTCAAATCAAAAGTTGATGGATGCTAAAACGGTTAATGTTGGAGGCATCACATACACCAAAATCACTTTGACATGCAAAAATTAAATTTATCATAAATCCGAAAGAAATTGACAAAGGTCCCTAGAAGACCTTTTTATTTTTCAAGGATTTTTGACAACAAAGACAATGATATCGAGATAAATCTGCATAAATCTGCACGAAATAGACAACGGGTCCTTAATACCTCCTCTTCGATATGGCTCGATGTCCACACCACAATGTTACTGGTGATTTTAGTGTTAACAATCCACGGGGATAGGAAAGAGCTACCTTATTGTACACTAATCACTGAGATTTTCGAGTAATTAATGAGATTGAATTTTGATGGCATCAGAGAGGCAGCAAATTATTTCAAAGGCCAAACATGACAAAGTACATTTGTTAGAGATTTATCATAATTTAACACGGTCCACTCTTTAGTTTGAATGCTAGACAATAGATAGTATTGTGGTGAAGAGATTAAGAAGATATAAAGAGGCATGATTTAAAATATTGATTTATCGATTTGTTTTGGCTCATGCTATTTTCACCTCCTTATAGGCTCCCATCACTTCCTTTCACATTGAATTGACTATATTACCTCTCACAGGTCCCACTTTTGACTTAAGATTATTCCTTACATTCCTTTTTTAGCGACGCTATTTCCACCCTCATTTTGGCTAAAGAACTCTTTTTATTTTATTTTATTAATTGATTGAAATACCCTCCACCCTCTCTCTCTTCAATTTATTGTTTTTTTTAATATGCTAACCAACAAATTTGACTTTATTTCTATCATTTCTCTCATCATATAAATACCTAAATACACCCAACAAGATATCATCTTATCTTACATCCTTTTGTCACTTTGCCTAAAAGAGGTTGTTAATTCTAATTTATGGTCTCATAGATTTAATCACAAAAGCAACACAGAAGATTAGAAATATCTATTCATGATCATTATAACGGCTTATGAACACACAATTAATTGTTTTTTAATCAAATTCTTTGAATGAGACGTTATTTCAAAGTTAAATTGCAAGATGGATTAATTTTAACAACTCTATTTTGAGCTTTTCACACTTTAATCTGAATTGCAAAATGGGTGTTGAAATCTAGCTATAGCTTCTTCACTTTCTAACTCATGTTGAATTATTTAAGAGGAATGTTTTAAGCATATTTTAAAGTTTTAATCCATTCACCATGAGATTGAATTTACCGCCGATATTAATTACTTTGTTATGTTAGGAAGAAAACAACAAGAAGTTCTTTTTTTTTTTTGGCTTTTTGTGCTTGACTTTTGTTAGTATTTAGATATATCTTATCGAGTGTAATGTATCGTCTGTATATTGATACTAATAAAAGAGGTGACAGAACTAAATGAAGTTTTTTTCCTTAGCCTAATAAAATAAGAAACAACAAATTGAAGAGAGAGAGAGAGAGAGAGAACGGAGAATATTTCAGACAGTTAACCCAAAAAAGGAGTGACTTAAGCTAAAATGAGAGTGGAAATAGCGCCACCCTTTTTCTTTTCCTTCTTTTACTTTTGTTTCAATTTTACTATAAATGAAACTCCCAGTACTCCTCTCAAACCATATTTATTAATGTTAAATATGGAGCCCACTCTTTATTTTAAATTATTAATTTTTTTCTTCTTTTTTTGTTTTTTTTCCTTTTCTTTCTCCATTTGTAACAAAATTTGTGTACCTCTTTTTTTTTAAAAAAAAATAATTATTTGGTAGATAGCTAACTAATTATTTGACCAAAAAAAAGCTAATTATTATATTAATGAGTTGTATATTTCTTTTTTTTTTAATTAGATTTGTACACATTTCGTTCAATTCTAACTTTACTATGTGTTGTTATGTTGTAATCTATGTATTTTAACAACTTAATTTTCATTTTATTAAGTGAATATGATATTCAAATTTTTAATAATTTATTCTGTGATGCATTAAATATTTTATGTGACCCTAATCCATTCTTCTATTTATAGCAACATACTTCAAAAGGGAAATCAATCAAACGAGATCCAATCTTTCGTGATGTTCAATAGAAATATTATGTCTATCACAATAATTACCTCCCTTGTCGCAACTAAGAAGATCATATTTGTCTCGTCTCTCTTTGAACTTTTTATAGAAACAACATAACCTAGAGCAAGAGATGTGTCTGTACACTACTCAAAGGATCCTCTTATGTTAAAAAATTACCTAGTAAAGTTTCAAATGAACTTGTTGACATGATTAATTGTTGTTCGCCATTCATAGTTTCACCATCAACAAATACATTTAAGCAAAAAATAATATTGTTTTGCATAGTGACTACATTACAAAAAATAATATAACAAAAAATCAGTAAATAATGCATAATGCATGCATTAACCATAATATCAAAATAGAAAAATTCACGATCATGAAGATAATCTAGGGAAATAAAATAAACAATTTATAGATGGAACTAACATTTTTTTGATCTGATATATGATTTGTGTTTGCTCATATAACAACAATGGAGAATAAATTCAGAAGAAGACAAACATGAAGGAAATATTGAATGTAATGGGTGTGGAGAAGCAACTAGGGTGAAAAAAAGTTATTTGAAATGGATATGGGTAGTTTTGTCTTTTAGTAAAATTGAAATAAATAAAAAAGAAGAAAAAATTACAAGAAATAATCTTAGGTCAAGAGTGAGACCTACAAAGAATAATATAGTCAATTCAATATGAAAATGGGTGTTGAGAGTCGAAAAGGGAGTGCAAATAGTGCGAGCCTTTTTTTTAATCAAAATATCCATGGTTGAATTGTAGCTACATCAGCTTTTATGGTGAAAACGGTCGTATAGAAGGAGTGTTAATAATAACCATTCGTATATTAATTTTCCATTATGTGGAGTTTTTTTTTTTTTTTGGTAAGGTATGTGGAGATTTTTTTTTTTCATCATTTGCAGCAAAAAACCACACGAGGAGCGAGTGTGTACATAACATGAAAAAGAACCTGACAATGTGGAAAATAGATTAAGGGTATGTTTGTTTGGGAGAAAGTGTTTTCCAAGGATTGAGTTTTCGAATTTTCACCCGTTTTGTTCGCAAAAAATGATTAGTCAATCGATAACATTTTCTAGGTCAATGAAAATGTTCATGCATAACTTTAGGAAAATAAATTTCTAAATCTAAAGAGGCAAAAAGCACTTTTTGGAATTACTCGTCTAAAATATTTTAATAAATTTTTTTTTTCATTTTCCTTGTTTTTCTTCTACCAGTCGTCGACCATGGCGAAGGCTGATGAATGGCTAGAGGCGAGCTCGAGCCTTGCCATTTTTGATGACCTTGAGCTGTGTCGGCGTGCACCTATGGACGGATCATTACTGATGCTTGACAACCAACGAAGGGAAAGAAAAAAGAAAAAAAATAAATGGTTTCAATAATATATTACCAAACAAAGAAAAATTAACCGTATTCCTAGAAAAATGCATCCCATAGAGAATTTTCCTTTATTATGAAGTTTTTTGCAAAACAAGTACTCCCTTATAAAAGTATCAAAATCAAATAGGAAAGAAAGAAAAGCAGATTAGGCAAAGCTGTTGCTCTAAGTGACATTTGGATACTCAACCTCATTGATTTATTACAAGGGTAGGGATTTAACAAAATATATCATTTTTTAACAGGGTTAGAGGGATATTTTCTGGACTTGACTCAAATCTGGAAGTAGCCATTTTTCCAACCACCGTGGGAAAAAAACGAAAAAAGAAAGAAAAAAGAAATTAAAAGATAAATTATTAAAAGTTGTCAACGTTAGTGCTGATTGGTCTAAATTAATCAGATGAACTGAATTGGTATAAAAAATGTTTATGATTAAATTGATACAATTACAATAGATTTAGATTTTATTTTTCTTGATAATTTTCTCTCTTCCAAACCACACTTTGAGTTTGTAGTTGAAGGGAGTAGGTAAAGAAAAAGTGAAGGCTCTTTATCCTAAAAAAAACTCTCAACTTTATGTTTATTCCAAATCATGTTCCACACTTTTTTTTAACTTTCACTATAATTTCAAATATGCCCAATCATCAAAAAATCGTTGCTTATTTCTTTGAAATTATCAACATTAGGGCCAATTAAAGATCAACACATTTACCTTCAATGACGTAATGATAGTCTCTTGATATTTATAATTTTGAAAAAATTAGTTTGTGATTTTTGAACGCGAGATAAATTTGGAATGTGATATGTGTGTTGAAAGTCCTAAAACTTATTATGAAAGTGTAATTAAATTTTAAAACTTGTAAAAAGTGCAATTAAGTCATAAAATTCATTGAATTGATTATTTGAATCCTTTCGTTATCTCCATCCAACTTGGCTAACGGAAAATACTAATGTGACTTTTTTAAATATTTTTTTCTCTCTTACGTAGTAATGACTTGGCTAAAACAATGTTATTTTGGTCAAAATCTGATTTTTAATACCATTTTTATTTAAGTTAAATAAATATAAGTTAAAATCAAAAAAGAAAAGAAGAAGAAGAAGAAGCGCAGTGAGGGCACCCCTCGCTACTGTCGCATCACCATCGTCAGGAAGGGTCCGAAATGGTGGGGCGGTGGCAGCGAGGGCTATCAGATTCTCTTCAACCCTCACTGCTTGGTTCTTCTTCCTCCACTTTTTTTTAATCATTAAAATACAATTTGTAGAAAAAAGCATATTGACATCTTTTTAGCCTTATGTTTTGCGTTTTAGCTGCGTCATTGCTACATAAGAGAGCACGTTGACAATTTCCATCAGTCATATTGGACGAAGTTAACGGAATGACTCAATTGTACCAATTTAACAAGTTTTAAGACAAATTACATACTCTTTAGTAGTTGTTGCTACGTTAGCGAGTAAGAGTGCGTTTGATAGCGTTTCTATTCCCGGGAATTGTTTTTATTCATAAATATTTTTTTTCTATTTTTGTTCTCGAAAATAGTTTCTGAGCATTTTAAAGCGTTTGATAACTATATAAAACTTATATTCTCGGAACAAAAATGTGTTTAGCACGACCCAAAATATTTTTGTGATTTAGAATTTCTTTTAATTTATTAATAATTTTATTACATTTTTCTTTTCTTTTTTCCTTCTCCTTTCTTTAGCCAGTCGCTGAACTTGGCCATGACCGGTCAACGACCAGCCATATGAGGGTCGGCGAGGATATGCCTTTCCTAGATCTAGCGAGGCCAAGCCTGACCCGGCCATCGTGAGATCGGCCTCACCCCACCTAGGTGATGCCAACCTCACGATGGTTGGGCGAGGTTGAGCCTTACTTGACAAGCAATACCAACCTTGCGGTGAGGATCAGGGGGGCCTTGCTAGTGGCCGGCGAGCTCAGGGCAACCTTGCTGGGGCTCGGTGAGGCTCCGGCAAGGTCACCGATCATCGCCAAGGCCAATGACCGGCCAAGGCGAAGAAGAGAGAAAGAGGAAAAGAAGAAAAGAAAAGAGAAAATGCTTATGTCTTGAGTTGTTTCTGGAGATAAGAAGTAACTTTTTTTTTTCTTATTTCAGTTCCAAATTTATTCCCGAGAACAAAAGTACTACCAAACGCGTTTATGTTCTATTTTTGTTATGGGAACAAAAGAACAAAAAAACTTGTTCCTAAGAGCGTTACAAATGCATCCTAAGTGACTGATTGAAGTGATAGTGTTACACTTCGAAACTATAGAAGAGAAATGAAGAGGCAAAAGAAGCTTAAGACTTCCATGTTAAAGAATAGGAACCTTAGGGGAAACAAATGAAGTTATCAAAAACTTGGAAGATAGGTATCTTGAAGCTACGGATATATAATAGATGAACGAGTTGAATGAAAAAATAACTCGGTTGAATCTCTAGAGAGATGATCTAACCTCATCCCTCACACAACTGGCCACAGACATACCTGAGGACTCTGCCCTTGTTAATTTATGTTCTAGGTTGCCTAAATTAAGATTTCCTAAACCTTATGTTTACTTATGTCTTTACACTGATGCTTTTGATAAAGCTTGGAGTGTAGCTCTTTGTGCAGAATTGCATGAGCAAATTTATTGGAAGTCTAAAAGATTGGTTGAGGACTATTTCTAATCAGGATCAAGTGACATTTTTTTTCTAAAGATGCTCTGCTCATTTCCATAGATAATCCATGCGCCCAACTGGAGTTCAAGCAAAAGAAAATCCCACATCTTTAGCTCCTCAGATGGGCATAATGGTTTTCAAAATATTCATTTGAGATCAAACAAATTGTAGGAAAAAATAATATACTTGTTAATTTCCTGTCACGACCAAAGAAATTTGTGGTGAGTTTTAGAATTCAATCACATTTTAGTGACAAATTTTAGGATTTTTTGTTAATGTAATTGATAAATCTTAGGGAAATTTTTTAATTTCGAGATAGAATTTAGGTTGAACCTAATTGATAATTTTAAAGAGAATTAAGTTGAAAAAAAAAACCAAAAGAGATGGTACTTAAAAGCGAGGTAGGTAATCAATGACGTATTTTTATAAACGCGTTAGGTGAAGAAATATTTAAATTTTGACGAAGTAAAACAAGAGAGAACGTACGTATAAGCTGGTTGATCTAGTCGCAGGGGACCACCCTTTGCATCGACTTTGGGATATGTTCAGCAGAAATCCTAAAACTTGTCAAGAAAGTGCAATTGAGTCATAAAACTTACAAAAAGTGCAATCAAGTCATAAAACTTGTCAAGTTGGTTCAATTAAGTCCTAAAGTTAACACCGTTAAGAAAGTTAACGGAATTGCTGATGTGGTGCTGATGTGGCGCTGACATAATATTTTAAATGAATTTTTTATTATATATATGGCTTTTTTAAATTACTTTTTATTCAAAATCTTTAAAAATAAGATAAAAAATTAAAAAGGAAATTCTAAATTTATTTAAAAAAACAAAACTATTAGAAAAAAAAAAAAAAGGTTGCGGGTGGAGCTTCCGCCGCCGCCCATCGCCGGAGGGGCCGGCGACGGCCGCCGGAGGGGATGGCGATGGTCGCCGGCCCTGGGCGGGGTGGTCGGCCCTCGCCTGGGCGAGGTCTCGTTGGCCACCCCCACCAGGTCGGGTGAGGATTCCCAAATTTGGGCACGCCGCCCCCCGCGAGGGTCGGCGAAGCCTCGCGGGGGGCTGGCAACCATCGGCCTGGGGTCGGCGATGCTCACCCAGATCTGGGTGAGCAGGCGTCGTCCAACGAGGCCTTGTCGGACGGGTCCGAGGGGGAGGAGCAGCCACAGCTCGACGAGCCAGCCAACGAGGAGGACGAGGAGGAGCTCGAGGCCGTCGCCTGCTCCACCAGCTCCGCCGACGAGGAAGACGTTGCCCTCGCCGCCAACGACGATGAGAATGGCGAGGCCGAGGAGGAGGACCATGAGGTTCAGTTGCTTGGCGCCCAGATCTGGGCGAGCATCGCCGACCCCAGGCGAGGGCCGGTGAGGCCTCGCCCAGGGCCGGCGACCATTACCCGCCCTGGGCGAAGACCGGCCAACCGCCCAGGGCCGATGACCGTCACTGGCCCATCCGGCGGCCGTCGCCGACCCTTTCGGTGATGGGCAGCGGCGGAAGCTCCACCGGCAGCCTTTTTTTTTTTAATAATTTCATTTTAAAAATAAATTTAGCTTTTTCTTTTAGTTTTTTTATCTAATTTTTAAAGATTTTGAATAAAAAATAATTTTAAAAAGCCATATATAAAATAAAAAAATTCATTTAAAATATGACGTCAGCGCCACGTCAGCAATTTCCGTTAACTTTCTTGACGGTGTTAACTTTATGACTCAACTGAACCAATTTGACAAGTTTTAGGACTTAATTGCACTTTTTGTAAATTTTAGGATTCAATTACACTTTCTTAACAAGTTTTAGGATTTCTGCTGAACATATCCCCATCGACTTTTCTTGGGCCCAATCTACGAGTGGGTTAAATATTTGGGTAAGTAGTGTGTGTGGGTGCGTGCGCACGCGCGTGGCGCGCGAGTAGTGAGTGAAGAGAGAGAGAGAGAGACGTCAGGTCACAACGACAAGAAAAGAGAGTGGCATTGGGTGGTGAACAGGAAGAGATGATAAGGATGAAAGACAAAAGGCCAAAAACGATGGCCCCACCAGATTTTTTAAAAATAAAATATATTTGATTTTATAGTGGAGCCCACCTTTTTAATAAAGAGAAATAATTAAAATCGAAACAGTGTACTGGATCGATGAAGTGATCCGCTTTCTAATAAATTGGGAAAATAGAAAGAAAATACAAATATTTAATTAAGATTTCGTTTATTTTGCAAGAAGAATGAATGAATTTAAAAATATATAATTTTTAAAAAAATAATCATTTATATCGTTTATAGAGATGAATGAAATAGAAATATTTTTATAGCTAAAAAACGATTAAATTGTAGTTATCATCGAAAAAAAAATATTTTTTTATTGATTATTTGAAAAGTTAATCAATGTCTCTTAATTATTTGGGGAGATATTATTGTTTCAATATTGAATCCTAACAAATTCTCATAAATCACAACATTTTTGTTACATAGCCCAATTAATCTCATGAACTAATCTAATAAAGGCTT
This sequence comes from Eucalyptus melliodora, assembly GCA_004368105.4. Classification (NCBI taxonomy): domain Eukaryota; kingdom Viridiplantae; phylum Streptophyta; class Magnoliopsida; order Myrtales; family Myrtaceae; genus Eucalyptus; species Eucalyptus melliodora. The sequence goes on from CM023404.3 coordinate 44,094,784, forward strand.
TCCGTTTATTTTGTAGAAAAATGAATGATTTAAAAAATATTTTACTAAAAATAATTATTTATATAATTAATTCATGTCTAATTACTTTCATGAACATTTTTGGAAACGATGCAAATGATCATATTTAAGGAAGTATTTTTTAAATTATTTATTTTTCGTGAAATAAAATAAACCTAAATAATTTAATATTCATTAAGAAAAATAGTGTAAAACTATTGTACGTGCGCCGTGTGCCTTACTCATGCGCAAGTTTTCTTTCATTAATTATTAACATGAGATTTTCAACGATGAAGTAATAAAAGTTTGTGTCATAGTTATGTTCGCGGATTGAGCCCCACATACTTATTGATGAAACAATTTTTTTTTGGAATTTGCAGAAGTCTTCAAGCAACGATTTTTTTAATTGATTGAATTAATTCCATGGCGCACGTACAACGCGATATGAACGGTCGTTTGGCGATGGTGCATTAAGCACACGGCCCCAGTCCCACTTTTGATATTTTATTCTCTTCTTGGGAAACCCCCAAAGTCCCAAAGTTGGATTGCGGTTCGATCCCCTGGGAAAAAGAAGGCGGGTAAAGGGGGGTTGGAGGTTTGGGGTTGGAAAAAACATGTCAATCGAAAGGTTCCACGGAATTGAATTTGGTCGGGGGGGGATGCGCAGTGCGCACCTCGCGTTTCATTTCCTTTTCTCTTAAATTCATGATGACACCGAATATTAATTTGATGCCTACTTTTTTTTTCTTTAATTTGATGCCTACTGACAGAAGGTGCGCGGAACCATCATTGCAGGCGTGACTTTCGCAGCGTCGTGCGAAGGCGCGCGAAACCTGACAAGTAATATACTTTGACACGTGTTCATTGTTCACGGGCAATGCTCCTGATCTTTGAGTTTGATTTGATTAAGAACAAGCATAAGAAAAGCCGAGGAGCAAAGTTTTAATAGTTATTGTCGTTAGACTAATGCCTGTTTTGTAATTTGTTAAATAGTACCTTTTTTTATTCTTTTGTTCAGAACAACAAAAGAGTAACAGAAATTTATTTGATAATATTTTTATTTTTTAAAATAAATTTAGAACAGAATTAATAAAAATATTATTTTCGAAAACAATTCTAAAATTAATTTTTTTTTCCTTTCCTTCTTCTCATAGCCTCATTAGCCCTCGACGAGATCGAGCTCATCTAGTTGTGAAGGAGGCTTGGGCCGATGAGACTTGGCCTCGCCGAGAGCTGGTGAGGTTCTCGTTTGGCTAGTCGCTGGCATGGTTGAGGCCGGTGATTGGCTAGAGAAAGAAAAAAAATATGAAAAGTAAAAGAATAGAAAAATGCATTAAATTTTTTTAAAAAATTAAAATAAAATTTAAGTCCCAAAAAAAGTTGAAAGTTGTACAAAATACATTTTTATTGTGAGATTATAAATTTTGGACAGTTATCAAATACGTTTGAATACTCAAAAATTCATCTAAAAAATAGAATTAAAAAAAAACTAATTCTGAATAGAGAATAAAATGATTATCAAATACACTCTAAATATATTTTATTACTCATAATACCCTTATAACCAAAGCTTCAAGCAATCTTCTTTTTTTTTTTTTACCTGGGAACTACCATACAACCGGTAGCCGACGACGTAAACTCGAGGTGGCACCACAGGACCCACCTCCCACGATGTCGTAGGTAAGTTGCGCAATGGGGGCGAGAAGTTTTGAACCTTTAGGGGTTAAGGCGCGAACTAACTAGTCCACCGCGGGGTGGGTGCTTCAAGCAATCTTCACATTTGGGTTTTCCATAAAATTAAAATAATCCACCAAAAAATCAATCTTTTTGTAAGCAAAAATGCTAGAGTTTGTTCCTCAATCGTCACCTCCTGGTTTAATTTTGGTTCTTTCCCCCTACGGCGACAATTATAATAAACAAAACTCACTTTCAACCTTTAAGTTTGGCCTGAACTCTGATGTGGGCAAAGATTACCCAAGAAAAAGAAAGAAAGAAGAAAATATAAAACAAGCATCTTCAATTTAATTAGGGTTAATATTATAAAAAACTCCAAACTTATACATCTATAATAAATTTATCAAAAATTATTTTTTTACCATGATAAACTCCAAACGGATACACCTGTGACAAATTTACCTCGACTGACTATAAAAAATCATAAAATGATACATTTATGACAAATTTATCACAAACTAATTTATTCAACCGCAAAAAACTTCAAACTGGTAAATTATGACAAATATATCTTCCATTGAATTGGATTTATATCACAAAAAAATCATAAAAATTGTAAACTATAACAAACTGAGTACAAAATTCCAAATTGGTATACCAGTCAATTGTCACGTGTCGTTTAACTTAATAATATGATAGTAAAATTTAACGAAAACTAACAAAGGGTAAATTTATCACAAATGTATTAGTTTGCGGTAAATTTGTCAAAAATATATCAGTTTTGGGTTTTTGATGGTAAAAAAAATAGTTTTAGATAAATTTATCACAAATATATCGATTTGAAATCTTTTAGGGTATTAACCCATTTAATTATTGAAAGTGAGCCAAATCTTCCCGGATCCGACTGCCCCACCGAAGAAAGAAGAGTGCTCGAGAACATTTGGTCTTCTTAAATTCCACATTTCACAGACCCCAAAAAAAAAAAAAAAATTCCACATTTCGAGTTGATTGTGGACACAGGAAAAAATGTCAGAAAAAGTGAAAGAGACGGTCCACGAAAGCGCCTTAGGTCATTCATGACTTTCTTAATAAACGTGTTACACGGTCCACGTTATTATAATGTTTACTGATTAACAATTTATTGTAATTATTTAGGTACGGATGATGGTGGGAGAGGGTTAAGAAAAAAAAAAGCAAGGGAGAGTAGGAAAACACGTTAGCTTATTAGTGAACTTTCTAATAAACGTGGCGGTGATCCATACCACGACAATGTTAGATCCTGAAACGAAAATTTCAAATTACCACTAAAAGTAGAAAAGTTCCCTCACTAAAATAAAATTTACGCGATCAATGACCTTTTTAAATTATTTGGGTAGATGTTTTTTTTTTTTAAATATCAAATAATTAGGTTAGTGTCAATCACATTTTGATTAGATGAATAAAGTTACCCAACTGTTATTAAAAATAGAAGGAAAACAAGTGAATGTTTAGAGAAATTCGATGCATGACTACTTATATATTTAACATAAATACACTGAAATATATAATACTTAAAAGAAAAACTAATTATATAACACGCTTTGTAATAAATGAATATAATAGAGTTACCCATCATTATAGGTGGAAGGAAAAAAAAATGCATGTTCAAGAGAAATCCATTGCATGATTGTGTGTATTTCAAAAAAAGGAAACACATAATATGATTGAAAAATAGTATGGGCACCCATTAGAACAAGATTATTTGTTGAATTTCAATGTTTAAAGGGTCATGATTCCAAAAATTTTGGAAATAAATGTTTAAAAGAATTATTTGCATGAAAAACTTATCATGTTATAACATTTCGTAATCACCTCGTATTTCACAAACAATAAATGTTAAAAGATTACTCTTATATTCGACGGATAAAAGTAACGAGTGATCGTCCACAGGAAAAAGAATTATATAGCATACTTTTATCACTTCCATGATATCCACCGATTCTAAGCCGTCACCAACACATGTCGCTCTCTATTGCGCGTCCGCGTCCTGGCCATCCAACGGTCCAAGACTCTTCATGACGATCGAACGTCTGCGATGCAGCTGCACGGAAAGCGCAAAATAATTGCGCGCGTGATTCCCTGAAATACTCGGGAGGCGCGTGGAAAAGGACCTCTGAAGGGACAGGGGCCTTTTTGACTTGACGTGCCTTTCCTATTGATAAAAGAAAACAGAAAAGAGAACGGATGAGCATGAGCCTACTTTAATGATGGAAGAAGAAGATAAAGAAAAAGGAAAAGTAATGTACTTTTTTTAGGTCGAATAAAAGAGACAGTACTTGATAAAGCATTGATCTGTGCCATGAATTAAATTAATTTCTGTACGAGTTGGGACCTCATTTAGACTCCGTTTATTCTATAAAAAAAATATGTTTTTAAAGTTATTACTTATATATAAAAAAAGTTATTATTTATATTATTTATAAAAATAATAAACAAAAAATAATTTTATCGTTCATAAAAATATTTAAATATAAAATATTATTAACAATACAAATATTTTTATTAATTAATTATTTCAAACAATATAAATAATCATTTTTCGTAAAATACTTTTTTTTAAAATTATTTATTTTTTAGGGAACAAACGAAAACTTAATGATTTAATTAATTCTTTTTCAGGACATTATATGAAAACGCAATGATCCATGATAGGAGTTGGGAGCAGTTGTAATGAAGTGCAACTCCCATGATTATTTTTTTTATTTCATTAAAAGTTCAAATGTTTGGATAATAATTTTTTTTGTAATGAAATAACAATTTTATGTGATAAAGTTGAGAAATAAAAAGAAATTCAAAATTTTACTAAAAAAAAAAAAAAAAAAGTTCCCTCACTTCTTTGAAAATCGCGTTGATTTAGTTTTTCTTATCGGACTTTTCATGGACCAATCTACAAGCGAGTATTTGACCAAAAAGAACAATCTACAAGCGAGGAGAATAGTCAAGTACATTTTTTTTTTTAGACAAAAAAGAAGAAGAAAGAATACTGAAGTACATCACGCGCGTGGGTGTGTTGATCCCTCCGTATGCGCGTGCGCACATGGAGAGCGAGTGGAGAGAGAGAGAGAGATTCAACCAAATAGAGAGAGATGTCAGGTCCCGACTCACGAGGACTGTAATGACAAAGAAAGAGTGACAGACACGATGCGATGGGGACAAGGATAAAAAGAAGAAAAAGACAATGGTGGGTCACAAGAATTAAATAAGTAAAGAAATAATTGAACAGGAAAAAGAGTAATTCGATCTAAAATGTGATCCACGTCATAAAGAAGTTAGAGGACCAAAAAAGAAATCAAATTTTTATTCCGTTTATTTTGCCAAAAAATGGCGTTTTTGAAAAATCATTTTACAAGAAAATGATAACATTCTCATACACTCGCTCAAGACTTGAAAATGAATTAAAAAATATTCTCCGTTATTTACTAAAGAAAGCTATTTTCCCTCATATACTCATTTTTAATATTTTATTTATTATTATTATTAGTTTTTCTTCTTTTTCTTCTTTAGCCAGTTACCGACCACAATGACGATTGACGACTAGCAATAAGTGAGCTCGAGCCTCGCCTAATCTGGAGAAGCCAAGCTCGTCGAATCTAATGACGCCCGAGGTTGTTGGGCGAGTTGGTCGAGGCTTGAGTCCCACCACAATCCGATGAGGTTTGAGCTTGCCTATGATGGCTGGTGACTAGCCAAGGAAGAAGATAAAAAAATGAAAGAAAATGAAAAAGAAAAATTTATAAATAAAAACTAGAATTTTCAAAAATGTATGAAAAGAAAATAAAAAAAAAGGAAATTGTGTTCTATAAAAGGAAGTGAGGTGAAAAAAGATATTGAAAATATTCTCTTCTATTTGAAAAGTGGAAAATATTTTTTCATATTTTATAAGACTTTTTTCCATTGATGGAAAATGTTTTTCTATATCAATTCATTTCTCGCTCGGAAACTATTTTCCATGAAATGAACAGAGTCAAAGTCGAAGAATTCCCTCATTAAATTAAAATTCAGGTAATCGATGGCTTTTTTTATTAAATTCTTTGGATAGATATTATTGTTTAAAATTTAGATGATAAAATTGAAATTAAATTACTGTTGAACGCAACCTCACATGTAGTATAAAATTCTAGTATTTGTTAAATCTTTGATGATGTAAATAATCAAATATATGCCCAAAGTTTTGTTCCTTGACTACTACTAACCTTTGACCCCTCAATTTTAGCCGGCTAACTCAAGTTTTCATTTTTTAAAAGGGACCATAATAAATAAATATGAAGAAGCCCAATTCGTCCGTCTACCATTTTGCATTAGCCCATAAATCCCAGTCGAAGCCCATTATCCAAAGCCCATCACTCGTACCAACCCGCTGTTCATTGCGGCCCATAACGTGGCCCATAGAACTCATAAATTGGGCAAAGCTACAACCTAGTGGGCAGCCCAGCCCTTTTCCTTCTTCCGTTTCTTCACTTCACGCGCACCGGTGAGGAGCTGGTGGACGCCCAAAAGATGAGCGAGAAGTACATCAATGGCGAACGTGAGGGAACGATGGACGCGGCATCACGCCAGAGAGTTTTTAGAAGATTCCTGAATGCAGAGCTGGAGGGGGACAGCAGAATTTGTTTTTGACGCATTTGGGAGTAGAAAAGGGGGAGGAACGACATATTTGGAGACAGTGAACCGGGAGAAAAATCCTCTCGAGGAAACCATCTTCTTCTTCGATTTCCGATATTCCAATTCCTTAAGATGCAGTATGCCGCCATTGCTCCTCTCTAAAGTGGTTCGCCAAAGGTTCAACTTGATTTTAGGTAGGGGTGAGTAGTTTCAGGTTTCTTACAGGTTCCAACTGAAACCTAGAATTTATCCATCAGTATAAATTCTACACTTTTTCGAAATTGGAACCTACCGTCGGGACTTGGAACTTGTCAAGTTGATTCTAGGATCTTAGCATTCTTTTTTTTGGTTATATTTTTAGTTAAGCAAAACGAAAGTGAATGCAACAACCAAAATGAAAGTTTCTCATTTGTCAATAGTAACGATTCACAAAAGATGAACACATAAAATAAAATAAACAATAAAAATTTTAAAACAGGTAATATAACCTAAATTATAGGACTTCAATCCTCAATCATCCATGAAAAATTGCTCCAAATTTTAGCCACTCGAAATCAACATAAATAAAAAACATAATTAATCACTTAATAATAATTTTAAATTAAATTACTATTAATTAAACTAAAATAATTATTAGATAGCCTCATCATATATATATGTATGTATTTTGTAACCCAGGGAACTCCGTAAACCGATATATATATATATTTTTGTAACCTAGGAACTCCATAAGCTGACAGCCAGTGAGTAAACCTTGGGAGAGCGATTGCAGGACCCACCACCATAGTACTCTAAATAAGAATCCCTAACGATGTCTCTGGGATTTGAATTCCTCTCCTTCATGAGCGGAAGAGAGCCTAAGCCAGCTGCGTCGCTGCGGGCGGTGGTGCCTCATCATATATATTCATTCCACTTCAATTGGCAAATTTTATTTATTGATGGCAATTTCCTGATTAAGACAATCCATATCTAAAAGAAAAAGAAGAAGAAGAAGAAGAGATTAAATAAAAACATTCACTCATTAGATATATAAATAAATTACAATATATAAAGATATTAACATCATTTACCCAACTCAAACTTTTCTACATTTTCCATACACTCTTCAACATTAATCGACATACGAATGGCTTTTAACCAATCTTGAGTGTAAATCAAAACTTTCATTACTTTAACAGTTAAATAATTTTGAAAGCCATCAAGCACACGACTCGATACCTAGAAAGTTGACTTCGAAGCAATAGTAATTATAGAAATAGACAAAACATCCTGAGCCATCAAAGATAATATTTTATATTTTGAGCCAATTATCTTCCACCACATCAAAATGTCAATATCATGAGCATCTTCATTATTTTCGTCATGATAATCAAACTCATATTTGTTGTCATCGTACACTTTTTTATCCAAAAGCCTAAAGGTTTTCCAACCTTTGATGTCATCCTTATTGTTAACTTTGCTCCCATTGGCATTCAAACCACTGCTACTAGCACTTAGACTTTGGCACTAGAATTTCAATTACTTGAAGCAAGAGAAGATTGCTCATAAAATTCATATAAAGTTCCATTGCGTTCTTCACCTTATCATACATCTCTTTAATTTTTGATTCACTATTATAAATATTTTCATAACAAAAATTCACATAATTCAACTTTTGTGTAGGATTTGGCACAACCACAACTAATAGCATCGTATTCACTTTATCTATACTCTCATAATATTTGTCAACTTTTTCTTTCATTTTTGTACCCATAACTTCAAGCTTAGCATTCACTGCATCTTTCAAATATTTATATAAAAGAACTATCGCATCAAAATAATCATTTGAAGTAACATATGAACTCTCCAACATCCGATTGGTGGCATCATATAAATGTTTTAGAACTAGTTTATACGGTGAAGCCGTTAAGGAATCTAAACGCAATAGACTTGAGAATTCGACCATAAATTGACTGCTCGATCGTGCCAATCTGCAAGGGTCATTATGGCACCGTCAAAATCGATCAGAGACCGGAAATGGTTCGATTCAATAGAGGTATGTGATTAGTATGTGGGTGATTCCATCTGATTGCAAAATTTCTGTCGAACGGTACTAGACAGATTTTTCTGTCATTTCTGTACCCTGTGCCTGTATGTGAAACCTCGAGATTTTCACGACAATTGAGAGTCACCAATGTGTCGAAGATGCACAATGTGGCTCGAAAATAATCGGTCACGGGTCAATTACACTAAAAATTCCTAAAAACTACCCGATAGGTTAGGTCACGCTAAAATCGCGTTTGATTGAAATTAATCGTGAATTTAAACCTGATTTCAAAAATTGAAATTTCTGTCATGTCACGATTCATTTTAAAAACGTTGACTCATCTTCCAAAGATTTTTCTGCAAACTTGAGATTTTGGCGAAAGATCAAAGTTGGGTTATTTTGGACTGGGAAAATTAGAGGGTAGTTTTTGGTCGCATTTTTGGCTGTCAAGTTGGTTCAATTGACGGAGAAAAATCATGAGATGATTGAGGGCACCTTGGTTGATTTTATGGGGGCCAATTTGAGTCTAATTGGAGAAGAATTGAGATCAAATTAGAGGGAAATGGTCCAAAATTCGTAGGACCAAGGGGCAGCAACATTTGGACCACTTGGATGGCTTGCTAAGAAAGCTTAGATGCTGCAAATTGGCTGAGGATGACAGCCAAGGGCTGGTGAGGCATGAACTTGAGTGTTCTAGATATTTTGTGGCCCTTTCATCTTCAGCAGCTTCTTCTTCTTCCTTGGACTACTTTCTCCATTGTTAGAGAGTTTGAGAGCTAGAAAATACAAAGAAAGCCAGCCAAGAGCCAACAGCAGCCGTCGGAGCCCTCTCGCCGCCCGTCTGCCCGTTGTCAAGCCCCTGTCGTCCCAGCTCTTGCTCGCGTCCAGCCGCCATCCCAAGCTGCCCCGGTCGCCATCGAGACCTACTGGCTGCTGTCCAGTCGCCGTTCGCCGTCGTCCAGCCAGCCAGAACCACCGCTTGGCCTCGTTGCAGCCGCCTAGCCACCCGTGTGATTGTTTCAGCTCAAGCCGAGCCCCAACAAGCTTTCTCGGCCCAAAGTAGAAGCCGAACCTCAGCTGTGGGCCGAGATCTTCTAGGCTCATTTTAAGGCCCATCTAGACCTTTGTTGGTGTCGCTGCAGGCTTGAGTGTTGCTCACCTCCACGTTGCCGTTGCCGTGGACTCACCGGCCCATTAAACCGATGAGTTTACTTGCTAAACTTTGCTTAGGGAGTTAATAACGCTTAGTGGATCATTAGTTTAGTCTAATTAGGGATTATGTGGTTAGTTAATTTAGATTAGTGATTTAATAGCTTAATTATGCTTGTTATGTGGTTAGAATAGATTGATTAGGGGCTAAAGAGATTGTACTATTTATCTAGATAGGTTTAGAAATTTTCTAGGCTCGTTAGGTGGTTAGATTAGCGTTTCCGGCCTAAGTTAGTATTTATTGTATTTAGTTTACATTATTTAATTAGTTTTGCTATTTATTTAATTATTTAATATTTTCCGAAAATTATCCCGGGATAGCCGGTGATCGAAATTTCATGCTGATTGCAATGATGTGCTTAGTTTATGTAATTGAATGCTAAATTGTGCAAATTGGGTGGTGATTGTGATTTTGAGGTATTATTTAAAAAATCGGAAATTTTAGTATTTAATCATAAAATACCAGGCGTTGGTTTTTTATGTTAAAAATGTTTTTATGTGCAATATTAAATAGTGGGATTTTTTAAAAGGGAGATATTGCATTTTTGGCTTAAATTGACCGTGTACCCACACAACGATTATTTTTATTGAGTGTTTTTAATACAAAAAAAAAGAAGAAGGCCAAGTCATTATTTTAATTGAGGCATTTGAGTGATGGCTAAGTGAACCTGTCCCCGATGTACGTCGGTAGGATGTTGCCCCCATATGGGATGCCCTTGGACAACGGAATCTGATCGCAGTAGATTCTAGACCGATGTTCCTTTGGGAATGCTGTTCCCGATGTGTGTCGGTGGATGTTGCCGTGCTCAAAGGAGTGAGACGAAGCCTGGCTATGCCAGAAGATTGATGTGCGTCGATATCTTGTGCCTGTGCGGGCAGTAATCAAGTTGGAATGTGTGCTTAATTGAAATTGAAGCACCGGATTATGGGACAAAATTGTGTGACACGGTATGAAATGTGTCATAACGATTTGGCCTTATAATCGGGACCCTTGTGATTGATGGATTGATTGATTGATCGATTGTATTGATTGTATTGATTGAATTGATTGATTGAGTATGTGAATTGTACTGATATGCATGAGGGAACTGAGGCGAGGTAAGTCCTCTGTTTTGTGTGTATAGATTACCTTTAGGCGTATTTCCTTTCTAGTCGGAGTTTAGGAGGTGGACGTGTTGAGGCGTTGTTTCACCCCATCGTGGGCTCAATCTTTTCAGGTTCTTAGATGATGGCCCCTTTAGTATGTTATGGTCAGCCTCGGAGGGTTACTGAGCAGATTACTGACTTCCTTATTCCCGGAGGCCACTGGGTCTATGAGCTCGTAGTGACCACCGTCTGGGTCGATGAGGGCCTATCTCAGAGGGTACCTCATCGATTTAGGGCGTGGTTTTGCCATAGGCTCAATGGATATAGAGTTGGTCCCCTCTAGGGTTTTGAGATCCCCACTGTGGTAGTCGATGCTGCTCTAGGCGAGCGCATGGCTGACCCTCCTGATGGTGCTGTGGTGGACCCAGCGCCCTCAGAGCCTGTGGAGTTCAAAGGATCGGTGAATGTGTCTGACTAGTGGGTCGTAGGACAGTTTCCTTTTTTAGGGCCGATCTTTTTGGTAGACAGACTAGTTTTGTATATAAACCTAGTTTGTTTATAAAAGCGTGTTTTAGTTGTGAATTTGTTATCCTGCTTTTCTGTTCCATGCTGTTTACTGTCAGGGGATTTGTTTATTCGCTTCCGCATGTGCAATAAAATGAATGGGTTGGTGACGCATCTTGGGACGTCGCAATTTCATCGACCATCGAGGGATGTGCGCACGCTTGAGGTTCGGGGCGTGACAGGGGATGTCAAGAAAAACCTAATTCTTGTAACTAATCCTTCATTCTTAATGCAAGATTGCAATGTTTTGGCTTTCATGGGAGAAGTTCTCAGATACTTGACCACTTTCCCAATCATGCAATGGATTCACCTACCATAGCCAAGCCATCTCTCACAATCAAGTTTACTATATGAGTGATGCACCTCATATGTAAAACATTACCATTAAGGATCATTAACCATTCTCTTGAAAGTTTTTCTTCAAATAACCAATTGAAACATTATTCGAACTAGTATTATCCACGACGATTGTGGACACTTTTTTTTGTTCTATTCTCCACTCGTAGATACATTTCTCCACCATTGTCTATCTCCCTACCCCTGTGACTATGCATCACCATAAGATTGATGATTCTTTTATACAATCTCCAATTTTCATCAATAAAATGTGTAATGAAGTACAAATAATTCAAATTTTGAATGGAAGTCCATGTATCAATTATAAGTGCGATCCTAGAATTAAACTTACCAAAATAAGTCTTCAAACAAGTTCTTTCGCTGAGATACAACTTCATGCAATCTCTAGCCACTATAAACCATAATATATGTTGGAAGAGAGGTTGTAACTTGGTAGCATGCTCATGAAATCGACATGCTCAATTGAGGAAAAACATCGTTCATCAACTATGATGAATTGAGCAAGTTTTTGCCTACAACGATCTTGATTAGACACTACCAGTATTAGTATGTCCACTTGCTTTGTAATCGTTTGCTATGAAACGTGTGTTTACATGTCATGTTTTATCGCATGAATGGATCAATTGAAAACATAGCCTCATCAAGATGTCTGGAGGAGGATGAGGTGGCCGAAAGTCCGAAAGTGGGAGGTAGTAGATCAATGTCCAATCCAATCTTCATTCATTGTATTCATTTAATCACAATAATGTCTCGGGTTTTTAATTCAAAGTTGTAATAAACACCCGACAAGTTGTTGGTCTGTCTTTTCGCGCATCTAGAATAGTTCATTTCTTTTGGATGTTTACTTCATGCAAATGCAAATTTCATTAATTGTGTGTTTCATTTTGTACCATGATTAGCATTAGTGTTAGGGGTGTGCAAAATACCCGATTTCTTGAGGGAATCGGTCATTCCAATTTATGGGAACCGGTGGGTACCGGTCCGGTTCCCAATTCCATGGGCGGATCTGCCCACCCACCCACTCAGCTCATCTCACTCCCTTCTATGGGTGTGCAAAATACCCGGGAACCGCTCGGACCATATTTGTAAATTCGCTGCGTTTCTTCTCCCGTCGTCCGCATCTCCACGTACTTAAATTTGGTTTTTCTTTCTTTGGCTTGCTTTGATGTCACGAAATCATTCTATGTTGAAAACTAAAATTGTTTCATGTCAAGATTGGTTCCATGGATCCACCCGGGAACCAGACCGGACCGGCGGTCCAGTTCTCGGGTGGATCCATGCAACAAACGGGTGGATTCCGGTTTTAATTTTTCGGAACTGGTCCTTAGCAGGCGGTTCCCAGTTCTAGGTTGGGAACTGCCCGCTCGGACCATGCACACCCCTAATTAGTGTAGCATTGCAAAGAATCACCCATGTGTGATCACATAGTGATACTTTAGACATAATTTGCACAAAAATGTTAAAAATGAATGCATGATCACTTTAGGTAACAACCAAACCAATTTAGGTATCAAAATGACGTTAATAAAAATATTAACGTAACCCAAGTTCTCGAACCTACAATCTCTAGTTCTGTGGAAATTGAGGGAGCATCTCGACACTCAATTGGGTAATCTAGCTGACCCCCAAAAACGGGGTAAGTGGTGACTCCTAGTTAACATTTTAAGTTATCTAAAGAACTTTAAAATGAACTCCTGTCATGCGAGGTATGGGATTGGGACAACCCATGTTTACAATAGATAGTCCATTTGCAATGTTAGCAAAATGGAAGTTCATTCGAGAATACCATTTGTACGAACCATTCGGACTGTCTTGTAAGTGAATACCTCTAAATCTAATTATCAATCTATCCATTAAATGACTTTTCACCTCAAGGGGTAGGTTGGGATAGTCAATTAATCATAGGTATACTGGTTTAGGGTTTTTCATGGCATTAACCCTTATATATGCATATGGACATGCCACATATTCGTTATTGGCATATCATCTCACCCCAACTCGCAAGGCATCATGACATTGGGGCATCTCAACTCTGAGGCACGAGGCATCCGAACCTCAAGACATCTTGACCACTTTTGAAGCATTCCGGCTCATGGAGCATCCCAGCTCTGATGCATCATCATTACTAATATGTGAATGATGGAAATGGTTTTCATAATACTTTATATTAAATCACATAGCAATAGTGCATATGATTATAATCATATGATCATGTGGCATCCTAGAATTTCATGACAACCTCTAGATGTGTTATGAGCCATGGATAGATGATGGAAGTACAATAAAATTATGTTGTAGCCATTTGATCCATGATTTGCAATAAGTTTAAGGCCAAGCTTTTAATGGATAATTATTTGATGGAAAAATTCCATTCTTAGCTATGTGTTTTATAAGTTGGAATTTATTAATTTATGTTGCAAGTCTTATGGTTTTATGAATTTCAATTAGGTATTTATATAAGTAGGAAATTAAGGTGGACTATTAGGAATGATGGTGGGTTGGATATTTAAGGACCAAACCAGCCCATAGCCCCACCATTTGACCGGCCCAAGAAGCCCAAAGGGAGGGCTGTTGTCGACCATGGAAGAGAGGAACGGAGGGAGAGGAGTCCGGCCCATTCGGCCCATCATGTGCATGGGAAAAATGCCAAGTGGCTAAGGGGATTGGCCAAGTGGCATTTGCATGCAATCTAATGATTGCAAATCATTGCAAAAGGGAAGAAAAGAGAGGGAGAGTGGGCGGAGTGAGTGAAGCAACTGAGAGGGAGAGAGAGAGCTACCGTGTGAGAGAAGGAGAGAAAGAGAGGAAGAGAGGAAGAGAGGAAGGAAGAGGGAGACCGAGCCATCTTGCCCCGCCGTTTGCTTGCTGTGTTTTACTTGGATTAGAGGCAAGTAGAGTCTATTGATCTACCCTTTGCTTGATGTGTTTTGTGTGATGAATGGTGCATTTCGGATGTGGATGAAGTGTGAAATTTCGAAGTTATAGGAGCTATGTTCAAATCTAGTATTCTGTTTCTGAAAAAAAAAGCAGTCCGACCTTTGATGATTTCGTGAGTTGCATGCAATGTTCTAGTTGGAATTTGACTTTAACTTCTTCACAAAAGTTGTAAATAACTTCTTGGAGAATAACATATCAAAATTTGAGAGGAAAAGAACAAGTATAGGTCGGTGAAATCATTTTTCTTTGATGAAGCTAGATCTGGAAACTGTTATGATGATCTATTGTGATTCTGTGAATTTCGTGCAAGTATCCAGTCCGAATTTGTTCTTGTTCTTGATAAGAGTTGTAGAAGACATCTTGAGGAGCAACATACTCAAAATTTGAGGATAAACGTACAAGTAATGATCGGGGAAAACGATTTTCTTTGAAAAGGACGAATCTGGACAGTGAACCGAGAGTTAGGGAGAATTACAAAAATTATATCTTTTAATCCAGAAGGAATTTAAATTCGATTTCTTCATGAGACCTTTTACCTTTAGATCTCATATATAACATATTAAAATCTCAGAGTTTTCGGAGTTCATTTAATGGCTTAATCGAAATTATTTCCAAAACTGTGCAAAAGTGGTACTGGAAATTTTGTTGTTGTGATGTATGGACTTATGCGATTGATGTGGAACTTTCTCGACATGGTATTCTTCATGAAATATCTTCCTCTGGATCTTGTTTACTTCATGTTAAATTTTTAGAATTTATTGAGATCGTTTACTAATTTTTCCAGAATTTTTATTAAAAAAGTGCATTATGCTTTATCCGAAATTTGCTGTATTTTCAAGAATAAATGGACTGCTCTACGAAATATGATGTCTTGAGTGGTTATATATGCTGCATATATAGTGATGTTTGGCATATCATGTGACATCAAAAGATGGTTTAGACCTTTGATATTGTTGCATCAAATGCCATGATGAAAATGAGACATATATGAGATTATATATATTGTGATAATAACGAGACCGTCGGAGGTGTGAGCCGACAATGCCTCGGGGGTTTCGAGATGCCCAGAGGTTTGTGTTGGATGCCCGGAGGTTTGTGCCGGAGGTCCTCAGGAGTTTCGAGATGCCTGGAGGTTTGTGCTGGAAGCCCTGGAGGTTTGTGCCAAGGGGATTTCTCGTGATGCTAGTTGGGATGTGAGATGCTCGGAGGTTTGTGTCGAAGGCTCCTTGCAACGCCGGGTTGGGTGCGAACGATAAATTGAGGGATGCAAACATTGGTTCCTGGAAGAAAAACAATGAGATCCTTGTGAAAGATAAATATTGAAATTGAATCATGTGCATGGGTATATGCATATGGCATGATGCATGATCTGCTTATGAAAGTGAATTGATGTTATTTGATATTAAGAATGTGATCATGAAGGCTTGAATGGATCTCATGGGGATGTATACATGATTGTATGAATTATGTGAATCATGTGTATGTATGTGCATATGGCATGGGATGAACCTCATGGAAATACAAGTATGACTGCATGGTGATATGTGCACGACCGCATGGTGATGTATGCTCGATAGCATGGATGATATGTGCTTTACTTGTGATATCTTGATTGTTTTGCCTAATGCATTGTGTAGTTTGATGGATCTTTACTGTTGAGTGGTTGTAGTCACCCCTTTGGAGACCAACATTTCAGATTGAGCTATGCCTCTAGCACCTGTCACGCTTGGTACGTTTTATGGATTATCGTATGATGTCGAGGTTGAGTGCACGGAGCACCCTTGCTTCGGTGTTCATGGTTTGGTGTTTATCCGCCTCCGTGTTTTGGTTATGTACGACGTGGACTTGCCTGATGGCCCTATAGTACAAGAGTTTTTGTCTGTCCATGTTCGCCGAGATGGGAGAATGATGGGGATGCTACCGCCGCTACTGGCCAATGCACCAGGATGGGTGTGATAGGAGTGTGACTGGTGGAGGTTGCCACTTTTTTCAGGATGGTCGACACTAGCTGATGGATAGCTGAGTTATAGTCTTGGCCCTTTTGTCATACTGACTTGTGAAATCCATCTTAGTATGTAAATAAAAGTGATCTGGCCCTAAGATGCATATATATATGAAAGTTTGTAGTTGGTGTGTATTGCATTGTATTGTTTGGTTGTGTATGGGTTAGGGAGATGATAAGTATGCTTCCGTTATATGATCTGCACTAGGACCGATTGAGATGGTACGAACCCCCAGGATTTATGGACCCGCTGCAATTGAAATGGTATAAGAGTGGAATGTTATTAGGACAAGTAAAAAGGTAAGTAGGTAAGTGGACTGTGGCGACCCTAGTGGATCGGGGGCCGTGTCGAGGGGTGCCACAAATCACCCTTGCATCAATTACGAAATCAACACTTCTTTCAAGAATTGACATTTGACACACATCTTTTCATGCCAATCATACTCGGAATACACTTACCTTACCCTTTCATTGATAAATAGGTAATGACAAGCTTAATTCTCATGCGAGCAATAATAACATATTCAAAAAATTGGCAAATGGGCATACTTGGCAAATGGATATGAACATTAAGTGGTTATATTTAGCAAATGGGTATATACAGTAAGTAGTCATACTAAACAAATGGATATGAGCAGTAAGTGGTTATACTGAGTAAATGGATATACTCAATAAATAGATATACTTAAACAAATGGATATACTCAGGCGAGTGGATATACACATGCAAGTGAATATACTTAACTCCAGCAGGTGAATCTACCCAAGCAAGTAGTTATATCCAGGCAAGTGAATATACTTAACTCAGGTAAGTGAATATAATTAGTAAGTGTGTATATTCAACTCAGGCAAGTGAATATATTAGTAAGTGAATATACTCAAGTAGTAAGTTAATATAAGCAATGGTTGGTGAGTATAAGGTGAGTATAAATAGCGGCTGGTGGGTATAATGTGAGTATAAGCAGTGGCTGGTGACTATAAGTAATGGTAAGTGAATATAAGCGGTAGCTGGTGAGTTAAAATGCCCATATTTATTATTTTCACATACAACACACTATCACCACTCAAGGAAATTAATCAAACGCATTTAAGCATGTAAGAATTCATCAAACAAGTCAAATAAACACAATAACTCAACATGCCACTACTAAGACTTGCTCACAAGAATTCAATCGAAACTAAAATTAATTAAATACCAACCAAGTCAAGAGTGCTAAGTATATTAACCTAATTAAGTTTTTGGCTCGGGTTTTGGTTTAAAGAAAGAAACCAGCGATGGATGGGAGCATTGGAGATTCTCAGGAGATTTAATACATGAATTAAGGGGGAGCAAAGCTGACACGTGCAGTGGGATGAGTTGCAAGTGTGAGTTGTGTTAGAAAGTCTCACATTGGAGAATTGATGTGGTGTGAAGCAGTCGATATACGTTAGTTAGCTCATAAATAATTAGTTTAAACTTTTGGATGAAAGTGAATCCAATTGGATATGTTGATGGGCTCGGACCTCTTGATGATCTTTATGGTTAAAGGTATTGGACTTCTATCGTGTGCTCCCAATAATGTTCAAGCACCACATTGAACAAATTAAAAGTTCAATAATGATATTATATATTGGATGAAAGTTCAGAGATCATTGATGTCAATTTTCCATAAAAAAAGGCATGCGGTATTAGAAAAATAAATCAATTGGTAACTTAAAATTGGATTTATTTTAATAGTTAAGTACATTAAATTATTGAAATAAACAAAAAAAATTACTCGATTTAAACAATAAAAAGATTAGCTAGTTATAGATATCCTAAATGTGGATTTATTATTTGTGTTTTTACCCTTAATATAGTTTTGGAATGAGTGATTTATTGTGTTATTATTTGTGTTTTTACCCTTACTTTGGGCATCCATTTATCATCGAATAAGGCTAATAAACATAGTAATGAGTTATAACTTAGTCATTAAAAAAAATGAGCTAATCTTTTTTCTAAAGAATATAGCATTGGATAAAGACATCCATATTCTAAATAAAACGAACTGAACAAGATGCCGACAAGTTCTAAACTCAAATTTTCAAATGTTTCAATCATATATGCATTCTTTCTAAATTTTAATTATAAAAACCTTCATGTTATTTTTAAATTTAAGCATTTTCCAATTTCTTATTGTGGTTGCACGTACGCATGTCCAACACACTTTTATAGAATAACATAAGTTATAACTTTATTGATATCAAATTAGGTCAATATCATGAAAAACCCCCAATTGGTACACTTGTGACAAATTTACCCAAAACTATTTTTTTTAATCACAAAAATTCCCAAATTAGTACACTTATGAGAGATTTACCCTTGTCGCGACTCGACCCCCGGTGGCCCACCTGGTGAGAGCAGGAAGGTAGGGTTTAGAGGTGAGTGACCATGAAATTGTCCTCACAACACGTAACTCCAAGGATGCCATCACCTCATCCTTTGGGGTTGGCACCACAAGGTCTCTCGATCATGGTTGTGAGCTCTCCCAAGCTCGTACCTTTCATGAAAGCAAAATTTTGTGGTGACTATACCCTGGTGCCATTTTTGTCAAAAAGGCAAAAATGTGTAAAGGTAAAGTTTTAGAGACATTTGGTTATGAAAGCTCACCCAATGTACGCCCCCCCAACAAAATGTCATCACCTCATATTTGTTGTCGGAGTCATCACTAATTGAGCTTGCAATCACAACCATGAGCTTTTCCAAAGTTCACACCTTGCACGACGAGTAGGTTCATTTTTTATTTGTGTTTAGATAACCTAGAATATGATTCTAGGAGTCGCCACTAACCTTGTTTTTGGGGGTCGGCTAGAAAACCCAATCGAGGGTTAGGAGTGGTCCCTCAATATCTATGCAACCAGAGATTGTAAAGTTTAGGGACTTGGGTTACGTTAATATTTGTATTAATACCCTTTCCGTACCTAATAATTTATCGCGTTTCCTAAGGTATCCATGCGTGTCTTTTTTACTTTTTCATGCAACAAGAAATTAACTAGGTGATCATGTGTGGATGATCACTTTCATGTCATTCTATTTCTATTAAAGAAGAAAAGGAAAGAAGACAATCGATTGAAATTTAAAGATAGTATTGTAAGTATACACTCAAAATAGTTTAAGGAAAGCGGTAAAACTAACATGCAATCCTAAAACAAAGGTAAAGAAAATAAAATGAAGAAAAGAAACCCACAACTTGTCAGGCATTTATATAATACAAAGCAACCTAAAACAATATGAAAAGAAGAAATGCACAATAAACAGACAAAATAAAAAACAATCAAGATATCAAATCAAAGTGCTTAACTAATCAAACATGGCATCGGGGTTAGCTTTTGTGATTCATGCAACGAGCTCCACTAAGACTCCTACCCAATTCATTTTTAAATGACTTGTAGTCATTGGTCACCATTTGTGTTCTCACATAACAACAATGCTAGAAGACCTAGTGTGACCTAAGATACCCCACGAGATCATGCATCACACCTAAATGTACATCCAAAATACACATGCATAGTTAAAAGTAAACATGCATGGAGGCCATCGGGCCTTGGTTTTCAATCAATCAAGCAAATTAGTGAGCTAACATCAGATCACTGATTCAATCATCATGTGCCAAAGACATCCACACATATTATCTAATGAACAAAAGGATGTTATGCATGTAGAATCCATGTGATGCCTCAAAAAGGTTTAGGATGTACTTGAAACATTGATTTGAAGCAAAATGATGAGCTAATTTGACATAGGTGCATCTCGGTTATGGAACACATTTAATTGCCAAAGCTAATCCGGGGCGCATATCATGCACTACTAACGGACGTTGCAGGCATTTTAAATACGACCTAAACCTAGATAAGTTTAATGTCGAATCCAAAAGGAAGTGATGTAGGAGATATATAATTCCATTATAGCTATGGGGCACATTTAATTGCGAAGGCTAATCTGAGCCGCATATTATGCACTACTAACGGATGTCATAGGCATTTTAAATACAACCCAAACTTAAACCGAATTAATTTCAAATCAAAAGTTGATGGATGCTAAAACGGTTAATGTTGGAGGCATCACATACACCAAAATCACTTTGACATGCAAAAATCAAATTTATCATAAATCCGAAAGAAATTGACAAAGGTCACTAGATGAGCTTTTTATTTTTCAAGGATTTTTGACAACAAAGAAAATGATATTGAGATAAATCTCATGGAGATAGCTAATCCCAATTCAGCATGAAGGAGATCCTAAAGAATTCTAGAAGAAAATCACAAGAAGGAATCATAACAAAGAACATCAAATACGGCAATCAAGGTAAGAGCAATTGGGGAATGACCCATGGAAAATTGATCCTAAAAGAATCACAATACATCAAGCACTCAATAAGGAACAATTTTTGTGAAGGAAGTTTTCTAAGATAAACTACTGTTGGCACCTAATTTTGACTTTGCTACTTGTTTGTCATATAAAAATGTCAAAATTACATTAAGCATTTGATAACATTGCATTTAGGTAACAATAATATTTAGGACCAAACTTATCCGATTTAAATTTGTTCTTAAAAAAATTTGTTCTAAAAAAATAGAAAATAGAAAAGAAAGAGGTTGTGGAGGGAGATCTTGAAAGGTTTTAGATTTTGGAGCCATTTTCTTGTTGCGTGTATCCCCTCTTTTCGGAAGATGATCATCAGCAGTTGAGTGAATATATGCAATTATCTTGGAAAATCTTCACTTGCAAAACACACTTTGTTCTCTATAAATAGAGAGTGCAAAACTTCGTGTAAGGGGGGAAGGAATTGAAAAAAAAGGTTTGTGAGGTTTCATGGGGGACTTCATTGAAGGAAAGTAAGAAAGAGGTGGGGAATTAGCGGAGTGCTTGCGAGTGACATAGGTGAAAAGGAAAGGAGAGAATAGAGGAAAAAACCTCGGGAGAGAGAGGGGGAGAGAAGCATGGTCGAGATCCCTCATGACCCTGCCTTGCTATTTCGCCTACTGTCGAGCACCACCATAACTGCTACCTCCCTCGTGATTTCGTCTGACGTCGCCGCTGTATTGCTCATGTGAAGCCCACATCTTGCAGGCTCCTCGCTACTTGTCACGATTTTGACGCTGGCGCTACTCCCCGCCTACGCCTGCTACTCCAAGACGCTTGTTGCTTCCCGATGAGTTTTCGTAACAATCAACATTGCTCGTTGTCCGTTGCTTTTTACTGAGTTGTGCCATTACCTCGCACTGACAAAGTGTTGCATATTGCCTTCCCGACATTGGGTTCATCCTTTATCCAAATCAGTCCATCAACGCGGAGGTTGATTTTTCCCGTGCAGGTTTTTGATTCATTGGCTGGGCCTCATAGTGGTGTAATCATTGTTAGACCGCTGACTTTTAATTACCGGTTACTCACCAAGCATGGGTGAATTCTCGGTCATATCTCATTTGTTGGTCTACAAGCCTTGCTGCCGCCCCCTTGAGAAAGCCATGCCCTAGACTTGGTAATCTCTTTAGACTAAATTCAGTTCAAATATTCGGTTTACTAGTTTGTGATTCTGACTTGATTTGTTTTGATATATTTAGTCATTATCCGATTACGAAATTTGTCATATTAAGTCATAATAAACAAGAATATTGAGCCGCAAGACGTCGAATTAGATGCGTAATTTGATTAATTAAACGTTATGTACACGTTGCATATCATTCATGTTTAAAGCAATGCATGCTGATCTTTAAAATTCTTTCGGAGTTAGGATAGTATAGAGTTTTCTTTAATAAAACAAAAACCAAATAAAAATGTTATTTAAGTCATATAGATTTCATAGTATGCATGTCGTATGTTGCACGTTAGTTAATGAGTCACATGTTCATTGTCTAATTACTCTAGTAATGCAATGGAGCCATAATTAATTACTGTGTTACATGCATTATTAATGATGTATGTAGTTCAATTTTTTTCTCAAAAAAAGAAAAGAAAGAAGAAAATGCCAATAGATTAGCATTGCATCGTTAGGTCACTTTCTTTTCAATAAAAGTTATTAAGTCATGTTAGTTTTTTTTAGACCTATTTAAAAGGGAAACACAAAGGTCTTTTGCTTGGTTAATTAATAGGGTAAATTCATAATTAATCCTATTTCATGTCATTGTTATTTCATGTAAGCTGCATATAAAAAAAAGAAAATTTATCGGAATTGCATTATTTTAAAAAGAAAGATCATAAAAAGAACAGGCATGCACATAGAATTACCATGTCATCTGTTCCATATCATGTAGTACATTCATATTTAGGATCATGTTAATTAGATTGCACACATGTCATGATGGTTCAAGTTATGTCATAAGAATTGTGTCTCACATGTTATTAAAGTAAAAATCATGCATACTAAGATTGCACATAATTAACATTTAGAAAAAAATAAAAATCAGGTGTCTTCATTTAGAAATCATGTTTAGGGCATACATTTTTAATCAGTGTTTTGTAAGTGTTTTTTTTTTTTTTTGGGTAGGGAGCATTTTGTAAGTGTTTTAGTGAATAAACCTTAATAAAGTTGCAGTTTGTTTTGCTTAAGGTTAGTTTACAATTTATCATTTGGGTTTATTGAATATTATTTTATTAATTGTGTATCCACGTGACCACCCTTTGCATATTAGTAGCTTAGGTTAAAATTAATCAAGACTGCTTGCAAAATATTTTTGAAATTAAAATGAAAATGTATCGAAATGGCGTTTGATTAATTTAGCGTAATCGTGTCTTCGGACCTATTGAATCTCTGGTTCGCAAAAGTAAAGTATTCTCCCATACTTTACTATACTTTACTTGGGTTTCTAATCAACCCTAAGTGGTTAGTGGCGTCTCTAAATTGAGTAAAATTGCATGTTTAAATGGGTTAGTTTTTTAGTGTCAAGTTGTGATTGGTAGGACTTGGGAGGGTTCATGCAAAGTCTTTGGACTTAGTAATCCATTAGCTTTCTCTTAGGCAATTCACCCTTAGGAAGGTCGTGACAGCTTAGCGATTCCACTTGGGACGAAGTTAAAACTCATAGTGGACATAGGCCTGTTTCTTTTCAAACATATTTTTTGTTTGGTAGCATGAAAACAAGGTATGCTTCTAACATGAAGTATTAAATGGTTTTGCAGAAAAGAGTTATAAGGGGAGTAGTGCTTGTTAACCCTTTATTTTTTAGGAAGGTGTTGAGATTGAATGTTTCTCTTACATTGAAGTGTTGTTTGTATTGCTAATTGTTGTGCATGATTTTAAAATGGTTTTAACACAACACATCGCACACACAACTTGCTGTTGGACTTGGGCCGCATTTAAAGATTCTAGGATGGTGTTGAGAAATGGGCCAACCTTGAACGTGAGACTACGATGTAGAGGTTGCCTTTCTCAACTCTCGTTGTGACCCAATCTTGTCGCTCATATCCCTCTCGAGGAAAGGAAAGGGGAAAGGTCGTTGTCACGATTCCAACTCCATCTCCAGGGTCACAAGCGATGGGGGTTATTCTTGCGATGTCCCAGACACATTGCCATCCCATTCTTTTTATATTTTCATTGAGCATATGTGGAAGCGTTACAAACAACACCCAGACAACAATAAGCAGCCAGGAAAACAACCACTTACAAATATACAACTATATTAGTTACATTTACAGGCCCTATTGTCATGGGCCATTATATTTACAATCACTACATTTTCTACGCTCAAAAGGCTGGGTAAACCTTAGCTCCTCTAGTAAGATTGCAACTCTAGCACTAGTGGGAGACCTCGATGCCTTCAATCTTGAAAAGCACCGGGTGAGTCGTATACTCAGTAAGTAAAACCCACTAATTTTCAGATAGGAGGATGCCTCGCCTATCAACAAGCATATAACTCATCCAAAACATTAGTCAATGACAGATCAACAACAAAACAAAAGCTTTGTCTTGGATGAAATATGAGGAATCCTCAATTAATAGTATGCAAGCATAAACCAATATTTACCCACAACATGAGGAACTCACGCCCCACTCAATATTATACAAGCATAAATAAAATTCATTCCAAAGTATGAGGAACTCACGCTGTGACATCCTGAATTTCTCAACCTGTTTTCTACTGAATTAATCGGGTATTTTGTTGATGCATTTATAGGGCTATTCTCAAAGCTGATCACTCTTGAGATAACTAGATTGTCTGGGTAAGTAATTAAGAAAATTTAAGGCAATAAACTTGAGAGTTCGATCAAGAATCGGCTTCTTGACCGTGCTCATCTTTAGAGGTCATTGCGGCACAGTTAAAAATCGATTTAAGATCAGAGATATGTCTGTTCGATTGAGACGTATGGCCGATCGTGGGTGACTTCACTAAATTGGGAAATTCTCGTCGACCGACACTAATTTGGTTTTACTGTCGTTTTGGTACCCTGTGTTCGTAATTGAATTCTCGAGATTTTCACAACAATCGAGAGTCACCATTGAGTCGAATGGGTTCATAGTGGTTCGAAGAAAATCGACCATGGGTCATTTGCCTTAAAAAGTTCTGAAAACCACCCGGTAGCCTAGGTCACGCTAAAAACGCGCCAAATGGAAATTAACCATCGATTCAAGTCTGATTTCAGAAATTAAAGGTTCTGTCATGTCACAATAAATTCTAGGATCCACGACTCAGTCTCAGAAGATTTTTCTGTCAATCGAGGCTTTTGGGGAAAAAAGTCAGTTTAAGGCCGTTTTTCGTTCAGTTGAAGTTGGGGATTAATTTTGATGGTGAAATCGAGAAGCATAGGGGATTCTTGAATGAGGAAAATAATCAATTTGATATTCGAGACATCAATTGATTTTTGTGAGAGTTAATTGAGAGAAAATCAAGAGGGAATTTGGATGCAGAATCGCAAGTGGGGACCAAGTGCTCTAGTTGGGAATTCTTTTGGGAATAAATGAGCTAATTCAAAAGAAAATGGGATGAGAATTTCCTATGTTAGGAAATTCTTTTTAGTTCCCTCCCATTTCCTTTTTCTCTTTTTCCATTTTTGGCTAAGCACCATTTGGTCCCTTTTATTTCCTTTTCTTCTTTTCCTTTGGCCGAATCTCTCTCTCTCTCTCTCTCTCTCTCTCTCTCTCTCTCTCTCTCTCTCTCTCTCTTTTCCCTTGTTCGAATTGCCCCCTCCACCGAATGCTTGGATGTCTCCCTCTTGGCTTTTTCACTTTGACTTTTCAAACTTCTTCACTCTTATCTCTTCTTCTCTCTCTTTCCTCTCTCCCCCTCTCGTTCAAACGAAAACAGAAGCCAAACAAAAGCCGCAAGCGCACGAAGATAGGAGCCGCTCGTTGCCGCTTGCGCTCTGCCACCCGTGCATCGCTCGCGCTCTGCCGCTCGCCTTCATCTCTTCCTCATCCCCTCAGCTGTCGTCGCCACCCCCTTCTCTTCCTCTCTGTTTGTGTGAAGACAGAAGATAGCAGAAATGGAAGCAGCGGCCATCGTCACCTGAAGACCGGAGCTGTTGTCGCCATCGCAGCCACGCCGGGCCGCCGTCCGCTCCACCCGCATGTCGCCGCCCACCACTGTTCATCTCCAGCTCGCCTGCTCGTGCGTCATTCATCCCATCCAGCTGAGCTGTTGCCTCTGCCCAACCTTGTTCGGCCACCACAGGCCGTGGCCCGATGCCCTCCGGCCATCGTCCGGCCTCACCGGAGCTCCCCTCACCCTCCGCCGGCCTCGCCTCACCAGCTTAGCCACTGGACGGGCTTCGTCTAGCCAAGAACAGTGGTTGGAAAAGTGGGTTTCTAGCCCTGTTCAAGGCCCTCTTTGGGCCGTTTCCGGGCCTCGAACTCGAGAGTTACTTTGGGAAGTATCGTTCCTCGCGTCGTCCCCATCGGATTGATCCGACTTGCGTTTAATTCTGGTGAGTAATCTCACTAATCCTTGCTTAGGAGACTAATGATGCTTAAGGGTTTATTAGTTTTAATTAATTAGGTTTAAGTGATTAGATTAGTATGGATTAGTGTTTATTAGTCAATTATGATGCAAATTAGACAAATTGAGTGTGCATTTAGCAAGTAGACGTGGTCTACTATTTATTGAAGGTAGCTCTGGATTTTTCCCGACCTTTATCGGGCTTCAATTTGACAATTCGGGCCTCCTAAGTGGAATTTTTGGTATTAAATATTATTTTTCGGAAGTCAATTAATTAATTATTTATTTTCCGAAAATTCAATTGGGATGGCCAGTGACCGAAATTTTATGCTGATGATCGTGGTGTAGCCTGTTTATTTAATCAGGCTTTATTTTGAGCTAAATTGAATTTTTAATATTAATTATTTTTCGAAAATTAAGGTTGAGATGGCTGGTGACCGAAATTTTATGCTGATGATCGTGGTGCAGCCCGTTTATTTAATTGGGCTTTATTTTGAGCTAAATTGGATTTATTGTAATTAATTATTTATTTTTTGGAAATGAAGGCTGGGTTAGCCGACGACCAAAATTTCGTGATGATCGTTGTGGTGCAGTCCATTTATTTAATTAAGCTTTATTTTGTGTTGAAATGAATTAATTGTGATTATAAGATTATTTTCCTGGATGAATTAATTTGGATAATTAATTGGAAATAATCGGGTGTCAGTTGATAGCACCAAAAGTGTGTTGGTGGACGCAAATAATGGTGGGATTTGTGGAAACGAAATTATTATATTTTGGCTAAGGCCAATCGTGTACCCACGCACGATATTTTATCAATGATGATAAAAGATGAGAAGAAATGCTATGTGATGTGGCTCGGCGATTATTACATCGCTTTGGCATGTAGGATGCCTTAGAGAATGCACGTAAATTGTTGAATATTGATCATACCTGTGTGGCGATAATTGATCAAGCCCATGTGGCGATAATTGATCATGCCTGTGTGGCGTAGGACGTGCCTGCGTGGCCGTATTTCTGTGTGTCGAGTATCGTGCCCATGTGGCTGAAGGTAATTGGAATGCCTAAGAGCATGCACATGAAGTGTTTATTGTACATCACCTTGGTGAATAGACGCCCGAGAGCATTACTGTAGCTCTGTGACTGAGTGTACTATTGGAGATTATATAGTGTGGAGTGAGATGACCTAGAAATGATCCAATTGACATGTAATCGACTAGGTCGATTGATCATTGCTTTGATTTGATGTCATAATCTGATTGATTGAACTGGAATGGCCGATGAATGGTCAGATTGACATGAAATCGACTAGGTTGATTAATCGAGATATCGATCTGTGATGTGATTGCTTGGATGCCTATTGAACTATGCTAATATACAGGTGGAATCTGAGACCAAGGTAAGTCCTCTGACTCATGTGTGCATAGGCAGCCCGGTTAGCGTATTGGTTTCCTAATCGAGTCTTGGTGGGGTAGAACTTGCTAAGACGTAATCTCATCCCGGGTGTGGGACAACATTTTAGGCCCGTAGATGAGCCTGTGGAGGAGGAACCAGAAGAGGATGATGAGTCGGAAAATGATGAAGAGCTAGAAGGATGTGAGCTTAGTGAAAAAAAGTCAGAAGAGGATCAGGATGATCCTGAGTATTACCTAGATGAGGATTGAAGTCCCATCCCTTGGTGAACCCTTTGTATATGTGTAGATAGAGCGAGACTTTGAAGTTGTGAATAGTTTGTGACGTGCTCTGTCTAATGCCATGTATAAAGGTTTGGTTGTAGATTTCAATATGAAAAATATGGCCTGCTTTTCTATCCCATTGTTTTATTGTCTGGGGATTTATAACTACTTCCGCATATGCTTAATAAGTGAATGGGTCGGTGATACATAGTTCTGGGATATCGCATTCTAAAATCGACCAAATAGAAGGATGTGTGCGTGCCCGAGGATCGGGGCATGACACACGCCTCACTCATAAGCAAGCATAACGAAAATCCATTTCATAATGTGAGGAAGTCATGCACGCGAGATTCATTTATTAACAGTTGAAATCCACTGACTCTTCTGGAATCCACCGGGCATCCAAACTTAATCGAGCAACGTCCCTTAATCCAAGGGTGATGGTGGTCCTCCGACTACGCATTCGTCAAACATTCAAACTTAATCGGGCAACGTCCCCTAATTTAAGGGTGATGGCAGTCCTCTGACGATGAGTTCTTCAGGCAATATTGCCGAAATCCATTGGTCAACGGCTAGAAATTAGTCCATCGTGTGACCATGCATTACGCATCACAATCCAGTTCTTATCTTTGCTTTAGTTCAATGGCCTGTAGGCGTGCCATGCATAAGTGTGTGAAATGACTTACCGAAATCGAGACGTTAAGCATGCCGAGCACGAATCAAGGATTGCGACTTGATCTGCCATGTTTGAGCACCGATCTAGTACCCAACTTGGCTCGGGAACGATATACCTTGATATCGCACCGAGACCATGATAGGACCGGCCCGTCGTGACATGTTCATTGACCTAGTACCGGACTTGGCTCGGGAATGATATGCCTCAATACCGCATCAAGACCATGAAAAGACTGACTTGTCGTGATATGTTCACCAACCTAGTACCAAAGTTGGCTCGGGAATGATATGCCTCGATATCGCATTAAGAATAAGAAAGGACCGATATGTCGTGATCCCACATACGTCAAGGCCGACAAAGCCCTTTTTTTCGGAGCTTAAGGCATGAACTAAAACATGCACGTGTGAAAACGGTTAGAAATAGTTTTGTAAAGAAATAGCAAGCTTTCATAGAAATGTTTTTCAAATTAGTTTGAGTCAAAGCATAATCGAAGAATATCGAACAAGTACGCAAATCGGACTTCTTTCAAAGCAATTCAAGCCAAAGCATGAGGCAAGCTCAACAAACAAGAACCAAACTCAATCAACGGACAAAGTCACAACTCAACCTCAAACAAAAACAAGTCAATCAACTTTAGTCAAGGACTCGTCACACGCTCAGAATAGCGTAACACAACGTCCTAGCCAAATATTATTAAGTTCTACTTACTGTACTTCAAGGGATGGCCTAGATGACCAAGCCACGTGCAGGCTGGTGAACAAGCAAGAGGGCGTGGCTACGAGAAAGAGGGAGGGCGATGGTGAGGGTGAGGTCGAGAGAGTGAGGGAGGAAGAGGAGGTGGTATGGAAATGAAGGAAGGCAATGCCTCTATTTATAGGCAAACCCCTTATGATGATCTTTTCAAATTGACCAATCATCTTCATGTCGGTGGACAATCTAGGTTGAGGAGGAGGCAAGCTAAAGAGATGGGTGGCAAGTCTAGTCCCTAGGGGTGACAATTGCTCATCTTTCCATTGGTCCATCTAAGGGGTTGAGTCATCATGAAATAATTACATGTAATTATTATGGGAACACCTAAGCCAATGACCAAGTCTCTCCAATTTAATGTTTAGATCTTGAGTAATCATTAGGCAAGATATCTTCATATTAAAAACTTGCTCTCCAAGTTTTTAGGTTAGGAGGCATTGTGGCCTGTTCCTTTGAGGGACACCTCAACTTGGCATTGAAGAACTAGAGTCCAAAGATATTTAATGTATCCTCATCCTTAATTGAGAAGACTCTAGATTAGCCTTGCTCCTTAAGTTGGACATGCAGCCCTCTCCCCTTCCAAGTTGGGTGTGTGGCCATCTTATCCTGGGGTGAAAACAATTTCGAGTAGTTTTTGAAATCAGCATTAATACCTTATCAATTAAGCTTGAAAAAATTATAAAATTTTAATATATTGTAGATAAGACCCCAAATGACATTTTTTTTTTAATGAAAGAAGCCAAGTCCAATTTGTTTTGTGGAAAGAGCAGAAAATCACTGAACACAGCCCAAAAATTCGTCCGTCGAGCTGATTCAACGGTTGAGAGAGAGGCTCATTTCGAAATCCAAATCTTCACAAAATCTTTGAAATTTTTACATGCTGTAGAAATGGATATCCTTTAAAACTTTTATGAAGGAATCATGATTAAATTTCTAAGGGAAAATTTTATAAAAATTCGAGAAACCAACCTGGTCACCGTTTTCACTACATGGGACAAGTTCCAGATGGTGAATGATTGAGTCTTTGTCCCTGCCATTTCACCTCAGAAAAATCTGAAATTTAAGTATGTTATATATTAAGACGTTTTGAACAATATTCATGAATGAAGTTTTTCCAAATTCGATGTACAAAGAGCTCTGTAAAATTGGAAAACAGAAAAGGTCTAGGGATTTCGTAAAACTGGAGAGTCAAAACCTATGAAATCTTAAATGGCAAGCCTAAGGAGAAGGGGTGGCACCCTACTTGACTTTCAAGATCCCTTATCATCATTCTTCTAGGCTATGAGTCACTTCCTATCATTAATGAGATTATGATTCACCATCTCTTAATATATAACCATCCAAAATTTTATGATTACATTTCAAGAGTAAGACTAATGGGGCCAAGTGTCCTATTTAGTCATTATGTATTAATAAGCTACCTTCCAAGAACATTAAATACACTGTGGGAAATATCAAGTTAGAAGGCCATCTCTTTGGGCGGGAGTCAATCGAGTCCAACAATGATCGATTACCTTATTTGGCCTTAGGTTCATGCCTAAGCCATGATTGGATAAAGCTGAATGCAACCAAGCTTAACTAGTGAAACCGAGTTCGGATTTCCTCTCTATCGAGAAAAGGCTTGCAATGGGGTCCAAGGGCCAGGCCTTAGATTGGTCGACCAGTCCTCTGGTTGGTCCGTAGGTCAGTCCAGGGTCCTATGCCACAATTTATGGCCAGTTTGACACTGAACCTCGTTGAGTTTATTTGATCAATGGTCGGTTCTCGGTTGTCATGTAATTGTATAGGATCGATCAATTTGCCTCAACTCACGGCCGAATTGGATTGGTCCATGATCATCCATGACCGGTACAACGATTGGGCGGAATCACCTGCGACCGGTACAATAACCGGGCATAGTCGAGCCATGACCGTCCGCCATTTCGTAGTGGTGCGGAATCGTCCCACAACCGATCCTCATGATCAAATAACCTTTCCATGGTCAAACGGTCTATAACCAATCCTTGGGTTGCCGATCCCCGAACAAGCTACCTGGTTCATGATCGACTCTCGGGCCGGCTTATAGCCTAGTCTCGCCATTGGCGTACCAATCTTTGGCCTTCTAGTCAGGCCAAAATAGTCGTTGAAATCGAGGATGTTACAGTCGTGTTTAGGGATACTTGACCACAAAAGTTCTCTCATGGTTCTCAACCACAAGGGTGTCGTCACTTCACCCCCCGGATGAACCTCTTGTGAGTTTCCTTAATTGTAATCGCAAGCTCTACCAAGCTCATATCCTACGTAATAGCAGAACGTGTCGTGACCCTACCTCAATGTCACAGTACGTCTTGATTGATGGTTTTAAGGTAAAAAAGAATCTGAACATAAATGTGAGTTTAAGGGTATTTTTAACAACCATGATAGCTTTATTGAGATGTACATCCACCCAATATGGCACCAATTCATGTTTATCGGTTTCACCATCTCAAGTATGCTAAATCATGATTGTGAACCTTTTCTTGAGGTTCATACCCCTCATGACGGATTCATTTATACGACCTAGTCGTTTAAGACAGTCTACAAGTAAGACGGAAGTTGCCACTAGCCTCATTTTTGGGGGTCAACGAGAAAACCCAATCGAGGGACTGGAGTGTCCCATCGATTCCTATGCAACTAGATATCTAGGTCAAAGTGTTGACACTTGATTTTTAGTGGATGCGTTATTAAAAGGTAAAAAAATCGAGATTTGGATTTTTGATTGCGACAGAGTCCTATTTCTTGGCCAAAAAATATTGTTTTTCATTTCTTTCTTTTGCATTGTTGTTTTTGAGAAATGTCTAGTTCATTTTAAAAAAAGAACTAAAAAGTCAAATAGTTGACTTTTGAATTGATCAAAAGTCAACCTTGAGTCAAAATTTGACTTTTCACCCATAAAGATGCCATTTAGCCTTAATTTCATTTTTGTCAAATTAATTTTTCAAAAATTCAAAGATTTAACCAAAAAATCGACATTTTAGGAAAATTCAACTAAATGGTTGACTTTTGATCAAGCCTTTGACTAAAAAAAATTGGAAAAAAATAAAAAAAAATGCACAAAAATATTTATTTTAATGTCAATTTGTCTCTTATGTAAAAATTTCACAGAATTCGATTAAGAACATTGTTTTTTGATTTTTTCGGTTTATGTTCTAAATCGACAAAAAATAAAATTACTTTCTATTTTAGTCATCATTAGGCGTAGTTCCTTCTTTGACATTTGATTTAGAGACTATTTTAAATTTGCTTGTGCATTCAATTTCGCGAATTTCCACGTCAAAATGCGAATTGCTGTTTTGAGCCCTAATTAAGTGACTAAAATCGATTCTTCATAACTTGCGAACAAATGATTGTTTCTCACTCATTTGCTTAAGATAAGTCCAAATTCGAAATTGATATTGACAATTCATACCATAACTTGTCAATTTGAAGGATTTTATCCTCCCGAGCATAAGAAAGTCAAGCAATTAAGCTTCAATTGTCAAAATTCGAATTAACTCATCCATGGTTATGGTTTAATTTCATAAATCTAGGTCCAATTTGGATATCAGGCCTAGTTCCATTTTTGACATAAGCTCAAGTGCTTCAATTCAAGGCCAATTCGGACACGATAAGTGATCTTATACATGGGTAGTTCATTAGATGGGTGTAATTGTGACATTAATTGAATTCAATTTTACTTAATTTGCAATTTTGCCCATTGAATTGCAAATTTGACCATTTTAGCCATTTAGGCTCAATTCAAAGCACACATGATTTTTACCCTTTGTCTTTCATGATAATCATTCAATTAGGTCAATAAAGGACACCTAGACCACATTCATAAGGTTTGATTAGCTTAATTGAATCTTAATCGGCCAATTTCTTTTAAATAGGATGTATTTCCTTTTCAATTTGGTCCTTAGGGATCAAATTGCATATGTTTTGAACCCACAGGAGTCTTAAATGTGCAAAATGGCCAGAACCGGACCAAACCGGTCAAGAATTGGTCAAAAATCGGCCAAACCAGACCGAATCGGTTTGATTGGCCGTCGGCGAGATGGTCGGTTCACCCCTTTGCTGGCTAGTTTCTAACCTCTGGCAATCGGTTTTGGGCTCCTTTCTATGTCACTTTTACTTCTACACCTTCAATTTCTCAAAATTTAAGATATTGATCCCCAAATTTCATTAAATTGAAAATTAACCCATAATTGGACATTTTGATGCAATTCTCGATTTTGGCTCAGGTTTTTGCAAATCAAACCACCATTGGATAGATTACCTAGTACCTCAAGATCATAATCCAACCTTTGAAATCAAATTTTAATCATTGGATCGAAATTTCAACCGTCAAATTAAACCGACGAACAAAATTACATAACTTGGGGTAGTATATAAGTTCAATTTTCCCTCCATTTTGGGAGGGCTTCATTTTTGGCACGAAATTCACTCTCTCTCCTCTAAATTTTCTCTCTTCCCTTTGGTTTCCCGCCTCTTCCTCTCTTCAATTGTCTTAAATTGGCCTTCTCTTCGGTCATCGCTCATCGGCCTTGAACTAGTGGCTTACCGACCACCACTAGCCCTCGCAGTGGGCCTTATCCCTTCCTTCTCTCGACGAAAACATCGACAAGACCAGATAGTGGCTAATTTCCCTCATTCGGTGGCTTGAATTTTTTCAGAAGTCTCAAAATCAGTCCAAGCGGGACTGGTTTTGTTCCTATCTAGATTGGTGACCACCAGAGCTCACAGGTTTCTTTAACCATCGGTAATCACTTGTTCTGGAGGTCGCTGACCTAGTTGCGATCAAGAACTAGCTAGTTAGCCACCTCCGGCCTCCAATCTGCCCAATCTCTTCTGACGGCACCAAAATCGGTCCAGTTTTGGACCGGTTTTGCTTTTTCTTTTTATAGGTGGTTTAGCCAGTTTCGTGATGATTCATGACAATCTAATCGTGATTTTGAAGATTGAAGATTGATCCAGAGAGTTTAATCTAATTGATTGCGATCAAAATCGACAAAAACGTGTAAAAGGTAACGATCTCGATCAAGAATCTGTGAAGCGAGACCAGATTAACCGGTTG
The DNA here is from genome assembly GCA_004368105.4 of Eucalyptus melliodora. Lineage (NCBI taxonomy): Eukaryota > Viridiplantae > Streptophyta > Magnoliopsida > Myrtales > Myrtaceae > Eucalyptus > Eucalyptus melliodora. The sequence goes on from CM023404.3 coordinate 44,129,337, forward strand.
GGGCTAGGGTTCAATTTTAGGTTAATATGTTGTGTTTAGATGTTAGATCGATGGATTTGAATGTGGATTTGTTGTGGTTGAGTTTTCTTGATTGATCGTGAATGATTGACTTAATTTGGCCTAAAACCTTCCTTTTCATATACATGGTCTAATCTACTGTTGGCCAACATGAGGTCCAAAATGACCTTATTTAAGTTCGAGTCCTTCTAGACTTTGATAACACACGTCATAAGCTTCGAATCAATAGGTCACACGCCTCGATCGAGCATTGTTTGACCTTTGAAAAACACATCTAAAGATGAGCGATTATGTAGTAGTTTAGGTTAGTTTTCAATTTTGTTCCTATTCCGCCTTCTGTCTTTTCTATTTTTGTGCAAATTTTTGCGTTGATTTCTGAAGGAACTTTCCTTCATAAAATTTGTTTTTTTTATTGTCTTAGAATCTTTTGCATTTTTTTTTAACAATTTTTAAACATGATTAGCTAGGTCAAAACCATTCAGATTTGAGCCTAGGTCAATCTACTCTATGTTGATTCATGACTTTGTCATTTTTGAATTGATCTTTGTGTTGATTTTTGGAGGAACTTTCCTCGTGAAAGTTTCTCATAATTGTGTGTAGAATGTTTTGTAATTTGTTTAGAATTTTTGGATGTGCTTAACTAGGTCAAAATCGCCTAGATCCTAACATAGGACATTTTGCCCAGCATTATTCCGAATTGTGTTTTGGTGAAATTGAGTCGATAAATGAGTTTGTGGTCTCAAATCCTTCATGAAGGATGAAATACATGCTGTATATGTTCAATTGATGCATGATTTGCAAAGTGTTGATGTTGTCTAGTATGTCAATTGCATGAGTTAATGTGAAAAGGTGCTGCAATAATATATAACTTAGACATGCATGTATTTTTTTTTTTTGCCATTTTTTCCATGACTCATGTGATTTCATCTAGGTCTTGGACTCTTTAATGAAAAATATTCCTCATGACATATTTTATATGTGAGATTTTTTACTAGATTTTTGCAAATCTTAGATAATCGAAATCGTGCTCGCTCTTGCAATAATGCCTTCTTGACACTTAAACTACATTATACAAGGTTTGAGTACATGATCACGTCATTGCATTTTAGTGTCATTTTGCATATTAAATTTGTGCCACAAAAGCGCATGTTCACCAAAAAACTCTCAAGCATTTCATCATGAATCTTGAGTTATCTCGTATTGTTATCAAATTGTATGACATCTTCTCATGCCAACTTAGGATGAAATTATCACTCCAGTTGTTTGTCACATCCAATTCTAAGTTGTATGTGATTTTTTCATTCCATTTGTGCATTACTTGAATGATTTTGAGATTTATTAATGCTTGTTTGTGTTCTGGTTTTTAGCTATTAATATGCACACTCCTAGAGATCTCGATCTTAGATCATCAAATCAACCTAGTTTGGACTCAATCCCTTCTAGGAAGTTGTAAGGCACACTTAGAGGTTTCCAATGTCATTGATTTCATGCAGATCGCTATCGTGTGGACCACTTTCCATTTTTCAACGCTAGATCAGAATCTTGACATGGGATCAAATTCAGACCCCTGTTTTAACCCCTATTTGGACAGACTTTTGACATTTTTGTTCTATTTTTTCTATAAGGATTCTAAACTTGGTCCCTCAACTAATTTTTTTTTTCATTATGTTCGCTATGTTGTGTGAAAATATGGTGATTTTTAGACCTTTTTTGATAGGACAAATCCTTGCAATATTGATTGAATGTCCTATTGTTTTGACAATTTTCTCACATACTGTTACTTGTTGTCTGATTTTTGTAAAATCATGTATAGCTCGTTTAGGAAAAAGTTCTTCACAAAAGTTATTCGTTATCATGTCATACATGATAGGGAATTTTTTTCATCACCAAATTGTCATTAGGCATTGCCTAATTTTGCTGTCTTTATATGCTTATTCTGAAATTTCTCGATATGAGCTTGATTGTGATTGTTTAGACAAACTTCTTAGGTTAGTTTGTGCATGAACCTAGGTTATTCCATCTTCATGAAAGTTGCTTTAAACACCTTAATATTCATTGTTAAATGATTTTCAACAAGTCTTCTTTTCAAATCGAATTTGAAAATGCTTTGGTACATATAATGTTTCTGAAAACCATTTGGCTTAAGAAAGAGTCATTGTTTGTACCATATTCAAAATGCTTGCGACGGTTGTGAGTGCATTTATGCGAGCTCCGAGCTAGCCTTGGCAAATGAATGTGTTCCATAGCCTAGATATTCCTTAATCCAAAATATTTTCAAAATTTTTCTTAAATCTTGATTTGACATCATGAAAGTCATGGTTTGAGTTGTATTCAAAATGCCTGCGACGCTTGTGATATATTTATGTGAGCCCCGGGTTAGCCTTGGCAATTGAATGCCTTTTCCCGAGACATCACTTTGTCTCAAAACTTTTTGTGGATGATTTTGAAGGATGTCTTTGAAACATCACATGTACCCTCCACGCATACGATCACGTCATTCATTTAGAAATGCTTGCGTTTGTGATTGGGTCATGCCTTTGAAAATAAGTGATTCGCCGACGGTTCACTTTTTTGCTTGATTGGTTGAGAAACAAGGTTCGAAAGACCTGCATGCTTGTTTAATACCTGCAATGCATGTGACTTTTAGATGTATGATAGGTCAATGTATGATATCAAAGGAAAACCTTGGGATCACATAGATTGCTTGGTTAGGAGACTTAGAAGTGTTATTGGCTATGCGAGAATATAATTAGTCAATAATGACTGTAAGTCATAAAATGAATTGGGTAGTGTCCTAGAGGGACCTACACATAAATTACAAAGCCTACTTCGAGGCCCAAATCTTCTTTTTGCACTGAATTTCTTTCGAAAGATTGATTTTAGTACGATGTTGTGCTTTTGATTGTTTTGACATGTATGCCTATTTCTTTCCATTGTATGTACCTAGTTATAGATTTCCTAGACTATATCTAGATTAAGACCTTGAAGATGGAGAGGACATGAAGATGGTGAAGGTTGATGTCTTTTTTGACCATTATTCTGTACCATTCATCCCCGACATATGTCTCGAGTTCTCATCATCTGTATAAAACCCCAATAAGTTGCGGGTTCTTTTTTTCTCTTATCATTTTCAATTGCGTTTCCCTTTTATATTTTATAGGATTGTATGGTAGATTTGCCATTTTCCTTGATTGTTTACTTTATGTCTCGCAATTTTCAATTCAATTGGGCATTTCCTTTTCATTCTCCTTAGAAATAGATTAGCATGAAAATGACAAGCCACATATGATTGCTTAGTTTAGGACTAACGATCCAAAAAATGTAAGAAGAAATGCATGGACATGTTAGGTCTAACACAACATACTATTTAGGTATCGAAAGGGCGCTAATAGAAATATTGGCGTAACCCAAGTCTCTAGACCTAGATATCTCATTGCGTAGAAATTAAGGGAACACTCCTGACCCTTGATTGGGTTTCTAGCTGACCCTAAAAAATGAGGCTAGTGGCAACTCCCATCTTATTTTTAGGTTGTCCTAAACAACTAGACCATATAAATGAACCTGTCGTGTGGGGTACAGGTTTTGATAGGACTCACCATGGTTTAGCATACCTGTATGTGGAAAATTCCTAATGGATGAAATCACGCCATCCTTAGGAAGGAGTACCAGAGGGAGGGCTACCATGGTAAAGGTACCCTCAAATGCAATATTCACACCCGACCTCCTCTCTTGAGGTGTGTTGCCCGTGTGTGTATGGGTTGGGACACTATGCTATCACGCGGGGTATGAGTTTGGGAGAACTTGCAACCTTGTAAAGGGAACTCACAAGAGGTTCTTCTGGGGGATGAGGTGATGACATCTCTGTAGTTGAGAACCGTGAGAAAACTTGCATGGTCAAGTACCCCTAAATCTGATCTTTCCCCTTTCCTTTTCCTTGCTAGAGGGATTGGGGCGATGAGATCGGGTTGCGACAATCTTGGTGACTCCGCCAGGGACTGGTTACTAGATTAAGTTGCTTGAAGCCATTTAAAAATAGTTGTTGTGTTTAACTAACGTGTCTTGTGTAGGATCGCCTGCATGTCAAAGTCGCGTGGAAAATTAGGTTAGTCACTAACCTCGTGTTAAATGGTCTTGTAGGTGGGAGTTATAAGGGGAGGCGTGTTTGTAAACCCTTTGTTTTGTAGGTGGTGTAAGGATGTATGGATGTATGAGGGTTTATATTGAAGTGCCGGATGTTTATGTTTAAATGAGTGTTTACAAGCTTTAGCACTATATCGCACACACAACCGTGGTCTAAAACCCCGATTGCCCAATTTAGGACCTTAGGAGAGTTTGTGAGTGGAATCCGCGAGTGAATACTTGTGGTAATCCATTACTTACATAAACTCACTTGTCCCAATCGATAAAAATAGCAATGGCTAATGATAGTAGCGGTGGGTAAACTATTTTTATCCTTTGGGGTGGGGACCTTGAGCTTTTAGCATCCTCACATTAGGCGTTGAAACCTCATAGTTTCATGCGACATGTGATTTGTGCTTGCCATGTGTTCGGTGGGTAAGATATCGTTCATTTCTTATCGTTCTTATCTTCTTAGTTTTCGTACTTCAATTATGCACTCTATATTTCAATGATGATATGTTTTAATCATGATGCTCCTTTAGGTTTAAGCTTAGATGGGTAAACTCAAATTAGATGTCGTCTCAATGTCGAAGAATCTTAAGAATCTATGGGAGAAGCTCGACCAAAGACATCAAGATTATGTGGAAAAGCGCATAGGCTTCCTCCCGACTTTATTAAAAGTCGAACCACATATCACGATGGTGAAGGCATTTGCTCATTTTTGAAATCCCATAACTTCTACCTTTGTGTTTAATCAATATGAATTAACCCCTATGATTCTGGAGTTCCGAAAAGCCATTGGGTTAGGCAAACCTTCTTTAGGTTTCATCACTCCTCCTATTGGTCAAGATCCAATCTCCCTCCTAAGTCAATTCCTCAATATCCTTACCGACAAAATTAGGGCTATTCTTAAAGAAAATTCAAATTCCATGCCTTATACCTTCCTTGAACAACATTTCCTTAGCCTAGAGCCTAAATCTAAGAACCAAATTTCTCATGTTTTCCTTCTCATATTCTTTGGCTTTGTGGTGTTCCACATAGCCGAAAGACAATGGATCCTTTAGTCACCCACATTGTCAATCAAGTGTGTGCCTTTAATTGTTTTACACATATGATTCTCACTGAGACTTTCGTATCTCTTAATTGTTTCAAGGCAAATGGCTGACGAACTCTTAGAGCCCTATTAAGACTTCTTCAAACTTGGCTCTTTTCGCATATCAACAAATTCGCCCCTCATATGAGGATTGTCAATGTCACAAAATATGATCATCCCATTCTTAGGTTTCACCGTGAATTCTTTCCATCATGACTTTTTTTTCCACATGGTTCCATTTTCTTAAGAACTTCACCCCGAGCTTAATCCAATGGCATGCCTGATGGCTTGGTGATCTCGAAGTGTGCCTTGTTAGTGGAGTTGACGACCCACTCCCCATCGTGGGGTTGATGGGTTTAATGTATTATTACCCTTTAAGGGTGCTCTACCAATATCACACGCTTCAAATGATCCCGCCAATCCACAAGCTAGGGTTATATCGTATCGATAATCACGATGAGGTCATCAAGGGAAACGAAATTGGCCATGTCAAAGTCGTGATTCAAGCCGCTATTGGAATATGGTGCTCTTGTTCCTCGCATTATGTGGTCACCGTGGATGAAATCGATTTGGAGGGAGAAATGAAGATTCATCATGCTACCATCAACTATATCTACCATCAAGTGGAACCTGAGCTTGAGGTTCAATTGCTTGATATTCCCGAGCCTCAAGATTATCGACAAGCTTGTGATGAGGAGCATATGGACGAAGCCTCAATCGATGAGGAATGCTTGATCCATGATAACAAGTGTCTCCGTACTATCCCACCTAGTCTTTAGGCTTTTACATCATATTCTTTTCTCGTAAAGGGAATTCCTTTGTACTTCCCTTCTTTCCATTCAAATTTCTTTGTATTCATTTTCATATTAAATGTAAAATCAAACCACTTTGTTAGTTTCAAGAATGTAATGTCTTGTTTCCCTTGTAATTGATTGATATAATTAATGAAATTCATGAAAATTTTCATGTAATTTTTAGAGAAGGGGCATCTGAATTAGATATTTGTTGGCGTCCTTTTCAATTGTATAATTTCATTTGGAGAAATTTTGATGAGAATATGTTATATGATACTGGGGCCGTATATGCCTCTTATCATTATTTCATCTCAAGAAAATAACAAATTGACAAGGTTTTGTATTTTCTTGATTTCTCTTGACTCATATACTGATCTAAGTCTTTTTTCTTCATAAAGGTACTAAAAGTTGGCTGAAAAAGGATCTATCATACGTACTCGCCACCAAGCAAGGATGGAGAACGAAGATAACAATGCTTGTGTTATTAATATGGAGAAACAAATGGCGCAGATAATGGTGTTTTTAGCTGACCTCTCCAATCAAGTCAAAAATTTGACACCTGTAGCTCCTGTAGCTCATACTACGAATTCCTTTACCATGCCTTCTAATGTGGCAGTAGTTGAACCCATGAGGAAATGGCCTACTAAAGAGGTTCCCACCGTGTGGCATCCCAAAATTCAAGTCATCCTCTAGAGAAATTAAAGCCTATAATTAGGTAATGAAATTACCTATGGTCTATGTGTTAGCCATTAGTTTTGTTAAGGCTAGGTGTTATTGTGCTTTTGTTTATGAATTTTGAATTTAGGACTATAGGATAAATTAATAATCTATGCTTGGCCATGCACTTTATAAATTAAATTTCAATAAATGAAATGTCGAAAGACTTTGGCCATGTGGAAAATTGAAAGTTTAAAATATCTATTAAAGAAATTCAAAAAAAAAAAAAAAGAGGAAAAGGTCAATTTTTAGGATGGGCGTTAGGTCCATTGGCCTAAGCTTTTAATGGGCCAAGTTGGCCGGCCCAATAGAGGCCCAAGAGGAGTGGTCGACCAGCCTAACTCCAAGGCCCATGATGCATGCAATAGGACAAGTGGCATGGAGGAGGTGAAGCATGGTGGACACTTGCCTTCCTCCACAATTACACTTGTCCCTCATGCAAACCTAGAGTGCATGCAATATAAAAGGGAAGAAGAGGAGAGAGAATGGCCGGTTAGCCATTCGGCCAAGTGAGGGAGAGAGAGAGAGAATCGTGCGAGAGAGAGAGGAAGCCGAGAGGGAGAGAAAGGAGCCCGTTCGCCGCCGTATGCCGTCCGCTCGTGCTGTTCGTGAGGTCTAGAGGCAAGTTGGGAATCCACTTTCTACTCTTGCACCAATGTTTTCGCATGAACTGTTTGGAGTCAGAAACTTGTTTGAGCTTGCATGTGTGTTTAGAGTCCGATTTTGGCTTCGATTTCTTCATCAAAGTTGTATAACATACTGAAATTTCGTGGAAAATGATGGAGATTTGAGGGGTCAAACCCTCATCCTACGGAGATGCTAGATCTGGAATATTTTCTTATGAACTGTTTGAGTCAGAATGTTGTGAGAGCTTGCATGCATGTTTGGAGTTCGATTTTGGCTGTGATATCTTGATGAAAGTTGTAGCTAACATCTTTAACTACAACATAATAAAATTTCGTGGAAAATTATTGATATTTAAGGGGTTAAAATCTTATTATACGGAGACCTCAGATCTGGAAAGATTTCACTGACATCTCATTGGATTCATGGTTGCATGTTGGTTTTTGATGAGAATATTACTTCGATGTATTCATGAAAGTTTTAGGGAACATCTTAAACTACAACATACTCAAATTTGAAGTGAAAATAACAAGTATAGCTTGGTAAATCGACTAGATCTTGAAGACAATGATTCTGGTGATGTGTTCTGAGACACCCGAGACTTCAAGGACCTAAATGATGACTGTACTATGGTTATTTGACCTAGATCTCTTCATGAAACTTGTAAAGAATACCTTGACACATAACATATCCAAATTTCAGAGAAAACGAAAGAGAATAGGTGGGTGAAATCTTAATATTTCGGAGATGGAGGCACTGGACGATGCGGTAACGGATCCAGAAGCTTCGTGAGGTTGGATAAAATAATATATGACACATAACATATCCAAATTTCAGAGAAAAAGAAAGAGAATAGGTGGGTGAAATCTTAATATTTCAGAGATGGAGGCACTAGACGATGCGGTAACGGATCCAGAAGCTTCGTGAGGTTGGATAAAATAATATATAAGGAATATGGATTGGAGTTCTTCATGAAAGTTGTACGAAAATGTCTTGGCTATAATCCAGTAAAATTTTATAATTTTTGGAAGCTATATGGATATTTTAATTGAATTTATTCGGAAATCGTGCATTCTGGTTTCATCCGAGAAGCATAGGATGTTTTGGGAAAATTATGAGGTTTTGTAAAAATTCAATTTGGCCATGAATTTTGCAAGTAATTATCATCCTATGGGTTTGTTTAACAATTTCTTGAATTTTGATAATTTTGGGATTTTATAGTTATTTTAAAAATAAAATAAATAAAATAATTTATAAATAAATAAATATAAATAAAATGATAAATAAATGAATAAAAAGGAATTATTTCATTGGCCATAGATTCCATTCAATTAATTCATGTTGCATGTGTAATAAATGCTTTAATATGTCTATGGTATTGAATTGAGATGTAAATGTGATAAAGCCTTGATATGACTTGTATTGAATTGAGATGCGCATGTGATAAAGTCTTGGCATATGTATGGCAATTGAATCAATGCATGTGTGAATGTCATGCCTAGTATGATTTGTTTGATATCATGCCATGTGCCATGTTAAAGTGTGAATAAAATACTGGTAAACATGGATGACGGTAAATGAGGAGATGGTTGTGGTGGAGGATGATGGCCGGAATGTATAGAGATACATTGCCCCGAGGTTTCCCCGGGAGTATCGGGATGCCCGGTGGTATACGATACGTAATTCGGAGGGTGAGGCCTGGTGGTATGTCGGTACATAATTCCGGAAGCCCTGTCGGAGGTCTTTGCCCGAAGGGAATGCCTCGCGATGCCAGGATTTGGGTGCGAGATGCCCGGCTAGAAGGGTAAAGGCCGGATGTCCGGTTGTATCTTGGATACATGCCCGGAGGTTCCTCGTGATGCTAGTTGGGATGCGAGATGCCCGGAATGTGGGGGGCCGGATGTCCGGTTGTATCTTGGATACATGCCCGGAGGTTTTTCTCGCATGGGATGCGAGTGTAAAATATGAGATAAAATTGATGAATCGAGGAAGGGTGATGTGGTGATGAAATTTAAAGATAAAGATGAAAATTTACTCATGGCATGACATGCATGCTGATATGCATGATGATGATAATGATGATGATATATGATATGCATAATGATATGCATGATGATGGTGATGATATGTGATGTGATATGATGATCACCCATGGTATGATATGCATAATGATATGCATGATGATGGTGATGATATGTGATGTGATATGATGATCACCCATGGTATGATATGCATGATGATATGCATGATGTTGATGATGATATGTGATGTGAAATAATGATGATCACCCATGGTATGACATGCATGCTGATATGCATGATGATGATAATGATGATGATATATGATATGCATGATGATATGCATGATGATGATGATGATGATATGTGATGTGAAATAATGATGATCACTCATGGCATGACATGATGATGATATGTATGATGATGATAATGATGATGAGATATAATATGGCATGATGACATGTATGATATAATGATGCCATGATGATAATGACATGTATGATATAATGATGCCATGATGATGATTATGATGATGACATATGATGATATGATATGCATGATGATAAGGCATGATGATGCATGATAGTATTACGCATGGCTGCAAGGTAAGTTACGCCTGCAATGCATGTATGATTTGTATGATGCATTGAGTGGTTATCGGATTCTTTTACCTACTGAGTGGTTGTACTCACCCCTTTTGGGGACCAACATTTCAGATTAGTAGATGGTTTGAGCGGTTGGATATGACCGCGAGGAGAAGGATAGCAAAGGAGGGAACCTTTGGATGCCGACACTGGTTGATGGACCTTAAGCATACGATTGTGGGAGGAGATGTCGATCATCTTTTGAAGTGTAGCCGAGTATAGAAAACTACGGCATTTTGATGTACCGACTAAAGATGTCCATCTGATTTAAGTAAATAAAAGTGTCGGCTTTTACCTATAAATGTTTAGTAGGTGTGCATTGTTTTTTGAATATAGGGAAGGGAGTTGTTGGATGTGCTTCCGTATATGAATTGTGCAAGGGACCTTTAGTTAAAAAGGAAAAAAAATGTGTAAACCCCCATGGTTGTATGGACCCGCTACAATTGAAATGGTATCAGAGTGATATATTAATAAGGAAAGTGAATGGAAAGCGAACTGTGGCGACCCTAATCGGATCGGGGGCCGTCAAGGGGTGCCACGGCCTATTTTGGTATCAGAGCTATGGTTTATTTGAAGTGATAAGGTGCCTTAGATGGAAATGAGGATAGAATGATGCACACCATAGGATACTAACTTGAATGGTTGACTAACTTTGAACAACGAGTGATGAGTATTCACTCGTAGATCCCTAGTAGTTAGTTTTGAGTTGTCTTTAGGTACCAGTAACATGTATATGTTACTTATGTAGTAGTTGTAGTAGTAATTGCTTTGAATAGAGATGGTGAGTCTCAGATTATTCCTGAGGCAATGCTTGGAAATTGCAGGAAAGTCATGGTACGAGCTGGAAGTGCTCATCCATCGAGGGCTAAAGCCTCTGCTGCAAGGGCTGAACCTCGAATGGAAGACATCCTGCAAGCATTGGCCAATATTGGAAATCTGATGGAAAGGCAAGTGCAGCAACAACCCGGAGTGGAACGTCGCCCTCAGGGACTGGTGGAACAATTCCTAAAGTTGAAACCACTTAAGTTTAGTGGGATGGGAAGTCCTGAGGAGGCGGAACATTGGATTGATGGAATGGAACGGATTTTCTGGTTGTTGGACTGTAGTGATGCTGAGAAAATAGTTTTGGTAGAGTACCAGCTGGAGGGAAATGCAAAATTTTGGTGGAGAGTTTCGAAGGATACAATCTTTCCACCAGGTACTGATGTGAACTGGGAAGAGTTTGTTAGGGCTTTCAATAGGAAGCATTTCTTTGATTGTGCCAAGGATAAAAAGATAACTGAATTTGTTCAGTTAGAACAAAGGGAGCTGACAGTAGACCAGTATGAGGCAAAATTTTCTGAATTGTCCAGGTATGCTCCTAGGTTGGTTGAGGATCGAGAGGAAAAGGCTAAGAGATTCCTGAAAGGATTATGGACTGATATTAGAAAACAACTAGTGCCTCTAAATATAAGGGATTATAATGAGATTTATGAGAGGGCACAGTTGGTGGAGCAAGAGTTAGTAAGAGAGCAACTAGAACCTAAGAGGCAGATGACCTTTAATGATGTTCGAAGAGGTAAGAGACCCTATCCTGGTCAAGGTCCGACTTGGGAATCTAAGAAAAAGAGTAACTTTGGAAATTTTAGAAGAGCTTGGAATGGCCTGATTTTAGGGAGAGGGCCCTACCAAGGTAATTTTTGCCAGAGATGTGGTAGACAACATGGGCCAGGACCTTGTAATAGCCAACTGAGATGTAATGGATGTGGGCAAATAGGACACTTTAAGAAAGACTGTCCACAAAAGAGGTTGCAGCCGAATGTCAGCTCGGTGCGACAGGTACAACAAAGTACTATTAAACCAAATTCACCAAGGAATCCACAGAGGCCACCACCACAAGGAAGGGTGTATGCGGTCACTCAAGAGGAAGCAGGAGCTTCTAAAAGTGTTATCTCAGGTATGATTTCGATAGAGGGATGAGAAGGCATATGCTATTTGATATAAGTGGCACGCATTCATTTATGTCCGAAAAATATCGATGATTGTGAGGAGTAGGAACAAATCTCTAGACATGCCTCTTCGTATTTCTACATCGCTGAAAGATATGTTGTTATCTACGTTGGCATGTGAGATGTGTGACATAACCCTAGTAGAATGAGATCTGGAAATGGACTTGATAGTGATAGTTATGTATGACTTTGATGTCATCATAGGAATGGACTAGCTCCGTAAGTAATGGACTAGGATGAATGATCTCCCGAGATAGTACTTGCCCGTGTGCTAAGGATAAAACCGTGAGGCCTAGTATGGGATGGGCCAAAACGGATAATAACTCTGTAAGTTAATCCCTATTGAAACGAGACCCTTCAGTAGATGTGTAGTTCGGGTTCGAACCAGGCGAAAGCTGGTGTACCTGTAATGTCCCGGTTTGATGAGGGCGAGGAGTGGACGCCGAGGTCAGAGGACCTGAACAAGGAGCGGCTTCTGGCAGGCTTCTAGAATGGCAAAAGGGGCAGGAGTGAACCGAACTATGAATTGAACTGGAAAGGTAGTGTTTTTGGGATAATTTTATCAGAGTGGCGCAGCTGAAGCATGGTTAAGCTTGTAGAACTCTTGTTGTGAGAAAGAAGGATGGTTGATGCAGTTGTGCTTTGATAATAGGCAATTGAATCATGTAATTGTTAAGAGTAAGTACTCATTTCCTAAAATTGATGACATATTCGACCGACTGCAAGGAAGTTTGGTCGTTAATTGACTTGAGATCAGGATATCGATTAAGGATTAAGAAAGAAGACATTCTTAAGACCGCATCTAGGACTCGCTATGGACACTACAAGTTCCTAGTTATGCTATTTGGATTGACGAATGCCTTAGTTGCATTCATGGATTTATTGAACAGGATACTTAAGCCTTATTTGGATTAAATTGTGATTGTCTTCATCTGATGATATCCTAATATATCCTAAAGGACTTGAAGAACATGCGTAGCATCTAAGCGTAGTGCTACAAGCAAGGCTTAAGAAGTGAATTATAAATTTGAGGATTAAGTTATGATCATTTGAGCTAAGTAGCGACTTCCTACTAAAGGATCGCATTGGAAGTCTTGATGTATTTCATGGAAGCATTTAGTATGTATAGATTGATCTTGGAAGTCATGAGTTTGAGTAGTCATATGAGATATGAAATTATTTGTGGTTTATATGTCGGAATAATAGGTTTGATCGATGGTAGTCAACTTTTAATTTTAGGTGATGATTTCAGTTTGAAAGGAATTGGTGGATATAATCAATTGTGGTTATAGTCTTTCCAAGGTGAAATGGTGAAAGTTCATATTGTGGATTTGATGAGTGATTAGTCTAAGTGATGATCATTTAGGATGAGATCTGAGATATATTCGGTGGAAATTAGACAAGTTTTATTTTGGTGGATTGTCGATCTATGAATTAAATAAGTCTTGGTGGACTATAGATATTTGAATCGAAGGAATGATGCTATATTTTAGGCTTGAATCTATGTCGCGGTGAATGTGTAGTGAATGTCTTTGTTGGACTGAACCAAATGAGTTATTGGTGGTGTTGATTTTGATGGTTCTAGGCTTGAATTGATGGTGACTAAGGTGTAGAAGTGATTCGGCTAAATGGTGTGTTAGATTGGAAATACTTGAGTTTGGATGTTTTCAAAGCTCTAAGATTTTATATGCAAACTACTTTGAAAATCTTAAGGTCGGGACCGAGTTTGATGACTCATTGATGCATTGATTTCAGTATTTCAAGAAAGGCTTAGGATTTTGGTATTTCAAAGTTTTTAGTTTCAAAAATCTTTACGACGGGACCAATATTATCGACTCGTCGAACTATGATTTTCAATACTTCAAGAAATGCTTATGGTTTTTGGAGGAAATTATCACCTGTACATTCCAAGTTTTGAACTTCAATTGAAAAGCAGATTTTGATTGTGAACTGTTTTAGAAAATCTCTTGAATTTCATCAAAATTTATGAGTACCGTGACATCATACCCAAATGTTTTAAGAAATGTTTTCTATTTCAAAGATTTCTGAACTTTTTATAGAAAATGTTCCAACCCATTGGAGTTGGGATTGAGATTGGAATTTGCCAACGTACCGATTTAAAATTTACTAAGGGTTTTGATAAAGTATTTTATTTCGTGCCGTAATGCAAGTACGACTCAAGGCTTTACACATGGATCTCGAAAAGCATTTGGAATTTAAACGTGATCATGGATTTTATGGATTTGGTATCATGCTTTGATTTTGTGAATTGGTTTCAATGATATGAGATTTACCTATTTTCAAAGACTAGTAATGTTATATTGTTGTGTCTTTGAAATCCCTATTTTACATTATTTGATATCATGAGGTGGAATTTTCAAGAACTCAAAGGATTTTCCACATTGGTGATTTGAAGACGTTTTGACATGGAAATGACATATGATTTCAAAGCTTGCTGTTGTTGTTGAATGCTTTTGAAAACCTCAGTTTGTATTGTTTGATTTCATGAAGGAAGATTCTCAAGCATTCAAAAGAAATTTCAGATGTGGTTATTGTTTTAAAACTGTTTATGATGTTGAGATAAATTAAGATATGTTAAGAGCTTGCATCCTTAACTTTAGAAGAAGTATTAGCCCGATCTAGGACACATACTCGATCATGAAGCCATCAAAGAAAATGAGAAAGTGAGGTATATCGAAGAGCCTGTGTTGATATTGGATCGGAAGGAACAAATTCTCAGGACCAAGAGAATTCCATTGGTTAAGATATTATGGCGATATCATGATGTGGAGGAAGCCACATGGGAGAGTGAAAATGAGATGAGGGAAAGGTACCCTCACTTATTTCAAGAGACATAGGAAATGTCTAATTTCGAGGACGAAATTCTCTAAGGAGGGGAGAATTGTCGCATCCCAAAATTCAAGACATCCTCTAGAGAAATTAAAGCCTATAATTAGGTAATGAAATTACCTATGGTCTATGTGTTAGTCATTAGTTTTCTTAAGGCTAGGTGTTATTGTGCTTTTGTTTATGAATTTTGAATTTAAGACTATAGGATAAATTAATAATCTATGCTTGGCCATGCACTTTATAAATTAAATTTCAATAAATGAAATGTCGAAAGACTTTGGCCATGTGGAAAATTCAAAGTTTAAATATTTATAAAAGAAATTCAAAAAAAAAAAAAAAAAGAGAGGAAAAGGTCAATTTTTAGGATGGGCGTTAGGCCCATTGGCCTAAGCTTTTAATGGGCCAAGTTGGCCGGCCCAATAGAGGCCCAAGAGGAGTGGTCGACCAGCCCAACTCCAAGGCCCATGATGCATGCAATAGGACAAGTGGCATGGAGGAGGTGAAGCATGGTGGACACTTGCCTTCCTCCACAATTACACTTGTCCCTCATGCAAACCTAGAGTACATGCAATATAAAAGGGAAGAAGAGGAGAGAGAATGGCCGGTTAGCCATTCGACCAAGTGAGGGAGAGAGAGAGAGAATCGTGCGAGAGAGAGAGGAAGCCGAGAGGGAGAGAAAGGAGCCCGTTCGCCGCCGTATGACGACGTCCGCTCGTGCTGTTCGTGAGGTCTAGAGGCAAGTTGGGAATCCACTTTCTACTCTTGCACCAATATTTTCGCATGAACTGTTTGGAGTCAGAAATTTGTTTGAGCTTGCATGTGTGTTTAGAGTCAGATTTTGGCTTCGATTTCTTCATCAAAGTTGTAGCTAACATCTTGAAATATAACATACTGAAATTTCGTGGAAAATGATGGAGATTTGAGGGGTCAAACCCTCATCCTACGGAAATGCTAGATCTGGAATATTTTCGTATGAACTGTTTGAGTCAGAATGTTGTGAGAGCTTGCATGCATGTTTAGAGTTCGATTTTGGCTGTGATATCTTCATACAAGTTGTAGCTAACATCTTGAACTACAACATACTGAAATTTCGTGGAAAATTATGGAGATTTAAGGGGTTAAAATCTTATTATACGGAGACCTCAGATCTGGAAAGATTTCACTGACATCTCATTGGATTCATGGTTGCATGTTGCTTTGTGATGAGAATATTACTTCGATGTCTTCATGAAAGTTGTAGGGAACATCTTAAAATACAACATACTCAAATTTAAAGTGAAAATAACAAGTATAGCTTGGTAAATCGACTAGATCTTGAAGACAATGATTCTGGTGATGTGTTCCGAGACACCCGAGACTTCAAGGACCTAAATGATGACTGTACTATGGTTATTTGACCTATATCTCTTCATGAAACTTGTAAAGAACACCTTGAAACATAACATATCCAAATTTCAGAGAAAACGAAAGAGAATAGGTGGGTGAAATCTTAATATTTCGGAGATGGAGGCACTGGACGATGCGGTAACGGATCCAGAAGCTTCGTGAGGTTGGATAAAATAATATATAAAGAATATGGATTGGAGTTCTCCATGAAAGTTGTACGAAAATGTCTTGGCTATAATCCAGTAAAATTTTATAATTTTTGGATGCCATATGGATATTTTAATTGAATTTATTCGGAAACCGTGCATTCTGGTTTCATCCGAGAAGCATAGGATGTTTTGGGAAAATTATGAGATTTTGTAAAAATTCAATTTGGCCATGAATTTTGCAAGTAATTATCATCCTATGGGTTTGTTTAATAATTTCTTGAATTTTGATAATCTTGGGAATTTATAGTTATTTTAAAAATAAAATAAATTAATTAATAAATAAATAAAAATAAATAAAATGATAAATAAATGAATAAAAAGGAATTATTTCATTGGCCATAGATTCCATTCAATTAATTCATGTTGCATGTGTAATAAAGCTTTAATATGTCTATGGTATTGAATTGAGATGTAAATGTGATAAAGCCTTGATATGTCTGTGATATTGAATTGAGATGCGCATGTGATAAAGTCTTGGCATATGTATGGCAATTGAATCAATGCATGTGTGAATGTCATGCCTAGTATGATTTGTTTGATATCATGCCATGTGCCATGTTAAAATGTGAATAAAATACTGGTAAACATGGATGAAGGTAAATGAGGAGATGGTTGTGGTGGAGGATGATGGCCGGAATGTATAGAGATACATTGCCAGATTTCCCCGGGAGTATCGGGATGCCCGGTGGTATACGGTACGTAATTCCAGGGGAGGCCTGGTGGTATGTCGGTACATAATTCCGGAAGCCCTGTCGGAGGTCTTTGCCCGAAGGGAATGCCTCGCGATGCCAGGATTTGGGTGCGAGATGCCCGGCTAGAAGGGTAAAGGCCGGATGTCCGGTTGTATCTTGGATACATGCCCGGAGGTTCCTCGTGATGCTAGTTGGGATGCGAGATGCCCGGAATGTGGGGGGCCGGATGTCCGGTTGTATCTTGGATACATGCCCGGAGGTTTTTCTCGCATGGGATGCGAGTGTAAAATATGAGATAAAATTGATGAATCGAGGAAGGGTGATGTGGTGATGAAATTTAAAGATAAAGATGAAAATTAACTCATGGCATGACATGCATGCTGATATGCATGATGATGATAATGATGATGATATATGATATGCATAATGATATGCATGATGATAGTGATGATGATGATGATGATGATATGTGATGTGAAATAATGATGATCACTCATGGCATGACATGATGATGATATGTATGATGATGATAATGATGATGAGATATAATATGGCATGATGACATGTATGATATAATGATGCCATGATGATAATGACATGTATGATATAATGATGCCATGATGATGATTATGATGATGACATATGATGATATGATATGCATGATGATAAGGCATGATGATGCATGATAGTATTACGCCTGGCTGCAAGGTAAGTTACGCCTGCAATGCATGTATGATTTGTATGATGCATTGAGTGGTTATTGGATTCTTTTACCTGCTGAGTAGTTGTACTTACCCCTTTTGGGGACCAACATTTCAGATTAGTAGATGGTTTGAGCGGTTGGATATGACCGCGAGGAGAAGGAAACCAAATGAGGGAACCTTTGGACGCCAACACTGGTTGATGGACCTTAAGCATACGATTGTGGGAGGAGATGTCGGTCCCACCGCTACCCCAATGGTCATTAATCTAGAGGTTCTATCTAAGGAGACCCCAACTCCGTACTTTGATGAAGAGGGTTCAAGATGCCTTGCGAAGATCAAGGAACGCCTATGCATACTACAAGGCTATCAACTGCAAGGGTTTGATAAGTTGTCGTCCTTTGCCAAGGTCCTTGAATTCTATAAGGAACCAAAGTTCACAAGGAAGTATGACGGTATTGGGTGCCCCAAGACCCATTTAAAGTACTATCTGGGCAAGATGGCCCGCTTTTCTGACAGTCCTCCTCTCCTCATTAACTCTTTCCAAGATAGCCTAGTTGGTCTTGTGCTAACATGGTTTATTGAGTTGGACTTGGAAAAGATCCACGCTTGGGAAGATATTGCGGATGAATTCTTGCAACAATATAAGTTCAATACCAAGATTTTCCTAACTTGAGAGGAGTTGGTTCGAGTCGAGGAAAGGAGAACTGAAACATTCAGAGTTTATGCTCAAAGGTGGAGAGCTACCGTGTCTCAAGTAAAACCGCCCTTATTTGAGAAAGAGGCTATGAAATTACTGCTTCAAGCCATGCCTCGGGACTTCTTCGAGAAAATGTACAACCACACCTCTATCAACTTTGCCGCATTGATAGAGTTAGGTGAATGCATTGAGGGGATCATGTGAGAAGGAAGGTTGACTAAGATCACGAGTTGCAAGAATGCCCCGAAGAAAGATAAGAAGGCAACTATGGACATCGCTTACATACAAAATCCTACCTCTCAGAAAGTGTACAATCCTCTTGCTCATAAGCCTATTGTGGAGGACGAAAGTACCTCCCGAAGTTTCGATCGCCAAGGAAGAGCTCCACAAAGGCGATGTACTCCATTGCCTAGACCCATGTCTCAACTACTTCCAAGTCTGATTGAAAATCATCTGGTGGCGAGAGAAATCCCAAGGGATAATCTGCCAAAGTTTCCTGGGTTTGACCTCACTTGTGAAAATCACATGGGGGGAGAAGAGTCACCATGTGGATAGTTGCTTTGTACTCCATTCCAAGATCCAGAACTTTCTGGATAAGAAACTACTCCCTTTTAAGGATTTGATGCCAAATGTCCAACAAAATCCCCTTCCAAAACACTCTGAAGATGTCAACATGATTTTTGGGGATGATGACAAGCGTATACTCCTGACGAATATCCAAAAGTTGGAATAGATCACACCCTTCGTTGATCGCCAGCTAAAAGGTGACATCACTTGTGATGAGAAGATAGCTTGCTTAGCAAAGCTAGCTAAGTTGGGAATTCTTCTATATTAAGATGGTGAGCCCACTCCAGGATAGATGTCTCTGGTTGAAGTTGATTTGTCTAGCAAAAACATAATCTCAAAAGTCATAAAGAAGGTTGGGAATCCAAGTTAGGATGACACTCGAAAGGAGGATTGTCGAACCTTGAAAAGCAAAGCTCCTATGTACCAAGACTGTGACACTAAAAGCGAGGATGAATATAAAGCTTCCCGTGTGGACCGTGAATTTGTTCGAAAAGCTTGTGAAAGTGGTGAAGTTGTTGATATCTTTGGTCCATCAAGTGGCAAGTATGACTTTAAGGTGAAGTTCACACCACCACCGAGTTTCTTCGTTGACATAAAGGATATTGTCTTGAGCGAATGGGATGATGAAGAAGACCTTACTCTAACTTTGTCAAAGGATAAAGAAATCCACTCCGATGATGAGGATGATGATGAATACAAAATTTCTCGTCGGGATCATGAGTTTGTAAGGAAAGCTCACGAAAAGGGTAAGGTAGTGGACACCCTTGGGCAACCGAGTGTGAAGTACGACTTCTTGATCAAGTATACTACCCCTCCGAGCTATTTCCAAAATACTATGGATATTGTTCGGACGGGATGGGGGGATGAGTTCGAGGATGACTTCGTGGCTATGATTGAGTCTGTTGTGATTGATCTGACTAAGTAGAAAATCCCTCGTGGGGTTGGTGCAACCGACAAGGGTGTCATTGAAATCAGCTCATTGATCGACAGTTTTGAAGACATTAAGATCTCAAGCTTGGGTTTTGGACCCGTCATCATTGAATTGCCATTAGAAGTTGGTAAATGCTCCAATACCAAGGTGTTTCCTACTTATGACACCAAGGCGGTCCCTTGGAATTATAATACAAATGAAATCGATGCTGTCACCCAATCGGGTGGAGTTTACCCACCCCATGAGAGTGTTGAGAAGAAAGCTGTGACTGATGAGGAAGCCGAACAACTCCTTAAAATTCTCAAGACAAGTGAAGTAGAAGTGATAGACCAATTGCGCAAAATGCCCGCTCGGATTTTTTATTGGAGCTTTTCAAGACTTCTGAGAAGCATAGAAATTCTCTCCTCAAAATCTTGAATGAAGTCCATGTGCCTGAGACTATTAGAGGGTTACAATTGAAGGAGTTTGTAGGTGCCATACTTCTTAGAGATCAAATAACCTTATGTGAGAAAGACCTCCCTCCTAAAGGCCAAGCACACATTAAGGTGTTATATGCATCCGCTCAACATTTTGGAACTAGGATTTCAAGGGTATTAGTCGATAATGGTTCCGTATTGAACATTTGCCCTCTATCCACTCTTCGTCAATTGGTCATTGACATGGAAAACGTTCGCCCTTCGAAGATTCCTGTCCGAGCTTTTGATGGGATGAGAAAGGAATCATTAGGGGAAATCGACCTACCACTCACAGTCAGTCTTGTTACCATTACTAAAAAATTTCACGTGCTGGATATCCTAAGCAACTTTAGCTTGTTGTTGGGACGGCCTTGGATCCATGCTGCAGGGATCACTCCTTCTAGTCTTCATTAGATGATAAAAATTCCCATTGATGGAAAGGTCATGGCTATCCGATGCGAAAAAGATGTGAAGACTTTCCATAACACCACCATTCTCTTCATTGAGCATGAAGTCAAGGGAGAGTCGAGTTACCACTCATTTGAGCTTGTGTTTGTCACTTATGTGCCTATTGGGTCAATCATCAGGAAGCCTCAATTCTTAAAAGCATCCTTAATGTCAAGCAAAGAATTGCTAAAAAACAATTTTGCTATCAGAAAAGGTTTGGGTAAGCTCACCGAAGGCATTACCAAATCCCATTGAGGTGGTCAAAATGAACAAGTGTGAAGGCCTAAGTTATCAGGGTAACCCTAAGGGTCAAGGTAATCATAAATGCTTGAACATTAAAGGTAAGAGCTACTAATGCCTCCTGGCTCCACCATTGAAGGATTTCTTCCTTGGTCCACCAAAGCTCTTGCAAGAAGGGGAAGCCATTGTCCATCACTTCACCAACTTGTTTGAAGATGGTTTGGTTGGCACTGTTGGTAAACATGAAGAGCCTGCAGATCCCGCTGTGTAAGGGATGTTTCTAGTTCCTACATCTCATTTTAGTTGTATTCCATTCATTTCTCCCCTGCAAGGGATTTCCATTCATTTCATTCATTTACACTTGTAATAATCTGGATCACAAACTCTATGGATCCAAGATGATATACATTGTAATGCAGTTTTTGCATAACAATAAAATTCACATTTTGTTAATAGATATGTGAGGTATCCTAAACCAGACCTATGATGATACTTTGAGGCCTAGGCCTCTGCATGATCTATAGTTTCAAAATGTTTTAGTGCAATGACGACGTTCGATGACATGAGGGCTAGTTCCTAATAAATTTTTCGAAAACCTGAATTCAAAAACAAGTTTTTCATGGAATTTGCATGCATTGTGTTCATTTATATTATTCCGACTTAGAGAATGAGGATGATCCTCGAGCTATTGAAAGGGAATGGCTCAAACATGAAGAGTCCAAACCTCCTACCATCGAGCAATCAATCACCATGAACTTAGAAGATTGAGATAACCCCAAAGAAACTAAGACTAGGGTAGGTATCTCTCAAATAGATGCGGATAGATTAATTGGACATTTAAAAGAATACCAAGATGTTTTTGCTAGGTCATATGCTGACATGCCGAGTTTAGATTTCAAGATGGTGGAACATGAGTTACCGCTCGATCCTAATATTTTGCTTAAGAAGCAGAAGCTTAGAAGGACGAAACTTGAGTTATTGAAAAAGATTGAAGAAGAAGTCATGAAGCTCTAAATGTTGGTTTCGTTGAAGTCACTCATTATGCTGATTGGATTGCTAATATAGTCTCGGTTATGAAGAAGGATAGATGGGTTTGAGTCTGCATTGATTATTGTGACCTAAATAAGGCAAGCCCTAAGGATGATTTTCTTTTGCCACATCAATGTCTTAGTTGATAGTACTACTGGCTTTGAACTGTTCTCCTTCATGGATGGATTTTTCGGTTATAACCAAATTTGGATGAAAGAGGAAGACAAGGCTAAAACGTCTTTCATCACTCTATGGGGAACATTTTGCTACAAAGTTATGCCATTTGGCTTGAAGAACACATGGGCAACATATTAAAGAGCCATGGTGGTACTATTCCATGACATGATGCGTAAGGAGATTGAAATCTATGTCGATGACATGATTGCAAAGTTAAGACAAGGTGAAGACCATGTTGAAGTCTTAAGAAAATTATTTGATCAATTGAGGAAATTCAAGCTGAGGCTTAACCCCACAAAATTCATATTTGGGGCAAAGTTTGGGAAGCTTCTTGGATTTATGGTTAGTAACAAGGGTATCAAGGTAGATCCCTCTAAGGTAAAGGCTATATGCGACTTGAAACCTCTTTCTATTGTTAAGGAACTCCGAAGCCTATTGGGAAGATTGAATTATGTTGTGAGATTCATCTCCCAATTGTTAGAAACTGTTAAGCCATTTTTTAAGCTATTGAAGAAGAATGCCAAGGTCAATCGAGATGAAGAATGTAAAAAATCATTTGAAGAGCTTAGGCGATATCTTTCGCAATCTCCTGTACTTGTACTGCCTATCCAAGGCGTGCCTCTGATCTTGTATCTCACTATTCACGAAGAGTCTTTAGGAGCCATGTTGGCGCAAAAAAGGACCAAATGATGGAATAGAATGTGCCATATACTACCTTAGTAAAAAGTTTACTACTTTCGAGATCCAATATTCCGAAATGGAAAAGACCTATGTAGCCTTGATTTAGGTCTTATACCGACTGAGGCAATATACTCTTCACCACTACATCCTGTTGGTGACTAAGAGTGACGCGATTAAATATCTTTTGGAGAAACTTGCATTGGTTGGAAGGCTCGCTAAATGGAAAATATTACTCTCAAAGTTTGATATTTAATAACCTATGCTTGGCCATGTACTTTATAAATTAAATTCCAATAAACAAGATGTCCCAAGACTTTGGCCAAGATGAAAAATTGGAATTTGAAAATATTTATAGAAAGGAATTCAAAAAAAAAAAAAAAGGGGAAAAGGTCAATTTTTAGGTTGGGCCTTAGGCCCATTGGCCTAAGCTTTTAATGAGCCAAGTTGGTCGGCCCAAATGGAGACCCACGGAAGGGCTGTCGCCGGCCCATTGAGGCCCAAGAAGAAGGTGGCCGGCCCATGCATGGATCTTGCCAAGTGGCAAGAAGAGCCTCCGTGCATTGGTCCATTTAAGTGGCATGTGATGATCACTAATCATGAGGTTTAGGGGGGATAAAAAGGGGAAAGAGAGAGAGATGGCCGGTTGCTTTTGTTCGGCCAAGGGAGAGAAACCGTGCGAGAGAGTGAGAGAGAGAGAGATTGTGCGAGAGAGAGGAGGAGCCGCACCGCCGTCCGTCCGCTCGTGTGCCGCCCGTTCGCCGCCGTGTGTCATTGTCTGTCCGGTCTAGAGGCAAGTGGGAGTTCTCTAGCTTCTCTTGCATGTTTGTATGTTGCTTGCATGTTGAATCTTTGGGTGTTTAAGTGAGAAAAACCGAGGTATGGTTGGCTTATTCTTGAATAGCTTGACTGTTCTTGCTCATACCGTGTGAGTCAGAAACTTATTTGAGCTTGCATGTGTGTTTAGAGTCCGATTTTGGCTTCAATTTCTTCATGAGAGTTGTATCTAACATCTTTTACTACAACATACTAAAATTTCGTGGAAAATGATGGAGATTTGAGGGGTTAAAGTCTCATCCTACGGAGACCCCAGATCTGGAAAGTTTTACTGACCTCTTGCTGGATTAGTGATTGCATGTTGGTTTTTGTTGCGAATCTCATTTTTCTGTCTTCATGAAAGTTGTAGGGGATATCTTAAAATACAACATACTAAAATTTGAAGTGAAATGAACAAGTATAGCCTAGTAAATCGACTAGATCTTAAAGACGGTAATTCCAGAGGTGTATTTCGAGACACCCGAGACTCCATGGACTTAAGCGACGACTATACGTTGGTTATTTGTCTTAGGTTTCTCCATGAAACTTGTAAAGAACGTCTTGATGTATAACATATCCAAATTTCAAAGAAAACGAAAGAGAATAGGTAGGTTAAAACTCAATATTTCGGAGATGTATGCACTGGACGATGAGGTAACGTATCCAGAAGCTTCGTGAGGTTGTGTAAAATAATATAAAAATAATCTGGCTTGGAGTTCTTCACAAAAGATGTACGAAAATGTCTTGGCTATAACCCAGTAAAATTTCATAATTTTTGGAGGCCATATGGGTATTTTAATTGAATTTATTCGGAAACTGTGCATTCTGGTTGCATCCGAAAATTATGTGATGTTTTGTGAGAATTGTGAAATTATGTGAAATTCTATCTGGCCATATATTTTGCATGAAATTATTATTCAATTGTCTTTTTTATGACTTACCTTAATTTTTATAATTTCTGGAAATTTATAGATATTGAATTTAATATTTTTAAAATGGCAAAAGCTGAAATTTAAATAAATGAAAAAGGACATGAAAATGGATTATTTTATTGGCCATAAATTCCATTAAATTTTATTTCATAAATAATTATACCATGTTACATGTATGATGAGGTCTTGATGTATGCATGACATTAAATTGAGATGCATGTGTGAATTTCATGCCAAGTATGATTTGTTTGATGTCATGCCATATGCCATGTTAAATTAAGACCGAAATTGGTAAACATGGATAATGTTAAATGGGGAGATTGTGGTGGTGGAGAATGATGCTCGGAATGTATAGAGATACATTGCCGGATGGCCCTAGGAGTTTCAGGATGCCCGGTCAGGGAGTGTAAATGCCAGAAGCCCTGTCGGAGGTTTCTGCCCGAAGGGAATGCCTCGTGATGCCAGTTGGGATGCGAGATGCCCAGAATGTGGGGGGCCGGATGCCCGGTGGCCTGGAATGGTTGAATGCCGGAAGCCCTGTCGGAGGTCTTTGCCCGAGGGGATGATGAAATTGATGATTTGAGAAATGGATGATGTGGTGATCAAATTTAAAGATAAAGATGAAAATTAACCCATGGCATGATATGCATGATGATGATGATGATGATATGTGATGTGATATGATGATCACCCATGGTATGAGATGCATGATGATATGCATGATGATGATGATGATGATGATGATGATAGTGATGGTGATATAGAATATGGTATGATATGCATGATGATATGCATGATGATAATGATGATGATGATGATATGCATGATGATATGCATGATGACGATGATAATAATGATGATATATGACATGCGTGATGATATGCATGATGATATGTATGATGATGATGATGATGATGATATGCATGATGATGATGATATATGATATGGCGTGATAACATGTGTAATGTGATGATGTCATGATGAAGATGACATGTATGATATGATGACCAAAGCATGGCACATAAGTCTGTCAAAGGGCAAGTCATAGCTGATATGTTAGCTGAAAATCCTGAGAAGTCTAACAACGACGCTTTTGTTATAAGTATGAAGTCGATGAATGAATCCAAAGCATGGCACATAAGTCTGTCAAAGGGCAAGTCATAGTATCTGGGATGAAGTCGATGAATGAATCCATCTGGTTGCACCTGACAAATGGACGATGTATTTTGATGGTGCTGTTAACCTTTCTGGTTCTAGCACTGGGACAGTTTTAATATCCCCAGAAGGTCAACATTACCCAATAGCTGCAAAATTAGTATTCCCTTGTACCAACAATATTTCTAAATATGAAACTTGCATCCTTGGTATGTAATTGACCATTGATATGAAAGTCAGAAAGCTTCAGGCTTACGGTGATTCTGCACTCATCATCCTTCAGACAAGAGGTGAATAGCAAATGTGAGACGTAAAGTTGATTCCTTACAATGAATATCTCAAAGACTTGGTCAAGGAATTTGAGGAAATCTCTTTTGATTATTTGCCAATGTGACATCCTGGATTTTTACTTCTGCTTTCAATTAAATTAATCAGGCCTTTCATCAACGCGCATATAGTGCTATTCTCAAAGCTGATCACTCGTGAGATAACTAGATTATCTGGGGAAGTCATTAAGGAATTTTAATGCAAAAGACTCGAGAATTCGACTAGGACTCGACTACTCGACCGTGCTCATCTGTTGAGATCATTACGGCACAGTTATAAGTCGATTAGAAATCAGAGATAGATCGGTTCAACTGAGATGTGTGGCTAAACGTGGGTGATTCCAATAAATTACAAAATTCTCGTTGACTGACACTAGGCTAATTTTCCTATCGTGTTGGTACCTTGTGTCCGTATTTGAATCCTTGAGATTTTCATATAACCGAGAGTTGCCAATGTGTTGAGGAGGTTCATTATGGCTCAAAGAAAATGGACCACAGGTCATTTGTACTAAAATTTTTTGAAAGCTGCTTGGTAGCTTAGGTCATGCTAAAATCGAGCCAGATTGAAATTAACCGCAAATTTGAATCCGATTTCAGAAATCGAAAGTTCTGTCATGTCACGAGTCATTTTAGGAACGTCGACTCAGTCTTCGAAGATTTTTCTGTAAACCGAGATTTTGGCGAAAAAAGTTAAGATAGGGCCGTTTTCGATTAGAAAATGCAAAGGATCATTTTTGGTCGTGGAATTGGGATGCAAGTGAAATATATTGGTGAGGAAAAATGCCAATTTGGTTGTTGACTCAATAATGGAATTTTTAAGAGTCGAAATGAATTGATTCGAGGAGGAATTTAATGGGAATTGAAGCAATTTCAAGCCAAATTCGTATGCCCCCCATGGACCCAACTTGTGGACCAACTCAAGACTTCTAGAATGGGTGTTTAGTTTGGAAATTTTTGCTATGGAAGACAACAAACAAAGTGGGGCCACCAAGGGGGACAAAGGAGATAGAAGCGAGCTAAGGTGGTCCCCCCTCTTCTTTCCCCCATTTCTGCCGACCAGCACCCTCCTTTCCAGCTTGTTGAAGCCTCCTCAGCCCAGAAAAATCGACCAGCTTCTCCTCCTTCCCTGTCGACATCGCTTGCTACCCGCCGAAGCCACCGCACACCGCCAATGCGTGTCCATGCTCGCCTGCTAGCCCCGTGCGAGTTGTGCCCTTTTTCCTCCATCTTAGTTGCATCATTTGGTCTTGCTCGTTGTCCAGCAAGCTCTTGGAGCCATGTGGAGGTTGCTAGAGCTTAGCTTGCTGCCGTCGAAGCCCCAGATCCACCCGCCCAGCCGTTGCTACCTTCGCCACCCTTGTCTCGTCGAACTAGCCATTGTTTCCTCCTCTTTCAGCCACTGAACAGAACCGGACTAATTGGGTCTCCAAGTTGCTGTTTGGCCTGTTTTGGAGGCTTTCCCAACCTCGCTTGGCAGTCCCGCTTTGGAGTTTCTCGACCCCCTCTGCGTCCTTGTCGTTTTGATCTAAGTGGATTGCTTAACAAGTGAGTTTAACTTACTAATTCTTGCTTAGTAAGTTAATGACGTTTAAGGGTTGATTAGTTTAGACTAAGTATGGATTAAGTGGATAGTTAGAATAGATTAGCAATTTAATTAACTGTTATTGCATGTTAAGTGGTTAGAGTAGTGTAGTTAGAGGCTAGACAAGCTCTAGTATTTATTTAAAGTGGTTCGGAAATTCTCTGGACCTGTCTCGGCTTTCAATTAGGCTTTACGGGCCTAGTCCTATTTATTAGCATTTATTAATTAATTTTCGTAATTATTTATTTATTTTCAGGAAATTAGATCAGGATAGCCAGTGACCGAAATTTTATGCTGATTGAAGTGGTGTGATCTATTTATTTAATTGACTGTTATTTTGTGCAAATTGAGTGTGATTTGTGATTGTGGGTAATTATCACAAAATTCATTAATTTAAGTAATTAATTAGAAAATCACTGGGCGTCGATTTACAGAGCCAAAAAGGAATTTGTGGACTGTTGAAATTAGTGAGATTTTCAAGTGAGAAAATTTTATATTTTGGCTAACGCCAATTGTGTACCCACACACGAGTTTTTTTTATCGGGTATGATAAAGATGGCGAAATTGCTCGATGATTAGGATGATATATTATATCAGCCTGCGGGCGATCTGACAGCTTCTGGTGAACATTATTAGTATACTATATCAGTATATCTAGCAGGTTCTGGTGAGCATTATTAGTATACTATATCAGTATATCTGGCAGCTTCTGGTGAGCATTATGATTATACTATATCAGTATATCTGGCAGCTTCTAGTGAGCTATACTATCTATTATCAGTTTAGAGTGAGCAGTTCTGATTATGATCGGACTTTATAGATAGTATTAATTGAGATGACCGAGGGATGGTTGTGATGACATGTAATCGACTGAGTTGATTGATCGATGATCCGATTTGATTGGTTGAAATGATTGAATGGTTATTCAAATTGTACTAACTTGCAGGAAGAGACTGAGGCTAAGGTAAGACCTCCGACTTGTGTTTGTGCTTAGGCAGCCCTCATGGCGTATTTTCTTCCTATCTTAAGGGGTTGAACTTGTTGAGACATCGTCTCACCCTGTCGTGGGATAACATCTTTAGGTCCCTAGATGGCAGCTCCTCCCGAGCATTGTGGACAGCCTAAGAAGGTCACGGAATAGACGTCTTACATTCTGTTGCATGGGAGCCCTAGGGGCTGGACCTATGAGCTGGTAAGGTCCATAGTCTGGGTTGATATGGGTCTACCCAAAAAGGTACCCCAAAAATACAGATTATGGTACCGCCAGGCTTAGGATGGCCAGAGAGAGGGTCCTATACTGGAATCTGAGATAACTCTGTATGTGCTAGAGGTTGCTTTTGGGAAAGGCACGACAGATCCTCCTGAAGGTTCGGTTGTAGACGCGGTAGACCCGGATCTTCAACAACTCGAAAGTCTAGTGTACTCGGCTACAGGCTCCAATGTTAGTGAGGATGTGGAGCAGGAGGAAGATTAATAGCTGTTTGAAAACCCCCTTGTTTTGTAGACTTTGTTTCAATATATAAGCTTGTATTATATATGACATGGGTTACTATGTATATATATATATATATAAGTGTGGCTTGGTTTTGAAAAATTATGGCCCTACTTTCCTATCCCATCTTGTTGTTGTTTGGGGATTATTTATTTGCTTCCGCATGCGTATTAAAATGAATGGGTTGGCGATGCGTCCTAGGACGTCGTTATTTAATCAACCGCAGAGGGATGGGCACTCGTTCGGAGGATCGGGGCATGACAGCCAAGATCATAAAATCAATTTGCTGATGCCTTAGCAACTTTATCATTAATGTTACAACTAACTGATGGTTTGAGCATTGATCTTTTGCAAATCGACGTCTTGAAGAAGCCTACTTATTGCTTGTTGATTGAAGAAGAACCTAATGGTCAACCTTGGTATTATGACATCATGAATTACCTTCGAGAAGGCAAATTTCCTCAAGGGAGTCAAGTCAATGATTGAAAATACCTGATGAAGTTGGCATTTAAATTCTTCCTTAGTGGTAGAGCCCTTTATAAAAGGTCTTTCGATTCAATTTTACTGAAGTGCGTGGATGCACAAGAAGCCAAATTCCTGATGAAACAGATACATGAAGGAGAGTGTGGCCTTCATATGAATGGTCATCTCTTGGCAAGAAAACTTATGAGGCTCGATTACTACTGATTGACCATGGAAGCGGATTGTATTCAACATGTGAGATGTTGTCACCAATGTCAAGTCTTGATTGACCATGGAAGCGGATTGTATTCAACATGTGAGATGTTGTCACCAATGTCAAGTCTATGGAGACAAAATCAATGCTCTTTGTAATGAACTACATCAAATTTCCAAGTCCTGGCCTTTCTCAATGTGGGGCATTGACATTATTAGACCAATTAATCCTAAAGCATCGAATGGACATTGTTTTATTTTGGTGATTATTGATTACTTCACTAAATGGATTGAAGCCAATTCTTATGCCCATGTCATCTGTCGTGATATCATCGCCATATATGGGGTTCTCGAGGTAATTATCACATATAATGGATCAAACCTTAACAACAAGATAGTGGATGAATTACTTGGAGAGTTCCACATTCGACATTTGAGTTCTTCTCCTTACCGCCCACATATGAATGGAGCTGTGGAAGCGACAAATGAGAACATCAAGAAGATTTTAGCCAAAACAACCAAAAACTATCGTGATTGGCATGATTGGTTGCCATATGCTTTGCTTGCATACTGAACTTCAATTCGTACTTTAACTAGGGCAACACCATTCTCATTGGTCAAACTCTCTGAAGCTGAATGGGTTCGATAAAAGTTTGAACAACTCAATATGATTGATGAAAAGAGGGCAAAAGCCCTATGTCATGGACAGAGTTATCAGAAGAGAGTAGCTAGGTTGTTCAATCGCAAGGTCAGACTAAGACATTTTGAGATCAACAATCTCGTCTTGAGAAAGGTTCTACCTAACATTCTAGATCCTCGTGGGAAATTTACTCTGAACTTAGGTCCATATATTATAAAGAAGATGCTACCTAGTAGAGCATTGATTCTTGCGGAAATGGTTGGCCAAGAATTACTAAGGCCTATAAATGCTGATGCTGTCAAGAAGTATTATCCATGAGTTAAGTGAAAGGCCTTTGAGCTACTTTTGGATTGGATTCGAGCCATTTTAAGGTATTTGCATCACGCATCTCATGCATACATATCGCATTCGCGTGTTTGTTCATTTTGCAGGATCTCTGAAGAAGATTCTACCTGTCCACAGGAGGTTGATCTTAGAAGTGCAAAACCTCTAAAAAGTGACCATCTTTTTTAAAGCTTTGAAGTGGCCATGTCCCTTAGAACGTCGAAAGAGTCAGTCAGAGCTCTAGAAATGAACCCTTGTGCTTAACAAAGCTTTTTGTACACAAATTTTTGTTCAACTTTGATTCAAAAAATCTCTTTAGTAGGGTCAAAGGAACATGTTTCTTTAAAAAAAAAAATTCGATACATTCTCATTCCCCAAGGAGTATAATTTAACCAAAGTGTGTTTTGAAGAACCCAAAAATGATTGTTAAATATGCCAAGTGGTAGTGCCTAAAATGATGAGAGACAATCTCTTTACCAAACACGTCCTTCCTTATACAATCTTTGAGAGAATTGAGTGAAAAGAACCATGTCCTAGAGCATAGGATTCATTCACAATGAATACATGGTTTGAGATGACAAAGGCATTTTCTTCTCAATCCCAAACACCATTGATATCCCTTGCAAGCCACTTTGAGCCAAATAGGGAGCATTTCCAAAATAACCCTAACAAGAACAACCCCACATTGGGGTAGAATAAAAGGTCTTGGTTGAAAATTATGGAGCAAAAGATTAAGAAAGATTTTCCTACTTTCACTTGCATCAATCTTCTTGTGCTAGCTTCAGGTAATTTCTTGATGAAGCTTGAAGCATCCCGAAGTGACGAAGAGCATTCCATTCACTATCCTAAACACAATTACCCTTTTCTTAGCCAATTTGAGCCTTACGCAATTCCTTCATAACCTCAAGCGATGATTATCTCCCCTCACTGGGGCAAGACATGTGATTTACCAACAAAATTGAGAATGTTGGTCATGCTTGTAAATACCTTTAGGGAGTCATAGATATTCAAAAGAGAGTGAAAACTAGGGGGGGCATGAAAAAGTAGTATGCCTGGTAAAAGCAAGGTCAATACCCATGAAAAAAAATGCAAATAAAGTAAAATCAATGATCATGCAAAAGACCACTCATTTAGAAAAACAAAAGAAAAGCTTTGCAAAACGTGTATTGCAAGCGTCACTAGAAAAGAGAGCGAAGCTCTCATGTCTCAAGACAAATAATCAAAAGGACTCTCGAGATAATAATGATGTTAGTTTCTAAAAAGTTGTGTGATAGTAATGATGTTAAGATAATCATTCACTTTTAACTCCTCGATATTTGAAAATTTTTCAAGCCTTTTTAAGCCTCACCTGAACCAACATTACAACTCCTGTTGGAAGTCTCTTCCGATTGGGATGGTTCAAGTTCAAATTAAAATCTCACATAGGAGCTACTGCTAGAAAGAGTGGGAGCAATCCTATCTTATCTTATCTTTGAGGTTCTTGACTTGTAAACTTGACGAAGATATTGTTGAAAATTCTTTCTTGGCCTCAAAGTGTACACCTTTTGTGTAAGCCCATGACCAAGCTATCATTAAGGTCAATTCAAAAGACCTTTTGAACAATGAATTGTATTTGTTGTGAACATTTCTAAAAGCCTTAGACATAGGTTGAGTGAAACATCTCTAGTGAGATTTAAGTAGTTTTCCCACATCAATGGTTGGGAATAAAAACCCTTTTTGAAAGCTAGTGTGAAATACGCTATTTCTACTTGGCATATTTGATTTAACCCTTAAATAGTTAATCATATCTCATTTTGTTAAAATCTTCTCCAAAGGGACATGACAATCGGTATCATTTCGCAAGATTGCCCCTCAAGCAATCTCGAAACCCCTTTTCAAAATGTGTTCCCCGGTGAACCGGTTTTTGGTAATCCTAAACCATACCCTTGTTTTGGGTTTTTGGTCATCTTAAACCATAACCCTTATTTTAGGTTCCTGGTTAGCCTTAAATCTCATCCCTTAGGTTCTTGATCAACCTTAAACCTCGTCAAACCTCGTCCTTTAGGTTCCATGTTATCCATAAACCTCGTCTTTAGGTTCTAAGTTATCCATAAACCTTATCTTTTAGGTTCTAGATTCTCCATAAATCTTGTCTTTTAGGCTCTAAGTTATCTATAAATCTTGTCTTTTAGGCTCTAGGTTATTGTTAAACCTAGTCTTTAGGCTCTAAGTTATCCTTGAACTTTGTCTTTAAGTTCTAGGTTATTCTCATAAATCTTAACTTTAGGTTCAAAGTTATCCTTAAACCTTATCTTTAGGTTTTAGGTTATCCTCATAAACTTTGGCTTTAGGTTCTATGTTATCCTCATAAACCTTGACTTAAGGTTCTAGGTGATCCTTAAATCTTGTCTTTAGGTTAGTGGTCATCCTTAAACCATTCTTTTTTCCTTAGTGATTTCATTTCCTTCATTCCATTTCATGAGAGAGGGACAAAGAGAAGAAACCCCAACAAGAGTTCAAATACTCCAATGAGTGAAGGTAAGTGTCAGGTACAATTTCTAACCAAATTGCATTTCCTTTGTTATTTTCCATTTCCAAAGTGGAGTTGACTCAAAATTGTAGGTATCGATTTCGTCTTTGAGTGGAACCTCTTTGAACTCCCACTCAAAGAGGGGTAGCTGTTAACACCTGATTTTTAGTCGATGCGTCATTAAAAGGTAAAAAAATTGAGATTTAGGTTTCTAATTGCGATGGAGTCCCATTTCTCAGCCAAAAGTGTTGTTTTTATTTTTTATTTTTTATTTCTTTCTTTTGCATTATTTTTTAAGCAATTTCTATTTCATTTTTAAAAAAAAATCTAAAAAGTCAAATGGTAGACTTTCAAGTTGACTTTTTTATTAACCCTTTGACCAAAAGTCAACCCCGAGTCAAAATTTGGCTTTTCACTCAAAAAAATGTCATTTAGCCTTACTTTCACTTGTGTCAAATTAATTTTTCAAAAATTCAAAGATTTGACCAAAAAATCAACCTTTAGGAAAAATCAACTAAATGTTTGACTTTTAATCAAACCTTTGACTAAAAAATTTGGAAAAAATAAAAAAATGCACCAAAACATTTCTTTTAATGTCAATTTGACTCTTATATAAAAAATTTCACATAATTCGATTAAGAACTTTATTTTTTGAATTTTTTGAATATATATATTGTAAAGGTAAGGTATTGTAATAACATTAACCCAAAATGGATCTATACAAAAGGGGGGAGGACCCAACACCAACAGAGGGAACTTGCAATCTTGGTGACATTAGGAAATGTCAATAGGAGTGCAAAGGTGTCATGGTAACCCAAATAAAAATAGAGGCCAACAGACCTTAGCCAAAGAGAAGAGCACTAAGGCGAAAAACATAGCTCAGGCTAAAAAGATAGAAGGACTAAGATTCCAGCATTGTTGCAACCTCCTATTGATGGGGGTATTCGAGACTTGTTGGAAGGTCATAGCTTTGTCCTTAACGACCTTGTCTAGGCACTTCTTTAGAGTTGGCAAAAAAAGTTTGCGATCACGGAAGAGGATATTATTCATTTCCTTATCGATAATATTGCATAAGGCTCCAAATGCGAATCGAGCAAGAGATTGGTGGAAGGAATCTCCTGATAGCTATTTGATGGCCCATTGAAGGTTTTCCGACCAAGAATTGTTATGCTAGGCAAGGTTGCATCTAGTAGCCCAGAAGATAGCAAGAGCACTAATGATGCAACACCCAAAGAAGAGGTGATCAACAGAATCGGGCCTACATTCACAAAAAGCACAATTAGTATTCGAAATTCTGCCATAGGTTAAAAGCAAAACTTGGGTGGGCAGTTGATTTCTAGTAATTAGCCACATATGGAATTAGAATCGGGGGACCAAAGCGTGATTCTAGATAAAGGAGGCCTAAGGCACGAACCGCTCTCTTGGCTGAATACTGTCCCAAGTGGAGGCAGCTGTAAAAACTCCAGTCAAGTGTCCGAGCCACCGAAAGCAGTCCGCGTCTTGAATTTTTCAATTTTAGGTTCTAAATCAACGAAAAATAAAATAACTTTTATTTTAGTCATAATTAGGCATAGTTTCTTCTTCAACATTTTTTTTAGGGACTATTTTAAATTTGCTCATGCATTCAATTTCTGGATTGCCGGGCCAAAATTCGAGTTGCTATTTTGAGCCCTAATTAGGAGACCAAAATCGATCCTTCATAACTTGCGAACGGATGATTGTTACTCACTCATTTCTTTAAGATAAGTCCAAATTCGAAATTGATTTTGAGAAATTCACACAAGAACTTATCAATTTGAAGGATTTTATCCTCCCGAGTATAAGGAAGTCAAGCAATTAAGCTTCAATTGTCAAAATTCAAATTGACCTATTCATGGTTATGGTTTAATTTCATAAATCTAGGTCCAATTGGGATATTGGGCCTAGATCCATCTTTGACATAAGCTCGAGAGCTTCAATTCAAGGCCAATTCAGACACGATAAATGATCTTACACATGGTTAGCTCATTAGATAGGGCAATTGTGACATTAATTGAATCAATTTTACTTAATTTGCAATTTTGCCTATTGAATTGCAAATTTGACTATTTTAGCCCTTTAGGCCTAATTCAAAGCACCCATGATTTTTACCCTTTGTCTTTCATGATAATTATTCAATTAGATCAATAAAAGACCCCTAGAACACATTCATAAGGTTTGATTAGCTTAATTGAATCTTAATCGGCCAATTTCTTCTAAAGTAGGATGAATTTCCTCTCTAGGGACCAAATTGCATAAGTTTTGAACCCACAAGGGTCTTAAATATGCGAAATGGCTAGAACTGGACCAAATGGCTCAAGAATCGGTCAAAAATCGACCAAATCGGACTGAATCGGTTTGATCGGTCACCAACGATATGGCCGGTTTAGCCCATTGCCGGCCAGTTCCTAACCTCAAGCGACTAGTTCTCTGCTCCTTTCGATGTCACTTTTACTTCTACACCTTCAATTTCTCGAAATTTTATAGATTGATCCCCAAATTTCATCAAATTGCCCCTAATTGAACATTGCGACACAATTCTTGATTTTGGCTTGGGTTTTTGCAAATCAAACCCATTGGATAGATTACCCGACACCTCGAGATTATAATCCAACCTTCGAAATCAAATTTTAACGGTTGGATCGAAATTTTGATTGTGGAATTAAAT
The DNA here is from genome assembly GCA_004368105.4 of Eucalyptus melliodora. Lineage (NCBI taxonomy): Eukaryota > Viridiplantae > Streptophyta > Magnoliopsida > Myrtales > Myrtaceae > Eucalyptus > Eucalyptus melliodora. The sequence continues at coordinate 44,165,551 of CM023404.3, forward strand.
CGACAAACGAAATTACATAACTTTAAGTTCAATTTTCCCTCCATTTTTGGGGGGCTTTATTTTTGGCATGAAAGTCACTCTCTCTCTCCTTTGAATTTTCTCTCACTTCCCTTTGGTTTCTTGCCCATTCCTCTATCTTCTCTCTCTCTCTCTCTCTTCAATCGTCTCAAACCAACCTTCTCTCTGGCCACCGCTTGTTAGCCTTCAACCAGTGACTTATTGGCCTTTGCTACCCCCCACGGTGGGCCTCATCCCTTCCTTCTCCCAATGGAAGCACCAGTAGAACTAAATGGTGGTTGATTTCCCCCTTTTGGCGACCTGATTTTCTTTAGAAGTCTCAAAACCGGTCCAGGCAGGCCTGGTTCTATTCCTATCTAGACTGGCGACCACTAGAGCTCACAAGCACCTCCAACAACCAACGATCACTTGTTCTGGAGGTCCTTGACCTAGTTGTGGTTAAGAACCAGTTGGTCAGCTTCCACTGGCCTCCAATTGGCCCAATCTCTTCCAACGGCACCAAAACTGGTCTAGTTTTGGACCGGTTTTGCTTTCTCTTGCTGAAGGTGGTTCAGACAGTTCCGTGATGGTTCGTGAAAATCTGATCATGATTCTAAAGATCGAGGATCGATTTAGAGGGTTTGATCCAATCGATCGTGATCAAAATTGACAAAAATGCGTAAAAAGTAACGATCTTAGTCTTGAACCCCGTGAAACGAGACCGGATTAACTGGTCAGGGCTAGGGTTTAATTTTAGGTTAATATGCTGTGTTTAAATGTTAGATTGATGGATTTGAATGTTGATTTGCTGTGGTTGAGTGTTTTTGATTGATCATGAATGATTGACTTAATTTGGCCTAAAACATGCCTTTTCGTATACTTGGACTGATATGTTGTTTTGGCCAAAATGAGGTCCGAAACGACCTTATTTGAGTTCGAGTCCTTCTAGACTTTGATAACACATGTCACAAGCTTCGAATCGATAGGCCACACACCTTGATCGAGCATTGTTTGACCTTCGAAAAACACCTCTAAAGATAAGCTATACAGCAGTAGTTTAGGTTAGTTTTTAATTCTGTTCCTGTTTCGCCTTCTATCTTTTCTATTTTTGTGCAAATTTTTGTGTCAATTTTCGGAGGAAATTTCCTTTATAATTTTTTTTGTTATTGTCTTGAGAATGTTCTAAATTTTTTTTATTTTTTTTTACAATTTTGAACATGATTTGTTAGGTCAAAACCATTTAGATCTAAGTCTAGGTCAATCTGCTTTATGTTGATTCCTTACTTTATCATTTTTGTACTGATCTCTGTGTTGGTTTTTGGAGGAAATTTCCTTCATGAAAGTTGCTTGTAATTGTGTGGAGAATTTTATGTAATTTTTTCGGAATTTTTGGATGTTTACCTAGGTCAAAATTGCCTAGATTCAAACATAGGACAGTTTTCCCTGCACTATTCCGAATTGTGTTTTGGTGAAATTGAGTCCATAAATGATTTTGTTTGGTCTCAAATTCTTCATGAAGGATGAAATACATGCTGTATCTGTTCAATTGATGCATGATTTGCAAAGTGTTAATGTTGTCTAGTATGTCAATAGCATGAAATAATTTGAAATGGTGCTACAGTAACATATAATTTAGACATGCATATCTTTTTTGCCATGACTCATGTGATTTTATCTAGGTCTTGGACTTTTGACAAAAAATATTCCTCATTACATATTTTGTATGTGAGATTTTTCGCTAGATTTTTGCAAGTCTTTAGATAATTGAAATCGTGCTTGCTTTGTGATGTTGAGATTAGAATGGAGCTTCACCATATATGCACTTTATCATGCTTGTTTGGTTTTTTAAAGATCAAATCTTGTAATAATGCCTTCTTGACACTTAAACTACATGTTACAATGTTTGAGTACATGATCACGTTATTGTATTTGAGTGTCATTTTGCATATTAAATTTGTGCCACAAAAGCGCATGTTTACCTAGAAACTCTTAAGTATTTCATCATGAATCTTGAGTTATCTTGTATTGATATCAAATTGTATGACATCTTCTCGTACCGATCGAGGATTAGATGATCATCCTAATTGTTTGTCGCATCCAATTCTAAGTCACATGCGATTTTTTTCATGCAATTTGTGCATTACTTGAATGGTTTTGAGATTTATTAATGCATGTTTGTGTTCTGGTTTTTAGCTATTAATATGCGCACTCTTAGAGATCTCTATCTTAGGGCATCAAATAGACCTAATTTGGATTGGAGCCCTTCTAGGAAGTTGTAAGGAACACTTGGAGATTTCCAATGCCATTGATTTCATGTAGATCACTCATCGTTTGGACCACTTCCCATTTTTCAAGACTATATCAGAATATGGACATGGGATCAAATTCGGACCCCTGTTTGGACAGACTTTTGACATTTCCGTTCTATTTTTCCATAAGGATTCTGCACTTGATCCCTCATTGAAACTTTTTTGTCATTATGTTGGCTATGTTGTGTGAAAATATGGTGATTTTTAAACTTGTTTTGATAGGACAAATCCTTACGATATTGACTGAATGTCCTGCTGTTTTGACAATTTTTTGACATGCTGTTACTTGTTGTCTGATTTTTGTAAAATCATTTGTAGCTCATTTAGGAAAAATTTCTTCAAAAAAGTTGTTTGTTATCATGTCATGCATGATAAGAAATTTTTTCATTGACAAATTGTCTTTAGGCGTTGTCCAATTTTTCTATCTTTACATCCTTGTTCTGAAATTTCCTGATATGAGTTTGATTATGATTGTTTAGATAAACTTCTTAGGTTAGTTTGTGCATGAACCTAGGTTTTTCCATCTTCATGAAAATTGTTTTAAACACGTCGATATTCATTGTTAAATTATTTTCAGTGAGTCTCCTTTTCAAATCAAATTTAAAAATGCTTTGGTACACGTGATGTTTTTCGAAAACCATTTACGAATAAATTTTTCTCTAAAGCTCAATTTGCCTTAAGGAAGAGTCATGGTTTGGATGATATTCAAAATGCCCGCGATGCTTGTGAGTGTATTTATGCGAGTCCCAAGCTAGCCTTAGCGATTTAATGTTTTCATAGCCCAGATATTTCTTAATCCTTAAATCCTGATTTGATATCATGAAAGTCATGGTTTGAATTGTATTCAAAATGACTGCGATACTTGCGAGTGCATTTACGCGAGCCCCGGGCTAGCCTTGCCAATTGAATGCCTTTCATAGTCGAGACAACACTTTGTCTCAAAACTTTTCGTGGATGATTTCCAAGGATGTCTTTGGAACATCACATGTACCCCCAATGTCACGCCCCGATACTCGAGTGTGTGCCCATCCCTCGGTGGTTGATTAAATTGCGACGTCCCAGGACAAGTTGTTGACCCTTTCATTTTAACGCGAATGTGAAAGCGAATAAATAAATACCCAGACAACACAAAGATGTGATAGAAAAGCAAGACCAAAATTTTGAAAACCAAACCACACTTTTATACAAAGCTGACTAAGTAATATACAATACTAGTCTATATTTACAAGTCTACAAAAGACAGAAAGGCTACGGGTCCTCTAAGCATTCGAACCCTCAGCCGAAGACTCCAGGGTCTCTTGGGGACTCGGGTCCACCACTGCACCACTAGGAGGGTTAGCCGTACCCTCGCCAAAAGAAATCTTTAACACCGACATAGGGATCTTAGACTTCGGTAGGGGACATTCTTTGGGTCCATCTTACCCGCGACGATACCACGATCTGAATTGATAGGGTATCCTCTGGGGTAGACCTGCATCAACCTAGACAATGGATCTCACGAGTTCGTAGACCCAGGCTCCTTGGCCCCTAGTGAGAGGAATAAGAGAAACCTGTTTGGCGACCTTCTTGGGCTAACCAAAATACTTGGGAGGATTCGCCATCTAAGGACCTGAAAATGTTAGCCCATGACAGGGTGAGACGATGTCTCAGGAAGTTCACCCTTTGAACTTTGACTAGGAAGGAAATACGCCCAAAGACTGACGCACACACGAGATAGAGGACTTACCTTGCCTAAGTTCCTTCCTGCAAGTCAATACAGTTCATAATCTCAACCAATCCACTCAATTCAAATCAAATGATCAATCAATCAATCCATTAGCTCAATTCGATACCAGCAGTACTATCTATCAATTTAACACCATATATCAATCCCCTTGATTCCACCACTGAGCACACAAGATATAATATATGGTCATAGCTCGCTCAAGCTAATGTATATAAATAGATAGCTCGCTCAAGCTGATAAATATATCGATTATGCTTGCACAAGCTGATAAAACGATCTTAGCTCACACAAGTTGATATATATACAGATCGTGCTCGCACAAGTTGATAAAACGATCATACCTAATATATATTTATAGATCATGCTCACACAAGTTGATAAAATGATCTTAACTCACACAAGCTGACAAGGTATACTAACCAAGCATACCATTGAAATCAGCACTAAAGTTTTTAAATACATTGATGAGTTGTGTCTTAGTCTCAAAAAAGGATTTGCACTAAAACAACAGGAAAATGTTTTGAAAGAAAATGTTAAATGTTTAGACATGAGTGTTTCTACTTTAAAAGTAAATGAAGACAACCTTTCGGCATATCTATAGGATGCCGATATAATTTGGTTTGGGAATGACTGTGAAAACCATTCCTTTAAAAATAATAAAGAGATGCTTACAAAAATCCTTTCCAAAAAGTTTTTGTAAAACCAATAGGTCGCAATACTCTCAGATGTTCTAAGTGCAATAGTTCAGATCATTTTGAGAAAGAATGTCCTATGGTTTGGAAACCTGTTAAGAAAGTATGGGCAAAGACCGCATATCATACTAACACCAATGGACCCAAGAAAATATGGGTACCAAAGAAAACTTGAGTCTCTTTTTTAAATGCAGGTCACTATCAAGAAGAAGGTAAAATGGTATGTAGATAGTGGATGCTCAAGACATATGACAGGATATTCAAATTGCTTCATAAAGCTCGTTCAAGTTAATGGTGGAAAAGTTTCATTTGGAGGAAACAGCAAAGGAAGAATTGTGGGATTCGGAACTGTAAAGATTGGAAGCCTCACAATCAGTAATGTTTCCTTAATGGAAGGACTTAACTACAATTTACTTAGTATCAGTCAGCTATGCGATACCGGTTTCAAAATCAACTTTCAAGAGGGAATATGTTCAGGAACCAGTAAAGATTCCACTCAGTCATTCATGGGTCAAAGACATGCAAATATCTACCTCTTGGATGTCAAATCAGATGAAACCCAATGTCTAATCTCAATTCAAGACGAAGCAAACTTATGGCACAGAAAACTTGGGCACATCAATATGAAGCAAATAGCCAAAATTTCAGCAAAGAAGCTTGTTTGTGGTCTACTCAATTTGTCATACCAAAAAACTGATCTATGTAATTGTGGATGACTACTCACGATTTACTTGGGTATATTTCCTGGCAAGTAAGTCTGAAACCTTTTCTTACTTTGAAAAGTTTGCTAAAAAGGTCCAAAATGAGAAAGGGTATGTTATTTCAAGTATACGGACAGACCATAGAGGTGAATTTGATTTATTTATTTATCAAGAAAAATATGTTAAAGATCTTGTCAAAAAGTTTGGACTGGAAAATTGCAAAAAGACTGATATACTAATGTCAAGTTCCATGAAGATAGACAAAGATGAAGGAGGAAAGAAAGTTGACTAGAAGCTATACATGAGTATCATTAGTTCACTTCTTTATCTTACTGCCTCTAGATCTGACATTTTGTTTAGTGTTTGCATTTGTGCCAGATTTCAAGCAGACCCTAAAGAATCTCATCTAAGTGCTGCAAAGCGTATTATCAAATACATTGCCTCAACTTCAAATTTTGATCTCTGGTATCCTAAAATGGGAGATTTTACTCTTCTTGGATACTCAGACGTAAACCTAGCCGGATGTAGAGTGGATAGAAAGAGCACCTCGGGTACCTGTCAACTACTTGGAAGCAGGACAGTGTCTTGGTTTTCAAGGAAGCAAAATACAGTAGCTCTTTCTACAGCAGAAGCATAGTATGTAGCTCTTGGAAGTTGTTGTTCACAAATTCTGTGGATAAAACAATAGCTAAAAGACTTTGGAATTGAAGATTCATGCACGGAGATTAAGTGTGACAACACTAGTGCAATCAATCTCATCAATAATCCAATTCTTCACTCAAAAGCAAAGCATATAGAGATTTGACATCACTTCATTAGAGATCATGTTCAAAATGGAGAAGTTTCGATTTAGTTTGTTGACTCAAAGAATCAACTGGCTGATATATTTACAAAGCCTTTGGAGAAAAATCAATTTGAAGTTATTCGTTCCAGACTCAATATCTTAAGGTTTGAAGAAGTAAAAGTCTAGAGACACTTAGACTTAGACAATCAAGATTTTTTGATTGTAAGTTATTTTATTTTCTCTCAGATTAAATCTTGAAAAGGTACGATCATCTATCCATAATTAATTTTTCCTATTTTCAATTTCCGTGATTATTGCAATCTTTCCTTTTCGAAAAAAGAGTTATTTTTAAATGACAGTTATCTAATTTTTTGAAAAAGGCAGTTATTTTTAAATGACAGTGATCTAATTTTTTGAAAAAGGCAGTTATTTTTAAAATGCATATTTATACTTTCTTTTATGACGTTTTGTATGCCTCTCTTCGACTGTCTTATATACTGTCGGTTCCTCTTCATTTTACTCACAAAAACCCTAAAAGAGCACCGATCTTCCACTTATGTCTTCTTCTCTTGTTTAATCTTCGAAAAGTTGTCATCTTTCTTGGGAAAACAAGTTTGGAATCTTTCAAAGACTGTGAAAGATGTCGTCTCAGATCGTGCTCACATAAGCTGATAAAACAATCTTATCTCACACACATGTACATAGTAGTGGTGAAGGACAAGGGTCAACTTCTTTATCTAGCTTTTGTGACCAAGTTATTTAGTCACAAGTTGACATATCGAGCTCATAGGCTAATATAGGATACTGCTCTCACAAACTGATGTGCAAAGGAGCTCACACAAGCTGATAAATCACCACATTGAAATTACTCGATAAAATAATCATGTGTGGGTACACGGTCAGCCTGAGCCAAAAACGCAATATCTTTCTTTTTAAAAAATCTCACTAATTATAATGGTCCACAAACACATTTCTGGTGTTAAAACTAATGCCTAGTATTTTCCAATTAAATACCGAAATTTCTCAATTTTGGGATAAATACCAAAAATTACAATTTCCACTCAATTTGCACAATTCAATACTTAATTAAATAAACCAAGCATACCATTGAAATTAGCATGAAATTTCGGTCACTAACTATCCTGATATAATTTCCGGAAAATAATAAATAATTAAAATAATACCAAAATTAATTAAATAAATACATTTAAATGCCATAAATAGAGACTTAGGCCAGAAAAGCCTAATTAAATACCAAAACGGGCCCGGAAAAATTTTGAACCTATCTAGATAAATAATACAACCTATCTAGTCGCTAATTAAGCCGATCTAACCACCTAACATGCAATAACGAGTAATTAAATCGCTAATCAATTCTAACTAACCGCCTAAACCATACTTTCCCTAAACTAATAAACCCTTAAGCATCATTAACTCCTTAAGTAGAGTTTAGTGAGTAAACTCACCGGTTTTGAAATCTGATGAGTCCATGATGATGGCAATGTGGAGACAGGCGACAAACTCCGAAGCGGTGACACACAACGAGGCTTGGAAACAATTTGAAATGGTCCTCGAATGCCTACGGTTCCTTGCTGGCTTGCGGTTCTGTTTGCTAGGCTGAGGGGCTAGAATGGAGGCCGGTTGGTGCGGGAGAGGTGGACGGTGGAGGCGGACAATAGCTAGGGGAGATCCGGCTATGGTCTACGGCGACTAGGGACGACCCGGGGGACAGGTGGGCTTGCAGAACCAACAGGATGGCATGGACGAGCGAGACACGATAGGGTGGCGTGCGGGGCTCGCGGGTAGTGCGATGGCGGTCTGGCGGCTAGGCGAGGCTTGCGACAGCAGGGGGCAATGGCTGCTCGATTTTTCTTTGGTTTTAGAGCTTCAAGAGTTGATCAACAATGGGGAAATCAACTGAAATGAAGAAGAAGAAGCCAGCTGCCTTGTGGAGGGTCCCCTGATCTCTAAAGTCCTCATATTTGATCATTAGATGGCCCCCCACCTTGTCTGCCCTATCCTCAGCCAAATAGCAGCCAACAAGCTTCTCTAGGAAGCCATTGAAGTGGTCTAAAATTCCCTCCCCCCATGGCGTACGAATTTGTAACATTTCCCCCCCCAATTGAGCCAAGTTCTCCTCCAATTGGACATAAACCAGTCCTTATAATTTCCACCAACGTGTCCTCGATCAAATTGACATTTTTTTCTTGCTAATAGAACTAACTTGCATCACAAAAAACGCGATAAAAAATGGTCCCCTGAATTTTCCAGACAAAAACGGCCCTATTTTGAATTTTCGCCAAAAATCTCGATTTGCAAAAAAATCTTCGGAGGATGAGTTGACGTTCCTAAAATGAACTGTGACATGACAAAACTTTCAATTTATGAAATTGGATTCAAATTCGCGGTTAATTTCAATCTGGCGCGATTTAAGCGTGACCTAGCCTACCGGGTAGCTTTTAGAAATTTTTGGTGCAATTGACCCGTGGTCAATTTATTTCGAGCCACAGTATACATCTCCGACACATTGGTGACTCTCGGTGGTCATGAAAATTTCGAGATTTCAAATACGGACACAGGGTACCAAAACGACAGAAAAGTCGGTCTAGTGCCGAATGATGAGAATTTTGCAATCTGGTGGAATCACCCACCCTTTGATCACATATCTTAGTCGAATTGACCTATCTCTGATCTCTGATCAATTTTTAACTATGTCGTAATGATCTATGCAGATGAGCATGGTCGAGGTTGAATTCTCAAGTCTATTGCATTAAAATCCCTTAATGGCTTCTCTAGATATTCTAGTTATCTCGTGAGTGATTAGCTCAAAGAATAAAACTATAGGCGAGCCAATGAAAAGCCCAACTTATTGAATGGAAACCAGAACTCAAAATTTAGGATGTCACAACTCTTCCCATCTTATAAAAGTTTTGACATCGAAATTTAAACCATTACAAAACTTTAAACAAAAAGGTGAGGGTATAGTCGTCTCATTGAATCCTCACTTTCCCAAGTTGCTCCTTCAGTACTATGGTATTGCTAGACCACTTTAACTAATGGGATCATTTTGGTACGCAGAATCTATTCTTTCCAATCCACAATTTGAACCGGGCTTTCCACGTACGACACTTTGTCCTCCATGTCTAATTCCTCAAAATTAAGTACGTGGGTTGAATCAGGCTCATACTTCCTCAACATCAACACGTGAAAGATGCCATGCACTTGCACCAACCTTGGCGGCAATGCAAGACGATACGCTGGGATCCCGATTCATTCTAGAATCTCAAAAGGACCTACGTACCTCGGACTCAGTTTCTCTTTCTTACCAAAGCACGAAGTACCCCTCATTGGTAACACCTTCAGAAAAACATGATCACCAACTTGGAACTCCAAAGGCCTACAACGCTTATCTATGAAACTTTTTTGGCAGCTCTGAGCGGTTTTTAATTTGTCTCTGATGACGGCAACCGCATCCATTGACTGTTGAACCAACTCTGGGCCTGTGATATTTTGTTCTTCGACCTCATCCTAACAAATTGACGTTCTGCATGCTCTGCCATACTATGCTTCGAAAGGAGCCATTTGAATGCTCTGCTAGTGGCTGTTATTGTAGGCAAACTTGACAAGATGAAGTTGTTCCTCTCAACTTCCCTTAAAATCCAACACACAAGCTCGCAGCATGTTTTTGAGAGTTCGAATCGTCTTCTTAGACTGGCCATCCGTCTAAGGATGATAAGCCGTACTGTACTGCAGCTTCGTTCCTAAGGTAGTTTGCAAACTTTTCCAAAATGCAGTTGTGTACCTCAGGTCTCGGTCTGATGTAATCATCACTAGCACTCCATGCAGACGAACAATCTGACGAACATACAATTCTGCATGCCTGTCCAAATCAAGATCCTTTCATACAACGATGATGTGAGCCAACTTTGTCAGTCTGTCGACCATTACCCAAATAGAATTATTACCCCCTGGCTCCTTGGTAACCTTGTCACAAAATCCATCGTGATGTGCTCCCATTTTCACTTGGGGATCTCGAGAGGTTGTAGAAGTCCTCCTGGCTTACAATGCTGTGCCTTCACTTACTAACACGTCAGACATTTAACGACATGCTTGGCGGTGTCCGCCTCCATATTGGACCACAAATAGTGTTGACGCAGATTATGATACATTTTCGTACCACCAGGATGAATGCTGTAACTGCTACGATGAGATTTTGACAAGATCTCTTCTTTAAGTGCTGCATCGTTAGGTACACACAATCGTCCTCAGAACCTTAGTGTTCCGCCCTAAGAAACCTGAAAGTCAGCTTTCTTCTTCTCGGTATTCTCCTGCAGGATCTTCTGAATCTTTGGGTTTGTCAACTGAAGTGTCTTGATTCTGATATGCACATTCGGCTCAATTTTGAGGGTGGCCATAATATTCGAAAAATGGCCTACCTCAAATTTGAAAATCGAATCTTGAGCTCTCTCGAGTAAAACCCACTCCTTAACCATCATCTGATGGAATGGTCAACACATGCCTTCGGAAGTTCCATCCAATGACGTTGTCTCATATTCAACTCCTTCTGAGAGAATAGATACTTGAGGCTTTGATGGTCGCTCGCTCTACACAAATAATGTCTCCAAATCTTCAAACGAAAATGATCTCTAAGTCATAATTCAACTCATGAGGCCTCAACTGATTATAAACAACCCTACCATGTTGCATTAGCATGCATCTTGTTTCCTAGATCAAATAATTACCAGCTTAACCTCTTGGAAACTACTTCAATTTCTCTTTATCAGCTGGACTCAATTATAAACCTCGTTATCATCTTTCAAATCAAATGGCACCAGCGGAATCTTCAGTTCTAGTCGAAGGCCATTCCCGAACCTCCAAGCTTTATCTTTGGGGTCTTCCATCAATCTGGGAGCGTACTAAGAAAGCTTCTTGAACTTTACCTCATACTAGTCAATAGTCATCATCCCTTGGTGGAGGCGTTGAAATTCCTCCATCTTCTGTTCTCGAGCTCTACTCGAAAAGTACTTACTGTTGAAGGCTTTGAGGCAAGTGTTCCACATCGGGACTACACCTTTCGGAAATACTGTACCTCTAGCGACCCTCCACCAGGTATTCGTGTTACCCTATAGTTGTTATATTGCTAAGACAACCCTTTCCTCCTCATTGCACCTTAAAAGTGCAAAGGCCTTTTCCAGGTCCTGAATCCAAAGCAAGGCAGTCTACGGATCTTCGGTACCAGTGAACCTCGGCGGGTTCAGCTTCAAGAACTGCTCCACCAACATGTGGATTGGTCTCTCCCTCTCCACAACTATGTTCCCAGTTGGAACTTCGGCAGGTGCAGCAATGGTGGCGGCCTTAGCAGCAGTGGCAACGGCAGCAGTAGCAGCAGCTATAGTGGCGGCGGTAGTGGCGGTGGCTTGATTCTAGGCTTGCTGCCCCATTAGTGCTCCCATAGCTTTAAGTGCCTACATGATCCCTTTGATCCTGGGATCACCGAGGGCTACTACCCCAGCACCAACGAGAGGGCGGTGCTACACCACTAGCACTAGCCTGATCTACCACTCGACTAGGACCTCCTTGGGTACCAACCCTCGTCGGCGTCCTACCCCAAGTAATAGGTCGAATGGTACACTTTCTAGGAGTCCTTTGCTCCTGATCACTCATTTCACAGGATCTTTAAAGAAACCTACTTTCGAATTCCACACAAAATTATAAGTTGAGTGATCCCAAACAAACAATTTACCAAACAGCTATCACAGACATGCACTAGTATGAAATAAAGGCCAATCCTACTACCTATCCCATAAACCTATTGCAGCTTATCACTCTAACTACCGACCAGCTCTGATACTACTCCAGGCAGGGATGTTACGCCTTGATACTAGAGTGCATGCCCATCCCTCGGTAGTCGATTAAATTGCGATGTCCTAGGACGCGTTGCCGACCTTTTCATTTTAATGCGCGTGCGGAAGCGAATAAATAAATCCCCAGACAACACAAAGTTGAGATAGAAAAACAGGGTCAAAACTTTGAAAACCAAACCACACTTTTATACAAAGTTGAGTAGGTCCTATACAATACTAGTCTATATTTACAAGTCTACAAAAGACAGAAAGGCTACGAGTCCTTTAAGAATTCGAACCCTCAGCCGAAGACTCCGGGGTCTCCTAGGACTTGGGTCCACCACTCCATCATCGGGAGGGTCAGCCGTACCCTCACCAAAATCAATCTCTAACACCAATATAGGGATCTTAGACTCCGGTAGGGGACCTTCTGTTGGTACATCTCGCCCGTGACAATACCACGATCTGAATTGATGGGGTACCCTCCGGGGTAGACCCGCATCAACCCAGACAATGGATCTCACGAGTTCATAGACCCAGGCTCCTTGGCCCTTAGGGAGAGGAATCAGAGAAACCTATTCGGTGACCTTCTTGGGCTGGCCAAAACACTCGGGAGGATTTGCCATCTAAGGACCTGAAAATGTTAGCCCATGACGGGGTGAGACGATATCTCAGGAAGTTCAACCTTTAAACTCAGACTAGGAAGGAAATACGTCCAAAAACTGCCTATGCACACACGAGATAGAGGACTTACCTCGCCTTAGTTCCATCTTGCAAGTAAGTACAGTTAATGATCTCAACCAATCCACTCAATTCAAATCAAACAATTGATCAATTAGTCCATTAGCTCAATTCGATACCAACAGTACTATCTATCAATTCAACACCATATATCAATCCCTTTGATTCCACCACTGAGCACACAAGATACAATATATGGTCATAGCTTGCTCAAGCTAATAAATATATTGATCGTGCTCACATAAGTTGATAAAACGATCTTAGCTCACACAAGCTGATAAAACAATCATAGCATATATATAGATCGTGCTCACATAAGTTGATAAAACGATCTTAGCTCACACAAGCTGACATATTGAGCTCATAGGCTGATATAGTATACTGCTCTCATAAGTTGACGTGCAAAGGGGCTCACACAAGTTGATAAATCACAACATTGAAATTACTCAATAAAATAATTGTGTATGGGTACACGGTCGGCCTGAGCCAAAAACACAATATCTTTCTTTTGAAAAATCCCACTAATTATAATGGTCCACAAACACATTTCTGGCATTAAAACTTACGCTTGATATTTTCCAATAAAATTACTCAATTTTGGGATAATTACCCAAAATTACAATTTCCACTCAATTTGCACAAATCAACACTCAATTAAATAAACCAAGTATATCATTGAAATCAGCACGAAATTTCGATCATCGGCTATCCTAGTATAATTTTCAAAAAATAAGAAATAATTAAATAAATACCAAAATTAATTAAATAAATACATTTAAATGCCATAAATAGAGACTTAGGCCAGAAAGGCCTAATTAAATATCGAAACGGGCCCAGAAAAGTTCCAAACCTTTCTAGATAAATAATACAACCTATCTAGTCGCTAATTAAGCCGATCTAACCACCTAACATGCAATAATGAGTAATTAAATCGCTAATCCGTTCTAACTAACCGCCTAAACCATACTTACCCTAAACTAATCAACCCTTAAGCATCATTAACTCCCTAAGCAGAGTTTAGTGAGTAAACTCACCAGTTTGTGATTGACGCATGACCTTGGTAATAAATGACCCGCTAACGATTTACTTTCTTGCTTGGTTGGTTGAGAAATAAGGCCCAAAAGACCTACATGCATGTTTAATTTCTACAATGCATTTGACTTTTAGATGTATGATAGGGTCAATGCATGATATCGAGGAAAAACCCTGGGATCACATATATCGCATGGTTAGAAGACTTATAAGTATTATTGGCCATGCGAGAACACAATTGGTCAATAATGACTATAAGTCATAAAATGAATTGGGTAGGTGTCCTAGATGGACCTGCGCATAAATTACAAAGGCCGACCCCGAGGCCTAAATCTTCTTTTGCATTGAATTTCTTTTGAAAGATTGATTTAAGTACGATTTTGTGCTTTTGATTGTTTTGACATGTAACCTGTTTCTTTCCATTGTATGTATCTAGTTATAGATTTTCTAGACTAGATCTAGATTAAGACCCTGAAGATGGAGAGGACATGAAGACAGTGAAGGTTGATGTCTATTTCGACCATTATTCTGTACCATTCATCCCCAACATATGTCTCAGGTTCTCATCGTTTGTATAAAAGCCTGAAGAGTTGCGGGTTCTTTTTTTCTCTTATTCATTTCAATTGTGTTTCCCTTTTATATTTTCTAGGATTGCATGGTAGATTTACCATATTCCTTGATTGTTTACTTTATGTTTGGCAATTTTCAATTTAATTTAGTGTTTCTTTTTCATTTTCTTTAGAAATAGATTAGCATGAAAATGACCAACCACACATAATTGCTTGGTTTAGGATTGACGATTGCAAAAATGTAAGAAGAAATGCATGGACATGTTAGGTAAACAAAACATACTATTTAGGTATCGAAAGGGTGTTAATAGAAATACTAGCGTAATCCAAGTCCCTGGACCTAGGGGTGTGCAACCAGACCGGGTCAACCCGGTTCCCGGTTCGGCCCACCCGGAAAATAGGGTCGGGAACCAGTTCCTAAAGTTCAGACCCTGTTTGAACCGGTCCGGGAACCGTTTCCGAGGGAATACCCACCCAGGAACCGGATCGACCGGACCGGTTCGGGAACCGGTTTGAGAACTTGTTTTTGAGCCCCAAAATTCCAAAAGACCAAAACCCTAGTCGTTTCTTTCTATCTTTAGTCTTTACTCTCACGCCGCTCGTCGCTCTCAGCCTCTCACCTCCGCCAATCCATCCGAGCGCTGTGCTGCCGACGCTGCCTCCGCTCGCCGACTTGGTACTCGCCATCCTTGCCACCCCGGCGCCGTCGGCCTCTGACACAAACGTGACGGCGCTCCTCGTCTCGAGCGGTGTCATCAAGACGCACTAGTCGGTGTTGGACAAGGGCTTAACGATGTTCGCGCTTGCCGTGAGCTCGTGTCGCTCCTGCTGTACCACGCGGTGGTAGACTACACCCCAATCGGGTCCTTGAAGACAAGTAACGCCCCAATCAGCACCCTTGCCACAAACGGTGCCGGGAAGTACGATTTCACCGTGAAGACCACCGGCGACTCCATTGCGCTCGACACTGGGGTCGACTCCTCACTGGTAAGAGGCCATTTCTTCAACTTTTTTATTAGACTCGCCTTTCTATCATTACTGTACTCTATAGACTCGCTGCTTTGACATGATAATGAGGTAATAGAATCGTTATCTGTTTCACCAGAGTCCGGGCTTGATGCTCCATCAAAATTAAGCTCTCCCCCGGTGTTGCGTAGCTTGTTTCGTAGACAGGAATTTACCCATCTCAAATAGCCTAATTCCTTGACTTCATTTAACCGACTCATTTGTAAACCTTCCACTTGTTTACACAGGTCTTCGTTTGTATGTCTAAGTAAAGAAGCCTCTTCTTTAATCTTTGCCATTATGTCACTCTAAATAAACCAACAAGAGCATGATGAGCACATCACAGGAGTCAAGTAAAAAGAAGAAAAGCTATGTACTTGTAACAGAAGATAAATAGGGCAAACACAAGCTGAAATGGCAATATAAAAAGATTCTTTTCTTAATTAGAAAAAATTGCAGTCTCTTGTATTTGTCCCAACATTTGACCGAGTTAGAATATATACAGAGGCCAGAGAAACAGAACATGTTAGGGAGTTGAATTTGCACAATATGTTGGGATCTTGTTTCCGTTTAGCTGTGTCTTGATCTTGCTTTTTTTAATATTGTGGTTTCTTCTTTTGGTAGGATTTGAAACGGTGTATTTATGAGAAATCTAGTTCTTTAGCATTCTTAATTCAAAGTCCTCTGTGGTTGGCATAGAAAGTATGTTGGATGAATTTTTAACCATTATTTTTCTGGCCATGCAAAATTTATACCTTTGAAATCTTGTCACGGTTTGGCTGCAGGATGAGATGTTAAGACAGAGATTCATGGTTTACTAGCAAGATGTGAAATGTGCACGTTCAAAATTTTTTTGCAAAACAGGTTGCAATATAAATAGGGTTAACCCTGTTCTTGTTCTTGCGGCTGTTTCTATTGCTGTTGACATCAAGTCAAGGAGGGCAAGTGGGTTGTGGTTGGCTTTGTCAGCCTGATTTATCGTTAATTGTTTTGCTGAGATTGAGGTTATCAGAAGAGAAATCAGTGTTATGTTGCTTGACATTGGTGTTTTATATCCTAGAAAATTTGACTTCAAAGACTGTTCTTTGTTTGGATACTTCATTTTATCCGCATATCGGAGTGTTCATTGTCCTTTGGATTGGAGTTGTTCTAAGCGTCCGATTCGATCTCACCACTGAAATAGGACCCTGAAAAGAACTCTTTCAATCAAATGTTCTTTGGAGAAATAGATTAGCAAAGATTGATTGGTAGTCAGAGAACATGAGTTATTAAGCTCTATGACTCAAAGTTTACTAGTTTGCTATCCAAGTCTAGACCCCACCACCCCGATCTAAATATCTAGTTGTGTAGAAATTGAGGGAACACTCCTGACTTTCAATTGGGTTTCTAGCCGACCCCCAAAAACAAGGCTAGTGGCACTTCCATCTTATTTTTAGGTTGTCCTAAACAACTAGACCGTATAAATGAACTTGTTGTGCGGGGTACTAGTCTTGATAGGAATAACCATGGTTTAGCATACTTGCATGTGGAAAATTCCTAATGAATGAAGTGACGCCATCCTTAGGAAAGAGTACCAGAGGGAGGGCTACCATGATAAAGGTACCCTCAAATCCAATATTCATACCCAACCTCCTCTCTCGATGTGTGTCGCTCATGTGGGTACGGGTCGCAACACTCTACTGTCATGGAGGGGATGAGTTTGGGAGGACTCGTGACCTTGTAAAAGGAACTCACAAGAGGTTCGTCCAAGGAATGAGGTGATGACATCCCTGTGATTGAGAACCGTGAGGGAACTTTCATGGTTAAGTACCCATAAATCCGACCTTTCCCCTTTTCTTTTCTTTGCGAGAGGGATCGGGCAGTGAGATCAGGTTGCGACATCGGAGACTTGGTTTACGCAAATAATTCTATTAGCACCCTTTCAGTACCTAAACAATATGTCGTGTTTGCCTAATGTGTCAATAAGTTTATTCTTTACCTTTTCAAAATCTTTTGTCCTAAACTAGACGATCATGCGTGGTTGGTAGTTTTCATGTTATTCTATTTCTAAGAAAGGTAAAAAGAAAACAATAAATTGCATTGAAATTGCAAGACAGTAAATAAACAACCGAGGAAAGCAGTAAATCTATCATGCAATCCTAGGAAAAATAAAAAAGAAACACAACTAAAAGAATAAGGAAGAGAAAGAACCCGCAGCTCGTCGGGTTTTTACATAGACAATAAGAAACCCGAGACATATGTTGGGGAATGAATGATGCAAATGGTATGGCTGGATTGGACATCGACCTTTTGCCATCTTCGTGTCATCCTCGTCTTCAGGGTCCTAATCTAAACTTAGTCTAAGAACTATAACTAGGTACATACAATGGAAAGAAACAGACATACACAACAAAACAACCAAAAACACAACATCGTGCCAAAGTCAATCAGTCAAAGAAAGTTCATGTAACATCCTCGATTCCAGCCCATAAGGATCGGCCATAAGGTCCTAAAATGATCAATCATGGGCTGTTAACCATGGATCGATCGGTTCGATCGGCAAGGAATCGTGGATTGGTCATGGTTTGATCGACTGATCGATCACGAATTGGTCGAGGTGTTGGCCCCGAATTTTCTACCGACCAAACCTAGATGGGATAGGGTCACCATCTCATAAGATGACTTTTTGATCACGAGAATTGGTCACGGGATGATTTTGGATCGACGGATGGTCATGGGTTGATTTGACCGGTTGTAGTTTTTGATCGCAGGCGATTCCTCCTGGTTATGCATTGATACATGGACGATCCGAATTGATCAAATGCAACAATCTTCCAACCAAAAATGTATTATTCCCTATTTAATTATTAGTGATCAGAACGGAATCTTGAATTGGTGATGTCCGATCATGGATCGATAACGCACTGACCATGAACCCTACCGGTGGATCGGATGCCGACCGGAATGAGCCCAGGGATAGAATCGGCTATTCCGTCACTAATTATAAGGTCCATGAGTGCCTTGGCTTAGTGCTAGGCCATGGGTAGCTTTAGGATTGGCCTTGAACCAATCGAAGGACAATCGACCCCATTAGCCTACCAACCGTCCAAAGGAACGGTTTGGATGAATATGGAATGTAATGGCTGAACCTCGGGTGTACATGATTTGGTTTTTTGAGGTGTGCCTAATGATCACTTCCTTGGCCCCGGAATCAACTTGGATGATAGAATTCTCTAGCCTGCCTTCTTGAGCAAGGATGATCACTTTCTTAAGGAAGGAAGACCACCTTCTTGAGGAAGGAAATGATAAAGCAAAAAAGAATTATATAATTTCTTCATTAAATGAAGGAGGATGAAGTGTCCAAGTTAACCTAGGACCTAGTTGGAAACTTGGAAAATAAGAATGCCCAACAATTAATACTTCTTGACCAAGTGGGACACCTCTTTTTCCCAACTAAGATTGCCACATTAGATTTTTGAAATTTCTGGAAGTTCGCTATTTGCCAATTTTACACAGATTTTTGTGGTGCGAATTTAAATAAACTTCCTCCATAAAATTTATTCTAAACATCTTTATCTAAAAAATACTTAAATTTATATTTTTCTGAGGCGAAATGGTAGGGACGAAGGCCCAATCATTCACCGTCTGGAACCTGTCTCGTGTAGTGAAAACCGTGACCAGGTTGTCTTCTCGAATTTTCATAAAATCTTCCCTTTCAAATTTAATCATGCTTCCTATGTGAACGTTTTAAAGGAAATCCATTTCTACAACATATAGAAATTTCAAAGAGTTTTGTGAAGATTTGGATTTCAAAATTAGTCTCTCTCTTTGACTGTTGAAACTGCTCGATGGATGAATTTTTGGGTTGTGTTCAGTGATTTACTACTCTTTCCATAGCACAATTTGGACTTGTCTTTCTTCATGAAAAATGTCATTTAGGGTCTTATCTACAACATATTAAAATTTTATAATTTTCCGAGCCCATGTGTTAAGGTATTGATGCTGATTTCGAAAATTGCTTGAAACTATTTTCACCCTAGGATAAGAGGGCCACACGCCCAACTTGGAAGGAAAAGGGGCTGCATGCCCAACATAAGGAGCAAGGATAATCTAGAGTATGCTTAATTTAGGATAAGGATTTATTATTTTGGACTATAGTTCTTCAATGCCAAGTTGAGGCGTCCCTCAAAGGAATAGGCCATAATGCCTCATAACCTAAAAGCTTGGAGAGCAAGTTTGTAATATGAAGATGTCTAGCCTAATGATTACTCAAGATCCAAACATTAAATGGAAGAGGCTTAGTCATTGGCTTAGGTGTTCCCATAATAATTACATGAAATTATTTCATGATGACTCAACCCCTTAGATGGACCAATGGAAAAATGAGCAAGTGTCACCTCTAGGAACTAGACTTGCCACCCATCTTTTTAGCTTGCCACCTCCTCAACCTAGATTGTCCACCCACATGAAGATGATTGGTCCCTTTGGAAAGATCATCATGAGGGGTTTGCCTATAAATAGAAGCCTTCCCTCCCCTCATTTCCACACCACCTCCTCTTCCTCCCTCACTCTCTTGACCTCACCCTCACCATCTCCCTATCTCTTTCTCGTGGCCACGCCCTCGTGCTCGTTCGCCAGCCTACATGTTGCTCGGTCACCTAGGCCATCCCTTGAAGTGGGGTAAGTAGAAGTTACTAATATTTGGCTAGGACGTTATGTTACCCTATTCCAAGTGTGTGATGAGTCCTTGACTAAAGTTGATTGACTTCCTGCTGCTTGAGCTTCGGTTGTGTTTGCTTGGATCAGTTTAGACCTTGTTCCTTAATTGAGTTCGATCCTTGTTTGATGAGCTCGGCTCGTGCTTTGACTTGAGTTGCTTTGGAAGAAGCCCGGTTTGTGTGTTTATTTGATATGTTTTGGTTTTTACTTTGATACAAACCTATTTTAAAAGCGTTTTGTGAAAGATTGCTATTTCTTCACAAAACTATTTCAAACCATTTTCACAAGTGCATGTTTTAGTTCATGCCCCGAGCTTCGAAAAAAACGGCTTTGGCGGCCTTGGCGTATGTGAGATCATGAAAAATCAGTCATTTCTTAGTCTTGGTGCGATATCAAGGTGTATCATTCCTAAGCTAGCTTTGGTATTAGGTCAGTGAACATGTCACGACAGGCTAGTCCTTTCATGGTCTTGGTGCGATATTGAGACGTATTGTTCTCGAGCCAAGTCTAGTACTAGGTCGGTGAACATGTCACGATGGGCTGGTCCTATCATGGTCTCGATGCGATATCAAGGTATGTCGTTCTCAAGCCAAGTTGGGTACTAGATCGGTGCTCAAACGTGTCAGATCAAGTTACGATCCTTGATTCATGCTCGGCATGCTTAAACGTCTCGGTTTTGGTAAGTCATTTCACACAGTTATGCATGGCATGCCTTCGGGCCCTTGAACTAAAAGTGAAGATAAGAACTAGATTGTGATGCTTGATGCATGGTCACACGATGGACTAATTTCTAGCTGTCAATCGATGGATTTTGGCGATGTTGCCCGACGGACTCATCATCGGAGGATTGCTGTCACCCTTGGATTAGGGGACGTTGCCCGATTAAGTTCAGATGCTCGGTGGATTCCGGAAGAGTTGATGGATATCGACTATTAATAACTGAATCTCGTGTGCATGAGTTCCTGACATTATGAAATGGATTTTGGTTATGCTTGCATAGGAGTGAGGCATGAGTTCCTCATACTATGGAATGGATATTGTTTATGCTTGCATGATATTGAGTAAGGCGCGAGTTCCTCATGTTGTGGGTAAATATTGATTTATGCCTGCATAGTGTTGATTGAGGATTCCTCATGTTTCATCCAAGACAAAGCTTTTGTTTTGCTATTGCTTTGTCATCAACTAATGTTTTGGATGAGTTACATGCTTGTTGATGGGTGACGCATCCTCCTACCCGAAAATTAGTGGGTTTTACTTATTGAGTTTCCCCAAAATTCACCCCTCATCCTTTCAGTTTTGCAGGTATGGAAGTCTCACGTCAATTTTGGGGGTTGCAATCTTGCTAAAGGAGCTAAGGTTTACCCTGACCTTTTTGAAGATGTGGTAGTTGTAAATATAACAGCCCGTGATAGAAAGGCTTGTAAACGTAACTAATGTAATTGTGTGTTTGTAAATGCTTGTTTTCCTAGCTGCTTGTTTTTGTCTAGGTGTTGTATGTACGCTTCCGCATGTGCTTAATGAAAAGATAAAGAGAAATGGAATGGCGACGTGCCCGAGACGTTGCGAAAATAATCCTTGCTACTCGAGACCCTAGAGATGGAGTTGGGGTTGTGATAGTTCAATTAACAAATCGGACTTGGGCCTTGGGGTTAGCCTTTAAAGTTCATACGTAGGTCCCTCTAAGACTCCTACCCGATTCATTTTATGACTTATAGCCATTGTTGACCAATTGTGTTCTTGCATGGCTAATAACACTTGTAAGTCCCTAGTGAAGTGATCTATGTGATTCTCAAGATTTTCCCATGACAACATACATCTAAAAACCACACACGTTGTAGGAATTAAACATGCATGCAGGTCTTTTGGACCTTATTTCTCAATCAATTAGACAAAGTGAGTGACTTGTTAGTTATTACCAATGGCATGCGCCAATCACAAACACATGCATTTCTAATGAATGACGTGATTATATGCATGAGGGGTACATGTGATGTTTCAAAGACATGGTTGAAATTAATTAAAAAAGGTTTTTGAGACTAAATGATGTCTCGGCTATGGAAGGCATTCAATTGCCAAGGCTAGCTAGAAACTTGCATAAATGTATTCACAAGCATCATAGCCATTTTGAATATAGTCCAAACCATGACTTTCACTATAGTCAAATAAGGATTTGAAGAAATTTGAAAATATTTGAAACTTAAGGCATATCTAGGTTATCAAACACATTCAATTGCCAAGGCTAGCTTGGAACTCGCATAAATGCATTCACAAGTGTTGCAAGAATTTTGAATATGGTCCAAACCATGACTTTTCCTAAGCCGAAGCAAGTTTTGGAAAAGAATTTCTAGAAAAATTTGCTTTTGGAAACACCATATGTACCAAAGCATTTTCAAAATATGATTTGAAAGTTCATTCATCGAAAGCCATTTGACAATGAAGATGAATGTATTTAAAGCAACTCATGAAGATGGCATGGCCTAAATTCATGCACAAACTAGCCTACGTGGCTAGCTAAACAACCACAACCAAGTTCATATCAGGAAATTTCAAACCAATCATGACAAATCAATAAAATGGAGTAACGTCCATTGACAATCTAGCTATGCAAAAATTCCCTAAAATGCATCACTGCTTAAATGAGATAATCTAAACATGTATGCAAACCTTGTAACATGCGGTTCAAATGTCAAGAAGACATCATTGCAAGATTTGGTCTCTAAAAAACCCAAACCGACATGGCAAAACACATAGATGGTAAGGTTTCATCCTAACCTTAACATGAGAGAACAAGTATTATTTTGGACCCCTGAAAATATGCAAAAATCTACCGAAAAATCTAACATATAGAACATGCAACGATGAACATTTTTTATTGAGAGTGTGAAGCTCAATTGAGACCATATGCGTCGCGGAAAAAATGGGAAAACAGACATGCGATATGCAAAGTCAATATTGCTGCAGCACTCTTACTCCTTCCTATATGCAATTAAAGCTCTCAATGTCATCAAAAATTTGTAAATCATGCCTCAATGGAACACATACAACATTTAGTGCATCTTTCATGAAGGTTTTGAGGTTGAATAAGGTCAATTTCACATTCAATTCTACCTAATTTAATTTCGACCAAAATAGGGCAGATTGACCTTAGCTCAGATCTGAGTGATTTTGACCTAGCTATATGCTTTCAAAAATTCTGAAAAAATTACAGAACATGAATCATACAACGAAAAACAACTTTCATGGAGGAAAATTCCTTCAGAAATCAACAAAGAGATCAATACAAAAATGACCAAGTTAGAAATCAACAAAGAGCAGACTGATCTATGCTCAGATTTGAGTGGTTTTGACCTAGCTAATCATTCTAAAAATTATGAAAAAAATACATAACATATACCACACAATTACACAAAACTTTCATGAAGGAAAATTTATCTAGCAATCAACACAAAGATCAGTACAAAAATGACAGTCAGATTTCGTAACTAGAACATACCTCAAAACAGACCTAAACTACTGCAGAATTGCGCAACTTTGGAGGTGTTTTTTGGGGGTCAATTTTCACTCAATTGGCTCGTGCAACCAATCATTTTGAAGCTTGTGACATGTATTATCAAAGTCTAGAGGGACTCAAAGTAAAATAAGGTCGTTTTGGACCTCATTTTGGCAAAAACAGCAAGTCAGTCCAAGGATACGGAAATGCAGTTTAAGGCCAAATCAAGTCAATCATTCAAGTTCATTCAAGAATACATTCAAGCATAGCAAATCAACATCAAATTTCATCGATCTAACATCTAAACATAGCATATTAACCTAAAATTGAACCCTAGCCCCAACTAGTTAATCCAGTCTTGCTTCACAGGGTTGAGGATCGAGGATTACTTTTGATTGATTTTGTCGATTATAGTCACAACTGATCGAATCAAACTTGCCAGAAGTAGATCGAACTTCGATCTAACTTCCAATGGACACACTGGAATGCCTCAGACCACCTTTAGACCGATCAAATCGTAGACTTGAGTTTTCAACAAAAATCGGTCCAAGGATGGACGGGTTTGGACGCTAAGAAAGATATGGACGCCAGAAGTCCTTCGGCCACTGATCGGCTGATTTACAAGCACCTTGAGGTCGAATAGGGACTTGAGATTAGATCGCAATAGGTTTGAGACCTTGGTGATAGCTGTTAGGTGCCTATCTCAAAGGATGAATCGGTTAGAACCAAAGACTGATTTTGACGCCGATTTTTTGTTCTTTGCGGTTGAAGAGGGAAAATTGAAGGGAGATCAAGAGCATCAAACCTTGTTGTTGCTTTGATTAGGATGGGGATGAGATGAAGACCACCACGAGGGCTAGCGTTGGCTGACGATCCCCTAGTGTGAGGTCGATTTGTCGAATCTTAGTGAACTGGCGAGTGGTGGGGGAGAGAGAGAGAGAGAGAGAGAGAGAGAGAGAGAGAGAGAGAGAGAGAGAGAGAGAGTTAAATTAGGTGCCAAAACTAGAGAGAAGGAGATCTTTGGAGAGAGAAAATTTTCATGCCAATGAGCCCCTCCTAAAAAATGGAGGGAAAATGAGCTTATATACTATCCCAAAATCATGTAATTTCTTTCGTTGGTTCAATCCGATGGTTGAAATTTTGATTCAATGGTTAAAATTTGATTTCGAAGGTTGCATCATGATCTCGAGTGTCGGCTAATCAATCTAGTGTGTTTTATTTGCGAAAACCTGGGCCAAAATTGAGAATTGGGTCAAAATGTTCAATTAGGTGTTAATTTGTAATTTGATGAAATTTGAGAACTTATATGAAAGATTTGAGAAATTGAAGGTGCATAAGTGAAAATGATATCAAGAGGATCTTGGAACTGGTCATCGGAGGTCTAGAATGGTTTGGCAAGCAATTGAATCAGCCAACATCGTCAGCGACCGGTTAGACCGATCATTCCGGTTCGGTCCAGTTTGGCCAATTTTTGATTGGTTCTTGATCTGTTTGGTCTGGTTCTAGCCATTTCACTCATTTAGGATCCCGTGGGTTCAAAATGTATGCAATTTGATCCCCAAATGACCAAATTGAAAGGAAAATTTACCCTATTTGAGAGGAAATTGCTTGATTGTGATTCGGTTTATTTAATTGAATCTTAGGAATGCGATCTAGGGGTCTTTTATTGACTTAATTGAATGATTATTGCCAAAGACAACGGGTCAAAACCATGGGTGCTTTGAATTAAGCCGAAAGGGCTTAAAAGATCAAATTTGCAATTCGGTGGGTAAAATTGCAAATTAAATTGCAAATTGATTGAAATTGAGTTCAATTAGTGCCACAATTGCCCTACCTAATTATCCACCCATGTCTTTTAATTTGATGAAGAAATTTAAATTTAAAAGCACAATGAACCGAGAGAGAGGAGGTGGAGCCGGGAGTTGCCGCCGCCCGTCCACCGTACGTCCGCCTAGTCCGACCGCCGTACGCCGCCGTTCATTGCTGTTGGTTCATCTTGGAGGCAAGTGGGGTCCTTTACTTCTCTTGCATGTCTGTTTTGGTTGGTTGCATGTTCGGTTTTAGGTGTGATTTGGGCGAAAAACCGAGGTAAGGGTTGGATGTGTTCAAGCTATGTGACTGTTTTCGTTCGGTTTGTGGTAGTCAGTATCTTAGTCGAGCTTGCATGTGTACTTGGAGTGAGATTTTGGCTTCGGTGTCTTCATGAAAGTTGAAGCTAATGTCTTGTAGTATGACATACTCGAATTTCATGGAAAACGATGGTGATATGTGGGGTCAAAAGCTTTGTTATACGGAGACCTCAGATCTGCGAAATCTTCACTGACCTTTTGTTGATTTCTTGGTTGCATGTTGATTTCTGTTGGAGATCTCACTTTGTTGTCTTCTTGAAAGTTGTAGGAAACACCCTAAGCTACAACATACTCGAATATGAGGCAAAAAGAACAAGTATAACTTGGTGAATCGGTTAGATCTTGGAGATGGTTGATTCTGGTGAGGTGTACCGAGACACCCGAGACTTCATGGGTTAAAATGGTGACCATAATCTGGTTATTTTACCTAGATTCCTTCATGAAACTTGTAAAGGAAACGTTGTTACATAACATACTTAAATTTCAGAAGGAACGAAAGAGATTTGATGGGTGAAATCTAAGAAATACGGAGGAGTGTGTTCTGGACGTCGCGGTAGAGATTCCAGAAGCTTCGTAGGGCTATGGAAATTAATCTAAAAGGAATTTAGCTTAAAGTCCTCTATAAAAAAGGTACGAAAATGTGTTGGCTATCACCCTGTAAAGTTTCGTAATTTTTGAAGACCGAATGGGTATTTTAATTTAATTTATTCGGAAACTGTGCAGTGGGCTTAAATCCGAGAATTTTAGGATGTTTTTGGAGGAAATTGTGAAATTGTGAGAAATACAATTTGGCCACGAATTTTATATAAAATTGTGATCCTATAAATGATTATTGAATATTATGATTTTGGGAAAATCATAAATATTAAATATTTATTTATGAAAATAAATAAATATAATAAATATAATAAAATAATAAAATAAAATGGATTTTTATTTGGCCATGGATTCAATTCCATTTGTGTGGCACTTGTGTGATGAGGTCTTTGTACATGCATTAAGTTGAAATACTTATGTGATTAAGCTATGACATGTGCATGACATGTGAATTGAAATGCAAGTGTGATATGTTTGATGCCATGCCAAATTGCCATGTTAAATTGAGATAAAAGATAAATGTGGATGAGAATGAGGTTGTGGTGGAGGATGTTGTCTGGTGGCCTGGTGGCGTAATTCTAGAGATTCCCTGGGAGTTTCAGGATGCCCGGAATGTGGGGGGGGGGGGGGGCGGAAGTCCGGTTGTATCTTGGATACATGCCCGGAGATTCCTCGCGACACCAGGATTGGGATGCGGGATGCCCGGCTAGAAGGGTAAAGGCCGGAGGTCCGGTTATATCTTGGATACATGCCCGGAGGTTCCTCGTGATGCTAGATGAGATGTGAGATGCCCGGAATGTGGGGGGCCGGATGCCCGGTTGTATCTTGGATACATGCCCGGAGGTTTTTCTCGCATGAGATGCGAGTGTAAAATATGAGATGAAATTGATGAATCGAGGAAGGGTGATGTGGTGATCAAATTTAAAGATAAAGATGAAAATTAACTCATGGCATGATATGGTATGATATGCATGATGATATGCATGATGATGGTGATGATGATGTGATATGATATGATGATCACCCATGGTATGATATGCATGATGATGGTGATGATATGTGATGTGATATGATGATCACCCATGGTATGATATGCATGATGATATGCATGATGATGCATGATGATGATGGCATGTGATGTGATATGATGATCACCTATGTTAATATATGCATGATGATGCATGATGATGATGATGTGATGTGATATGATGATCACCTATGATAGTATATGCATGATGATGCATGAGGGTGATGTGTGATGTGACATGATGATCATCCATGGTATGATATGCATGATGAAATGCATGATGATGACAATGATATATGATATGCCATGATGATGATGATATATGATGTGATGATGCATGATACGCATGATTACAAGGTAAGTGATGCTTGCAACGTGTGATGATATGCATGATGCATTAGAATGTTATTGGATTTCCCTATCTGCTGAGTGGTTGTACCCACCCATTTTGGGGACCAACATTTCAGATTAGTAGATGGTTTGAACGGTTGGATATAACTGTGAGGAGGAGGATAGCAAGGGAAGGAGCTTTTGGACGCCGACACTGATCGATGGACTTTAAGTGTATGACTGTTGGAGGAAACGTCGGTCATCATTTGGAGTGTTGCCGAATATAGCAGACTACGGCATTTTGGACTTTAGTGTCAAAGTCTGTTCTACATCAGAAGTCTGCCTACACTAACGAATTCCAAACTGAATGCGATGAAGAATGAAGTCGAAGTCAGACTCAAGATTATCTTCATTTCTTCAAAGCTTCGGTTTTTCTACAAAATATACTTGGCTCACTAGCTAGGTTCAACACCTACGAGATTGGTTATCTTTA
Organism: Eucalyptus melliodora; assembly: GCA_004368105.4. Classification (NCBI taxonomy): domain Eukaryota; kingdom Viridiplantae; phylum Streptophyta; class Magnoliopsida; order Myrtales; family Myrtaceae; genus Eucalyptus; species Eucalyptus melliodora. The sequence continues at coordinate 44,193,714 of CM023404.3, forward strand.
TTTGAATCAATTTCGATACATCAAATCTCTTTGGAAGGCGAGTAATTTTGGAAAAAATCTACAAATGGAAACCAAGATCCTGATTGTATGGGCGAACAAGATTGACGGGCTTTCAGCACAATCTTCAAATGGCTTGAAAATCTCCTTAATTGATTCTGTCCAATGGGTTGATTGGAAGAATTCCTTTGGAAAGTGCTAACGGTTGAGAAGGCATGAAGGAGTATCTAAGGAGACCTCTCCAGTCATTCGATAGAGTGCGTAAAAGAGAAATTCCAAAGTCTGAAGCTTCCTAGTTTTTTGTTATTCCAAATACTGTGCTTAAGCTTGTTCTCAAAAGAGAGAGAAACTTACACTGTGACTTTGTGAGAGAGGAGTATAGACTCTTCACTGTGAAGTTGAGATCACAAGATTGTAAATTCTCTTTTGATTCATAGTGGAATCTAGCCCGAAGGATGTCGGCATGGGAGAGTGGACGTAGGCTTGATCTAAGCCAAACCACTATAAATTATGTGTTCTCATTCTCTTCCCCGAACTCCTTTACTTTGTTCATAGTTCTATTCAACTGTTAAAGTCCAAACTCGCTCAAAGTCTGTTGTTCTTCAGACTTAGTATCAAAAGCATAATAATTCTACTACTTTACGTGAAAAATTTTCTTCACGCCTATTTACCCCGTCTAGATGTTCATACTAGCACTTACAAATGAGTGTAGAAGCAAATAGCTTGATGCTATGTAGGATGAAATGCATTCACTTTATGATAATCACACTTTTAAATTGGTAAAGTTGTTTGAAGGCAAAAGAGCTTTAAAGAACAAGTGGGTATATAGTTTGAAGCAAGATGAACATACTTCACAACCATAATACAAAGCTAGATTAGTTGTTAAGGGATTCAGTCAAAGAAAGGGTGTTGCGACCCGATCTTGCCGCTGTTGATCCCTCATCATCACGAGAAGAGAAAATGGGGGAAAGGTCGGGTTTAGGGGTACTTGATCTCGAGAGTTCTCTCACGGCTCACGTTTCAAAAGACGTCATCACCTCGGCTTTCGAACAAAGCCTCTCGTGTGTTCCCTTCATGAGATCGCGAGCTCTCCCAAGCTCATACTTCGTGTGACAGCGGAGTGTCGTGATTCATACCTACACGGGCGACACACCTTAGAAGAAGGGGTCAAGTGTGGATATCAGATTTCAGGATATCTTTATAGTAGCCCTTTTGACAATATGCTTCGCCCATAAGGATGGCATCACTTCTTCCTTTGGGGTACTCCCATATCGAGTATGCTAAACCATGGTGAGTTTCATTGAAACTTGTACACCACGCGACAAGTTTATTTATACGATCTAGTTGTTTATGATAATCTTAAAATAAGATAGGAGTCGCCACTAACCTCATTTTGGGGGTCGGCTAGAAAACCCAATCGAGGGTTGGGAGTGTTCCCTCGATTCCGGCGCAACCAAATATCTATGTTTGGGGACATGGGTTACGCTAATATTTCTAATAGCGCCCTTTCGATACCTAAACAGTATGTTTTGTTTTTCTAACATGCCCATGTGTTTCTTTCTACATTTTTAGGATCATTAGTCCTAAACTAAGTGATCATGCGTGGTTGGTCATTTTCATTCTATTTTATTTCTAGAAAAACAAGAAAAGAAAGCAATCAATGGAATTGAAATTATGAGACAGTAAGTAAACAATCAAGGAAAGCAGTAAATCTACCATGCAATCCTAGAAAATATAAAAGAGAAACGCAATTGAAAAATATGAGAGAAGGAGAGAAAACCCGCAACTCGTCGGACTTTATACAACAAATGGAACTCGAAACATATGTCGGGGAAATCAATAGTACATGATAATGGTCAGAATAGACATCGACATCCACCGTCTTCGCACTTTCTCCATGTTTAGGGTCCTAATCTAAACCTAATCTAAGAAACTTATAACTAGGTGCATACAATGGAAAGAAATAATCATACACATCATAACAACAAAAAACAAGACATCATATTGAGATCAATCATTTAAAGGAAGTGCAATACGAAAGTCAAATTTTGGGGCCTTGAGACTGGTTTTTGTCTTTCGTGCAAGGGTCCCACGAAGACACCAACCCAATCCATTTTTTGTGACTTATAACAATTGTTGACCAATTGTATTCTCATATGACCAATAACGCTTATAAGTCTTCTAATCAAGCGATCTATGTGATCCCAGGTGTTTCTCTCAATATTATGCATTGACTCTATCATTTATCTAAAAGTCACATGCATTACAAAAATTTAAACATGCACGCAGATCTTTCAAACCTTATTTCTCAACTAATCAAGCAAGAAAGTGAATTGTCGGCAGATCACCTATTACCAAGGGCATGTGCCAATCACAAACACAGGCAATTTCTAGTGCATGATGGGATTATATGTATGAGGGGTACATGTGATATTTCAAAAACATATTTCAAAATCATTCATGAAATGTTTTAAAACAAAGTGATATCTCAGCTATGAAAAGTATTCAATTGCCAAGGGTAGCCCGAGGCTCGCATAATTGCACTCACAAGAATCGTAGGCATTTTGAATACAATTTAAACCGTGACTTTCATGATGTCAAATCAGGATTTTTAAAAGGTTTGAAAATATTTAGGATTAAGGAATATCTAGGCTATGGAACACATTTAATTGTCAAGGCTAGCGTGGGGCTCGCATAAATGCACTGACAAGCATCACAAGCATTTTGAATATGGTCCAAATCATGATTTTTTCTTAGGTCAAATCGAGTTTTGGAGAATAATTTTTTTAGAAATTGTTTTTCGGAACCAAAATATTTTTTGAAATATGCAAGTTGAAAAGGCTGATTGTTTAACAACAAAGATCAAAGCATTTAGAACAATTTGCATGAAGATGGCATGGCCTAATTTTATGCACAAACTAACCTAAAAGATATAACTAAACAATCGCAATCATGTTTATATCAGGAAATTTTAGAACAGGCATGTAACGACAATAAAATTGAGTAATACCCATTAACAATCTAACTATGGAAAAATTTCCTTATACATACGACATGATAATGAACAACTTTCATGAGTAAAGTTTTCTTAAACAAGCTCTACATGAATTTACAAAAATTAGATAACAAGCAACAACACATCAGAATTTGCCAAAACAATAGAACATTCAGCTAATGTCACGAGGATTTGTCCTATCAAAACATGTCCAAAAATCATCAAATTTACACACAATATAGCCAACATGATGACAAGTAGGTTTCATTAAGAGGCTGAGTGCATATTCCAAATAGAACAGGGGTACGAAATTTATCCATTGTCTAGATTCTGATATAGTTTTGAAAAAATGGAAAAGTGGTCCAAACAATGAGCGACTAGCATGAAATCAGGGGCATTGGAAATATTTAAGTGTGCCTTACATCTTCCTATAAGAGCTTGAGTCCAAACTAGGTCAATTTGGTATTCTAAGCTCGAGATCTCTAAAAGTGTTCGCATTAGTAACTAAGAAAACAGAACATAAGTATTTATTGGAAAACCTTAAAATCACTCAAAGAATGCACAAACGGCATGAAAAAATTACATGGGACTTAGGATTGGATGTGACAGAAAGTTTGTATAGTCGTCTAATCCTAAGTCGGCATGCAAAATGTCATACAATTCAAATGACATTATGAGATGATTCATAATTCCTAATGGTATGCTTGGGAATCCCAAGTGTGATGAACATTTTTGTGAGATAAATTTAACGCGTAAGGTGATACTCAAAGGACATAATCTAAATATGTACGCAAACCTTGTAATATGGTGTTCAAACGTCAAGAAGGCATGATCAAAAGATTTGGTTCCTAGGTGACTCAAATAAGCATGGAAAGATGCACATATGATAAGGTTTCATTTCAGCATTAAGTGTACAGAATAAGTATGATTTCAACCATCCTCAAGACCTGCATAAATCCTACCAAAAATCTCACATATAGAGCATGCGATGATGAAGATTTCTCATTAAGAGTTCGAAACTCAATTAACATCATATGAGTTATGGAAAAAATGGAAAAACATACAAACTATATGTCCAACACATGTTGCTGCAGTACCTTTTACTCTAATGTATGCAATTGACTCACTTTGCAAGTGTAAAGATCTTGCAAAGCATGTATCAATTGAACATATATATCATGTATTTCAACTCTCATGAAGGATTTGAGACCAAATAAGTGCATTTATGGGCCCAATTTCATCGAAACAAATTTTGGACCAATGCATGACAGACTGACCTATGTTCAGATCTAAGCGATTTTGACCTAGCTAAACACTTCTAAAAATTTTGAAAAAAAAAATACATGACATGCACAAACTTATACGAGCAACTTCCATGAAGAAAATTTATTCCACAACTCAGCACAAAAATCAATGCAAAAATAGTAAAATCAGAGATCAATATGGAATAGATTAACCTAGGCTTAGATCTGAGTAGATCTGACCTAGTTGAACACATCCAAAAATTGCGAAAATAATACAGAAAATGCATGAGACAATTTGGAAAAAACTCATGAAGAAAATTTTGTCAAAAAATAATCACGAAGTCAGCACAAAAATAACAAAGCCAGAAGGTGGAATAGAATCAGAATAAAAAAAGCCCTAAACTACTGTAGAATTGTTAATCTTTGAATGTGTTTTTTAAGGGTCAAACAACGCTTGATTGTGGTGTACAACCTACCGTTCGAAGCTTAGGATGTCTATTATCTAATCTTAAGAGGACTCAAGCTAAAATGAGATCGTTTCGCACCTCGTTTTGGCCAAAATAGTGACCTAGGTATAGACCTACGAAAATGACAGATTAGGCTCAAGAACACAATCATCATTCAAATCATCAAAAAATCATTGTAGCATTCATAATAATTGATCTTAAGCATATAAAAACTCATAATCTTGAATCCTAGCCCTAATCGACGAACTCAATCTCGCTTCATCTGATTTGAGTTTCATCTCATTATCTTCATCACGATTTTCACGGATTTTAATAGAAATTGATAAGAGTTTTCATTGGATCTTCAACAAAACTCCATGAACCAGCAAGCATTAGATATGGACAGCAAGGGAGATGATCGTTGATGAAGATGGTGAAGGTTGAACCAATGACGATCCCTTTGCCGGAAGAGGAAACCAATTGGATCGAAGAAGAGAGAGAGAGGAATGAGTCTCTTGGTGCCAAAAAAATAGAGAGAGGAGAGAGAGAGAGAGAGAGAGAGAGAGAGAGAGAGAGAGAGAGAGAGAGAGAGCAATTTGGAGAGAGAGAGGAAATTTCATGCCAAATGAAGCCCTTGTTAAAAATGGAAGACGTTTCATTTATATACTCCTCACATTCAGCGATTTTGACCGTCAGTTTGACCTGACGATCAAAATTTTGATCGAACGATCGAGGAAATTTCATGCCAAATGAAGCCCTTGTTAAAAATGGAAGACATTTCATTTATATACTCCTCACATTCAGCAATTTTGACCGTCAGTTTGACCTGACGATCAAAATTTTGATCGAACGGTCAAAAAACCATTTCGATGGCTCCATCATAATCTCAAGGTGTCTGGTAATTGATCTAGTGGGTTTGATTTGCAAATAAAAGCCAAAATTGGGAATTGCGTCAAAATGTGTAATTAGTGGTTAATTTGCAATTTGAGGAAATTTGATGATCAATTTGTAAAATTTTGGGAAATTGAAGGTGTAGAAGTGATACGACCAAAAAAAAAAAGGTGTAGAAGTGAAAAAGGTATTGAGAGGGTTCTTGAGCTGGTGGTCGGAGGCTAAGAACTGGCCAGCAAAGGCCTGAACTGGCCAGTCCCACCGACAGCTAGTTAGACTAGCTAGACCGATTCAGTCTGCTTTGGTCCGGTTCGACACTTCCGAACTAGTTCATTCTAGTTCAGCCGATTCTTGACTAGTTTGATCTGGTTCCTGCTATTTTGTCCACTTGGGACACCTATGGTTTAAAAACTTATGTAATTCGGCCCCTAAATGACAAAATTGAAAAGGCATTTTATCCTTTTTAAGAAGAAATTGGTCAATTAAGATACAATTAAGCTAATCAAACCTTATGAATGTGATTTAGGGGTCTTTTATTGACCTAATTAAAATAATTATCATGGAAAAAAATAAGTTGAAACCATTGGTGCTTTGAATTGAGCCAAATGGCTAAAATGGTAAAATTTGCAATTTAATGGGCAAAATTGCAAATTAACTAAAATTGAACTAAATTAGTATCACAATTGTCCTATCTAATGAGCTACCCATATGCAAGATCACTTATCATATTAAACTTGACCTTGAATTGAAGTGCTCGAGCTTAGGTCAAAAAATGAATTTAAGCCTAATATTAAAATTGGACCTAGATTCATGAAATTAAACCATAGTCATGAATAGATCAATTCGAATTTTGCCGATTGAAGCTTCATTAGTTGATTTTCTAATGCTTAGGAGGATAAAACTTTTCAAATTGACGAGTTCTAGTGTGAATTTCACAAAATCAATCTCAAATTTGGATTTATCTTAAGGAAATAAGTGAGAAACATACATCTAGTTCACAAGTTATGAATAATCGATTTTGGTCTCCTAATTAGGGCTCAAAATGGCAACTCTTATTTTGACTTGATAAATTGCAAAATTGAATGCTCAAGCAGATTTAAGATAGTCTCTAAACCAAATGTTAGAAAAAGAACTATACTTAATTATGACTAGAATAAAAGTAATTTTAGTTTTGGTAGATTTAGAACCTAAAACTGAAGTATTCAGAAATCAAGGTTCTTGATCAAATTTTGCGAAATTTTTGACACAAAAGTAAAATTGGCATTAAAAAAAAAAAAGCATTTGTGCATTTTTAATTTTTTTATTTTAAAATTTTGGGGTTAAAGGTTTAACTAAAAGTCAACCATTTAGTTGACTTTTCTTAAAATGTCGATTTTGTGGTCAAATCTTTGAATTTTCAAGAAATTGATTTGACAAAAGTGAAATTAAAGCTAAATGGAATTTTTAGGGTAAAAAGTTAATCTTTGACTCGGGGTTGACTTTTGGTTAAAGGGTTGATCAAAAAGTCAACTCGAAAGTCAACCGTTTGACATTTCGGGTTTTTCTTGAAAATCAACAAGAGATTGCTTAAAAATAACAATGCAAAACAAAGAAATGAAAGATGACACTTTTTGGTGAAGAGATGGAGCTCCGTCATGATCAGAAACCTAAATCTCGATTTTTACCTTTTAATGATGCGTCGACTAAAAATCAAGTGTCAACAAAGGGTATTGATTTTGATGATATATTTTCTCTGGTAATGAAAATGTCTTTTATTCGTGTGGTACTAGACTTCGCAGCTAGCCTAGATTTGGAGATTGTGCAGATGGATGTCAAGACAGCCTTCCTATATGGTGACATGGATGAAGCGATATATATGGAACAAACAAAAGGTTTCAAAGTGAAAAGAAAAGAGGACCATGTGTGTAAGTTGAAGAAGAGTCTCTATGGCCTAATGCAAGCATTGAGACAGTGATATAAAAAGTTTATGCCAGTTATGACGAAACAAGACCATAAGAAGACTTCGTCGGATAATTGTGTATTTGTCCAAAAACCTTCTAATGATGACTTTATTATTCATTTGCTTTATGTTGATGATATGTTGATTGTTAGCAGGAATGCTTCACCAATTGAGTTGTTGAAGAAACAATTGAGCAAGTCTTTTGCCATGAAAGACTTGGGTGCAATGAAACAAATTCTTGGCATTAAAATTACCTGAGACAAAGATGCTAAGAAGTTGTTCTTGCCGCAAGAGAAGTACATCGAGAAGACTCTTCAAAAATTTTACATGGGCAAGACTAAAATGGTTATTATTCCTCTTGTTGTCCACTTTAAGTTAAATACAAAGCAAAGTCCTATGACTAATAAAGAGAAGAAATACATGGAAAGTGTTCCATATGCTTTAGCTATAAGAAGCTTAATGTATGCGATGGTATGTACACATCCAAACTTAGCAATGTAATCCACATTGCTAGTCGTTATTTGTCAAATCCACATAAAGAGCACTGGAATGCAGTAAAGTGGATCATGAGATATCTTCGAGAAACTTCCCTTTTGAAACTCAGTTTCGGGATTGACAAAACTTGAGTTAGTTGGACACAGATTCCGACTTGGCAGAAAATCTTGATACTCATAAATCTACTTCCGGTTATTTGATTTCTTTTGCCGATGGGACTGTGTCATGGAAGTCAAGATTACATGAGTGCGTTGCACTTTTTACAATAGAAGCTGAATTTATTGCAACAACCAAAGATAGTGAAGAAATGCTATGGCTAAAGAAGTTCTTTGAAGAACTCAGGTTCAAGCAAAAAAAGGTATGTGTTATTTTGTGACAATCAAAGCACAATTCATCTTGGTAAGAATTCATCTTTTCATTCTAGATCGAAACATCTTAATTTTATATATCATTGGATAAAAGATGTTCTAGATGAGAAGCTGTTGGAACTTGAGAAAATTCATACAGACCATAATAATTTCGATATGATCATGAAGACTCTACCAAAGGAGAAGCTTTTTTTTTTTGGTCGGACCAAAAGAGAAGCTTGAACTTTGCCGATTGATAGCAGAAATGATGAATGCCTCCATATCGTCGTGAGGGTATGATTTGTGACTTAGGTTCACTCTCATGTAGAGGAAGCTCAATAAATAGCAAGCCCAAAATGGTTTGAGCCCATATGATCTTTCATATGTAAAAATAGGATTTCTCACTATCTTTTAAGTGGTAGCCGCAAAGAAGTCAATAGAGATGCAATAACAAGAGAAAAAAAGAAAGCATAAAATCTAGGATTTGGGGATTAGTCTGATTTACATCAAGTTAGCATCGGAGGTTGATTCGTGGGTTGATCACTCTTCCGTGTATACAGTTTGATTTTCGTTTGAAGCTCATTTCACTAGGCTTTTCGTGGGTTGATCAAAATTTGTGTTTTTGATCAGATTTATCCTTGATCTCTTGTAAAATTTATGCCTATTGCCAAGAATGATGTTCTTGAGGTCTTTGTTGCTATGTACCTCTAGTATTTACTAGAGAAGAACTTTGTTCACCTGATTTTGTTGATAGTGAAGATTTTTGAGCGGATTTCGATCCCGTGGCTTTTAATCTCCTTACATTGAGGAGGTTTTCCACATAAAAAAATCACATTGTATTTGCATGCATGATATTTATTTTGCTCTACTATATTGGTTCATCTTAGGATTACACAAGAGGGGAGATTATTTTATTCTGCTACGTTAATCCAATATTGTTCGGTTTGTTACTGTTCTCTCATCAAATTAGTATTAGAGCTTGGTTTGCCAACTAGTTTGGACCTAAGAGTCACACGAGATGGTTGTAGGTTGTTGCGTCTTTGACCCAAAGCCCGATGCGTGAAGGAGAGATTGTTGAGATTGTCCCACATCGGTTGTGGAAAAGGCAAGTGGTCAATTTATAAGTGTGAGGGAAAACATCACTTCAATAGCTAGCTTTTGGGATGAGAGAGGCCTAAGACCACCCAACAATTACCTCAACCATGACATCCTCAGCGCCAGAATTTGTGTCTATCAAGATAGCGAGGAGCTCCCTGTCAACAGGGAGATCGGTGGTGAGCTCATGCGGGCGCTCCACATGTCCAAGATTTACGTGATTGTCTTCTCTAGGGACTATGCGTTGAGCTCATGGTGCCTCCACGACGTAGCCCACATGGTTGACTGTCACTGTAAAGGAGTCCAGCAGTTGGTCCAACGACTGCCAGGCCAGGACTTTTTTACGGAACTTCTCATTAACGAAACTGACATTAAAGAAATTCAACTCTAGAATGATTCGTTGAATAAGCTTGGTGCTTGTGGCTATAAAATGTTCAAAGATATATCCCTAATTGGCCACCTAATGAAACTCGAAAGTCTTGCTCTCAATGGCACTATTAATTGGCATCCAGAAACTTTTGAGGTTCCTCAGAATCTTTGGAGACTTTCTCTAAGGAAGTGTGAGAAGTTGTTTGAACTTCCACCTTGCATCGGGAAGCTAAAGCAGTTGGAGGAAATGGACCTTTCAGATACTAGAATCACACAAAATACTAGAGTCAGTCAAGCATTTAAGTAATTTGAAGACGTTGAAGATGGAACGCACCCCCTACAAAAATTTCCTAAAGATATTGTGAAGTTAGAGAAACTGGAAGAGATTTCTCTGGCTGCACAATTCTCGAGGCCCAAGATAGTTGTGATATTTCGGGACTATCCTCCTTGAGAATTTTGAGATTATCATCATCCAATGTGGCTGGGCTGCCTCAAGGCATTTGTGATCTCTCTCGCCTCCAAACCCTTGACGTACATAAATGTGAAAGACTTCAAGCACTACTAGTGTTGCCCTCCAGTTTAGTCACTCTTTGTTGGGGATCCAAAATCATGGCAGACCCCAAATTGACGAATCTAACAAATCTAAAAGAGCCATGCTTGAATGTTGATGAGCAGATAGAAGCGGGGTCATCAAATCAAACCCCAAATATGTGGTGGATCATAGGATTGACAAAACTAGAGACCTTGGAATTGTCCCTTCCAAATGTCACCAATCTCCTTTGGGATTTTCGTGCCCTTACTCGGCTCCGGGAACTCACTTTATCCTACATGGAGGAGCTAGACCTCACACAACTTCCCTTGTCCTCAAGCTTATGGACTCTGCGTCTCAAACGCTGCAAGATTCCAGAGCCAAATTTTTCTAGTCTGATATATCTGTCAGAACTAGAACTAGAGCGATTAAGCAAAGATTGATGGTCTTAGAGATTTACAGAGTTTAGAAGTCCTGAAAATTCTTGATTGCGGGAGTATAACAAACCTTAATGAGCTCAAAAAAATAGGATGTCTCCGGATGGTGCAAGTTCTCTCTTCTCCTCAAGTCTCGTATGAACTTCTATCGTACTTACAAGTCTTCAACAGGACATCTCCTTTATAAGAAGCTGGAGGGCAGCCTCCCTACCGTACTGCTAGAATTCTGTTTAGAATTATTTTTTACACGAAACTATCATTTTCATAGGCAGAAGAACAGCCCAAGTGCCATAACTTGGCACGGGAGGACACTTAAGTATCATAACTTTAAAATGGTACACTTGAGTGCCAGTTTTGAAGTTAAATGGGAAACTTAAGTACCACTCCGGCGAAAATCCGGCCAAATGGCTTACGTGGTGACTTTCCGGCGAGTTTAGTCCAAAACGACGTCGTTTTGCACGCTGACGTGGCGGAGAAAATGCAAAAACGATGCCGTTTCGTGTCTACGTGTAAATAATAATATAAAAATTAATTAAATTAGATTTAAAATAATCAAAAAATTTTAAAAATTAAGAAAAATTTAAAAAAATTAAGAAAAAAAAAGGAAAAATTTTCGCCGGGAAAATTAAGAAAAGGGGGAAAAATTAAGCCGGGGTTTTAAAAATCCCCACTTTAGGGCGGGGAGGCGCGGGACCCCTCGTCGGATCTAGGGCGAGGGTCGCGGCACCTCTAGGGCGAGGGGCGCGGCCCTCGCCGCCTCCCTGCCGTCGCCAGGAAGGGCCGGCGACGGAGTAGGGAGGGTCGGCCAGGGTCGCCGAGCCCTGGCCAGGGGCCCGCAAGGGCCCGCGAGCCCTCGCCCAAACCTGGGGTGAGGGTCGCGGCCCTTGCCGCGATCCAGCGAGGGCTCGCAACCCTCGCCTTCGGTCAGCTGGAGGCCAGTGACCCCGGCCAACCCTCCCCACTCTGTCGCTGGCCTTTCCTGGCGATGACGGGGAGGCGGCAGCGGCGAGGGCTCAACCCTTCGTTGCCCCGTTCGAACACCCCCCCTTTTTTTTTCTTAATTTTTAAAAATTTTAAAAATTTCTTAATTTTTTAAAATTTTTTTGAATATTTTATATAAAATTAATTTTAAATATAATTTAATTTATTTTTATATTTTTATTTACACATAGACACGAAACGGCGTCGTTTTTGTATTTTCTCTGCCACATCAGTGTGCAAAACGACGCCGTTTTGGACCAAACTCGCCGGAAAATTACCACGTCAACCACTTGGCCGGATTTTCGCCGGAGTGGCACTTAAGTGTCCCATTTTACTCCGATATTGGCACTTAAGTGTACAATTTTAAAGTTATGGCACTTAAGTGTCCCTCCGTGCCAAGTTATGGCACTCGAGGTGTCCCAACCTCCATTTTCATAAATTCCTTATGTGTGCAGAGTAGTGGATCTGTGCAGGGCCACAAAATACCCAAGGTAAAGTCTTCTTTACTGCAATTGGTGATGGAATCAAGAACTTCACATCAAAACCATTGCTGAAAGTGGTGACTCCACTCGAGCTGCTGCATATTTTGTTGGCGTTTCTGTTTATACTATTTTCATAAAGGATTATGCCATTGCCACGGCCTATATCGCTGCTTACTGATATAGTGAGGCCAATTCGCAGTGAATTTAGACAAAGGTGCGATTTACCAAAACCCCATTTTTCATCCAAAAGCCATCCACTGCCACTCACCTCTTTGAGCACGATGAGAAAGAGAAGACGAAGAAGAAAAACACGATCTAGCATCCATGGGCAACGTTGTGAGGACTCTGCAGATGTGAGCCACCACGGGCCTGGACCATTTTCAGCTCTGCTGGTGAGAATCGTCCTCAACACTACCTTCAAGTCTGCTTTTATTTATTCCAACTAATCAAGTCATCGGATTCCCGAATCTCCAGGAGTTCATTTATAGGATGGCAATGCAAGGTGGATTTAACAGAGATCTAATTCGAAGGAACTACATGAGAGCGCGCTTGTGATGGTGAAATTGAGTAGGATGATTGTGATGTTGAGTGAGAGAGAGAGAGAGAGAGAGAGAGAGAGAGAGAGAGAGATGCCTCTTTGAATTGATCTACTACTTGGAAAATGATATTTTTCATCCATCGTTCCCTTCTCCTCTTCTTATTTGATTTTCTTCCCTCGCATCTTTAGATAGAATCCAGGTTTGTGGCGATGGGAAGCATGCTTTGCATCCATCTGTACATCTATAAATAATAACAAAACATGAAGAACAAAGCTTTTTGTCGAGCCACATCTTAATTTTTCTTCTGCTTCTCCTCTTCACATTACTAAAAATAGATATTCATTGAAAAGGTAAAAATAATGTAATAATTAAAAAATTTAAAGGTTCCTATATTTTTTTTGGTCATTTTTGTTTTAAGAACCAATCATATCTGTAATTGGTGATTTGTTGCAATTAATGTTGTGGATTAGCATGTATATAAATTGTTGTACACATTATAGTAAATTTCGACTCCTATTATATTGAATACAGATAATTAATGCAATACATTTCACTTCGAGAACATAGTCAGAAGTAACATAGGGCACAAAATGAGGTAAATTATAAATTACCTCAAGGGTTCACACAATGAGTAAATAGGAATAATTTCACTCACCTTCCCTTGTCAGTCGTACAATGCACATGTAGTATGAATTACATGCTATGGTGGATTCTCTTTCTATAAGAGCGTATGTCATTTATTAAATATATCCACTATATGGATCTTTGCCTAAACATAGTCACGTGCTTCTCACGTACTCAAGTTTAGCTGAAGTGCTATTTCAGCTCGCTTTATATAGCGCCTAATTAAATACTCGCATCCGACATCTTTCGGGCATACATGATTACAGGACTATCATGTTCGATCTTATTATATATAAATCACAGACCTTATCTTGACTCCAATCAAGGCGACATATTATTTTATGTACTAAACTTTCTCTTCAACATTTATTTGTACATAACGTCTCATCTCAATGTACTAATTATAGCACTTGAGGTGATTGCTCGTGTGAGTGAGCCAAACATTGCCTGCTGACATACTTTTCAATAATATATGTGTGTTTGTACTAGTCTTGTAATAGATTTGTACTTATTAATAAAACATCAAGTCACTAATAAATAAATGAGTACAATACATATGTCCACATATACATAAACCAATGATCCTCTATAATAACACATCACATTCTCCATAATCCTAGTGACATCCTATGAGTCAAGAATACGTGACATCCTGATTTTTCAGGTTCTGATTTCAATTCGATAAGTTGGGCCTTTCATTGACACGCCTATAGTGCTTTTCTCTAAGATGGCCACTCGTGAGATAACTAGATTATCTAGGAAACTCATTAAGAGATTTTAATGCAATAGATATAAGGATTCCATTAGGAATCGGCTACTCGAGCATGCTCATCTGCAGAGATCATTTCAGCATAGTAAGATCGATTAGAAATCAAAGATAGGTCGGTTCGATTGAGATATGTGGTTAAACATGGGTGATCCCACTGAATTGTAAAATTCTCGCTGATCGACACTAGATTGATTTTTCTATCGTTTTGGTACTTTGTGTCCATATTCGAAACCTCGAGATTGTCACGACTATTGAGAGTCGCTAATGTGTTGAAGGGGTTCATTGTGGTTCGAAGAAAATTGAACACAAGTCATTTGCACTAAAAATTTCTAAAAGCTATGCGGTAGCCTAGGTCACGCTAAAATCGCGCCAGATTGAAATTAACCGCGAATTTGAATCCAATTTCAGAAATTTAAAGTTATGTGATGTCACAAGTCATTTTAGGAATGTTGACTCAATCTCTGAAGATTTTTTTGCAAACCGATACTTTTTGGAAAAAAGTCGAGGTAGGGTCGTTTTTGTCCAGAAAATGTTGAGGACCGATTTTCGGTGGATTTTTTTGATTCAAGTCGGTTCAATTGATGAGGAAAAATCATGGATTAAATGTGGACGCCTTGCCTGATTTGTTTGGACTTCAATTGGATTGATTTGAGTAAGAATTGAATGGAATTGAATGGGAGATGTCACAAATTCGTAGGCAAGGGGGGGAGCAACCTTTTGGACCCTTTGGCAAGCTTCTTGAGGAAGCCAAGGAGGGGGAAATGGCAGAGGATAAGGCAGCAACAAGTGGGGGCAAGTGCTTGAGTGTTTTGGGATATTTAACTCGACTTTTGAGGCAATTGGGCCCCCTTCAATCTTCAGCTGGCATCTTCTTCTTCTTGGAGTGTGCTTTATCCATTGTTGGAGCTTTTGAGATTTTAGAAAACTAGAGGAGACCAGCCAAGAGCCAGTAGCAACTGCCGGAGCTCCCTACTGCCTATTCGTGCGTCGAGTCGCTCCCAAGCCGCGCGGTTGCCCGTGCTTCCCGCGCGCTCGTCCCGCGCCTAGTTGTTGTTCTAGCGAGCCTAGCTCACCGTCTCAAGCCCCTCCATCACCGTTCAAGCTGCCGGAAGTCCCACCATCACCTGCAATAGCAGCCCATCGAACCGTCTCGCCGTTTCCAGCTCATTTCAACAGTGAAGCCCCTTCGGTTCAGCCTTTGCAGCCCAAGAACAAAAGCAAAAGTTCTAGCAAGAGTTGAGACTTCTAGGCCTGCTTTAAGGCTCGTTCGGACCTCGCTTGGTTTCATCGTGGACTTGTCTTTTGCTCACTGTCGCGTCGCCGTCGCCATGGACTCACCAGACTGCTAAGCTGGTGACTTTGCTCACTAAACCTTCTTAGTAAGTTAATTATGCTTAAGGGTTGTTTAAATTAGCTTAAGTATGGATAAGTGATAATCTAAAATAGTTAGATTAGGCTTAGGATGGATTAGTGTTAAGCTAATTAGTGAGATTAGCACTGTTGATGATGGATTAGTCGAATCCAATGAAATTTCTGCAGTTTGGATTTCTGAACCCTCTTTGTTTGTCATTTTTGTAGATCAAAATGGGTTACGAATTTGAGATTGATGTCTTCTTGAGAGATGTTTTAGACATCCTCAGCTACAATTTATAGTTTTCTTGGGATTTAAAAGAAGGAGATATTAGCTCCATCATTTACAATCAGAATCTCAGTTTTTGCTGGAACTGGTGACCTTTTAGGATTCTAGGGGTTTTAATCAAATTTTAGGATTCGAATTTCAAAGTGGTTTCTTCACAAAAGTTGTTTGTCATATCTTCCAATTTAACATACTCAAATTTCAGAACAAATGGATGTGTTTTAGACCTCAAACCAAACTGATTTTGGAAAATAGACTTTCTGGAAAACGGACACAGTTGTTGTACTGGATTGAGCGATTTACTGGGCCGAATCTAGAAGGATCTGAGTTAAGGTGTCTCATGAAAAATGTTCGATTATGCGTCTTTTACAACATATTAAAATTTGAAAATTTTCAAAACTCATTTATTTTGGTTTCTGGATTTAAACTTGGAGACGTGCGAGTGGGCCTTTTCTGCCGGTTAGGGCCGGTTAGGGCCGGTTATGAGTTTGTGAAGATTCTTGAGGCTTTGATTACTGGAAATTGCACATTTGATGATATATGGTTGGTTTGTGATATGCCTAGAGTTTATGCTTGATGATCGTGTGAAAGTTAAGAGAATCCGTCCCCAGCATGTGTTGGTGGACGTTAATAGTTAAGAGAAACTATCCCTAGTGTGTGTTGGTGGACGTTAGTAGTTATTATTCATTCCCAGCGTGTGTCGGTAGATATTACTCTTTCTCGGTGTGTGTCGGTGGATTTTACCCTTTCCCGGCGTGTGTCAATAGTTATTAGTCTTTCCCAGCGTGTGTCGGTAGTTATTAGTCTTTCCCGGCGTGTGTCGGTAGTTATTAGTCTTTCCCGGCATGTGTCGGTAGTTATTAGTCTTCCCTAACGTGTGTCGGTAATCATTATTCTTCCCCAACGTGTGTCGGTAATTATTATTCTTCCCCGGCGTGTGTCAGATAAAACTACTCGTGTGGGTAGTAATAGTTAATTAATTGGAACGCATGTTGAGTTAAATTGATGGATCGGCGTGTGTCACTAATTCTTGCTTTGATGTGTTTTGGTAGTTCTTGCTCGTGTGAGTAGTGATTTAATTGTAATTCTTGTTTTGATGTGTATGGGTAGTTTTTGCTCGTGTGAGTAGTGATTTAACTATAATTCTTCGTTTGATGTGTATGGGTAGTTCTTGCTCGTGTGAACAGTGATTTACTTATAATTCTTGCTTTGATATGTATCGGTAGTTCTTACTCATATAAGTAGTGATTAAATTGTGATTCTTGCTCTTGTGAGTAGTGATTGGTTTGAACATTCCAAATTCGTGTATGAATTTGCTATATGTACGTGGCTGTGATGAGAACTGTGTTGACCTGCAGAGAGGATCTGAGACAAGGTAAGTCTCCGTGATTGTATGGTTGTGTGATTAAGACATCTTAGGCGTATTATCCTCCTAATCGGGGTTTAAAGTGTGAACTCATTAAGATTTATATCTCACCCCGTCGCGGGCTTGATTTTTCGGGACCGTAGGGTGGAAGACCTGGAGCAGAGTTGAAGGGATCTGAAGTGTAGGTCAGATAGGACAGTTTCTTTTTAAGAATCAATCATTTGATGTCTTGTGGCTGTAGACTTTTGTATTTGACTCGGTGTGTATTTAAAAGCATGTTTGTTTGAAATTCTATTGTCCTACTTTTCTATCCTGAGATGATTACTGTCAGGGAATTTATTATTCACTTATGCATATGCAATAAAAACAAAGGTTCGATGACTCAATTTGAGAAGTCACAAAAATTTTATCGACCAAAGAGGGATGTGCGCGCACTTGAGGATCGGGGCGTGACATCCTTGTTTAAGTGGTATCAGAGTGAGGTTAGAGTTTGGAGTAATAAAGTGCGATGGGATTTGGGATAGTTAGTAGGAAAAACCACTTTTAAATTGCTGATGCATGTGATCGATAGCTGTTTGGTAGTTTGGTTGTGCGGATCACTCAGTTTCTAATTCTGTATGGAATTGGGAACAAGTTTTGTAGAAATGCTACATTATGAGTGATCAGGAGCCAAGCACTCTTAAGAGGTGTACCATCGGACCTGTTGCTCGGGGTGGAACGCCGATATGGGAGGTCATGGTGGCAGTAGAGCGCCGGCTCAGGCCTGTGCGAGTGGAGGGGTACTGCCACAGGCCAGTACTAGTGTAGCAACGCCAAGCGATCCTAGATTCGACGAGATCATTCAGGCACTAGTGTTCCTTGAGAACTTGTTAGGCTAGTAAACTCAAGATCGAGCCGCCGTTGTTGCCACGCCTGCTCAGGTTCAACCTGGAATTGTGATCTAGGAGTAAGCCATTGCGTCCGAGTAGAGGTTCAAATCCAATAGAGATGGAAAGTAGTTTAGGAAAAAGCCTATGACCAAAGAAAGGTATTCTATCCCACCCAATAGGAAAGGTGGGATAGACAAGTTAGCACCAAATCAGAATGGAGTGTATTGTGCTTGCGGAAGACGACATGGATCAACCCCGTGTCCTGCTAGGATGAGTGCTTGTTTTGAGTGTGACCAATAGGGTCACCTTATCAGAAATTATTCCAGAAGGTCGATGGGACCATGGCAGCGATTGTCATCACCGCTGATGGGACAAATCAGAGATAATGTGTTGCAAAACGCACAAAGGGGTATTTGGGACATACCTCAGTACAAGTAAGAGTGCATGCTGTCATCTAACAGGAGATGGAAGACTCACCAGATGTATGCCAAATCTGTGGAAGTGTCGAGTCTATTGGGAGTTGAGAAGGACCCTCGATTTCATTAATCTCGGCGCTTGAGGCACCCCTTTTGTTAGACGGGGGTTACTAGGGTTACTTAATGATCATCATAGATAAGACAGATGGAAGAACTGAAGATTGAGGACATCTCAGTAGTCCAAGAATTTCTAGATGTATTTCCACGGGAATAGTCAGGTCTGTTGTTAGAAAAAGAGATAGAATTCGAGATCAAGTTAGCACTCGGGATAGAGCCACTTTCTAAGGTTTCTTACCAGATGTTGTTGTCTGAGTAGAAAGAACTGATGGTGTAGATGCAAGAATTTTTGGATGAGGAATTTATGCGCATATGTGCATCACTTTGGGAAGCACCAGTTTCGTTTGTGAAAAAGAAAGGTGGTTCGTTGCAATCATGCATTGACTATCGTCAACCCAACCAAGTGACGATCAAGAACAAGTGTTCATTGTCGAAGATCAACTTAAGGATAGGTTATCATCAGTTGACGACCAGAACGAAAGACATACCGAAGTCTGTGTCTAGTACCTGAGGCAACCATTATGAGAAGTACTGTAATGCCGTTGGATTTGACAAGCGCTCCAGCTGCTGTCATGGATTTGACAAACCAAGTATTCAAAGAATATCTAAATCAGTTAGTGATGGTGTCTACCAATGATATTCTGGTGTGTTCGAGAAGTGCTGAGGAGCACGAGAGACATTTGGGAAGAGCACTTCAGACCCTAAGAGTTCATGGATTGTATACTAAGTTTAGCAAGTACAAGTGTTGGTTGACTCGTGTTGCTTTCCTATGTCACGAGAGTTCTGGCAAAGAAATCTCCGTGGACCCTGTGAATGCTAGCATGAGCACCTAGAGGGGGTGGATAGGTGCGAATACAAACTTTTGCAAGGTATAGAGTAAAACTTTACTTTTAACCTGAGTCTGTTTAACAATAGATTTTAAAGTAGAAACGTGACTCTAACAATTAAATTAAGTTACGAGTAAAATAAGAGAGTTTAGGAAAGATAATAAGAACACAAGATTTAACCGGTGTGTAAGTTTCATCATAATCTATCCCTTCTTCTTGTGTATATCTTTTGGCCACGAGTCTTGCTTTGTTACTTATGACTTTTCCTTTCTCGTTCATCTTGTTCCTGAAAACCCATTTAGCTTCAATAAT
Organism: Eucalyptus melliodora; assembly: GCA_004368105.4. Taxonomy (NCBI): domain Eukaryota; kingdom Viridiplantae; phylum Streptophyta; class Magnoliopsida; order Myrtales; family Myrtaceae; genus Eucalyptus; species Eucalyptus melliodora. The sequence continues at coordinate 44,213,436 of CM023404.3, forward strand.
AGATTTAACTTTTGGTTTAGGAGTTAATTCCCAAACATCATTGATACTGAATTGCCTGAGTTCTTCTTGCATAGCTTCAATCCAGCTTTCATCAGTTAGAGCTTCTTCTATACTCTTGGGTTCTATTTCAGAGATAAAAGCCACAGCACTAGACTTTCCACGCATTTTGGATCTTGTACAAATTCTTTCATTAATGTCGCCAATAATGAGTTCTTTGGGATGACTAGACTTGTGTTTCCAGTTGCTAGCTGATTTGTCAGACTATTGTTCTTTTTCTTCATTTGATTCTTCAATGATCATTCATTGCTGGTCTTCTAAAGTCTGAGCTACTTCTGAAGATTTAGACTTTGGAGAGTCTAAAGCAGATTCAGATTCTTTAGGTTGAGTTTGAATTGATTGAATTTGTATAAAGTCTTGAAATTTGACATTCATCGATTCCTCCACAGATTGAGTCTTTTTGTTGTATACTCTGTAAGCTTTGCTGGTGGTTAAACATCCACAGAATATACCTTCGTTTGATTTTTCTTCAAACTTACCAATTCGATCATTTGCATTTTTCAATATAAAACATTTACAACAAAACATATGAAAATAGGAAACAATTGGCTTCTTTCCTTTGAACAACTCATAGGGAGTTTTCTCCATAATAGGCCTTAAGAAGACCTTATTAATAATGTAACACGCTGTAGAACCTGCTTCAGCCCAAAAGTGAGAGGAAATGTTACTTTCAATTAATAATGTTCTAGCCATTTATTGCAACAATCTATTCTTCTTTTTCACAACTCCATTCTATTCTAGAGTGTATAGAGAGGAGAACACATGCTGAAAACCAGATTCATCACAGAATTTAGCAAAGCCTTGATTTTCAAACTCACCTCCATGATCTGTCCGTATACTTGAAATAAAATATCATTTCTCATTTTATAAAACAAGAGAAGGTTTCAGACTTACTTGCTAGGAAATATACTCAAGTGAATCGTGAATAATCATCCACTATTACTAGGCAATATTTCTTACCTCTAATGCTCTAGGTTCTGGTTGGTCCAAAGAGATCCATATGCAAGAGCTGTAGCACACGATTAGTGGAAACTTGATTTATTCGTTTGAAAGAGTTTCTAACCCGTTTTCCAAAAACACATGGTGTGCATAGATTAGATTTTTGATATGTCAGATTGGGTATTCCACGAACAAGCTTCTTTGTAGAGATCTTGACTATCTGCTTCATGTTGATGTGGCCAAGTTTTCTATGCCAGAGATTAGCTTCCTCTTGAATTGAAATTAGACATTGCGAATTTTCTAGTTTGATATCCAAGAGATATATATTCCCATGTCTTCGCCCCGTGAATGTTTGAGAAGAGTCTTTGCTGGTTCCTGAACATATTCCTTCTTGAAAGTTGATTTTGTAACTTGTGTCGCATAGTTGGCTGACACTCAGCAAGTTGTAGTTGAGTTTTTCCACTAAGGAAGAAACTTTTCCACCATCAAAAGAAACTTTCCACCATCAACTTGCATAAGCTTTATAAAACAACATGAATCTCCTGTCATATGTCTTGAGCATCCACTATCCAAGTACCATTTAACCTTTTTCTTGATAGTGACTTACATTTAAAAACGAAACTCAAGCTTTATTTGGTACCCATATTTTCTTGGGTCCAGTGGAGTTAGTGCAATATACAGTCTTTGCCTAAACCTTCTTAATGGGTCTCCAAACCATAGGACATTCTTTCTCAAAATGTTCTGAGCTATTGCACTTAGAACATTTAAGAGCACTGCAGCCTACAGGTTTTACAAAGACATTTTGAAAATGATTTTTATAAAAATCTTTTGAGGCCTTTGTTTAATTCTTTCATTTACTTTTGGAAAATCAATTAGAGGAATGGTTTCAGCAGTCATTCCCAAGCCTGATTTGTTAAAGTAAGGTCTTTATGCTGAAAGAATCTTTTCTAATTTCTCAGAACCTATTAAAAACCTTTTTGAAATACTTGAAATATCATTTTTCAAAGGAGCATTTTCATTTGAAAGTGAATATGCATTTTCTTTCAAAGCAATAATACTTTTATCCAAATTTTCAACGTTTTCTTTCCAAACAATCTCCTGTTACTTTAGTGCATAATTTTCTCTTTTCAGTTCGGAAATCCTCTTGAGAGAGGTTTTGAGACTAAGACATAATTCATCAATATATTTAGAGACTTTAGTAGGAATTTCAAAATTACTTACCTCGATTTCACTGTTGGAGTCTGAGTCTATCTCGGAGTCTGAATCTAATTCTGAATGTGCCATTAAATAAATATTGGCATAATCATCATCACTCTCTTCACACTCGGTATTACTCCAAGTTTCTGCTTTGAGAGCTTTTTTGTATTTCTCACTTTTTCCCTTCTTTTTCTTCAATAATGGACAGTTGGGTCTGATGTGTCCCTTTTTTCTTACATTCAAAACAAATCATATCTTTATTCGAATCATCATCCTCAACTGATTTATTTTGAAACATTTGAAAACTTTGTTTCTTTGAATTCAATCTTCTTCCCTTTTTGTTCAGTTTTCTGAACCTTCTTATCATGAGAGCAAGCTCTTCATCGTCCATATCATCTTCAGAATTTGTAACATCATAATCATCATTAGATTTTAATGCAATGGACTTTTTACCTTTAGGATCTTCATCTTCATTGATTTGCTCCACTTCATAAGACTGAAGGGTGCCAACCAATTCATCAACAAAGAGTGGCATGATTCTTTGTGTCTCCCTTATTGAGGTCTTTACGTGATTCCAATCTTTAGAAAGTCCATGCAGTAACTTGTTAACCTTCATGGATCCATAAATTGGTTGACCTTGATACTCAAGACCATTCACAATTTCTGTAAAACAATTAAACATGTTAGTAATAGATTCTCCTGGTTTCATCCTAAATGCTTCATATTGATCGAGCATAATATTAATTCTTGTTTCTTTCACTCGATTGGTTCCTTCATAGGTGATGTGTAATCTATCCCATACTTCTTTAGCTATTTCACAAGAAGATATTCTGTTATATTCAATAGGAGATAATGCACAATATAAATAATAAATTGCTTTTGCATCAAGAGCTTGTCTCTTAGTTATCTCTTTTTGAGTCATCTCGCTGGACTCAACAATTTATTTTCTCCTTTCTGAGAATGTTGTACTTTTAGGAAGGATTCCTTTGTTTACCACATCCCATTCAAAAGGGTCTTTCGATCTTAGGAATGCCTTCATTTTGTTTTTCCATATATTGTATTCCTTCCCATCAATGTAAGGTGGTCTAGTGTTGCTTTGTCCTTCAACCAAACCTGGAGCCAACATACTAGCCATGGATCGTTAACTCTGAAGTAAAAACTCTTCAATTTGAATGAGTACACAGACTCTGATACCAATTGTGAATGCTAGTATGAGCATCTAGAGGGAGTGAATAGGTGTGAAAACAAACTTTTGCAAGGTATAGAGTAAAAGATTACTTTTAACATGAGTTTGTTTAACAGTAGACTTTAAAATAAAAACAAGACTCTAACAATTATATAAAGTTATGAGTAAAGTAAAAGAGTTTAAGGAAGATAATAAGAACATAAGATTTATAGTGGTTCGGCTTAATCCAAGCCTACGTCCACTCTCCCGCACTGACAGCCCACCGGCTAGATTTCACTATGAATCAAAAGAGTCGTTATAGTATGATGTGCTTGATTCCACAGTGTATAGACTCTACTACACTTCCTCAAGGTCTCACAGATGTATAAACTCTCTTTTGAGTACAAGTTTACGCTCAACAAAATGAATTGACAAAGAATAAGGAGCTTCAGACTTTGGCATTTATCTATCGCACACACACTCGAATAGCTAGAACATCTTTCTTATATACTCCTCCATGCCTTCATACTCATTGGCACTTTTCAAAGGAGCTTTTCCAATCTACCCGTTGGATAGAATCAATTAGGAGACTCTCAAGTTATTTAAGGAATATGATGATAGCCCACCAATCCTGCTCGCACATACAATCAGGATCTAGGTTTTCATAAGTAGAACCTTCCAAGTATACTTCGCCAATCAACGGATCTAAATTACCTGAATCAAAATGAATAATAGATTCCAAGATGCTATATCCAGCCGAGAGATCTTCCTTAGTCGATAGAATCAAATCCTTAAAGAAATACTCAACTCTAGATAAGTCTTCTTTGACGGTCTAGAAACTGTCAATGAGGGTAGACTTTGAATCTTGAGTCTGGTGGTTCGGCGGTATTCAGACTTCGACGAAAGAGTTTGCAAGTCTTCAGATTAGACTGATGGAAACGTTTTGTCAATTTCAATACAAAATATGAAAGTTTTCTCCAACAGACCCGTCCAAGATTGAAACAGTTATCAGTTGGCCGAGACCGACATTAGTGTTAGAGATCATAAGCTTTTTGGGTTAAGCCGAATAATACAAAAGGTTCATAGAATGATTTTCAGTATTAGCGTCACCGTTGACTCAACTCCTGAAGACAGAAGAAAAGTTCGAGATTCGGTTTTCAAATTTGAGATGGGTTGCCTTCCAAATCTTATAGCCATCCTCAGAATTGAGCTGGATGCTTAGATTTGAATCAAGGCACTTCAATTGACAGACCCAGACATTAAAAAATCCTGCAAGAGGATACCGATAAGAGAAAGGTTGATTTTCATATTTCTGAAAACGGAATACTAAAGTTTCGAGGATGATTGTGTGTACCCGACGATATAGCACTTAGGAGGAGATTTTGTCAGAAGCTCATCGTAGCAGTTACAACATTAATCATGGTAATATGAAGGTGTATCAGAATTTGTGTCAACACTATGGTCCAGTATGAGGACAAACATCACCAATCATGTCGCTAAGTGTCGGCGTGTTAGCAAGTGAAGGCACAGCTTTGTAGATAGCTAGTATAAGCACCTAGAGGGGGGGTGAATAGGTGCACAAACAATTTATTGAGATACGGAAGCGATTCTTGGCAAACGATAGAAAGGAAATTCTTTCTTGAATAACAAAATGAAATACTATTAAGGTAAAGAGAGTAAGGAAGAGAAAATTGAACACAGGGTTTATAGTGGTTCGGCTTATTCCAAAGCCTACGTCCACTCTTCCGCACTGACAGCCCACCGGCTGAATTCCACTATGAACAAAAGAGAAGTTACACCACAGCTTTTCCTTGATTTTCACAGTATAGATGTTCTACCACACCTCCTTAAGGTTTCTCACAAATATATACTCTCTTTTGAATACAATGTTTCACTCAAAGAAATTGTCTAAACAACAGGAAGCTTTCAGACTTTGGAATTTTTTTCTATCACGCACCCTTGAACAACTTAGAACGTCTTCCTTATATACTCCTTTATGCCATCATACCCGTTGGCACTTACCAAATGAATTCCTCCAATCTACCTGTTGGACGGAATAAATTAAGAAGATAATTCGAACTATTAAAGGAATGTGTCGATAGCCCATCAATCATGTTCGCCCATACAATCAGAATCTCGGTTTCCATAAGTAGAATCTTCCAAGAATATTCAGGCAATCATCGGATCTTCAATCATCGAGTCAATCTCGATCAATTAAAGAATTCCGTTATGTCTTTTCCAGCCACGAGATCTTCTCCAGTTGATAAGGTCATATCCTTAACGAAACATCCAGTTCTGGATAACCTTTCTTCAACGGATTAGAGACTGTCAATGAGGATAGACTTTGAGTCTTGAGTCTGGCTGTCCGGAGGTCTTCAGACTTTAAATAGCAGAGTCTGCAAAACCTTCAGACTAGACTGATGGAAACGTTTTGTCAGCTTCAAAACACTTCAAGAAGATTTCTCCAACAATCTCCCCCTTTTTGATGGTGACAAAACTTTCCTGCAGATTTGGACAACTTTGACCTGCAAAACATTTCTCAAACACACATGCATATCTTATAGAAATAAATGGCTAACACTAGAATCTGCAACCACAGAAAATAGGTTAGTCTTGAATATGATAAAGCCATCCATAAGATATCAATAGCAGCAGTCAATAGCAATCATCCAAATTCAAATCCAGACACAAAACTTAAAGTCAAACATCAATCCAAATCAAACAAACCAAACAGTCAAACAAACGATTAAAAATCAAAGTGTTCAAATCTCTTGCATCTCTCCCCCTTTTTGTCAGCATTAAAAAGGTTGAGATGAAAATGGAATGAAGTCAAGATTGCTTGGGAACGCGGACAAGCTGGAAATCTCCCATGGACTGAACGATCCCTTCCAGCCTTTTCAAGTCTTCCTTCAGTTGTGCAATCTCCTCACCCTTGGCATTGGCCTGAATCTGAACAGTAAGGGCTTGGACTTTATCATTCAATGAACATGAAGAAACTTGACTTGCAGTTTGCAAGTTTTGAACCTTGCATCCCAAGGCATAAATTTGACCGCGCATCTCCAAAAGAATATCCATGATTCTGCGAAAATCAGCTGAACTGTCGGTCTGCGTACTAGCTTCAGCACGTTCTGCAGATGATGGCATATCAGAATAATCTTGCAGGTTTGGCGATGAAACTTCATGGCCTTCTTCTGGAAATTGAGAGGCATAAACATCCTCTGGGTCTGCCGGTGAGCGACTGACTCCTTCACTCGCATCAGGATATGAGGACTTCTCTCCTTTCTCTTGATCTCCCCCTGTTTCCATGCCTACAGGTGGAGAATAGTGTTCCTCAGGTTCTCCTTCTTTTCTTCTTTCTTCTCCAGGTCGTTCCTCCTCTGCTTCTTTTTTGCCAACTGCTCTTTCTTCTTCTTTCTCTTCTTCTTCTCTGCCTTCTTCTTCTCCTTCTTCTTCTTCTCTTCCTTCTTCCTGTCCTTCTCTTTCCTTCTGGCCTTCTCTTTCCTCTTGGCCTTCTCTTTCCTTCTCTTTCGCCTCACGTTGTTCCACTGACTCTGGAACAGTACAACTTAGCTTTTTCAAAGCTATGGCAGAAATGGTAAGGTCATCATCTTCTTCATCTTCCACAATAAGAGCTCTCCTTTTTGGTTTTGAAGCAACCAAGGGCTCCTTTCCTTTTCTTTTTGAAGAAGATTGATGAGCTTTGACTGGAGTCTTCTCCTTGAATTTCTCCAACTCCTTATTCAGTTATTTCAGACGCATTTTGGTCACCATCTTCAGTCCTACCACCATATGATCAAACGATCGAACACAAAAGATTTGCGGAGGCTGAATATTCAGATTTCTGAATAACTTTGTTACAAGGCTTGGGTAAGGGAGTTGACCTCTGTCCTTCATCATCGCTCTATACATGTGGAACATGATAGTATGAGGGAGAGAAAACCTTTTCCCAGTGAGGATGGCATACATCAGCTTTGCCTCTGAACTTGAAACATTAGTCTTGGAGGTTGATTTCGGTCTGAGGCAATTGATCACAATCTTGTGAAGCAAGATACTGAATGCACTCATCCTTAGGTAGGTGATCTTCTCATCTGTTCTCCTATCCTTCACAAATTCCAGTGTGGCTCGAGCAATGGAAACTTTGATCAGTTGATATCTTCCTCTTTCAACTCCTAACACATTTGCCAGCATATTCATGTCCACAACATAATCCTGATCTTTGACACTGAAACAAAATCTATTCGCATCCAAAAGCTAAGATTTGAATAGAAATATGCGGTTAGTTCAGCATAGGCCTCTGTAGTGTCAGAGCAAAACGTTTCAAGTTGAAGATAACCGAACTTCTCCCTCAAGTTCACATTCACAGTATCCAGAAAGTCAAAATCCACACTCCTAGGGTTTATTACCTCACGCTTCAGCAATTTCGAGTACAAGTCCTTTTGTTCCTTCGATCTGAACAAATCTCCCCTTTTTCCTCGACTTTCAACCACAACACCCATTCTTGGTTGAAATTGGCTGTACAATTTTTCATCATCATTCCCATCTACAGGATTCGGTCCCCAATCACGAGGATCACTTGGGATATTCGCAAGGGTTTCCTCAGCCACCCCTTTACGAGCAATTCCCAGGCTTTCCATTTTTCGCAAAAAGATATATTCGTTCCCATATCCTTTGTCTTTAAGAAAATCATCAATATAGTTCAAGGGAGTACGAGTTCCTTTTAAGGCACGATACAGTTTATAAATAAAAGCGGGCTTTTGAACTCTTACTGGGTCTGCATCCTCAATGATTTCTTCCTCTTGTTGATGATCAACGCCTTGAGGACTAGATGGAGGAGAATGACGCTGCTGAGAATGTTGTGGGCTCTGTCGTTGTTCTGGAGACACTTCTTCTTCAGTAAGATCGAAGTGCGTAGGCCCCTCACTCATTCGCTGTGGTCCCCTGCTTGCGATTCTCGACGACTTTCTTGAAGATGACATCTTTCTCAGTTTTTGGAAGATTCCTTGCTTGACTTTCCCAAGAAAGATGACAACTTTTTCGAAGATTAAACAAGAGAGAAAAATGGGAATGGAAGATCGATGCTTTCTAGGGTTTTCGAGAGTAAAGTGAAGAGGAATCAACAGTGCACGATTGGTTAAAAAGAGAGATAAACGAACCGTCACAAAGGAAAGTAAAAAGATGCCTTTTTAAAATAACTAACCTTTTTCCGCGAAAATAGTCATTTCAAAAAATAACTTCTTTTTCGAAAAGGAAACGATGCAATAATTACGCCGATTAAAGATAGCAATAAAACACAGTTGCCAATCGTACCTTTTCAAGATAAGATTCGAGAGAGAGAAAGACTTACTTACAGTCTGACGGTCGTACCAAGACTAACTTTACAGTTAAAGTCTTGTATGTCTGAGTCTGAGAGTCTTTAGACTTTGATCTCCTCATACCTTAAAATGTTGAGTCTGGAGCGGATGGTTTCAAATTGATTTTTCTCCAGAGGCTTTGTGAATATATCCGCCAGTTGGTTCTTTGAATCAACATATTGAATTGAAACATCTCCATTTTGAACATGATCTCTAATAAAGTGATGTCGAATCTCTATATGCTTCGCTCTTGAGTGGAGAATTGGATTCTTTGTGAGATTGATAGCGCTGGTGTTGTCGCAATTAATCTTTGTGCATGAATCTTCAATTCCAAAGTCTCTTAGCTGTTGTTTTATCCACAGAATCTGTGAACAACAACTTCCGAGAGCTATGTACTCTGCTTTTGCTGTAGAGAGAGCTACTGTACTTTGCTTTCTTGAAAACCAAGATACTGTCCTGCCTCCAAGTAGTTAACAGGTACCCGAGGTGCTCCTTTTATCGACTCTGCATCCAGCAAGGTCTGCGTCTGAATATCCAAGAAGAGTAAAGTCTCCCCTTTTTGGATACTAGAGACCAAAGCTTGAAGTTGATGAGATATATTTGATAATACGCTTCGCAGCATTTAAATGAGATTCTTTTGGGTCTGATTGAAATCTGGCACAAATGCAAACACTAAACAAAATGTCAGGTCTAGAAGCAGTAAGATAAAGAAGTGATCCGATGATACTCCTGTACAGCTTTTGATCGACTTTCTTTCCTCCTTCATCTTTGTCTATCTTCAAGGAACTTGACATTGGTATATCAGCCGTTTTGCAATTGCCCAGTCCAAACTTTTTAACAAGATCATTTGCATACTTTTCTTGATGAATGAAAGTTCCTTCCTCCAATTGTTTTATTTGAAGTCCAAGAAAGAAGGTTAACTCACCCATCATGCTCATTTCAAATTCATCTTGCATAGTCTTAGAGAATTTCTTGCACAGACTTTCATTAGAGGATCCAAAAATAATATCATCGACATATATTTGAACAAGTAGAAAACTTTTGTTTTCTCTTTTAATAGAAAGAGTAGTGTCTACTTTACCTTTAACAAAACCATTTCGAATTAAAAACTTACTTAATCTGTCGTACCAAGCTCGAGGTGCTTGTTTCAAGCCATATAGAGCCTTTTTGAGTCTGAATACTGAGTCTGGTTTCCTTGGGTCTTCAAACCCAGGTGGTTGTTCCACATAAACTTCCTCATGGATAAATCCATTTAGGAAAGCACTTTTGACATCCATTTGGAATAACCTGAAATTTTTATGACAAGCAAATGCAAGTAATAAACGAATTGCTTCTAACCTCGCTACTGGTGCGTAAGTCTCGTCATAGTCGATCCCTTCTTCTTGTGTGTATCTCTTGGCCACAAATCTAGCCTTGTTTCTTATGACTTTTCCTTTTTCATCCATCTTGCTCCTGAAAACCCATTTAACTCCAATAATTGATTTACCTTTTGGTTTTGGAGTCAGTTCCCAGACATCATTAATTTTGAATTGTCTGAGTTCTTCTTGCATAGCTTCAATCCAGCTTTCATCGGATAAAGCTTCTTCTATGCTCTTGGGTTCTATTTCAGAAATAAGAGCCACAGCACTAGACTCTTCTCGCCTTTTGGATCTTGTGCGAATTCCTTCATTGATGTCGCCAATAATAAGATCTTTGGGATGACTGGACTTATGTTTCCAGTTGCTGGTTAATTTATCAGATTGATGGTCACTTCCTTCACTTGAATCTTCAACAGTCACTTGTTGCTGGTCCTTCAAAGTCTGAGCTGCTTCTTGAGATTTAGACTTTGTAGAGTTTGGAGCAGGTTCAGTTTCTTCGAGATGAGTTTGAATGGATTCATTTTGTGTAGAATCTTGGAATTTGATATTCATCGATTCTTCCATTGTTTGAGTCTTCTTATTGTAGACTCTGTATGCCTTGCTTGTGGTTGAATATCTAAGGAAGATGCCTTCATCTGACTTTTCTTCAAACTTACCAACTCGATCATTTGCATTTTTCAGTATGAAACATTTGCATCCAAATACATGAAAATATGAAACAATAGGCTTCTTTTCTTTAAATAGTTCATAGGGGGTTTTTTCTAGAATAGGTCTTAGAAAAACTCTATTGATAATATAACATGATGTTGAAACTGCTTCAGCCCAAAATCGTAAAGAGATATTACTTTCAATTAAGAGAGTTCTAGCCATTTCTTGAAGAGATCTATTCTTCCTTTCCACAACTCCGTTTTGCTCTGGAGTATATGGAGAAGAGAACAAATGCTGAAAACCAGATTCTTCACAAAATTTGGCAAAATCTTGATTTTCAAATTCACCTCCATGATCTGTTTTTATACTTGAAATAACATACCCTTTTTCATTTTGAACCTTCTTAGCAAATTTTTCAAAGTAAGAGAAAGTTTCAGACTTACTTGCTAAGAAATATACCCAAGTAAATCGTGAGTAATCATCCACAATTACTAGGCAATATTTCTTACCTCCAATGCTCTGCGTTCTTGTTGGTCCAAAGAGATCCATATGCAAGAGCTGCAGTACACGGTTAGTGGAAACTTGATTTATTGGTTTAAAGGAATTTCTTACCTGTTTTCCCAATATACATGGTGTACATAGATCAGACTTTTGATATGATAAATTGGATAGACCATGAACAAGCTTCTTTGCTGAGATCTTGGCTATCTGCTTCATGTTAATATGCCCAAGCTTTTTGTGCCATAAGATCGCTTCGTCTTGAATTGAGATCAGACATTACGACTCGTCTGGTTTTACGTCCAAGAGGTAGATATTTCCATGTCTTCGACCCATGAATGACTGAGTAGAGTCTTTACTGGTTCCTGAACAAATACCCTCTTGAAAGTTGATTCTAAAACCGGCATCACAAAGCTGACTGACACTGAGCAGATTGTAATTGAGCCCTTCAACTAAAGAAACATTGCTTATTGTGAGGTTCCCAATATTTACATTTCCAAATCCTACTATTTTTCCTTTGCTGTTTCCTCCAAATGAGACTTTTCCACCATTCACTTGAATAAGCTTTATGAAGCAATTTGAATCTCCTGTCATGTGTCTCGAGCATCCACTATCCAGGTACCATTTCACCTTTTTCTTGATAGTGACTTGCATTTAAAAAGAGACTCAAGTTTTCTTTGGTACCCATATTTTCTTGGGTCCTTTTGAGTTAGTCTGATATACGGTTTTTGCCCAGACTTTATTGACAGGTCTCCAAACCATAGGACATTCTTTCTCAAAATGATCTGCACTATTGCATTTTGAACATCTAAGAGCATTGCGACGTACTGGTTTTACAAAGGTCATTTCAAAATGACTTTTGTAAGCATTTCTTGTGGGTCTTTGTTTGATTCTTTCTTTTACTTTAGTAAAATCGATTAAAGGAATAGTTTCAACAGTCATTCCTAAACCAGATTTATTGAAATAAGGTCTTTGAACAGAAAGTATTTTCTCCAGTTTTTCAGATCCTAGAGAAAATCTTTTGGAAATATTTGAAATGTCATTTTTCAAAAATGCATTTTCTTTTAAAAGATTATCTTTACTTTCTTTGAGAGAAGAAACATTCTGGTCTAAGCATTTCACTTTTTCTTCCAAAACATTCTTTTGTTGTTTTAAAGCATAATTTTCCTTTTTGAGTTCGGAAATTCTTTTAAGAGAAGTCTTAAGACTAAAACATAACTCATCAATGTATTTTGAAACTTTAATAGGGATTTTGAAGTTACTTACCTCGAATTCACTTTCTGAATCTGAATCAGTCTCGGAGTTTGATTCTGAATCTGATTGTGCCATTAGACATATGTTGGCATAATCATCATCACTATCTTCGCACTCCGTATCACTCCAGGTTTCTGCTTTGAGAGCTTTTCGATATTTTTCAGTTTTTCCTTTCTTCTTCCTTAGAAGAGGACAGTTGGGTCTGATGTGTCCCTTTTTCTTACATTCAAAGCAGACTACATCTTTGTTTGATTCATCATCTTCAACAGACTTGGTCTGTTGCTTTTGAAAACTTTGTTTCTTTGCATTGAATCATCTTCCTTTTCTATTCAGCTTTCTGAATCTTCTTATCATGAGAGAAAGTTCTTCATCATCCATGTCGTCTTCAGAATCTGTTACATTAGAATCATCATTAGATTTTAATGCAATAGATTTCTTACCTTTAGGATCTTCGTCTTCATTGATTCGTTCCACTTCATAAGACTGAAGGGTCCCAACCAACTCATCGACAGACAGTGGCATGATTCTTTGGGTCTCTCTGATTGAGGTCTTTATGTGATTCCAATCCTTGGAGAGTCCACGCAGTAGCTTGTTCACTTTCATGGGATCAGAAATTGGTTGACCTTGATTTTCAAGACCATTCACGATTTCTGTAAAACGACTAAACATGTCAGTTATAGATTCTCCTGGTTTCATTCTGAAGGCTTCGTATTGACCGAGAAGAATGTTGATTCTAGTCTCTTTCACTTGATCTGTTCCTTCATAAGTAATGTGTAATCTATCCCAGACTTCTTTAGCTGTATCACAAGAAGATATTCTGTTATATTCAGTCGGTGATAAAGCACAATATAAAGAATAAATTGCTTTTGCATCAAGAGCTTGTCTCTTGATTATCTCTTCCTCACTCATTTCACTGGACTCAATAGTGTCCTTTTTTCTTTCTGAGACAGATGCAGCTTTAGGAATGATTCCTTTTTCTACAACATCCCATTCCAGAGGATCCTTTGATCTTAAGAACGCCTTCATCTTGTTCTTCCATATGTTGTAGTCCTTTCCATCAAAGTAAGGCGGTCTCGTGTTGCTTTGCCCTTCTACCAGCCCTGGAGCCAACATACTAGCCATGGATCTTTTACTCTGAAGTAAAACACTTCAAACAAAGTGAGCACACGAGCTCTGATACCAATTGAGATAGCTAGTATAAGCACCTAGAGGGGGTGAATAGGTGCACAAACAATTTATCGAGATACGGAAGCGATTCTTGGCAAACGATAGAAAGGAAATTCTTTCTTGATTAACAAAATGAAATACGATCAAGGTAAAGAGAGTAAGGAAGAGAAAATTGAACACAGGGTTTATAGTGGTTCGGCTTATTCCAAGCCTACGTCCACTCTTCCGCACTGACAGCCCACCGGCTGGATTCCACTATGAACAAAAGAGAAGTTACACCACAGCTTTCCCTTGATTCCACAGTGTAGATGTTCTACCACACCTCCTCAAGGTTTCTCACAAATATATACTCTCTTTTGAATACAATGTTTCGCTCAAAGAAATTGTCTAAACAACAGGAAGCTTTCAGACTTTGGAATTTTTCTATCGCGCACCCTCGAACAACTTAGAACGTCTTCCTTATATACTCCTTTATGCCATCATACCCGTTGGCACTTACCAAAGGAATTCCTCCAATCTACCCGTTGGACGGAATCAATTAAGAAGATAATTCGAGCTATTAAAGGAACGTGTCGATAGCCCATCAATCCTGTTCGCCCATACAATCAGGATCTCGGTTTCCACAAGTAGAATCTTCCAAGAATATTCAGGCAATCATCGGATCTTCAATCATTGAGTCAATCTCGATCAATTAAAGAATTCCGTTATGTCTTTTCCAGCCACGAGATCTTCTCCAGTAGATAAGGTCATATCCTTAACGAAACATCCAGTTCTGGATAACCTTTCTTCAATGGATTAGAGACTGTCAATGAGGATAGACTTTGAGTCTTGAGTCTGGCTGTCCGAAGGTTTTCAAACTTTAAATAGCAGAGTTTGCAAAACCTTCAGACTAGACTGATGGAAACGTTTTGTTAGCTTCAAAACACTTCAAGAAGATTTCTCCAACAAATCATATTGTGGTTCAGAATGGATTCTATGTACCAAGATGGTCCGCTTGGTCAAAGTGGTCTAACAACACCACGGGACTGAAGAAGCAACATAGGAAAGTGAAACCCGATGAGACGAGATACCCCACATTTCGTCAAGGTTGGTAAAGGTTTAAATTTCGATGATGAAATTTTTATAAGAGAGGAAGAGTTGTGATATCCTGACTTTTCAGATTTTGATTTTAATTGGACAAGTTTGGCCTTTCATCAACACGCTTATAGTGCTTTTCCCTGAGATGGTCACTCATGAGATGACTAGACTATCTGAGGAAATCATTAAGAGATTTTAATGTAATGGACTTGAGGATTCGACTAGGAATCGGCTACTCGATCATGCTCTTCTGCAGAGATCATTTCCACACAGTAAGATCGATTAGAAATTAAAGATAGATCGATTCGATTGAGATATATGGTTAAATGTGGGTTACCCCACTAAATTGCAAAATTCTTATCGATCAGCACTAGATTGATTTTTCTATCGTTTTGGTACTTTGTGTCCGTATTTGAAATCTCGAGATTGTCACTACCACCAAGAGTCGCCGATGTGTCGAAGGGATTCATTGTGATTCGAACAAAATTGACCACAGGTCATTTACACTAAAAATTTCTAAAAGCTACCCAATAACCTAGATCACGCTAAAATCACGCTAGATTGAAATTAACCGTGAATTTGAATTAGATTTCATAAATTTAAAGTTCTTTCATGTCACAAGTCATTTTAGGAATGTTGACTCAGTCTCCGAAGATTTTTCTACAAACCGAGACTTTTTGGAAAAAAGTCAAGGTAGGGTCGTTTTTGTCCAGAAAATGTCGGGGACCATTTTTGGGTGGATTTTTAGGATTCAAGTTGGTTCAATTGATGATGAAAAATCATGGATTAAGTGTGGACACCTTTGATATCGTAGCCAAGGGGGGAGCAACCTTTTGGACCCTTTGGCAAGCTTCTTGAGGAAGCCAAGGAAGGGGAAATGGCTAAGAATAAGGCAGCAACAAGTGGGGAGCAAGTGCTTGAATTTTTTGGGATATTTAACTTGACTTTTGAGGTAATTAGGCCCCCTTCAATCTTCAGCTGGCTTCTTCTTCTTCTTTGATCATGCTTTATCCATTGTTGGAGCTTTTGAAAGCTTAGAAAACTAGAGAAGACCAGCCAAGAGCCAGCAGGAACCGCCGGAGCTCATTGCCACCTGTTCGTGCATCGTCGAGCTACCCGCAAGCCGCGCCATTGCTCGCGCTTCCCGCTTGCTCATCTCGTGCCTAGTCGCTGTTCTAGCGAGCCTAGCTCATCGTCTCGAGCCCCACCGTCGCCGTTCAAGCTGCCGAGAGTCCCGCCATCACCCGTAATAGCAGCCTGTCGAACCGTCTCACCGTTTCCAGCCTGTTTTAGCCATGAAGCCCCTTCGGTTCAGCCTTGCAACCCAAGGATAGAAGCAGAAGGTCAAGCAAGAGTTGAGACTTCTAGGCCCGCTTTAAGGCCCATCTGGACCTTGCTTGGTGTGGTTGTGCACTTGTCTTTCACTCACCGTCGCGTCGCCGTCGCCATGGACTGATCAGACTGCTAAGCTAGTGAATTTGCTCACTAAACCTTACTTAGTAGGTTCATTATGCTTAAGGGTTGTTTAAATTAGCTTAAGTATGGATTAGTGATAATCTAGAATGGTTAGATTAGCATTCGGATGGATTAGTGTTAAGCTAATTAGTGAGATTAGCACCATTGATGATGGATTAGTCGAATCCAGTGTAATTTCTGCAGTTTAGATTTTTGGACCCTCTCCGTTTGCCATTTTTGTAGATCAAAATGGGTTATGAATTTGAGGTTGATGTCTTCTTAAGAGATGTTTTAGACATCCTCATCTGCAATATATAGTTTTCTTGAGATTTTTAGAGATTTAAAAGGAGATATTAGCTTCGTCATTTGCAATTCGAACCTCAGTTTTCGCTAGAACTGGTGACCTTTTAGGATTCTAGGGGTTTTTATCAACTCTTAGGGTTTGAATTTCAAAATGGTTTCTTCAGAAAAGTTGTTTTTCATATATTCTAGTTTAACGTACTCAAATTTCAGATCAAATGGATATGTGTTGGACCTCGAACCAAACTGATATCGGAAAATAGACTTTTTGGAAAACGGACATAGTTTTTGTACTGGAATGAGCGATTTACCGGGCTAGATCTAGAAGGATCTAGGTTAAGGTGTCTTCATGAAAAATGTTTGTTTATGTGTCTTTTACAACATATTCAAATTTGGAAATTTTCCCAACTCGTTTAATATGGTTTTGCTATTTAAACTTGGGGACATGCGAGTGGGCCTATTCTGCCAGTCAAGGCCGGTTATGAGTTTGTGATGATTCTTGAGGCTTTAATGCTGCAAAATTGCTGATTTGATGATATATGGGTGGTTTGTGATATGCCTGGAGTTTATGCTTGATGATCGTGTGAAAGTTAAGAGAATTTGTCCCCAGCGTGTATTGGTGGACTTTAAAAGTTGAGAGAATATGTCCCCAGCGTGTGTTAGTGGACGTTAAAACTTAAGAGAATCCGTCCCCAAGCATGTATTGGTGGACGTTAATAGTTAAGAAAACATGTCCCCAGCGTGTGTTTGTGGACATTAGTAGTTATTATTCCTTCCTGGTAGTTATTATTCCTTCCCGGCATATGTCGATAGCTATTACTCTTCCCCAGCATATGTTGATAGTTATTATTCCTTTGCCGGCGTGCGTCAGTAGTTATTAGTCTTTCCCGGCATGTGATGGTAGTTATTAGTCTTTCCCGGTGTGTGTCCGTAGTTATTAGTCTTTCCTAGCGTGTGTCAATAGTTATTAGTTTTTCTCGGCGTGTGTTGGTAGTTATTAGTCTTTCCCGGCATGTGTCGGTAAATATTATTCTTCCCCGGTGTGTGTCAGATAAAACTACTCGTGTGGGTAGTAATAGTTAATTAATTAGAATGCATGTTGAGTTGAATTGATGGATCGGCGTGTGTCGGTAATTCTTGCTTTGATGTGTTTTGGTAGTTCTTGCTCGTGTGAGTAGTGACTTAATTATAATTCTTGCTTTGATGTGTATCGGTAGTTCTTGCTCGTGTGAGTAGTGATAAATTGTGATTCTTACTCGTGTGAGTAATGGTTGGTTTAGACGTTCCAAATTGGTGTGTGAATTTGCTATATGCACGTGGTTGTGATAAGAACTATGCTGACTTGCAGGGAGCATCTGAGACAAGGTAAGTCTCTGTGATTGTATGATTGTGTGATTAAAATGTCTTAGGTGTATTACCCTTATAATTGGAGTTTAGAGCGTGAATTCGTTAAGATTTATATCTCACCCCGTCGTGGACTTCATTTTTCAGGACCGTAGGGTGGAAGACCTAGAGCCGAGTTGAGGGGATCTGAAGTGTAGGTCAGATAGGACAGTTTCTTTTTAAGAGTCAATCATTTAAAGTCTTGTGGCTATAGACTTTTGTATTTGACTCGGTGTGTATTTAAAAGCATGTTTGTTTGAAAATATGTTCTCTTGCTTTTCTAGCTCAAGATGATTGCTGTGAGAGGATTTATTATTCGCTTCCGCATGTACAATAAAAAGAAAGGGTCAGCGACTTGTCCTGGGAAGTCACAAAATTTTTATCGAGCAAAGAGGGATGTGCGCACACTCGAGGATCGAGACGTGACAAAATGGATCGGGAACCATTTTATTAGTTGAAATGTATTGTAGGATCACTTCTTTCTACGCTATTATATCTCTGACGAAGTTGTTCTTTCTGTCAGTGTCATTCGTCCTTCCATAATACTTGAGATCTTTCACATAGGGAATAGCTGTTTGACTACTGTAATAAACTGTCACCAGTTTTGGAACCTCAGTAACTGTGGCTAAATTTTTCAAGAAACCTTTTAGCCATACTATTTATTGTATTATGACAGAGCATGCAATAAATTATGCCTCCATCGTAGATAAGGCCGTGCATGTTTGTTTATTGCTATTCCAAGAAATTGAGTTAGGCACATATCTAGAAGTCGATTTACGCTCATCTAGGTCACCACTCCAATTAGCATCTGAATAGCCTAATAGACGTAAATTGTCACGCCCCGATCCTCAAGTGTGTGCCCATCCCTCGGTGGTCGATAAATTTGCGAAGTCCTAGGATGCGTCGCCGACCCATTCATTTTAATGCGCATGTGGAAGTGAAACAAAACCCCTAACAACAAACAACATGGGATAGAAAAGCAGGAGACAAACCACGACCGAAACATGCTTTTATAAACACCCCGATTTATATACAACCATAGACTACAGAAAAAAGCCTACTTTACTGAAAAGCCTATAAGTCCTCTAGGTACTTAAATCCCCAACTGAAAACTTTGAGGTCTCCTGGGGATTTGGGTCCACCACCTAACCAGCAGGAGGGTTAGCTGTACCCTCACCAAGAGCGACGTCTACTACCACAGTTGGGACATTGGAATGCTATTGGGGACCCTCTTTATGTCCATTGCGCTAGCGACGATACCACGCCCTAAATTGATGGGGTACCCTCTGAGGTAAAGCCTCATCAACACAGACGGTGGTCATCACAAGTTCATAAACCCAGACCCCGTGGCCCCCAAGAATAGGGAACTAAGTAGGCTATTCGGAAATCCTCCTAGGCTACCCAAAATGTTCTAGAGGGACCGCCATTTAAGGACCTGAAAAGGTTGAGCCCACGATTGTGTGAAACAATGTCTCAGTAAGTTCATCCCCTAAACTCAGACTATGATGGAAATACGCCTAGAGACAGTCTATGCACATAAGTTAGAAGACTAACCTCACATCAATTCCTTCCTGCACATCAGTACAGCTCATAATCTCAACCAATCAATTCAATCCAATCAATTTGATATAATTGATATCATTTATTAATCGATACCATTTATCAATCAATCGATACGATTACTGCTCACACATGCTAAAATAGATTGTATGCTCTCATAAGCTGATATAGATGGTAGCTCTCACAAGCTGATATATATATATGATAGCTCGCATAAGCTGATATATATAGGAGGTAGCTCGCATAAAATGATATATATTATAGCTCCCACAAGCTGATATAGTATATTACTCTCACAAGCTGACGTACAATAATGCTCTCACAAGCTGACGTATAATAATGCTCGCACAAGCTGACGTACAATAATTTGGAATAAACACCCAAATTCACAATTTCCACCACTCCATTTGCACAATATAGCATTTAATCATATAAATTAAGCACACAATTGCAATCAGCACGAAATTTTGGTCATGAGCTATCTCGGTCTAATTTCAAGAAAATAATAAATAGTTAAATAAATACCAAAAATAATTAAATAAATACAATTAATTACCAAAAATATCAACTTAGGCCGGAAATGCCTAATTAAATACCAAAACAGGCCCGAAAATTTCTAAACCTATCTAGATAAATAGGACGATCTATCTAATCCCTAATTAGGCTATTATAACCACCTAACATGCACAATTGAATAATTAAATCACTAATTCATTCTAGCTAACAACCTAAACTATACTTAGCTTAAACTAATCACCTCCTAAGCATCATTAACTCCCTAAGCAGAGTTTAGCAAGTAAACTCACCGGTTTAGCGATTCGGTGAGTCCACGATGACGACAACGTGGAGACGAGCGACAAACGACCCTGCAACGACACCAACCAAGGCCCGAAAGAGGCCTAAAATGACCCAAGAAGGCCCATGGCTGGGCTAGGGTTCTGGTTTTGATTGGAGCCGAAGGAGAGGAAACCAATGGTTGAAACGACTCAGGATGGGAGGCAGAGGCAGTAGCAGGCGACAGCGCCTGCTGGACGACAGTGGAGATGGCTCAGGCGACCACGATGGCAACCACGGGCTACTACAGGATGAGCAAGAGGCGCAAACTAGCGGGGCGACATGCAACGGGCTCGAGCAGCGCGAGTGGCGACTTCGGTGACTCGGTGGGCATGTGACGGGCTAAGGGGAGGGCTACCGGTTATGCTTTGGTTTCTCTAAGCTTTCTCAAGTCACAACAGTGGATAAAGTGGTCGCTTGAAGAAGAAGAAGACAGCTGAAGATAGAGGGGGGTCCCATAAGCCTCCAAAGTCTTCTATTCTATCCCTTTGTGCTCATTGGCAAGGCCCCACCACTTGGGCTGTCATCCATGGCCAATTTGCAGCCCTCAAGCTTCCTCAACACACCACCCAAATGGTCCAAAATGTTGCACCCCAAGGGACCTACGAATTTTGGAACATTTTTCCCTAAGTTGAACCAAATTCCCCTTCAATTAGATCCAATTTGATGTCCATAAATCCCACCAAGGTGCTATCATCCCAAACAACATTTTTTCTAATTAATTGAACCAACTTGAATCCCAAAAACGCGAGAAAAACGACCCTCTGATTTTTTTGGTCCAAAATACCCTTTGAATTTTTGCAAAAAATCTCGGTTTGTAGAAAAATCTTTAGAGGATGAGTCAACATTTCCAAAATGAAATGTGACATGACAGAACTTTCAATCGGGTTCAATTTCGCAATTAATTTCAATCTGGCGCGATTTTAGTGTGATCTAATATACTGGATAGCTTTTAGGAATTTTTAGTACATTTGACTTATGGTTGATTATTTTCAAGCCACAACGTGCATCTTCGATGCATTGGCGACTCTTGGTTATCTTAAAAATCTTAAGGTTTCAAATACAAACACATGGTACCAAAATGACAGAAAAATCAGTCTAGTGTCGATCCACAAAAATTTTGCAATTATTTGGAATTACCCACGCACTAATCACATATCTTTGTCAAATCGACATATCTCCAGTCTCTAATCGGTTTTTAACTGTGTCGTAATGACCATTATAGATTAGCACGGTCGAGGAGTCGATCATTGTCGAATTCTCAAGTTTATTGCGTTAAAATCGAGTAACAGCTTCACCTGGTATACTAGTTATCCCGTGAGTGATTAGTTTAGGAAAAAGAACTATAGGCGCGTTGATGAAAAACCCAACTTATCCAATCGAAAATAGAACCTGAAAATCAGGATGTCACATAAATCATTGCATTGGTAACAAAGTCGATGGTCCATGGTGCCTTTTAAGTATCTCAGGATCTTATTCACTACTTTCCAATGTGCTTGACTGGGATTTGATTGATATCGGCTCACCAATCCCATGGCATAGGATATGTCGAGTCAAGTACATATCATAGCATACATCAAACTTCCGATTGCACTTGCGTAAGGAATAGTTTCAATCACTTTATTTTCTTTTAGAGTCTTAGGACACATTTTAGTACTTAGGCCTTCACTTTGCATGACAAAGGTATCAATGAGATTACAATGCTGCATATTCAAACGTTCGAGAATCTTCATTCTATAAGACTCTTGTGATAAAGTAAGGAGTTTCCTTGATCGATCTCTTTCGATCTTAACTCCTAATATATAATAGCTTCTCCCATGTCATTCATTTTAAAATTAGAAGACAATCATTTTTTTATGGTGATAATTAAAACATTGTCATTTTCAGCTAATAGACTATCATCCACATAAAGTAATAAATCACAAATTTATCTTCGGACCACTTGACATATACACAGTTAGCTTATTCGATCATCGTGAAACCAAAAGTTGTTATGGTTCGATGAAAACAAAGATACCACTGTCTAGATTATTGCTTAAGGCCATATATTGAGCGATGAAGTTTGCAAACTTTATACTCTTGACCTTTAGCTATGAAACCTATTGGTTATTTCATATAGATTTCCTTATCTAGTTCTCCATTGAGAAATGCTATCTTTACATTCATTTGATGTAATTTAAGGCCCAAATGTACAATGATGGCTAGGATAAGGCGTATTGAGGCAAACCTTACAACCGGTGAAAAAGTTTCCGCATAGCCTTGCGATTAGGTGGTAGATCAACTAAGACGAGCCTTATACTTTTCATTGGATCCATCTGCCTTTCGTTTAATTTTGAAAATCCATTTATTTCCAATAGCTTTGTGATTATATGGTAGATAAACTAAGTCTCAGGCATGATTTGTCCTTTTTGACTCCATCTCATCTTCCAAAGCTTTTCTCCATTATTCCTTATTAAAGGATGAGAGAGCCTCTTGAATAGTTTTAGGCTCATCATCATCTTTCTGAGCAATCGTAAATACTTCCCCTTCAATCTCAAAATAACGACGAGAAATACTTTTATGATTACTTTTACATAACTAAATTTATTTTGAATTCAGTTCGCCAGGCGATGCAATACTCTCATTAGATCTTGTATGTTGAGGTAAATCTTCATTTCCCTCTATAACATTAGTAGGTATGTTATTAGGACTTCTATCTTATATAATTAGAAGTCCTTATCCATCTCACTTCTACTAGGAAAATCGTTCTCTAAGAACATGACATCTCGTGACTCCATTTCAATCATACTTCATCAACTTGTTCCCCTATGCACACGTTGTTGGGGTTTCATGAATCATGTATAAGAAAAAAAACAACAGAATAAACGCAGCGGAAACAAATATATATTTTACACATGATTCTCCTTAGGCGTTGTCCGTGCGTTTTAATCAAAAATCTATACATAAAAGGAAGTTAAACGAAATACCTCTTGAAGCGCGCTTTGAAACAAGTCGGTTCGGATGTTCTACGGTACGAGTCCCACAAGCGTCGGACCTCTAGTTCAGACACACCAACAACGAACGTCGAACGAAAGAGAGAACTTTGGATATTCACCACTTCGATTGTGCTAGCAATCACGTGGAAACAAAACGTCGTATCCTTGATGTATAATAGTCACAGCCCGAACGAGATAATGCTCTTCTTACTTGCGTCTCAAAGACACAAGAACACGCACACAATTTACTCTCTGTTTTCAGCAAAACATTTTCTCTCTAAAACACAAAATGCACACCCACATTTTCTCTGTTTTTCCAACCCCTTTAAGTGTTGCAAAAACAACTCTTTTAAACTAAAAAATATAAACCGATCAGCAACGGTTACTGATCGATGGACGATCAGCAACCGTTGCTGATCGTCCCCACTCATGCACGAACAATCGTGCATGAGCGGTTGCTCACACACGAGTTCGTGCATGAGCGGTTGCTCATGCACGAGTTCGTGCATGATGGTCAGCAACTGCTGACCGTTCATGCACGAATTCGTGGATGATGGTCAGCGGTTGCTGACCATCCAAGATTTCATGCATGTGCTTCGTGCACATGCATGAAACTTTATATATATATATATAATTTATTAAAAAGTATTAATTAATTAATTAAATGAACACATAATTAATTAATTAATTCCTTTAGTGCATATATCTAACAATCTCCCACTTGCACTAAAGCCAACTTGTTTGGTATGTTAACATATATCGACTTTGGGCATGCGTGTGCATCATATGCAAGTAGGCTCGTGACTATAATACAAATTAAATTAAATCTCATTTAATTTAATTTCAAATCGACTCAATTCGATTGTAGTAATTGCAAACATATTTGCAATAATATTTCTCTCTTGTTCCACGTCATCCTAGTTGTTTATGGTGTGTGACATCCCTAGGTTCATCACTAAGCTGGTAGTAAGACTTGTACTAACACATTAGTACTTCCAAAAGAATTAATTGTCCCGATTAATCTTTTAGGTCCTACAAGCCACGATTGACATCTAGCAATATGTCATGGCTACCCAGATAGTGTGAATACTTTAAGAACATAATGAACCTGTCAGCTTTGGCTACAGTGTAATTCAATCCCTCTGTCTTACTATGTCCCGATCAAACAAAGACCATGGAATATTTGTCAAGTCATTAATTCGATCATATGCACAAATCTAATTGACATGCATTTTATTCGAGACATAAACAATTTATTTTCGATTACAACCCCGGCCGAGGATTTCAATGCAGTGTCACAATTAGATCGCATAGGACATCATTATCATACCTTGCATATAACAAGGAGACAGATTCCATATTGCGCACACGTGTAACTTCGTATATGAACAAACTATGACCATCAGGTATAAAGACGGATCGACGACCCGGCATTATGTGCACCCGTGAACCATAGTTGTTCGATACACAAGTTAACACTGTGCCTCAGGTCTAAGGATTATTTACACAAAACCAAAGCATGAACAATTAGACATTGACCACGCTAAAAGCTTCCATGTCGCTAATCGTTCCATATGCGTCACGTTCAGTGAATTTGTCTAATACAAAACACCTGTGTTCTAACTCAAGCATCATAATACCCAATGACATGTGACTCATCATTCCCTTAAGTATCCAATACTTAATGGCGAAGTTAAGAACACACCGGTCTCAACAGGATTATTAATATCCACTTAATAATCCATCGACCGGGAACAATTTAAAGATTCAGTCTAACTATGAACCCGTCACATATATTCTTGACGTCTCAAGAATAGGTCTAGTTGCAACTGATCTTATGGAATCATTCATCAATATAAAATAATTGGACAAATGAATGAATACGTCGTTGCCATTAATTAAATAATAATAATGAAAGTACAACTGAAATCCCTAATATGTAACTATTACATAGTAGCTTTAAGGCATACATCCAACAATTTCCCAGTTGCACTAAAGCCAACTTGTCTGGTACCTCAAACCCATTTTGTCAATATGTCTTTCAAAAGAAGACTGAGGTAAGGCCTTAGTGAAGGGATCTGCCACGTTTTCTGCCGAGGCAATTTTCTGCAATGCGATATCAACTCTCCCAACAATTTCTCTGATGAGATGGAAGCGTCTCTCAATATGCTTGGACTTCTGGTGAGACCTTGGTTCCTTAGCTTGAGCTATCGCCCCATTGTTGTCACAAAACAATGTGATCGGTTGCTCAATTGAAGGAACGACTCCAAGTTCATAAATGAACTTCTTCATCCAAGCGGCTTCCTTTGCTGCTTCAGAAGCAGCTACATACTCTGCCTCAGTGGTGGAATCGGTAGTTATGCTTTGTTTGGAACTTTTCCAACTAACTGCACCACCATTGAATGTGAAGACAAACCCAGACGTAGACTTATAATCATTAGGATCCGATTGAAAATCGGAATCGGTATAAGCTACAACTTTAAATTCTCCTTCTCCATATATCAAGAATAAATCTTTAGTCCTTCGCAAGTACTTAAGAATATTCTTGATTGCTATCCAGTGCTCTTCTCCTGGGATCAGACTGATATCTGCTAGTAATACTTACAGCATGCGCAATATCAGGTCTAGTACATAGCATAGCATACATTATGCTTCCAATAGCGGATGCATATGGTATCTTTGCCATCCGCTCTCTTTCTTCAGGAGTGTTGGGACACATCTCCTTAGAAAGACGGATCCCTTGCCTAAAAGGCAATAATCCTCTCTTGGAACATTGCATGTTAAACCGTGTTAACACTTTGTCTATGTACGTAGATTGTGAGAGGCCAATCAATCGTCTTGATCTATCTCTATAGATCTTGATACCTAAAATGTAGGTTGCCTCTCCTAAATCTTTCATGGAGAATTTCTGTGACAAGAATAGTTTTATCGATGATATCATTGGTACATCATTTCCAATCAAAAGTATATCATCGACATACAAAACCAGAAATGCAATTGCACTCCCACTGATCTTCTTATATACACAAGGTTCATCCGGATTTTTGATGAAGCCAAACGATTTGACTACCTCATCAAAACGGATGTTCCAACTTCTGGAGGCTTGTTTGAGTCCATAAATGGATCTCTTAAGCTTACACACCTTATGTTTTTCACTATTGGATTCAAAACCCTGTGGCTGTTCCATATAGATGTCCTCATCGAGAAATCCATTTAGAAAAGCCGTTTTGACATCCATCTGGAATATCTCATAATCAAGGTGTGCAGCTATAGCCAACATAATCCGAATGGATTTTAGCATGGCCACAGGTGAGAAAGTTTCGTCATAATCAATTCCTTCTTTTTGACGATATCCTTTCGCCACCAGCCGTGCCTTGTAAATTCCAATTTGACCTTCAACATTCATCTTTCTCTTGAAGATCCATTTACAGCCAATTGGTACAATACCATTAGGCGAATTCGGTCAAGGTCCATACCTCATTGGAATACATTGAGTCCATTTCGGATTTCATGGCTTCTAGCCATTTACCAGAATCGATGTCCAACATCGCCTCCTCATAGGTTTTAGGATCACCGGGTTGATCACTATCATTCACAATGAATAATGGTTCAATATGATCAACCGAGTGTCTATAACGAGCGGGTGGGCGAGACATTCTCGCACTTCTCCTAAGAGGTTGTGTATCGAAGCTCCCCCGAATCGAGAGATTGGTATCGAACTCGGTTGTTTGATACTTCATTATTTTCTTCTTGTAAGACTATTTTCCGCCCAGCACCACTTTCTTGGATGAACTGATTCTCCAAGAAAGAAGCGTGCTTGCATACCAAAATTCTTTGGTCTGAATGAAAATAGAAATAATATCCAAGAGTTTCCTTTGGATATCCAATGAAGCGACCTTGTTCAGATCTTGCCTCCAATTTTTCCACTTTAAGCTTTTTCACAAAAGCTGGACAACCCCAAATCTTAATATGATTAAGACTAGGTTTCCTACTATGCCATATCTCATAGGGCGTAGTTGGAACAGATTTGGACGGCACTCTATTCAGTATATATGCAGCAGTCTCAAGGGCATATCCCCAAAGGGATATTGGCAAATCGGTGTAACTCATCATAGATCGTACCATATCTAATAAAGTACGATTTCTTCGTTCAGATACACCATTATGTTCTGGAGTTCCAGGAGGTGTCCATTGTGATAAAATGCCATTCTCTTTAAGAAAGTCTAGGAATTCAGTACTAAGGTATTCACCTCCTCGATCCGATCGAAGAGCCTTAATACATTTTCCTGTTTGTTTCTCAACTTCAGCCTTGAATTCCTTGAACTTTTCAAAGGATTCAGATTTATACTTCATGAGGTATAAATAACCATACCGTGACTGATCATCAGTGAAGGTAATGAAGTAATTATAACCACCTCTAGCAGATTCATTAATTGGTCCACATACATCTGTATGTATTAATTCTAATATGTCAGCAGCTCGCACACTTTGTCCTACAAAAGGCGCTTTGGTCATTTTTCCTAGAAGACATGCCTCACAAGTCGAGTATGACTCAAAATTTGAAGGATCAATGTATCCATCATTACTCAACTTGTTAATTCTGTCTTCTCCAATATGACCTAATCGGAGATGCCAAACATACTTTTTATTTGGACCGTCTCTAGGGCGTTTATTAGTTATGGCATTTATATCAATTCTATTTTGCTTATTGACATTGGTAATCGCATTACCGGGCATTGTAATGGTATAAAGATTGTTGGTTAATAAGCTAGAACCAACACATATTCTATTATGATAAATAGAACATACATCATCAACAAAAGAAAATTCATAATTCTCTTTACCTAGACGAGGTATAGAGATGATGTTCCTAACAACATTCTTATAATGCAAACAGTTCTTTAAAACCAATACATGTCCAGAAGGCAAACATAAACGAAAAGTCCCTATAGCTAATGCAGCAACTCTTGCTCCATTGGCAAACGTCAGGACAATCTCATTTCGCCCTAGCATCCTGCTTATTTCCAGATTCTGCAAAGACATACAAATATGTGAAGTTGCAGCAGAATCTAGAACCCATGAGCTGGATTCAGCACTAACCATAAGATTAGTTTCAATAAGCATAGACACCATACCTTCATAAGGTCGGTTTTTGGGCTTGACCTTCAAGCTCGCGAGGTACCTCTTACAGTTCCTCCTCCAGTGCCCTTTGACACCACAGTAATGACATTTCCCTTTATCAATCATGGGTTTTGGTTGCACAACAGGTTTGGCAGGCCTCTTCCATTTATTCTTCTTTAAAATGGTCTTACCCTTTGAAGAAGAAGCCTTAGCCATAGCCACTACATTTGGCCTCGTGTTATGCATTTCCTTCTCATAAACTACCAACATGCTATGTAACTCCGCAAGAGTTTTATCCATCTTATGCATGTGGAAGTTTTGAACAAAACCAGAGAAGGAATCGGGTAAAGATTGGAGGATCAAATCCACAGCTAACTCATTGTCCATAACGAGATTCAGCCTAGCCAATTCTTCAATGTGCCAGATCATTTTCAAAGCATGATCATTAACAGATGATCCTTCAGCCATCCTCATACGGTACAATGCCTTAGATATCTCATATCTAGAGGTTCGACCATTCTCATCAAAGTATTCCTTTAAGTGCAAAATGATCGACCCAGCATCTTCCATAGATTCATACTTCTTCTGTAATTCATTATTCATAGAAGCAAGCATATATGACCTAACTTTTAAGTCATCATCACGCCACTTATCATAAGTGACACGCTCCTCTTGGGTCCCATCCTTAGGAAAGGAGGTTGGCATCTTTTCATCAAGCACATACCCAATTTTTTCTGAATTGAGAACAATTCTCAAATTCCTCACCCAGTCAGTGAAATTGGGTCCAGTCAAACAATTCTTGTCAAGTATAGAAGCGAGTGGGTTTGTGGTCACCATTTTCAGAGTAATAATATATATCTGTTGCAGAAAATAAATTGTTAGCCGTTGTATCTTTCAAAATAACTATTTCATTTTGGTCTTTAAATGAAATAGATCCTCCCACTAAATTTATATTCGAATCCCATACTCCTTAAGATGGGAAGCGGTAATCTTTGTTGGGTAAAGATTACTAGTGGGGATTGGAGTCCCACCAGTCCAAAGTCCACCTCACCTAACAATTATTGGTGTCCTATGAACTTAGTGAGTGAACCAGCTTGTTCAACGCATCATATGCGAGTCCCAATCATAACTTCGGCCTCTAGACCATGAAAGCCTCACCTAACAGTTATTGGCATCATGATCATAGTTAAGTCTAGCCCATCGTCTCATGCAAGTATTGAAAACTCAAATGATTCCCTCACCTGACAGTTATTAGAAATCATTTGGCTCCAACCCCACAGCATCATATGCATAATGGAGTGGTCCAATATTATAAATGGTAATTAACCCCTATGTATCCATAACCGGTTAGTTAACCACTATAATATTGGATCAAACCACGACGATGGAAGGCCACGAGTTCGAAACCCGTTTCGACTTAATATTCTTTGTAAGGAGATTTGGGTCGTTATTAACGGTCTCACTTTGCACATTAACCGGTTTAACATGCACAATATCATAAACACAATAAATAAATAGATATCACATAAACATCTATCCTATGTGGTGATCATGGAATTATGGTTCAATGGGTCTCGAGCCAAAGAGACCCATTTAACCATTTTAATGTTTTAATTATATGGACCTGCTCTTCACTTTTTCTTCAATCTTTGAACTCTTCAAAGACCGGGCCCAAAGAGCTCACCGGTTTAATGGCTCCTCCAATGGCTCCACCTCTCTTGTAGTATTTACATCAATAATTGAAATACTACACTATACTTAAATTACATTTCGTAAAATAAATATAAAAAGAAGGACGCAGCCTCCATTTAATAATTACATCCCCAAAAAGAATACCTGTAATCATCATACATTTATCCATACAACAATCACAACATTTAGGGATTTTTCCATGATCACCACTCTTCCTTACGAGCCATAAATTCAAAATTTAAAGCTCTGGAAGGCATACAAAAAATTCTGCATATCATTTGCAAAATATAAACATCAAGTACAACAAGTTATGGATTTTGAT
The DNA here is from genome assembly GCA_004368105.4 of Eucalyptus melliodora. Lineage (NCBI taxonomy): Eukaryota > Viridiplantae > Streptophyta > Magnoliopsida > Myrtales > Myrtaceae > Eucalyptus > Eucalyptus melliodora. Next base: position 44,243,789 of record CM023404.3, read on the forward strand.
TCAAAATTGATTTAGTTCTAATTTTTGCTTAGTTGATTAAATTTATCACATAAATCAATCAACTTCTATAGGCCACATAAGAGCAAGAGAACCAATTCTCTTAACAAAAGTAAATTGGCCATTAGAATGCAAAAATATATTTGAACTATAAATCAATTAAACGCACGATAACGCCTAAGGTTGGCTCTGATACCACTGTTGGGGTTTCATGAATCATGTATAAGAAAAAAAACAACAGAATAAACGCAGCGGAAACAAATATATATTTTACACATGATTCTCCTTAGGCGTTGTCCGTGCGTTTTAATAAAAAATCTATACATAAAAGGAAGTTAAACGAAATACCTCTTGAAGCGCGCTTTGAAACAAGTCGGTTCGGATGTTCTATGGTACGAGTCCCACAAGCGTCGGACCTCTAGTTCAGACACACCAACAACGAACGTCGAACGGAAGAGAGAACTTCGGATATTCACCACTTCGATTGTGCTAGCAATCACGTGGAAACAAAACGTCGTATCCTTGATGTATAATAGTCACAGCCCGAACGAGATAATGCTCTTCTTACTTGCGTCTCAAAGACACAAGAACACGCACACAATTTACTCTCTGTTTTCAGCAAAACATTTTCTCTCTAAAACACAAAATGCACACCCACATTTTCTCTGTTTTTCCAACCCCTTTAAGTGTTGCAAAAACAACTCTTTTAAACTAAAAAATATAAACCGATCAGCAACGGTTACTGATCGATGGACGATCAGCAACCGTTGCTGATCGTCCCCACTCATGCACGAACAATCGTGCATGAGCGGTTGCTCACACACGAGTTCATGCATGAGCGGCTCATGCACGAACAATCGTGCATGAGCGGTTGCTCATGCACGAGTTCGTGCATGATGGTCAGCAACTACTGACCGTTCATGCACGAATTCGTGGATGATGGTCAGCGGTTGCTGACCATCCAAGATTTCATGCATGTGCTTCGTGCACATGCATGAAACTTTATATATATATATAATTTATTAAAAAGTATTAATTAATTAATTAAATGAACACATAATTAATTAATTAATTCCTTTAGTGCATATATCTAACACACGTATCCTTTGGAGTATTCATAATATCTTATAAAAATACATTTTTTCCCTCTAGGACTTAATTTACCATATTTATGGGAAGAATCATGAACATAAGCTGCACATTCCCATGAACGTAGAATACTTAAGTCTGGTTTCCTACCAATCCATAATTCATAAGGGGTGGAAGTGACTGATTTTGAGGACACTCGGTTAAGTACATAGGCAGCAATCAATAACTCATCTCCCTAATAGGAGATAGGTAAATTTACTTGCGCTATTATAGACCTAACCATTTCCAACTGGGTTTTATTCATTCTCTCAACTACCCTATTTTATTGTGGAGTACCAGGAATACTCACGTTTGCGATCAGTTCTCAATGCTTTTATTGTTTTATTTAACTGATTCACTACCATCGCTATATATCATCTAAAGCACTTTAATGCTTCTGACTTATGAGAAATCAGAAAGATATAACTGAAACACGGGAAGTCATCTATGAAAGTAATGAAATATGAGGCTCCATGCCTTGCCCTCACGTTTAAAGGACCACAAATGTCAGAATATACGAGTTGCAATGGAAATTCGATTCTAATTACTTTACTTAATGGTTTTCTAGTTATTTTTTCCGCCAGACAATGTTCACATACAGGTAGATTAACATTAGTGAGTGACCCTAAAAGGCCTTCTCTAGCTAATTTTTGCATTCTTAGTAATCCAATGTTACATAATCTAGTATGCCAAGTATTTGCATAAATCTCAACATTACTAGAAGATGCAATTAAAGAAAAACAGCCATCAACATTAATATTGTACAGATCTAGTCAATGTCTAATACCATAAAACCATTCAATACATGACCTGAACCATAATAAACCATTCTAAACAAAATGTCAACATAATCACCGTGAAAATTCAATACATAACCTAGGTTAAGAAGAACAACTACGGAGACCAAGTTTCGTCGAATATCTAGAGCATAGAGGACATCATGTAGAAATTGGCTTCGACCACCATGTAAAATTAATTTACATGTGCCGATACCCTTCACTTCAATTCTTGAGTTATTCTGAATATGTATCCATTTTCTTCCAAGTTGTATCCGACAATACTGCACAAATGCTTCTCGGTCTGAAATACTTCTCAGTCTCTAGTTATGTGGTATGTTGCTCCTGAGTCTAGAGTCTATATTGGATAAGATTCAGCAAACATTACAGTATTAAAAACAAAAGCATTACTTAAAGTAATTGAGTGATAGGGTACTTCTTTTGACTCCGTGTATTTACGAGCAAAGTGACCCATCTTACCACAATTGTAGCACTTCATCTTGGCCTTATCCTTCTTCACACCACACTTCTTGCATTGGAAAGTCTTAGCCCTCTTAGGTGCTTGATCTGTCTTCTTCCCTTTGTTATTGAATTGATGATTCCTTTTGCGCTTGAAACTCGAAGCTTTGTATGATCTTGATTCAGCAACATAAGCATGGCTAGAGGATTTCGCAGCCTCTAGACGCTCATCCTCTAATTCCAAATGACGCGTTATATCATTAAAAGTGACAATATTCTCATTATGCATCATGTTGATCTTCATGTGCTCCCAATTGTTAGGAAGAGACCTTATAATAGTCTAAACTTGCTGTTCATCAGTAAGGGAGTGACTTACCGAATTCAGTTCACGAATTATGCTTGACATCTCCTGAAGATGCTGCCTTATTGTTATACTTGGGCGCTTTTAATATGTGTCAAACTTGATGGTGAGTCTCCTCAACTTAGTGGCAGATGTACCCCCAAACTTATCTTTCAAGGCAACCTACATTGCTTGACCTTTACCATAACTTTCAAACTCACACAAGAGATCATCTTGCATAGAACTTAGCAACGTAATGCAAGCAATGCTATTTTTTTTCTTCCAAGCTTGATAAGCATCTAGATCTCTCCTGTGTTGAGTTCAAGTTCCATGCTCAGGTTCATCTATGGTGTGGTTGAGGTTTCCAAAATCTTTTGCTCCTCAAGGATGTACTAAACCTTTCGATGCCAAATATCATAATTGTCACCGTTCAGCTTTTCGCGTCAGCCACAATGGTTTTGAATGCCGAAGCCATAATCAATTGCTATAATTCATTGACATAATAAACGTAGAATCAATACTAGCACACTTTTAGAGTAAACACACATTTAATTTGCAGTAAAGATAAACTAAATTAATGATAATTCAACAAATGACACAGAAACGAAAGTTCACTATATTTCCAATTAGCTCCTATGTTTGATTGTTTTATTTTCATTAATTAGTTTAATTTGCCCAAATTTTAAGTTTTAGGTGAGAACTCCTTCAAATTCTACCAACCTACGAACTCTCCCTAGGAAAAATAATTACATGTCCTCATGTACTTTCTACTTTTTTTCATTACCACAAAAGCATAGAATGACATGAACCAACATACAAAAAACAATCATGTAGCAACTAAAATCAAAATCGTAAATCAACATGTAATAGAAAAACAAAAATTTCCTACTATTGTTCGAATTTTCTTGAAACTAGAAAATTGCAAGTACATTAAAGTATATACATGCTATCATCAAACCAAGCTCTACACAACATATATAGTACCATTTTCATGTAAACTAGCTATTGTATTTTCAAAACCACAAGAAAATACAAGCTAAAAAGAATATACAATGCATTTGTACCCCAAAAATACGAGTACTTAGGGTCCCTACACTTTTTTATACATCTATAAAACTCAAACAAACAATATAACTATACCATAGTGTAGAGCACCTCCATACAAACCAAACGCCACTAACCATGCTCCAACCGGAGCCATCACCCACTCACACGCACTGCCTAAGTGTGTGGTGTGTGTGGCGCATGCGCCAGCGAGCCGGAAGGCTCCTAGCTGGTTTGATTGGCGGTTGGTCCAACCAGCCTGACCGGTCAACGGGTTGGGCCTGGGTTGGGTCTTGGGTCAAGTCTGGTCACCAGCTAGCGACCGGCTGGCCAACTGTCGCCGGCGGTGACGTCATCTGATGGTTACCGATCGTTGGATGACGTCATCCGTGATGTCAGCACACGTCGGTTTGCCGACGTGTGCATGATACTTATGCAATGGCATTCCCAGCGCGTTTGGCAGGTGTCGCCCACATGCGCAGGCCGCGGATTTTGGCCACGCATGTGGACGCGTTCAGCATCCTTCGGCAACACTTGACCCACCGTTAGTTTTGTCTCGACAAGTACTTTCACCTTGTATATTTTGAAAATTATTTTGGCCAAAAAAATGTTCCAAAAAATGGCCAAAATTGTATGGGTGTACGCAGCCTCAAACTCGTTCTTCGCTTCGGTTCGTTTTCGACGATTCATATTGCAATTCTAAGTAGTAAACATCCAAAGCAGTGTAGATTTCATTCTCTTGATCTCGATATTAAATGATAAATGAGAAAATTCGATGAAAAACAAGGCAAAAATCACAACCAGGCTCTAATACCAATGAAGGAAGAAAGTCAGCGGAAGACAGCTTATCTATTTTCGATACACAGTCAACAATTTACCACAAAACGATCGTTGAATTGTGGATGAATGATGAACAAAAATACTTCACGTTGGTCTGAATGTAGTCACGAGGAAAACATCCAATTTCCACAGTGTAAATGCCAATTGTTTTCGTAAAGAAGAAATGGAACGCCTTCTTTTTCTTTGATGGAAAGGGGACAAGAAAAGGAGAAGAGTTTCTTTCTAAGCATATGTTCTACCAACTGTGCCAACGGTTATCTTCAGAAGAATTTTATATGAATCCCTCATACCTTTTCAAATGGTGTCTTTTCATCATAGCATATCAAGACGAAACGGTGCGTTCTCATCTCACCTCATCATGAACGGACTAATTAAGTACAACAACTTGACACTTCATATGCGTACATTTATATTTCCCTACACTTAGCTTTGTCCTTCATATTAAGCCCCACTTGTTTCATGGAAAATGAACAATTTGGAAAAATATTCGCTTAAAAATAATCACTGATATCACTTGAAATAATTAGTCAATATATATTATTTTCAAATCATTCATTTTCCATGAAACAAATGAGATCTAACATTGAAATAAATCTGTATCAATGCATTTTTGGATCCTGACAGCAAATTTCTTATTGTCTTCATCCTTTAGGTTAATAAAAGTTAGATTCTATGGAAGAGTATCATAGAATGGTTACATTAGAATAAATGATCTAAAAGATTGATTTTTCTTTCTTTTTTCATTTCTATACTATCACATACAAGTTATCAATCTTTTTATATGATTAGTTATTATAATTTAATTGTTTACCTCATCCTTTCTAGAATAAACACTACAATTGGATAATGAATTTTTTTTCTCGTGCTACCATTTTTCAAATAGAATTGACTACTATTATATTATGATTATTATGTTAAACAAGTATTCAATAAGTTACAAAGGAGAGGGCCATACATGGAAGGACGAAGCTTCCACTCATAATTTAACAGCACATGAACCTTTAATTTCTTTGATGCTCCATCTTGCAAGAAAAAAGATCTCTAGTTTATTCCTTATTCATTCTGTATTGGGTTTAAAGCTCCTCTTTTTAGACCAGTAAATTCTTTCTCAAGGTTGAAAAAAAAGAAGGAAAATCACAAGAATAAATGGGACTGTGCAATTTAGAGGCTGGGGTGAGGACACGTGAGTGAGGGAGTAGGGCTTCACAACGTGTGCACAGTATATAGCACATGCAATGGCATGTAAAATAGATAGGGACCAAACCAATAAAAAAAGAAAAAGAAAAAGAAAGAGTCAGCCTATCATGCCCAACTTTTGAAAGTAAGCTAGTATTAAGATTTCTCAACTTGTGAAATTTTGTTTTTTCTACTTTTTAGAACGACCATATTAAAGGGAAAAGTTCTTTCATCATGTGAAATGATTTAGGAAGCAATTCCAAATATTACGAGTTACACAAGCATAAGTGGTTTGGCTGACGAAATTGGGTTAGAGGGGGAAGAAAAGATGAATTAGTTCTTAAATATGCTATCTCTTAAAGCATTGTTGAAGTATTATAGAAAGCAGGTGTACCCTTCTACATATTATCTACTTTGATCATTCGCACACTGAACATTAACACGATATTAAAAATTCCATCAAACAATGAAACAAAAAAGAGAACATGTCATTGAATAAACTATTTGATCATAGAGAACTCAATGGCAGGAAATTTGTAACGCGACACTGAATTAAAAGGAATGTAAAATGTTAACAAACATCAATTTAAGGATAGAAAAGAGTGACTAGGATGGGACGGTATGATTAGGTCATCTTTAGGCATGATGTGGCATGGAGAAGTCTAGTCTGGGAAATTGTTTCGATATATATATTGAAAAGTGAAGTCTGATGTGTATTGAACATGATAAATTTATTTGAATGTGTCTTGTAGAAATTCTCGATGGTTTTTTCTATTTTTTGAAATTAATAGGAAAATCAAGTCAAGTCAAAGAAGCACATGTACAGGTTCCAAGCAACTTCTTCATAGTGCTTCGGAAATTGAAGAGTCAAGGATTTAGAGTCGTTGGCCTGGACTATTGACGAATTGATGGAGTGATTGTGCTCCTCCGAGAACGTCGAGTGGTGCGAGCAAAGCTTTGTGGACAGCAAAGCATGACATCTTCAAACAGCGCAAGGACTTTGCTGTGATCACAGTCAAGGAAGAGGAGAAATAGCTTCATGTCATCTCCCTAAAATTATGAGAGAAGGGTGGAGGAAGATATAAGTAATTGAGAAGAGGATGATATTTAAATTGTTCGAGTACAAGAACGCGACTAGTATGTTCAACTTCTCAACCGTGATTAGGATGAGTTTTATGGGGAAGAAGAGGAGAGTACACAAATCCATTCATGGTACTAGGAAGAAGATGCAAGCAACCACGTGTGATCGCGCAAGCGAACTTTTGAATCTCAATGCGATTACAAGACTAAGGAGAGAGAAGGTTGAGTAAGGAAGCCAGAGATTACAGTCGTCGTCAAGGGACAAAGCTCTAACTTCACTGCCGAAATTGTGCAAATTGAAGAATAAAATTCTTTGTAATCCTGGAATCAGAACAGGTTTTGTCCGGAGATGTTAAAAGATTTTAGTACAAAGTGATCCTTATAGAAGATGCATTGGCTTGTGTTGTCTTGCTGAACAGAAAAATTAAATTAGGTTTTCTGGCAATAACCTATAATTGCAAGTTGAATTTACTGAACTAGCGGCTCAGTCATTATGGTGTTGGGGTTTCAAGAATCATGTATAAGAGAAATTAACGAAATGAACGCAGCGAAAACAAATATATATATTACACATGATTCTCCTAAGGCGTTGTTCGTGCATTTTAATCAAAAATCTAAACATAAAAGGGAGTTAAACGAAATACCTCTCGAAGCACGCTTTGAAACGAGTCGGTTCGGATGTTCTACAGTTCGAGTCCCACAAGCGTCGGACCTCTAGTTCAGACACACTAACAACGAACGTCAAACAGAAGAGAGAACTTTCGGATATTCACCACTTCGATCGTGCTAGCAATCACATGGAAATAATCCGTCGTATTCTTGATGTATAATAGTCACGGCCCGAACAAGATAATGCTCTTCTTTCTTGCGTCTCAAAGACACAAGAACACGCACACACTTTTGCTCTCTATTTTAGCAAAGCATCTTCTGATTTCTGAAAACACAAACGCACGCCCACAGAAAATCTCTCTACGTTGCAACCGTTTTGCAACCGTTCTTTTTTAATATTTATACACGAATCAGCAACGGTTGCCGATCGTGCATGAACGGAACGGTCAGCAACCGCTGACCGTTTATGCACGATTTCGTGCATGATGGTCAGTGGTTGTTGACCATCCATGCATGAACAAAAATGCGTGTATGATGGTCAGCGGTTGCTGACCATCATGCATGAATTCGTGCGTGCATGTGCACGTATTCGTCTGAAGTGGTCAGCAAAAATTGTTGACCATTTCCACTTTAATTAATCAATTAATCAATTAATAATTAATCAATTCCCATAAAAAAATAAAAAGAACATAATTTTATATGTACAATTGAAATCCCTAATATGTAACTATTACATAGCAGCTTTATGGCATACATCTAACAATCTCCCACTTGCACTAAAGCGAACTTGTTTGGTACCTCAAAACCATTTGGTCATTTCATTGCCATTAATCAAATAATAATAATGAAAGTACAACTGAAATCCCTAATATGTAACCATTACATAGTAGCTTTAGGGCATACATCCAACAATCTCCTAGTTGCACTAAAGCCAACTTGTCTAGTACCTCAAACCCACTTTGTCAATATGTCTTTCAAAAGAAGACTGAGATAAGGCCTTAATGAAGGGATCTGCCACGTTTTCTGCTGAGGCAATTTTCTGCAAGGTGATATCACCTCTCCCAACAATTTCTCTGATGAGATGGAAGTATCTCTCAATGTGCTTGGACTTTTGGTGAGACCTTGATTCCTTAGCTTGAGCTATCACCCCATTGTTGTCACAGAACAATGTGATCGGTTGCTCAATTGAAGGAATGACTCTAAGTTTAGAAATAAATTTCTTCATCCAAGCGGCTTCCTTTGCTACTTCAGAAGCAGCTACATACTCTGTCTCAGTGGTGGAATCGACAGTTATACTTTGTTTGGAACTTTTCCAACTAATTGCACCACCATTGAATGTAAAGACAAACCCAGAGATAGACTTATAATCATTAGGATCCGATTGAAAATCAGAATCAGTAGAAGCTACAACTTTAAATTCTCCTTCTCCATATATCAAGAATAAATCTTTAATCCTTCGTAATTACTTAAGAATATTCTTGACTGCTATCCAGTGCTCTTCTCCTGGATCAGACTGATATCTGCTAGTAATACTTACGGTATGGGCAATATCAAGTCTAGTACATAACATAGCATACATTATGCTTCCAATAGCAGATGCATATGGTATCTTTGCCATCCGCTCTCTTTCTTTAGGAGTGTTGGGACACATCTCCTTAGAAAGATGGATCCCTTGCCTAAAATGCAATAATCCTCTCTTGGAACATTGCATGTTAAACCGTGTTAACACTTTGTCTATGTATGTAGATTGTAAGAGGCCAATCAATCGTTTTGATCTATCTCTATAGATCTTGATACCTAAAATGTAGGTTGCCTCTCCTAAATCTTTCATGGAGAATTTCTGTGACAAGACTAGTTTTATCGATGATATCATTGGTACATCATTTCCAATCAAAAGTATATTATCGACATACAAAACCAGAAATGCAATTGCACTCCCACTAATCTTCTTATATACACACGGTTCATCCGGATTTTTGATGAAGCCAAATGATTTGACTACCTCATCAAAACAGATGTTCCAACTTTTGGAGACTTGTTTGAGTGCATAAATGGATCTCTTAAGCTTACACACCTTTTGTTTTTCACTATTGGATTCAAAACCCTGTGGTTGTTCCATATATATGTCCTCATTGAGAAAACCATTTAGAAAAGCCGTTTTGACATCCATCTAGAATATCTCATAATTAAGGTGTGCAGCTATAACCAACATAATCCGAATAGATTTTAGCATGGCCACTGGTGAGAAAGTTTCGTCATAATCAATTCCTTCTTTTTGACGATATCCTTTCGCCACCAGCCGTGCTTTGTAAATTCCAATTTGAACTTCAACATTCATCTTCCTCTTGAAGATCCATTTACAGCCAATTGGTACAATACCATTAGGTAAGTCAGTCAAGGTCCATACCTCATTGGAATACATTGAATCCATTTCGGATTTCATGGCTTCTAGCCATTTACCAGAATCGATGTCCAACATCGCCTCCTTGTAGGTTTTAGGATCACCGGGTTGATCACTATCATTCACAATGAATAATGGTTCAATATGATCAGCCGATTGTCTATAACGAGCAGGTGGGTGAGACGTTCTCGCACTTCTCCTAAGAGGTTGTGTATCAGAAGCTCTCACTAAATCAGAGATTGGTATCTGAACTTAGTTATTTGATACTTCATTATTTTCTTCTTGTAAGACTATTTTCCGCCTAGCACCACTTTCTTGGATGAGCTGATTCTCCAAAAAAGAAGCGTGCTTGCATACCAAAATTCTTTGGTCTAAATGAAAATAGAAATAATATTCAAGAGTTTCCTTTAGATATCCAATGAAGCGACCTTGTTCAGATCTTGCCTCCAATTTTTCCATTTTCATCTTTTTGACAAAAGCTGGACAACCCCAAATCTTAATATGATTAAGACTAGGTTTCCTACTATGCCATATCTCATAGGGCGTAGTTGGAACAGATTTGGACGGCACTCTATTCAGTATATATATAGTTGTCTCAATGGCATATCCCCAAAGGGACATTGGCAAATCGGTGTAACTGATCATAGATCGTACCATATCTAATAAAGTACGATTTCTTCGTTCAGATACACCATTATGTTCTAGAGTTCCAAGAGGTGTCCATTGTGATAAAATACCATTCTCTTTAAGAAAGTCCAGGAATTCAGTACTAAGGTATTCACCTCCTCGATCTGATCGAAGAGCCTTAATACATTTTCCTGTTTGTTTCTCAACTTCAGCCTTGAATTCTTTGAACTTTTCAAAGGATTCAGATTTATACTTCATGAGGTATAAATAACCATACTGTGACTGATCATCAGTGAAGGTAATGAAGTAATTATAACTACCTCTAACAGTTTCATTAATTGGTCCACATACATCTGTATGTATTAATTCTAATATGTCAACAGCTCGTGCACTTTGTCCCACAAAAGGCACTTTAGTCATTTTTCCTAGAAGACATGCCTCACAAGTTGAGTATGACTTAAAATTTGAAGGATCAATGTATCCATCATTACTCAACTTGTTAATTATGTCTTCTTCAATATAACCTAATCGGAGATGCCAAACATACTTTTTATTTGGATCGTCTCTAGGGCGTTTATTAGTTATGGCATTTATATCAATTCTATTTTGCTTATTGACATTGGTAATCGCATTACCGGACATTGTAATGGTATAAAGATTGTTGGTTAATAAGTTAGAACCAACACATATTCTATTATGATAAATAAAACATACATCATCAGCAAAAGAAAATTCATAATTCTCTTTACCCAAACGAGGTATAGAGATGATGTTCCTAACAGTATTCTTATAATGCAAACAGTTCTTTAAAAACATTACATGTCCAGAAGGTAAACATAAATGAAAAGTCCCTATAGCTAATGCAACAACTCTTGCTCCATTGGCAAATGTCAAGACAATCTCATTTTGCCCTAGCATCCTGCTTATTTCCAGATTTTGCAATGACATACAAATATGTGAAGTTGCAGCAAAATCTAGAACCCATGAGCTGGATTCAGCATTAACCATAATATTAGTTTCAATAAGCATAGACACCATACCTTCATAAGGTTGGTTCTTGGGCTTGACCTTCAAGCTCGCGAGGTACCTCCTACAGTTCCTCCTCCAGTGCCCTTTGACACCACAGTAATGACATTTCCCTTTATCAATCATGGGTTTTGGTTGCACAACAGGTTTGGCAGGCCTCTTCCATTTATTCTTCTTTAAAATAGTCTTACCCTTTGAAGAAGAAGCCTTAGCCATAGCCACTACATTTGGCATCGTGTTATGCATTTCCTTCTCATAAACTACCAGCATGCTATGTAACTCAGCAAGAGTTTTCTCCATCTTATGCATGTGGAAGTTTTGGATAAAACCAGAGAAGGAATCGGGTAAAGATTTGAGGATCAAATCCATAGCTAACTCATTGTCCATAACGAGATTCAGCCTAGCCAATTCTTCAATGTGCTAGATCATTTTCAAAGCATGATCATTAATAGATGATCCTTCAGCCATTCTCATACGGTACAATGCCTTAGATATCTCATATCTAGAGGTTCGACCATTCTCATCAAAGTATTCATTTAAGTGCAAAATGATCGACCCAACATCTTCCATAAATTCATACTTCTTCTGTAATTCATTATTCATAGAAGCAAGCATATATGACCTAACTTTTAAGTCATCATCACGCCACTTACCATAAGTGACAGGCTCCTCTTGGGTCCCATCCTTAGGAAAGGAGGTTGGCATCTTTTCATCAAGCACATACCCAATTTTTTTTTAATTGAGAACAATTCTCAAATTCCTCACCCAGTCAGTGAAATTGGGTCCAGTCAAACAATTCTTGTCAAGTATAGAAGCGAGTGGGTTTGTGATCACCATTTTTCAGAGTAATAATATATCTGTTGCAAAAAATAAATTGTTAGCCATTGTACTTTTCATAATAACTATTTCATTTTGGTCCTTAAATGAAATAGATCCTCCCACTAAATTTATGTTTGAATCCCATACTCCTTAAATGAGAAATGGTAATCTTTTCTTGGGTAAAGATTACTAGTGGGGATTGGAGTCCCACCAGTCCAAAGCTCACCTCACCTGACAGTTATTGGTGTTCTATGAATTTAGTGAGTGAACCAACTTGTTCAACGCATCATGTGCAAGTCTCAATCATAACTTTGGCCTCTAGACCATGAAAACCTCACCTAATAGTTATTGGCATCATGATCATAGTTAAATCTAGCCCATCATCTCATGCAAGTATTGAAAAACACAAATGATTCCCTCACCTGACAGTTATTAGAAATCATTTGGCTCCAACCTCACAGCATCATATTCATAATGGAGTGGTCCAATATTATAAATGGTAATTAACCCCTATGTATCCATAACCGGTTAGTTAACCACTATAATATTGGATCAAACCACAACGATAGAAGGCCACGAGTCCGAAACCCGTTTCAACTTAATATTATTTGTAAGGAGATTTGGGTCGTTATTAACGGTCTCACTTTGCACATTAACCGGTTTAACATGCATGATACCATAAACACTATAAATAAATAGTTATTACATAATATCTATCTATGTAGTGATCATGGAATTATGGTTCAATGGGTCTCAAGCCAAAAAGACCCATTTAGCCATTTTAATGTTTTAATAATATGGACCTGCTCTTCACTTTTTCTTCAATCTTTGAACTCTTCAAAGACCGGACCCAAAGAGCTCACCGGTTTAATGGCTCCTCCAATGGCTCCTCCTCTCTTGTAGTATTTACATCAATAATTGAAATACTAAACTATACTAAAATTACATTTCATAAAAATAATTATAAAATGAAGGACACAGCCTCCATTTAATAATTACATCCCCATAAGGAATACCTGTAATCATCATACATTCATCCATACAACAATCACAACATTTAAGGATTTTTCCATGATCACCACCCTTCCTTACGAGCCATAAATTCAAAATATAAAGCTCTAGAAGGCATGCATAAAATTCTGCATATCATTTGTAGAATATAAACACAAAATATAACAAGTTATGGATTTTTGATTCAAAATTGATTTAGTTCTAATTTTTGCTTAGTTGATTAAATTTATCACATAAATTAATCAACTTCTATAGGCCACATAAGAGTAAGAGAACCAATTCTCTTAACAAAAATAAATTGGCCATTAGAACGCAAAAATATATTTGAACTACAAATCAATTAAACGCATGAAAAACGCCTAAGGTTGGCTCTGATACCATTGTTGCGGTTTCAAGAATCATGTATAGGAGAAATTAACGAAATGAACGAGCGGAAACAAAGATATATATCACACATGATTCTCCTAAGGCGTTGTTCATGCATTTTAATCAAAAATCTAAACATAAAAGGGAGTTAAACGAAATACCTCTCGAAGCGCGCTTTGAAACGAGTCGGTTCGGATGTTCTATAGTTCGAGTCCCACAAGCGTCGGACCTCTAGTTCAGACACACCAACAAGGAACGTCGAACAGAAAAGAGAACTTTCAGATATTCACCACTTCGATTGTGCTAGCAATCACGTGGAAATAATTTGACGTATTCTTGATGTATAATAGTCACGGCCTGAATGAGATAATGCTCTTCTTTCTTGCGCCTCAAAGACACAAGAACACGCACACACTTTTGCTCTTTATTTTAACAAAGCATCTTCTGATTTCTAAAACACACAAACACACGCCCACAGAAAATCTCTCTACGTTGCAACCTTTTTGCAACCTTTGTTTTTTAATATTTATACACGAATCAGCAACGGTTGCCGATCGTGGGATCAGCAACCGTTGCTAATCCTCATTCTCATGCACGATCGAGCACGATCGTGCATGAACGGAACAGTCAGCAACCGCTGACCATTTATGCACGATTTCGTGCATGATGGTCAGTGGTTGCTGACCATCCATGCACGAACAAAAATGCGTGTATGATGGTCAACGGTTGCTGACCATTATGCACGAATTCGTGCGTGCATGGGCACGTATTCGTGTGAAGTGGTCAGCAAAAATTGCTGACCATTTCCACTATAATTAATCAATTAATTAACTAATAATTAATCAATTCCCTTAAAAAAAATAAAAAGAACATAATTTTATATGTACAATTGAAATCCCTAATATGTAACTATGACATAGCAGCTTTAGGGCATACATCTAACATATGGACCATCCTGTGAGATACAGTGTGGACAAACTCAATTGAAAAGGCCTCGTTTCACTTTTTCTTTTTCTACTTATTTTTTATCTTTTACTGTTCATCTTCTTCACTTTTCATTTTTGAAAAAATGAAGCGAAATTTTCATGTTTGAAGCTGAAGGAAGGGGTGAGGACGAGAGGAACCTTCACGAGTGCAGCCAACAAGCTTCATAGTTGAGCTTCCGTGGCCAAGTCCATGGCTTCCATGGACGACAACCTCGAATCTAAAGTCAAGCTGTCATGGATGACGAAGCTTTGAAGACCTTGGAGGAGGCTTGGCGACCTCAAATCAAAGGTCGCTAAAGCCGTTCGGGGAATACCAGTCTTACTCGGGTGTTTAGGAGCGAATCTCGCCCCAGTCCGCTCCCATCCAAACTCCAGAGGTTCCTTTCACCTCTTTCGTTCTCCCTCTTAAGCCAGACGAGTTGAGAGAACAAGATGAACGATTTCTGGTTCTTACACCCTCACATGAGAAACGAGAATTGTACGAGAAACGTTCTTTCTGTTTGTCAATGAAAGGACTGAGCGAATGATGCATTGCACCCCATCTTGTCCACATCATTATCCTGCTGAACTATAAGGCCTCGCATGCCGTTGCTTTCAAACATCAACACAAACGTCTCTAAATTCAAGCCCCGCCCCAAACTGAAAAGCTACCATCCACAAACCACAAATCAAGACCGATGTTTCGTCGAAACGTACCCTGGGCCATCTAATTCTACCGTAAATTTGACGAGGTTTAGCATCTCGAGGAGCTGGTCTTCTCCATCTAGGTCGTTTTCAGCGACTGGAGTTTTCCTCCCAAAACGTTTGACGGTGTAAGTCGTGAGGAAGGAATGATCTGGGAACATGTTGGGAATAGGCTTCAGATTTTTCTTTCTGGACTACTTTGCCGGTATTTGACTGATGAAAGTAGAGGAAAGATGGAGTTTACCCAGAGAGATGGACATTATAGGAACAGGGAACAAGATACAGTAACCATAAAAGGAAAAAAAAAAAAAAGAGAGAGAGAGGAAAAATAACAAAAATAATCTGGAAAATTCAAAAATTAAATAAAAACACATAGCTTTACGTAAATTTGTTGGTTAGACGGTCGCATAAGCATGTTCATGTCAAAATTGGTTGGAATGATTACATTAGCATTTCATAAAAAGGTTTAAGATTATATTGGCAAAAAAGCTTATGATCGAATACATTCATGACCGAGTTGATCATTTTTCCTCAATTATATCTAAAGGATCCAATTCAACCAAATAACTTAGGACAACCACCTGCCAGTTTATTTCATCATCTTTATATGCTATTGCCACTTAAAAGTCTTTTTTTTTTTTTCTCATCAAGTAGAGTTTGTCGTTACTCTTATTTTCTTATTTTTTCATGATCCGTTTTTAAGAGGCCACAACTAAGTTGTCACAACCCCAACTCCATCCCTAGGGTCAAAACTAGCAAGGGTTATTTTCGCGACGTCTCAGGCGCGTTGCCGTCTCATTTCTTTTTATCTTTTCATTAAGCACATGCAGAACCGTACATACAACACTTGGACAACAACCGGCAATTAGAAAAACAACAAATTACAAACACACAATTACATTAGCTACGTTTACAAGCCCTTCGATCACGGGCCGTTATATTTACAACTACCACATCTTCAAAAGGTCGGGGTAAACCTTAGCTCCTCTAGCGAGATTGCAACTCCTCAAATTGACATGAGACTTCCATGCCTGCAAGACTAAAAGGATGAGGAGTGAGTTTTGGGGAAACTCAGTAAGTAAAACCCCTAATTCTCTACTAGGAGGACATCTCATCATCAAAACCTAGTAGATGCAACACTCGTTAATGCAATGACGATGGTAGATCAATAGCAAACTTATTACTATCCCCGACTACATGCATATGTCCATTCCTTCATATTTCAATGCATGCTTACCTTCTACTTGTCAATGAACAAATCAACATATCATGCTTATGCATAAACTGGCACTCATGCAAATTCATTTATTATCATCTTGGCTCAACCAAGCCCTCTCGGCTCAATCGAGGCATCCAGCTTCAAGCTAGGTATCCTGGCTCAACCTGTCACGCCTCGAACCTTGAGCGCGCACACATCCCTCAGTGGTTGAAAAAATTGCGACGTCTCAAGACACGTCACTGACCTTTTCATTTTATTGCACATTGTCACAACCCGATCTCGCCAACTTCGAAAAATGGGGAAAGGTCGGGTTTAGGGGTACTTTAATCACGAGAGTTCTCTCCACGAGAGCGTGAGCTCTCCTAGGCTCATACCCTGTGTGACAGCGAATTTTGTATGGTCTAGTTGTTTGTGTCAACCTCAAAGTAAGACGGGAGTTGTCACTAGCCTCATTTTGGGGGTTAGCTAGAAAACCAAATCAAGGGTCGGGAGTGTTCCCTCGATTTCTACGCAACCAATTATCTAGGTTCGAGGACTTGGGTTATGCTAATATTTCTATTAGCGCCCTCTCAGTACCTAAACAATATGTTGTGTTTTCCTAATATGTCCATGCATGTCTTTTTACATTTTTGGGATCATTTGTCTTAAACTAAGTGATCATGCGTGGTTAGTCATTTTCATTCTATTCTATTTTTAGAAAAGCAAGAAAAAAAAAATCAATGGAATTGAAATTGCAAGACAGTAAGTAAACCATCAAGAAAAGTAATAAATCTATCATGCAATCCTAAAAAAATAAAAAAAGAGAAATACAATTGAAAAAGATGAGAGAAAGAGAGAAAACCCGCAACTCGTCGGGTTTTATACAACAAATGGAGCTCGAGACATATATCGGGAAAACGAATTAGTTCATGATAATGATCAGAATGGACATCGACCTCCACCGTCTTCACGCGAAGGTCCATCTTTGGGATCCTAATCTAAACCTAATCTAAGAAACTTATAACTAGGTGCATACAAATGAAAGAAACAATCATACACATCAAAACAACCAAAAACAAGACATCATATTGAGATCAATCATTTAAAAGAAGTGCAATATGAAAATCAAGCTCGAATCAACTAGAATATGAAATTCCATATATGTTTCACACATTCAAAGGTTTGAAAAGCATGAAAAAATGGTTTTTCTTTTCCAATAATTTTTGTGTACGAAGTTTAGAAAGTAAGGATCAAAATCAAGAAGATAAGGGGAGAAGTACACTATCAGTGCCATAAGTTGTGTACGGCGCTCACTTTGGGGCCAAAAGTTTCCGTCATATCACTTAAGTGCCAAAAATTTTGAAAAACAGTCATTTCAGTGCCAACGCCGATCTTGTTGGCCGGAAATCCGACGTGGCTGTTTTTTATCAATTTTTGACGCTAATGTGGCTCGCTAGAGAGTACAGTCAGCGAGTAAACCACCAAACGACGTTGTTTGGCATCTTAAACAAGTCGAAACCCTAAATCCCCAAATCAAGAGAGAGAGAGAGAGAGAGAGAGAGAGAGAGAGAGAGAGAGAGAGAGAGAGAGAGAGAGAGAGAGAGAGAAGCCATGGCGGCGTCGTCTTCTTCCCCGAAGAACAACACCAGCAGAGAGAGAGAGAAGCCATGGCGGCGTCGTCTTCTTCCCCGAAGAACAACACCAGCAGAGAGAGAGAGAGAGAGAGAGAGAGAGAAGCCATGGTGGTGTCGTCTTCTTCCCCGAAGAACAACACCAGCACCAGCCACTCTTTGAGCAGAACCCAATCCACCATCTCCATCTGCGCCCTCCTTGTTTCACTTGCACTCCTCGTCTTCTCTCTCTCTCTCTCTGCACCTTCAACCCCCTTTCTTCCTCCTCCTCCTCCGCCCTCGCCTCCTATTTTCCCATCACTTCTTGGCTGAGCGATGGTGGCCGAGCACGGTGGCCCAGCAACGGTGGCCCAGCAAGCTAGGTCGGCGAGGATGAACAAAAAAACAAAAAAACCCTAATTTCAATCCCAAATAAGCTATGTGGCGTCGTTTTTCCTAAGCCATCCACATAGGATGGAAAAAATGACGTCGTTTTCTTAAGTAGGATGGAAAACAACGTCATTTAAAGGGTTTATCGATTTTTTTTTTTAAATATAAAAGCCACGTAATCATTTTGGTCGGAATTTCTCACCGGTGGCACCAAAGTGATCATTTTTCCTCTGATTTGGCACTTAAGTGATCCGACAGAAACTTTTTGCACCAAAGTGAGCGCCATACATAACTTATGGCACTGATAGTGTACTTGTCCCGGAAGATAAGTAATCTCAATTCAGCAAGCAAGATATTCTAAAAGAAACTCTAGAATGAAATCATAACTAGGAATCACAACAAAAATCATCATACATCACAAATAAGATCAAAGCAATTGGGGTAGAACCCATGGATAATTGGCTCTAAGAAAAGCACAGAACATCAAGCACACCATGAGGAAATACTTTCATGAATGGAGTTTCCTAAGATGGGTTACACATGAATTTATAAAAATTCAAGAACACATAACAACACATCAGAAACATAACAGGACAACAAGACATCATGGCAAATCAACAACAATTTGTCCTAGTAAACAATTGTCTAAAAATTCTAAAAAAAATCTGAAATTTTACCACAATATAGACATGAAAAAGATGAACAAACTTCATTGAGGACCCAACCTTAGAATCCTTATCAAAAAATTCATACAAAAATAACAAAAGGTTGACTCAACAGAGGCAAAGCAGGCATTCCGAAGTTCACTAGAAACAGATTTCTAGACAAATTTGACAAAAAAAAAAAAAAAACAGGCCAAATGACATGCAAATGATGCAAAATTAGCATCATCTGAAAAATTAAGATGGGCACTAAGACTTCTAAGACGTGTCAGGTTCAAGTAATGTCAAATTCATGGCCGAAAAGCAACAATCACTAAATCATGCAAATCAATCATAAGCAAATCAGAAAATGATGCATGGTAACTAACTTATTAAGCCACCTAATCAATGCATGAAAATTATGAAATTTGAACATGACGTAGGGCTAAATGTGAAGAACAAGTTTGATTAAGACATTTACCTCTAAATCCATGTGCAGAAGGTCACACAAATTCATTAACATTCATATATGGTTTGTCATTAGGGGCAAAATGCTTGACAATTTCAGTTGCGACATATCGACTTGATGCATGGTTTTTACATAGTAAATAATCCTCAAATGAGGCATACTATACATCATTGAGAGGCTTATGATATGCTCTAGACATATCTAGAAGACACGGTGTGCTAATTTATCTCTTAAGGGGGCTCAAAAGAAAATGTTTTCATGGGTTCGTGATCAGCTTCAATCACAGCAAGAATAGCACAGAACATGAGTAATTTTCAAAGATTTAACCATATGCTAAAATCCTATGAAAAATTCTACATGTATAATGCAACGTCATGGTTATTTTCTGTGAAGACACCTAAGTCTAGTTTGATTCACAAAAAGCTACACAAAAAAGACAACACAGGACGATACAATCCACTTCACATAATGCAGCAGCATGAATATGTTTTCGTACACGCAATTGACTTAGTAAACGACAATCATTTGGCACAAATTATACCTAATTAGAAAACCCGTAATGCATACTATGATTTTCACGAAGGATGGAAATTCAATCGAACAAGTTTATCATCTCATTTTAGAGCAAACATGAGTTGGACTCAAACAGGAAAGGGCAGCATAGTGACGATTTTTTTGAAAATTTGCCTAACCAAATTTGCTCAAACAAATTTGCTCCAGAAATTCTAGAAAAAAGATATGTTATGACCAACACAGTTTCCTACAAATTTCATTAGAAACCATTTTCAAAATCTCAACACAAAAATCAATAGAAACTCAGCAAATGGACAGCACGTTCAAAAACCAGAACACCAAAACATCATGTGAATGCAGCAGAATCATTTTAACTTTTGAGATGGAATTCAGGCATCAAACAAACTCCGTTCAAGGTTTGTAACATATCAAATTGAAGCTTATCGAACGTAGATCACACATTCAGAATACCTTGAGGCCATAAAACGAAGGTTAGGACCTCAGATCAGCCCTAACAGAAAGTCACTCCAACACATACGATTTTTGTGGAACTAAGTAAAACATTTTAAATCATGTTCAATCTCATTCAAGACTAACAGCAACTAAGCCACAGAAAAGACAGCACATACTAAGGATGATTTAATGAGCATTTTCCTAATCAAATCAACTCCAAAAATTCTAAAGAAATGTATGTTGCAACTAAAGACATTTCATAAAGCACCGATCTATGAATTCAAGTATAACATCCAGTAGAAAAATCAGAAAAACAAGCAAGGTTGAACAATGCATATCAGTAAAGAGTCATCATCCATTTTTCACCAAAAATTTCAGATAACAATGCATCCTGGCCACGAACCTTCATTGTCGAGAGTGTACTTCAACACAAGAAGTTCTCGCCTCATCGGATACTATTAAAAGGAGTTTAGTTTTGTTTACCTTGAGTGAACCGATGAAGAATCAATTTCTAGAGACTTCTGCCTTTCAACAATAGTGGATCTACTCTTCGGTCTTGCTTCGGGAATCACCGGATTTGGTTGGTTCAATTGCTAAATCAATAGCCTCAATGGACGAATGGCAACTTCAATGGCTGAATCGGCAGGAGGAAAATCCTCCATTGTCTGTTGGCAAGAAGAAATACATGCGAGATCTAAGAGAGAAAGTCCTTACGGATGATTCAATCCAGAGAGAAGAATCGTCGGGATCCTTCTTGCACGCGAGACCACCGGCAAATAAATCCTTCGCTCTTTCTCGGAGGTCGAAATCGAGCCGATGGCTTCAAAAGCAAATTCCCTCCGAACAGCAAAAGTGTCTTCGTCCAGCCGTTGTTGTGAGTGCGGAGGGGCGAGCGAAGGCCACTAGGTTTTGCAAGCGTGAGGTTCAAAGCTCGAGGCTCAAAACGATGTTGTAAATGCAATGGCCGGGAAGGGATGATCAAGAGGAGGCCGGGCAGTAGATGACAAATGGAGGAGGCCGAATCAAGCTTCGCCGCCACAAGGGGAATCACCGGAAAAACGGCTTCGAGAAGAGGGTTGTGAAAGAGAAAAACCGAAAAGCCAGAGAGAGAGAGAGAGAAATGGATGTAGAGAGAGAGAGAGGATCTCCAGAGAGAGAAGAATGGATCCGTCAAATTGCCCCCCCTTTTTTTTGAGAAAATTTCTTATATATTTTTAAGGCAAGATCAAATCTTAGCCCTTGGATTAATCTAAGGCTAGGATTTGATCCTCTAGCTAATTGTTTTGTTAAAATTGCGAAAACTCCCCTAATTGAGCACATGCCTTTTTTCAATGGCCACGATACATTATTAGTAAACGGCAATGATCAATTGTGAACTAATTGGGGTCTTCTCTCTATTTTTTATTTTCATGACATGCAGGATCGATTTATGAATTTCGTAAAACCCGTAACAAAATTTGGACTCATCTTTTTTTCTTTTTTTAATGATGTATTGACTAAAAATCAGGTGTCAACAGCTGCCTCTCTTTGAGTGAAAGTTTGAAGAGGTTCCACTCTAAGACAAAATTGATACCTGCAATTTTTAGTCGACCCCACTTCGGAAATAGGGGAAGACAAAAGAAATAACATTTAGTTATGGACCTACGTGATACTTACCTTTGCTCATCAGGGCATTTGAACTTTTGTTGGGGTTTATTCACTCTGTCTTTATCCCTGTCTCATGGAATGGAATGGAGGACATAAAGTCACTAGATGACAAGCAAATGGTTTAGGGATAACCACTAACCTAAAGACAAGGTTTAAGGATAAAAACAAGATTTAAGCATAGACTCATGAACATTTTAAAATCGTGGTTTAAGGATGACCCACGAGCCATGTGGTTTAAGGACGGACCCACAAACCCTATGGTTTAGACTGGGAGAAAGGTCTCACCGTGTACAAACAGGTTTCGACAGGGTATGATAGTCTCACCTTGTACAAATGGGTTTTGACTGGGGGAAAGGTCTCACCGTGTAAAAATGAGTTTTGATTGGGAGAAAGGTCTCACCGTGTAAAAACAGGTTCCGACTGGGTATGATAGTCTTACCGTGTACAAACGGGTTTTGACTGGGTATAAGTTTCGAAATTGTTGGAGAACCAATCTTGTGAAATGATATTGATTGTCAATTCCTTTCAGAGAAGATTTTAACAAAACGAGATCTGATTAACCATCTATGGGTTAAATCAAATATGCCAAGTGGAAATATCCTAATCAAAAGAGGTCTTTCACACTAGCTCTCAAAAAGGGCTTTTTGTTCCCAACCATTGATATGGGAAAACTGTTTAAATCACACTAGAGAAGTCTCACTCAACCTATGTATAAGGCTTTTAGAAACGTTCACAATGAATACAATCCATTGATCAAAAGGTCTTTTAAAGGGACCGTAATGATGGCTTGTTCATGGGCTTACACAAAGGGTATGTACCTTGAGGCCGAGAAATGAATATTCAATTAATATCTTCATCAGGTTTACAAGTCAAGAATCTTGAAGATAAGATAAGATAAGATTGCTTCCACTTTTTCTAGCGGTAGCGCCTATGTGATACTCTCATTTCATCTCGATCCATTCCAATTGGAAGAGACTTCGGATAAGGGTTGTAATGTTGGTTCGGGTGAGGCTTAAAAAGACTTGAAAAATTTTCAAATATCAAAGGGTTAGAAGTGAGTGATTATCTTGGCATCATTACCATCACACGACTTTTCAAAAATTTGATTCTTGAAATTTAACCTATCTCGAGAGTTCTTTTGGTAATTTGTCTTGAGACATGAGAGCTTTGCTCTCTGTTCTAATGATATTGCTTGCAACACATGCTTTCTCTTGCAAGGCATTTCTTTTGTTTTTCAATGGATGGTCTTTTGCTTGACCATGGATTTCGTTCTTCTTTGCATTCTTGCTTTTATTTGCATTTTAATGGGCATCGGCCTTACTTTTACCAAGCACACTGCTTTTTCATGCCCCCTAGTTTTCATTCTCTTTTGAGTATCTAGGACTCTCGAGTGACATTTACAAACATTACCAATATTCTCAATTTTGTTGGTAAATAATGTGCCTTGCCCCAGTGTGGGGAGATAATCATCACCGGGGGTTATGAAGGAATTGTATAAGGCTCAAATTGGCTAAGCAAAGGATAATTGTGTTTGTGGTAGTGAACAGAATGCTCTTTGTCACTTCAGGATGCTTCGAGTTTCAGTAAGAAATCACCTGAAGCTAGCACAAGAAGATTGACGCAAGTGAAAGCAATAAAATATTTCTTTATCTTTTGCTCCATAATTTTCAACCAAGACCTCCTATTTTGCCCCAATGTGGGGTTGTTCTTGACAGGGTTATTTTGGAAATGCTCCCTATTTGGCTCAAAGTGGCTTGCAAGGGATATCAATAGTATTTGGGATTGAGAAATGAAATGCCTTTATCATCTCAAACCATGTATTCACTGTGAATGAATCCTATACCCTAAGACATGGTTCTTTCCACTCAATTCTCTCAAACAGTGGATGATGACGTGTTTGGTAAAGAGGTTGCCTCTCATCATTTTAGGCGTTGCTACTTAGCACTTTAGTTAAATTCAGCTCCCTGGGGAATGAAAATGTAATGAAATTTTGTTTGAAAGGACATGTTTTCTTGATCTTACTAGGGAAACTTTTGGAAGTAAGGTTGAATAAAATTTGGGGACAGAACAAGTTTTACTCAACACAAGGGTTCACTTCTAGAGTTCTAGCTATACTTCTAGAGTTCTAACTGACTCTTCTGTATTCTAAAGGACAAAATCACTTCTATGTTCTAAAGAAGATCGGCAATTCTTGAAAATTTTGCATTTTTGAGATGAACCTCTTGTGGACAAGTAGAATCTTCTTCAGAGATCCTGCAAAATGAACAAACATGCAGATGCAATATGTATGCATGTGATGCATAATGCAAATATCTTGAAGTGGCTCGGATTCAATCCAAAAAATGGCTCAAAGGCCTTTCACTTTATTCATGGATAATATTTCTTAACAGCATCAGCATTTACAAGTCTTGGCAATTCTTGACCATCCATTCGTACAAGGATTAATGCCCCACTCGGTAACACTTTTCTTACGATATATGGACCTTCATAGTTTGGAGTAAACTTTCCACGAGGAT
Source organism: Eucalyptus melliodora (assembly GCA_004368105.4). Classification (NCBI taxonomy): domain Eukaryota; kingdom Viridiplantae; phylum Streptophyta; class Magnoliopsida; order Myrtales; family Myrtaceae; genus Eucalyptus; species Eucalyptus melliodora. Next base: position 44,268,595 of record CM023404.3, read on the forward strand.
CTGGAATGATAGGTAAGACTTTTCTTAAAACAAGATCGTTGATCTTGAAATGTCTTGGCCTAACCTTGTGGTTGAACGACCTAGCTACTCTCTTCTAATAGCTTTGTCCATGGCATAAGGCTTTTACCCTCTTTTCATCAATCATATTAAGTTGTTCAAATCTTTGTTGAACCCATTCAGCTTCAAAGAGCTCGATTTGAGAAAGTACCCTCAGTGAAGGATTTTCCACTTCCACGGGTAATACAGCTTCCATCCCATAAACCAATGAAAATGGTGTTGCCCTAGTTGAAGTGAGAATTGAAGTTCGATAAGCAAACAAAGAATATGACAACTGATCATGCCAATCATGATAATTTTCTGCCGTTTTGGCTAAAATTTTCTTTATATTCTTATTTGCTGCTTATTGTTCAGGTTTGATCCGTTGTCTTTGATAATCGCTTTAGGAACTCCATATCGAGCGATGATGTCATGACCAATGAACTTTGCTACACTCTTTATAGTAACATGGGTATAAGAATTGGCTTCAATCCATTTGGTGAAGTAATCAATGGCTGCTAAGATAAAACGGTGTCCATTCGATGCTTTAGGATTAATTGGTCCAATGATGTCGATGACCCACATTGAAAATGGCTAGGATTCGGACATTTGGTGTAGCTCATTAGGAGGAGCGTTAATTTTGTCTCCATAAACTTGGCATTGGTGACAGCACCTCACATGTTGAATACAATCGGCCTCCATGGTCAACCAATAGTAACTGAGCCTCATGATTTTCCTAGCCAAGAGATGACCGTTCATATGAGGGCCATACTCTCCCTTATATATTTCTTTCATCAGGACTTTAGCTTCTTGTGCATCCATGCATTTCAGTAAAACTAAATCAAAAGACCTTTTATAAAGGGCTCCTCCACTGAGGAAGAATTTGGATGCCAACTTCATCAAGTATTTTCTATCATTGGCTTGACTCCCTTGGGGGTATTTTCCTTCTCGAAGGTAATTCATGATGTCATAAAACCATGGTTGACCATCAGGTTCTTTTTCAATCATTAGGCAATAAGCAGGTTTTTTCAAGATGTCGATTTGCAAAGGATCAACGTTCAAGCCATTAGTTACTTGGAACATTGAAGATAAAGTTGCTGGGGCATCAGCAAATTGGTTTTGTGACCTCAACAGATAATCAAAAGAGATATCATCAAATTCCTTGACCAAGTCTTCGAGATATTCATGGTAAGGAATCAACTTTACATCCCGCGTTTGCCATTCACCTCCCATCTGGAAGATGATGAGTGTAGAATCACCATAAACTTGAAGCTGTGTAGAGTGTATTGCCTCAGTCGGTGTAAAACCCAAATCAAGGCTACACAGGTCTTTTCCACTTCAGGATATCGAATCTTGGAAGTAGTAAACTTCTTACTGAGATAATATATGGCATGTTCTATTACATTCCTTGGTCCTTTTTGTGCTAACATGGCTCCTAAAGACTCTTCATGAATGGTGAGTTACAAGATCAAACGCACGCCTTGGATAGGTGGTATGAGTATAGGAGATAGCGAAAGATATCGCTTCAGTTCTTCAAATGATTTCTGACATTCTTCATCCCAGTTGACCTTGGAGTTCTTTTTTAATAACTTGAAGAATGGCTTAGCAGTTTCTGACAATTGAGAGATAAATCTTGCAACATAATTCAATCTTCCCAGTAAGCTTCGGACTTCTTTAACAGTAGAAGGAGGTTTCAAATCGCATATGGCTTTCACCTTAGAGGGATCTATCTCAATACCCTTGTTACTAACCATAAATCCACGAAGCTTCCCAGACTTTGCCCCAAATATGCATTTTGCGAGGTTAAGCCTCAGCTTGAATTTCCTCAATAGGTCAAATAATCTTCTTAAGATTTCAACATGATCTTCACCTTGTCTTGACTTTGCAATCATGTCATCAACATAAACTTCAATCTCCTTATGCATCATGTCATGGAATAGTGTCACCATGGCTCTTTGATATGTTGCCATTGCGTTCTTTAAGCCAAAGGGCATAACTTTGTAGCAAAATGTTCCCCATGGAGTGATGAATGAAGTTTTAGCGTTGTCTTCCTCTTTCATCCGGATTTGATTATAATCAGAAAATCCATCCATGAAGGAGAATAGTTCAAATCCAGCAGTATTGTAAACTAAGACATCAATGTGTGGCAGAGGAAAATCATCCTTAGGACTTGCCTTATTTAGGTCACGATAATCAACGCATACTCGGACTCGTCCAACCTTCTTCATAACCAGGACTATATTAGCAATCTAATCAGCATAATGGGTGACTTCAATGAAACCAACATTTAAGAGCTTCATGACTTATTCTTCAATCTTTTTCGACAAATCAGGTTTTGTCCTTCTCAGCTTTTGGTTCTTAGGCGGAACATTAGGATTAAGTGGTAACGCAAGTTCCACGATCTCAGGGTCTAAGCCTGGCATATCAGCATAAGACCAAGCAAAAACATCTTGGTACTCTTTCAAAAGTTCAATTAATCTATTGGCATCCGCTTGAGAAAGACCCGTCCCAATCTTGGTTTCTTTAGGGTTTTCCGAATCTCCTAAATTCACAGTAATTGACTGTTTGGTGGTAGGAGGTTTGGACTCTTCATGTCTGAGCAATTCCCTTTCAATAACTTGAAGATCATCTTCATTCTCTGAGTTGAAATAATCAGGTTTGTCACAATCTTTTGAATGCGAATCTAAGGCATGCAAATGACTATTGTGATGTGAAATGTCGTGTCTGAGATGCAATCGAAAAATGGTTAGTATGTATACATATAAATGGATGCCATGTATGTAAATGCCATGAAAAATTTGTTTTCAAATTCGAGTTTTTGAAGAAATTTATTGGGAACTAGCCCTCATGTCATTGGACGTCTTCATTCCACTAAAACATTTTGAAACTATAGATCGTGTGGAGGCTCAGGCCTCAAAGCATCATCATAGGACTGATTTGGGCTTCACACGTCTATTAACAAAATATGAATTTTATTGATATGCAAAAATTACATTACAACATATATCATCTTGGATCCATAGAGTTTATGATCCAGATTATTACAAACACAAACGAATGAAATGAATGGAATTCCCTCGCAGGGGAGAAATGAATGGAATACAACTAAAATTTAAATGCAAGAACTAGAAATATCCCTTACACAGTGGGAATTGTAGGCTCTTCATATTCACTAATAGTGCCTACCAGACCATCTTCAAACAAATCAGCAATGTGGTAGATATTGGCCTCTTCTTCTTGCAAGAGCTTTGGCGGACTAGGAAAGAAATCCTTCAAAGGTGGAGGCAAGTGACGTTGGTAGCTCTTACCTTTGATGTTTGGGCCTTTATGATTACCTTGATCCTTACTGTCGCCCTGAAACCCAGGCTTTCACGCTTGTTAATTTTGACCACCTTAATGGGATTTGGCATGCCTTGGGTGAACTTACCCAAACCTTTCCCAATAGCAAAACCGTTCTTGAGCAGTTCTTTACTTAACATCAGAGAGGCTTTTGAGAATCGAGGCTTCCTAATGATCGACCCAATAGGCACATGAGTGACATACACCATCTCAAATGAGTGATAGCTCGACTATCCCTTGACCTCAGGCTCAATGAAAGGAATGGCAGTGTTATGAAAAGTCTCCACATCTCTTTCACGTTGGATAGTCACAATCTTTCCATCGATGGGAAGTTTCATCATCTGATGAAGATTGGAAGGAATGATCCCTACAGCATGGATCCCAGGCCGTCCTAATAGCAGGTTAAAGTTTCTTGGGATATCTAGTACTTGAAATTTTTGAGTCATGGTAATAGGGCCAATCGTCAGTGGTAAATCAATTTCCCCTATTGTTTGTCTCTTCATCCCATCAAAGGCTTGTATGAGAATTGTTGGAGAAGAGACATTTTCCATTCCTATCCCCAATTTATGAAGGGTGGATAAAGAGCAAATGTTCAAGGCAGAGCCATTGTCGATCAGGACCTTCGAAATCTTTGTCTCAAAATGTTGAGCAGACACATATAATGCCTTAGTGTGTGCTTGGCCCTTAAGAGGGAGATCTTTTTCAGAGAAAGTTATTTGATCTCTTAGAAGCATAGCACGCACAAATTCCTCCAACTGTACTTCTCCAATGGCCTCGAGCACATGGACTTTATTTAAAATTTTGAGCAGAACATTTCTATGCTTCTCAGAAGTCTTGAAAAGCTCCAATAACGAAATCTACGCAAGCATCTTACGCAATTGGTCAATCACTTCTACCTCACTTGTCTTGAGTGTTTTGAGGAGTTGTTCATCTTCCTCATCAGTTACGGCCTTCTTTTCCACACCTTCATGTGGTGAGTAGATTCGTCTTGATCGAGTGACAACGTCGATTTCATTTGTATTATAATTCCAAGGGACTGCCTTAGTGTCATAAGTAGGAGTCACCTTAGTATTGGAACATTCACCAACTTCTAATGGGTCCAAAACCAGAGCTTGAGATCTTTATGGCTCCAAAATTGTCAATCAATGTGCCAATTTCAATAACGCCCTTGTTAGTTGTGTCACTCCCACATGGGATTTTCTCCTTGGTCAGATCAATCACAACAGGCTCAATCATAGCCGTGAAGTCATCCTCGAATTCATTTCCCCATCCACTAGGGACGATGTCTTCGGGATTTTGAAAATAACTTGGAGGAGGAATATACTTGACCATAAAGTCGTATTTCCCACTTGGTTGTCCCAAGGTGTCCACCACTTCACCTCTCTCGTAGGCTTTCTTTACGAACTCACTGTCCAAATGAGAAGTTTTGTATTCATCCTCATCCTTGTCATAGGAGTAGACCTCTTTATCTATCAGCAAAATTGAAGTAAGGTCTTCTTCATCACGAGTGATGTCGTCTTTCAACTGGCGATCTACAAATGGCTTGATCTGCTCCATCTTTTGGATTTCCATCATGAGTATATCTTTGTCGTCATCCCCATAAATCACGTTAAACTCTTCAAAATGCTTTGGAAGGGGATTTTGCTGGACATTCGGCGCTGAGTCTGTAAAGGTGAGCAGCTTTTTATCCAGCAAATTCTGGATCTTAGAACGGAGCACTAGACAATTGTCCACATGATGACCTTTTTCACCCATACGATACTCACATGTCTTATTAAGGTTGAATCTGGGAAACTTTGGTGGATTATTCCTCGGGATCTTTTTTGCCATAAGATGATTTTCGATTAGCATTGGAAGTAGTTGTGACATGGGTCTAGGCAATGGAGTAAATTGCCTTTGAGGGGCTTTTCCTTTGCGCTCAAAGTTTCTGGAAGAACCCCCTACCTCCATGGCAAGTTTATGAGCCTGAGGATTATATGGCTTTTGAGAAGAGGAATTTTGTATATAAGCAATCTCCACAGTCGATTCCTTATCTCTCTTTGGGGCATATCGACGATTCGTGTTCTCAGTCAATCTTCCTTTACGCATGATCCTTTCAATGCATTCCCCTAACTCCACAAATGTGGCAAAGTTAATACAGGTATGGTTGTACATCTTCTCGAAGAAATCTCGAGGCATAGCTTGGAGCAATAATTTCATAGTCTCTTTCTCAGACAATGGCAGCTTTACTTGAGATGCAGTAACTCTCCATCTTTGAGCATAGGTTCTAAACGTTTTAGTTCTCCTCTTCTTGACCCGGACTAATTCCTCTCGAGTCGAAGCGATTTTCAGTGATGAACTTGAATTGTTGGAGGAATTCATCAACAAGATCTTCTCAAGTATGGATCTTCTCCATGTCCAACTCTATAAACCATGTCAACACAGGACCAACCAAGCTATCCTAAAAGGAGTTAATCAAGAGCGGAGGATTGTCTGAGTAACGGGCCATCTTGCCCAGATAGTACTTCAAGTGAGTCTTAGGGCATCCAATGCCATCGTATTTCCTTGTAAACTCCGGCTCCTTGTAGAATTCAGGGACCTGAACTTTAGCAAAGGGTGGCAGCTTATCGACCCCTTGCAATTGATAGCCTTGCAGCATGCAAAGGCATTCCTCGATCTTTGCTAGGTGCCTGGAATTTTCTTCATCGAAATGCGGAGTTGGAGTCTCTTTGGATGGAGGCTCTAGACCAATAACAATCGGGATTGCAGTGGGAATCTCTTCCGCAGGCCCTTTCCCCACAAGCTCTCCTACCGACACTTCAGGGGGTGCGGTAGGAATATTCATGGTAGAAGAAGCAGGAGCTACAGATGTCAAGTTTTTGACTTGATTGGAGAGATCAGCCAACAACGCCATCATCTGCGCCATTTGATTCTCCATGTTAATAACACAGGCTCGGGCATCTTCGTTCTCCATCTTTGTTTAGCGACGAGTACGTATAACAAATCTTTCTTCAGCCGTCTTTCAAAACCTCCTGTAAAAGAAGATGACTCAAATTAGTACAAGTTAAAAGTGATCATTGAAATACAAATCCTAGTCAATTTTATATTTTCTTGAGATGAAATAATGATAAGAAGTGTATATGATCCCAGTATCATTTAACATCCTATTATCAAAATTTCCTTAAAAGAAATTATACAATTGAAAAGGAATGACGACAAATATTTAATTAGAATGCCCATTTTCTAAAAATTACATGAAAATGTTCATGAATTTTATTCATTTCAATCGAACAATTACAAGGGAAATAGAACCTTGCTTTCTAGAACCTTGCTTTCTTGAAGCTTACAAAATGGTTCGATTTTACATGTGATTTTACATGTGATATGAAAATGAATACAAGTAAACCTCAATAGAAAGGAGGGAAACACAAAGGAAATCCATTTACAAGAAAAGAATATGAAATGGAAACCTAAGGACTAGGTGGGATCGTGTGGAGATGCTTGTTATCATGGGCCAAGCGTTCCTCATCGATTAAGGCACTGTCTTCTTGCTCCTAAATATGAGCTCGCCAAAAACCTTGAGGTTAAGGAATATCCGGCAATTGAACCTTGAGCTCAGGTTACACTTGATGGTATATGTAATCAATGGTAGCTTGGTGAGTGTTCATCTCTCCTTCCAAATCAGCTTAGTCGACAGCAACCACGCAATGCAAGGAATGTGAGTACCAAATTCTAATAGCAGCTTGAATTGCGGCCTTGATATGGTCAATTTGGTTTTTCTCTATGACTTTATCGTGATAATCAATACGATATAACCCCAGCTTGAGGATTGGCGGGATCGTTTGAAGCACGCAATATTGGCGAAGCAGCCTTAAAGGGTAATATGACGTTAAACCCATCAATCCCACGAAGGGGAGTGGGTCGTCAACTCCACTAAAAAGGCGCACCTCGAGATTCCCAAGCCACCGAACATGCCATTGAATTGAGCTAGGGTTGAGACTTTTGAGGAAATGAAACCAAGTAGAGAAAGACCATGATGGAAAGAATTCATTTCTTTGGCAAAATTCGAGAATGGGATGATGATATTTTGTGACATCAACAATTTTCATGTGAGGGGCAAACTCTTTGATATGTGAAAAGAGCCAAATTTGGAGGAGTCCTAATGGGGCTCTAAGAGTTCCTCGACCATTTGCTTTGAAATGATTAAGAGACTGAAAAGTTTCGACAAGGATCATGTGTACGAAACAATTAAATGTGCACACTTTGTTGACAATGTGAGTGACTAAAGGATCCATTGTTTTTCGGGTATGTGGGAATATCACAAAGCCAAAGAACATGAGTAGGAAGACATGAGGAATTTGGTTCCCAGATTTAGGATTAAGGCTAAGGAAAAGTTGTTCGAGGAAATTATAAGGCATGGCATGAGAATTTCCATTAAGAGTAGCCTCATATTTATCATTAGGGATATTGAGGAATTGACTTACAAGAGAGATTGGATTTTGACCAATAGGAGGAGTGACAAAACCTAAAGAAGCTTTACCTAATCCAATAGCTTTCCGAAACTCCTCAATTGTAGGGGTCAATTCATATTGATCAAACACGAAAGTGGAAGTCACGGGATTCCAAAAATGAACCAATGCTTTGACCATTGCAATACGTGGTTCGACTTTTAATAAAGTCGGGAGGAAACCTTTGCGCTTTTCCACATAGTCTTGATGTCTTGGGTCGAGATTCTCCCATAGAGTCTTGAGATTCCCAAGCACGGGGATCACGTCTACTTTAGGTTTACCCATCTAAACCTAAACCTAAAGGGGCACCCATGATTAAAATGTATTGTTGTTGAAATATAAAATGCATAATTAAAATATGGAGAGTAAAAAGATAAGAATGATAAAAAAAGGATGATATCTTACCCATTAAACACATGGCAAGCACAAATCACATGTCGCATGAAACTGTGTGGTTTCGACGCCTAAGGTGAGGGTGCTAAAGGCTCAAGGTCCCAATTCCAAAGGATAAAAATAGTTTACCCACTGCTACTATCGTCAGTTAGTGCTATTTTTATCGATTGGGATGAGTGGGCCAATGTAAGTAATGGATTACCACGAGCATTCACTCGCAGATTCCACCCATAAACCCTCCTAAGATCCTAGATTGTGCGATTAGGGTTTTAGACCGCGGTTGTGTGTGCGGTGTTGTGCTAAAGCTTGTAAACATGCATTTAAATTTAAACATCCAGCACTTCAATCTAGACCTTCATACATTCATACATCCTTGCACCACCTACAAAACAAAGGGTTTACAAGCACGTCTCCCCTTATAACTCCCACCTACAAGACCATTTAACACAAGGTTATCGACTAACTTGATTTTCCACGCGACTTTGACATGCAGGCAATCCTACAAGAGACATGTTAGTTAAAACACAACAACTATTTTTAAATGGCTTCAAATCCTCTTAATCTAGTAACCAGTCCCCAGCGGAGTCACCAAGCCTGTCGCGACCCGATCTCACCGCTCTCGAGTCAAAGGGGGAAAATGTCGGTTTTAGGGGTACATTGATAATGAGAGTTCCCTCCACGAGATCGTGAGCTCTCCCAGGCTTGTACCCCGCGTGACAGCGAATTTTCTACGGTTTAGTTGTTTATGTCAACCTAAAAGTAAGACGGGAGTCGCTACTAGCCTCATTTTGGGGGTTGGCTAGAAAACCCAACCAAGGGTCGAGAGTGTTCCCTAGATTTCTACGCAACCAAATATCTAGGTTTGGGAACTTGGGTTACGCTAATATTTCTATTAGCGCCCTTTCGGTACCTAAACAGTATGTTGTGTTTTCCTAATATGTCCATGAGTCTCTTTTTACATTTTTGGGATCATTTGTCTTAAACTAAGTGATCATGCATGGTTAGTCATTTTCAATCTATTCTATTTTTAGAAAAGCAAGACAGTAAATAAACAATCAATGAAAGCAGTAAATCTATCATGCAATCCTAAAAAAATAAAAAATAAAAGAGAAAAACAATTGAAAAACATGAGAGAAAGAGAGAAAACCCGCAACTCGTCGGGTTTTATACAACAAATGGAACCCGAGACATATATCGAGAAAACGAATTAGTTCATGATAATGATCGAAATGGACATTGACCTCCACCATCTTCATGCAAAGGTCCATCTTTGGGATCCTAATCTAAACCTAATCTAAGAAACCTATAACTAAGTGCATACAAATGAAAGAAACAATCATACACATCAAAACAACCAAAAACAAGACATCATATTGAGATCAATCATTTAAAAGAAGTGCAATATGAAAATGAAGCTCGAATCAACTAGAATATGAAATTCCAGATTTGTTTCACACATTCAAAGGTCTGAAAAGCATGAAAAAATGGTTTTTATTTTCCAAGAATTTTTGTATAGAAAGTTCAAAAAGTAAGGATCAAAATCAGGAAGATAAGTAATCTCAATTCAGCAAGCAAGATATTCTAAAAGAAATCCTAGAATGAAATCATAACAAAAGATCACAACAAAAATCATCAAACATCACAAATAAAATCAAACCAATTGGGGTAGAACCCATGGATAATTGGCTCTAAGAAAAGCACAGAACATCAAGCACACCATGAGGAACAACTTTCATGAATGGAGTTTCCTAAGATGGGTTACACATGAATTTATAAAAATTCAAGAACACATAACAACACATCAGAAACATAACAGGACAGCAAGACATCATGGCAAATCAACAAAAAATTGTCCTATTAAAAAATTGTTTAAAAAAATCTAAAAAAAAATCTAAAATTTTACCACAAATAGACATGAGAAAGATGAACCAACTTCATTGAGGACCCAACCTTAGAATCCTTATCAAAAAATTCATACAAAAATCACAAAAGGTTGACTCAACAAAAGCAAAGCAGGCATTCCGAATTTCACTAGAAACAAATTTCTAGACAAATTTGACAAAAAAAAAAAAGGCCAAGTGACACACAAATGACGCAAAATTAGCATCATCTGAAAAATTAAGATGTGCACTAAGACTTTCTAAGACGTGTCAGGTTCAAGTAATGTCAAATTTATGGCCAAAAAGCAACAATCGCTAAAGCATGCAAATCAATCATAAGCAAATCAGAAAATGATGCATGATAACTGACTTATTAAGCCACCTAATCAATGCATGAAAATTATGAAATTTGAACATGACATAGGGATAAATGTGAAGAACAAGTTTGATTGAGACAGTTAACCCTAAATCAATGTGCAAAAGGTCACACAAATTCATTAACATTGATATATGGTTTGTCATTAGGGGCAAAATGCATGACAATGTCAGTTGCGACATATCGACTTGATGCATGGTGTTTATATAGTAAATGATCCTCAAATGAGGCATGCTATACATCATCGCGAGGCTTATGATATGCTCTAGACATATCTAGAAGACACGATGTGCTAATTTATCTCTTAAGGGGGCTCAAAAGAAAATGTTTTCATGGGTTCATGATCAGCTTCAATCACAGCAATAATAGCACAGAACATGATTCATTTTCAAAGATTTAACCATATGCTAAAATCTAATGAAAAATTCTACATGTATAATGCAACATCATGGTTATTTTCTATGAAGACACCTAAGTCTAGTTTGATTCACGAAAAGCTACACAAAAAAGACAACACAAGACGATACAATCCACTTCACATAATGCAGCAGCATGAATATGTTTTCATACACACAATTGACTTAGTAAACAACAATCATTTGGGACAAATTATACCTAATTAGAAAACCTATAATGCATACTATGATTTTCATGAAGGATGGAAATTCAATCGAACGAGTTTATCATCTCATTTTAGAGCAAACATGAATTGGACTCAAACAAGAAAGGGCAGCATAGTGATGTTTTGCAGATTCCCTCCGAACAGCAATAGTGTCTTCATCTAGTCGTCGTTGCGAGCACGGAGGAGCAAGCGAAGGCTGCTAGGTTTTGCAGGCACAAGGTTCAAAGCTCAAGGCTTGAAGCGATGTTGCAGATGCATTGGGCGAGAAGGGATGATCAGGAGGAGGCTGAGCGGTAGATGACGAACGGAGGAGGCCGAATTGGGCTTTGCCGCCGCGTGGGAATCACCGGAAAAACGGCTTCGAGAAGAGGGTTTGTGAAAGAGAAAAACCAAAAAGCCAGAGAGAGAGAGAGAGAAACGGATGTAGAGAGAGAGAGTGGATCCCTAGAGAGAGAAGAATGGATCCGTCGAATGGCCCCCCCTTTTTTTGAGAAAATTTCTTATATATTTTTAAGGCAAGATCAAATCTTAGCCCTTGGAATAATCTAAGGGCTAGGATTTGATCCTCTAGCTAATTGTTTTGTAAAAATTGCTAAAATCTCCCCTAATTAAGCACATGCCTTTTTTGAATGGCCACGATGCATTATTAGTAGATGGCGATGATCAATTGTGAACTAATTGGGGTCTTCTGTCTATTTTTTATTTCCATAACATGCAGCGTCGATTTACGAATTTTGTAAAACCTGTAACAAAATTTGGACTCATCTTTTTTTCTTTTTTTAATGATGTATCGACTAAACATTAGGTATCATCACACATGCAAAAGCATATATAAACAAAACCCTAGACAACACAAATATGGGATAGAAAAACAGGATACAAATTTCACAAAACACTTTTATATACAAACTAGTCTGTCTACAAAAAGATCGACTTTCTGAAAGAAGCTATCCTACAACCTATTAGTCGAACACATTCACCGATCCTTCAGACTCCATCTCCATATGCTTTGGGGCTTCCGGGTCCTCCACAACCCCATTAGGAGGGTTAGCTGCACCCTCGCCTAGAGCGGCATTGACCACAACGGTGGGGATATTAAATCCTTGAAGGGGACCTACTCTATACCCATCGAGTCTATTGCAAAACCACACCCCGAATTGATGAGGTACCCTCTAAGGTAGGCCCTCATCGACCTAGACAGTGGTCACAACAAACTCATAGACCCAATGACTCTCAGGGACAGGGACATCTATGCTCCACTCAGTAACCCCCCGAGGCTGAACAAAACGTTTCAAAGGGACCGCCATCTAAGGACTTGAAAAGAATGAGCCCACAATGGGGTGAGACGATGTCTCAACAAGTTCACCCCCTAAACCCCGACTAGAAAGAAAATACATTTAAAGGTGGTCTAACCACACATCACAGAAGACTCACCTTGCCTCAGTTCCTCCCTGCATGTCAATACCGTTCATATAATCAATGCATATAACAAGTGCACACATCAATTGGAATATCTCAATCAATCACAAGGGTCCTGATTATAGGGCCAAATCGTTATGACATGTCTCATTTTGTGTCACACAATTTTGTCCCATAATCCGGTGCATCTATCTTAATGAATCACACGTTCTAATTGCTTACTACCCGTATAGGCAATTTTACCTGATGCACATCGGTCCTCTAGCGTAGCTAGGCTTTGCCTCATTCCTTGAGTGCGGCAACGTCCACCCGACACACAGCATGGACAACATTCCTAAAGGAGCTTCGATCCGACAGCCTCTACCACGATCCGACATCCATAGGTAGGGCATCCCATATAAGGGCAACATCCACCTGACACACATCAAGGATGGGTTCTCTTAACCATCACACGATCATTCAATTCTGGCCAAGGATACCGTGCATTGCACTCAAATGTCTCAATTAAGATAATGCACATGGCTATTTTCTTCGTATTAAAAACACCCGGTGAAAATAATCATATGTGGGTACACGGTCAGATCGAACTTTAAAAATTGATATCATTCCTTTTAAAATCTTGCTGTTTGATATAGTATTTAAAAACATTTTTGGTGTCAAAACCCAACACCCAATAATTTCTAATTAATTACCAACATTTTGTAATTTTCAAAATAAATACTCAAAATCACAATCACCACTCAATTTGCACAAATTAACATTCAATTGCATAAACTAAGCATACCACTGCAATCGGCAAAAAATTTCGGTCACCAATTATCCCGGTATAATTTTCGAAAAATATTAAATAATTAAATAAATAGAAAAATTAATTAAATAAACACTAATTAATCCAATAAATGCAAACCTAGGCCGGAAACGCTAATCTAACCACCTAATTGGGCCTAGATAATTAATGCACCTCTCTACAAAAATAGTACATTCTATTTAGCCCTTAATCAATCTATTCTAACCACCTAACAATCATAATTAAGCAATTAAATCACTAATCCAAACTAACTAACCACCTAAGCCATACTTAGCCTAATCTACTTACCTACTAAACGCCATTAACTCCCTAAGTAGAGTTTAGCAAGTACACTCATCGAATTAATAGGTCGGTGAGTCCACGGCGACGGCGATGCCAAGGCGACCGAGATCCATGCCTGAAGCGACACCAATGGAGGTCCGAACGGGGCCTAAAACGGGCCTTGAAGCTCTCAACCGTTGCTGAACTTTAGCCTCTATTTAAGGCCGAAAGGAGCTGATCGGCTTGGCTACGGTGGCTAGAAGCAACAAGGCAGGACGGCAACTGCTGCAGTGACTTCTAGCAAGCTCGACGGCAGCAGACGATGGCTGGAACGGCAGTGGAGGTGGCTCAACTAGTTGGACGAAGGCTCGACGGCAGCCTAGGCGCGAGTAGGAGGTGAAATGGTAGGGGCTCGGCAAAAGGTTCGCAGGCGTGCGATTGGCACATGACGGGCAGATGGGTGGCGATCGAAGGTGCAGGGGGCTTGGCTGGCTATTGGCTGGCTTCCTCTAGTTTTCTGCTCTTCAAAGAACAACAAGGAAGAAGAAGAAGTAAAAGGCTCAGCTGAAGAAGGGGGACCCAAATGGCCTCCAAAGTTCGCAGATAATATCTCAAACACTCATTTTTTGGCCCCCCACCAGCCTTAGCCATCCACAGTAGCCATTTTCCCTCCAATCTTCCTCAACAAGCCTCAAATGATGTCCCAAATGTTGAACCCCACCCATAGCTACGGATTTCATGCATCCAACTTCAATTCCAATCCAATTCCTCTTCAATTAAATCCAATTGATGCCCCAAAAATTCAGCCAAGATGTCCACACTTAATTCCACATTTTTCCTTGTCAATTACTCTAACTTGAATGCCAAAATTGCAACTAAAAATGACCCTCTAATTTTCCCCGTCCAATTTTGCCAAACTTTGAATTTTCGCCAAAAACTCGGGTTTTTAGAAAAATCTTAGGAGGATGAGTCGATGTTCCTAAAATGAATCGTGACACAATAAAACTTTCAATTTCTAAAATCAGATTCAGGTTCATGGTTAATTTCAACCGAGCACGATTTTAACATGACCTAACCTACCGGATAGCATTTAGGAATTTTTAGCGGATTTGACCCGTGGTCGATTATTTTCGAGCCACATTGTACATCTTCGACTTATTGACGACTCTCGGTTGTTGTGAAAAACTCAAGGTTTCAAATATGGGCATAAGGTACAGAAATGACAGAAAAATCGGTTTCGTGCGGTTCAACAATAATTTTGTAATTAGGGGGAATCACCTACACTTTAGTGCTGTATTGACCCTTACAGATTAGTACGGTTGAGTAGTCGATTTCTGGTCGAATTCTCAAGTCTATTGCGTTAAAATCCCTTAACGGCTTCACTAGAAAGACTAGTTATCTCGTGAGTGATTAGCTCAAAGAAAAAAGGCTATAGGTGCATCGATGAAAAGCCCAACTCATTCAATCGAAAATAGAATCAAAAAATCAAACTGTCACAACTCTTCCATTCTTACAAAAATTTCGTTCTCGAAATTTAAACCATTACAAATCTTAAATAAAAAGGTGGGGGCATTGTCATCTCATCAAGTCTTCACTTTCCCAAGTTGCTCCTTCTTTGCCGTGGTGTTGTCATACCACTTTAACTAATGGGATTGTCTTGGTGCATAGAATCTGTTCCTTCCAATCCACAATCTAAACTAGTCTCTCCATGTACGACACTATTGTCGACATCTAATTCTTCAAAATTTAGCACGTAGGTCGAGTCAGGCTCATACTTTCTCAACATCGACACATTGAAGATGTAATACACTTGCGCCAACCTCGATGACAATACGAGACGATACGCTAGAGTCCCTATCCTTTCCTGAATCTCAAAGGGACCAACGTACCTCGAACTCAAGTTCCCTTTCTTGCTGAAGCATAAGTACCCCTCATTGGTGACACCTTCAGAAAGACGTGCACACCAACTTGGAATTCCAAAGGTCTCCGACACTTATCTACGTAGTTTTTCTGGTGGCTCTAAGCGGTATTTTAATCTATCTTTGATAACTGTAATTGCATCTACTAACTACTGAACCAACTATGTGCCTGTGATCTTTCATTCTCTGATTTCATCCCAACACACTGGCGTTTTGCATGCTCTACCATACAACGCTTCAAAAGGTGCCATCTGAATACTCTACTGGTAGCTGTTATTGTAGGCAAACTCGACGAGATGAAGCTGTTCCTCCCAGCTTCCTTTGAAGTCTAGCACACACACTCTCAACATGTCCTTGAAAGTTTGAATTATCCTTTCAGACTGGCCATCTATCAACAGATTGTAAGTCGTAGCATACTGCAACTTCGTTCCCAAGGCAGTTTTCAAACTTTTCCAGAAGACAGCTATAAACCTTAGGTCTCGATCAGATGTAATTGTCACTGGGACCCCATGTAGACACACAATATGACGCACGTACAACTCTGCATATTTCCAATGCATGGTCCTTCCATACGGCAATAGAGTGAGCCAACTTCGTCAGTCTGTCAACTACAACTCAAATGAAATCATTACCCCCTGACTCCTCGGTAAGCCCATCACAAAGTCCATTGTGATGTGTTCCTACTTCCACTCGAGAATCTCGAGAGGTTATAGAAGTCCTCTCGGCTTACAGTGATGTGCCTTGTTGACACGTTAGACATTTAGTGACATGCTTGGAGATAACCACCTTAATATCGGTCCATCGATAGTGTTGACGTAATTCTGATACATTTTCATACTACCTGGATGAATGCTGTAACTGCTATGATGAGCTTCTAACACAATCTCTTCCTTAAGCACTGCATTGCCAGGTACACATAATCGTCCTCGGAACCTTAGTGTTCCGTCTTTAGAAATTTGAAAGTCAGCCTTTCTCTTTTCGGTGTTCTCTTGCATGATCTTCTGAATCTCTGGGTCTGTTGGCTAAAGCATCTTGATCCTAATCTGCACTTTCGGTTCAATTTTAAGGGTGGCCATAAGATTTGAAATGTGGCCTACCTCAAATTTGAAAACCAAATCTTGAACTTTCTCGAGTAAAGTCCACTCCTTAACCATAATCTGTGCAACTAAAGATTTCCGACTCAGTGCATCTACGACCTTATTAGCCTTTCTAAGATGATATAGGATGTCGCAATCATAATCCTTAAGAATTTCCATCCAACGACACTGTCTCATATTCAACTCATTTTGAGATAATAGATACTTGAGACTTTGATGATTTGTAAAGATCTGGAACCTTTCTCCACACAAACAATGTCTGCAAATCTTCAGAGCAAAGATAATTGTTGTGAGTTCTAAGTCATGCATCGGATAATTCAGCTCATGAGGTCTCAACTAACGAGACACGTATGCAACGACTCTGCCATGCTACATTAACACGTAACCTAGTCCTCAAAACGACGCATCACTATAGATCTCATACCCTCCAGGACTAGATGGTATTGTCAACACTGGTGTGGTAGTCAGCTACTACTTAAGCTCTTGGAAATTATACTCGCACTTATCTGTCCATACAAACTCATCTTCCTTTTTCAGCAGTCAAGTCAACAGCGAAGCTAAAGCTAAAAATCCTTCCACGAACCTTCTGTAGTACCTTGCTAAACCCAAAAAGCTTATAATCTTTGTCACTGCCGTCAGTCTTGGCTAGTTGATAACTGCTTCAATCTTGGTCGGGTCCACGGAGATTCCTTCGCCTGAAATCATGTGACCTAGGAATGCCATACGAGTCAACCAAAACTCGCATTTACTGAACTTAGCGTACAGTTCATGATTCCTTTCGTGTTTGAAGCACCAGCCTTAAATGCCTTTCGTGGTCCTCAAGACTTCTCGAGTATATCAGGATATCGTCAATGAACACGATCACAAACTGATCCAAATTTTCCTTAAACACCAGATTCATCAGATCCATGAAAGCAGCTATGGTGTTCGTTAAACCAAACGGCATTACGGCTTTTATTTACATATATCTACTAGATGGACATTGTTAGTTAGTACATCCAAAAAGCCGTAGTTTTCCTATACTTGGCAATACTTCAAAAGTTAACCGACATCCTTTACAACTATTTACATAGAGTCCATCATTTAGTGCCGGCATAAAAAAATTCCTCCCCTACTGGTCCTCACCAACCTCAGTTACTCCTACACCGCTCGACCCCCCATCATTGTCATCCTCTGGTGGTGGTGGTAACGGCCCCAGAGTACGTCCATTCCTGTGGACGTACAAGACGACATACCTCTAACGTACAGGACCTAAGGGGAGACCAGTGTCAATCATCAGCATCACCCTCACTCAAACGAAAATCAATCCCTGTAGGTCAAGATCCTTGTTCCAATTGCTCCCACTACAAGTCGATAGGGATCCGATAGAATGTACCAAGAGATGCAGGCAGCAAAGGCATCTTTCTCGGTCTGAAATATGTTGGTCCCACAAGGGGTGAGTATGACTACTCAGCAGCTAAAGATCTACTATACTATTTTATGTAGAATCATCATCATCTGATTTCATGCAAAATACAAAAAACACATCACTAGAAGAATAGGTACGCATTAAATCAATAGAGCTTTTCAAAGCAATGTGATAACACAACAGAACAATCAAGCTTTAGAATTCAATAGATTTTTGATTCATTATCAACCTCTCCCGGAGGACCAGTGTTTGCGTCCCTCCAGGCATTCACACCCAACCTAGTATCACGAGGAATCTCCGGGGCTCGCCATGTTAATGGTTGCCTCTACCCTTCGGAACGTGTATCATCATACATCCAAGCATCCCAACACTCCTGAGGAACCTCTTGGGGTCATCGGTCCCCAGGCATCTAGAGGCATCACCACTACGATCCTCCAGGCAACCCGACTCCCGGGGCATCGTTGACTCAAGGATCCAACGGTAGCATTAACACACCAACCATGGCATAATAATTAAATCATTTCAATGCCAAAACGTTTTCAAATCGTCAATACAGAAAATTCCTTGGATTTTTTCGCCGAAAGTCCCACTTTCGCAAATACTCTCCAATCATTTTTGAATCCATATAAAGAAACTTCAGTGGTTATTACCCTTCTTGGCTTGGAACAAAATAATTTATCGAGATCTATAAGTACATTTGAAATCGACACGTCAATAAATTCAAATCTCAATCCCTACTCCAATGGTTTAGAATATTTTCTATAAAAAGTTCATAAACTTTAAAATATAATACATTTCTTAAAACATTAGGGTACGGTGCCATAGTACTCATAAATTTTGATGCAAATCAAGAGATTTCTAAAGTTCCACCACTGCAACATTTAGTGTACATTTGAAGTCCTAAATTGAAGCACTCACGAAAACTTCTTAATTTTCTAGCCTCAAATCGATTCAGTCATTTCAATCTAACAACACTTCCTCAAGCAACAACAACACTACACTATATAGGTTAGTACACTCTAACTTGCCTTAAGTCCAACGGCGTCGATGGCAAGCGAGCAGGGAGCTACGGGCACAGTCGAGGCAAGTTGGTGGGCTCACGGGTAACTAGGTCTAGCTCGGCAACAACAAGCGCGAGTGAGTGGCATCAATGGTGTGTAGTGAGGCACGGCTAAGGTGGACAGCTGCAACGGAGGGGCTAGTCCTTTTCCTTCCTCTCTATTTTGCTTTTTCTCTATTTCTCTCTTGCTTGCTCGCTCGTTCGCTTGTCCACTTGCTCTGTTGCTACCGTTTGGTTGACAAAACCAGTCAACCTTGCAAGGAGTTCCCTCGGCTCCTCGAGCAAGGGACGTGTGGCGGTATCATGGCCATCTCTTGGGCCTTCCTCTTCCCAGTTTCCTTTTTGTTGACTCCAATTGTCAACAATTGGAACAGCTACGGCCTAATTGGTGGCGTCACGTAACGAAATTTTGGGTGAAACGTTGAGTTTTATAGTTATTGAATCGTCACGATGCAACAAGGATGTGACTATGAGGGTACGTCATAAGATCCTCATGAAACTTGGCGTCTTGGTCTGGCGACAATCTCGTTGATCCATCACGAGCTGTTACTTATTCGAGGTCTCACGAAAATCCGGATGTCACAATTCTCCCCTTCTTAGAGAATTTCGTCCTCGAAATTGTACATCTCTTACATGTCATGGAAAAGATGAGGGTACCTTTGCCTCATTTCTTTTTCACTTTCCCATGTGGTCTCTTCCATATTGTGATGTTACCATAAGACCTTAACTAGTGGAATTTTCTTTGTTCGAAGAACTTGCTCTTTCGATCTAGTACCCAGATTGGCTCTTCCTGGTACCTCACTTTCTCATCCACTTTGATAGCTTCATGATCGAGTATGTGTCTAGGGTCAAGCTGATATTTCCTCAGCATCGACACATGGAACACATCATGTAAAATTTCTAGCTTAGGAGGTAATGATAGCCTACAAGCTACATCTCCTATCCTTTTAGGGATCTCAAAGGGTCCAACAAATCTGGGAATCAACTTGCCCTTCATCCTGAATCGTGATATTCCTTTCATCGGGGATACTTTAAGAAATACGTGGTCTCCCACATTAAATTTCAAGGGTCTCCTACGCTTATCCGCGTAGCTTTTCTGTCGACTTTTGGCTGTCTTAACTCTTTTCCTGATAATCTTGACAGCTTCGGTAGTAATTTGTATTAGTTCGGGTCCTGTCAGTTTCCTTTCACCTACCTCATTCCAACAGAAAGGAGTCCTACACCTTCTCCCATACAAAGCTTCATAGGGAGCCATGGCTATATTTTTCTGAAAACTATTGTTATATGCAAATTCTACTAGGTATAACTTTTCATCTTAGTTTCCTTTAAAGTCAATCACGTAGGTTCTTAACATGTTTTCTAGTATCTAGATCACTCTTTCTATTTGCCCGTCCGTTTGCGAGTGAAAAGCAGTACTGAATTAGAGTTTAGTCCCTAAAGTGGTTTGAAGACTTCTCCAAAGGTTTGAAGTAGATCTAGAGTCTCAATCGGATGTAATAGTCACAGGAACACCATGTAAGCGCACTACTTGACTTACAAATATATCAGCATATTTATCCATCGGATAGTCTATGCAGACTGCTAGGAAATGGGTAGACTTAGTCAGGCGATCTATTATCACCCAGATGGAGTCATGGCCACTTGACGTCCATGGTAGTCCTTGCACGAAATCGATCATCACGTGATCCCATTTCCACTCTGGTATATCCAATGGTCTCAATAGTCTTACCGCATTTATGGCATCCTAGAATTTCATGACAACCTCTAGATGTGCTATGAGCCATGGATAGGTGATGGGAGTACTATAAAATTATGTTGTAGCCATTTGATCCATGATTTGCAATAAGTTTAAGGCCAAGCTTTTAATGGATAATTATTTTATGGAAAAATACCATTCTTGGCTATGTGTTTTATAAGTTGGAATTTATTAATTTATGTTGCAAGTCTTATGGTTTTATGAATTTCAGTTAGGTATTTATATAAGTAGGAAATTAAGGTGGATTATTAGGAATGATGGTGGGCAGGATATTTAAGGACCATACCAGCCCATAGCCCCACCATTCGACCGGCCCAAGAAGCCCAAAGGGAGGGCCGCCATCGACCATGGAAGAGAGGAACGGAAGGAGAGGAGTCCGGCCCATTCGGCCCATCATGTGCATGGGAAAAATGCCAAGTGGCTAAGGGGATTGGCCAAGTGGCATTTGCATGCAATCTAATGATTGCAAATCATTGCAAAAGGGAAGAAAAGAGAGAAGAGTGGGTGGAGTGAGCGAAGCAACCAAGAGGGAGAGAGAGAGCTACCATGAGAGAGAAGGAGAGAAAGAGACAAAGAGAGGAAGAGAGGAAGGAAGAGGGAGACCGAGTTGCCGCTGTCGAGCCGCCTTGCCCCGCTGTGTGCTTGCTGTGT
This sequence comes from Eucalyptus melliodora, assembly GCA_004368105.4. Taxonomy (NCBI): domain Eukaryota; kingdom Viridiplantae; phylum Streptophyta; class Magnoliopsida; order Myrtales; family Myrtaceae; genus Eucalyptus; species Eucalyptus melliodora. Next base: position 44,290,107 of record CM023404.3, read on the forward strand.
TTTTGCTTGGATTAGAGGCAAGTAGAGTCCATTGATCTGCCCTTTTCTTGTTGTGTTTTGTGTGTGATGAATGGTGAGTTTCGGATGTGGATGAAGAATGAAATTTCGAAGTTATAGGAGCTATGTTCAAATCTAGTATTCTGTTTCTGGAAAAATAGTCCGACCTTTGATGATTTCGTGAGTTGCATGAAATTTTCTAGTTGGAATTTAGCTTTGACTTCTCGATCAAAGTTGTAAAGGACTTCTTGGGGAAAGACATATCAAAATTTGAGAGGAAACGAACAAGTATAGGTCAGTGAAACCATTTTTCTTTGTTGAAGTTAGATCTGGAAACTGTTATGATGATCTATTGTAAGTCTGTGAATTTCGTGCAAGTATCCAGTCCGAATTTGATCTTATGTTCTTGATAAGAGTTGTATAAGACATCTTTAGGAGAAACATACTAAAATTTGAGGATAAACGGACAAGTAATGTTGGGGAAAACGATTTTCTTCGAAAAGGATGAATCTGGACAGTGAACCGAGAGATAGGAAGAGTTATAAAAATTATAGCTTTTAATCCATACGTAATTCGACTTTTATTTCTCCATGAGAATTTTACCTTTAGATCTAATAGATAACATATTAAAATCTCATAGTTTTCAGAGTTCATTTAAGGGCTTAATCGAAATTATTTCCGAAACTGTGCAAAAGTGGTATTGGAAATTCTATTGTTGTGATGTATGGACTTATGCGATTGATGTGGAAATTTTTTGACATGGTGTTCTTCATGAAATATCTTCCTCTGGATATTTTTTACATCATGTTAAATTTTCAGAATTTATTAAGATTGTTTACTAATTTTTCCAGAATTTTTATTAAATAAGTGCATTCTGTTTTATCTGAAATTTGCTGTTTTTTCAGGAATAAATGGATTGCTCTACGAAATATGATGTCTTGAGTGGTTATATATGCTGTATATATGGTAATGTTTGGCATATCTAGTGACATTAAAAGATGGTTTAGACATTTGATATTGTTGCATCAAATGTCATGATGAAAATGAGACATATATGAGATTATATATTGTGATTATAACGAGACCGTCGGAAGTGTGAGCCGGTGATGCCTCGGGAGTTTCGAGAAGCTCGGAGATTTGTGCTGGATGCCTGGAGGTTTGTGTCAGAGGTCCTCGGGAGTTTCGGGATGCCTGGAGGTTTGTGCCGAAAACCCTGGAGGTTTGTGCTGGGAGGATTCCTTGTGATGCTAGTTGGGATGCGAGATGCCCGGAGGTTTGTGCCGGAGGCTCCTCGCGACGCCAGGTTGGGTTCGAGCGATAAATTGAGGGATGCAAACATTGGTCCCTGTAAGAAAAACAATGAGATCCTTGTGAAAGATATATATTGAAATTGAATAATGTGCATGGATATATGCATATAGCATGATGCATGATCTACTTATAAGAGTGAATTGATGTTATTTGACATTAAGAATACGATCATGAAGGCTTGAATGGATCTCATGGGGATGTATACATGATTGTATAAATGATGTGAATCATGCGTATGTATGTACATATGACATAGGATGAACCTCATGGAAATACAAGTATGACTGCATGGTGGTATGCGCACGACCGTATGGTGATGTATGCTCAATAGCATGGATAATATGTGCTTTACTCGTGATATCTTGATTGTTTTGCCTGATGCATTGTGTAGTCTGATGGATATTTACTATTGAGTGGTTGTATTCACCCCTTTAGGGACCAACATTTCAAATTGAGCTATGCCTCTAGCATCTGTCACGTGTGGTACATTTTATGGATTACCGTTTGATGTCGAGGTCGAGTGCATGGAGCACCTTTGCTTCGGTGTTCATGGTTTGGTTTTTATTTGCCTCCGTGTTTTGGTCATGTACGACGTGGGCTTGCCTGATGGCCCTGTAGTACAAGAGTTTTTGTCTGTCCATGTTCACCGAGATGGGAGGATGATGGGGATGCTGCCGCCACTATCGGCCGATGCACCAGGATGGGTGTGATAGGAGCATGTGACTGATGGAGGTGGCCACCTTTTTTTAGGATGGCCGACACTAGCTGATGGATAGATGTACATGTTTGATGTATAGTCAAGTTCTTTTTGAGTTTAACCGAGCTTAGTTATAGTCTTGGCCCTTTTGTCATACCGACTTGTGAAATCCATCTTAGTATGTAAATAAAAGTGATCCGACCCTAAGATGCATATATATATATATATATATATATATATATATATATATATATATGTGAAAGTTTGTAGTTGGTGTGTATTGCATTGTATTGTTTGGTTGTGTATGGGTTAGGGAGATGATAAATATGCTTCCGTTATATGATCTGCGCTGGGACCAATTGAGATGGTACGAACCCCCAAGATTTATAAACCTGCTACAATTGAAATGGTATCAAAGTGGAATGTTATTAGGACAAGTAAAAAGGTAAGTAGGTAAGCGACCTGTGGTGACCCAAGCGAATCGGGGGCCATGTCGAGGGGTGCCACAGCGTCCCATAGGTTTGCTGTGTTCCACTTTCACTTGTTGGCAAGTCAAACATTGAAAGACATGCTTAGCTATATCCGTTTTCATGCCATTCCACCAATACTATTGGCGTAAATTCCGATACATCTTTGTACTACCCGGATGAATACTATAGTTACTCCTATGTGCTTCCGACAAAATTTCTCTCCTTAATTCTCCTTGGTTGGGAACACATAGTCGTCCTAGGCATCTTACTATTCCATCCTCATGGACTTGGAATTCTGGTCTTTTTCCTAAAGACACTTCGTTTCTTAAGTTTACAATTTTCGAGTCGGATTCTTGCAGAGTTCTAATTTTCTAGATAAATTTCTGGTTAAATTCATAATGCGGTAAGCATACCAATGAGGTAGTCCATTTCCAGCTTAAATTTTGAATTTGCCATTGTCTTCAACAAATTCCATTATGTTGCTCTTACACTGGCCATGTCTATAGCCAACTCATAACTAAGAGCATTTGCCACTTTATTTGCCTTCCCTGGATGGTACCTATGTGGCACCCCCTGACGGCCCCCAATCTGTTGGGGTTGCCATAGTGCGCTTACCTTTCTCTTGTCCTGATAATATATCACTCTAATACCACAGTGCGCTTACCTTTCTCTTGGTCCCTGTGTAGTTTATATAGCGGAAGCATATTCAACCTCTCCCTATCCCAAATTCAGAAACAATGCACACCAACTAAACTTTTATAAGATAAAGCCGAACACTTTTATTTACATAAGCTTGATAGACATCATCAGTCGGTACATCAAAATTTACCATGGTTTTCTATACCCGGCTTCATAACAAAAGATAACCCAACCTCCCTTTGACTTTCCTTTCCATGTAGTCCTATACAAAAGTCTATCAGTCAGTGTCGACGGTCCAAAAATGATTAATCTACTACCCATCCCTCTTAGTCACACCCAGCTCAGTCCGTCAGCTGGCGGCGGTGACAACATCCCTAACATGATCCCACCACGGCGGACGTGCACAGACAGAAACTCCTTAATGACTAGGTCGATGAGCAAACGAATGTCATACATGACTAGAACCCACACTCGAATAAAGACCAATCCTCGTATATCAGGATGAGGATGCTCCGTACACTCACACTCAACATCAGCCGGTATACCATAGAATGTGCCGGGGGTGACTGGTAGCAGAGGCATATCTCCTAGTCTGAAATGTTAGTCCCCAAACGGAGTGAGTACAATCACTCAACAGTAAAAGATTTATTAAGTTATATCACGCAGCACCATCAATATCCAAATTCATGCAGGATAGACAAAAACAGGTAGTTAAAGGATAAGCATGGATCAAAATCATGAAGTTCTTCAATGCAATGGCATATGCAGTTTCAAAGGATCAAAATACTTCATGTCTAGTTACACAAGTCCCGATCATAGGGCCAAACTGTAATGACATGTCCCATTCCATACCATATAATTTAGTCCCATAACCAGACCACACTCACACTTAATATAATCATCAGAATTAATCATTCAAATGGTTTTATCCCCCCAGAGGGCCAATGTTCTTATTTCACTATGGTTAGACCCTTAAGTTCTTATTCCAACCCAAAAACCGAAATCCATAGAACATACTCTGTTTTTGCTTAGTTTCTTAGTCCAGCTTCATCTCATTCATCTAAAACCAACATGCAGCTGAAAATTCTGCATTTTCTCACATCTACCAGCACTTCACTAGATAATTACAGCATGCAAAACATAGATCAATGAACTTTCACTTGCCTCGAGCTTTTCTACTTGGTTACCAGCAAAAACAGGGCCTCGGGGGTCTCGGCTTGGCTCAACGGCGAGGGAGACCGGCGGTGACGACGGTGGCAGCTTGATCATGGGCACGAACGGAGGGCGGTCTTCCTTCTCTACCCTCACTCGCTCATACCGCTTGCTGCTCACTTGAACTCTCTCTCTGTTTCGCTCGCTCACCCTCTACTCACTCTCGGTTTCTCTCTCTCTCTCTCTCTCTCTCTCTCTCTCTCTCTCTCGGCTAATCCGCCCCTTTTGCTCTTGCTTAATTGATTAATTAATTTCTTGCATGCAGGTGATCCGGTGGTTTCAAGGGAGAGGCAAGTGGAGAGTGGCGTGGCAACAATGGCCCCCACCCCCTTTCCGGTTTCTCCTCTCCTTAGTCGACAATTAAGGGGGGTTTTCTTGGGCTTTTTGGGCCTGAAATTTGTGGCTGAAAAGTCCAAATTAAATGGCCCATAATCTTCAAAATAAGCCCATAATTTCTATACAATTATTAAGCATTTGATTTCCACAGAAATCAATTTGATATTCCCATAGTCAATTTGCTTCATATACAAGGATATAACCGAAGTTCTTGTGTGGAGAAGGGATTTCGATCAAGCGACATGGTGGCAAAATTTCTTTTCCTTACTTGTCGAATCGCACCAAGAAAGGACGTTCATGATCCTCATGCTCAATCCAACTCCTCAATATTTTGTCCTTAAATTCAGCATGGGTGTTCCTCATGCATGGCCGAATTCCATTCCTTCGGTTCTTAGAAAAAAAAACTAATATCAGTTGATCAAAGTCCAAAGATTTTCTCTTGTTGCACGGTTGATTGGTCCATTGCTAAACATATCATATCAATCCAATATATAAAAAAATACGAATCAACGCCCGTAAATGATATCAATGCCATAGTTCAAAGATACTTCCGTCAATTGGTCATGACTGTCACATATCCGAGGGTCGTTGAAATTCTCGGATGCCACAACCTTATTTCACAATCATAGTCCTTTAAAAACTCCATCCATCTGCTCTGTCTCATGTTCAGTTCCTTTTGCAAAAACAATTATTTCAAACTCTTATGATCTGTATAGATTTTCAAATTTATCTCCATATAGATAGTGTCTCCATATCTTCAATGCAAAGATTATAACCGCCAATTCTAAATCATGAGTTGGGTAGTTCGCTTCATAGGGTTTCAATTGTCTCGATGCATAGGCTATGACCTTGCCGTGCTACATTAGAACGAATCCTAGTCCTTTGTGAGACGCATCAATATACATCAAAAACCCATCAGATTTAGATGGTATAGCTAGGATTAGAGCCATGGTCAATTTTCTTTTAAGTTCCTAGAAGCTCCTTTCACACTTTCCATTCCATTCAAACTTTACATTCTACCTAGTCAATCTTGTGACATCTCAAATTTTCAATTCTATTTTCAATTAAATTAAATCGAGCCTTTCATCGACATGCCTATAGTGCTATTCTCAAAGCTGATCACTCCTGAGATAACTAGACTATCTAAGGAAGTCATTAAAGAATTTTAATGCAGTAGACTTGGGAATTCGACCATGAATCGATTACTCGACCGTGCTCATTTGTAGAGATCATTACGACACAGTTAAAAGTCAATTAGAGGTCAGAAATAGGTCGGTTTGACAAAAATGTGTGGCTAAACGTGCGTGATTCCACTACATTACAAAATTTTCGCCGATTGGCACTAGACTGATTTTTTTTATCGTTTTGGTACCCTGTGTCCATATTTGAAACCTCGAGATTTTCACGACAACCAAGAGTCACCAATGTGTTGAAGAGGTTCATTCTGGCTTGAAAAAAATCGACCACGGGTCATTTGCACTAAATTTTTTTGAAAGCAACTTGGTAGCCTAGGTCACGCTAAAATCGTGCTAGATTGAAATTAACCGCAAATTCAAATCAGATTTCAGAAATTGAAAGTTTGGTCATGTCATAAGTCATTTTAGGAATGTCGACTTAGTCTCTGAAGATTTTTCTTTAAATCGAGGTTTTGGCAGAAAAAGTCGCATAGGACCGTTTTCGACCGGGAAAATCAGAGGACTATTTTTTATCGTGAAATTAGGATGCAAGTAGGATCTATTGGCGAGGAAAAATGCCAAACTGCCAATGCCACCGCTTCAGCCGCCGCTACCACAGCTGCCACTAATGCCGCCGTAGATGTTACTGTTGCTGCCGTCACACCTGCTGAGGTTTCACCAAGGAATATGGTTGCTGAGAGACCGATAAATAAGTTGGTGGAACAATTTCTGAGATTGAACCCACCAAAGTTTTCTAGGGCAGGGGACCCTGAGGCCGTAGCCTTATGGATTGAAGGCTTGGAGAAAGCCTTTGCACTTCTGATGTGCACATAGACGGAGAAGGTAGTCCTTGCAACCTACTAGCTATATGGAATTGCGAGTACGTGGAGGAGAACCACCCAAGGAACAATATTCCCTAAAGGTGTAGCCCCGAAGTGGAATGCCTTTGTTGAGGTGTTCAAAAGTAAAAAACAAATTTTGAGGCTACGAGAGAATTGAAGATGGTAGAATTCCAGCGCCTTCGCCAAGGCTCAATGACTATGGATCAATATGAGGTGAAGTTTGCTGAACTATCGCAATACACTCCTGAATTGGTTGAGAATCCAGCAAATCGAGTTAGGAGATTTAGAGATGAACTCAGGTCGGAGTTGAGGAGTCCATTGATATTGCTCGATCTAAGGAATTATTATAATGACCTGTACGAGAGGGTCCAAATGATCAAGAGAGATTATAATGAAAGAGTCGCCACATCTGGATCGTGGTTTGGATCTACTCGAGATGGGAATCGATATGGGAAGAAGCCCATGATCGGAGGAAGATTCCAAATCCCACGCAATAGGAAGGGTGGAGTTGGTAAGGCAAGGCCAAACCAAAATGGTATGTGTCGCTTTTGTGGAAGGCGACATGGTACAACTCCATGCCCTCAAAGACTGGGCATTTGTTTCGAATGTGGCTAATAGGGTCACATGGCTAGGGATTGTCCTAAAAGACTGAGAGGGCAACAAAAGTTACCACCGCCACCACCGATGGGTCAGATTAGAGGGTACGCATCGTAGAACGCACCGTAGGGTGGGTAGATCAGACTGCTAGCTCAAGGGACAGTTTATACCATCACTAGAGGTCAGGCAAAGGATGAACCTGATGTGATTATAGGTACAGTATTACTGAATGACCATGTTGCTTATGCTTTATTTGACCATAGAGCTACTCATTCTTTTATTGCCGAGTAATATGTTAAGTTGATAGGATTAAGTCCTAAGTTGCTGGAGTAAGTGGTTAGCATATTTACATCACTAATGGATACAGTGTCGTCTGTATTGGGTTGTTTTGGTTGCAAGTTAGCGATTGGTGAGTGAGAGGGGAGGATAGACTTGTTACTCTTAGCCATGTATGACTTTGATTTGATAATTGGCATGGACTGGCTCACCAAGCAACGAGCTAAGATGGACTGTTATTATAAAGCGATTTAGTTTGACCCATTAGAGGGTGAGAGTTTTGTGTTTGTTAGAAGTCAAGGAAAACCCTCGATTACATTGATCTCGTTACTTTAAGTAACCCGTTTGTTACATGAGGGTTGTCAGAGTTACCTGGCGACTGTCGTGGATACGATAGTTGAGGAGCTGAAGATCGAAGATATCTCAATGGTGCAAGAATTTCCAAACGTATTTCCAAAAGAATTGCTAGGCTTACCGCAAGGGAGAAAGATCGAGTTTGTAATTGAGTTAGCACTTAAGACAAAGCCAATCTCTAAGGCTCCTTGGCGGATGGTGTTGTCCAAGTTGAAAGAACTGAAGGTGTAGATGCAAGAGTTGTTGGATACGGGATTCATATGTAACATGGGAGCACTAGTCCTATTTGTGAAGAAAAAAGATGGTTCGTTGTGTCTGTGCATCGACTATTGTCAACTCAATTAGGTAATGATCAAGAATAAGTATCCACTCCCGAGGATCGACGGCTTGTTTGATCACTTACAAAGGGCGTCGATATTTTCAAAGATCGACTTAAGGACAGGATATCATGAGCTGAGGATCAAGAAAGAGGACATTTCGAAGTCAGCATTTCGTACTCGATACAATCATTACGAGTTCATTGTGATGCCATTCGGGTTGACGATTACTCCAGCTACATTTATGGATCTAATGAACCAAGTCTTCAAAGAATATCTAGATTAGTTTGTGATCATGTTCATCGATGATATTCTAGTGTATTCGAGGAGTGATGAAGAGCATGAAAGTCATATGAGAATGGTACTACAGACTCTAAGGATCCATGAGCTATACACCAAGTTCAGCAACTGTGAGTTTTGGTTGACTCGTGTTGCTTTCTTAGGTTACATGATTTCAGGCAAAGGAATCTCCGTGGACCAGTCCAATATTGAAGCAATGATCAACTGGCCAAGACAGACTACCGTAACAGAGATCAGAAGTTTTCTATGTTTGGCAAGTTACTACAAATGGTTCGTGGAAGGATTCTTAGCATTAGCGTCGCCGTTGACTCGACTCCTAAAGAAAGAAGAAAATTTGTGTGGACAGAAAAGTGCGAGTGTAGTTTCCAAGAGCTAAAGCAGAAGCTGACCACCGCACCTGTGCTGACCATTTCCATATGCTCCTAGAGGATATGAGATCTATAGTGACGCGTTGTTCAGAGGACTGAGTTGCATGTTGATACAACATGGTAGGGTTGTTGCTTACGCCTCCTGTTAATTGAGACCTCACGAGCATAACTACCCAACGCATGACTTAGAACTGTAACACCCCGAACCCTTCGCAGGTCGTTACCAGCGCCGATGTTACATCTTTTACCATCTCTATCTCTTGGCTAAATTAAGCCTTGCCAGATTACAGACATTTTTTTTTTTTTTTTTAAAACGGTCCCATGCGCGACTCATAGCGGAAGCAAATAAATATCACCATCTATCTCCCCACTAACCCATGATACAAATACACACCGACTAAACACCACGATTTTATAAACAGTGTTGACGCTTTGCTTACATACATACATATAGCGAGATGGGGTTTTTCCTCGGGTCGGTACAAAAGAAACAGAAAAGGGTAAGGATTCTGCCATGTCCTTCCTAAAATCTCAAAAAGGAACTCCGACCTCTAACATCATATGAGCACAAAAACCCTCCCATCACGAGCGTCAACTATCTATACCAAAAAGCGGTCTAGCTCCTACTCCTCGCGTGCGATCTCACACCCATCCCGGTGCGTCAGGTGGTGGCGGCGGCAGCATCCCCCGCATCACCATCCATCCCGTCGTACGTGCACGGACAAAAACTCTTGTATGACGGGGCCCCCGGCCAGGCCGATATCATACATGACTAAGCATCGTACTCGGATAAAAGTCAATCCGGGTACCGAGGGACATCTATCTCGGTCATCTCCACCTCGACGTCAGACAGAATACCGTAAAACACGCCACGCGAAACAGCAGGCAGCGGCATAGTGCTAATCTGAAATGTTATCCCCAAAAGGGGTGAGTACAACCACTCAGCAGATAGGGAAATCCAATAACAACTCAGTGCACCATGCATACCATCATACAATTCAGGCATCACTTACCTTTTTGATGACAAGCGTATTCATGCATCATCATAGCATACATATCATCATTAACCATGCATCACCATGCATATCACATCATATCATCATTATATCATATCATCACTGGCCATGCATCACCATGCATATCACATCATCATTAACCATGCATCACCATGCATATCACATCATATCATCATTGGCCATGCATCACCATGCATATCACATCATCATTAACCATGCATCACCATGCATATCACATCATATCATCATTGGCCATGCATCACCATGCATATCACATCATCATTAACCATGCATCACCATGCATATCACATCATATCATCATTGGCCATGCATCACCATGCATATCACATCATCATTAGCCATGCATCACAATGCATATCACATCATAACATCTTTGGCCATGCATCACCATGCATATCATATCATCATTTTCCATGCATCACCATGCATATCACATCATCATTAGCCATGCATCACCATGCATATCACATCATATTATCATTTGCATCGCCTCTCATTGCATATCACATCATCATTAGCCATGCATCACCATGCATATCACATCATATCATCATTGGCCATGCATCACCATGCATATCACATCATCATTAACCATGCATCACCATGCATATCACATCATAGATCAATTTCCATTTTTATTTATCAATTGATCCCCACATTATCTTTTCTCAAATCATCAAATTCACCATCATCACCATCCCTTGGAGGCGAAAACCTCCGACACATTATCAATCCTTCGGGCGAAAACCTCCGACGATTCCATGATCAATTTGATCATCACCCTTCGAGGCGAAAACCTCCGACAGGGTTCCCAGCATTCCAGCCATCTCATGGCCACTGGGCTTCCGGCCCCCCACATTCCGGGCATCTCGCACCTCAACTAGCATCACGAGGAACCTCCCTTCGGGCAGAAACCTCCGACAGGGACTTCCGGTCTTTACCCTTCTAACCGGGGATCTCGCACCCTAATCCTGGCATCGCGAGTCACTCCCTTCGGCATGTAAACCTCCGAGATACAACTTCCGGCCCCCCCCCACATTCCGGGCATCCCGAAACTCCCGGGAATCTCTCGGAATTATGCCACCGAGCCACCAGACAACATCCTCCACCACAACCTCTTACTCACATACCATTTTCCACTTTTTATCATCCTTTTCATCTTGTTATTTCATGGCATATGATTTACATACATGCATCACAATTTATGATCATTCACACATCAATGCCATATAACAATACATCATAATTCATGATCATACATGCATCAATGTCATATAGCAATGCATCATAATTCATGATCATTCATACATCAGTGCCATATAACAATACATCATAATTCATGATCATACATGCATCAATGTCATATAGCAATGCATCATAATTCCATAGGACTCATGGCCAATAAAATAATCCACCTTTTATTTTTTTATTATTTTTTTATTTTTTTATTATTATATTATTATATTATTATTTTATTTATTTTCATAAATAAATATTATATTTAATATTTATGATTTTCCAAAGATCATAATCTTCAATCAATCCTTAAACAAACAATTAGAATCAGATTTCACATAAAATCCATGGCTAATTCGCATTTTACATAATTTCCCAAATTTCCACAAAATACACACAACATTCGGATCACGGCCAGATTGCACAGTTTTCGAATTAATTCAATTAAAATACTCATATGACCTCTGAAAATTCCAAAATTTTACAGGATGATAGCCAACACATTTTCGTGCATTTTTCATGAAGAACTCTTAGCCAAATTCTTTATAGATTAATTTATATAACTCCACGAAGCTTCTGGAACCTCTACCGTTTCGTCCAGAACGTACATCACCGAAAAACTTAGGTTTGACCCATCAAATCTCTTTCGTTTCTCCTGAAATTTAAGTATGTTATATATCAATGTATCCTTTACAATCTTCATGAAGGGATCTAGGTCAAATAACCAGATTATGGTCACCATTTTAACCCATGAAGTCTCGGGTATCTCGGTTCACTTCAACAGAACCATCCGTCTCAAAGATCTAGCCGATTCACCAAGTTATACTTGTTCTTTTTGCCTCATTTTCGAGTATGTTGTAGCTTAGGGTGTTTCCTACAACTTTCAAGAAGACAACAAGGTGAGATCTCCAACAGAAATCGACATGCAACCAAGAAATCAACAAAAGGTCAGTGAAAATTTCGTAGATCTAAGTCTCCGTATAACAGAGCTTTTGACCCCTCATATCACCTTCGTTTTCCATGAAATTCGAGTATGTCATACTAAAATATGTTAGCTTCAACTTTCATGAAGACACCTTAGCCAAAATCACACTCCAAATACACATGCAAGCTCGAATAAGATACTGTCTACCACCAACCGAACGAAAACAGCCACATAACATGAACACATTCAACCCTTACTTCGGTACTTCGCCCAAATCACCCCTCAAACCGAACATGCAACCATCAAACAACATGCAAGAGAAGTAAAGGAACCCCCACTTGCCTCAAAGAAGAACACACAGCAACACACGGCGGCGTAGGACGGTCGGACAAGGCGGCGACGGCGAGACACGGCGGCGGCAACTCTCGGCTCCACCTCCTCCCTCTCGGCCTCTCCTCCGCTCAAGCTCTCTCTCGCACACTCTCTCGGCCAAAATGAAGAAAACGGCCACTCTCTCTCTTCCCTCTCTCTTTTTATATCCCCATCTTCTCATGATTAGCAATCATGAGATTGCCTACAATCCCACCAATGCATGCCATTCCTTTATGCCACTTGTCACACTAATTTTTGAATTGATTTGGGTTAATGGGCTTGGGCTTGGGCTTAGGCCCAACCGGCCATTCCCCCTTGGGCTGGTCGAAAATCCTTCTTGGGCCCAATGGGCCAACTAGCTTGGCCCACCAAGCTTTAGGCTAATGGGCCCAAGGCCCATTTCGAAAATAACCCTATTTTCCTCTTTCTTTTTCTTTTTTTTTTGAATTCCTTTTAATTAATATTTCTAAATTCAAATTTCATCTTGGCCAAGTCTTGGGATATTTTAATTATTGAAATTTAAATCATATGGCCAAGCATTTAAATTTAAATTTCCACAACACAAGCAAAATTCATCAAATTAAAAGACAAATTGGCTAAAGCATAAGCCATAAAATTCTATCACCTAATTAAAGACATTTAACACACCTTAAGGCTCGGCTTTGAATTTCCGGGATGCCACAATTCTCCCCTCCTTAGAGAATTTCGTCCTCGAAATTCAAGCACTACTCGCGCCTTCTTGAAATAAATAAGGGTACTTTTCCCTCATCTGATCCTCACTTTCCCATGTGGCTTCCTCCACATCATGATGTCGCCATAACACCTTAACCAATGGGATCTTTTTGGTCCTAAGAATTTGCTCCTTTCGATCTAGTATCTGCACAGGCTCTTCACTATACCTTACTTTCTCATCCATTTTGATGGCTTCATGATCGAGTATGTGACCAGGATCCGGCTGGTACTTCCTCAACATCGATACATGAAACACATCGTGCAGATTTCCTAACTTAGGAGGTAACGCTAAACGATAAGCCACGTCACCTATCCTCTCCAGAATTTGAAAAGGTCCAACAAATCTAGGGCTTAACTTACCCTTCTTCCCAAATCGAGATATTCCTTTCATTGGAGATACCTTAAGGAATACATGGTCTCCTACACCAAATTCCAAAGGCCTCCTACGTCTATCAGCGTAATCTTTCTGTCTACTCTGAGCTGTTCTAAGCCTTTCCCTGATAATATCGACAGCCTCAGCGGTAACTTGTACTAATTCAGGTCCTATCAACTTCCTTTCTCCTACTTCATTCCAACAAACAGGAGTCCTACATCTCCTTCCATATAATGCTTCATAAGGTGACATGCCTATACTCTTCTGAAAGCTATTGTTATAGGCGAATTCTATCAAATGCAATCTTTCATCCCAATTTCCCTTGAAATCAATTGCACAAGCCCTTAACATATCCTCTAATATCTGGATTACTCTTTCTGATTGACCATCTGTCTGGGGATGAAAAGCTGTACTAAACTGAAGCTTAGACCCTAATGCAATTTGAAGACTTTTCCAAAAGTTCGAAGTGAACCTCGAATCTCGATCTGAAGTAATGGTCACTGGAACACCATGTAAGCGTACCACTTGACTTACATACATGTCCGCATACTTATCCATTGGGTAATCCATGCGAATCGCTAAGAAATGTGCCGACTTAGTCAAATGATCCACTATAACCCAAATTGAATCGTGACTACTTGATGTCCTTGGCAATCCTTGCACAAAGTCCATCGTTATATGTTCCCATTTCCATTCAGGAATGTCTAATGGTCTCAAAAGTCCTGCGGGTTTACGATGCTCCGCTTTTACTTGCTGGCACGTCAAACATTGAGAAACATACTTAGCCGTATCTACCTTCATACCATTCCACCAAAATTCCTGACGCAAATTTTTGTACATCTTTGTACTTCCTGGGTGGATACTATAATTACTCTTATGTGCCTCCGACAGAATTTCCTTTCTTAATTCCTCATTGCCGGGAACACAAAGTTGTCCTTGACATCTCACTATTCCATCATCAGAGATCTGAAATTCTAATCTTTTCCCTAAAGATACAGCATCTTTCACTTTCAAAATCTCTGGGTCAGATTCTTGCAGAATTTTAATTTTACGGATAATCTCTGGCTCAATCCTTAATGCACTAAGCATACCAGTAAGACAATCCACTTCCAATTTAAATTCAGAATTTGCTACAGATTCTAACAATTTCCATTCCGCCATCCTCAAACTAGCTATTTCTGCAGCCGACTTTCGACTAAGAGCATCTGCTACTCTATTCGCTTTTCCTGGATGATATCTTATCTCACAGTCATAATCTTTCAACAACTCCATCCACCTCCTTTGTCTCATGTTCAACTCCTTTTGTGAGAACAGATACTTCAAACTCTTATGATCCGTGTAAATCTCAAACTTTTCCCCATACAAATAGTGTCTCCATATCTTCAAGGCAAACACTATAGCTGCTAGCTCTAAATCATGCGACGGGTAATTCAGCTCATGAGGTTTCAATTGTCTGGATGCATAGGCTACAACTTTGCCATGCTGCATCAACACACATCCTAATCCTTTGTGAGATGCATCACTATACACCGTGAATCCATCGTGTCCAAGGGTATAGTCGAATTGGAGCTGAAGTCAATTTCCTTTTGAGCTCTTGGAAAACTCCTTTCACATTCTCCATTCCACTCAAATTTCACATTCTTTCGGGTCAACTTAGTTAAAGGTCCTGCTAATCTTGAAAATCCTTCAATGAATCTCCTATAATAACCAGCCAATCCTAAGAAACTTCGTATTTCAGTAGGCGTCGTCGGTCTCGGCCAATTCACTACCATTTCAACTTTTGCCGGGTCTACTGCAATTCCTTTTCCTGACACCACATGTCCTAAAAATACTATCCGATCCAACCAGAATTCACACTTACTAAACTTAGCATACAACTTATGCTCTCTCAGAGTCTGCAAAACTACTCTCAAATGCTGCTCATGCTCTTTAGGCCCTTTTGAATACACCAAAATATCATCAATAAACACAATCACAAATTGGTCTAAATAAGGCTGAAATATTCTATTCATCAAATCCATAAATGCAGCAGGGGTGTTAGTCAATCCAAATGGCATAACAAGGAACTCATAGTGTCCATAACGAGTTCTAAACGCAGTCTTAGGAATGTCCTCCTTTTTAATTCTCAACTGATGATATCCCGATCTCAAATCAATCTTAGAAAAGACCGAACTTCCCTGAAGTTGATCAAATAAATCATCAATTCTAGGCAAAGGATATTTATTCTTAATGGTCACTTGATTCAACTGCCTATAGTCAATACACAAGCGCATTGACCCATCCTTCTTTTTCACAAACAAGACCGGTGCACCCCAAGGTGAAGCACTTGGTCTAATAAATCCCTTATCAAGCAATTCTTGCAGTTGCACTTTCAATTCCTTCAATTCAACTAAAGCCATCCTATATGGAGCTTTTGATATTGGTCCTATTCCAGGCATTAATTCAATTTCAAATTCAATCTCCCGCTCTGGCGGCAATCCAGGCAATTCCTCAGGAAATACATCTTGAAATTCGTTAACTACACGAACTTCCTCGAGATTAGGCTCCTCCCTTGCATAATCTCTAACTATGGCTAGGTACCCTTGACATCCTTCGTCAAGTAACTCACAAGCTTCTACTGCCGAAATAAGAGCTACAGGAAAATGGGTCTGACCTCCTAGAAATTCACAACTAGACTGATCAGGTAAAACAAATTGCACCACTCTTCTATAACAATCCATTCTAGCTCGATACTTACGAAGCCAGTCCATTCCTATAATAACATCAAAATCATACATAGCCATTACAACCAAGTCTATTTCCATATCCTTTCCTCCCATCGAGATCTTACAATTTTCTCACACCAATGTAGACAATACCATATCCTTTAAAGGCGTGGAAACACAAAGAGGCGTCTCAAGCGGCATAACTTCTATCTTATTCAAACATCTATATCTTTCAGACACAAACGAATGCGTTGCACCCGTGTCAAACAATGCATATGCCTTTTCGCCATTAATAAGAATCGTACCTGAGATAACATTCTTGGAAGCTTCCGCTTCCTCCTGGGTAATCGCATACACCCTTCCTTGAGCAGGTGGTCTCTGAGGATTTCCTTGCGGATTTGACCTAACAGCACTCTGATATCCCTGTCGCACTGAGCCAACACTCACTTGCGACCTCTCTCGCGGGCAATTCCTCCTAAGATGTCCCACTTGTCCACAGCCAAAACATTTCTGCTGTCCAGGCTGATAGGGTGCTTTCCCTATGTTCAGACCACTCCTTGCTCCTCCAAAATTTCCAAAATTTCCCTTCTTCTTCACATTCCAGGTCTGACCTTGACCAGAATAAGGTCTCTTCCCCTTTTTCACATCACTAAAATTCAACGGTTTCTTAAATTTCGACATTTCCCTCAACAGCTCCTGCTCCACTAACTGCGCCCTTTCATAAATCTCATTATAATCTCTTATGTTCAAAGGCACCAACTGCTTTCTAATGTCAGTCCTCAGCCCTTTCAGGAATCTCTTAGCCTTCTCCTCCTGATCCTCAATCAATCTAGGAGCATATCTAGACAATTCAGAAAATCTAGCCTCATACTGATCTACAGTCAACCCCTTTTGTTCTAGCTGAACAAACTCAGTAATCTTCTTATCCTTAGCACAGTCAGAGAAATGCTTCCTATTAAAAGTTCTAACAAACTCTTCCCAGCTAACATCAGCACCTGGTGGAAAGATTATATCCTTCGAAGCTCTCCACCAAAACTTCGCATTTCCCTCCAATTGGTACTCTGCTAAGACTATTTTCTCAGCATTAGTGCAGTCCAACAGCCGGAAAATTCTTTCCATTCCATCAATCCATTGCTCTGCCTCCTCAGGACTTCCCATTCCATTAAACTTAAGTGGCTTCAGCTTCAAAAATTGCTCCACTAGTCCTTGAGTACAGCGTTCTGCTCCGGGCTGTTCTGCGCGCCTGCCTCTCCATCAGATTTCCAATATTGGCTAATGCCTGCAGGATATCTTCCATTCGGGGTTCAGCCCTTGCAGCAGAGGCTTCAGCCCTCGATGGATGAGCACTTCCAGCTCGCACCATGACTCTCCTGCAATTTCCAAGCATTGCCTCAGGAATAATCTGAGACTCACTGCCTCCACTCAAAGCAATTACTACCATCATATAAGTAACATATACATGTTACTGGCACTCAAAACAAACTACTGGGGATCTACGAGTGAATTCTCATCACCCGTTATTCAATTATTTCGTTTTAAATCCTATGGTGTGTATTGTCATCATGTTCCTCAATTCCAAATGAGGCTCCTTATCACTCCAAATGAACCATTCGCTCTGATACCAAAAAGGGCGGCTGTGACACCCCGAACCCTTCGCAGGTCGTCACCAGCGCCGGTGTTACATCTTTTACCATTTCTATCTCTTGGCTAAATTAAGCCTTGCCAGATTACAGGCATTTTTTTTTTTTAAAACGGTCCCATGCGCGACTCATAGCGGAAGCAAATAAATATCACCATCTATCTCCCCTCTATCCCATGATACAAATACACACCGACTAAACACCACGATTTTATAAACAGTGTTGACGCTTTGCTTACATACATACATATAGCGAGATGGGGTTTTTCCTCGGGTCGGTACAAAAGAAACATAAAAGGGTAAGGATTCTGCCATGTCCTTCCTAAAATCTCAAAAAGGAACTCCGACTTCTAACATCATATGAGCACAAAAACCCTCCCATCACGAGCGTCAACTATCTATACCAAAAAGCGGTCTAGCTCCTACTCCTCGCGTGCGATCTCACACCCATCCCGGTGCGTCAGGTGGTGGCGGCGGCAGCATCCCCGCATAGCACCATCTCGACGGACGTGCACGGACAAAAACTCTTGTATGACGGGGCCCCCGGCCCAGGCCCGATATCATACATGACTAAGCATCGTACTCGGATAAAAGTCAATCCGGGTACCGAGGGACAATCTATCTCGGTCATCTCCACCTCGACGTCGGACGGAATACCGTAAAACACGCCACGCGAAACAGCGAGCGGCATAGTGCTAATCTGAAATGTTATCCCCAAAAGGGGTGAGTACAACCACTCAGGCGGATAGGGAAATCCAATAACAACTCAAATGCACCATGCATACCATCATACAATTCAGGCATCACTTACCTTTTTGATGACAAGCGTATTCATGCATCATCATAGCATACATATCATCATTAACCATGCATCACCATGCATATCACATCATATCATCATTACCATGCATATCATCATCACATGCATATCACCATGCATATCACATCATCATTAACCATGCATCACCATGCATATCACATCATCTCATCATTAGCCATGCATCACCATGCATATCACATCATCATTAGCCATGCATCACCATGCATATCACATCATCTCATCATTAGCCATGCATCACCATGCATATCATCATCATTAACCATGCATCACCATGCATATCACATCATATCATCATTAGCCATGCATCACCATGCATATCACATCATCATTAGCCATGCATCACCATGCATATCACATCATATCATCATTTGCCATGCATCACCATGCATATCACATCATCATTAGCCATGCATCACCATGCATATCACATCATCATTAGCCATGCATCATTATCACATCATATCATCATTAACCATGCATCACCATGCATATCACATCATCATTAACCATGCATCACCATGCATATCACATCATAGATCAATTTCCATTTTTATTTATCAATTGATCCCCACATTATCTTTTCTCAAATCATCAAATTCACCATCATCACCATCCCTTCGGGCAGAAACCTCCGACAGGGTATCATTATCAATCCTTCGGGCAGAAACCTCCGACAGGATTCCATGATCAATTTGATCATCACCCTTCGGGCAGAAACCTCCGACAGGGTTCCCAGTATCCCAGCCATCTCATGGCCACTGGGCTTCCGGCCCCCCACATTCCGGGCATCTCGCACCTCAACTAGCATCACGAGGAACCTCTCTTCGGGCAGAAACCTCCGACAGGGCTTCCGGCCTTTACCCTTCAAACCAGGGATCTCGCACCCTAATCCTGGCATCGCGAGTCACTTCCGGGCATGTATCCGAGATACAACCGGACTTCCGGCCCCCCACATTCCGGGCATCCTGAAACTCCCAGGGAACCTCTGGAATTACGCCACCAGGCCACCAGACAACATCCTCCGCCACAACCTCTTACTCACATATCACTTTCCACTCTTATCATCCTTTTCATTTTATTATTTCATGGCATATGATTTACATACATGCATCACAATTCATGATCATTCATACATCAATGCCATATAACAATACATCATAATCCATGATCATACATGTATCAATGTCATATAGCAATGCATCATAATTCATGATCATTCATACATCAGTGCCATATAACAATACATCATAATTCATGATCATACATGCATCAATGTCATATAGCAATGCATCATAATTCCATAGGACTCATGGCCAATAAAATAATCCACCTCTTATTTTATTATTATTTTATTATTTTATTATTTTATTAATTTATTATTCATAAATAAATATTATATTTATTTATTTTCATAAATAAATATTATATTTAATATTTATGATTTTCCAAAAATCATAATCTTCACTCAATCCTTAAACAAACAATTAGAATCAGATTTCACATAAAATCCATGGCTAATTCGCATTTTACATAATTTCCCAAATTTCCACAAAATACACACAATATTCGGATCACGGCCAGATTGCACAGTTTCCGAATTAATTTAATTAAAATACTCATATGACCTCCGAAAATTTCCAAATTTTACAGGATGATAGACAACACATTTTCGTGCATTTTTCATGAAGGACTCTTAGCCAAATTCTTTATATATTAATTTATATAACTCCACGAAGCTTCTGGAACCTCTACCGTTTCGTCCAGAACGTACATCACCGAAAAACTTAGGTTTGGCCCATCAAATCTCTTTCGTTTCTCCTGAAATTTAAGTATGTTATGTAACAATGTGTCCTTTACAATCTTCATGAAGGGATCTAGGTCAAATAACCAGATTACGGTCACCATTTTAACCCATGAAGTCTCGGGTATCTCGGTTCACTTCAACAGAACCATCCGTCTCAAAGATCTAGCCGATTCACCAAGTTATGCTTGTTATTTTTGCCTCATTTTCGAGTATGTTGTAGCTTAGGGTGTTTCCTACAACTTTCGAGAATACAACAAGGTGAGATCTCTAACAGAAATCGACATGCAACCAAGAAATCAACAAAAGGTCAGTAGGAAATTCGCAGATCTAAGTCTCCGTATAACAGAGCTTTTGACCCCACATATCACCATCGTTTTCCATGAAATTCGAGTATGTCATACTACAAGATGTTAGCTTCAACTTCCATGAAGACACCGAAGCCAAAATCGCACTCCAAGTACACATGCAAGCTCGAATAAGATACTGTCTACCACCATCCGAACGAAAACAGTCACATAACATGAACACATTCAACCCTTACTTCGGTATTTCGCCCAAATCACCCCTCAAACCGAACATGCAACCATCAAACAACATGCAAGAGAAGTAAAGGAACCCCCACTTGCCTCAAAGATGAACCAACAGCAACACACGGCGGCGTAGGACGGTCGGACAAGGCGGCGACGGCGAGACACGGCGGCGGCAACTCTCGGCTCCACCTCCTCTCTCTCGGCCTCTCTCTCCGCTCAAGCTCTCTCTCGCACACTCTCTCGGCCAAAATGAAGAAAAACGGCCACTCTCTCTCTTCCCTCTCTTTTTATATCCCCATAGGCTCATCATTAGCAATCATGAGATTGCCTTGACCCCACCAATGCATGCATGCATTCCTTTATGCCACTTGTCACACTAATTTTTGAATTGATTTGGGTTAATGGGCTTGGGCTTAGGCCCAACCGGCCACTCCCCTTGGGCTGGTCGAAAATCCTTCTTGGGCCCAATGGGCCGACTAGCTTGGCCCACCAAGCTCTAGGCTAATGGGTCCAAGGCCCATTTCGAAAATAATCCCTTTTTCCTTTTTTTTTTTTTTTTTTGAATACCTTTTAATTAATATTTCCAAATTCAAATTTCATCTTGGCCAAAGTCTTGGGATATTTTAATTATTGAAATTTAAATCATATGGCCAAGCATTTAAATTTAAATTTCCACAACACAAGCAAAATTCATCAAATTAAAAGACAAATTGGCTAAAGCATAAGCCATAAAATTCTATCACCTAATTAAAGACATTTAACACACCTTAAGGCTCGGCTTTGAATTTCCGGGATGCCACAATTCTCCCCTCCTTAGAGAATTTCGTCCTCGAAATTCAAGCACTACTCGCGCCTTCTTGAAATAAATAAGGGTATTTTTCCCTCATCTGATCCTCACTTTCCCATGTGGCTTCCTCCACATCATGATGTCGCCATAACACCTTAACCAATGGGATCTTTTTGGTCCTAAGAATTTGCTCCTTTCGATCTAATATCTGCACAGGCTCTTCACTATACTTTACTTTCTCATCCATTTTGATGGCTTCATGATCGAGTATATGACCAGGATCCGGCTGGTACTTCCTCAACATCGATACATGAAACACATCGTGCAGATTTCCTAACTTAGGAGGTAACGCTAAACGATAAGCCACGTCACCTATCCTCTCCAGAATTTCAAAAGGTCCTACAAATCTAGGGCTTAACTTACCCTTCTTCCCAAATCGAGATATTCCTTTCATTGGAGATACCTTAAGGAATACATGGTCTCCTACACCAAATTCCAAAGGCCTCCTACGTCTATCAGCGTAATCTTTCTGTCTACTCTGAGCTGTTCTAAGCCTTTCCCTGATAATATCAACAGCCTCAGTGGTAACTTGTACCAGTTCAGGTCCTGTCAACTTCCTTTCTCCTACTTCATTCCAACAAACAGGAGTCCTACATCTCCTTCCATATAATGCTTCATAAGGTGACATACCTATACTCTTCTGAAAGCTATTATTATAGGCGAACTCTACCAAATGCAACCTTTCATCCCAATTTCCTTTGAAATCAATCACACAAGCTCTTAACATATCCTCTAATATCTGGATTACTCTTTCCGATTGACCATCTGTCTGAGGATGAAAAGCTGTACTAAACTGAAGCTTAGATCCTAATGCAACTTGAAGACTTTTCCAAAAATTCGAAGTAAACCTCGAATCTCGATCTGAAGTAATGGTCACTGGAACACCATGTAAGCGTACTACTTGACTTACATACATGTCCGCATACTTATCCATTGGGTAATCCATATGAATCGCTAAGAAATGTGCCGACTTAGTCAAACGATCCACTATAACCCAAATTGAATCGTGACTACTTGATGTCCTTGGCAATCCTTGCACAAAGTCCATCGTTATATGTTCCCATTTTCATTCAGGAATGTCTAATGGTCTCAAAAGTCCTGCGGGTTTTCGATGCTCTGCTTTTACTTGCTGGCATGTCAAACATTGAGAAACATACTTAGCCGTATCTGCCTTCATACCATTCCACCAAAATTGCTGATGCAAATTTCTGTACATCTTTGTACTACCTGGGTGGATACTATAATTATTCTTATGTGCCTCCGACAGAATTTCCTTTCTTAATTCCTCATTGTCGGGAACACAAAGTCGTCCTTGACATCTCACTATTCTATCATCAGAGATCTGAAATTCTGATCTTTCCCTTAAAGATACAGCATCTTTCACTTTCAAAATCTCTGGGTCAGATTCTTGCAGAATTTTAATTTTATGGATAATCTCTGGCTCAATCCTTAATGCACTAAGCATACCAGTAAGACAATCCACTTCCAATTTAAATTCGGAATTTGCTACAGATTCTAACAATTTCCATTCTGCCATCCTCAAACTAGCTATTTCTGCAGCCGACTTTCGACTAAGAGCATCTGCTACTCTATTCGCTTTTCCTGGATGATATCTTATCTCAAAGTCATAATCCTTCAACAACTCCATCCACCTCCTTTGTCTCATGTTCAACTCCTTTTGTGAGAACAGATACTTCAAACTCTTATGATCCGTATAGATCTCAAACTTTTCCCCATACAAATAGTGTCTCCATATCTTCAAGGCAAACACTATAGCTGCTAGCTCTAAATCATGCGTCAGGTAATTCAACTCATGAGGTTTCAATTGTCTGGATGCATAGGCTACAACCTTGCCATGCTGCATCAACACACATCCTAGTCCTTTGTGAGATGCATCACTATACACCGTGAATCCATCAGGTCCAGTAGGTATAGTCAGAATTGGAGCTGAAGTCAATTTCCTTTTGAGCTCCTGAAAACTCCTTTCACATTCTCCATTCCACTCAAATTTCACATTCTTTCGGGTCAACTTAGTTAAAGGTCCTGCTAATCTTGAAAATCCTTCAATGAATCTCCTATAATAACCAGCCAATCCTAAGAAACTTCGTATCTCAGTAGGTGTCGTCGGTCTCGGCCAATTCACTACCATTTCAACTTTTGCCGGGTCTACTGCAATTCCTTTTCCTGACACCACATGTCCTAAAAATACTATCCGATCCATCCAGAATTCACACTTACTAAACTTAGCATACAACTTATGCTCTCTCAGAGTCTGCAAAACTACTCTCAAATGCTGCTCATGCTCTTTAGGCCCTTTTGAATACACCAAAATATCATCAATAAAGACAATCACAAATTGGTCCAAGTAAGGCTGAAATATTCTATTCATCAAATCCATAAATGCAGCAGGGGCGTTAGTCAATCCAAATGGCATAACAAGGAACTCATAGTGTCCATAACGAGTTCTAAACGCAGTCTTAGGAATGTCCTCCTTTTTAATTCTTAACTGATGATATCCCGATCTCAAATCAACCTTAGAGAAAACCGAACTTCCCTGGAGTTGATCAAATAAATCATCAATTCTAGGCAAAGGATACTTATTCTTAATAGTCACCTGATTCAACTGCCTATAGTCAATACACAAGCGCATTGACCCATCCCTCTTTTTCACAAACAAGACCGGTGCACCCCAAGGTGAAGCACTTGGTCTAATAAATCCTTTATCAAGCAATTCTTGCAGTTGCACTTTCAACTCCTTCAATTCAACTAAAGCCATCCTATACGGGCTTTTGATATTGGTCCTATTCCAGGCATTAATTCAATTTCAAATTCAATCTCTCGCTCTGGCGGCAATCCAGGCAATTCCTCAGGAAATACATCTTGAAATTCGTTAACTACACGAACTTCCTTGAGATTAGGCTCCTCCCTTGCATAATCTCTAACTATAGCTAGGTACCCTTGACATCCTTCGTCAAGTAACTCACAAGCTTCTACTGCCGAAATAAGAGCTACAGGAAAATGGGTCTGACCTCCTAGAAATTCACAACTAGACTGATCAGGTAAAACAAATTGAACCACTCTTCTATGGCAATCCATTCTAGCCCGATACTTACGAAGCCAATCCATTCCTATAATAACATCAAAATCATACATAGCCATTACAACCAAGTCTATTTCCATGTCCTTTCCTCCCACTGAGATCTTACAATTTTCACACACCAATGTAGACAATACCATATCCTTTAAAGGCGTGGAAATACAAAGAGGCGTCTCAAGCGGCATAACTTCTATCTTATTCAAACATCTATATCTTTCAGACACAAACGAATGCGTTGCACCCGTATCAAACAATGCATATGCCTTCTCACCATTAATAAGAATCGTACTTGAGATAACATTCTTGGAAGCTTCCGCTTCCTCCTGGGTGATCGCATACACCTTTCCTTGCGCAGGTGGTCTCTGAGGATTTCCTTGCGGATTCGACCTAACAGCACTCTGATATCCCTGTCGCACTGAGCCAACACTCACTTGCGACCTCTCTTGTGGGCAATTCCTCCTAAGATGACCCACTTGTCCACAGCCAAAACATTTCTGCTGTCCAATCTGATAGGGTGCTTTCCCTATATTCAGACCACTCCTTGCTCCTCCAAAATTTCCAAAGTTACCCTTCTTCTTCACATTCCAGGTCTGACCTTGACCCGAATAAGGTCTCTTCTCTTTTCTCATATCACTAAAATTCAACGGCTTCTTAAACTCCGACCTTTCCCTCAACAGCTCCTGCTCCACTAACTGCGCCCTTTCATAAATCTCATTATAATCTCTTATGCTTAAAGGCACCAGTTGCTTTCTAATATCAACCCTTAGCCCTTTCAGGAATCTCTTAGCCTTCTCTTCCTAATCCTCAATCAATCTAAGAGCATATCTAGACAATTCAGAAAATCTAGCCTCATACCGATCTACAAATAATCCCTTTTGTTCTAGCTGAACAAATTCAGTAATCTTCCTATCCTTAGCACGGTCGAGAAATGCTTCCTATTAAAAGCTCTAACAAACTCCTCCCAGCTAACATCAGTACCTAGTGGAAAGATTATATCCTTCGAAGCTCTCCACCAAAACTTCGCATTTCCCTCCAATTGGTACTCTGCTAAGACTATTTTCTCAGCATTAGTGCAGTCTAACAGCCGGAAAATTCGTTCCATTCCATCAATCCATTGCTCTGCCTCCTCAGGACTTCCCATTCCATTAAACTTAAGTGGCTTCAGCTTTAAAAACTGCTCCACTAGTCCTTGAGTACGGCGTTCTGCTCCGGGTGTTCTGTTGCGCGCCGCCTCTCCATCAGATTTCCAATATTGGCTAATGCCTGCAGGATATCTTCCATTCGAGGTTCAGCCCTTGCAGCAGAGGCTTCAGCCCTCGATGGATGAGCACTTCCAGCTCGCACCATGACTCTCCTACAATTTCCAAGCATTGCCTCAGGAATAATCTGAGACTCACTGCCTCCACTCAAAGCAATTACTACTATCATATAAGTAACATATACATGTTACCGGAAATTCAAAACAGACTACTACTACTGGGATCTACGAGTGAATACCCATCACCCGTTATTCAATTATTTTGTTTTACATCCTATGGTGTGTATTGTCATCATGTTCCTCAATTCCAAATGAGGCTCCTTATCACTCCACTTATAACCATTCGCTCGATACCAAAAAGGGCGGCCGTAACACCCCGAACCCTTCGCAGGTCGTCACCAGCGCCGGTGTTACATCTTTTACCATCTCTATCTCTTGGCTAATTTAAGCCTTGCCAGATTACAGGCATTTTTTTTTTCTCTTTTAAAACGGTCCCATGCGCAACTCATAGCGGAAGCAAATTAAACATCTCCATCTCCCTTACTAACCCATGATACAAATACACACCAGCTAAACATCATGATTTCATAAATAACATTGACGCTTTGCTTACATACATACATATAGCGAGATGGGGTTTTTCCTCGGGTCGGTACAAAAAGAAACGAAAAAGGTAAGGACTCGCCATGTCCTACCTAAAATCTCAAAAAGAAACCTCGACCCCTAACATCACATGAACACAAACTCTCCCATCACCAGCGTCAACTATCTACATCAAAAAGCGATCTAGCTCCTACTCCTCGCGTGCGATCTCACACCCATCCCGGTGCGTCAGGTGGTGGCGGCGGCAGCATCCCTCGCATAGCACCATCTCGACGGACGTGCACGGACAAAAACTCTTGTATGACAGGGCCCCCAGCCAGGCCGATATCATACATGACTAAGCATCGTACTCGGATAAAAGTCAATCCGGGTACCGAGGGACAGTCTATCTCAGTCATCTCCACCTCGACGTCAGACGGAATACCGTAAAACACGCCACGCGAAACGGCGGCAGCGGCATAGTGCTAATCTGAAATGTTATCCCCAAAAGGGGTGAGTACAACCACTCGGCGGATAGGAAATCCAATAACAACTCAAATCGGTGCACCATGCATACCATCATACAATTCAGGCATCACTTACCTTTTTGATGACAAGCGTATTCATGCATCATCATAGCATACATATCATCATTAACCATGCATCACCATGCATATCACATCATATCATCATTAGCCATGCATCACCATGCATATCACATCATCATTAACCATGCATCACCATGCATATCACATCATCATTAACCATGCATCACCATGCATATCACATCATATCATCATTGGCCATGCATCACCATGCATATCACATCATCATTAACCATGCATCACCATGCATATCACATCATATCATCATTGGCCATGCATCACCATGCATATCACATCATCATTAACCATGCATCACCATGCATATCACATCATATCATCATTGGCCATGCATCACCATGCATATCACATCATCATTAGCCATGCATCACCATGCATATCACATCATATCATCATTGGCCATGCATCACCATGCATATCACATCATCATTAACCATGCATCACCATGCATATCACATCATCATTAGCCATGCATCACCATGCATATCACATCATATCATCATTGGCCATGCATCACCATGCATATCACATCATCATTAACCATGCATCACCATGCATATCACATCATATCATCATTGGCCATGCATCACCATGCATATCACATCATCATTAACCATGCATCACCATGCATATCACATCATATCATCATTGGCCATTTTTATTTATCAATTGATCCCCACATTATCTTTTCTCAAATCATCAAATTCACCATCATCCCTTCGGGCGACCTCCGATATCATTATCAATCCTTCGGGCGAAACCTCCGACAGATTCCATGATCAATTTGATCATCACCCTTCGGGCAGATCCTCCGACAGGGTTCCCAGCATTCCAGCCATCTCATGGCCACTGGGCTTCCGGCCCCCCACATTCCGGGCATCTCGCACCTCAACTAGCATCACGAGGAACCTCCCTTCGGGCAGAAACCTCCGACAGGGACTTCCGGTCTTTACCCTTCTAACCGGGGATCTCGCACCCTAATCCTGGCATCGCGAGTCACTCCCTTCGGGCAGAAACCTCCGACAGGGCTTCCGGCCCCCCACATTCCGGGCATCCTGAAACTCCCAGGGAATCTCTGGAATTACGCCACCAGGCCACCGACAACATCCTCCATCACAACCTCTTACTCACATACCATTTTCCACTTTTTATCATCCTTTTCATCTTGTTATTTCATGGCATATGATTTACATACATGCATCACAATTCATGATCATTCATACATCAATGCCATATAACAATACATCATGATTCATAATCATACATGCATCAATGCCATATAACCATACATCATAATTCATGATCATTCATACATCAATGCCATATAACAATACATCATAATTCATGATCATACATGCATCAATGTCATATAGCAATGCATCATAATTCCATAGGACTCATGGCCAATAAAATAATCCACCTTTTATTTTTTTATTTTTTTATTATTTCATTATTAATTTATTATTATATTATTATATTTATTTATTTTCATAAATAAATATTATATTTAATATTTATGATTTTCCAAAAATCATAATCTTCAATCAATCCTTAAACAAACAATTAGAATCAGATTTCACATAAAATCCATGGCTAATTCGCATTTTACATAATTTCCCAAATTTCCACAAAACACACACAACATTCGGATCACGGCCAGATTGCACAGTTTTCGAGTTAATTCAATTAAAATACTCATATGACCTCCGAAAATTCCCAAATTGTACAGGATGATAGCCAACACATTTTCGTGCATTTTTCATGAAGAACTCTTAGCCAAATTCTTTATAGATTAATTTATATAACTCCACGAAGCTTCTGGAACCTCTACCGTTTCGTCCAGAACGTACATCACCGAAAAACTTAGGTTTGACCCATCAAATCTCTTTCGTTTCTCCTGAAATTCGAGTATGTTATATATCAATGTATCCTTTACAATCTTCATGAAGGGATCTAGGTCAAATAACCAGATTATGGTCACCATTTTAACCCATGAAGTCTCGGGTGTCTCGGTTCACTTCAACAGAACCATCCGTCTCAAAGATCTAGCCGATTCACCAAGTTATACTTGTTATTTTTGCCTCATTTTCGAGTATGTTGTAGCTTAGGGTGTTTCCTACAACTTTAAAGAAGACAACAAAGTGAGATCTCAACAGAAATCAACATGCAACCAAGAAATCAACAAAAGGTCAGTAGAAAATTCGTAGATCTAAGTCTCCGTATAACAGAGCTTTTGACCCCTCATATCACCTTCGTTTTCCATGAAATTCGAGTATGTCATACTACAAGATATTAGCTTCAACTTTCATGAAGACACCGAAGCCAAAATCGCACTCCAAGTACACATGCAAGCTCGAATAAGATACTGTCTACCACCAACCGAACGAAAACAGCCACATAACATGAACACATTCAACCCTTACTTCGGTATTTCGCCCAAATCACCCCTCAAACCGAACATGCAACCATCAAACAACATGCAAGAGAAGTAAAGGAACCCCCACTTGCCTCAAAGAAGAACACACAGCAACACACGGCGGCGTAGGACGGTCGGACTAGGCGGCGACGGCGAGACACGGCGGCGGCAACTCTCGGCTCCACCTCCTCTCTCTCGGCCTCTCCTCCGCTCAAGCTCTCTCTCTCTCTCACACTCTCTCTCTCCCTCTCACTTCTCTTGGAAAAATGAAGCAAGAACCGGCCACTCTCTCTCCAAATCCCTCTTTTATACTCCCCTAGGCTCATCATAGGTAATGATTGATCCACCACACCTATGGCCAATGCATGCTCTTCCTTTATGCCACTTGTCACACTTCTATTTTTGATTTGTTTTGGGGTTGGGCTTGGGCTTCGGCACACCCGGCCACTCCCCTTGGGCTGGTCGAAAATCCTTCTTGGGCCCAATGGGCCGACTAGCTTGGCCCACCAAGCTTGAGGCTAATGGGTCCAAGGCCCATTTCGAATTTTGACCCCTTTTTCCTTTTTTTTTTTTTTTTGAATTCCTTTCTATAAATATTTCCAAATTCAAATTTCATCTTGGCCAAAGTCTTTGGGCATTTTAATTATTGAAATTTAAATCATATGGCCAAGCATTTAAATTTAAATTTCCACAACACAAGCAAAATTCATCAAATTAAAAGACAAATTGGCTAAAGCATAAGCCATAAAATTCTATCACCTAATTAAAGACATTTAACACACCTTAAGGCTCGGCTTTGAATTTCCGGGATGCCACACGTCTATCGTAATCTTTCTGTCTACTCTGAGCTGTTCTAAGCCTTTCCCTGATAATATCAACAGCCTCAGTGGTAACTTGTACCAGTTCAGGTCCTGTCAACTTCCTTTCTCCTACTTCATTCCAACAAACAGGAGTCCTACATCTCCTTCCGTATAATGCTTCATAAGGTGACATACCTATACTCTTCTGAAAGCTATTGTTATAGGCGAATTCCACCAAATGCAATCTTTCATCCCAATTTCCTTTGAAATCAATTACACAAGCTCTTAACATATCCTCTAATATCTGGATTACTCTTTCCGATTGACCATCTGTCTGGGGATGAAAAGCTGTACTAAACTGAAGCTTAGACCCTAATGCAACTTGAAGACTTTTCCAAAAATTCGAAGTAAACCTCGAATCTCGATCTGAAGTAATGGTCACTGGAACACCATGTAAGCGTACCACTTGACTTACATACATGTCCGCATACTTATCCATTGGGTAATCCATGCGAATCGCTAAGAAATGTGCCGACTTAGTCAATCGATCCACTATAACCCAAATTGAATCGTGACTACTTGATGTCCTTGGCAATCCTTGCACAAAGTCCATCGTTATATGTTCCCATTTCCATTCAGGAATGTCTAATGGTCTCAAAAGTCCTGCGGGTTTACGATGCTCTGCTTTTACTTGCTGACACGTCAAACATTGAGAAACGTACTTAGCCGTATCTGCCTTCATACCATTCCACCAAAATTGCTGACGCAAATTTCTGTACATCTTTGTACTACCTGGGTGGATACTATAATTACTCTTATGTGCCTCCGACAGAATTTCCTTTCTTAATTCCTCATTGTCGGGAACACATAGTCGTCCTTGACATCTCACTATTCCATCATCAGAGATCTGAAATTCTGATATTTTCCCTAAAGATACAGCATCTTTCACTTTCAAAATCTCTGGGTCAGATTCTTGCAGAATTTTAATTCTCTGGATAATCTCTGGCTCAATCCTTAATGCACTAAGCATACCAGTGAGACAATCCATTTCCAATTTAAATTCAGAATTTGCTACAGATTCTAACAATTTCCATTCCGCCATTCTCAAACTAGCTATTTCTGCAGCCGACTTTCGACTAAGAGCATCTGCTACCCTATTCGCTTTTCCTGGATGATATCTTATCTCACAGTCATAATCCTTCAACAACTCCATCCACCTCCTTTGTCTCATGTTCAACTCCTTTTGTGAGAACAGATACTTCAAACTCTTATGATCCGTATAGATCTCAAACTTTTCCCCATACAAATAGTGTCTCCATATCTTCAAGGCAAACACTATAGCTGCTAGCTCTAAATCATGCGTCGGGTAATTCAACTCATGGGGTTTCAATTGTCTGGATGCATAGGCTACAACCTTGCCATGCTGCATCAACACACATCCTAATCCTTTGTGAGATGCATCACTATACACCGTGAATCCATCAGGTCCAGTGGGTATAGTCAGAATTGGAGCTGAAGTCAATTTCCTTTTGAGCTCTTGGAAACTCCTTTCACATTCTCCATTCCACTCAAACTTCACATTCTTTCGGGTCAACTTAGTTAAAGGTCCTGCTAATCTTGAAAATCCTTCAATGAATCTCCTATAATAACCAGCCAATCCTAAGAAACTTCGTATCTCAGTAGGTGTCGTCGGTCTCGGCCAATTCACTACCATTTCAACTTTTGCCGGGTCTACTGCAATTCCTTTTCCTGACACCACATGTCCTAAAAATACTATCCGATCCAACCAGAATTCACACTTACTGAACTTAGCATACAACTTATGCTCTCTCAGAGTCTGCAAAACTATTCTCAAATGCTGCTCATGCTCTTTAGGCCCTTTTGAATACACCAGAATATCATCAATAAACACAATCACAAACTGGTCTAAATAAGGCTGAAATATTCTATTCATCAAATCCATAAATGCAGCAGGGGCGTTAGTCAATCCAAATGGCATAACAAGGAACTCATAGTGTCCATAACGAGTTCTAAACGCAGTCTTAGGAATGTCCTCATTCTTAATTCTTAACTGATGGTATCCCGACCTCAAATCAATCTTAGAAAAGACCGAACTTCCCTGAAGTTGATCAAATAAATCATCAATTCTAGGCAAAGGATACTTATTCTTAATAGTCACTTGATTCAACTGCCTATAGTCAATACACAAGCGCATTGACCCATCCTTCTTTTTCACAAACAAGACCGGTGCACCCCAAGGTGAAGCACTTGGTCTAATAAATCCTTTATCAAGCAATTCTTGCAGTTGCACTTTCAACTCCTTCAATTCAACTAAAGCCATCCTATATGGAGCTTTTGATATTGGTCCTGTTCCAGGCATTAATTCAATTTCAAATTCAATCTCCCGCTCTGGCGGTAATCCAGGCAATTCCTCAGGAAATACATCTTGAAATTCGTTAACTACACGAACTTCCTCGAGATTAGGCTCCTCCCTTGCATAATCTCTAACTATGGCTAGGTACCCTTGACATCCTTCGTCAAGTAACTCACAAGCTTCTACTGCCGAAATAAGAGCTATAGGAAAATGGGTTTGACCTCCTAAAAATTCACAGCTAGACTGATCAGGTAAAACAAATTGCACCACTCTTCTATAACAATCCATTCTAGCCCGATACTTACGAAGCCAGTCCATTCCTATAATAACATCAAAATCATACATAGCCATTACAACCAAGTCTATTTCCATATCCTTTCCTCCCATTGAGATCTTACAATTTTCACACACCAGTGTAGACAATACCATATCCTTTAAAGGCGTGGAAACACAAAGAGGCGTCTCAAGCGGCATAACTTCTATCTTATTCAAACATCTATATCTTTCAGACACAAACGAATGCGTTGCACCCGTGTCAAACAATGCATATGCCTTTTCACCATTAATAAGAATCGTACCTGAGATAACATTTTTGGAAGCTTCCGCTTCCTCCTGGGTGATCGCATACA
This sequence comes from Eucalyptus melliodora, assembly GCA_004368105.4. Taxonomy (NCBI): domain Eukaryota; kingdom Viridiplantae; phylum Streptophyta; class Magnoliopsida; order Myrtales; family Myrtaceae; genus Eucalyptus; species Eucalyptus melliodora. The sequence goes on from CM023404.3 coordinate 44,323,818, forward strand.
CCCTTCCTTGTGCAGGTGGTCTCTGAGGATTTCTTTGCGGATTTGACCTAACAGCACTCTGATATCCCTGTCGCACTGAGCCAACACTCACTTGCGACCTCTCTCGCGGGCAATTCCTCCTAAGATGTCCCACTTATCCACAGCCAAAACATTTCTGCTGTCCAGGCTGATAGGGTGCTTTCCCTGTGTTCAGACCACTCCTTGCACCTCCAAAATTTCCAAAATTACCCTTCTTCTTCACATTCCAGGTCTGACCTTGACCAGAATAAGGTCTCTTCCCCTTTTTCACATCACTAAAATTCAACGGTTTCTTAAACTCAGACCGCTCTCTCAGCAATTCCTGCTCCACTAACTGCGCCCTTTCATAAATCTCATTATAATCTCTTATGTTCAAAGGCACCAACTGCTTTCTAATATCAGTCCTCAGCCCTTTCAGGAATCTCTTAGCCTTCTCTTCCTGATCCTCAATCAATCTAGGAGCATATCTAGACAATTCAGAAAATCTAGCCTCATACTGATCTACAGTCAATCCCTTTTGTTCTAGCTGAACAAATTCAGTAATCTTCCTATCCTTAGCACAGTCAGAGAAATGCTTCCTATTAAAAGTTCTAACAAACTCTTCCCAGCTAACATCAGTACCTGGTGGAAAGATTATGTCCTTCGAAGCTCTCCACCAAAACTTCGCATTTCCCTCCAATTGGTACTCTGCTAAGACTATTTTCTCAGCATTAGTGCAGTCTAACAGCCGGAAAATTCGTTCCATTCCATCAATCCATTGCTCTGCCTCCTCAGGACTTCCCATTCCATTAAACTTAAGTGGCTTCAGCTTTAAAAACTGCTCCACTAGTCCTTGAGTACGGCGTTCTGCTCCGGGCTGTTGCTGCGCCTGCCTCTCCATCAGATTTCCAATATTGGCTAATGCCTGCAGGATATCTTCCATTCGAGGTTCAGCCCTTGCAGCAGAGGCTTCAGCCCTCGATGGATGAGCACTTCCAGCTCGCACCATGACTCTCCTACAATTTCCAAGCATTGCCTCAGGAATAATCTGAGACTCACTGCCTCCACTCAAAGCAATTACTACTATCATATAAGTAACATATACATGTTACTGGAAATTCAAGACAGACTACTGGGGATCTACGAGTGAATACCCATCACCCGTTATTCAATTATTTTGTTTCACATCCTATGGTGTGTATTGTCATCATGTTCCTCAATTCCAAATGAGGCTCCTTATCACTCCACTTATAACCATTCGCTCTGATACCAAAAAGGGCGACTGTAACACCCCGAACCCTTCGCAGGTCGTAACAGTGCCGATGTTACATCTTTCACCATCTCTATCTCTTTGCTAAATTAAGCCTTGCCAGATTACAGGCATTTTTTTTTTTTTTTAAAACGGTCCCATGCGCGACTCATAGCGGAAGCAAATAAATATCACCGTCTATCTCCCTACCAATCCCATGATACAAATACACACCAACTAAACACCACGATTTTTATAAACAGTGTTGACGCTTTGCTTACATGCATACATATAGCGAGATGGGGTTTTTCCTCGGGTCGGTACAAAAGAAACAGAAAAGGTAAGGACTCTGCCATGTCCTTCCTAAAATCTCAAAAAGGAACTCCGACCTCTAACATCATATAAGCACAAAAACCCTCCCATCACGAGCGTCAACTATCTACACCAAAAAGCGGTCTAGCTCCTACTCCTCGCGCGCGATCTCACACCCATCCCGGTGCGTCAGGTGGTGGCGGCGGCAGCATCCCTCGCATAGCACCATCTCGACGGACGTGCACGGACAAAAACTCTTGTATGACGGGGCCCCACCAGGCCGATATCATACATGACTAAGCATCGTACTCGGATAAAAGTCAATCCGGGTACCGAGGGACAGTCTATCTCAGTCATCTCCACCTCGACGTCAGACGGAATACCGTAAAACACGCCACGCGAAACAGCAGGCAGCGGCATAGTGCTAATCTGAAATGTTATCCCCAAAAGGGGTGAGTACAGCCACTCAGCAGATAGGGAAATCCAATAACAACTCAGTGCACCATGCATACCATCATACAATTCAGGCATCACTTACCTTTTTGATGACAAGCGTATTCATGCATCATCATAGCATACATATCATCATTAACCATGCATCACCATGCATATCACATCGTATCATCATTAGCCATGCATCACCATGCATATCATATCATCATTGGCCATGCATCACCATGCATATCACATCATCATTAACCATGCATCACCATGCATATCACATCATATCATCATTGGCCATGCATCACCATGCATATCACATCATCATTAACCATGCATCACCATGCATATCACATCATATCATCATTGGCCATGCATCACCATGCATATCACATCATCATTAACCATGCATCACCATGCATATCACATCATATCATCATTGGCCATGCATCACCATGCATATCACATCATCATTAGCCATGCATCACCATGCATATCACATCATATCATCATTGGCCATGCATCACCATGCATATCACATCATCATTAACCATGCATCACCATGCATATCACATCATCATTAGCCATGCATCACCATGCATATCACATCATATCATCATTGGCCATGCATCACCATGCATATCACATCATCATTAACCATGCATCACCATGCATATCACATCATATCATCATTGGCCATGCATCACCATGCATATCACATCATCATTAACCATGCATCACCATGCATATCACATCATATCATCATTTTCCATTTTTATTTATCAATTGATCCCCACATTATCTTTTCTCAAATCATCACCATCCCTTCGGGCAGAAACCTCCGACAGGGTATCATTATCAATCCTTCGGGCAGAAACCTCCGACAGGATTCCATGATCAATTTGATCATCACCCTTCGGGCAGAAACCTCCGACAGGGTTCCCAGCATTCCAGCCATCTCATGGCCACTGGGCTTCCGGCCCCCCACATTCCGGCATCTCGCACATAAACTAGAATCACGAGGAACCTCCCTTCGGGCAGAAACCTCCGACAGGGACTTCCGGTCTTTACCCTTCTAACCGGGGATCTCGCACCCTAATCCTGGCATCGCGAGTCACTCCCTTCGGGCAGAAACCTCCGACAGGGCTTCCGGCCCCCCACATTCCGGGCATCCTGAAACTCCCAGGGAATCTCTGGAATCACGCCCCCAGGCCACCAGACAACATCCTCCATCACAACCTCTTACTCACATACCATTTTCCACTTTCATCATTCTTTTCATCTTGTTATTTCATGGCATATGATTTACATACATGCATCACAATTCATGATCATTCATACATCAATGCCATATAACAATACATCATAATTCATGATCATACATGCATCAATGTCACATAGCAATGCATCATAATTCATGATCATTCATACATCAGTGCCATATAACAATACATCATAATTAATGATTTCACATGCATCAATGTCATATAGCAATGCATCATAGTTCAATAGGACTCATGGCCAATAAAATAATCCACCTTTTTATTTTATTATTTTATTATTTTATTATTATATTATTATATTATTATATTTATTTATTTTCCTAAATAAATATTATATTTAATATTTATGATTTTCCAAAAATCATAATCTTCAATCAATCCTTAAACAAACAATTAGAATCAGATTTCACATAAAATCCATGGCTAATTCGCATTTTACACAATTTCCCAAATTTCCACAAAATACACCCAATATTCGGATCACGGCCAGATTACACGGTTTTCGAATTAATTTAATTAAAATACTCATATGACCTCCGAAAATTCCCAAATTTTACAGGATAATAGCCAACACATTTTCGTGCATTTTTCATGAAGGACTCTTAGCCAAATTCTTTATAGATTAATTTATATAACTCCACGAAGCTTCTGGAACCTCTACCGTTTCGTCCAGAACGTACATCACCGAAAAACTTAGGTTTGACCCATCAAATCTCTTTCGTTTCTTCTGAAATTCGAGTATGTTATACATCAGTGTGTCCTTTAAAATTTTCATGAAGGGATCTAGGTAAAATACCCAGATTTTGGTCACCATTTTAACCCGTGAAGTCTCGGGTGTCTCGGTTCACTTCAACAGAACCATCCGTCTCAAAGATTTAGCCGATTCACCAAGTTATACTTGTTCTTTTTGCCTCATTTTCGAGTATGTTGTAGCTTAGGGTGTTTCCTACAACTTTCAAGAAGACAACAAAGTGAGATCTTCAACAGAAATCAACATGCAACCAAGAAATCAACAAAAGGTCAGTGAAAATTTCGTAGATCTAAGTCTCCGTATAACAGAGCTTTTGACCCCTCATATCACCTTCGTTTTCCATGAAATTCGAGTATGTCATACTACAATATGTTAGCTTCAACTCCCATGAAGACACCGAAGCCAAAATCGCAATCCAAGTACACATGCAAGCTCGAATAAGAAACTGTCTACCACCAACCGAACGGAAACAGCCACATAACATGAACACATTCAACCCTTACCTCGGTATTTCGCCCAAATCACCCCTCAAACCGAACATGCAACCATCAAACAACGTGCAAGAGAAGTAAAGGAACCCCCACTTGCCTCAAAGAAGAACACACAGCAACACACGGCGGCGTAGGACGGTCGGACTAGGCGGGCGTACGGCGAACGGGCGGCGGGAACTCTCGGCTCCACCTCCTCCCTCTCGGCCTCTCCTCCGCTCAAGCTCTCTCTCGCACACTCTCTCTCTCCCTCTCACTTCTCTTGGACGAAAATGGAGCAAGAACCGGCCATTCTCTCTCCAAATCCCCTTTTTATACTCCCCTAGGCTCATCATAGGTAATGATTGATCCACCACACCTATGGCCAATGCATGCTCTTTACTTTATGCCACTTGTCACACTAATTTTTGAATTGATTTGGGCTTGGGCTTGGGCTTAGGCCCAACCGGCCACTCCCCCTTGGGCTGGTCGAAAATCCCCTCTTGGGCCCAATGGGCCGACTAGCTTGGCCCACCAAGCTTGCTATATCACCCCGGAAAGGCGAATAAGGTCACCGATGCTTTGAGTAGGAAGTCTTTAGTCGCACATATGCTGGTTAAAGAGTGGAATTTAATTGAGAGAGCTCGACATTTGATTTTCAAGTTTGAAGTAGGCCACCTTTCAAATCTTATGGCCACCCTCAAAATTGAGCTAGATGTTCGAATCAAGATCAAATTACTTCAGCCGATAGACCTAGATGTTTAGAAAATTCTACAAGAAGATACTGATAAGAGAAAGGCTGACTTTCATATTTCTGAGAATGGAACAATGAAGTTTTGAGGACGACTGGTTGTACTTGATGATGCCGAGCTTAGAAAGGACATTTTATCATAAGCTCATCATAGTAGTTATAGCATTCATCCTAGCAGTGCAAAGATGTATCATAATCTATGTCAACACTATTGGTGGTTTGATATAAAGACGGATATCGCCAAGCATGTCACCAAATGTCTAACGGGTCAGCAAGTGAAAGCACAACATTGTAAGCCGGGAGGACTTTTGCAACCTCTCGAGATCTCATAATGGAAATGGGAGCACATCACGATCGATTTTATGACAGGCCTACCGTGGAGTCAAAGAGGAAACGATTCCATTTAGGTAGTGGTCGACAGATTGACAAAGTTGGCTCACTTTATTGCAGTACGAAAGGGCCTTAGTTTGGATAGACAAGCAGAGCTATACGTGCGTCAAATAGTTCGTCTACATGGAGTGCTGGTGACGATCACCTCAGATTGAGACCCAAGGTTTACAGCTGCATTCTGAAAGAGTTTGCAGGCCGCTTTAGGAACCAAGCAACAGTACAGTACGACATATGATCTTTAGACGGATGGCCAGTCTGAGAGGATAATTCAAACCCATCCAGGACATGCTGCGAGCTTGCCTGTTGGACTTCAAGGGAAGTTGGAAAGAAAACTTCATCTTGTCGAGTTTGCCTACAACAACAGTTATGAATAGAGCATTCAGATGGCTTATTTTGAAGCGTTGTATGGCAAAGTGTGTAGAATGCCAGTGTGTTGGGATGAAGTCGGGGGAAGAAAGATCACAGGCCCAAAGTTGGTTAGCAATCAATGGATGCAGTTGTAGTTATCAGAGGTAGACTAAAGACCACTCAGAGCTGCTAGAAGAGTTACGCAGATAAGCACCGGAGACCATTGGAATTCCACGTTGGTGATCACTTTTTTCTGAAGGTGTTGCCAATGAGGGGTACTTCGTGCTTTGGCAAGAAGGGAAAACTAAGTTTGAGGTACCTAGGTCTATTTGATATTCTAGAGAGAATTGAGATTCTAGCGTATCGTCTTGCATTGCCGCCGAGACTGGCACAAGTGCATGACGTCTTTCACGTGTCGATGTTGAGAAAGTATGAGCTTGACTCAACCCACGTACTTAATTTTGAAGAATTGGATGTGGATGACAGAGTAACATACGTTAAGAGCCCAGTTCAGATTGTGGATCAAAAAGAGCGGGTTCTGCGCACTAAGACCATTTTATTCGTCAAAGTGGTCTGGCAACACCACGGCACTGAAAGAGCAACGTGGAGAGTGGAGAGTCGATGAGACAATTGTACCCCCACCTTTTTGCTTAAAGTATTGTAATGGTTTAAATTTCGAGGACAAAATTTTTATATGAGGGGAAGAGTTGTGACATCCTGAATTTTCAATTTTGTTTTCAATTAAATTAAATCGGGCCATTCATCGACGCGCTTGTAGTGCTATTCTCAGAGCTGATCACTCCTAAGATAACTAGAGTATCTAAGGAAGTCATTAATGAATTTTAATGCAGTAGACTTGGGAATTCGACCATGAATCGATTACTCGACCGCACTCATCTGCAAAGATCATTACGGCATAGTTAAAAGTTGATTAGAGGTCAAAGATAGGTCAGTTCGACAAAGATGTGTGGCTAAACTTGGGTGATTCCACTAAATTACAAGATTCCCGTCGACCGACACTAGACTGATTTTTCTATTGTTTTGGTACTCTGTGTCCATATTTGAAACCTCAAGAATTTCACGACAATCGAGAATTGCCAATGTGTCGAAGTGGTTCATTGTGGCTCGAAAAAAATTGACCACGGGTCATTTGCACTAAAAATTTCTAAAAGCTACCTAGTAGCCTAGGTCACGCTAAAATCGTGCCAGATTGAAATTAACCACGAATTTGAATTCAATTTTAGAAATTAAAAGTTCTGTCATGTCATGAGTCATTTTAGGAACATCGACTCAGTCTCTGAGATTTTTTTGCAAATCAAGGTTTTGGCAGAAAAAATCGACATAAGACCGTTTTCGACCGGGAAAATCAGAGGACCATTTTTTATTGTGAAATTGGGATGCAAGTAGGATCTATTGGTCAAGAAAAATGCCAATTTGATTGTAAGTTTGATAATAGAATTTATAAGAGCCCATTTGAGTGGATTCAAGAAGAAAATGAATTCAAGTTTGAGGAAAGCAAGCCAAAACTCGTGTACCCCCATGGCCCATGACTTTTGGACCATTTCATTTGGCTTCTAGAGGAAGATTGGCTACTGCAATGGCTATTGGAACCGGCTGCCATGGTGGGACCAAGCTAGGGGGACAAAGAGATGAGAGAGAGACCAAGGTGGTCCCCTCCAATCTAGCTGGTTCCCTCTTCTTCTCCTTTACCTGTCGGCCCCCTCCTTCCCCCTGTGCCGTTCAAAGCTTCAGAGACCAAGAAAACCATAGTTCAGCCTCCCCCAGCCGTCACAAGCCATCGCCATGCTGTCCAGCCCACCGTTGCACCACACATGAGTACCGTTCGACAGCCACTCATCTTGCTTCAGTCGTGGCTCAAGCTCGTCGTTCCACCTTAACCGTGAGCCTAGGCCATCTCCAGAGCTGTTTGACCTCGCCATTGCCGGAGCCACCTAGAAGCCCACTAAGATCCGCCAAGCCTGCTGCAGCCACCACCAGTCCTTGCTCGCTCAGCCAGCCACCAGTCTAGCCTCTCCCGAGCCTGAACATAACCAAACCAAGTGGGTCCCACAGCCACTGTTTAGCCCGTTTATGAGCTCTTCTTGACCCCGCTTAGCGGTCTCGCTTTGGAGTTTGTCAATCCATTCCTCGTCCCCATCGTTTTGGTCCGAGCTAATCGTTAATCAAGTGAGTTTAACTCACTAATCCTTGCTTAGTAAGTTAATAGTGCTTAAGGGTTAATTAATATAAATTAGCAATTTAATTAATCGTTATTGCATATTAGGTGGTTAGAATAGTGTAATTAGAGCCTAGACAAGCTCTAGTATTTATCTAGAGTGGTTTGGAAATTTTCCGAGCCCCTCTCGACTTTTATTTAGGTGTTCCGGCCTAAGTTGCTATTTTTGGTATTTATTAATTAATTTTCGTAATTATTTAATTAATTATTATTTTTCGAAAATTAGACCGGGATAACCGGTGACCAGAATTTTATGCTAATTGTAGTGGTGTGATCTGTATATTTAATTGAGTGATGGGTGTTGCAAATTGAGTGTGATTTGCAATTTTGGGTATTTATCCCAAAATTTAATAATTTTGGTATTTAATCAGAAAATAACGAGGCGTCGGTTTTTAACACCAAAAATGTTTCAAGCACTATAATAAATAGTGGGATTTTCAAGTGGGAGAAAATTGTATTTTGACTAAAGGCAATCGTGTACCCACACACGGGTATTTTTATTGGGTATGATGTGGCACCCCTGAACACCTGAGGTCGCCACAGCCTGTCTATCTCTTAATCTTTTACATAAAGAGTTTTTAAAAAGGACCGAGGTCCTTAGATATATATATATATATATATATATATATATATATATTTTATAATAGTCCCAGCGCAACTTATTAGTGGAAGCATAATTGAGTCTCACCATCTCTCCCTCTAATAACCATAATGCAATGCACACCAACTACGCACCATAAGAAAAGATAAGGCCGAGCCACTTTTATTTATATTTTCATGATGGATTTCTTGGGTCAGTACAATCAAAAAGAAAAGCCAAGACTTTTAACTACACTTGGCCATAACCCAAAAGATATCTCGACCCCTATATCGATCACATGTCATCCCCATCTACAAGTGTCGGCTACTCTAAAAAAAACGTCAGCTCTCTCTCCTCACACGACCATCACACCCATCCTGGCGCATCGGGGGGTGGCGGTGGCAACATCCCCCGAATCACTCCATCTCGGCGGACGTGGACCGACAAAAACTCCTGAATGATCGGGCCCCCAGCTAGGCCCACATCATACATGACCAGCACGCGAACTCGTACAAACATCAGACTAGGGATAGTAACGCAATCAATCTCCGAACACTCTAGCTCCTCGTCAGATGGGAGGTCGTAAAAGGTATCCCGGGTGACCGGAGAGAGTGACATCCTCCTAATCTGAAATGTTGGTCCCCAAAGGGGTGAGTACAGCCACTCAGCAGGTAAAAGATCCATTAACTACTCAATGCATCACACAATACAATCATAACATCATAGCAGAGTACATATCTTTCATGCATTCAAGCATAACTTACCTTGCAGCCATGCATATGTCATCATACCATATGTGCATACATACATATACCATCATGCCATAGGTACATATACAACCATATACTCATCATCAAGCATCCACACATACACCATGCCTCATGTACATATACCACCATGCCATAGGTACATATATAATCATGCACTCATACACATCGTATCATATAGCCATGCATACATGTCACCATACCATGCATGATTCAATTTCCACATTTTATCTTTCAATTTGATTACTACATCTTTCTTTCCCGGGATCAGTAATTGCATCCCACATTTTATCACTCGCACTCCAACCTGGCATCGCGAGAAAACTCTGGCACACACCACCGGGCATTCGGCACCCCCACATTCCGAGCATCTCGTATCGCAACTGGCATCAAGAGGCATTACCCGGGCACAAACCTCCGAGGCTTCCGGCACCCAACCATTCCGAGCATCTCGAAACTCCCGAGGACATCCGGGCATGTATCGTAATACAACCGGGCATCCAGCACCCAACCATTCCGAGCATCCTGACACTCCCAGGGCATTGTCGGCTCACCTCCAACAGTTTCCTCATTCATCATAATTCTTATTCACCAATTTATGTCTCACAATCAACGTGGCACACGGTGTAATGGCAACAAAGTCAAATTCAACATTTGATTCAATATGCAATGCCAAATATCATCACATGTGCAGCAAGATTTGATCACTCAAATCAATATAATTCATTGGGCTCATCCAAAACAAAATAGTCATAAATTACAGCATTTTGAAATTCGCTCAATCCAACTTGCACAATTTTTGAAAATATTTTATTTAAATGCCCAAATGATTTTAAAAAATTATGAAATTCAAACATGTGATAGTCAAGAGATAAAGGCAGACATTTTGTGAAGGGCACTGCACCAAAAGACCCTCATATCATGCGGTATAGACCGAACATCAAAGCACCATTATCATAACCACTTAACTTGCACAGTTTTTGAAACATTTTCAGTTAAATAGGCAAATGAACTTCAAAAATTATGAAATTTTAATATTTGCAGGGAAGACATAAAGAAAGATACTTTGTGCAGAACACTTTGCCGTAAGAACTTCATACAGAATGATATGGCCCACGTATTAAAACTGACTAAGTCCGAACGCATCAGATTACACGGTTTTAGAAATATTTCCGATTAAATATCCTAATGACCTTAAAAAATTATTAAATTTGACTATGTAGTAGTCAAGATCCTAAGGTAGGTTTTTCATGAAGAAATAAAAGTCAAATTCGTTCTAGGTGATTTAATATAAACGGTTAAATCTTCTGTTTCAATACCGAAATTTCCAGATCTGACTACTTCCGAAAAACCACGATTTTACCTATCTATTCTTGTTATTTTTCTTTAAATTTTTTATATTTTAAACCTCAGGATGTCCTTTACATCTTTTGTAAGAAATAAAAGTGAAATTTCAAGAAACAAATAGGCTTACAGTCCATGCATTCATCAATGGTAGTTACCAAAATCTCCAGATTCAGTCTCTCCGAAAAATAAAGATTTAACCCACTTATTCTTGTTCGTTTTGTCCCAAATTTGAGTATGTTATATTTCAAGAAGTCATTAACAACTTTCATTTAGAAGTCACGGCCAAAATCCAACTCAAACAACACATGCAAGCTAATAGAACATCCAAGGTCGAACTGTTTTCTCGAGAACAGTTTACTAGTCTCAAACATCCCTCTTAAAACTTCGACTTTTAACACCCTAAACATCCGAAATCTAACCATTCAAGCACACATACTAGGCACAACATGCAAGAGCAGATTAAGGATCCCAACTTGCCTCTAAACCGAGCAAACAGCAAACACACGGCGACGAACGACGGATGAGTGGCTTCCTTCTTCTTCGCACGCTCACTCTCCCTTTCTCTTTCGATTTCTCTCTTTCTCTTGGTAACTCTCTCTCTCTCTCTCCCTTCAGAAGAATCCCTCTCTCTCCCTCTCTTTCTTGCTTAAGCTGGCATCATCATCCCCTAATTTCTTCCCCTCAATCATTAGCTATGATTAGGCATGCATGAAGGACACTTTGCATACTTCAAAGGACAAGTGGGGGAGGGCATGCAAAACCGGTCTCTTCCCCTCCCCTCTTCGTGCGGTCGACAGCCCTTCATGGGCTCTATGGGCCGGCCAGCTTGGCCCATCTTAGGCCCATCCCTCTTGGGCCTAAGACCCAAGTTTAATTAACCTAAGATTAACCCTTTTAAAAACTAATTAAATCCCTATTTAATTAAAGCACTAAATTGCAAATTAAGATAACTATACACTTGAAATTATAAATCCATAAGTTCCCATCCATCATACATATGGCCAAAGATAAAACTTCCTTTCCCAAAATTTATCCATTAAAGACTTGGCCATACATCTCGTCGCAAATCATGGATTAGAAGGCTACAAATTACAATATCGATACTTCCATTGCCTATCCATGGTTCATGGCATATTTAGGGATTTTTATGAAATTCTAGGATGCCACATATGATAAAAATGGTGAGTTTGTTAGACGGTCAGGATGGTATACTATATCAGCTTGCAGGCTTGATATGTCAAGTTTGGGTGAGCAGTATACCGGTATACTATATTCGCCTGAGGTCCATTATATATCAGCTTTGAGTGAGTAGTATACCTTAACAGCTTCTTGTGAACATTATAAGTATACTACATTAACCTGCGGGCTCTGATGTGTCAGCTTTAGGTGAGCAGTATACTTTGTTGTCAGCTTTTGGTGAGCGATGTTTATTATTAGCTTTGGGTGAGCTATATTATCTATCTTTAGCTTAGGGTGAGCAATTCTCGATGTGATCGAACTAGATAGATATTATTGTTTGAGTTGACCGCGAGAGGGTCTCGATGACATGGAATCGACTAAGTCGATTGACTGATGATTCGATTTGATTGGTTGAAATGATTGGATGGTCATTCGAATTGTAATGACTTGCAAGAAGGGACTGAGGCTAAGGTAAGTCCTCTGACTTGTGTTTTTGCTTAGGCAGCCCTCAGGGCATATTTTCTTCGTAGTTGGGTCTTAGGGGGTTGAATTTGCTGAGACTTTGTCTCACCCGGTTGTGGGATAACATTTTCAAGTCCTTAAATGGCAACTCCTTCCGAGCGTTTTGGTCAGTCGAAGAAGGTTACAGAGCAAGTGGCCTATATTCTGATTCATGGTCACCCAAGGGGTCTGGTCTATGAGCTCGTGAAGTCTGTGGTCTAGGTTGATGAGGTTCTACCCCATAAGGTACCTCATCGATACATATCATGGTACCGCCATGAGTGTTGTGGACAGAGAGAGGGTCCCATATTGGAATCTAAGGTACCTATTGATGTGCTGGAGGTTGCTTTTGGGCAAGGTAAAACAAATCTTTCTAGGGTTTGGTGGTAGACCTAGTAGACCCGGATCTTGAAGAACCAGAGTCCCCAGTGTATTCAGCTAAAGGCTCCAATGAGGACAAGGATGTACAGCAAGAGGAAGATTAATAGTTGTTTGCAGGCCCCCCCTGTTTTATAGATGTTGCATTTATATATTAGCTTGTAGTATATATGACATGGGTTGCTATGTATATATATAAGTATGGTTTGGTTTTGAAAAGTTATGACCCTACTTTTCTATCCCATCTTGTTGTTGTCTGGGGATTAAATTATTTGCTTCTGCATGTGCATTAAAATGAATGGGTCGGTGATGTGTCCTAGGACGTCGCTATTTAATTGACTACAGAGGGATGGACACGCGCTCAGAGGATCAGGGGTGACAAATCTTGTCAATGGACCAGCAAGTCATGAGAATCCTTCAATAAATCTCTTATAATAACTTGCTAATCCCACGAAACTTTGTATCTCAGACGACATTGTCGGTTTCGGCCAATTTACTACCATCTCAACTGTCACTGGGTCTACTGAAATTCCTTCTCTTGACACCACGTGTCCTAGGAATATTATCTGGTCTAGCCAAAATTCATACTTACTGAATTTAACATATAATTTATGGTCTCTAAGGGTTTGCAACACTATGTTCAAATGCTGTGCGTGCTCTTCAGGTCCTTTGGAGCATATCAGAATATCATCAATGAAGATAATCACAAATTGATCCAAATAGGGCTTGAATACCCTATTCATTAGATCCATGAATGCGGACAGGGCATTTGTTAGTCCAAAAGGCATTACTAGGAACTCATAGTGTCCATAGTGAGTCCTAAATGCAATCTTAGGAATGTCTTCTTTCTTAATCCTTAATTGATGATATCCTGATCTCAAGTCAATCTTTGAAAAGACTGAACTTCCTTGCAGCTGGTCAAATAGGTCATCAATTCTAGGCAATGAGTACTTATTTTTTACGGTCACCTAATTCAATCGCCTGTAGTCAATGCACAAATGCTTCGACCCGTCATTCTTTTTCACAAATAGGACTGGTGCACCCCAAGGAGATACATTTGGCCTAATAAATCCTTTATCAAGCAACTCTTGTAGTTGCACCTTCAACTCCTTCTATTCCATCAAGGCCATCCTATATGGGGCTTTCAATATCGGTTCTGTTCCAGGCATTGGTTCGATCTCGAACTCAATTTCTTGTTCTTGTGGTAACCCAGGCAGTTCTTTAGGGAACACATCCTGAAATTTCCTGATCACTCGAATCTTATCAAGTTTAGCCTCTTCCCTCTTATAATCTTTTACTACTGGCAGGTATCCTTGACATCCTTTGTCAAGAAGTGCATAGGCTTCCATTACCAAAATAAAAGCTACGGAGGGGCTTGTCTAACCTCCAAAAAATTCAAAACTAGGTCGATCAAGCAAATTAAATTGAATCACCTTTCTATAACAGTCCATCTTAGCTTGTTGCTTATGGAGCCAATCCATTCCTATGACGACGTCAAAGTCATGCATGACCATTACAACTAAGTCTATTTCCATATCTTGTCCTCCTATGGTCATTTTATATTTCTCGTATACCAACGTAGACAACACCATATTCTTCAACGGTGTAGAAATGCAAAGAGGTGTCTCAAGAGATGTAGTTTTTATCTTACTCAATTGCTTGTACCTTTTAGACACAAAAGAATGCGTAGCACCTGTATCAAATAACACATATGCTTTCTTGCCATTAATAGAAATTGTACCTGAGATGACGTTTTTGGAAGCTCCCGCTTCCTCTTGGGTGACCACGTACACCCGTCCTTGTGCCGGTGGTCTCTGCGGGTTTCTTTGTGGAGGTGGTCCGTTTATACGTTGTTGCTCCTGCCGCGCCAAGTGGATGTTCGGCTGTGATCCTTCTTGTGGATAGTTCCTCCTAAAGTGTCCTCTTTGTCCACAACCAAAACATCTCAATTGGTCATAACATGGTCCTAGCCCGTGTTGTCCACCACATCTCTGACAAATATTATTCTGGTAAGGCACCTTCCCTGAAGTCTAGCCACTCCTAGCCTTTCCAAAATTTCCAAATTTACTCTTTTTCTTAGACTCCTACAGCTAGCCTCGGTTTGGATAAGGTCTTTTGCCTCGACAGGCATCATTAAAGGTCATCTGTCTCCTGGAGTCCCCTTATTCCCTATTAGTTCTTGCTCCACCAGCTGTGCCCTTTCATAAATCTCAATATAATCCCTTATGTCCAAGGGCACAAGTTGCTTCTTGATATCTGTCCTTAGTCCTTTCAGGAACCTTTTATTTTTCTCCTCATGATCCTCTATTAGTCTAGGTGCATACCTTGACGGTTCAGAGAATTTCGCTTTATACTGATCTACTATCAACTCCTTTTGTTCTAATTGAACAAACTCAGTAATTTTCCTATCTTTGGCACAATCAGAGAAATATTTCCTATTAAAATCCCTAACAAATTCTTCCTAGCTCAGAGCAGTACCGGGTGGAAAGATCGTGTCTCTCGAAGCTCTCCACTAAAATTTGGCATTTCCTTCCAGTTGGTACTCTGCCAAAGTTATCCTTTTAGCATCGTTGCAGTTCAACAACCGGAAAATTTGTTCTATTCCATCAATCCATTGTTCCACCTCCTCAGGACTTCCCATTCCAGTAAACTTAGGTGGTTTCAACTTCAGGAATTGTTCCACCAATCCTTGGGGGCAATGTTCTATTCCAGGTTGTTGTTGGGCTTGTCCTTCCATCAAATTTCTTATATTGGCCAATGCTTGCAAGATATCTTCTATCTGGGGTTCTTCCCTTGAAGCGGAGGCTTCAACCCTTGAGTGGTGAGAACTCCCAGTTCGTACCGTGGTTTTCGTAAGCATTTCCATGGTTTTCCTTGTCAAGAAATAAAGTAAAAGGGTTACTTACACAAGCATTACTTGCACACAAAGGTAACTCACAATCGTTACAATGTTTTACGAGTGAACTCAATCACCTATTGTTCATAGTTAGTCAACTATCCCTACAAATACCTTATTGTGTGCATCATTCTATCCTCATTTACTCTACTAATACATCTTATCACTCCAAACCAATGCTCTAATACTACCGGCTGTGGCACCCCTTAACTGCCCCCAAGCCATTAGGGTCGCCACCTTACTTCTTTGTCCTGGATGTCCTTTTATTTTAATCAATGGACTTTAGGGATTCCATGTGGGGGTTCTATCATATACTTTATTGGTACCTACGCAATGTATACGGCGGAAGCGTAGCCAACAACTCCATTTCCTTCACACATAAATGATGCACACTAAGTACACATACAGATAATAACCGGGCACTTTTATTTACATATATCTACTAGATGGACATCGTTAGTTGGTACATCCAAAAAGCCGTAGTTTTCCTATACTTGGCAATACTTCAAAAGTTAACCAACATCCTCCACAACTATTTACATAGAGTCCATCATTCAATGTCGGCATCAAGAAATTCCTCCCTTGCTATCCTCACCAGCCTCGGTCACTCCATACCGCTCGATCCCCCGTCATTGTCCTCTGGTGGCAGTGGTAACGGCCCCAGAGTACGTCCATTATTGTGGACGTACAGGACGACATACCTTTGATGTACAGGACCTGAGGGGAGACTAGTGTCGATCATCAGCGTCACCCTCACTCGAACGAAAATTAGTCCCTGTAGGTTAGGATCACGGTGTTCCAACTGCTCCCACTACAAGTCGATAGGGATCCCGTAGAATGTACCAGGAGGTGCAGGCAGCAAAGGCATCTTTCTCAGTCTGAAATATGTTAGTCCCACAAGGGGTGAGTACGACTACTCAGCAGCTAAAGATCTACTAAACTATATTATGTAGAATCATCATCATCTGATTTCATGCAAAATACACAAAACACATCACTAGAAGAATTGGTACGCACTAAATCAATATAGCTTTTCGAAGTAATGGGGTAACACAACAAAACAATCAAGGTTTAGAATTCAACAGATTTTTGATTCACTATCACCCTCTCCTGGAAGACCAGTGTTTGTGTCCCTCCAGGCATTCGCACCCAACTTGGCATCACGAAAGCCTCTAGTTCCATATTTTAGTTACCAGGCATCCAGAGCGTGTTACGTCACACCTCCAGGCATCTCGCACCTCACCTAGCATCACGAGGAATCACCGAGGCTCGCCATGTCAATGGTTGCCCCTACCCTCCGAAACGTGTATCGTCATATATTCAGGCATCCCGATGCTCTTGAGGAACCTCTGGTGTGGCACCCCTTGACGACCCCCGAACTATTAGGGTCGCCACAGTTCAATTACCATTCTCTTGCTTGACCCGAAGGTTTATCAATCCTGGGGGTTTATATCTTTTAGGTCGATCCCTACGCAATTTATATGGCGGAAGCATATCCAACAACCCCCTCCCCTATATTCAGAAAATGATGCACACCAACTAAACATTTTATAAGTTAAAGTCGAACACTTTTATTTACATAACTTGATGGACATCATTAGTCGGTACACCAAAATGCCGTAGTCTTCTATACTCGGCTATACTTCAAAAGATGACCGACATCTTTTCCAACAGTCATATACTTAAAGTCTATCGATCAGTGTCGGCATCCAAAAGTTCCTTCCATTGCTATCCTCCTCCTTGCGGTCATATCCAACCACTCGATCCATCTACTAGTGGCAGTGGCAGCAGAGGTATCTTGTCTAGTCTGAAATGTTAGTCTCTGAAAGGGGTGAGTACAACCACTCAGCAGTAAAAGATCCATCAAACTACACAATGCAACAAGCAAGATGAAATGTACATATCATCTATGCAACCAGGCATATATCTCCATAAGGTTTATTCCATGCCCTGATAACCACATTTTCAATGCCAAATATTACCAACTCAAAACTCATGGACAATTCATGTACCATGCCATATGCACACACATGCACATGATTTATTTCCCATATTAATATTTGAAAGAATCTCATATTCCCGGGGACCAGTGTTTGCATCCCTCTAGGCTTTCACATCCAATCTTGGCATCGCAAGACCTCCAGCACACACCTCCGGGCATCTCGCATCCCACCTGGCATCACGAGGAATCGCCGGGGCTCGCCATGAAAATGGTTACCCCTGCCTTCCGGAATTACGTACCGACATACCACCAGGCATCCCCTGGAATTACGTACCGATATACAACTGGGCATCCCAAAACTCCCAAGGAAAATCCTCTGGGCATGTATTCAAAATACAACTAGGCATCCAAAGGGCATCGACTCATTTGAACCTTTGGGCATCCCGACTCCCGGGGCATCGTTGACCCGAGGGTCCAACGGCAATAATTTACATCTTAATTTCAGAAAAACACTTTTCAATGAAATGACAAAATGTCTCTTGAGTCTCATCACATCTCAATATTGCATAATATGCCAATGCCAGTATCATCATGTCACAATGTATATTCACATATATGTCTTACTTTCAAAATAGCATTTGATGCAATAATGTCAAAGGTTTCAATCAACTTTTGATGTCATATGATATGCTAAATGTCACCACATATGCTGTATAAATAACAACCCAAGATATCACATCTCATAGAGCAATTCATTTGTTCTTGAAAATAAAACAATTTTCGGATAAAACAGAATGCACTTCTTTAATTAAAATTCTGGAAAAATTAGTAAACGATCTTAATAAATTCTGAAAATTTAACATGTTATAAATGAGATCTAGAGAAAAAGGTTTCATGAAGAACATCATATCAAAAGAACTTCGTACGAGTCGCTATGGTCCATGCATCACAGCCTTAAAATTTCAAACATCACCATTGCACAGTTCTATTCACAACTTCGGTATAACCACTACATCAGCTCAGAAAATTCTGAAAATTTGATATGTTATAGAAAAAGCCTAGAGGTAAAAGTTTCGTGAAGAACTCGGAGTCAGATTCATGATAGATCAAAATCTATAATCGCCATAACTCTCCCTGACCCTTGGTAACGAGTTCCAGATTTAACAATTTCAGAGGAAAATCGTTTCACCGACCAATACTCATCCGTTTCTTCTAAAATTTTAGTATGTTACTCCCCAAGATGTCATCTACAACTTTCATCCAAGACATGAAGTCAAATTTTGGCTAAATAATTACATAAAATTCACGGAGTTGCCAAAGGTCAATTTGTTTTTCCATGAAACAGTTTACTAACTTGAAGAACTACTCCTATACTTTCGAAATTCCACATCCAGCATCACAACTCAAGCATCTCCAACATCCACTACACTTCACACACAACCACAGCAAGCAAAGTATAGATCAATGGACTCTCACTTGCCTTATGTCCAACGCAACCACAGCAAGCAAAATGGAGAACTCGGGGTCTCGGACGCGGCTCGGCGACGGCAAACTCGAGCGGCGTTGGCAGCGCACGAACGGAGGGGCAATCTCTTCCCTCTCCCTTCACTGCACAAATCTGCTCAGTTAATCCCTTTCTTCTCTCAAAACCGAGCCTTATTTTGTTCCCTCTAAATATCAATTAAGCTAATGATGATTTCTTGCATGTAGGGGTTTCGGTGGATGCATGCCTGGAGGACAGGTGGAGGAGGTGAGGACAGGTGGGTGGGAACGTGGCTTGCATGCATGCTGGGCTCTCTCCGTTGGCCACCGAAGAGGGAGAGAGAAACGTGGCTGCCTGCATGTGGAATTCCCCTCTTGCCGTGCCAACTCAACGCCTCATGCGGGGCGTGTCTTCCGCAAAGCCCCTTCCTTCCTTTTGCTGTCCACCGAGAGAAGAGCCACCTGGCGTTTAGTCAATAATCTTTTTCCTTAATTGACTGGTCAAAGAAAAGTAATTATGGAGCTGTCCTTCGGTGGTTATAATTCCTCACGTCCGCTCGCGTGCTTTTGGACGTTCTCTTAAGTTAATCGACTTCTTTAGTCAATAAATACAAATTCGCAGGGTAGCTTGGCTGGAAAAACAGTCCCTATGCATCATCAAATCTTCCTTTTGTTAGCTGCCTATAGAAATAAACGTGCATGAAGTTTTTAAGGTTTCCTATTTTGCATGCACATAAGTAAACGGGCAGCTCCCAATGGCCAATCCTCGGACGTTTCTTCATTGGCGTACCCGAGTTGGCATGGTCAAGAATCATTTGGAATGAGCCTTGGCCTCGTATGAAAGATTTCCGACAAGACTATAACTTATATGACAATCGGATCATTACTAAAAGAAATGCATTGGTCCAACGACGATACGAACTAATGTTCGTATATAACGCCAATGTCATAATCCAACGATACTCTCATCACTTAATCTCGGACTGCCATGCATCCAAGGGTTGTCAAAATTTCCAGATGCCACATCTGGGGCTCATCGGTCCCCAGGCATCCAGAAGCATCACCATAACGATCCTCTAGGCAACCTGACTCTCAGGGCATCGTTGACCCGAGGGTCTAACGGCAGCAATAACACACCAACCATGGCGTAATAATTAAATCATTTCAATGCCAAAAGGTTTTCGAACTGTCAATACGGAAAATCCCCTGGATTTTTCCCCAAAAGTCCCACTTTTGCAAATACTCTCCAATCATTTTCGAATCCGTATAAAGAAACTCGGGTGGTAATTACCCTTCCCAGCTTGGAACAAAATAGTTTATCAAAATCTATAAGTACATTTGAAATCGGCACGTTGATAAATTCAAATCTCAATCCCTACTCCAATGGTTTAGAATATTTTCTATAAAAAGTTCAGAAACTTTAAAATATAATACATTTCTTAAAATATTAGGGTACGGTGCCACAGTACTCATAAATTTTGATGCAAATCAAGAGATTTCTAAAACGGTTTGTGAACAAAATTCCGAAAGTTCCACCACCGCAACATTTAGTGTACATTTGAAGTCCTAAACCGAAGCACTCACGAAAACTTCTCAATTTTCTAGCCTCAAATTGATTCGGTCATTCTAGAAGTCACTATCCAACATTAGAATTCAAACCATTTCAATCTAACAGCACTTCCTCAAGCAACAACAACACTACACTATATAGGTTAGTACACTCTAACTTGCCTTAAGTCCAACGGCGTCGATAGCAAGCGAGCAGGGAGCTATGGGCACAGCCGAGGCAAGTCAGTGAGCTCACGGGTCACTAGGTCCTGCTTGGCAATAGCAAGTGCGAGTGAGCGACATTGGCACTCACGCCCCGATCCTCGAGCACGCACACATCCTTCTCACTTGGTCGATTGTATAATGCGATACCCCTGGACTATGTATCGCCAACCCTTTCTTTTATTAAGTACATGCGGAAGCAGTTCTAAATCCCTAGACTAATCGATGGGATAGAAAAGCAAGGCCATATTTTTCATATTGAAACTTATAACCAAACTTTTATACAAAACGCAAACCAGAGTACTTCACAACTATTCACAACTTTTTACTCTAACTCTATTCACATCAAAATGGAGTTCACAAAAGAAGATGGAATCTCAGTCCATCCGAGTCACTCAAGATCCCTCTCGGTATTATCTTCTTCTTCCAAAAATCCTTCTCCTCAGGTTTCACCTCAGAGTTCTCCTTCTCAAATTCCTCCTCCTCAGCTCCTCATCGAGATCCTGAAATGTTGTCCCATAACCAGGATGAGACTACGTCTCAGCAAGTTCTACCCCACTAACACTCAATTAGGGAACCAATACACTACTCGGTTGCCTAAGCACAACAAAAGTTAGAGGACTTACCTTGGCCTCAGTCTCAATCTGCAATTCAAGGTTATATACGAAATCATGCAATCAATTAATAAATCAAATCATTAATCAAACAATCAATTAAATCCTCCCATTGGGCACTTGGTCACAGAGCCACATCAATGCTCTTGGGCGACAAGTTCGCCAAGGTGGCGTATCCACAAGACAATTGCATGCGTTCTTTAAGGCGCCGTTTTCGCCAGTGATATCCCAAATCACCGAACCACACGTGCCTACAACGATGTGTTCAATAGACAATCGCATGCATTCTTTAAGGCGCCATTTTCGCCAGTGATGTCCTTAATCACCGAACCACACATGTCTATGACAATGTGTTTAATAGACAAGTGCATGCGTTCTTTAGGGCGCCGTTTTCGCCAGTGATGTCCTTAATCATCGAACCATACCTGCCTATAACAATGTGAGTACTAGACCGATATGTGCATTCTTTAAGGCGCCATTTTCACCAGTGATATCCCAATCACCGAACCACATAGGTCCACAATAATGTATGTACTAGACCGATACGTGTGTTCTTTAAGGCGCTGTTTTTGCCAGTAATATCCCAATCACCGAACCACGTAGGTCCACAATAATGTATGTACTAGACCGATACATGCGTTCTTTAAGGTGCCATTTTCGCCAGTGATATCCCAAATCACCGAACCACGTAGGCCCATACACCGTGTTCGATTAGTTCAAGCCCAGAGTATTTCCAATTCACTCTCACGATTCTACTCACTTTATAACTCAAGCAAGCATTATAAATGCTAAATAAACATTCTCGGCCAACTACTAGTATATCAATCAATCGCACTCAATTTTAAAGAATTTAGGGTAAGTACCAAAAATATCACAATTTATTTAATTCCATGCAACGTAGAGCTCAATTAAATAAACGGACTGCGCCACCACAATCAACACGAGATTTCAGTCGTCGGCCATCTCAACCTTAATTTCCAAAAATTAATTAATTAATTAATTAATTTCAAAAATTAAATAATTAATATTAAAAATTCCATTTAGCTCAAAATAAAGCCCGATTTAATAAACGGACTTCACCACGGTCATCAACATAATATTTCGGTCACTGGCCATCCCAGTTGAATTTTCGGAAAATAATTAATTAATTAATTTAATTCCGAAAAATAATATTTAAATACCGAAAATTCCACTTAGTTCCGAATTGTCAAATTGAAGCCCGATAAGGGGTCGGAAAAATCCTGAGCTACCCTCAATAAATAGTAGACCTTGTCTACTTGCTAAATACACATTCAATTTGTCTAATTTGCATCACAATTAACTAATAATCACTAATCTAACCACCTAAACCTAATTAAATAAAACTAAACAACCATTAAGTATAATTAGCCCACTAAGCAAAGATTAGTGAGATTACTCACCGGAATCACGCGCAAATCACATCAATCCGACTGGGACGGCGCAAGGAACATTAAACTCCCAAGCACGGCTCAGGTTTGAGGCCCGCAAATGGTCCAAAGTGGGCCTTGAACAGTGCTGGAAACCCACTTTTCCAGCCACTGTTCTTGGCTGGACGAAGCTCGTCCAATGGCTGAGCTGGCGAGGCGAGGCCGGCGAAGGGTGAGGGGACCTTCGATGAGGCCGGACAAAGTTGGACGTTGGTCGGAGGCGGCTAAACACAGTTGGACAGAGGTGAGGTAGAGGTGGCAGCTCCGCTGGACGGGGGCAAACAGCGCATGGGCGCGAGGGGCAAGCGTTTGAACGCACGGTGTCACGCGGGGAAGGATGACCGGCGAGCAGCTGAGCTTGGGCGGCGACGGCGGGTTGCTCTGATCCCAAGCGAGCTGCTTCTGTTTCTGTTCTGCTGGTTCACACCAGTAAGAGGAGGGAGAGAGAGTCG
Source organism: Eucalyptus melliodora (assembly GCA_004368105.4). NCBI lineage: Eukaryota > Viridiplantae > Streptophyta > Magnoliopsida > Myrtales > Myrtaceae > Eucalyptus > Eucalyptus melliodora. Next base: position 44,347,399 of record CM023404.3, read on the forward strand.
GTTCCGTGAGAGAGATGAGGGAAGAAGAGAGAGAAGAGAGAGAATAAGTGTTTGAAAATTCAAAAGAAAAGAAAAAGGGGAAAGCAAAGTGGAAGCCAGTGGTGAACGGGGGGGATTCGTACGAGGGAAAGGAAAAGAGAGGGAGAGATAGAGAAAAAGAAAAAGAAAGAAAGAAAGAAAGAGGGAGAGGGAAAGGGGAAAAGATGTTTGGCTAAAAATGGAAAAGAAATGGGAAGATCACAAAAATAAAAGAATTTCCTCAAATAGGAAATTCTAATCCCAATTTCTTTTAAATAAACTCATAGATTCTCAAAGGAATTTCAACTTAGAATTCTTGGTCCCCACTTGCATTTTGCATCCAAATTCCCTCTTAAATTTCTCTCAAATAACTCTCCCAAAAATCAATTGATATTTCCTTTATCAAATTGATTATTTTCTTTATCCAAGAATCCCTCATGCTCCTCAATTTCACCATCAGAAATAATTCCCGGCTTCAACTGAACGAAAATGGCCACACGACAACTTTTTTTCCAAAAAGTGTCGGCCGTCGACAAAAGAATTTAATGTGACATTCTTTCTGAAATCGGACTTGAATTGATAGTTAATTTCACACCTTTTTAGAATTTAATGTGAACATGACAGATTTTCTTCCAGCCACTATAAACCCACTCGACTCAATTCAATTGTCTGAAAATCCCGGATCTTGAATTCATAGTTAATTTCACTTGGTGCCAGCCTATTTCTAATTTCGAATCGATTTTATATTGTGTTGTATTGACCTCTAAAGATAAGCACGGTCGAGAAGCCGATTCTTGGTCGAATTCTCAAGTCTATTTGCCTTAAAATCCTTAATGGCTTCCCCAGTTAGTCTAGTTATCTCGAGAGTGATCAGCTTTGAGAATAGCCCTATAGGCGCGTCAATGAAATGCCCGATTTATTTAGTAGAAAACGGAGTTGAAATTCTGGGATGTCACATTGGTGGCATGTGGTGAGGCGCGCTAAGGCGGACAGCGGCGGCAGAGGGACCGGTCATTTTCCTTCCTCTCTCTTTCTCTCTTTCTCTCTTTCTCTCTTGCTCTCTCGCTTTCTCTTTGTCTCGCTCGCTGGTCCACTTGTTCTCTTTGAGACCTCGGGCCTTCCTCCGCCCGGTTGGATATCCTTTTCATCCGTTGACTCCAATTGTCGACAATTGGAGCGGCTTTGGGCTTCTCTCGACGCTTTTAATTTTCATATGTAATTTTAGTATAGTTTAGTATTTCTCCCGTGCATGCATGGGGTGGGTTTTCACTTGAACCATAATTCCATGTTGACTTCTCAACTCAACTAAATAAAATCATGTCGGCGGCAAGCAGGAGGGACAACATCGGGCGCGCGCGCGAGCCTTCATTTCTGCATGGCATGGGACTGCCGTTTTGTTGACAAAACCAGTGAACCTTGCAAGGAGTTCCCTTGGCTGCTTGAGCAAGGGACGTGTGGCGGTGTCGTGGCCATCCCTCGGGCCTTCCACCGCCCGGTTTCCTTTTTGTTGACTCCAATTGTCAACAATTGGAGCGGCTTTGGGCTTCTCTCGACGCTGGCAACGTGGGGAGGGCGCGCGTGGCACCAGCTGGAAGAAGACGTGGCCAGCATTTGGATCCTTCGGCTGCCACTCACTCCCGTGCATGCATGGGGTGGGTTTTCACTTAGTTGACTTCTCAACTCAACTAAATAAAATCATGTCGGCGGCAAGCAGGAGGGACAACATCGGGCGCGCGCGCGAGCCTTCATTTCTGCATGGCATGGGACGTCTCAACGTACCGCATGCATGGGAAGAAATTTGGCGTGATGGTATGGTCGTGCATGGCCGTGCATGGTCGTTCGGATAGAGAGGTACGAGTTTTAATGGTTGTCGGCCTAAGTGGTGGCATCACGTAAGGAAATTTCTGGTGAGACGTTGAGTTTTACGGTTATCGAATCGTCACAATGCAACAAGGATGTGACTATGAGGGTATGTCATAAGATCCTCATGAAACTTGGCATCTCGGTCAGGCGACAATCTCATCGATCCATCACAAGCCATTACTTATTCGAGGTCTGATGAAAATCCGGATGTCACAGATCTTCTATGTCTTCCATCTGAATGACATTGGAAAGCCTTTGAGTAGAGATTAGAGAGCGCTCCTTGTAAGGAGAAATTTCATGTTAACTTCCTTCATTGAGATCCATAGACAATGCTTTATAAAATCGAACAGAACCCGCTGGCTCGACTGATTCATCTGGGTAATGGTTGGCCGTCCGATGCTGTTGGACACCCTGACCTGTACTTGGTGAAAAACTGAAAAACAGGTCAAAAGGGAAACTGGTTGAACCAAGGTAAACTAGAAAAAACATTGCTTAATGGGAAAAAATATTCTAAAAGAAAGAAGGGAAATGGAGAAATGCAAAATTGGCGCCAAAAAAAGAAGAAGAAAAGGAGCGTTCTATTGTTGACTGTCTTCCAAGTGAAAACAGTCTCTTCTATTTTTTTGCAACCATGCCAAAAGAGGTAAAATTGATACTTATTTGTTCCTTGAACCTTGGAATCATAGAAACTCCTTATCATGACATTTCTGTGACTCATCATAACCGTGCAGGTTCGCTAAATATCTCAGCTTGTTTTAAAAATAGGACATGCTTTCATTGACACTGTGGATGTCGATCGTGTGGAGACTCATGCCCAGGTATGTTGTGGTGTTCTGCTGAATGTTGATTGTCATGAGTAGTCTGAGACATCTAAATTTCTCTTCGGGTCTTGTCTCAAGCTGTTAAGTTTGCTATGGTCACTCTGTCACCATGAGCAGCCATATTGGTATGTAGGAGTTTAAATCGACAAAATATGGAAATATGAGTGAGCCAAGATTGCCCTTTATTCGTAGTCATGTATTATATTCTAAATGTGGGCGGTGGTTACGACACAAGCATGTGTATTAATAATGGACAAATTTTCTGTTATATCTATTTCGTTTCTCACTCTTTTACTATTTTCAACTAATTATGAGAAGCATGAGGATCATATTGCATGTGTCATGTATCCATAGTTCCTCTTTATGTTTGATTAGCTGTACATGTATTTTACGTGTTGTTGCAGGTTAAGCAGTCCTATGTAGCTGCTACTCATGACATGCATTTTCAAGTTGTTCATCATTTTCTCAAGGAGCATATTTTGGAGGCGCCTGATTACAAGGTATCAATGGGAGTATTCTTTATTTTAATGATGTCATTTTGTACTTGTTTAACAATATCACTGTGCTTAGGTCATTGTATTTGGTACAATGAGGATCGTAAAATCGCTCCCATATTTACTTCTTCACAAAATGAGGATGAATGTTAGAAAGATGCATTCCAGGAAGCCTCAACTTTACAGAACTCACGCATATGATGAGCTTTGGCAATCAAAGCTAGAATCCCATTCTAGCTGTACCATTGATAGAGTGTTTCCTGGATGAAGTGAAAGATCCCATCGATAGAATCCCTATACCATCTGTGGATCTAGATGTCAAAGTCATGGATTTCATCTGCCCCATTCTTCTTTTGCTACTTGTATGCTTATATGTAAATGTTGCTCATGATACCTGATTGGAGTAGCCTTTACTTTTTCTATCATGCTATGTTTAAATATCTTAACATATGCTATAATGTTAATTAAAATTTTCTTCTAAATTATTATTTCGCCGGTTTTGTTTCCTGCGAAAAATCTTTCACCAAATGATGCTTTTTGGTTTTATTATAAGAGACTCGGGTTTTTTGCTGAATCCGGAAAGAGAATATCAAATGCAAGGATAAATTTTATTCTCAACTTATATATACAACCCTAACCATTGATACTCAGATGACTCAAAGACCAACAGCTTCTAGGCACAAATTACACCGAAACTTAATCAACAATGTAATATGAAAACGAATAGCTAGATAGCTTACACTTCAGGCTTAAATTATGCCAAATTTTAATCTATGACAACAGCGGAATCTAATCGACAATATTGGGCGGAACAACAGCGGAATCTAATCGACAATATTGAACTAGATAAAGACACACCAGAATTTAATCTACGACGGGAATCTTGAAAACTACAACTAAAATGCGATAAAGTAAAGATAAAGTAAAAATAGTTCTTGTGTTATTCATGGGGGTTCTTCATTGAACCGGTTGTGGTATTTATTGGGCGAACTAGTAACCATCAGTCAGTTACTTCTCCTTGGGCACCACTCTTAGTATTCCCCACATTTTTCTTTTCTTCTTAGCAACCTTATCCATAAACAACCGTTTCCTGATTTGTCGACGACGCTCACACGACTTGTCCATCAAGTAAATAACGGCTTCCCTATTTTTATGCACATTTCACGCAGTAGCTATTCTTGCCTGAGCTCTAATGCTAATTCCACTTAAACTCCAAGTCTGATGCATTGCTCTCATAGCCTGACACGTGGCAATTAACTACCTTGCCCTCAACTCAAGTATACCTATCTAGAATCTTGTCAACACTTAGCTCAAATAACTTCACAAACACTAGCTATCCTGTAATGCATGATATGCGCCTCAAATTAGTCTTGTCAATTAAATGCATCCCATAACCAAGATATGCCTATGTCAAAGTACCTCATCCTCTCATCAACGTTTCAAATACATTTAAAAATTTTGAGGCATCACATGGATCATGCATGCATAACATCATTTCATTTGTAAGAAATGCATGTGATTATGTTTGGCACTTGATGGCTAAATAAGTGATCCTATGTTGGCTCACTAAACTTATTTGATTGATTGAGAACAACGCCCTATAGCTTGCATGCATTTTTACGATTTTTAGATGTATGCATAGTTGCTATGCATGATCTCATAGGAAACTTTGTGTCAAACTTAGAACCTGTTTTAGGGACTTTTTAGTATTGGTTACCAAATGACAATACAAATGGTGGCCAATAGCTATGAGTCACTTTAAAGATGGATTGGGCAGGCATCCTAGGCGAATCATTGCATAAATCACAAAGGCCGATCCTGAGGCCATGTTTGATCAATTAGACATATTCTTTTGATTTCTTGATTGTTTTTGTATGTTTTGGAATTGTAATTGTTTTTTTTTTGTATGTTTATAATGATGATTGTTTCTTTCACTTTGTAAGTACCTAGTCTTAGTATTAGATTAGTCTTAGAATAGGTTTATGGAGGTGGTGATCCCCGAGACATGAAGACGATGAACGGTTGATATCCTATCCGACCCCTTTTTGTACCGCTTGTTCCCTGATATATGTTTCAGTTTGCTTTGTGTTGTATAATTACCTGATGAGTTGCGGGTTTATTTCTTTTGATTTAATTTCTGTTTAGGATTGTATATTAGATTTACCACTTTCCTTAAACTTATTTTGGTTGTTTACTTACCACATCGTCTTGTAATTTCAATTGATTATTTTCTTTCTTTTTCTCTTTTGATAGAAATAGAATAGCCTGAAATTGACCATCCATGCATGATCACCTAATTAGTTTTGCATTGGCATGAAAAAGTAAATGACATGTATGGACACCTTAGGAAACACGACAAATTGTTAGGTACTGAAAGGGCAATAATAGAAATGTTAATGTAACCCAAGTCCCCAAACCTTAGAATCTTTGGTTGCGTAGACATCGAGAGACCACTCCTGACCCTCAATTATGTTTTCTAGCTGACCCCCAAAACCGAGGCTAATGGCAACTCCTAAGTTTCATCTAGGTTATCTTAAACAATTCATAGATAATAAATAAACCCATCGTGAGGGGTATGGGTCTCAAAGAGACTCACCGTGTTTTAGTATACTCGATGTGGTAGTAGTCCAAAAGGATGAAGTGATGCCATCCTTTTGGTTGAAGAGTACGACCGAGAGAGCTACTATGGTAAAAATACCTCTAAATTTGTCATTCACATCCGATCTCCTTTTCATGGTGTATTTTACATGTGAATGCAAGTCACAACAAATCCTATTGTCACGCGAGGTACAAGCTTAGGAGAGCTCACGACCGTGATTGAGTAAACTCACATGGTTGATTCAAAAAGGTGAAGTGATGACATCTTTTGGGATACATACTGTGAGAGAACTCTGATGGTCAAGTATCCCTAAACCTGACCTTCTCCTTATGCCCAAGGTCGGGTCATGACAGAGACTAAGAAAATGTTGCTTGAGGAAATTGTATGGCATGGAGTCAGAATTTCCTTTAAGAACGGCTCTAATCTTGTCGGAAGGAATATTTAGGAATTGACCCAAGAGAGATTAGATTTTGACCAATAAGGGGAGTGGTAAAACCTAGGGAGCCTTTACCTAACTCAATGGTTATCTCGAACTCCTCGATTGTAAGGGTTAACTTGTATTGAGTAAACTCAAAGGTAGAAGTCACGAGGTTCAAAAAATGGACCAACGCTTTTACCATTGCGATTCCGGGTTCAACCATTAATAAGGTAGGGAGGTAGCCAATTCGATTCTCCACATAATCTCAATGCATCAAATCAAGGCCTTCCTATATGGTCTTGAAGCTCCTCGGCATGGGGATGATATCGATCTCAGGCTTGCCCATCTAAATCCTAAACCCAAAGGGACATTCACAATTAAAAATCTATCATCATTGTAAATATAAAGTGCGAAATTGAAATCCAAAAATTAGAAAGCATAGTATCGATAAAATCGTAATGATTCTTACCAACCATACCAAGGCAAGTACAACCACACATCACATGAGGAGTTGTGAGGTTTTGACGCCTAAATGTGAGGATGCTAAAGGCTCAAGTCTCCCATCCTAATAGATAAAAGTTGATTACTCACCACTACTATCATTGGTCAGTGCAACTTTTATCAAATGGGATGAGCAAGTTTATGGAAGTATTGATTACCACAAGCATTCACTCACAAATTCCACCTACAAACCCTCCTACAGGTGCTAATTGGGGCAATTGGGATTTTAGACCGTGGTTGTGTGTGCAAGGTCGTGCTAAAGCTTTTAAACATGCATCTAAATTTAAACAACTAATGCTTCAATATAACCCAATCAAACAAGCATACATCCTTTCACCACCTGCAAGACGAGGGGTTTACAAACACATCACTCCTTATAACTCCCACCTACAAGACCATTTAACATGAGGTTAGTTACTTACCTCATTTTCCACACGACTTTGACATGGACACAATCCTACATAAGACACATTAGTTAACACAACAACCATTTTAAACGGCTTCAAGTCCTCTAACTAGTAACGAGTCCTCAGTGGAGTTGTTAAGCCTGTCGCTACCCAACCTTGTCCTTGAGGGGTTATGAGAAAAGGTTGGGTTTAAGGATACTTGAATATGAGAGCTCCCTCACGGTACATGTTCCAAAATATGTCATCACCTCATCTTTGAGAATCAACCGTATGAGTTTGCTCAATCACGGTCACGAGCTCTCCTAAGCTCATACCTCGCGTGATAGCAGAATTTGCCATGATTCGCTTTCATGTTTGCGATACACCTTAAAAAAGGAGATCGGGTGTGAACAATAAATTTAAGGGTACTCTTATGATAATAGCCCTGTTGGTGTACTTTGTTGTAACACGATCTCACCGCTCATGGATGGGGGAAAGGTCGAGTTTAGGGAGACTTGATCATGATAGTTCCCTCACAATTCTCAACCACAGGGGTGTCGTCACCTCATCCCTTAGACGAACCTTATGTGAGTTCCTTTAATTGTAATCACGAGCTCTCCTAAGCTCATATCCCGTGTGATAGTGGAAGGTGTCGTAACCCTACCTCAATGTCACTGTACATCTTGATTGACAGTTTTAAGGTCAAAAGGAATCCGGACGTAAAGGTGAGTGTGAGGGTATTTTTAACAACTTGAGATGTACATCCACCAAAGATGGCATCACTTCATCTTTATCAGCATTACCATACCAAGTATGTTAAATCACAATTATGGACCTTTTCTTGAGGTTCATATCCCTCACGACAGGTTCATTTATACTACTTAGTTGTTCAAGACAACCTAGAATTAAGACAGAAGTCGCTACTAGCCTCGTTTTTGGGGGTCGGCTAGAAAACCCAATTGAGGGTCGGGAGCGTTCCCTCAATTTTTACGCAACTAGATATCTAATTTGGGGACTTGGGTTACGCTAATATTTCTATTAGCACCCTTTCGGTACATAAATAGTATATCATGTTTAGCTCAGGTGTCCATATGTACCTTCTTATATTTTCAAGATCATTAGTCCTAAGCTAATCTATCATGCGTGGTTGGTCATTTTCATGCTATTCTATTTCTAAGTAAAAAGAAAACAATCAATTGTATTGAAATTGTGAGACAAAAAGTAAATAACCAAGGAAAGCATTAAATCTAACATTCAAACCTAAGAAAGATAAAAGAGTAACCCAATTGAAAGAATAAAAGAAAAAGAAAGAACCCGCAACTCGTCAGGTTTTAATATAGACAATAAGAAACTTGAGATAAATGTTGGGGAATGAATATTACATAATAATGGTTAGAATGGACATCAACCTCCACTGTCTTCGCATCGTCTTCATCTTCAGGATCCTAATCTAGACCTAGCATAAAACTATGACTAGGTACATATAATGGAAACACAAACATACATGTCAAAACAATAAGAAACACAACATTGTGTCAAAATCAATTACACAAAGAAAGTTCAATGCAAAAATTAGATTTTGGGGCCTCGGGATCGGCCTTTGTCTTTCATGCATGGGTCTCTCTAAGACACCTACGCAATCCATCTTGTGAATTATAGGTATTATCGACCAGTTGTATTCTCGCATGGCCGATAATACTTATAAATCCATAATGAAGTGAACTTTATGATCCCAAGTTTTCCCCTCAATATCACACATCGACCATATCATTCGTTTAGAAATCACATGCGTTGCAGGAATTAAACATGCATGCAGGTCTTTTGGACCTTATTTCTTAATCAATCAAACAAAGTAAGTGAACCGTCGGTGGGTCACTTATTACCAATGGCATAAGCCAATCACAAACACAAGCATTTCTGATGAATGACGGGATTATATGCATAGAGGTATATGTGACGTTTTAAATACAAATTTGAAATTATTGACGAAATTTTTTAGACATAATGATGTCTCGACAATGGAAGGCATTCAATTGTTTGCAAAAATGCATTCATAACATCGTAGGCTTCTTCAATACGGTCCAAATTATAACCTTCACGATGGTTGAATCAAAATTTGGTAAAATTTGGAAATATTTAGGATTAAAGAATGTCAAAGTTATGAAGCGCATTCAATTGCCAAGGCTAGCTAGGAACTCGCAAAAATGCATTCCAAGTGTCGCGGGCATTTTGAATATGGCCCAAACCCCGACTTTTCTTTAAGCCAAGTCAAGCTTTGAAAATTTAATTTTCGGAAACGTCACATGAACCAGAGCACTTTTTGATATTTAATTTGGAAAGAATGCTTGTCAAAAATCATTTAACAATGAATATCAAAGTATTCAAAGCAACTTTCATGAAGATGGAATGACCTAGGTTCATGCGCAAATTAATCTAGAAAGTTTATCTAAACAATCACAATCAAGTTCATGTCAGGAAATTTCAAATCAAGCATGGCAAATTAATGCCCATTGACAATCTAATAATGACAAAATTTCCTAACATGTATGACATTATAACCAACAACTTTCATGTAGAAAATTTCCTAAATGAGCTACACATGATTTTACAAAAATCAAACAATAAGCAATAACATGTCGGAAAGTTATCAAAATAGTAGGACATTCGGCCAATATCACAAGGATTTGTCCAATCAAAATAAGTCTAAAAATTACCAAACATACAAACAACATAGCCAATGTGATGATAAACAAGTTTCATTAAGGGACCAAGTGCAGAATCCTAATAGAAAAAATAGAACTAAAATATCAAAGGTCTGTCCAAATAGGGGTTAGAACAGGGGTCCGAATTTGATCCCATGTCCAGATTCTAATCTAGTTTTGGAAAAAATGGAAAGTGGTCCAAACGATGAGCAATATGTGTAAAATCAGTGGCATTGGAAACCTCTAAATGTGCCTTACAATTCCCTATAAGAGGTTAGAGTCCAAACTAGGTCAATTTGGTATCCTAATATTGAGATCTCTAAAGGTGTGTGTGTTAGTAACTAAGAAAAACAGGACACAAGCATGCATTAGAGAAACTTAAAGCCATTCAAATAATGCACAAACGGCATGAAGGAATCACATGGGACTTAGGATTGGATGCAACGGAAAATTTGGACAATCATCTAACCATAAGTCAGCATGCAAAAATGTCATACAATTTAAATGACATTATGAAATGATTCAAGATTCCTAATCATATGCTTAGGAATCCTAAGTGTGATGAATACTTTTGTGACACAAATTTAACGTACGAGATGACGCCCAAATGACATGACCTAAACATGTAAGCAAACCTTGCAATGCGGTTCAATTGTCAAGAACGCATAATAGCAAGATTTGATCACTAGATGACTCAAACAAGCATGGCAAGGTACATGTACGGTAAACTTTTGTTTCAGCATTAACTCTATAGAATGAGCAAAATTTCGGACCCTTAAAATGTGCAAAAATCTAATGAAAAATATCACATACAAAACATGCGATGATGAATATTTCTTGTTAAGATTCCGACACCTAGATGAAATCACATGAATCATGGAAAAAATGGCAAAACAAACATGTATATCAAAGCTATATGTTGTTGCAGCACTTTTTCACATTAACTCAAGCAATTGACACACTAAACAACATCAACACTTTGTAAATCATACATCAATTGAATGCACACAGCATTTATTTCATCTATCACAAAGCATTTGAGACCAAACAAACTCCTTAATGGACTCAATTTCACTAGAACACAATTCGGAATAGTGTACGGCAGACTGTCCTATGTTCAGATCTAGGTGATTTTGACCTAGCTAATCATGTCTAAAAATTACAAAACAAATACAAAACATACATCACAATATTACAAGGAACTTTCATGAAGGAAAGTTCTTCCAAAAATCAACATAGAGATCAATACAAAAATGACAAAGTCTGAAATCAACATAGAGCAAACTCACCTAGGCTCAGATCTGAGTGGATTTGACCTAGTTAAACACATCCAAAAATCCCGGAAAAATTACAGAACATGCATGAGACAATATAAAGCAAATTTCATGAGAAAATATTGTTAATAAATTATTATAGAATGCTACACTAAAATAGCAAAATCACATCTCGAAACTACGACAGAATTGAAAGTCAATCGAAACTACTATAGAATCGCTCATCTTTAGAGGTAATTTTCTAGGGTCAAACGATACTCAATTAAGGTGTACGACCTATCGATTGAAGCTATTGATGTGTATTTCAAAAGTCTAAAGGGCTTGAAGTGAAATGAGGTCGTTTTGGACCTCATTATGGCCAAAATAGTATATCAGTTCAAGGATACGAAAATGCAGGTTTAAGGCCAAATCAAGTCCATCATTCAAGTTCATCATTCAAGAAATCAATTGCGGCAAATCATCATCCCAATCCATCATCTAGCATCTAAACATCACAAATTTTCCTAAAATAGAACCCTAGTCTTGTCCGATTAATTCGACCTCGCTTCATGGGGTTCGAGATAGAGATCATTATTTTTATTGCATTTTTTATTGATTTTGATCTCAATCAATCATTTCAAACCCTCTGAATCGATCTTCAATCTTCAAAATCACAATCGGGCGGCCACGAACCACCACGGAATTGGTTGGACCACCTATAGTAAGAGAAATCCAAACTAATCCAAATCTAGATCATTTTTGATGTCATTAGAGGAAATCGAATCACCGACGCTCTTCCATTGGCCAATCGACGAGGTCTTGACCACAATTTAATGACTAATAGGCCTAGGAACGGATTAGAGAACATCGGCTTGATCTTCGAACAACAACTAGTTGCCAGTTAAGGCGATCAAAGAAATTGGTCCGCTTTGGACCAATTTGAGGTTGTTATGAAGATCACTTGGATAAGAGGTTCTCCGATCTTTGTCCATGCAGATTCTAGCCACCAGGACTTCAGGTACATGTTGATGAGAGTGATCGTCAAGTTTTGGAGCATCGGCAAGCTGCTAGGCCATCTAGTTTAGTTACGAAACCGATCGATTTGGATCACTAACTTGACCGTCGATGATGGAGATTAGGCTCACGCAGGCAAATGTAGGGGCCACTAGATCTAACTACTTCGCTAGTCATTCCAAGGGTGAGGAGAAGAAGCTCGGGGATGGTGGTGCGATGATGAGGACCACTCGCGGGGGCTTGAACCGGTGGCAATGGTCTCGCTGGAGAGAGATCCGGTCAGAGAGAGAGAGAGAGAGAGAGAGAGAGAGAGAGAGAGAGTGAGAGAGAGAGAGAGAGAGAGAGAGAGATGGGTAAAGAGCCCAAAATCAAGCAATTTTGACTGTTGGTTTGATCCGACAGTTGAAATTTTGATCCAACAGTTAAAATTCAATTTTAAAGGCTACATCATGATATCAAGGTGTCAGCAAAGCTATCTAGTGGGTTTGATTTATGAAAACCCGAACCAAAATCAAGAATTGCGTCAAAATGTCCTATTAGGGGTCAAATTGAAATTTTACGAAATCCAATAACTAATATGCAAAATTTTGGGAAATTGAGCGTGCATAAATAAAATTGGTATTGTGAGAACTTCAGAATCGATCGCTGGAGGTCCAGAACCAGTTAGCAAGTAGCTGAATCGGCTAGGATTGCCAGCGGCCACTCAGACCGATCAAACCGATTTTGGTTTGATTTGGCCAATTTTTGATCGGTTTTTGACTGGTGTGGTCTAGTTCTAGCCATTTCACTCACTTGAGGTACTTGTGAATTGAAAGTTATGCAATTTGGTCTCTAAAGGATCCAATTGAAAAGGGAATTCATCCTATTTGAGAAGAAAATCGACCAATTGAGATTCAGTTAAGCTGATCAAACCTTATGACCATAATCTATGGGTCTTTTATTGACCTAATTGAATAATTATCGTGAAAGGCAACGAGTTACAACCATGGGTGCTTTGAATCGGGCCTAAAAGGCAAAAATGATCAAATATTCAATTCAATGGGTAAAATTGAAAATTAACTTAATGTCACAATTGCCCTATCTAATGAACTACCCATATGTAAGATCACTTATCACCTTCAAATTGACCTTGAATTGAAACGCTTAGGCTTATGTCAAAATGAATCTAGACATAATATCAAAATTGGATCTAGATTTATGAATTAAACCATCACCATGAATTGGTCAATTCGAATTTTGCCAATTGAAGCTTAATTGCTTGACTTTCCTATTCTTGGGAGGATAAAATTCTTCAAATTGATAAATTCCTGTGTGAATTTCTCAAAATCTATTTAAGATTTGGACTTATCTTAAGGAAATAAATGAGAAACAATTGTCCATTCACAAGTTATGAATGATCAATTCAGGTCCCTTAATTAGGGCTCAAAATGACAATTCACATTTTAACTGGGAATCACGAAATTGAGTGTACAAGCCCGGGAAAAACAATAAAACCATCATCTCCCATTCGCACATGGTGGGTCGAACAGGATTCTCTTTACCTCTCTTCAACATTCATACCGCTGAATAATCCGTGCGACCAACATACTTTGAGAGCTCGTTGCTATACATCTATTAAGAATATATAGCAGCTCATAATGGGCATCACACTCTGAGTGGATTTCGTATGCAATACCCTAGATCGATCGATCACATTTATATCTCCCCTGATCTCTTTTAAACAATGATATATATATATATATATAAATATATATATATATATATATTGTATTCACAATTATGATTATCCCAAAGACAGTCATAATTGGTCGACCAGTGAACACAAAACTACAATGTGATTCTCCAAATTCGATCTTCCTCTTTCTTTCAAACTCTCAATTTCAGTTCAACTTGCTTTTCTAGAAATGTCCCATTAGATCGAATCAACTCATGACCATTGGCAACATCCTAAGATAGCAAACACTAAATAGAAATCTTGAGAATAAGTAAAAGTCATGAGGGCACTAAAAATTGAGGAACTCTTTTCCTCAAGAGTCTCACACGACATAAAAGTTGAGATCAAACTTTTGTCACTCATATTAGTCGTCTCATGCATACGTAGTATGAAATATGTATTACGGTATTAACGCATTTCCCATGGAGTGTATGTTTACACCTTCAATACCGTACGGATGATATTTCAGACATACCTAATGTCTAACTTGAGTTCACATATCTACTCACTCACAAAATTTATCAGAACTCACATTTCGCATCATAGAAAAATAAAGTAAAATATGTGGGTTATTTTACTTTCAGACATAGTAAATATCATGTCCTCATCTTAACACTTAGTTAAGGCGACATATATATTTTAAGCTTGAGCTCTCAATTATCACCTAGATAATAAGCTTCAAAACAGTCTCATCTCTATTTATCATACAGTAAATAGAGGCAATTACTCGTGTGAGTGGGCCAATCTTATATCTGTCCGACATACTTTCTCAACTTAAACTAATGCACTAAACATTAAGATGCATAAAGATCAAACAAAGATTCATAGACATTAACAATGAAAAACAAAAGTTCATAAATGTGAACAACTCAGAGAAATTACAATCCAGTACATTAGACTCCACGCAATCCTAGAGATTTTACATGACCACAAAACACATCTCTAAGTATTGGCTTTATCATAGGATCTGCTACCATTCTATGCGTAGATATATACTGTAAGTTCACATCCTTTCATGCAACCATATCTTTGACAAAGTTATACTTGGTATCTATATGTTTGGTCTTACCATGATATTTTGGATCTTTGGTGTACGCTATAACTGTTTGGCTATCACAGTTAACCAATAAACGATTTGTAGCTTTTTCAATAACACCTAAATGATCCTAAAATCTCTTAAGCCAAACTCTTTCTTGTACCGTTGCTGATAATACCACGAACTCAACTTCCATCGTGGATAAGGCTATACACGTTTGCTTCTCACTGCTCCATAATATGGCGTCATTATTCAGTAAGAAAGCAAATCCAAAGGTAGATTTTCTTTCATCTAAATCTCCTCCCCAATTAGCATCTAAATATCCTTCAAGTCGCAAATCCTTTCCTTGATAATTCAACTTGTAATTAGCAGTTCCCTCCAGATGCCTCAGTATTCTTTTAACGGCATTCCAATGTGCTAGACCTGGATTGGATTGGTATCTACTCACCATTCCAACTGTAAAACATATGTCAGGTCTTGTACACATCATAGCGTACATCAAACTCCCAACAGCACTAGCATAAGGAACATGTTTCATTTGTTCTTTCTCTCGTGGAGTCCTTGGACACAGTCTATGGCTCAATCCTTCACCTTTTGCAATAGGAGTGTCTATGGGTTTACAATCTTGTATATGAAATCGTTCAAGAACCTTATTTATATATGTTTCTTGCGAAAGAGATAACGATCTCTTCGAACGATCTCTTGAAATCTTAACTCTAAGAATATATGTACCCTCACCCATATCCTTCATCTCAAAGTTGGAAGACAACCAACTCTTGACAGTATTAACAAACTTCATATTGCTTCCGGCAATTAATATATCATCAACATATAATGATATGATCACAAATTGGTCCTTGGATCTTTTGATATATACACAATGATCCTAATCTATCAATGTGAAATCATATGCCATTATGGCATTATGAAAACGTATATACCATTGTCTTGATGACTGCTTTATGCCATATATTGATCTCAAAAGTCGACATACCTTTCTTTATTGGCCTTCTTTAATGAAACTAGCAAGTTGTTCTATATATATATTTCTTCCTCTAATTCTCCATTGAGGAAAGCATTCTTTACATCCATTTGATGTAACTCAAGATCCATAATAGCCACTATTGCCAGAATAATGCGAATCAAGGTAAATCTCACTATACGAGAAAATGTTTCTTCATAATCAATTCCTTCCTATTGATTATATCCCTTCGCCACAAGGCGAGCCTTATGCCTTTCTATCGAGCCATCAGCTTTTCGCTTTATTTTGAGAACCCACTTGTTCCCAATAGCTTTGCGTCCTTTTGGAAGATCAATCAGTTTCCAAACTTAGTTTGACTTTATTGACTCCATTTCCTCTTCCATTGCATGAATCCAGTTTTCCTTACTAGGGCAATTTACAGCCTCATTAATATTTCTTGGCTCATCCTCATCTTGTGGAGCAATCATAAAAGTTTCCCTTTCAATGTCAAAACGTCGACGGGGAATACTTTGACGACTTGTTCGCCGTATGGGAGATTGTACACTTTGCACATCATTCCCTATTATGCTCCCACTATGATTAGATAATGATGATGTCGTTTCATCATGTGGTTGCAATTGAGAATGAGTTGAATTCAATTTATCATTTCTCATATTACTCTCACTTGGACGAACTGCACTAATATTATTATCTTGATCCAAGGTTTCAAATAGGGAGTAATCTTCCCCTATTTTGCCACTCTTAGAAGATTCATCCTCTAAGAATGTGACATCTCGTGATTCAAATTCAGTTATACTCTCATTTTCCTGCTCACCTATGAACACATACCCTTTCGAGTGTTCGGAGTATCTTATTAAAATAGTCTTCTTTCCTCTGGGACCCAATTTCCCAAACTTGTGAGAGGACTCATTAGTATAGGCAGCATAACCCCATGACTTAAGAAAACTTAAGTTCGGTTTTCTACCTGTCTATAACTCATATGGAGTGGAAGTAACTGATTTGGAAGGCACCCGGTTAAGTATATAGGCAGCAATTAACAATGCATCACTCCAAAAAGTGATAGGTAAGTTAGCATGCGCCATCATGGAACTAATCATTTCTAGAAGGGTTCTGTTTCTTCTTTCCACAACACCATTTTGTTGAGGAGTATATGAAATAGACGACTGTCTTTCTATTCCTTTTTCATCACATAACTTTCTGAACTCATCAGATAAATATTATCGACCTCGATCGGATCTTAATACTTTTATTTTTTTGTCTAATTGATTTTCTACCAAGTTCATAAACCTTTTTAAACAACTTAACGCTTCAGATTTATGAGAAATCAAATAGACATATCCGAATCGAGTATAATCATCTATAAAAGTGATGAAATAAACATCCCCATGCATTTCTCTCACATTCATTGGACCACAAACATCAGAATGGATTAAATGCAGAGGAAATTCAGCTCTTTTACCTTTTCCAAATGGTTTCCTTGTCATTTTCCCTTCTAGGCAATGCTCACATATGAGCAAATCAACTTTTTCAATGTTACCCAACAAACCCTCTTTGGCTAGTCTATTCATACGTTGTTGGCCAATATGACCAAGTCTAGCATGCCACACATTCACATCATTATCTTATGAATTAGGAGACGTGAGAAGGGAATAACAAACATTTGCATTAACATAGTCAATATCTAATACACTGAAACCATCCAGAAAATAACCACAACCATAGTAATTTGTATAAAAAAATAAATCCACACCTCTATTATGAAAGTTCATATTAAAGCCTAATTTAACCAACACTAAAACAAACACTAAATTCCGACGAATCTTCGGAGCATACAATACATCATGTAGGAACAAAGTGCGTCCACCACGCATGTTTAGTTGGCAGGTGCCAATTCCTTTTACTTCAGCTTTGGAGTTGTTTCCTACATAGATCCACTTAGTTCCAGTTGGTACTCGTTGGAATTCCACGAAGGATCCTCTATCCTTCGCTACATGGTCTGTCACTCCTGAATCTACAGTCCACAAAGGATTAGACTCAGTTTAGAATACAGAACTTGACACATACGCAAAGTTCTGAAAAGTACAAGGGGTGTATACCTTCTTTGGCTCACGATAGTCGCGAGCATAGTGACCCTTCTTATCACAGTTGTAACACTTCACCTTTGTAAGCTTCTTCATTCGAGGACGCTTTCATCTTTCATGTTGGTTAAGCTTAGGTTTCTTCCCTGAAGGACCTGCTTCCTTACCATTCCCTTTATCAAACTAGTTAGGACGTTTGCGCTTGGAGCTCGAAGCTCCATGTGAGCTAGAACCAGCATGATAGATTTCAGCTTCTGGCTTAGTCGCCAAGAGGCGGTCCTCTTCCAACTCAAGATGATGCACTGCATCCTCAAAGGTTTTGATATTTTCATTATGGGTCAGGTGCACCTTCATATGCTCCCAACTCTAAGGCAAGGATCGAATCACTGCTTGCATTTGCTGCTCATCAGTGAGGACATGGCCAGCATCTTTCAGCTCATTAATCATGTTTGACATCTTTCTAAGATGTTGCTTCATGGTCTGACCATGAGGCTTCTTATAAGAGTCAAACCTAATAGTGAGCTACCTCAGTCTGGTCACCAAAATATGACCAAATCTTGCTGCCAATGCTTCCCACATTTCCTTGGCATTCTCAAAACGCCTAAACTCTCGCATGACGTCATTTTCCATACTACTCAGCAACGTAATACGAGTAAGAGAGTTCTTTCTTTTCCATGCAGCAAATGCTTCCTTATCTCTCTTGTGCTGTGCAGTGTTTCCTTCTTCAAGTTCTACCATGGTTAGGTTAAAAGCTTCTAGTGCCTTTTGCTCTTCCAGCACATATTTGATTTTCATGTGCCATATTTCATAGTTATTGCCATTGAGCTTTTCACCTTTGTTCAGCTTAGCAACTATGCTTTTTGTGGCTGAAGCCATTGATCTGAACATATTAGACATATATGCACGAATTATTAATGCTTAGCATTTATGCATCCTTTTTGCACAGACCCATTATATTAATGAACAATTTCAAGTAAGGTTTCATAATTAAAAGGTCAATATGTTTCCAATCATTCTCCAAAAATCCTAACTTAAAACTATCATTAATATAATTGTCCTATGCAAAATAAATTCTATGAAGCTACAAAAACTTCTATGAACTACCCACAACAACCAACAATAACAAAAAGCAAATAATATTTGACATCCATTAGAATAATAATGCTTTCACATAATACAAATAACATATCAGCTTCTACATCAACAACAATCAGGTAGTAAACATTACATTAGACGTTCACAAAGCACACTTAACAAAAGACCAACCTCTACATCTAACACCAAGTCAGTACACGAATTGGGAAAGATCCTCTTTTGTTCAATTTCTTGATCTTTTTCCTTGTAACAATCCAGTAATAATCATCTATAAAATCTATCACAATTTTCCTATATAAAGCGGCTCTGTTGACATCCCATATGCTATTCAACACTCCTTGCCATTTTGGTGGAAAGGTGTTCATGAAAAATCGCACCATCTCATATTGTGTCATAAGACGACCATTCCATATGACCTTTTGAATTTTCCCATTGACTTCAAGAAAGTTGTCAATTAAGTCATCACTCTCCCATCGATGATCAGTCAGCCCAGCTATCAACTTAGAAAACCTTTCCTTTTGTTCATTCGTAATTGCTCGAATAGGCATGCGCAACCTAAGGGGAGGCATTGTTCCTGCAACAAATGCAAGACAAATAAGGGATCACATATAATCCATATAGACTTAATTGGAAAACGAAACACATTATTTTCCTCTTTTTTATTTTTATTTTTTGGGTCAACGGTCAAAGTCAACAGCCAAAGTCAACGGTCAACAACCGTGAACGGTCAACGGTCAACCGTCGTCAACGGTCAACCGTCAGTTGGGTCGGGTTGCCGGGTCGGG
Organism: Eucalyptus melliodora; assembly: GCA_004368105.4. Lineage (NCBI taxonomy): Eukaryota > Viridiplantae > Streptophyta > Magnoliopsida > Myrtales > Myrtaceae > Eucalyptus > Eucalyptus melliodora. The sequence goes on from CM023404.3 coordinate 44,367,158, forward strand.
CGGACCGGTCAGACCGAACGGACCGATCGGACCAGATGGGCTGGTTGGGTCGGGTCGAACGGACTGACCGACACGTGTGGCATGTGTGCAGCTGACCTCACGATGACGTCAGCTGACGCGTGCCTTGCACGCGCTAGCGACCGCGCACGTGCACGTGTGCTGATCGATCGCACACGTGAATGCGACGCACACGCCATCCCCTGCAAATCAGCGCCAAAGACGTCAATTCGTTCTGGCTGCGCATGGGGGCGCATCCGGCGGCCTTTGGCGGCGTTCCGCCACTCGTCGCGCTCGTCTCGACGAGACCTTCCATCCAACGCCATCAGAAATTGATTTTTAGTTATAGAAACTCGAAAAAATGGATGAACAGTGCACGGGTGTCAGGATTTTTCGCCCTGATCAGTGTCGGCCGATTAATTTCATTAAAATTAATAAAAAAATCACCCATAAACATGAAAGGGCTCGGGAAAAACATGGAAAATGATTGGGAAACAAGAACTACGGCTTTGATACCAATGTTGGGATTGTCGGATTCCCAAAAACCGAATTCGACACTAAATCGAACCCCTAAACTTGTGCGGAAAAACACATGCATCACCGAACCTAAAGCACACCACGGAATCGAGCGTACTTTGTTAGCCACAGATTAAACACCGACACCATTATGAGGAAGAGAAAACTGATCCCATTCGATCCGATAACATCAATTGGCCATGAAGGGAAGATGGCGTCGCCTTTTTGCTCACTGTTTTTCTTTTGGAGGAAGAGAGGAAGGAGGAACGTACGTAATTGCCAAAAAGTGCATGAACGGATCTAAAATAGTCTCTAAACTAAATATCGAACACCTAATTATGACTAAAATAAAAGTAGTTTGATTTTCGGCAAATTTATGACCCAAAACCGAAAAATTTGAAAAATATGGTTCTTAATCGATTTTCATAAAATTTTCAACACAAAAGCCAAATTGGCATTGAAAGAAATGTGCTTGTGCATTTTTTTTTTAAATTTCTTTTGTTAAAGGTTTGACCAAAAGTCAACCATTTAATTGACTTTTTTAAAAGATTGATTTTTTTTATCAAATCTTTCAAGTTTTGAGATATTGATTTGACAAAAGTGAAATTATAGCTAAATAGATTCTTCTTTTTGGTAAAAAAACCAATTCTTGACTTGGGGTTGGCTTTTGGTCAAAGGGTTGACCAAACATCAACCCAAAAGTCAACCATTTGACTCTTCGAGTTTTTCTTAAAAATGACTTGTAAATTGCTTAAAGATGACAATAAAAAAGAAAGAAATGAGAAATGAAATTTTTTTGGTCGAGAAACAGGCTCTGTCGCGATTAGAAACTTAAATCTCGATTTTTGACATTTTTCGGCGCGCCAACTAAAAATCAAGTGTCAATAGCTACCCTTGTGACATCCTAATTTTCGGGTTCTATTTTTGATTGAATAAGCTGGGCTTTTCATCGACGTGCCTATAGTTCTATTCTCTAAGCTGATCACTCACGAGATAACTAGTCTATCAGGTGAATTCGATTAAGAATCGATTACTCGACCGTGCTAATCTGCAAGGGTCAATACGGCACTGCTAAAATCGACCAGAGATCAGAGATAGATTGGTTCAACTGAGCCATGTAATTTAGTGTGGGTGAATTCACATAATTGTAAAATTATCGTCGATCGGCACTAGACCTATTTTTCTATCGTTTTGGTACCCTATGTTCTTATTTGAAATCTCGGGATTTTGACAACAACCAAGAGTCGCCAACGTGTTGAAGATGTATAGTGTGGCTTGAAAATAATCAACCCTGGGTCAATTGTACTAAAAATTCCTAAAAGCTACCTAGTATGCTAGGTTACGCTAAAATCGCGCCAGATTGAAATTAACTGCGAGTTTAAACCTAATTTTAGAAATTCAAAGTTCTATTATGTCACTATTGATTTTAAGAACGTCCACTCATCCTCCGAAAATTTTTCTGCAAATCGAGATTTTTGGCGAAAACTCAAAGTAGTGTCTTTTTTTGCTAGGAAAATCATATGACTATTTTTTACCGCACTTTTGGGATTCAAGTTGGACAAATCGACGAGGAAAAATCCTAAGAGGGATGATGACATCTTGGCTGGATTTATAGGCTTTGATTTGAGCTCAACTGAGGGAGAATTGAGGAGGAATTTAAGTGGATTTGGGGGAAATCGGTCCAAAATTCGTAGGCCATGGGAGACTATACATTTTGGACCATTTGGGAAGTGTGTGAGGGAAGCTTGAGGGCTGCAACTTGGCCTTGGATGACAACCAAGGTGGTGGGGGCATGCATTGAGTGAAATGGATAGAAGGCATGGACTTTTGAGGCCAAAAGGTGGTCCCCCTTCAGCAACCATCTTCTTCTTCTTCCCTTGGCCTCACTTTATCCATTGTTGAGGCATTTGAGAGCTCGAGAAAACCAGAGAAACCAGCCCTCACACCTCTCTCTCCCCTCTTCAGCCTCAAGCAAATTTGTGGCCTTTTCTCCCCTGCTTTGCTTCCTTCATGTTACTGCTCCAGCTGACTTTTCTTGTGAAAAGCTAAGTTGATTGTTGCCTTCCTGTGAGAATTAGTCTTCACACCACCCACCATCACGCTTAGAAGGCCCAAACCGTTCAAGAGGACCCGGCCGCTTGCCGAATGGAGCCGCCGGCCGACCCGCCGACCGACTGGAAGAAACTGTTCGCCGATCCATCGGTCCGCCTGGTAGCCTACACTTCTTCGCCTATTTCTCCAATTACAACCATTTTCCTCCCATTTTGACCCAGCCTCCACCCATCCCAACCACCAGCAGAACCCCCTTGACCCCCAAGTGCTGCTGGTCGCCGGACAACCCCTCGCCAGAGTTTTGATTAGCTCGTTCAACTTCGTTTCTCTTCCGGCAATCCAATTTTCCAGAGTTGCAAAGGGAGTTCGAGTTTGTGGCTGTTGTTTCAGCCTTGGGACTGCCTTAAGATCATCGTGGTTGAGGTCCCTATGTGTAGCCTCCGCGTTGCCAGTGCTATGGATGCACCAGCCCACTAAACCGGTGAGTTTACTCACTAAACCTTGCTTAGAAGGTTAATTATGCTTAAGGGTTGATTATATTATCTTTAGTATGGATTAATGATAATCTAGAATGGTTATATTAGCCTTAAAATTGATTAGTGTTAATCTAATAAGTGAGATTAGCACATTTGAGGATGGATTGTCCAATTCTGTGGACTTTCTGCAGTTTTGATCTTTGGACCCTCGTCATTTGCCATTTTTGTAGATCGAAATGGGTTGCTAATTTGAGGTCAATTCCTTCTTGAGAAATTTTTTAGACATCTTCTACTATAACATGTATTTTACACATGATTTTTAGAGATTTCAAAGTATGATATTTTAGCTCTGTCATTTGCAAATAGAATCTTGGACTGTGCTGGAATTTGTGACCTTTTTAGATTCTAGGGGTTATTATCCACTATTAGGGTTCTAATTTCAAAATGGTTTCTTCACAAAATTTGTTTTTCACATTTTCTAGTTTAACATAGTCAAATTTCAAATCAAATAAACAAGTTTTCCATCTCTAACCAAACTGATTTCCAAAAACAGAATTTCTGGAAACGGACCTAGTTTTTGTACTAGATTGAGCGAGTTACTGAGCTTAATATAGAAGGATCTTGGCTAAGGTGTCTGCATGAAAAATGTTCATTTATGTATCCTTTACAACGCATTCAAATTTGGGAATTTTTTGAACTCAGTTAATTAGATTTCTAGATTTAAACTCGGAGACGCGCTAATGGATTGTTTCTGCCGGTTAGAACTAGTAATGGTTTTGTAGTTGTCCTTGGTGATGTGGCTGACTTTTGGTATGCTTAGAGCTTATGCTTGATGATATGTGATATTGAGTGCTTAACTGTGCAATTGGTTGATAATTTATGCAATTGAGTGCAATTGGACCGTGATTAAAATACGACGCCTGGCTATGCCAGAAGACCACCAAATATCGAGTAGGCCATGCCCATTGGGCCATGATTAAAAATTGGCACGCATGTTTGATTGAGATTGTGTGAAACATTCCAATTAATGTGTGCATTTATGCATATGTGATATGAAATGTACCAACATGCAGGAGGGAATTGAGGCGAGGGTGAGTCCTCTGTTATGTGTGTATAAATTGCCTTTAGGCATATTTCCTTCTTAGTTGGAGTTTAGGGGGTGAACTTACTGAGACATTATCTCATCCCATCGTGAGCTTAACTTTTCAAGGCCTTCGAGGGAGGACCCAAAGCCCCAGAGCCTGTGGAGTTCGAAGGATCGGTGATCGTGTCTGACTAGTAGGTCGTAGGACAGCTTCTTTTTGGGACCAATCTTTTTATACCTAAACCCAGTTGTTTATGAAAGTGTGTTTTATGAAATTGTGGTCCTGCTTTTCTATCCTATCTCTATGCTGTTTAGGGATTTATTTATACGCTTCCACATGCACATTAAAATGAATAGGTCCACGACGCGTCCTGGGATGTCACAATTTAATTGACCACTGAGGGTTGGGCACGTGCTTGAGGATCGGGGTGTGACAGCCCCTCTTTAAGTGGGAGTTCAAAAAGGTTCCGCTCAAAGAAAAAAATTGATACCTATAATTTTTAGTCGACTTTACTATGGGAAATGGAAAATAACAAGGAAATGACATTTGGTTAGGAACATACCTGGGCACTTGCCTTTGCTCATTGAGGTCTTTGAACTCATGTTGGGGATTCTTCTCTCCATCTCTCTCACGGAATGGAAAGCAAATGAAAACACTAAGGAAAAAGGAATGGTTTACGGATGACCACTAACCTAATAATAAGATTTATGAGGATAACCTAGAACCCAAAGACAAGGTTTATGTGGATAACCTAGAACCTAAAGATAAGGTTTATGAATTACCTAGAACCTAAAGACAATGTTTAAGGATAACCTATAACCTAAAGACAGAGTTTAATGATAACCTATAACCTAAAAGACAAGGTTTAATGTTGACTAGAAACCTAAGAGACAAGATTTAAGGTTGACTAGGAACTTAAGGGACGAGGTTTAAGGTTTACTAGGAACCTAAAACAAAAGTTATGGTTTCGGATGACCAAAAACTTGAAACAATGGTATGGTTTAGGATGACCAAAAACCTAAAACAAGGGGTATGTGTGACGATCCTTGACCCTTGACCCATTAGGGCTGCCATAGCGTTCCTTGTTGTTGCGCTTATTTCTATACAGAAGCATGTATCGGCAAATTTCAATATTGAGATAGCTAGTATAAGCACCTAGAGGGGGGTGAATAGGTGCACAAACAATTTATCGAGATACGGAAGCGATTCTTGGCAAACGATAGAAAGGAAATTCTTTCTTGATTAACAAAATGAAATGCGATTAAGGTAAAGAGAGTAAGGAAGAGAAAATTGAACACAGGGTTTATAGTGGTTCTGCTTATTCCAAGCCTACGTCCACTCTTCCGCACTGACAGCCCACCGGCTGGATTTCACTATGAACAAAAGAGAAGTTACACCACAGCTTTCCCTTGATTTCACAGTGTAGATGTTCTATCACACCTCCTCAAGGTTTCTCACAAATATATACTCTCTTTTGAATACAATGTTTTGCTCAAAGAAATTGTCTAAACAACAGGAAGCTTTCAGACTTTGGAATTTTTCTATCGTGCACACCTCGAACAACTTAGAACGTCTTCCTTATATACTCCTTTATGCCATCATACCCGTTGGCACTTACCAAAGGAATTCCTCCAATCTACCCGTTGGATGGAATCAATTAAGAAGATTATTCGAGCTATTAAAGGAACGTGTCGATAGCCCATCAATCCTGTTCGCCCATACAATTAGGATCTCGGTTTCCATAAGTAGAACATTCCAAGAATATTCAGGCAATCATCGGATCTTCAATCATCGAGTCAATCTCGACCAATCAAAGAATTCCATTATGTCTTTTCCAGCCACGGGATCTTCTCCAGTTGATAAGGTCATATCCTTAACGAATCATCTAGTTCTGGATAGCCTTTCTTCAACGGATTAGAGACTGTCAATGAGGATAGACTTTGAGTCTTGAGTCTGGCTGTCCGGAGGTCTTCAGACTTTAAATAGCAGAGTCTGCAAAACCTTCAGACTAGACTGATGGAAACGTTTTGTCAGCTTCAAAACACTTCAAGAAGATTTCTCCAACAATCTCCCCCTTTTTGATGGTGACAAAACTTTCCTGCAAATTTGGACAACTTTGACCTGCAAAACATTTCTCAAACACACATGCATATCTTATAGAAATAAATGGCTAACACTAGAATCTGCAACCACAGAAAATAGGTTAGTCTTGAATATAATAAAGCCATCCATAATATATCAATAGCAGCAGTCAATAGCAATCATCCAAATTCAAATCCAGACACAAAACTTAAAGTCAAACATCAATCCAAATCAAACAAACCAAACAGTCAAACAAACGATTAAAAATCAAAGTGTTCAAATCTCTTGCATCTCTCTCCCTTTTTGTCAGCATTAAAAAGGTTGAGATGAAAATGGAATGAAGTCAAGATTGCTTGGGAACGCGGACAAGCTGGAAATCTCCCATAGACTGAATGATCCCCTCCAGGCTTTTCAAGTCTTCCTTCAGTTGTGCGATCTCCTCACCCTTGGCATTGGCCTGAATCTGAACAGTGAGGGCTTGGATTTTATCATTCAATGAACATGAAGAAACTTGACCCGCAGTTTGCAAGTTTTGAACCTCGCATCCCAAGGCATAAATTTGACCGCGCATCTCCAAAAGAATATCCATGATTCTGCGAAAATCGGCTGAACTGTCGGTCTGCGTACTAGCTTCAGCACGTTCTGCAGATGATGGCATATCAGAATAATCTTGCAGGTTTGGCGATGAAACTTCATGACCTTCTTCTGGAAATTGAGATGCATAAACATCCTCTGGGTTTGCAGGTGAGCGACTGACTCCTTCACTCGCATCAGGATATGAGGACTTCTCTCCTTTCTCTTGATCTCCCCCTGTTTCCATGCCTACAGGTGAAGAAGAGTGTTCCTTAGGTTCTCCTTCTTTTCTTCTTTCTTCCCCAGGTCTTTCCTCCTCTGCTTCTTTTTCGCCAATTGCTCTTTCTTCCTCTTTCTCTTCTTCTTCTCTTCCTTCTTCTTCTTCTTCTTCTTCTTTTCTTCCTTCTTCCTGTCCTTCTCTTTTCTTCTGGCCTTCTCTTTCCTCTTGGCCTTCTCTTTCCTTCTCTTTCGCCTCACGTTGTTCCATTGACTCTGGAACAATACGACTTCGCTTTTTCAAAGCTATGGCAGAAATGGTAAGGTCATCATCTTCTTCATCTTCCACAATAAGAGCTCTCATTTTTGGTTTTGAAGCAACCAAGGGCTCCTTTCCTTTCCTTTTTGAAGAAGCTTGATGAGCTTTGACTGGAGTCTTCTCCTTGAATTTCTCCAACTCCTTGTTCAGTTCTTTCAGATGCATTTTGGTCACCATCTTCAGTCCTACCACCATATGATCGCACGATCGAACACAAAAGATTTGCGGAGGCTGAATATTCAGATGTCTAAATAACTTCGTTACAAGGCTTGGGTAAGGGAGTTGACCTCTGTCCTTCATCATCACTTTATACATGTGGAACATGAAAGTGTGAGGGAGAGAAAACCTTTTCCCAGTGAGGATGGCATACATCAGCTTTGCCTCTGAACTTGAAACATCAGTCTTGGAAGTTGATTTCGGTCGGAGGCAATTGATCACAATCTTGTGAAGCAAGATATTGAATGCACTCATCCTTAGGTAGGTGATCTTCTCCTCTGTTCTCCTATCCTTCACAAGTTCCAGTGTGGCCCGAGCAATGGAAACTTTGATTGGTTGATATCTTCCTCTTTCAACTCCTAACACATCTGCCAGCATATTCATGTCCACAACATAATCCTGATCTTTGACACTGAAAGAAAATCTATTCGCATCCAAAAAGCTAAGATTTGAATAGAAATATGTGGTTAGTTCAGGATAGGCCTCTGTAGTGTCGGAGCAAAAGGTCTCAAGTTGAAGATAACCGAACTTCTCCCTCAAGTTCACATTCACAGCATCCAAAAAGTCAAAATCCACACTCCTAGGATTTATTACCCCACGCTTCAGCAATTTTGAGTACAAATCCTTTTGTTCCTTCGATCTCAACAAATCTCCCATTTTTCCTCGACTTTCAACCGCAACACCCATTCTCGGTTGAAATTGGCTGTACAATTTGTCATCATCATTCCCATCTATAGGATTTGGTCCCCAATCATGAGGATCACTTGGGATATTCGCAACGCTTTCCTCAGCCACCCATTTACGAGCAATTCCCAGGCTTTCCATTTTTCACAAAAAGATATATTCGTTCCCATATCCTTTGTCTTTAAGAAAATCATCGACAAAGTTCAAGGGAGTACGAGTTCCTTTTAAGGCACGATATAGCTTATAAATAAAAGCAGGCTTTTGAACTCTTACTGGGTCTACATCCTCAATGATTTCTTCCTCTTGTTGATGATCAACGCCTTGAGGACTAGATGGAGGAGAATGACGATGCTAAGAATGTTGTGGGCTTTGTCATTGTTCTAGAGACACTTTTTCTTCAGTGAGATCGAAGTGCGTAGGCCCCTCACTCATTCGCCGTGGTCCCCTGCTTGCGATTCTCGACAACTTTCTTGAAGATGACATCTTTCTCAGATTTTGGAAGATTCCTTGCTTGACTTTCCCAAGAAAGATGACAACTTTTTCGAAGATTAAACAAAGGAGAAAACCGAGAATGGAAGATCGATGCTTTCTAGGGTTTTCGAGAGTAAAGAGAAGAGGAATCAACAATGCACGATCGGTTAAAAAGAAAGATAAACGAACCGTCACAAAGGAAAGTAAAAGATGCCTTTTTTTAAAAATAACTAACATTTTTCCGCGAAAATAGTCATTTCAAAAAATAACTTCTTTTTCGAAAAGGAAACGATGCAATAATTACGCCGATTAAAGATAGCAATAAAACACGGTTGCCAATCGTACCTTTTCAAGATAAGATTTAAGAGAGAGAAAGATTTACTTACAGTCTAACGGTCGTACCAAGACTAACTTACAGTTAAAGTCTTGTATGTCTGAGAGTCTTTAGACTTTGATCTCCTCATACCTTAAAATGTTGAGTCTGGAGCGGATGGTTTCAAATTGATTTTTCTCCAGAGGCTTTGTGAATATATTCGCCAGTTGGTTCTTTGAATCAATATATTGAATCAAAACATCTCCATTTTGAACATGGTCTCTAATAAAGTGATGTCGAATCTCTATATGCTTTGCTCTTGAGTGAAGAATTGGATTCTTGGTGAGATTGATAGCGCTGGTGTTGTCGCAATTTATCTCTGTGCATGAGTCTTCAATTCCAAAGTCTCTTAGCTATTGTTTTATCCACAGAATCTGTGAACAACAACTTCCGAGAGCTATGTACTCCGCTTCTACTGTAGAGAGAGCTACTGTACTTTGCTTTCTTGAAAACTAAGATACTATCCTGCCTCCAAGTAGTTGACAGGTACCCGAGGTGCTCTTTCTATCGACTCTGCATCCAGCAAGGTTTGCGTCTGAATATCCAAGAAGAGTAAAGTCTCCCCATTTTGGATACCAGAGACCAAAGCTTGAAGTTGATGAGATATATTTGATAATACGCTTCGCAACATTTAAATGAGATTCTTTTGGGTCTGATTGAAATCTGGCACAAATGCAAACACTAAACAAAATGTCAGGTCTAGATACAGTAAGATAAAGAAGTGATCCGATGATACTCCTGTACAGCTTTTGATCGACTTTCTTTCCTCCTTCATCTTTGTCTATCTTCAAGGAACTTGACATTGGTATATCAGCCGTTTTGCAATTGCCCAGTCCAAACTTTTTAACAAGATCATTTGCATACTCTTCTTGATGAATGAAAGTTCCTTCCTCCAATTGTTTTATTTGAAGTCCGAGAAAGAAGGTTAACTCACCCATCATGCTCATTTCAAATTCATCCTGCATAGTCTTAGAGAATTTCTTACACAGATTTTCATTAGAGGATCCAAAAATAATATCATCAACATATATTTGAACAAGTAGAAAACTTTTGTTTTCTCTTTTAATAAAAAGAGTAGTTTCTACTTTACCTTTAACAAAACCATTTCGAATTAAAAACTTACTTAATCTGTCGTACCAAGCTCGAGGTGCTTCTTTCAAGCCATATAGAGCCTTTTTGAGTTTGAATACTGAGTCTGGTTTCCTTGAGTCTTCAAACCCAGGTGGTTGTTCCACATAAACTTCCTCATGGATAAATCCATTTAGGAAAGCACTTTTGACATCCTTTTGGAATAACCTGAAATTTTTATGACAAGCAAATGCAAGTAATAAACGAATTGCTTCTAACCTCGCTACTAGTGCGTAAGTCTCATCATAGTCGATCCCTTCTTCTTGTGTGTATCCCTTGGCCACAAGTCTAGCCTTGTTTCTTATGACTCTTCCTTTTTCATCCATCTTGTTCCTGAAAACCCATTTAGCTCCAATAATTGATTTACCTTTTGGTTTTGGAGTCAGTTCCCAGACATCATTAATTCTGAATTGTCGCAGTTCTTCTTGCATAGCTTCAATCCAGCTTTCATCGGATAAAGCTTCTTCTATGCTCTTGGGTTCTATTTCAAAAATAAGAGCCACAGCACTAGACTCTTCTCGCCTTTTGGATCTTGTGCGAATTCCTTCATTGATGTCGCCAATAATAAGATCTTTGGGATGACTGGACTTATGTTTCCAGTTGCTGGTTAATTTATCAGATTGATGGTTACTTCCTTCACTAGAATCTTCAACAGTCACTTGTTACTGGTCCTTCAAAGTCTGAGCTGCTTCTTGAGATTTAGACTTTGTAGAGTCTGGAGCAGGTTCAGTCTCTTCGAGATGAGTCTGAATGGATTCATTTTGTGTAGAATCTTGGAATTTGACATTCATTGATTCTTCCACTGTTTGAGTTTTCTTATTGTAGACTTTGTATGCCTTGCTTGTGGTTGAATATTCGAGGAAGATGCCTTCATCTAACTTTTCTTCAAACTTACCAACTCGATCATTTGCATTTTTCAGTATGAAACATTTGCATTCAAATACATGAAAATATGAAACAATAGGCTTCTTTTCTTTAAATAGTTCATAGGGGGTTTTTTCTAGAATAGGTCTTAGAAAAACTCTATTGATAATATAACATGATGTTGAAACTGCTTCAGCCCAAAATCGTAAAGAAATATTACTTTCAATTAAGAGAGTTCTAGCCATTTCTTGAAGAGATCTATTCTTCCTTTCCACAACTCCGTTTTGCTCTAGAGTATATGGAGAAGAGAACAAATGCTGAAAACCAGATTCTTCACAAAATTTGGCAAAATCTTGATTTTCAAATTCACCTCTATGGTCTGTTTTTATACTTGAAATAACATGTCATTTTTCATTTTGAACCTTCTTAGCAAAATTTTCAAAATAAGAGAAAGTTTCAGACTTACTTGCTAAGAAATATACCCAAGTAAATCGTGAGTAATCATCCACAATTACTAGGCAATATTTTTTTACCTCTAATGCTCTATGTTCTTGTTGGTCCAAAGAGATCCATATGCAAGAGCTGCAGTACACGGTTAGTGGAAACTTGATTTATTGGTTTAAAGGAATTTCTTACCTGTTTTCCCAATATACATGGTGTACATAGATCAGACTTTTGATATGATAAATTGGGTAGACCACGAACAAGTTTCATTGCTGAGATCTTGGCTATCTGCTTCATGTTAATATGCCCAAGCTTTTTGTGCCATAAGCTCGCTTCGTCTTGGATTGAGATTAGACATTGTGACTCATCTGGTTTTACGTCCAAGAGGTAGATATTTCCATGTCTTCGACCCATGAATGACTGAGTAGAGTCTTTACTGGTTCCTGAACAAATACCCTCTTGAAAGTTGATTCTAAAACCGGCATCACACAGCTGACTGACACTGAGCAGATTGTAATTAAGCCCTTCAACTAAAGAAACATTGCTTATTGTGAGGTTCTCAATCTTTATAGTTCCAAATCCTACTATTTTTCCTTTGTTGTTTCCTCCAAATGAGACTTTTCCACCATTCACTTGAATAAGGTTTATGAAGCAATTTGAATCTCCTGTCATGTGTCTCGAACATTCACTATCCAGGTACCATTTTACCTTTTTTTTATAGTGACCTGCATTTAAAAAGAGACTCAAGCTTTCTTTGGCACCCATATTTTCTTTGGTCCTTTTGAGTTAGTTTGATATACGGTTTTTGCCCGGACTTTATTGACAGGTCTCCAAACCATAGGACATTCTTTCTCAAAATGATCTGCACTATTGCATTTTGAACATCTAAGAGCATTGCGACCTACTGGTTTTACAAAGATCCTTTCAAAATGATTTTTGTAAGCATTTCTTGTGGGTCTTTGTTTGATTCTTTCTTTTACTTTAGGAAAATCGATTAAAGGAATAGTTTCAGCAGTCATTCCTAAACCAGATTTATTGAAATAAGGTCTTTGCACAGAAAGTATTTTCTCCAGTTTTTCATATCCTAGAGAAAATCTTTTGGAAATATTTGAAATGTCATTTTTCAAAAATGCATTTTCTTTTAAAAGTTTATCTTTACTTTCTTTGAGAGAAGAAACATTTTGGTCTAAGCATTTCAATTTTTCTTCCAAAACATTCTCTTGTTGTTTTAAAGCAGAATTTTCCTTTTTGAGTTCGGAAATTCTTTTAAGAGAAGTCTTAAGACTAAAACATAACTCATCAATGTATTTTGAAACTTTAATAGGGATTTTGAAGTTACTTACCTCGAATTCACTTTCTGAATCTGAATCAGTCTCGGAGTTTGATTCTGAATCTGATTGAGCCATCAGACATATGTTGGCATAATCATCATCACTATCTTCGCACTCTGTATAACTCTAGGTTTCTACTTTGAGAGCTTTTCGATATTTTTCAATTTTTCCTTTCTTCTTCCTTAGAAGAGGACAGTTGGGTCTGATGTGTCCATTTTTCTTACATTCAAAGCAGACTACATCTTTGTTTGATTCATCATCTTCAACAGACTTGGTCTGTTGCTTTTGAAAACTTTGTTTCTTTGTATTGAATCTTCTTCATTTTTTATTCAGCTTTCTGAATCTTCTTATCATGAGAGCAAGTTCTTCATCATCCATGTCATCTTTAGAATATGTTACATCAGAATCATCATTAGATTTTAATGCAATAGATTTCTTATCTTTAGGATCTTCGTCTTCATTGATTCGTTCCACTTCATAAGACTGAAGGGTCCCAACCAACTCATCGACAGACAGTGACATGATTCTTTGGGTCTCTCTGATTGAGGTCTTTATGTGATTCCAAACCTTGGAGAGTCCACGCAGTAGCTTGTTCACTTTCATGGGATCAGAAATTGGTTAACCTTGATTTTCAAGACCATTCACGATTTCTGTAAAACGACAAAACAAGTCAGTTATAGATTCTCCTGGTTTCATTCTGAAGGCTTCGTATTGACCGAGAAGAATGTTGATTCTAGTCTCTTTCACTCGATCTGTTCCTTCATAAGTAATGTGTAATCTATCCCAGACTTCTTTGGCTGTATCACAAAAAGATATTCTGTTATATTCAGTAGGTGATAAAGCACAATATAAAGAATAAATTGCTTTTGCATCAAGAGCTTGTCTCTTGATTATCTCTTCCTGACTCATTTCGCTGGACTCAACAGTGTCCTTTCTTCTTTCTGAGATAGATGCAGCTTTAGGAATGATTCCTTTTTCTACAACGTCCCATTCTAGAGGATCCTTTGATTTTAAGAATGCCTTCATCTTGTTATTCCATATGTTGTAGTCCTTTCCATCAAATTAAGGCGGTCTCGTGTTGCTTTGCCCTTCTACCAGCCCTGGAGCCAACATACTAGCCATGGATCTTTTACTCTGAAGTAAAACACTTCAAACAAAGTGAGCACACGAGCTCCGATACCAATTGAGATAGCTAGTATAAGCACCTAGAGGGGGGTGAATAGGTGCACAAACAATTTATCGAGATACGGAAGTGATTCTTGGCAAACGATAGAAAGGAAATTCTTTCTTGATTAACAAAATGAAATGCGATTAAGGTAAAGAGAGTAAGGAAGAGAAAATTGAACACAGGGTTTATAGTGGTTCGGCTTATTCTAAGCCTACGTCCACTCTTCCGCACTGACAGCCCACCGGCTAGATTCTGTAGGAGGAATCTTTCCAGAATATTTTGAAGCTGACAAAATGTTTCTATCAGTCTAGTCTGGATATTTGCAGACCGTCTGTTTAAAGTCTGAAGACTTGCTGATCACCAGACTTAGCACTCAAGACTCAACACTTAAGATTCAAGACTTAAGACTCAAGACTATTCTCATTGACAGTCTTTCTGATCTAGTGACGAAGGAAATCCAGAGCCGAAGTTTATGGTTAAGGATTTAATCCTATCCTCTGGAGAAGATCTCTTGGTTGGATAAATATATATCAGATTCTTTTATTTGTATCTAGATCAATTGAAGATCCGGTGGTCGACGAAATATTCTTGGAATGTTCTATTCTTGGAAACCAAGATCCTAATTGTATGGGCGAACAGGATTGATGGGCTATCGTCAGGTTCCTTTTATAGCTAGAATGATCTCCTTAATTAATTCCATCCAACGGGTAGATTGGAGGAATTCCTTTGGTAAGTGCCAACGGTATGATGGCATAAAGGAGTATAAAAAGGAAGACGTTCTAGTTGTTTAAAAAGCATGATCGATAGAGAAATTCCAGAGTCTGAAGCACCTTGATTATTAGTCGATACAGTTTGAGCGAAATTGTATACACAGAGAGTGTTTATACTTGGTGATACCTTGAGCGAGTGTGGTAGATCATCTACACCTAGAAATCAAGGAAGATCAACGCTGTAACATCTCTTTGTTCATAGTGGAATCCAGCCAATTGGCTGTCAGTGCAGAAGAGTGGACGTAGGCTTGAATCAAGCCGAACCACTATAAACCGCGTGTTCAATTTTCTCTTTTCTTTACTCAGTCTTACGTTGATTATTATTTGTTACAAATCCTTCAACTGTTTAAGTATTGTGGAATCATCAAGAAAAAATATTTTGTATACCTATTCACCCCCCTCTAGGTACTCGTACTAGCTATATCAATTGGTATCAGAGCTCGTGTTCTTACTTTATTCGAAGTGTCTTACTTCAGAGTAAAAGATCCATGGCTAGTATGCTGGCACGAGGGCTGGTGGAAGGGCAAAGCAATACCAGACCACCCTACTTTGATGGAAAGGATTACAACATCTGGAAGAACAAGATGAAAGCTTTCCTACAATCAAAGGATCCTCTGGAATGGGACGTTGTGGAAAGAGGAATCACTCCAACTACTGCATCAGTCTCTGAAAGAGGGAAAGAAGTTGAAACCAGCGGAATGACTCAGGAAGAGATAAACAAGAGACAAGCACTCGATGCAAAAACAATTTACTCTTTATATTGTGCTTTGTCACCAACTGAATATAACAGAATATCTTATTGTGTTACAGCAAAAGAAATATGGGACAGATTACATATCACCTATGAAGGAACAGATCGAGTAAAGGAGACTAGAATTAACATTCTCCTTGGTCAATATGAAGCCTTCAAAATGAAACCAGGAGAATCTATAACTGACATGTTTAGTCGTTTTACAGATATTGTCAATGGTCTTGAGAACCAATGACAAAAAATTTCTGATCCCATGAAGGTGAACAAGCTACTGCGTGGACTCTCCAAGGATTGGAATCATATAAAGACTTCAATAGGAGAGACGCAAAGAATTATGCCACTATCTGTCGACGAGCTGATTGGAACTCTTCAGTCTTATGAAGTGGAACGAATTAATGAAGACGAAGATCCAAGAGGTAAGAAATCTATTGCATTAAAATCAAATGATGACTCTGATGATACAGATTCTGAAGATAATATGGACGATGAGGAGCTTGCTCTTATGATAAGAAGATTCAGAAAACTGAATAGAAAAGGAAGAATGTTCAACTCAAAGAAACAAAGTTTCCAAAGACAACAGACCAAGTTTGTTGATGATGAGGAACCAAACAAATATGTAGTCTGCTTCGAATGTAAGAAAAATGGACACATCAGACCCAACTGTCCTCTTCTGAAGAAGAAAAGAGGAAAAGCTAAGAAGTTTCGAAAAGCTCTCAAAGCCGAAACCTGGAGAGATACAAAGTGTGAAGAAAGTGATGATGAATATGCCAACATATGTTTGATGGCACATTCAGACTCAGACTCAGATTCTGGATCAGACTCAGACAGCGAATTCGAGGTAAGTGATTTTAAAATTCCTATCAAAGTCGCAAAATACATTGATGAACTGTGTTTTAATCTTAAGACTTCTCTCAAAAGAATTTCTGAACTTAAAAAGGAAAACTCATATCTAAAGCAAAAGAAAAACATTTTAGAAGAAAAAGTTAAAAGTTTAGACTTGAATGTTTCTACTCTTAAAGAAAAAGAAGATAATCTTTTGAACGAAAATGCTTTCTTAAAGACTAACCTATCAAATATTTCAAAGAAATTTTCGATAGGTTCCGAAAAACTTGAAAAAGTTCTTTCAGTTCAAAGACCTTACTTCAATAAGTCTGGTCTAGGTATGACAGTAGAAACAATTCCCTTGATTCATTTTCCTAAAGTAAAAGAAAGGATTAAAAAAAGACCGTCGAGAGAGGCTTACAAAAATCATTTCAAGAAAGTTTTTGTAAAGTCTGTAGGTCGAAATGCTCTAAGGTGTTCAAAGTGTAACAGTCAGGATCACTTTGAAAAAGAGTGTCCTATGGTTTGGAAGCCTATTAAAAAAGTATGGCCTAATAATGTTTATCCTACTAAAACCAAAGGACCCAAGAAAATTTGGGTACCAAAGAAAGCTTGAGACTCTCTTTTAAATGCAGGTCTTCGTCAAGAAAAAGGTAAAGTGGTATCTTGACAGTGGATGTTCAAGACACATGACAGGAGAATCAAATTGCTTCATAAAGCTTATTCAAGTGAATGGTGGAAAAGTATCATTTGGAGGAAACGGCAAAGGAAACATTGTGGGATTTGGAACTGTGAAAATTGGAAATCTCACAATAAGCAATGTTTCTCTAGTAGAAGGACTCAACTATAACCTTCTCAGCATTAGCCAATTGTGTGATACTGGTTTCAAGATCTCCTTTCAAGAAGGAATATGCTCTGGAATCAGTAAAGACTCTACTCAGTCTTTCATGGGTCGAAGACATGGAAATATCTACCTCTTAGACATGAATCTAAATGAATCACAATGCCTAATCTTAATTCAAGATGAAGCAAGCTTATGGCACAGAAAGCTTGGTCATGTCAACATGAAGCAATTAGCTAAAATCTCTTCAAAACAGTTTGTTCGAGGTCTACCCAAATTACCATACCAAAAGTCCGATCCATGCACACCATGTATTCTGGGAAAGCAGGTAAGAAATTCATTTAAGCCAATAAATCAAGTCTCTACTAACCATGTACTACAGTTGCTGCATATGGATCTCTTCGGACCAACCAGAACCCAGAGTATTGGAGGTAAGAAATACTGCCTAGTAATTGTGGACGATTACTCCCGTTTTACTTGGGTATTTTTCCTTGCAAGCAAGTCAGAAACCTTCTCGTATTTTGAAAAATTTGCTAAAAATGTTCAAAATGAAAAAAGATGTGTTATCTCAAGTATAAGAACAGATCATGGAGGTGAATTTGAAAATCAAGATTTTACAAAATTATGTGATGAATCTGGATTTAAGCATGTGTTCTCATTTCCATACACTCCTCAGCAAAATGGAGTTGTGGAAAGAAAGAATAGATCTCTTCAAGAAATGGCTAGAACTCTTTTAATTGAAAGTAAAATTTCTTCACGTTTTTGGGCTGAAGCTGTTTCAACAGCATGCTATATCATCAATAGAGTCTTCCTAAGACCTATTCTAGAGAAAACCTCTTATGAATTATTCAAAGGTAAGAAGCCCATTGTTTCATACTTTCATGTGTTTGGTTGCAAATGCTTTATATTGAAAAATGCAAAAGATCGAGCTGGTATGTTTGAAGAAAGATCAGATGAAGGCATCTTCCTTGGATATTCTACATCAAGCAAAGCTTACAGAGTCTATAACAAGAAGAGCCAGTCTGTGGAGGAGTCAATGAATGTCAAATTTAAAGACTCTATGCAAGATGAATCCAGTTAGACTCTGTATGAAGAGTCTGAACCTGCTCCAGACCTTCAAAAGCTTACAACTCAAGAAGTATCTCAGACTTTGGAAAACCAGCATCAAGATGTTCATGAAGATTCAATTAAAGAAAGAGATCATCATCCAGACAAATCAACCAGTAACTAGAAGCACAAGTCCAGTCATCCTAAAGATCTCATTATCGGTGAAATTAATGAAGGAATTCGCACCAAATCTAAAAGACGTGAAGAGTCTAGTACTGTGGCTCTCATTTCTAAAATTGAACCAAAAAGCATAGAAGAAGCTTTATCTGATGAAAGCTGGATCGAAGCTATGCAAGAAGAGCTCAGACAGTTCAACATTAATGATGTCTGGGAATTGACATCTAAACCGAAAGGTAAAACTGTTATTGGAGCCAAATGGGTGTTCAGAAATAAGATGAATGAAAAAGGAAAAGTCGTACGAAACAAAGCAAGACTCGTGGCCAAATGATACACGCAAGAAGAAGGAATAGACTATGATGAGACTTACGCTCCTATAGCAAGGTTAGAAGCTATCCGACTATTACTTGCGTTTGCTTGTTATAAAAATTTCAGGTTATTCCAAATGGACGTCAAAAGTGCTTTCCTAAATGGATTTATCCAAGAGGAAGTATATGTGGAACAACCACCTAGGTTTGAAGACTGAAAAAGGCCTTGTATGGTTTAAAGCAAGCACCTCGAGCTTGGTACGACAGACTAAGTAAGTTCTTATTACAGAATGGTTTTGTCAAAGGTAAAGTAGATACTACTTTATTTATCATAAAGGAAAACAAAAGCTTTTTACATGTTCAAATATATGTGGATTATATTATTTTTGGATCATTTAATGAAAGTCTATGCAAGAAATTTTCTAAGTCTATGCAGGATGAGTTTGAAATGAGTATGATGGGAGAATTAACATTCTTTCTTGGTCTTCAAGTAAAGCAATTGAAGGAAGGAACTTTCATTTACCAAGAAAAATATGCTAATGATCTCGTCAAAAGGTTTGGATTGGAAAATTGCAAAAAGACTGATACACCAATGTCAAGTTCTTTAAAGATAGACAAAGATGAAGAAGGGAAGAATGTTGATTAAAAGCTGTATAGGAGCATCATTGGTTCACTTCTTTATCTTACTGCTTCTAGACCTGACATTTTGTTGAGTGTTTGCATCTGTGCTAGGTTTCAATCAGATCCTCGAGAATCCTATCTCAGTGCTGCAAAACGTATCATTAAATACATCGCTTCATCTTCAAGCATCGGTCTTTGGTATCCTAAGAAGGGAGACTTTAATCTTCTGGGATATTCAGACGCAGATCTGGCCGGCTGCAAAGTCGATAAAAAGAGTACTTCAGGAACTTGCCAATTGCTTGGAAGCAGGATATTGTCTTGGTTTTCAAGAAAACAAAGCATTGTGGCTCTCTCAACAACAGAAGCAAAGTATGTAGCTCTTGGAAGCTGTTGTTCGCAAATTCTATAGATAAAACAATAGCTACAAGACTTTGGGATTGAAGACTCATGCACAGAAATCAAATGTGACAACACCAGCGCAATCAATCTCACCAAAAATCCAATTCTTCATTCAAGAGCAAAGCATATAGAGATTCGATTAGAGATCATATTAAAAATGGAGAAATCTCGATTCAATTTGTTGATTCAAAAAGTCAACTAGCGGATATATTCACAAAGCCTTTGGAGAAAAATCAATTCGATTTTATCCGTTCCAGATTCAACATTTTGAAGCTCAAAGAAGTTAAAGTCTAGAGACTCTCCAACCCTCAGACTCAGAAAGTTGATGATCATCAGACTCTAATCCATCAGACTCTAATCTCTCAGACTCTAAATCCTCAGACTCAGACATTGATGGCTATAGACTGTAAGTTGCTATTTTATCTAAACTCGAAAAGGTATGATCTTTTCTTCAGTTATTTTGTAGTCTCCGTGAAAAACGGAATCTTGTCTTTTCAAAAGGATTAATTTTGGCAGTTATTGATTTTAAAAAGAAGTGTTCGTACACTTTCCTTGTGCCGATTGAACTTCCTTTTTCAAAACTGAGTTATATATATACATTTTTCATTTTCCAATCTTCAAAACCCTAAAAAGCATTCTCCTCCCAATCCGGTTTCTACTTCGTGTTCATCTTCGAGAAAGTTGTCATCTTTTCTTGGGAAAGCAAGTAAAGGAATCTTTCAGCGACAAGGAAGGATGTCTTCTTCGAGGAAGTCTTCAAGAATCGCGAACAGGGGACCACAGAGAATGAAGGAGGGACCTACCCATTTTGATCTCTCCGAAGAGGAAGAATTATCGAGTCAGCAATAGAGCCCGATTCACTCTCTATCACGTCACTCAACGCCATCTACCCCACAAGGTGCGGGTCAACAACCGGAGGAAGAGATAATCGAGGATGCAGACCTTGTAAGAGTCCAAAAACCCTCCTTTATTTACAAACTCTACTGTGCGTTGAAAAGTACTGGGACTCCGTTGAAATACGTGGATGATTTTCTTAAAGATAAGAATTATGGGAATGAGTATATCTTTCTAAGAAAAATGAAGGATTTGGGAATTGCTCCCAAGGGTAAAGCAGAGGAAGCACTTGTGAATATTTCCAGTGACCCTCATATGTCGGGACCTAATTCGACTGAAGGAAACGACGATGATAAAATGTTCAGTGATTTTCAACCTAGAATGGGTATTGCTGCAAAGGTGAAGGGAAAGAGGATGGAGTTATTTAAATCAAAGGAACAGGAGAATTTGTTTTTCAGACTGCTGAAACGAGGGGTGATAAACCCTAGGAGTGTCGATTTCGATTTCTTGGATGCCGTTAATGTGAACTTAAGGGAGAAGTTCAAATTGCTTCAACTTGAGCAATTCTGCACTGATACCACAGACGGTTATGCACAATTAACAACATATTTCCATTCGAATCTAAGCTTCCTAGATGCGAATAGAATATCATTCAGCGTTAGAGACCAGGATTATGTGGTAGACGTGGACATGTTAGCGGACATAATTGGAGTTGAACGAGGACGTTATCAACCAGTCAAAGTCTCAGTTGCTCGTGCCTCAATGGAACTTGTCAAAGATAGAGATATCGAGGGAAGAATTATCTATTCAAGGATGCGTGCCATCAATTTTTGTGCTGCACAAAATTGTGATCAATTGCATTAGACCCAAGTCTACATCAAAGACTGATGTGTCTAATTCCGAGGCAAAATTGATGTGCGCAATCAACTCAGGGAAGAAGTTCTCTCTCCCTCACACTATTCTCTTTCACATGTACAGAGCAATGTCGAAGGACAAGGGACAATTGCCTTACCCGAGTGTCGGTGACCAAGATCTTCGACATATGAATATTGAACCGCCACATACACTTTGTGTTCGACCGTGCGATAAGATGGTGGTAGGTTTGAAGATGTTAACGAAGATGCGTCTAAAAGAACTTTCCAAGGCAATGGAAAAATTCCGAGTCAAGACTCCAGTTCCGTCTGCTTCAAAGAGAAAAGGGAAGGAGGCCATTGGTGCCCCATCCAAAAAGAAGAAAACTCTCATCTTGGAGGATGAAGATGAGGAGGAAGATCTCACAATCACTACCTTGATAAGGACCAAACGTTTTGTGCCTCAATCGACAGAACTTCAGAAGAAACAGAGAGAAGAAGAGGAGCAAGCCAAGAACTGAGAAGAAGAAGAAGAGTAGAGAGAGAAGGAGAAAGAAGCTGAAAAAGAAGGAGAAGAAGAAAAGTCTGCAGCCGAATCTGGAGAGAAGGAGAATCAAGAAACAAAAGAGCATGATCATCACTCTTCCCCTTTTGAGGTCCTAGAGACAGGGGGAGTTGGCGAGCAAGAAAGGTCCATACCTCATGCTGCCATTAGTGAAGGTCTAAGACAATCTCCAACAAATCCAGAAGAGTTTCAGGCCTCTCAATTGCCTGAAGAAGGACACGATACGTCAACACCAAATCTGCAAGATTATACAGAAGCGCCATCGTCTGCATTCACTCCATCTGAGAAAGCAAATGCAAGTACGCAGACGGACAATTCTGCAGATTTTCGTCGTATTCTGGATGTTCTTCTGGAAATGCGGGGCCAAATCTATGCTCTGGACTGTGAAATTCAAGCCATAAAGAATGCTGGACAAGCATCTTCAGTTACCTTGGAGGACAAAATGAAAGACCTCGCTCTACAACTGCAAGCCAATGCCAAAGGACAGGAGGTAGCTCAGCTAAGGGAAGACTTGAAGAGGCTAGAAGATATAGTCCAGTCGATGGGAGATTTCCAGATCGTGCGCATTCCCAAGCAAACCTGACACTTTTCTCACCTTTTTTATGTTGACAAAAAGGGGGAGAATTGCAAATTTGAACAAACTTTAAACTGAACTTGAACTTAACTTGAACTTTGATTTTGATTTGTGGTTGAATGTGTCTATTTTTTTAGTATGACTTGAGTGAACTTGGGTGTGAATTGAATGTGACTGCAGTAGACTTGACTTTGATGCTTGACTGTTTGCATATGGTATTACTCATGAAAGACTAACCAATTTTCTGTGGATGCAGAGTCTGGTTGTTTTATTAATCTTTATGAGATAGTCATATTGCTTGAGATATGTTTTTGTAGGTCAAAGTTGTTCAAATCTACAGGAAAGTTTTGTCACCATCAAAAAGGGGGAAACTGTAGGAGTAATCTTTCTAGAATATTTTGAAGCTGACAAAACGTTTCTATCAGTCTAGTCTGGATATTTGCAGACCGTCTGTTTAAAGTCTGAAGACTTGCTGATCACCAGACTCAGCACTCAAGACTCAACACTTAAGATTCAAGACTTAAGACTCAAGACTATTATCATTGACAGTCTTTCTAATCCAGTGACGAAGGAAATCCAGAGCCGAAGTTTATGGTTAAGGATTTAATCCTATCCTCTGGAGAAGATCTCTTGGTTGGATAAATATATATCAGATTCTTTTATTTGTATCTAGATCAATTGAAGATCCGGTGGTCGACGAAATATTCTTGGAATGTTCTATTATTGGAAACCAAGATCCTGATTGTATGGGCGAACAGGATTGATGGGCTATCGTCAGGTTCCTTTTATAGCTCGAATGATCTCCTTAATTGATTCCGTCCAACGGGTAGATTTGAGGAATTCCTTTGGTAAGTGCCAACGGTATGATGGCATAAAGAAGTATAAAAAGGAAGACGTTCTAGTTGTTTAAAAAGCGTGATCGATAGAGAAATTCCAGAGTCTGAAGCATCTTGATTATTAGTCGATACAGTTTGAACCAAATTGTATACACAGAGAGTGTTTATACTTGGTGATACCTTGAGCGAGTGTGGTAGATCATCTACACCTAGAAATCAAGGAAGATCAACGCTGTAACATCTCTTTGTTCATAGTGGAATCCAGCCAATTGGTTGTTAGTGCAGGAGAGTCGACGTAGGCTTGAATCAAGCCGAACCACTATAAACCGCGTGTTCAATTCACTCTTTTCTTTACTCAGTTTTACATTGATTATTATTTGTTACAAATCCTTCAACTGTTTAAGTATTATGGAATCATCAAGAAAAAATCTTTTGTATACCTATTCACCCCCCTTTAGGTACTCGTACTAGCTATATCGGATTCCACTATGAACAAAAGAGAAGTTACACCACAGCTTTCCCTTGATTTCATAGTGTAGATGTTCTATCACACCTCCTCAAGGTTTCTCACAAATATATACTCTCTTTTGAATACAATGTTTCGCTCAAAGAAATTGTCTAAACAACAGGAAGTTTTCAGACTTTGGAATTTTTCTATCGCGCACACTTCGAACAACTTAGAACGTCTTCCTTATATACTCCTTTATGCCATCATACCCGTTGGCACTTACCAAAGGAATTCCTCCAATTTACCCGTTGGACGGAATCAATTAAAAAGATTATTCGAGCTATTAAAGGAACGTGTCGATAGCCCATCAATCTGTTCGCCCATACAATCAGGATCTCGGTTTCCATAAGTAGAACCTTCCAAGAATATTCAGGCAATCATCGAATCTTCAATCATCGAGTCAATCTCGACCAATCAAAGAATTTCGTTATGTCTTTTCCAGCCACGGGATCTTCTCCAGTTGATAAGGTCATATCCTTAACGAATCATCCAGTTCTAGATAACCTTTCTTCAACGGATTAGAGACTGTCAATGAGGATAGACTTTGAGTCTTGAGTCTGGCTGTCCGGAGGTCTTCAGACTTTAAATAGTAGAGTCTGCAAAACCTTCAGACCAGCCTGATGGAAACGTTTTGTCAGCTTCAAAACACTTCAAGAAGATTTTTTCAACAAATATAACTTCATCTATGCACACGAAATATAAACTAGGTACTTTTATTTATTTATATTTTTAGACGACTCCAGTCGGTACATATAGGCCAAAAAGTCACCATTTTTGGCTAACCCCTAACCCAAAATTTTGTCCCGACCATCCTACATTCTATTCACACGGTTGTCTTCATATCACATTCTGGTGGTCCAAAAATGCTACCGTCCTCTCCTGGGTCCTCTGCTTACTCAACCCCACTCGAACCGTCGTCGTCGTCATCTGAAAGTGGAAGCGACCCCACTGTATGCCCATTGACCCGGGCATACAGGACAATGAACCCCATCAGCACGGGGCCTATAGTGAGACTGGTGTCCATTGTCAAGATCACCATGATCTGGATAAATGTGACGTCGAGAAAGTCAGGGTCAACATGCTCCACCTGATCCCACCGAAGGTAAGTGGGGAGGCTATAGAGCGTGGTGGATGACGCAGGCTGGAGTGACATGGTCACGTCTTTGAAATGTAATGGTCCCACAAGGGGTGAGTACAACCACTCAGCAAATAAAAGTCTACTAAATTATACTACGTGAACCTATCGCCACCTGATTCCATGCAATCCAAAAAAAAGTACACAACTAGAATAATAAATATGCATAAGTTCAAAAGGAATTCATAAATAAAACGGTATATCATAATACAATGAGAATTTGAGAATTCAATTCATCCAGATTCACTACCACCATCTTCCAGAGGGTACCATGTACCATCTTCCAGGCATCTCGCACCCTACCTAGCATTGTGAGGACCTCCGGTTTCTTATTTCAGTCCCCGAGCATCCGAAGCGTATCACGTTACCCCCCCTCCCCAAGTATCTCGCACCCCACCTGGCATCGCGAGGACTTCTGGGGCTCAATCACATTCCACATGCATCCAAAGGGCACCATTCTCACACTCCTCCAGGCATCCCAACACCCAGGGCATCGTTGTCAATGTGGACCGACGGCATTCATTCTTCAAGTACCATGGTGTAGCAATCCAATAGTTTAATGCCAACATCTTTCATGCTACTAATATATAGAAAAAGGAGGGTATAGAGATCGCACACGATAAGGCACTAAGTGCATGTAGTCAATTGACTGTGAAAAACGGGTGACTGATTTTCACTCATAAATTGTTGGTAATGATTGTGAGTTACCATGCGTGCCAGTAACATTTGTATGTTACTTTTCATTATTAGTTGATTAGTGACACTGGGTCACTAATTGTTCTTGCAGTAAATACTTGATAATCTGCAGGAAAGTATGGTACGAACAGGAAGTTCTCCCCCATCGAGGACTGAAGCTACTGCTTCAAGGGCAGATCCTCAGATGCAAGACATTCTACAAACATTGGCTAACATAGGGAATCTGATGGAAAGGCAAGCCCAACAACAACCGGGAGTGGAATGTCGTACTAAAGGGTTGGTAGAGCAATTCCTGAAATTGAAGTCACCCAAGTTTATTGGAATGGGAAGTCCTAAAGAGGCAGAACAATGGATCGATGGGATAGAGAGAATCTTTCGACTGTTGAATTGCAACGACACTGAGAAGATAACCCTAGTGAAGTACCAATTGGAAGGAAACGCCAAACATTGGTGGAGGGCCTCCAGAGACACAATCTTCCTGCTTGGTACTGCCATAACGTGAGATGAGTTTGTCAGGGCTTTCAATAGAAAGCATTTTTCTTACTATGCCAGGGATAAGAAGATAATCAAATTTGTTCAATTGGAACAAAAGGAGCTGACGATAGACCAATATGAAGCAAAATTTTCTGAACTGTCAAGGTATGCTCCTAGAATGGTAGAAGACCGAAAGGAAAAAGCCAATAGATTTTTAAAGGGCCTGAGAACAGACATCAAGAGGCAACCGGTGCCTCTAAATATAAGAGATTATAATGAAAATTATGAATGGGCCTAGCTTGTGGAGCAAAAAGTAATGAGGGAACAAATGGAATCAGGGCAGCAAATGACACTAAATGATACCCGACGGGGTAAGAGACCCTATCCAACTAGAGAACTACCTTGGGACCCTAAGAAGAAACGGAATTTCGGAAATTTCCGGAAGAATAAGAGTGGTCATGCTCCAAGTGAAGTGCCATATCAAGATAATTCTTGTCAAAGGTGTGGTAGACAACATGGGCCAGGACCCTGCCTAGATCACCAGAGGTGTTTTGAATGTGGACAGAAAGGTCACTTTAGAAGGGACTGTCCACAAGGAGGGTCGCAGTCGAACGTTAATCTGGCATGACAGATGCAACAACATGTAGGCAGACCACCTCCACAAAGAAATCCACAGAGGCCGCCGGCACAAGGACGGGTGTATGCAATCACCCAAGAGGAAGTGGATGCTTCCAAAAATGTTATCTCAGGTATGATTTCTTTGAATGACAAGAAGGCATATGCATTATTCGACACGAGTGCTACACATTCTTTTGTATCTGAAAGATATAGACGATTGGGTGAAATGGGAACCAAACCTCTTGATACGCTTCTTCATATTTCTACGACATTGAAAGATGTAGTGTGGTCTACATTAGTATGCAAGACATGTAAGATTTCTATAGGTGGATGAGATCAAGAAATAGACCTAGTAGTGATGGTCATGTATGACTTTGATGTCATCATAGAAAGATGATTAAGTTCAACCCACCAAATCAGCTTAGTTTTGAATTTTACGAGGACCACACAAACCTCTCAATGGCTCTTATTTCGATAGTAGAGACACATGCACTTCTTGACGAAGGGTGTAAAGGATACCTGGCAGTAGTAAAGGACCATACTAAGGAAGAAGCGAAACTTGATGAAATTCGAGTGGTTAAGGAATTTTTCCTGAAGAACTACCCAGACTACCACCAAGACAGGAAATCAAGTTTGTGATTGAACTGATGCATGAAATTGAACCAATATCAAAAGCTCCATATAGAATGGCCTTGACGGAACTAAAGGAATTGAAAGTACAATTGCAAGAATTACTTGATAAGGGATTTAATAGGCCAAGTGTGTCCCCATAGGGTGCACTGGTCCTATTTGTAAAGAAAAAGATGGGTAAATGCGCCTTTACGTTGACTATAGGCAATTGAATCAAGTGACAATCAAGAATAAGTATCCATTGCCTAGAATTGACGACCTAATTGACCAGTTGCAAGGGAGTTCAGTCTTTTCTAAGATAGACTTAATGTCAGGGTATCATCAGTTGAGAATTAAACTAGAGGACATTCCTAAGATTGCCTTTAGGACTTGCTATGGACATTGCAAGTTCCTAGTGATACCATTTGGATTGACAAAGGCCTTAGTTGCATTCATGGAATTAATAAATAGGGGGACAAAGTACAACCCAAGTGCCAAAAATTGGCACAACAGAACACTTAAGTGCCAAAAGTTAGGAAAGTGACACTTAAGTGCCACATTTTTTAAAAAGTTGGACACTTAAGTGCCATCTCCGGAAAATGTCACTGGAAATCCTACATGGCAATTTTTTATTATTTTTTTCGTCTATGTGGCTCGCTGGAATATTGACTCAACAAAAAGAGGCAAAAACGACGCCGTTTTTTTAGCGGATTTGAATGTTAATATAAAAATTAATTTAATTAAATTATAAAAATAAATAATTATTATTTAAATTTATTTAAATAATTTTAAAAAGTGGGGGAGAGGAGGCGGCGGCTGAGGGCTAAGCCCTCGCTGCCGTCGCCTCCCCACCGTCACTGAGGAGGGCTAGCGATGGTGGGGGCAGCGTTCACTAGGGTCGCCAACCCCGCAAGCCCTCGCCTAGATCTAGGGTGAGGGTTGCAGCCGTCGCCTAGATCCAATGAGAGCTCACGGGCCCTCGCCACTGGACGACCAGGGGCCAACGACTCTGGCTGACCCTTCCTGGTGACGGCAGGGAAGCGATGAGAGCCCATGAGCCCTCGTTGGATCTAGGTGAGGGTCATAGCCCTCGCCTATATCTGGCAAGGGCTCGCAAGCCCTCACCGCCAGTCGGCTAAGGGCTAATGACCCCGGCCAACCCTACCCCCTCCATCGCCAGCCCTTCCCACCGACGGCGGGGAGGTGGAGAGGGCCAGCAACCCCGGTCGACCCTCTCCCCTCCTTCGCAGCCCCTTCCCAGCGGCAGTGGGGAGGTGGCGGCAACATAGTCTCAGTCCTCAGCCATCTCCCTCCCCCCCTTTTTAATATTTGTATTTTTTAAAAATGTTTTAAATAAATTTATTTTAATGTAAATTAAATTTAATTAATTTTTATATTAATTTTTTATCACATCAGAGACAAAACAACGTTGTTTTTGCATTTTCTAGCCACATCAGCGTGCAAAATGACGCCGTTTTTCACTTACCTTGCTAGAAAATCGCCATGTTAGCATTTTGGCTGGATTTTGATTGGATTGGCACTTAAGTGATCCATTTTGGCATTTAAGTGTCACTTTCCAAACTTTCGGCACTTAACTGTCCTTCTGTACCAAGTTTGTCATCATCTTTATTGATGATATCCCGATAAACTGAAAAGGGCTAGAAGAACATGAGCAACACCTGAGAATAATATTGCAAACCCTTAGAGACCATAAGTTGTATGCTAGATTTAGTAAGTGTGAATTCCGGTTCGACTGGGTGATATTTCTAGGTCATGTGGTATTAGGAGAAGGAATATCGGTGGACCCAACGAAGGTCAAAATTGTAGTAAATTGGCCAAGACCAATAACACCAACCGAAATACGAAGTTTCTTGGGATTTGCAAGTTACTATAGGAGGTTTATAGAAGGATTCTCACAACTTGCAGGCCCGTTGACTCAATTGACTAGGAAAAATGTGAAGTTCGAATGGAATGATGAAAGCGAAAGGAGTTTCCAGGAACTCAAGAAAAGATTGACCACAACTCCGATACTAACTATTCCGTTTGGATCTGGTGGATTCACGGTATATAGTGATGCCTCCCATAAAAGGTTGGGATGTATCCTGATGTAGTATGGGAAGGTCATAGCCTATAACTCATGACAAGTAAAACTCTACAAATTAAACTACCCAACTCGTGACTTAGAATTTAACATGAGAAATCACGTATTTTCAAAAGTGTCCCTGATGAAGGGTATATCACAATTTGGAAAGAAGGTCAAGTTGCGTCTGAGATTTATCGGACCTTTCGAGATCCTTGAAAGGATAGGGGATGTAGCCTATCGATTGGCATTGCCTCCTGAGTTGACAAATCTGCATGATGTCTTCCATGTGTCGATGTTAAGGAAGTATAATCCTAATCCTGCTCATGTACTTGATCATGAGATTATAAAGGTAGATGAAAAAGTGAGATACATGGAAGAGCCGATACAGATACTTGATCGGAAGGAGCAAGTCCTCCGAACACCATGACGTGGAAGAGGCTATGTGGGAAAGCAAAAGGGAGATGAGGCAAAAGTACCCTTATCTTTTCAATGATATCCAGATTTCGCCAAACCCTGAATACATAACGGTCCAGGCCACGTCGACAAGTTTGTCATTGGACTACATTGTTGGCACCATTTACAGCCACCGTTTTGTCACCACCATCATCGTACCAAAATGTCATGTTTCATCATGTTCTCACAGTACCACCTCATCGTGACATCTTCGCCGTATTAGCACAGCTCGATCATCACCAAGTCCGTCCCCGCATATAAATTCTTCTTCAGGAAACGTCATCGACGGGAACAAGGTTCATTCCACGTAGCACGTCGCCAAGTTGTCCATCATGCATCCTCCGACGCCCCCATGCATATGGTACTTAACCAATAAGTACTTAATAGCTATTGAAATTCCAACCAGAAGATTCATTGCCAACCTCACCAGGATATTTGGACTCGGCAGAGGTAAGATTGAAAATGAAAATGATAAAAATCTTTTAGATTTTCTTAATTGGTTCTATCCTCCAACTCACTGGAAGTGACTCTTGGAGAAAGAATTAAGAACTACACAACCAAACCCTGAAATCCATACCATCTTGTTTTTCCAAAAACCATGGGCTTTTCTCATTAATAATGGTAACATCATCCATGCCCCCCTGAGTATAGGTATCTCATCTTATAGACCTGTTCCACATAATGTACATGCTCAAGTTCACAAATCTTATCCTAGACCTGTTGGATGCTGTGAGCACCAGTATCGAGAACTCCAGAGAATCCTATGCCAGGAAAATAAAACCATTCCTCCAGATGCATGGAATTATGATGTACCCACTGCATGGGATCATTATGACCTAGCATCAGAAGCCAAAGAAGCACTTGAAGAATTCAGACAAGCCGCATCATCCGAGGAACATGCAAAAACCTTTCAAGACTCATATGCTAGATGGGGAGGTCCTCTTTCCTAAGATCCCTACAGCCAAGGACCCTTGTCCTTATCTCAGGACATGGACACTTCTTTTTATGCACAACCATCCAATTGGCCACAGCCAAGCATTCCTACCACAGATGATGACAATATAGACTGGGCTTAGGAAGAAGCATCTCATTAGGCTCATGAGGAAGCATCCGCATCCATAATACACCAGCTAAACCAGATCCTCTCACCAGAAGACCTTGAAGCACTTGAACAAAAATATGATGAACATATTCTAGCAACAGTCCACAGCTTAGATGATTCAGACTATGACTACAATGCTCGTGACGGATGAGATCACTGAACAAGCTCATTGTCTGTATAAGTTACTGTAGCAAGTTACTGTTCACTTTTACTGTAGCAGTAGGCTAGGGAAATCACTGCTCACTGTCACTGTTCATACCATGCGAATAATTCCCTACCGAGATTTTCGGTCGCCTCTGTTTGTTTTTGGACCCGTGAGCTTGGTCTTTGTTTGTGTGTGACCTCTTATTGCCTATAAAAGGCAAGGAGGATGTAATGTGTTGGGTAGAGTCCCTAAAGTAAAATGAGTGTTTTGTGAAATTCTCTCATGGCTTTCTAAACTCCTTCTTCTTCTCCAACCTAGTAGGATCCTCTGAGAAATGCAACTTGGATAGTTAGAAATGTTACAATCCTGGTTCTATCTTGGTGTCTCTAGGCTCTGTACTAAAGGACATAGTGGTTTTCTGCTAAAAGGCTATCCTTAAAGGGCTTGAACAGGAGGTTCACCCAGTGGGGAAAGGCATACCTGGAGGAAACTGACTTTTTCCTCTTTGGTTCTAAGTCTAGGTCCATTCAATGGTATTAGACCCATGGTTTTGTTTGTAATGTTATCCGTTCCATGTGCTTGGTAGGTGAATCCAGTGCTGAGAAGATCTCTTTACACCATGTCTACTGAACCAGAAATTCTCGAAGCACCTGTTTCTCTCACTACAACTCCATCTTCCTCGACCCCTTTAGACTTTTGTATTTTAAATGCTTCCAAGATAGACTATCTTTATGAAGTCTCTCTTAGTGATGAAACTAAGAACTCTGAAACCCAGCCTCCTTTGATGAACCCCTATTCATCTTTTGCTAAACCTACTTTGTCATTTTCACCCATTCACTCTATTCACCAACTCATAGGCCAAACTCTGAAGGAAGTAAAGGAATACGTTCAGTCCTCTAAGTTCGACTAACACCCCATTCCTGCCATTGAAAAAGAGTACTTTGTTACTCTTTAGATTCCTCCAGAGTTTCCTAAGTAGTGGATCCAGCAAGGATACACTCATGTTCATTATGGAGCTGTTCACCTTGCTCTTACTTTTCATGGCTGAAAAGGCTTGCCAATTGTGGCAATAATTGCTTTATTGGACACTAGATTTTTAGAATACAAGCATGCTTGCATTGGTACTGTTCAAACCACTTTATATGCTGGAACAGTCTTTGTACCACTATACCCAAATTTCAACATCACCCTTTCAGATCCACAATTACTATCTTTTCTGAAAGTTCAGATTCAGCTCACTGGAGCACCTCAGACTACTGATTTAGTCACAGCAACTTTGCACTACCAGATGGTTTACAGAGTGTAGAACCATGCACTCGACTTAAATTTCCACAATGGAAATGAAGATGCTTTGTTCATTTCCATGCAAAATGATCAAGCATCGTGCATTCATGTCCCTAGACAAATCCCAAAAGAAAAGTTGGTCACTCTCCTTCTAGAGACGTGGATTACCAACTATGAAAAGCTTCATCAAACCAACAAGCCTTTCCAGTCATCAGACTCTGAGTTCGTCAGAAAAAATGATGGAACTGTTTCCATTAAATTTGGCAAGGAAAAGGAAGAAATTCCCTCTATCTTCCAGACCCTTTTCATGATTGAACCATGTGTTCCTGAGTCAATTTCCGAGCCAGATCCAAAAAGCTTGTTTGACATTTTAATAGTGATGGACATCTTGTCCATTACTATAAAGACCAGTATGGTCATTGTGTTTGGGATCTTTTTTTTCAATGTTTTTATTGTACACATTCCCTTGATGAGGTAGATCCATTTGCAAAATCTCCGCCTCGGAGAAAAAAACCAAAAAACCCTGTGAACCAAAGGTACTTGAACAGAGATCCCTCCGTTGATACTCTTGGTGAGTGTGATAAATTTCAGTTCATGGTATCATATGCACCAACTCAACCACCAGAGTTCACTGCTTTAGTGGCACCAACTCCACCATCGTCACCACCTCCATCTCCTCCTAAAAAAAAACCAACCATTTCCCCGTTTTATAAGCCAATAGTAAAATGGGCAAAGAAGCATTCTTATCCACTTGAAGTTCTAGCGGAAATACCACCAACTTCTTCCATTGCCATGTTCCATGATACAGACATTCCTCCCCTTGTTAGGGAAAGTCCTAAACTCTTGTTTCCTGCTCCCGAAGAGTTTATTGATCCACAAGGCAGATATAGGCATGTTCCAAAGATACCTACTCCCACTAATGTGGATGAACGTGGAAGGTAGAAAAGAACTCCTGTTGCTGAAGCTGTCTTAAATTGGCAATCGGAGACTCTCTTAGCACACAACAATGCTTTTAAAGTAATCAATTCCAACATTGGGAATGTGCAACAAAATTTGCGAAGATATGATGAAACCATTAAGAAGATGCTTTCAGATTTTCAGAAGAGGCTTCATGCCTTAGAATCTGGACAACATCTAGGGTATCATCATTTTGAAAGTCCTAAAGCAAAAATAGAAAAGCTTAAAAGGCAAATCCAGATCCTTGAGGAAGGAAGACTCAATCCATTTCCAACTACTTTGCAAGTAGATCCTTTCCCTCCTCCACCACCTCAAACGCCTATCTTTGCTGCTATCACATATACATCTGTTAGATAAGACAAGACATATGTGGCTGAAATGCGAAACCACCTCAGAGAATTAGATCGCATAAGGAAAGAAAAGGGAAAAGAAAAGATGCCCAAAGAATCCTCTCTTGTCATAAGAGAGCTCGATCAAATGATGCTGTCAAACCCGTTGGAATCTTTCTTAAGATACTTAGGTAATCAGGAACCACAGCCTGATCCTAATCCTATTATTCCACAGCCTCCACCACAAATTGATCCCGTCATTCCAATAGACCTAATTCTGTTTCCAACAGAACCAGCTTTTCCAAACCTCTTTGATATTGAATCAGACTCGATATCTCTTTCGTCTTCATCATCCTTTTTCAATCCATACTATTGATTCCCTTCCCATAGCACCAGTAACTTCATCAATATTCATTGCCGATCCTCCAGACCATGATATGGAATCAAACCCATATGAACCAGAAGTTGTTCAGCCTAATAACTTCTCTTAGAATGTGTCCACTTCATCAAAATAGTTTTTCACTATTGATGACATTCCATATCACAAATGGCCAGAAAGACTTAAAGAATTTCATACTTGGCTAAACACCCAAGCCATTACCAACCAAGATAAGTATGACGTTATTTTCAACTTTGTCACGAGATTTACAGGCAGCCTTAAACTTTGGTGGCAAATTGTGTCAGAACAAGATCAACTTCACTTTTTAATGTCACTGAGCTTTGGTCATGCTATTACTCTTCTATATCATTTCTTTGTGGGAAAACCTGTTGATCTTCAGAAAAGACATCTTGATAAGCATTATCTCGAAATGCTTAAGCTCTTCTATCAAATTGGAGCTAATGCAAATTTGAAGCATGTTTTCTTGACCTCCATCCCTAAAGAATTATCCCAAATAGTAGAAAGGACCTCTTTGCCCAAATAGAGAAGGATCCAAGATGTTCCATTGGGAGAAATCCAACAAGAAATTCATTTGTGCCTTGAAGAATTGTGTATCAAACGCCAAATGATCTAGACTTATGTCAACGACAATAAAGAACTTGATAGGGCCTGTTCTCGCCAAAACTTGAAAATTAAAAACTCCAAGAAAGACTGTGATTGATCTTGTGGAAAATCCTCTAGAAAGAAAAAGCACTTCAAGAAGCTCTGGATAAACAAATCCAGACATGGCTCTAAGCACTTTAGAAGAAAAAAGAAATGGTGATATTTACGCAAGAGGAAGGAACATTCATAACACAAGAAATCTAAATGATGCTTCATTTGCAACCAAAAAGGACATTTTGCCAAGAACTGTCCTCAGGCAAAAAAAGGTCATAATCATTTGATATATCATATAGAGAATGAAACCAGTATTTCTCTTGAAAATGATGATATTGAATATTTATTCTCTGCGGATGAGGAACCATGTGAACAAACTCTTTGTGTCATTCCTTGTTATCAAACTCCCAATGAAGCTTATTCAGATTTAGATCCTGAAGATATTTTCCACATATCCTTGACTCCTTCAAAAGAAAGCACAAACATATTTTCAAGCCAAACTCATTGTCCTCATTTTCCTGTGAAAATATTTACTTCAAAATTTGCCAAACCAATTACTGTCATTGCTCTTATAGACACTAGAGCTGCTTCTTAATTTTAGACACTAAAGTTCTTCTTGAAGAATACTGGACTTCTTGTGTCCGATATTTCAATTCTGCTTTAGGAGATACATTCCCTACAAATGTCAGAATCACTCCGATCACCTTCCAGTTTTTTTCCACAATGTTCCATAACCACAAAGATTTTTGGCTCAAGTCTTCCTAACAAAGATGCACAATGTGGCTCGAAAATAATCGACCACGGGTCAATTGCACCAAAAATTCCTAGAATTTACTCGGTAGGCTAGGTCACGCTAAAATTACGCCATGTTGAAATTAACTGTGAATTTAAACCTGATTTCAAAAATTGAAAGTTCGGCCATGTCACGATTCATTTTAGAAACGTCGACTCTTCCTTCGAAGATTTTTCTACAAATCCGAGATTTCGGCGAAAAATCAACGTTTGGTTATTTTGGACCGGGAAAATCATAGGGCCATTTTTTGTCGCATTTTTTGCCGTCAAGTTGGTTTAATTGATGAGAAAAAAATCATGAGATGGACAATGGCACCTTGGCTGAATTTTTTGGGCTTCAATTGGATGAAATTAGAGGAGAATTGAAGGGGAATTGAATCAAATTGGATGCCCAATGGTCCAAATTCGTAGGTCCTTGGGGTGTGCAACATTTGGACCCTTGGATGGCTTGCTAAGGAAGCTTGATGGCTGCAATTGGCTGAGGACGACAGCCATGCATGGTGGGGCATAGAACTTGAGAGCTTTGGATATTTTGTGGCCCCCTTCATCTCCAGCAGCTTCTTCTTCTTCATTTGGGTTGCTTTCCCCATTGTTGTAGCATTTTGAGAGCTTAGAAAACCAGAGAATAGCCAATAGCCCTCCCCCATTCACCGTCGACCACCCCTGCCGCCGTCCAGCACCGTCGCATGCTCGCACGCCACCTGCGAGTTGTTCGCTTGCCCGTGTGCTCGTCCCACTCATCTCGCAGCCAACCGCTGTCCCCTAAGCCACCCTGGTTACCATCGAGCTTGCCTGGTCGTCGTTTGTCACCGTTGCCTATCTAACCCCGTAGTAACCATCCACTGCCCGTGTGACCGTTGCAGCCCAGCCAGTTGCCTCGAGCAACCCATTCGGCCCTTGGATAGAGGCTGAAGGCCAACAAGGGTTCTTGGTCTTCAAGGCCTGTTTTTAAGCTCATCTGAACATTCGTTGGTGTCGTCGCAAGCTCAAGTGTCCCTCACTTCTGCATCGACAACATCGTGGACTCACTGGTTTGCTAAACCAGTGAGTTTACTTGCTAAACTCTGCTTAGGAAGTTAATGATGCTTAGTAGATAATTAGTTTAGGCTAATTAGGGATTAAGTGGTCAATTAGTATGGATTAGTGATTTAATTATTCAACTGTGCATTTTAGGTGGTTAGAATGGATTGATTAGGGGCTAAAGAGGTTGTGCTATTTATCTAGATAGGCTTGAAAAATTTTTAGGCCCGTTTAGATGGTTAGATTAATGTTTTTGGCCTAAGTTGGTATTTATTGAATTTAAATTGCATTATTTAATTATTTTTGCAATTTATTTTATTATTTATTATTTTTCAGAAATTATACCAAGATAACCGGTGACCAGAATTTCGTGCTGATTGCAGTGGTATACTTAGTTTATGCAATTGAGTGTTAATTTGTGCAAATTGAATGGTGATTGGAATTTTGAGTATTTATTTCAAAATTATGAAATTTTCGTATTTAATTAGAAAATCTCCGGTGTCGGGTTTTAACATCGAAAATGGTTTTAAAGACTATATCAAATAGTGGGATTTTAAAAGGAAGGGTACCAATTTTTCTGGTTCAAATTGACCGTGTACCCACACACGATTATTTTACAATGTGTTCTTAATATGAAGAAAATGGGCCAAGTACATTATTTTAATTGGAACATTTGAGTGCAAAGCACGATGTTTTGGCCAGTATTGGGTGGGTGCATGAATGGTTATGAAAACTCATCCCCAAAATTAGTTGGGTGGATGTGCCCTTATATGGGATGCCCCTCGTCAATGGATGTCGGTCGCAGTAGATTTTGGGCCGACCTTTGTGGAATGCTGTCTCGTGTAGACGTTGCCATGCTCAGTGGGGTGAGACAATGCCTAGTTACGCCAGAAGACCGCCGAACGTCGAATAGGCCGTGCCCGTTGGGCTGTGATTAAAAATTGGAATGCATGTTAAGTGAAATTGACGCGTTTGATTATAGGACAAAATTGTGTGGCACAGTATGGGACATGTCACAACTATTTGGCCTTATAACTGGGACCCTTGTGCTTAATGAGATGAAAGTGGTGGTGTTCCAAATGACTGAGTTTGATTATTGTGTATGGTTGTGTTTTTGAACTGTGCTAACCTGCAGGGAGGATCTGAGACAAGGTAAGTCTCTAGGGTTGTGTGATTGTGTGGCTAGGCGTATTTCCTTATTAGTCGTAGTTTAGGGGGTGCACTTGCTAAGACGTTGTCTCACCCTGTCGTGGGCTCAATTCTTTTCAGGTCCTTAGATAGCAGCCTCGCTAGTTCGTTATGGTCAGCCTCGGAGAGTTACTGAGCTACTATGGCATCCTAGAAATTCAAGGCCAAGCCTTAAGGTGTGTTAAAAATCTTTGATTAGGTGATAGAATTTCTTTTGGCTTATGCCTTAGCCAATTAGTCTTTTAATTTAATGAATTATGCTTGTGATTGTGGAAATTCAAATTTAATAGATTAATGCTTGGCCATGAGATTATAAATTTAAATCCTAATAATTAAAAATATCCCAAGACTTTGGCCAAGATGAAATTTAAATTTAGAAATATTTATAGAAAGGAATTAAAAAAAAGGGGGATTAAATTTTCGAAATGGGCCTTGGGCCCAGTTACTAACTACCTTAATCCTGGAGGCCATGGGATTTCTTGGTTGCATGTTGATTTCTGCTGGAGATCTCACTTTGCTGTCTTCTTGAAAGTTGTAGGAAACACCTTAAGTCGGGGTCTATGAGCTCGTAGTGACCACCGTTTGGGTCGATGAGGGCCTACCTTAGAGGGTACCTCATCGATTTAGGGCGTGGTTTCGCCACGGGTTCAATGGATACAGAGTTGGTCCCCTTTAGGGTTTTGAGGTACCCGTTGTGGTAGTCAAAGCCGCTTTTGGTGAGGGTACAACTAACCATTCTGATGGTGCTGTGGAGGACCCGGCGCCCCTGAAGCTTGTGGAGTTTGAAGGATCGGTGTACGTGTCTGACTAAGGGGTCGTAGGACAGTTTTTTTTTTTTTTTTTAAGGGATGATCTTTTTGGTATACAGACTAGTCTTGCATATAAACATAGTTTGTGTATAAAAGCGTGTTTTTGTTGTGAATTTGTTATACTGCTTTTCTATCCCATGCTGTTTGATGTCAGGGGTATTTGTTTTTTGCTTCCACATGTGCAATAAAATCAATGGGTCGGTGACACGTCCTGGGACGTCGCAATTTCATCGACCACCAAGGGATGTGTGTGTGCACAGAGCTTTGGGGCGTGACAGTTAGAATCTGGTCGTTCTTCCATATTTATCTTGATGACCCAATGTATGTTCATTATGCTTCTTTCGACTTCATTTTGAGTAGTTATAATCTGATGTGAATCGGTGTGGAAAGATCGCTCTACAAAGGCCCGGATGGTGTGAATTGCTAACCTCGACCTCCAATCAAACCTATGATTGGTAACCTTGGTATGAACGTGACCTGTTGACGAACTCGTGTCAACCAACCAACGTTATAGACACCATGAGTGAAAGAATTTGCTATCTTGCATGAGAAGTCGAATTAACCGTCATAAGAGAACCTTGATAAGGTCAAGTCCTTAAAAGAACAGTAGAAGAGAACCTCTCAATTTTTATTCCCTCAAAATAAAAAAGTCCCCCATAGAAATTCGGCCAATACTTATGTGGCATCCCAAAATTTCACGGCAATTTCTAGAAGCATTACGACCTATGGAAAGGTATCTTATGTTCTTAGAATTATCAAAGTTGGTGCTATAGGGCAAATTGATAAGGAGGATTTTGTTCTTGGCTATGCACCTTATAGATTTGATTCCTATGGTTCAATGTTACAAAGTTTTATGGCCATATGAAATTGTAATTTGGTATTTATATAAGTGGGGATTTAAGGTAAATTATTAAAAGTAAACATGGACTTATTTAAGAAAATTTTGGGCCATTTAAGTTTGGACTTTAGGCCCAAGAGTGTTGAGCCTAAAGTGGGCCAAAAGGCCGGCCCATGAAGCCCCATTGGGCCGTCGACCAAGGCTGGCCCAAGCCCAGCCAGATAGAGTCCATCTTGCATGAAAATTTACCAAGTGTCACCTGCATGCAAAGAAATGATTACAAGTTAATCATGTGGGGGAAGAAAGAAGAGGGGGGCGGATTAAGCGAGGAAAGGGGGAGAAAGAGAGAGTGTCACACGAAGAGAGAGAAGAGAGAAAGAGAGAAAGGAAAGGAAGAAAGGAAGAGAGAAAGGGGGGACCATGCGTGCGAGAGAGAAGACGGAGGTCCGTTTGCTGCCGATCGTCCGCCTAGCTCGCCGCCGTTCGTTGCTTGCTGTGTTCGCTTGGGCTAGAGGCAAGTAGAGTCCAAAATCCTACCCTTTTCTTGCTGTGCTATGTGTGTAGAAAATGGTGAACTTTGATTGTGGTGGAAGTGATGAAATTTCGAAGTTTTGGGGAGAAATTTGTTGGCCTAGCATGCTGTTTTCTGGAAAAATCAGTCCGACCCTTCATGAGTTTGTGAGCTGTATGTGACTTTTTATTTGGAATCTTATTTCAACTTCTTGATGAAAGCTGTAGATAACGTCTTGGAGAGTAACATATCAAAATTTCAGAAGAAACAAACAAGTATAGACCGGTGAAACTATTTTTCTTTGGAGAAGTCAGATCTGGAATCGAAATGCTGACCTAGTATGATTCTGTGAATTTTATAAAATTATCCGGTTGAAATTTGATGTCATGTTCTGAATTAAAGTTGAATATGACATGTTAAGGAGTAACATACTAAAATTTTAGAGGAAATGGATGAGTTTAGGCAGGTGAAATGATTTTATCCAAAAATATCAGATCTGGGAAATTTTGCCGAGTTCTTCATGAAAATTTTAATTCTGGACCCTATCTATAACATATAAAAATTTCAGAATTTTTGGAGCTGATTTTGAATTTTTACCGAATTTGTGAATGAAACTGTGTGTGGCAATATTCCGAAATTTTAAGGACTGTGATGTGTGGATTGTACTGATTTTTGTGATGTTCTTTTGATATGGTGTTCTGCACGGAATACTTTCCTTTAGATCTTTTGTATAACATGCCAAATTTTTAGAATTTAATAAGGCTGTTTACTAATTTTTCAAGAATTATGACCAAAGGAGTGCAATCTGTTTTCATCCGAAATTTGCTGTATTTTCAAAAATAATGAAATTGTTCCATGTGATATAATATCTTGAGTGGTTGATTATGCTACATATGTAGTGACATATGGCATGTTATATGACATCAAATGCGGGTTGAGACCTTTGATAATTGTTGCATCAAATACCATGTTGAAATTGAGATAATAACAAGACCATCGAAGGTGGGAGCCGACGATGCCCCGGGAGTATTGGGATGCCCGGAGTGTGTGTGCTAGATTTCCTCGGGAGTTTCGGGATGCCCAGAGGTGTGTGCCGGAAGCCTCAGAGGTGTGTGCCGGGGGGATACCTCGTGATGCTAGTTGGTTAATAGATGCCCGGAGTGTGTGTGTCGGATGCCCGAAGGTGTGTGTCGGAGGTTCCTCGCGATGCCAGGTTGGATGCAAGCAATAAATTGAGGGATGCAAACATTGGTCCCTGGAAAGAAAAATGATGTGATATAATTGAAAGATAAAGATTGAGAATTGAATCATGTGCATGGGATGAACCTCATGGGAATGCAAGCCTGGAGTGCATGATGATATGTGCATGTTGCATGATGATATATGCATGGCTGCAAGGTAAGGTATGCTTGAATGCATGAACGATATGTATTTTATTCATGATACTTTAATTATTTTGTTTGATGCATTGTGTAGTTTGGTGGATCTTTACTGCTGATTTTTGTTGTACTCACCCCTTTTGGGGATTAACATTTCAGATTAGAAAGATGCCTCTTTCACCAGTTGTGCATGGTACCTTCTATGGCATACCTATTGACGTTGAGGTGGAGTGCACCGAGCAATCCTGTATTAGTATACCTGGTCTGGAGTATGTTCGAGTTCGAGTATTGGTGATGTACGACGTGGGTTCCGCTGATGGCCCTATTATCCAAGAGTTTTTGTTCGTTCACGTTCGACGCAATGGGGTGATGCTAGGGATGTTATCACCACCGCCGCCTAATGCACCAGGTTGGGTATGATGGCACGTATGACTAGCGGGAGCTGAGGTTTTCTTTTTGGGGATAGCCAATGCTTGTCGATGGAGGGATGTACATGTTTCATATAGGGTCGAGTTCTCTTTTGGGTATAGCCAAGTATAGTTAAAAATTTTGGCCTTTTTGTTGTATCGACCCGAAATGTCCATCGTGAAAATATAAATAAAAGTGAATTGGCTTTATCTTTTCTTCTGGTGCGCAGTTGGTGTGCATTGCATTATTGTTATTGGAGGGAGGGATGGTGAGACTCGTTTATGCTTCCGCTAATGAATTGCGCTGGGACCTTTACAAAAAAAAATGGAAAAGTATTCTATTGATCAACCCTTATGAACTATGGTTTCACTTAAATTAAAATAAAAAATAAAAGTTACCTTACTGGTATGTAATAGGATAAGTGACAAGAAATCTGTAGTGACCCTAATGGATTGGGGGCCGTCGAGGGGTGCCACAACTTAATATAGGCCTTCTAGCGATCACAAACCCTAAAACTAGTCCTGGAAATCTAATGCGTCATATTCTAGAATATGCCAAAACAAGAAGATAATTTTTTTTTTTAACTTGGTCAAATATTTGGTGACTCGATAATCAAATTGCGCCAACATTTTTCAAGACTCGATCCAAGGTGATCTCCATGCCAAAGATTACGCCAAGATTTCCACGATTTTTCAAGATTTGATCCAAGGTCATCTCCACGCCAAAGATCACAAACCTGATGCTAACAGCTTGCTTGAATTGCTTGGCTTGTGCTCGAGTAATCGAACCAGTCAGTATAAACAACGGGTCCCTAGCACCTCCTCCTCAATATGGCTCGATGTCCACATTAGAACTCATATTTATCTTGATAACCCATTTCATGTTCATTCTACCTATTTTAACTTAATTCTGAGTAGTTAGAATATGGTCGTTTTGCCATATTTAGCTTGATGACCCATTCCATGTTCGTTTTGCCTCTTTCTGCTTCATTCTAAGTAATTAAAATATGGTCATTTTGTTATATTTATCTTGATGACTCATTGCATGTTCATTTTACTTCTTCTACTTCATTCTGGGTAATTAGAATCTGGTCGTTTTGCCCTATTTATCTTAATGACCTATTGCATGTTTGTTCTACTTCGTTCTGCTAGATTCTACTAGTTAGAATTTGTTTGTTTCACTTGTTTCTACTAGAATTTTCTATGACAGAATCTGTCCATTTATAAATCTCCCCCTTTATGAATCTACTCATTTGGTTAAATTTGTTCAATTGTTGAATCTATCAACTTATGAATCCGTTCGTTGATAAATCTATTTATTTTTTCAAATAGACTATACTGAGTAAAATTGTATTCCTTGTTGAATTTGTCAATTTGTGAATCCATTTGTTGATAAATTTGTCTATTGGTTTAGAGAGACTTTATTGAATATGAATCTATTCCTTGTTAAATTCATTCATTTGTTGATTCTCTCCATTGCTGAATATGTCCATTTGTAAATCTATTCACTGTTGGATATGTTCTTTTGTTCTACAAGCTTTTATTAAGCCATAATTTATCCTTTTGCATGTTCGGACTTTACATAAAAAATGTACTTATTCATTCAGACTCATACATATCCATTAAATATCCATAGTCAGAATGCACTAATTGAATGTCCAGACTTTAATGATCAGAATATGACTATATGTTATCTCATATGCGGTTATTTGGCTAATGCATTAAATTGAGTCGAGAAATGTGTGTTATGCCTGTGATAATGCATATATCATAGCTTGAATGAGATTAATGTGATTTCATCACCTGTATAACGGTGTGTGACGATGCTCCATGGTGGACGTTTGTGAGATACCACAATGGTTAGGATGTCTTAGGGAGTGTTTCGAGATGTTTCTAGAATCGAGATGCCCCTGTGGTGGGGATGCCCTGTGGTGTAAGTTTGTAGGATGCCTTGAAGTTGAGATGCCCAAATGGTTGTGATGCTCTGTAAGTTGGGATGCGCCAAGAGAGTTCAGAAGGATAAAACATTAATGAATAAAATGCATTGTCATGTGTAGAACTAAACATTACTTAAATTGTTTGCTTGTTTGTGTGAAACATGGTGTGCATATGCATGAGTTTGGATGGATGTATTGTTGGTTAACGACCTCTATGGTGATTGAAAATGGAAAAGGTAAAGTCTACTCATGTTTTATTACACTTACCAGATGATTATGCATTAATTTTGTATATACCAGGCAAAGTGGTAAGGGGATTTTTCTAACTCAAAACTATAGATTTCATTTACTGGGCTTCGGCTCAATT
Source organism: Eucalyptus melliodora (assembly GCA_004368105.4). Classification (NCBI taxonomy): domain Eukaryota; kingdom Viridiplantae; phylum Streptophyta; class Magnoliopsida; order Myrtales; family Myrtaceae; genus Eucalyptus; species Eucalyptus melliodora. The sequence goes on from CM023404.3 coordinate 44,411,226, forward strand.
TTTATATTTTTTAGACGTGTAAAATGGACACCTCTCAACCTTTGCGCTATGGAGTCCCTATGTGTTATGAAGATCCTTATGAAAGTGTGATTGAAGCAGAGTTTGAAATAATATATACCAAATGTAATTATACAGTATGAGTTGATGTAAGTGGTTTAGCGAAGTGGGTTCCTTTTCGGTTCATTGCCTAGTACCAGAACCTTAACGATGAGTTAGTTGGTCTATTGAGTGGCTTCGATCTAGATGATGGAGACACAATAAATGGAGAAGTTATCGACTCATGATTTCAGTTTGGACATTTGTATAGGTAGACTTTTGGAAGTATATTATAGTATGGAGATTGGTCTCTCTACCCTTACCAAGACTTCTATCTTTTTTCTTGTAGTGTAATGAATTTGTAAACTCAAATGTGGTATAAATAAAAGAATCATAAGTATATTGGTTATATTTGTAAGGCTTTAATTGTTAAGAGAATATTCGTAAATGTTTGATTACGCTTTCGTATGCTAAAAGAGAGTAATAATATAAGAAACACATGTTGGGTGATGTTCTGGGCGTCACATAAATGTCTTAACCAAACTTGTTCGTCGCATTTAGCCCTACATCATGTTCAAATTTCATAATTTTCATGCATCATTTAGGTAGTTTAGTGAGCCAATCATCATGCATCATTTTCCGCCATGCTTATGACTGATTTGTGTGCTTTAGTAATTGCCATTATTTGAATATGAATTCGACCTTAATTGAACTCGACGTCTGTTAAAAAGTTTTAGGACAAGTCTTAATCTTTCTAATGATGCCAACTTTGCATCATTTGAATGTCATTTGGCCCATTTTCCATTTTTGCAAACTTTGCTCTGAAATTTGCCAATCGAAATTCGGAATGCTTGTTTTGGCATTATTGAGTTAGACTTTTTACAATTTTTGTATGAATTTTTCGGTAAGGATTTCAAGGTCAAGTCCTTAACAAAATTTGTTTGTCTTCCTCATGCCTATATTATGGTGAAATTTCTGAACTTTTAGGCATCGTTTACTAGGACAAATTGTTGTTAATTTTCCATGATGTCTTGTTGCCCTACTCTGTTTCTAAATTGTTACCTTGTGTGCTTGGATTTTTATAAAATCATGAATAGTTTATCTTAGAAAACTTTCTTCATGGAATTGTTCCTTATGATGTTTTGTAATTTTCTTTGGCCAATTATCCATGGGTCCTACCCCAATTGCTTTGATCTTTATTCCCCCATTTGATGGTTTCTGTTGTGATTTTCTGCTGTGATTTCATTCTAGGATTTTTTTAAAGAATATTTTGCATGCTGAATTGAGGCCACTAATTTTCATGAATTTCAGTCCTCGTTTTCTGAATTTCACGCACGAAAATCCTTGGAAATAAAAAAGCATTTTATCATGCTTTTCAAACCTTTTGAATGTTGCAAAACAATCTGAAATTTCATGTTCTAATTGATTTGAAATTGATTTTCATTCATGTGATGCTCATGTGTGAAATTTTTTATTCCTAGAAATGGTTCTGCCTATGAAGCTCGATCAATGTGCCATTGATGCACCTAAGTTAGCCTTGGCTAATAAATGTGCCTCATAATTATGATGAAATCATGTCACCCCTTCATCCATGTTTTCATGTTGTGCTTTATATCCCAAACTTCCAAATTATGTTTTTGGCTTGGCATTGACGTTGTCTAGGTTTTGTTGACACTTGATTTTTAGTCAACACATCAAAAAGGTAAAAAATTTAGACTTGGATTTTGGATCGCGACAAAACTCATTTCTCGACCAAAAAAAGTCGTTTTTCATTTCCTTATTTTGTTTTGTCATTTTTAAGCAATTTGTCATTCATTTCCATTAAAAACCCAAAAAGTCAAATGGTTGACTTTTGGATTGACTTTTTGGTCAACCCTTTGATCAAAAGTCAATCTCGAGTCAAAAGTTGGCTTTTTGCCCAAAAAAAAAAAAAGACGTCGAATAGTTTTTTCTTTCAACTTAGCCTAGTTAATTTTCAAAAATTTCAATGATTTGACATGAAAATCAACCTTCTAGGAAAAGTCAACTAAATGGTTAACCTTTGGTTAAACCTTTAACCAAAAAATAAAAATTGAAAAAATAAAAAATCCCCAAAAATACCCATTTTATTGTCAATTTGATTTGTGTGTTGAAAATTTTACAAAATTTGATTAAGAACCTTATTTTCCAATTTTTTCGGTTTGAGGGGCTAAATCAGGCAAAAATCAAATTACTTTCATTATAGTCATAATTAGATGTAGTTCCTTTTTTGACATTTGGTTGAGGGACTATTTTAATTCTGCTCGTGCATTCAATTTCACAAATTGGCATGTCAAAAAACAAATTGCTATTTTATGCCCTAATTAGGGAGTCCAAATTGATCCTTCATGAGTTGTGAATGAACAATTGTATTTCACTCATTTTCTTGAGATAAGTCCAAATCCGGGGTCAATTTTGAGAATTCACTTGCGAGCATTCTAGTTTGGTCGATTTGGCTTATTCAAAGATTAGAAAATCCGGTTAAGATGATTCAATTGATGTAATTTGACTTGGCTCATTCTAAACTAGAATAGAATTGAAGTAATTGAGCTTGAATTTGGACAATTGAAGTTCAATTGAAAATATGAGTTTAGCTTGTGGTCTTGCTTCCATAGGAATTCAATGAATTTGAACATTTTGTGCACAATTAATTGACTTGAGATAGTCCAATTGCATCTCATTTGATCTGATTTATATATTTTGTTTAAATTGGGCAAAATCAAAAGAAATTATAACAAAATTTGGACAAAAATTCAACAAGGTCAACCTGGCGTTGACCATCGTTGATTGGAGTTGACCAGATTTGATCAGTGTTGACCTGCAAATTTTTCTAGCCATCTTTTGGTCAGAACCATTATCTGTTGGCCCATTTCACGGCCAATCCATCAATGCCCTTAATTTTCAAATTTCCAATTTTGTTCTGGATTTTATGAAATTTGCAAATTAACCCTTCATGTTATGAAAATTGCAAAAAAAAAAAAAAAAGACCCCAATTAGTACACGATTGATCATCATCCATTCGTTAAGAATGCATCATGGCTATTAAAATAGAAATGTGCTCAATTAGGGTGCTCTCAACAAATTTAACAAACCAATTAGCTAAGGAGATCCAACTTTAGCCCTTGGATTAATCCAAGGGCTAAGATTTGATCTTGCCTTAGGTTATATAACCAACTTTCCCTCCAAAATTGGAGGGGTCAATTTTCCAGATCTGCTTTCTCTAACCAAAGTCCTCTCTCTACATCTCTCTCTCTCTCTCTCTCTCTCTCTCTCTCTCTCTCTCTCTCTGGATCTCTAAAAACTGGCTCAAGCAAAATGAAAAAAGCAGAGCAATTCTTTGCATGCGTCCTAGCCTGTACGGAGCAATTCTTCGCTAGTGTTCTCGCCTACCAGGAGGATCTACGTTGATTCTCTCTTTGGATCAAGGCTTGAAAGCTTTTCCACTAACTCTCTCTCCTCAAGGATTATTTTTCTTTGACTTCTGCAAGTTTTGCAGAGATTCTCCACTAACTCTTTTCTTCATGGATTCTCACAAGAAAATATAGGTTTGTCCTCATCTTCATGGAGTAGTGGCCGAAGATTGACATTTGGAATGAAGCAGCTATATACATGCACAGAAACAAGGTTGATCGGATGAAGATTCATCACTTTGAGCTCTCGGCTACTCGATCACAGCAGCAAAACCGAAGCTAAGTCCTCTTTCTTTCTCTGAGTTTGACTCTGATGCAATCAATTAGCTGATTCTTCTAGCGATCTTAGGCTACTGTGATAGTTTCTTCTCGGATCATGCTTTGATCCTGATCAGTTTCCTTTCAGCAGATTTTGTTGACGTTCGATCTTGCTGATTTCCTTGAAGAAGAAGCTGAGAAAACACTCCTAGATTGCAACTCCAAAGAAGCGATTGTGAGCTTTAAGTTTAAAGCTGAGGTGTCCATTGATGAGTTTCGTAGATTGAAGATCGAAGATCAATGCGAAGTCCTATTGATGTAAGATTCAGCAAAGTTTGATCGGATTCTTTCTTCATCAGTGATGAACTTGCTTGAAACTCGACCTCAGTAGATGTGGTGGAGAATTCACTCAACTTGTGTTTCATCTTCATAGTTGTTTGGCAAAATAGAAGATTAAGCTCAAGGATAAAAGCTAAGTGGATCACTTTTTTCCTTAGATTTCGGTTAATACATATTCTACTTTGATTGTTTTTGCGTGTTCCTTGTATATCGATGTTAATGCTTGACGATCCATGAGGTTTGACGAAGCTCTGATGATCGTTGATCGGCGATGTTCAAGTGCAATTGATCATGTTTGAGTTCAAGTTTGAAGGTAACATTCGAAACTCGAATCTAATGAAGGAAGATCGAGTTAGTCGATCGGGGCTAGGATTCAAGATTATGAACCTTTATGTACTTAAGATCAATGATTATGAATGCTACAATGATTCGTTGATGATTTGAATGATGATTGTGTTCTGAAATCTATTCTAGAAATTTGTATGTGTCTGCAACATGCTTGCTGTTTTGGTTTAAACAAGGCATTAGACGGCATTATTTCGACTTGAGTCCTTCTAGACTTTGAAAATACACATTACAAGATTCGAATCGATAGGTTGTGTTGGAAAAAACTCCTTTGATGTTTTGAAGTTGACAAAACTTATCGAAAGTCTATTCTAAAGATTTTTCAAACTTCTGTGCCAAAGTTTGAAGACTGCTAGACTTTAGTGTCAAAGTCTGTTCTACATCAGAAGTCTACCCACACTGATGAATTTCAGACTAAACGTGATGAAGAATGAAGATGAAGTTAGACTCAAGATTATCTTCATTTCTTTAAAGCTTCGGTTTATTACGAGATATATATGGCTTTCTGGTTGGGAATTACACCAACGAAATTGGTTATCTTTATTAGAATTCATTTAGATACATCAAATCTCTTTGGAAGGCAAGTAATTTGGAAAGAATCTACTTATGGAAACCAAGATTCTGATTGTATGGGCGAACAAGATTGACGGGCTTTCAGCACAATCTTCAAATGGCTCGAAGATCTCCTTAATTGATTATGTCCAACGGGTTGATTAGAAGAATTCATTTCAAAAGTGCCAACGGTCGAGAAGGCATGAATGAGTATTTAAGGAGACCTCTCCAATCATTCGATAGAGTGTGTGAAAAAGAAATTCTAAAGTCTGAAACTTCTCTGTTTCTTGTTATTCCATATATTGTGCTGAAGCTTGTACTCAAAAGAGAGAGAGAGACTTACACTGTGACTTCGTAAGAGAGCAGTAGAGATTCTTCATTGTGAAGTCAAGATCACAAGGTTGTAAATTCTTTTTTGATTCATAGTGGAATCCAATCCGAAGACACCAACGGAAGAAAATGAAACCAACAAGGATGTTATATGCTTCGAATGCAAGAAGAATGGGCATATTAGGCCTAACTGTCTTCTATTAAAGAAGATGAAAGGAAAAACAGAGAAGTAGAAAAAGACACTCAAAGCATAAACTTGGAGTGACACAGAGTGTAAGGAAATCGATGAAGAATATGCCAACATATATCTAATGGCTCATTCCGACTCAGACTCAAAATCAGAAACAGATTCAGATTGAGATTCAGACAAAGAAATTGAGGTTAGTAATTTAAAAATTCCTGTCAAAATCTCTAAGTACATAGATGAACTCTGCCACAGTCTTAAATCCTTTTTTAAAAGGATTTCCGAACTAAAAAGGGAGAATTCTACGCTCAAGCAACAGGAAACTTCTTTGATAGAAAAATTTGAAAAATCTGAAAATGAGTTTTGACAATTTAAACGAAAATTCCGATTCTCTTTCAAAGGAAAACACCATTTTGAAAAGAGATATTTCAAATATTACAAAAAGATTTTCAAAAGGATATGAAAAATTGGAGAAAATTCTTTCGGCTCAAACACCCTACTTTAACAAATCTGGTTTAGGTATGACTTTAGAAATTGTTCCATTAATTGATTTTCCCAAAGCAAAAGAAAGAATTAAACAAAGACCTGCAAAAACATTTTATAAAAATCACTCAAATGTTCGAAGTGTAACAGCTCATAACATTTCGAGAAAGAATGTCCCAAGGTTTGGAGATCAGTTAAGAAAGACTAGATTAAGACTGTTTTTAATACTAACTCTCTTGGACCCAAGAAAATCTGGGTACTAAAGAAAGTTTGAGTTTTTCTTTTGATTACAGGTCATTATTAAAAGAAAAATCAAATAGTATTTGGATAGTGGGTGTTCGAGGCATATGATAGGAGACTCAAGCTACTTCATAAAGCTTGTTATATTAAATGGTGGAAAAGTATCTTTTGGAGGAAATAGCAAAGGAAAAATTGTAGGCTGTGGAACCGTGAAGATTGGAAGCCTGACTATCAACAATGTTTCCTTGGTGGAAAGCTTGAACTACAATTTGCTTAGTATAAGTCAGCTTTGCAATACTGGTTTCAAAATAAACTTCCAAGAAGGCATTTGTTCAAGAACAAGCCAAGACTTTTCACAATCTTTTATTGGTCGAAGGCATGACAACATTTAGCTTCTAAATGTAAACCAAGAAAGCTCTCAGTGTCTTATTTCTATTCAAGACGAAGCAAGCCTATGGCATCGAAAGCCTGGTCATGTTAATATGAAATAGATTGCCAAGATTTCTTCTAAGAAGCTTGTTCGATGACTTCTTGATCTGGCTTACCAGAAGAATGAGTTATGCACTCCATGTGTCTTGGGAAAACAGGTTAGAAGTTCCTTTAAACCTGTGAATCAAGTTTCTACCAGTTGAGCTCTGCAGCTTCTTCATATGGACCTTTTTGGACCAACCAGAACTCAGAGTATTGGTGGAAAGAAATATTGGCTAGTAATCGAGGATGATTGCTCTTGCTTCACTTGGGTATATTTTCTGACAAGTAAATCTAAAGCTTTCTCTTATTTCTTGAAGTTTGCGAAGAAGGTTCAGAATGAAAAAGGATATACTATTTCAAGCATACGAATTGACCATGGAGGTGAATTTGAAAATCAAGAATTTGCAAAATTCTGTGATGAATTTGGTTTTCAGCATGTCTTCTATTCTCTATATACTCCAGAACAAAATGGGGTTGTGGAAAGGAAGAATAGATCTTTACAGGAGATGGTTAGAACTCTTTTAATACAAAGCCAAATATCCTCTTGATTTTAGGCAGAAGCAGTCTTCACTGCTTGCTATATTATCAACAGAGTATTCTTGAGGCCTATTCTAGAGAAAACTCGTTACGAAGTATACAAAGGAAAGAAGCCGAATGTTTCCTACTTTCATGTCTTTGGCCATAGAAGTTTTATTTTGAAGAATGCAAATGATTGATCTAGAAAATTCAAGGAGAAATCAAATGAAGGAATCTTCCTAGGTTATTCGACTTCAAGCAAAGCTTACAAGGTTTTAACAAGAAGACTCAATCTATGGAAGAATCTATGAATGTCAAGTATCAAGATTATATGCAGAATCAATCAGATCAGACTCAACTTGAAGAGTCTGCACCCATTCTAGACTTTACAAAGTCTACTTCCCCAAAAGAGGTTTAGACTTCTGGAGAACAACAACAAACAAATCAAGAAGATTCAACTGTAGCAGAGGATCAACAGACTCTCAGATCGAATAGCACCTGAAAGCACTAGTCAAGTCATCCCAAAGAACTCATTATTAGCAACGTTGATGAAGGAATTCGCACCAAATCCAAAGGAAGAGAAGAGTTTAGTGCTCTAGCACTTGTTTCTAAAATAGAACCAAAAGGTGTAGATGAAGCCCTATTCGATGAAAGCTAGATGGTAGCTATGCAGGAAGAACTCAGACAATTCAGCATCAATGATATATGGGAGCTGATTCCAAAACCCCAAGGCAAATCCATGATTGTAATGAAGTGGGTTTTCGGAACAAGATGGATGAGAAAGGAAAAGTGATTATAAACAAAGCAAGACTCATGGCGAAAGGATATACACAGGAATAAGGAATAGATTATGACGAGACCTATGCACCAGTAGCAAGGTTAGAAACAATTAGATTATTACTTGCTTTTGCTTGCTATAAAAATTTCAAGTTATTCCATATAGACGTCAAAAGTGCATTCCTCAATGGATTCATTCAAGAAGTCTATGTGGAACAACCACTAGGATTTGAAGATGCAAGAAAACCAAACTAAGTATATAGACTGAAAAAGGCCTTGTATGGACTAAAGCAAGCATCTCGAGCCTCGTATGAAATGTTGAGTAAGTTTCTAACTCAAAATGGTTTTGAAAAGGGAAAGGTTGATACTACCTTGTTTATAATGAGAGAAGGTAAAGATTTTCTATCGGTACAAATTTATGTAGATGATATTATCTTTGGATCCCCTAACGAAAATATGTGCAAAAAATTCTCTAGAATTATGGAGGATGAGTTCGAGATGAGTATGATGGGTGAGTTAACTTTCTTTCTAGGACTGCAAGTGAGACAATCAAAAAAAGGAATTTTCATTCATCAAGAGAAATATGCAAGAGATCTCATCAAGAAGTTTGGGTTGGAGGATTGCAAGAAGACAGAGACACCAATGTCAAGTTCTTTGAAACTGGATAAGCATGAAGGAGGGAAGAAAGTAGATCAAAAGCTATACAGTAGCATGATCGGTTCTCTTCTTTACCTTACTACTTCTAGACCTAACATTGTATTTAGTGTTTGCATATATGCTAGATTTCTATTTGATCCCAAAGAAACTCATTTAAGTGCTGCAAAACACATCATTAAATATGTCATGACTTCTCCAAAGCTAGGTTTGTGGTATCCAAAAGAAGGAGACTTCACTCTACGTGGATATTCAGACGTTGATTTAGTCGATTGCAAAAGTCGATAGAAATAGAACATCTGACACCTATCAATTGCTAGGAAATATGTTGGTATCTTGGCTCTCAAGGAAGCAAAGTACTGTAGCATTATCAACAGCAGAAGCAGAGTATGTTGCTCTTGGGAGTAGTTGTTCTAAAAACCTATGGATAAGACAACAACTAAGATACTTTGGGATTGAAGAATTGTGCACCGAGATTAGATGCGACAACACCAGTGCCATTAATCTTACAAAGAATCCAATTCTTCATTCAAGGGTGAAGCATATAGAGATTCGACACCATTTCATAAGGGATCATGTACAGAATTGGGAGATTTTGATTCGGTTCATTGATTCAAAGAATCAGCCGGCATACATCTTTATGAAGCCTCTGGAGAAAAGTTTATTTGAGTCTATTCGCACCAAATTGAATATTATATCTGCTACCATTTAAAGTCTGAAGATGGTCAGACTTAGACTTTCTCGAAGCTACATCAGTAAGAGAATGTCTCAAATCCAGGTATTTTAATTTTTTGGTATGAAATGGTATGATTATCTGAATCGTTGCTTGCCTTATTTATTTTTAGAAATTATTATTTCAGTGATAATTTTCGGATTTTGAATTTTTGGAAGTTACCTTTTTGAAAAATGTTCTGAAAAGGCATTTTATGGAGATGCTTCAAATACCCCGTTCCATTATCTTTATAAACTGTCGAGTGTTTCTTTTGAGCACATCACTTTGAAACCCTAGAATCCAGACTTTATTCTCCCTCGACCTTTTCTCTCAAGATTTCTCTGCAAGTTTTCATCTTTTCTACACTCGAACTTGTCTATGAAATCCTCCTAGCCTGCAAACATGTCTTACCAAAAGAAATCCTCTCGGATTGCAAGCAAGGGGCCACGGAATGTACCTGAAGGGCAGACACATTTTAATCTGACTGAAGAAGAAGACTCTCCGCAAAAGTCTCCACAGCACTCTCCTCATAACACTCCACACCAACCGATGGAAGAAGAAGTTGAAGAGGATGCAGCTCCTCTCCAAACTTTAACTCCCCAGGTTCTTTATAAACATTATGGTTATCTGAAAATGGGTGGTACTCCAATGACTTTCATTACTAATTTACTAAAAGGACACGGCCACAAAAAAGGAAACAGTATTTTTAAGAGCTATGGAATGCTTAGGAATAGCGTTGAAAGGAGCGTCAAACGAAGATTTTCTTAACTTTCCCACTGATCCTAGGTTTAGCTCTTATAATTACTTGAAAGCAAAGACGACGATCGACGGATGTTTTCGAATTTTCAACCAAGAATCGGTGTGGTTGCAGATGAGCTTGGTGACAGAAGGAAACTCTTTCATTCTAAGGAACACAAAAGTGTTTAGACCCAAATGCTAAAAAGAGAGGTGATGAACCCTCGAACTGTTGATTTCCACTTCTTAGACTCAATCAGGGTGAACTTGAGGGAAAAGTTAGCTTTCCTTCAACTTGAGAATTTCTGTTATGAGACGGCTGTTGCATATCCAGAGTTAATTGCATTTTTCTATTCGAATCTATCTTTTCTTGACTAGAATAGAATCCAATTCACTGTGTGTGATAAAGCCTATGTTGTGAATGTTGACACTTTGGCTGACATTATTAGGGTGGAAAGGACTTGTTTTCAACCAATTAGTGTCTCAAATGGACAAGCCACCAGATTCCTTGTCAATGATAGATTACTAGAAGGAGGCATCACATACTCAAGATTGACAGCCTCAAATGTTTTGTTGCACAAAATCGTCATTAAATGCATCAGACTAAAGGATGTATCAAAAACAGATGTTTCCAGATTCGAAGCAAGACTGGTGTTTGCTACTAGCAATGGGATGAGATTTTCTCTGCCTCATACTATCTTGTTTCACATGTACATGATAGTTTTGAAAGACAAAGGACAATTGCCTTATTCAACGTTGGTTACAAAGTTTTTTAGATATTTTCAAATCCAGTTTCCTACCTTACTTTGCTCTTGAACTATTGCTCCTATGGTGATAGGACAGAAAATGATTTCGAAGATGAGGTTGAAGGATTTGAACAAAGTTATTGAGCGCTTGAAGAAGGAGTCCTCAAGCAAAACTAAGGAAGATACTTCGGCTGGAAGGAAGAGAAAAGGCAAAGAGGTTGTACAAGAACCCGTAAAGAAGAGAAGATCACTTATCCTGCAAGACGAAGATGATGAAGATGATCTTACAATTTCTGCAATTGCCTTAAAGAATCTCCAAGGTTTTGATGATCTTGAGAAACCACTGGACAGAGAAGGAGGAAACAGAGTAGAAACAAAGCAAGAAGAAGAAGAAGAAGAAGAAACAGAGAAGGAAGGGAGCAAAAAGAAAAGAAGAAAGAGCAGAAGCTGAAGATGAAGAAGGTCATTCTAAAAAAAGGGCTGATGATGACTCTTATGAAGAGACAGTTGCGATCTCATTGTCTGAAGACTCAGAAGCAACTAGGAGTGGACCTACAAGTGTACGCACAAACATAGAACATCACTCTCATTTTGAAAACGAGAAAACTCAAGAGGAAGGAATCCCCTCTCCACTTGTAGGCACAGAAACAAAGGGGAGCTCGTGAGAGAATAGGGACTTTTTCTCCGCATTTTGCAAGTGATGATATTAGTCGATCTCCTGCTGATTCAGAAGATGTCTATGATTTGGAATTTCCTGAAGCTGACATTGAAGAATCTACTCCAAGTCATGGGGCAAGAAAAGTTGATGTTCTCTCAACTCTCAACTCTCCATGAATTCAATTTGCTGAAGCTAGTGTGCAAACTGAACCGACTGTTGACTATCCAAGGATGATGGAACTCCTTTTGGAGGTGAAAGCTCAACAATACGCTATGGAAATTGAGATCCAAAAGATTCAAACTACCGTCAGATCAACCTCTGATTTTCACACTAGGAAGGTATAGTCTTTGGACGCTCAGGTATAGACTCTGAATCAACAAGTTCCTCAGACCGTGGTCAAGAATGATGAGACTATTCAGATGCTTAAAATTGTTCAGAATCAATCTAGGATGTTCATCGTCAATGCCAGAAGGTTGAGGAGGTAGTTCAATCTATGGGGGATTTTCAACTCGTACGAGTTCCCAGACAGCAATAATTTCATTTACCTTTTATCTATTTTGACTTTATCCACTTTTTTTATGTTGACAAAAGGGGGAGAATGCGTGTAGATTTGAGATTTGACTTAATCTTTTGTGATTTGATTTAATTTTGTTTGATTGTTTTTGAACACTTATTCTGCAACGATCTTAGTGGTAGCTAATATTTATGGATGTGGATGGTTTAATATTGTTTTTATCCAATTTTTGTAAGATAAAAATGTTTTCTGTAGTTACAGAATTGATACTATCCAGATCCTTAACTATCTGTTATTATAAGATATCATGTATTGCTAAAAAGTTGTATTGTAAGGTATAAATCTTTAAATCTGCAGGAAAGTTTTGTCACCATCAAAAAAGAGGAGATTGTTGGAGAAAACTCCTTTGATGTTTTGAAGTTAACAAAACTTATCCAAAGTCTATTCTAAAGATTTCCAGACTTCTGTGTCAAAGTATAAAGACTGCCAGACTTTGGTGTCAAAGTCTGTTCTACATCAGAAGTTTGCCCACACTAACAAATTCCAGACTGAACACAATGAAGAATGAAGATGAAGTCACACTCAAGATTATCTTCATTTCTTCAAAGCTTCGGTTTCCTACGAGATATATATGGCTTTCTGGTTGGGAATTACACCTACGAGATTGGTTATCTTTATTGGAATCAATTTAGATACATCAAGTCTCTTTGGAAGGCAAGTAATTTTGGAAAGAATCTACTTATGAAAACCAAGATCCTAATTGTGTAGGCAAACAAGATTGACAGGCTTTCAACACAATCTTCAAATGGCTCAAATGTTTCCTTGATTGATTTTGTCCAACAAGTTGATCGTAAGAATTCCTTTCAAAAGTACCAACGGTCGAGAAGGCATGAAGGAGTATTGAAGGAGACCTCTCCAGTCATTCAGTAGAGTGCGTAAAAGAGAAATTCCAAAGTCTAAAGCTTCCCAATTTCTTGTTATTTCATATACTATACTTACGGTGCTCAACCGACCAGATTCGGTTGCCACGCACCGCCGTCGCATGGGTCGTGACCTCAGGCGGCGTCACGCGACCCACGCAACGGGCTGAGCAATGCTCAACCGGCCAGATCCAGTCGCCACGCACCACTGTCGCGTGGGTCGCGGCCTCAGGCGGCGTCACACAACCCACACGATGGGCCGAGCGGTGCTCAGCCGCCCAGATCCAGAGTGCCCCGCACCGCCGCCGCCATGCACGGCTAGTGTGTGGGTCGCCCAGCCCCAGGTGGCATCACCCTGAGGCCGCGCGACCCACACAACGGTGGTGCGTGGGTTGCACGGCCTCAGGGCGATGCTGCCCGAGGCCGTGACCCACGTGACAGCGGTGCGTGGGTCGTGCGACCCGCCGCCTCGCAACCACGACAGCAACCAGCCGCCTCCCCCACCAGCTCTGACTGCCTCCCACTCACTCCCTCCTCTGTGTCAAACACCACCTCATCCTTTTTCATTTTCTTATTTTTCCTTTAAGCTTGTACTCAAAAGAGAGAGACTTACACTATGACTTTGTGAGAGAGCAGTAAAGACTCTTCATTGTGAAGTCGAGATCACAAGATTATAAATTCTTTTTGGAATCATAGTGGAATCTAGCCCGAAGGCTGTTAGGGTGGGAGAGTGAACGTAGGCTTGATCTAAGCAAAACCACTATAAATTCTATGTTTTTATTCTCTTCCCTAAACTCCTTTACTTTGTTCGTAGTTCTATTCAACTACTAAAGTCCAAACTCGCTTAAAGTCTGTTGTTATTCAAACTCAGTTTCAAAAACAAAATAATTTAACTATTTTACGCAAAAAAATTTCTTCACACCTATTCACCTCCCTCTAGGTGTTCATACTAGCACTTTCAGATTGCACACCTCGATTGAGCGATGCTTGACCCTTGAAAAACACCTCCGAAGTTACTCGATTCTGCAGTAGTTTAGGTCTGTTTGGAGTTCTGTTCTAGTTCTGAAATGTGATTTTGTTATTTTTGTGTTGCTTTCTATGTTGATTTCTAGAGGAACTTTCCTTCATGAAAGTTGCTCATAATTGCATGGTGTATGTTCTTTAGTTTTTTTTAAAGAATTTTTAGGCATGTTTAACTAGGTGAAAATCACTCATATTTGAGCTATGGTCAATCTGTCCTGTTTCGATTAGAGATGAATATAGGTAAAATTGAATATGAAATTGACCTCATTCAATCTCAAGACCTTCGTGAAAAATGAACAACATATTGTATATGTTCCATTGATACATGGTTTGCAAAGTTTTGACGTTGTTTGGCTGATGAATCGCATGCATTAATGCAAAAGGAAACTGCAACAACTTGAACTTTGCATATCACGTGTTTGTTTTGCCAGTTTTGTCATGACTCACATGATCTCAATTGAGTTTTGTACTCTTAACAAAAAACGTTCATTGTTGCATGTTCTATATGGGAGATTTTTTTGTTAGATTTTTGCTTGTCTTTAGGGGGGTCCAAAATCATGTCGGTTTTGTGATGTGAAGGATAGGGTCAAACCTTACCATCTATGTGTTTTGCTGCGCCCATTTGGGTCTTTTAGAGACCAAATCTTGCAATAATGCCTTCTTGACATTTGAACTACATGTTATAAGGTTTGAGTACATGTTTTCTCATCATTACATTTGAGTCCCATTTTGCATGTTAAATTTGTGCACAAAAGCACATGTTCACCTAGAAAACCTCAAGCACGTCATTATAGATCTCAAATCATCTCGTATTGTCATCGAATTGTATAACATCTTTGCATGCCGACTTAGGGTTAGATGATCCCCCAAATTGTTTGTTGCATCTGGTCCTAATTCATGTGTGATTTCTTCATACCATTTTTGCATTACTTGAGTGATTTTGAGGTGTGTTAGTGCAAGCTCATGTTCTGATTTTTTAATTATTGATATGCACACTTTTATAAATCTCGGTCTCAGATCATCAAATTGACCTCGGTTGGATCCGACGCCTTCTAGGAAGTTGTAAAGTACATCTAGAAGTTTCCAATGCCATAAATTTCACACCATTTTCTTGTCGTTAGGGCCCCTTTCCATTTTTCTCAAACTTGACTAGGATATGGACTTAGTGTCCAATTCAAACCCCAAGTTTTACCCCTGCTTGGATGGACCCTTACTATTTTTGTACCATTTTTTCTATAGGGATTCTCGAGTTGGTCTCTTAATGAAACTTGTTTGTCATCATGTTGACTATGTTGTGTGTAAATTTGGTATTTTTTAATCAATTTTGATAGAACAAATCCTCGCGATAAAAACTGAATGCCATGCTGTTTTGATAATTTTCTGATGTGTGATTGCTTGTTGTTTGATTTTTATAAAATCATGTGTAGTTCATTTGGGAAAATTTTATTCACAAAAGTTGTTCATCATCAGGTCATACATTTTGGGAATTTTTTCATATTTAGATTGTCAATGGGCATTACTCAAATTTGCTTATTTGTGATGATTGGTTTGAAATTTCCTAATTTGAACTTGGTTGTGGTTGTTTAGCAAGGCCACTTAGGCTAGTTTGTGCACAAATTTAGGCCATGCCATATTCATGAAAATTGCTTTAAATTTGTTGATCTTCATTGTGTAATTGCTTTTGATGAATGAATTTTCCAAATCACATCTTAAAAAAAAAATTTGGTACATGTGGTGATTTCCAAAAGAAAATTTTAAGAAATTCATTTCCAAAGCTTGATTTGGCTTAAGAAAAGTCACGATTTGGACCATATTCAAAATGTTTGCGATGCTTGTGAATGCATTTATGCAAGTTCCGAGCTAGCCTTGGCAACTGAATGTGTTCCATAACCTAGATATTCCTTAGTCATAAGTATTTTCAAATTCTTACGGTTTGGATTGTATTCAAAGTGCCTGTGACGCTTGTGAATGTATTTATGCGAGTTCCGAGCTAGCCTTGACAATTGAATGTTTTCCATAGTCGAGACATTGTTTAGTCTCAAAAACCATTTTCATTAATTTCAACAATATCTTTGAAACATCATATGTACCCCTCATGCATGTAATCACGTCATTCATTAGAAGTGCCTACGTTTGTGATTGGTGCATGCCATTGGTAATAAGCAACCCGCCAACGGTTCACTCACTTTGTCGGATTGACTGAGAAATAAGGTTTGAAAGACCTGCATGCATGTTTAATTCCTGCAATGTACGTGGTTTTTAGATGTATGTTAGGACCGATGGATGTTATTGTGGGAAAATCCCAAGAATCACATAAATCACCTCATTAGGGACTTATAGGCATTAATGACTATGCGAGAACACAATTGGTCAATAATGGCCATAAGTCATAAAACAAATTGGTTAGGCGTCTTAGTGGGACCTACAGATGAACTATAAAGGCTGACCCCAAGGCCCAAACCTAATTTGTGGAATTGAATTTCCCTTAAGTGATTGACTTTTGGCATGATGTCATGTTTTTTTGGTTGTTTTGATGTGTATGTTTGTTTCTTTCTATTGTATGTACCTAGTTATAACTTTTGGACTAGGTTTAGAATATGATTCCGAAGATGAAAACAACGCGAAGATAGTGAAGGGTCGATTTCCAATCCGACCATACCATTTGTACTATTCATTTCCCAACATATGTCTCGGGTTTCTTATTGTCTGTATAAAAACCCGATGAGTTGCAGGTTCTTTGTCTTCCTTATTCTTTTAGTCATGTTTCTCTTTTATCTTTCATAGAATTGCATGTAGATTTACTGCTTTCCTTGGTTCTTTACTTATTGTCTCACAATTTCAATAAAATTGATTGTTTTCTTTTTTACTTTTTTTAGAAATAGAATGGCACAAAAACGACCGACCACACATGATCACCTAGTTTAGGATAAACGATCTGGAAAAAGTAAAGAATAGATGCATGAACACATTAGGTAAGCACAACTTATTGTTGATGTATCGAAAGGCTGCTAATAGAAATATTGGCGTAACCCAAGTTCCCGAACCTAGATATTTCATTGCGTAGGAATCGAGGGAATACTCTCAACCCTTGATTGGACTTTCTAGTTGACCCCCATAAATGAGAATAGTGGCGACTCCCATCTTACTTCTAGGTTGTCATAAATAACTAGGCCGTATAAATGAATTCGTTGTGAGGGGTATGGGCCTCAAGAAAATGTTCACAATTGTGATTTAGCATACTTGAGATGGTGAAGCCGATAAACATGAGGTGATTCCATCTTTGATGGATGTACATCTCGAGAGGGCTATCATGGTTGTTAAAAATACCCTTAAACTCAATTGACCTTGAAACCATCGATCAAGACATACTATGACGTCAAGGTAGGATCACGACACCTTTTGTTGTCATGAGGGATCTGAGCTTGCGAGAGCTTGTGATTACGATTAAGGGCACTCACGAGGGGTTCGTACGGGGGGTGAAATGACGACGCCCCCGTGGTTGAGAACCGTGAGAGAACTTTCATGGTCAAGTATCCTTAAACCTAACATTTCCCCTTTTCTTTCCTCGAGAAGTAAATGGACAGCGGAATTGGGTCGAGATAGGTTTAAACCATTTGATTGATTGAGAACCAAGGCTCAATGGCATGCATTTATGTTTATTTTCAACTATGGATGTGATTTTTAGATATTCCATTTTGGGAAACTTAAGTCTCAAACTTGACTAGAACACAAATGGTGGCCAATAGTTATAAGTCATTTAAAAATTGAATTGGGTAGGAGTCTTAAATGGGTCGTTGCATGAATCACAAAGGCCAATCTCGAGGCCAAGTAGTGAGCGAAATGACCAGAACCAGACCAAACTTGTCACGACCCTAACTACATCCCTAGGGTCACAAGCAGCAAGGGCTATTTTTGCAATGTCCCAAGCACGTCACTGTCTCATTTCTTTTTATCTTTTCATTAAGCACATGCGGAAGTGTTAGAAATAACACCTGAACAATAATAAGCAACTAGGAAAACAACTATTTACAAATATACAATTACATCAGTTACATTTACAAGCCCTTTTATCATGGGCCATTATATTTACAACCACTACATCTTCTATGCTTAAAATACTAGGGTAAAACTTAACTCCTCTAGCGAGACTGTAATTTCTCCATGCCTACAATTTTGAAAAATAACAAGGTGAGTCATGGACTCAATAAGTAAAAACCCTTAATCCTCTACTAGGATGACAACTCGTCATCAAGTCATCCATTGAATACATCAAGTCACTCGTAAAAATATCGCCTTAGCCAAGGGTTATAAATTTTACTTACCTTTAATGAACCTCGATAAATTATAGGTGGCTTTACCAAGAGAGGGCCGTCCTATGAAGCGGTGGGCGAGCAAGGCCGAAAGAGAGTGAGAGAGAGAGAGGCGTGAGGAGGAGATACGATCCAAGAGGAGGAGGAAGGAGAAAGTGGATGACAAGGTGAAAAATGAGGAGTGGTCTTCCTATTTATACTACTCAATGCTGCAATTACTGAGCCAAGAATGATGACCACTTGTACCCCGTATTTAATGAGCATTTAATGACATTTGAAGATAGGGCTATCAAGATTGCCAACTTAGCACCTAAACTTCTTAGGTCATTGATGAGAGCTTTAGGTATCGCCATCATATTTTCCCTCAAGAAGGTGGTTCGGAGAATCCTGTTTTCTAAGTTGGTTCTATGGCCGGAAAAAGGATCATTAGGTACATCTCGAAAAATTGAATCACATATACCCGAGGTTCAGCCATCGTATCCCACACTTGGCCAAACCATTCCCTTGGGGGGGTAGTCGGTCGGCTTAGAGAGTCAGGTCCTTCAGTCGGTTCAAGGCAAATCCTAAGGCTATCCATAGCCTAAAAGTAAACCAAAGCACTCATGAATCTTAGAATTAGTGACAAAATAGAACTCCTAATCAGCACTTCCATCCATATGTTTCTATGGCTACGATAAATAATTATCCAACCATAATCATTATCACCAAAGTAAGTTGGAGAAGGAAATAGTTCAACAACCAAAAGTCTTCTTGTTCCTTCTCACATTCTTCCCCTTTTTGTCAGCAGCAAAAAGTTAAAAAGTTCAATGAAATCAAGTGCTCCTGCGAAGTGATGTTCTCTTTCTCTTCCATCTCAACTTTGGTGGTCTCTTTATAGAACTTCCACTCCTCATTCTTCTCTTAGAGGTTCTTAATCTCAAACTCTTCTTTTGAATAAGGAGATTGTTTCTCCTCTTCTACTTCTCTTCCTTCTTCTCTACTAACATCATCACTCATAAAAAAAGGAGAAGAAGAGGTACTTTTCCTTGTTCCTTCTTAGTTTCACTTCTTCTCTTCTTTCGGATAAGGAGATTGCAAAAGTGGGTTCAATAGAGTCATCCTAACCCTCTTCTGCTTCTCCTCTCTTCTTTGTTCTCATTTGTCTTTGTGATGTTGCTGCTCAAAACTAACAAAACTCCGAAGATTTTTCAAGGCAAATGCAGAGAGAGTAAGATCATCCTCATTCTCTTCGTCCTACAGGATAAGAGATCTTCTATTTTTGATAGGTTCATGCATAGGCTCCTTGCCTTTCATTTTCTTTGTAGCATAGTCTTCTTTTGTTTTGCTGAGGGGAATTTTCCTTCAAGCACTTCAAGGCCTTGTTCAGTTCCTTCAACCTCATTTTGGACACCATCTTCAATCCTATAACCATAGGAGCAATAGTTCTAAAATAGAGAGAGGCTGGAAAATGAATGTGAAAATGTCTGAACAGTTGTGTGACTAGCGCTGAGTAAGGAAGCTATCCCTTATCCTTTACAACAGTCCTATACATGTGCATTAGGATTATGCATGGCAAAGAGAACTTCATTCCATTATTGATGGCAAACATCAGTTTGGCTTCAGAATGAGAAACATCTGTCTTTAAGGTTGCCTTTGGTCAAATGTAGTTGATCACGACTTTGTGCACTAAAATGTTTGAGGCAAACATTCTAGAGTAAGTAATGCCACCTTCAGAAAGTCTGTCCCTAACAAGAAAACTTGTTGAATGACCAACAGACACATTTATTCATTGGAAACCACCTCTTTCCACACCAATAACATTAGCCAATGTGTCAACATCCACCACGTACTCTTTCTCCCTCACAGTAAAATGAAATCTATTCATGTCAACAAAAGACAAGTTCGAATAGAAATATGCAGTTAACTCAGGGTAAGCAATAGAAATCTCAGAGCAAAATTTGTCAAGTTGAAAGAGAGTTAGCTTCTCCCTCAAATTCATCTTTATTGAATCCAAGAAATCAAAGTCGACCAACTGGGGGTTCATTACCCCTCTTTTTAGCAATTTAGAGTAAGTCTTTCTGTGATCTTTAAAATGAAACAAACTCATTCCATCACCACGCACTTCAGCAGCAATACCCATTCTAGGCTGAAAATTTGTGTACATTCTCTCGTCATCATCCTTGATCTCTGGCTAATTAAAAGAACTAAAATGGGGATCAACTGGAAAGTTAGCAAATGTTCTATCAGCCGTTCCTTCAAGTGCTATGCCTAACTATTCCATTGATCGTAAGAACGGAGTCTCAATTCTATATCCTTGTTATTGTAGAAATTCATCAATAAAGGTCATAGCAGTACCACCCTGCTTCAATTGATTGTAAAGTTTAAAAAGAACTTGGGCTTTTAAGGTCCTAATAAGTTCGACATCTTCCTTGATTTCCTCTTCCTCTTGTTGGTGCGGAGCATTTTGAGTGGCACGCTATGGAGAATGTTGTTGTAGAGAATCTTCTTCCTCGCTTAGAACAAAAAGTGTAGGACTCTCAGGCATATTCCGTGGTCCCCTGCTTGAGATCTGAGACGACTTCTTTGGAAAGACATCTTCACAGTCGAGGAGGATTTTTCGAACACGTTCGGGTGAAAAAGATGTAAACTTGTAGAGCAAACTTTAGAGTAAAAGTGAGAGAATAGAAAGTCTGTATTCTAGGGTTCAAGAAAATGTAACTGAAGAAGAAAGACTCGACGGTATATAAAGAAAGTAAAACAGGGTAAATGAACCGTCATAAGGAAAAAAAGAAAACTTCTTTTTTCAAAAATAAAAACTGCCAAAAATTCAAAAATTCGAAAAAGATAATTTTAAAAAAAATCAGCAAGTAATGATTCAAATATCAACGTACTTGTTCGAAATTTTCATACTAAAATTAAATTACCTACATTGAAGAGGTATTAACTTACAGAAGTAATTTCTGGACATTTTGAGTTTGACCAACTTTAGACTTTAACCGGTAGAAGATAAAATATTTAGTTTGGTGCAAATAGACTCAAATAAATTTTTCTCCAGTGGCTTTGTAAATATGTCTGCCAACTGATTATTCGAGTCGATGAACTAAATCATAATTTCCCTATTTTGGACATGATCTCGTATAAAATGGTGTTGAATTTCTATATGCTTTGCCCTTGAATGAAGAATTGGGTTCTTCATGAGATTAATAGCACTAGTGTTGTCGCATTTGATCTCAGTGCACAATTCTTCAATTCCAAAGTCTCTTAGCTATTGTCTTATCCATAAAATTTGAGAACAATAGCTCCCAAAAGCCACATACTCTGCTTTTGCTGTTGATAAAGCTATAGTACTCTATTTCCTTAAGAACCAAGACACTAGCATGCTGCCCACTAGTTGACAAGTACTAGGGGTACTCTTTCTATCGATTTTATATCCTGCTAAATCTACGTCTAAATATCCAAGAAGAGTGAACTCTTCTTCTTTGAGATACACAGACCTAACTTTGGAATAGTTGTAACATATTTGATGATGCGTTTTGCAACACTTAAGTGAGATTCTTTGGGATTTGATTGGAATCTAGCACAGATACAAACACTAAAAAAAAAAGGTTAGGTCTAGATGCGGTAAGGTAAAGAAACGAACCAATAATGCTTCTGTAAAGCTTCTGGTCTACTTTCTTTCCTTCTTCATCTTTGTCTAGCTTCGAAAAACTTGACATTGGTGTCTCTATCTTATGATTCTCCAATCTGAATTTCTTGATGAGATCTTTTTCATACTTCTCTTAGTGAATAAAGATACCTTTCTTCGATTGTCTAATTTGCAATCCCAGAAAGAGGTTAACTCACCCATCATAATCATTTCAAATTCATCCTGCATACATCTAGAGAATTTGTTGCATAGATTTTCATTAGAAGATCCAAAGATAATATCATCAACATAAATTTGAACTAGCAGAAAGTCATTACCCTCTCTTTTTATGAACAAAGTAGTATCTACCTTTCCTTTAACAAAACTAATTTGGGTTAGGAATTTACCTAACCTTTGATACTAGGCTCTAGGTGCTTGCTTTAATCCATACAAGGCCTTTTTTAGTCTGTAGACTGAGTCTGGCTTTCTTAGATCTTCAAATCTTGGTGGTTGTTCTACATAGACTTCTTCTTGGATGAATTCATTTAGGAATGCACTTTTTACATCCATTTGGAATAGCTTGAAATTTTTATAGCAAGCAAAAACAAGTAATAATCTAATTACTTCTAACCTCACTACTGGTGCATAGGTCTTGTCATAGTCTATCCTGTATTCTTGCGTATATCCTTCGGCCACGAGTCTTGCTTTGTTCTTAACCACTTTTCCTTTCTTGTTCACCTTGTTCCTGAAAACCCATTTAGTCTCGATAATAGACTTACCTTTAGGTTTAGAAATTAGCTCCCAAACATCGTTGATGCTGAACTATCTGAGCTCTTCTTACATAGCTTCAATCCAGCTTTCATTAAATAGGGCTTCTTCTATACCTTTGGGTTCAAACTCGAAAACAAGTGCTAAAGCACTAGACTCTTATCGCCTTTTGGATATGATGTGAATTCCTTCTTCAATGTTGCTAATGATGAGTTCCTTCGGATGACTTGACTTATGCTTCCAGTTGCTGGTTGGTCTGAGCCTGTTCATCCTCTGCTTTAGTTGAATCTTCTAGTTTGCTTGTTGTTGATCTCCAAAAGTCTGAACTTCTTCTGGGAAAGTAGACTTTGTAAAGTCTGAAATAGGTTAAGACTCTTAAAGTTGAGTCTGGTCTAGTTAAGTCTCTTCAAATTTGACATTGATGGGTTCTTCCACGGATTGAGTCTTCTTGTTAAAGACTTTGTATGCTTTGCTTGAAATTGAGTAGCCATGGAAAATTCCTTCGTTTGATTTTTCTTCAAACTTCGTAGTTCGATATTGGCATTTTTTAAAACATAACAATTATAGCCAAATACATGGAAGTAAGAAATATTAGGCTTCTTCCCTATATATACTTCATAAGGAGTTTTCTCTAAAATAGGCCTTAAGAACACTTTGTTTATGATGTAGCAAGCTGTAAAAATTACTTCAGCCCAAAATCGAGAGGAAATTTTGCTCTCAATTAAGAGGGTTTTGGCCATCTCCTATAAAGATCTATTCTTCCTTTCCATGACCCCATTTTATTCTGAAGTGTATGGAGAAGCGAAAACATGCTGGAAACCAAATTCATCATAGAACTTTGCAAAGTCTTGATTTTCAAACTCACCCCATGGTCTGTTCATATGCTCGAAATAGCATATCCTACCATTGTCAAGACACGTTCCTCGGGCACGCACACATCCTTCTCACTTGGTCGATTTTATAATGCGATATCCCAGGATAATGTATCGCCGACCCTTTCATTTATTAAGCACATGCGGAAGCAGTTAAAATCCCCAGACAATAAAACGATGGGATAGAAAAGCAGGGCCATATTTTTCATATTGAAATTTATAACCAAACTTTTATACAAAACACAAACCAGAGCACTTCACAACTTTTACTCTAAACTCTATTTACATCAAAAAAGAGATCTCAAAAGAAGATAGGATTTCAATCCATCCAGGCCGTACTCAAGGCCCCTATCAGGATTATCTTCTTCTTCCAAAAATCCTTCTCTTTAGATTTTACCTCTGAGTCTCCTTCTCAGACTTCTCCTCATCAGCTCCTCATCGGGGTCCTAAAATGATTTCCCTAAACTGGGATGAGACTACGTCTCAGCGAGTTCTACCCCACTAAGCCCGATTAGTAAACTATTATACTATAGGCTGCCTATACACGCACAGGGCAGAAGACGTACCTTGGCCTCAGATTCCACCTGCATATTAGCACAGTTCAGTAGGCACACAAGCAATCACATCACAGATCGTCATTTCGATCAATCGACCTAGTCGATCATACGCGAACAAAACCACTCACAATCAATTCCATTCAATCAATCATTTCATAATATCAGATTAAAGCAAAGATCAATCGACCTAGTCGATTACATGTCAGACGGACCATTCTAGGTCAATACTTTCGGGCGTCAAGTTCGCCAAAGTGATTTATCTACTAGACAATTGCGTGCGTTCTTTAAGGCGTCGTTTTCACCAGTGACATCCTTAGTCACCGAACCACGCATGCCTATAACCATGTACTCAATAGACAAGTGTATGCGTTCTTTAAGGCGTCGTTTTCTCCAGTGATGACCTTAACCACTGAACCATACATGCCTATAACAATGTACTCAATAGACAAGTGTATGCGTTCTTTAAGGCGCCGTTTTCGCCGGTGACGTCCCAATCACCGAACCATACATGCCTACAACAATGTATTTAATAGACAAGTGTATGCGTTCTTTAAGGCGCCGTTTTCGCCAGTGATGACCTTAATCACCGAACCATACATGCCTATAACAATGTACTCAATAGACAAGTGTATGCGTTCTTTAAGGCGCCGTTTTCGCCAGTGATGACCTTAATCACCGAACCATACATGCCTATAACAATGTACTCAATAGACAAGTGTATGCGTTCTTTAAGGCGCCATTTTCGCCTGTGACGTCCCAATGACCGAACCATACATGCCTACAACAATGTATTTAATAGACAAGTGTATGCGTTCTTTAAGGCGCCGTTTTCGCCAGTGATGTCCTTGATCACCGAACCATACATGCCTATAACAATGAGTACTAGACCGATATGTGCGTTCTTTAAGGCACTGTTTTCGCCAGTGATATCCCAATCACCGAACCACGTAGGTACACAATAATGTATGTACTAGACCGATACATGCGTTCTTTAAAGCGCCATTTTTGCCAGTGATATCCCAATCACCGAACCACGTAGGTCTATACACCGTGTCTGATCAGTTCAATCCCAGAGTACTTCCAATCCACTCTCATGATTCTTTCCGCTTTACAACTCACCAAAGCATCATAAAGGTTAAATAACCATACTCGGCAATCTACCAATCAATCATTCAATTCCACTCAATTTCAATCGATTTAGGATAAATCCCTAAAATATCACAATTAATTTAATTCAATGCAACGTAGAGCTCAAATAAATAAACGAACTATGCCACGACGATCAACACGAGATTTCGGTCGTCGGCCATCAAAATCTTAATTTCTGAAAAATAAATAAATAATTAATTAATTTCGAAATTTAAATAATTAATATTAAAAATTCAATTTAGCTCCAAATAAAGCCTGATTCAATAAACGGACTTCACCACGGTCATCAGCATAAAATTCTGGTTCCGGACCATCTCAATTGAATTTTCGGAAAATAAATAATTATTTAATTTAATTCCGAAAATTAATATTTAAATACTAAAAATTCCACTTAGGCCCGAAAAGCCTAATTGAAGCCCACTAAGGGTCGGGAAAAATCCCGAGGCACTTCCGATAATTAGTAGACCACGTCTACTTGCTAATTGCGCAATCAATTTATTTAAACCGCATCACAATTGACTAATAATTGCTAATTTATTCTAATCTAACAACCTAAACATAATTAATTAAAACTAAACCAACCTTAAGCATAATTAGCCAACTAATCCTGGATTAGTGAGATTACTCACCAAATCGTGCGCAAATCGGATCAATCCGACGGCGGCGACGCGAGGAACGAAACTTCCCAAAGCAACTCACGGATCCGGGGCCCGGAAACGGCCCAAAAGCGGGCCCGAAGTCACTGGAAACTCCCTTGTGGGTTTGCTGGACGGGGCTGGCCAGGGCTGCTCCGGCGGCTAGGGCGATGAGGGGAGGCCGGCGGAGGGTGAGGGGGACGCCGGGGACGTCGGGTGGTGGCCGAATGCGGCTTATCGGGGCAAAACAGGGGCAAAACAGGGCTGGGCGGAGCGGGAGAGGGACGCCTGGGCGCGAGGGATGGGTGGCTGGACGCGCGGCGTCGGGTGGGCGGCCGTCGCGGGCGTGCGAGAGGCGGTGCGGCGGCGGGATAGGCGGCGACGAGGCTGCAGCTTCTGCTCGAGCTTTTGGTTCTGGTTCGCTGCTCAAGCGTGCGGAGGAAGGAAGAAGAAGAAGAAAGAGAGAGAGAGAGAGAGAGAGAGAGAGAGAGAGAGAGAGAGAGAGAGAGAGAGAGAGAGAGAAGTCGGTGGGGGGCTATCCGCACGGAAGAAAAGGGGAGAGAAGGGAGAGAAAATAGAGAGGAAAAGAGAGAGAAAGAAAAGGGGCAGAGAGAGAAAAAGGAAAAAGAAAATGCATAATGCCTTTATCTCAATTTTCCTTCTCTTTTCCTTTTCCTTTCTATTTTCTTTTGATCTTCGACTTTCCTCCAATAATTTCTTTATTAAAATTTCGGACTCGTCAACAATCTGACGGACAATGAAACGGGATCCTAAAAATAAAAATTATGACGCGCTTAAAATTCGATTCCCGAAATCGAGTTTAATTTCGTGGTTAAAAATCGATCAGACGTGATTTTAGTCCAATCCAACCAATTGAGTAGCTTTCAGGGATTTTACTGCAGATACATCCCTTAACGGCTTCACCCAATAGGTTAGTTAACTATTGAGTGATCAGCTCAGAGAGAAAAGACCATAGGTCGACGAAATGCCCATTTCACTTTATCGAAACGGGGTCGAATTTCAGGATGTCACAACCACCTTGGCAAACTTTGAGAAGTGAGAGAAGGCTTCAGACTTATTTACTAGAAAGTATACATCAGTAAAGTGAGAGTAATCATCCACGATTGCTAAGCAGTATCTCTTTCCACCAATACTTTGAGTTCTGGTTGGTCCAAAGAGGTCTATATGCAAAAGCTACAAAGCTTGATTAGTAGAAATTTGATTTACTGGTTTAAAGGAACTTCTAACTTGTTTTCATTAAAACACATGGAGTGCATAATTCAGACTTTTGATAAGTCAGGTTGGGGAGACCACGAACAAGCTTTTTGGAAGAAATCTTGGCAATCTGCTTCATGTTGACATGGCCAAGCTTTCAATTCCAAAGATTTGCTTCATCTTGAATGGATATAAGACACTGAGAGCCTTCTGGTTTTATATCCATAAGGTAACTATTCTCATGCCTTCGTCTAGTGAAAGATTAAGAGAGATCTATACTTGTTTCCGAATAGATGCATTCTTGAAAATTTATTTTGAATCCAGTATTGCAAAGCTAACTTATGCTGAGTAGATTGTAATTCAGACCTTCCACCAAGGAGACATTGTTGATAGTCAGACTTCCAATCTTCACTGTTCCACATCCAACAATTCTTCCTTTGTTGTTCTCACCAAATGAAACTTTTCCACTATTTATTTGAACAAGTTTTATAAAGCAATTCGAATGTCCTGTCATGTGTCTCAAACAAACACTATCCAAATACCATTTGATCTTCTTCTTGATAGTGACCTGTGATCAAAAGAACAACTCAAGTTTTCTTTGGTACCCATATTATCTTGGGTCTAGGAGAGTAAGTGTTGAAAATAGTCTTTGCCCAATCCTTCTTAATAGGTCTCCAAATCTTAGGACATTCCTTCTCAAAATGTTCTGAGCTATTACACTTGGAATATTTGAGAGCACTTCGGCCAACTGGTTTTACAAAAACTCTTTGAAAATGATTTTTGTAAAATGCCTTTGTAGGTTTTTGTTTAAGTCTCTCTTTTACTTTGGGAAAATCAATTAATGGAATAGTTTCTGAAGTCATACCCGAACTAGATTTGTTAAAATAAAGTCTTTGTACTAAAAGAATTTTCTCCAACTTCTCAGATCCTTTTGAAAATCCTTTTGTGATATTTGAAATATCTTCCTTCAAGAAGGCATTTTCCTTCGAAAGAGAATTAGAATCTACTTTCAAATTAACAAAACTTTTATTCATACTTTCAAAATTTTCTCTGCAAGAAGTTTTTTGTTGCATCAGTTTAGAATTCTCTCTTTTTAGCTTGGAAATCCTTTTAAGAGATGTTTTGAGGTTGAGACAAAGTTCGTCTATATACTTTGAGACTTTAACAAAAAATTTTAAATTGCTAACCTCGACTTCTTTTTCTAAGTCTAAATCAGAATCGGTTTCAAAGTCTGAGTCTGATTATGAATTAGCCATCAGACATATGTTGGCATATTCTTCATCACTTTCCTCGCACTCGATATTGCTCCAAGTTTCTGCTCTGAGAGCTTTTTTGTATTTTTCTGTTCTTCCTTTCTTTTTCTTCAAAAAAGGGCAATTAGGTCTGATGTGTCCATTTTTCTAGTATTCAAAACATATCACATCTTTGTTGGTTTCATTGCCCTCAATTGGTTTGTTCTAGAATTTTTTTGTTCTCTGCTTCTTGCATTTGAATCTTCTTCCCTTCATGTTCAACTTTATGAACTTTTTAATCATAAGCGCTAGCTCCTCATCATCCATGTCATATTCAAAATCTGTATCATCAGAATCATCATTAGATTTTAAAGCAATTTACTTTTTACCTTTTGGATCTTCTTCCTCATTGATATGCTCCACTTTATATGATTGAAGTGTGCCTATTAATTCATCTACAGAAAGAGGCATGATCCTTTGGGTTTCTGTAATTAATGTCTTTACGTGATTCCAATCTTTGGAGAGTCCACGCAGCAGTTTATTGACCTTCATTGGTCCTGAGATTGTTTGTCCTTGATATGCCAAACCATTTACAATCGCTATGAAGCGACTAAATATATCATTGATGAATTCTCCAGGCTTCATCTTGAAGGCTTCATACTGTCCGTATAGAATATTGATTTTCGTTTTCTTTACACGATCAGTTCCTTCGTAGGTAACATGCAACCTGTCCTAAACTTCTTTCACTGTTTCACAAGAATAAATTCAGTTATACTCAGTAGGAGATAAGGCACAGTATAAAAAGTAGATAGCTTTAGCATCAAGAGTTTGTCTCTTGGTTATTTCTGCTTGTGTCGTTTCACCAGCATCTACAACTTCCTTTCCTCTCTCTGTAGCTTTGGGATTGATTCCTTTTTCTACCACATCACATTCTAGGGGATCTTCCATTCTCATAAATGCGTTCATTTTGTTTTTCCACATATAGTACTCCTTCCCATCAAAGTAAGGAAATCTGGTGTTACTCTGACCTTCGACTAATCATGGAGCCAAAATACTAGCCACAGATCTTTAGCTCAGAAGTAAAAACACTTCAATAAAATGAGCACACGAGCTCCAATACCAATTGAAAGGGCTAGTAATAACACCTAGAGGGGGGTGAATAGGAGTGAACAAAAATTTTTGCAAAGTTCAGTTGTAGTAATTTGCTTTTATAAAATGACAGACTATGAACGAATTCAAATTATAGCAATTAGATAAAACTATGAACAAGATAAAGGAGTTCAGTGAAGAGAATAAGAACACAAGGTTTATAATGGTTCGGCTTAGATCAATCCTATGTCCACTCTCCCGCGTTAATAGCCCATTGGCTGGATTCCACCAAGAAACAAAAGAGATTTTACAGTTTTGCGATCTCAATTTCACAGTGATGAGTCTTTACTAGTCTCTCACAAAGTCTCACTATGAGTTTCTCTCTTTTGTATACAACTTTTGAGGTCAGTGAATGAAATAACAAGGAACTAGGAAGCTTCAGACTTTGAAATTTTTCTTTCATGCACACTATCGAACAACTAGAGAGTCCTCCTTAAATACTCCTTCATGCATTCTTGACCGTTGGCACTTTCTAAATGAATTCTTTCAATTTACCCATTGGACAAAATCAATCAAGGAGATCTCGAGTCGTTTGATTATTGTGATGAAAACATGTCAATCATGTTCGCTCATACAATCAGGATCTTGGTTTCCATAATTAGAACTTTCCAAGTTTGCTTGCCTTCCAAAATATTTTAATATCAAAATTGATTCCAATAAGAATGGCCAATCATGTAGGTGTTGTATCAACCATAAGGTCATCCATAAGCCATACAAATCAAATCCTTGAAGAAATAAAGATAATCTTACATCTGGATAAGTTTTCATTCTTTATTAGCGTTCAGTCTGGAATCTGTTAGTGTGGGCGGACTTTGATCTTAAAGTCTAGCGATCTTCAGACTTTGACCTAAAGTCTAGAAGTCTTTAGACTAGACTTTGGAAAGGTTTTGTCAACTTCAAAACAATAAAAGAGTTTTCTCCAATAGACAATTCACGGCCAGCACTTCAACCAATTCATGGCTAGTCGGTCGGTTAGTCGGTCGATTGGTTGGACCAAGATCGATCCTTGATTCCTTACCGATCGAATCAATCGATCCTGTAGTCAATGTTCCATGGTCAATCCACTCAGGGCCTTATGGCCGATCCTCATGAGGTCGGAATCGAGGGTATTAGAATTCTCCCCCCTTTAAATCGGTGTGGGTACTTGCGTCTCATGATTTTTTTACTTTCCTAGGTAAGTTCATCTATCCCGTAGTGTTTTTATTGGACATTCATTGAGGGAATGGCCTTGTTTCTGATTACTTGCTCACATGTGTCCACAATCCGCACTGGCTCCTCAATATATGACACTTGGTCGTCTGCTTCAATCTCTTCGAAGTTGAGCATATGTGTTGGATTTGGCTCGTACTTTCTTAACATAGACACATGAAATACATTGTGTACCTGAGCAAGTTTTGGTGGCAACACCAACCAATAGGCCATATTCCCATTCTTTATAGGATTTCAAAGGATCCTATATACCATTGACTTAACTTACCTTTCTCATCCAAATGAGACATATCTTTCAATGGAGACACCTTGAGGAACACGTGGTCTCCTACTTGGAATTCTAGAGGCTTTCATTTGAAAGTGCTAGTATGAACACCTAAACGGGGTGAATAGGTGTGAAGACAATTTTTCGCTAAGAACAAAAGAAATAATTTACTTTTGAAACTGAGTTTGAAAAATAACAGACTTTGAACGAATTTAGACTTTTGCAATTAAATAGAACTACGAACAAAATAAAGGAGTTTAGGGAAGAGAATAAGAACACAGAATTTATAGTGGTTCAGCTTAGATCAAGCTTATGTCTACTCTCCCGCGCTAACAGGCTTTTGGGTAGATTCCACTATGTAATCAACAAGAGATTATAACTTCAAGTGCAAACACTTAGTAGTAAGTGTTTGCACTATCTTACTAAGTCACTCTTTTGGTATTTCTCTCATGATCACAAATGTTTAAGCTCACCAAAGACAAGTGTATGATCAAAGGTCGCTCAGACTTTGGAATTATAAATTCTACACTCCATCTCTTACTTGCCCATCGATCCTTTATCTTCTTAAATACTCCTCGACTTCCAAACTAGCTGTTGGACAGTATCTAAAGAATCGTCTTCCAATCTACTCATTGGGCAGATCTATATCTATATGATTTTGTAGCCGTTGAGTGACAAAAATAGAATCCCAAATTGATTTTGATTGCCTATACAAATAGAATCTTGGTTTCCATAAGTAGAGCTTTTCCGTTTAAAAAGTTCTTATCTTCATGATCCAATTGTCAATCAATTAGATTGAGTCAATCAAATCTATCTTGATGCAAAATCCAAACCAAATCACTAGCCATTATATGTTTGGGTCTTATATTACGTTCTGTCAAGTTGTTTCGTTCTAAATCGGCTTCGTTTTGAATCTGCTACATTTTGAACTTATGTCTCGTTCTGGACCTTGTCACATTTTGTATGTAAAGTCTGAGAGTGTTCTGTCGAAAGTAAAGTCTCAGTGTCTTCCATTTGAAGTAGAGTCTGAGTGTCTTCAGACTGAAGTAGAGTATGAGTGTCTTCAATTTGAAATAGAGTCTGAGTGTCTTCTGTCTGAAGTAGAGTTTGAGTATCTTTAGTCTGAAGTAGAGTCTATAATCTGGACGTCAATCTGAACTGAAGTAGACTTTACAATCTGGACGTTAGTCTGAACATATTTTACTTCTAAACATATTTAGCCTTAAGGTCTAGACACAGTCTAAATAAGTTCAGCTTTAGCATAGAGTCTGTGTCATGGTTCTTCCAAATATAGACTTTGACAATATCATAGAATTTTTCTTCTGGTTCTTCCAAATATAGATTTTGACAATATCATAGAATTTGTCTTCTGGTTCTTCCAAGTATACACTTTGACAATATCCTTTACATGTTCTATCATTTGCATAGTCTGTTACTCAACCATTAAACATGTTAGTAGCCTTTGATTTATTTTGTCATCTTCAAAACATCATAAGGGATTTCCCTAACATCATCTCTTGTCTGCATAATTCTTTTGCCTACTTTGAGAGGCTTTAAGTCTCTTTCTAATTACCTGTACTATCTCAATAGTAAGTTACATCAACTTAGGACTAGTGAGCTTATTTTCCCCAACCTCATTCTAATAGACTAGATTTCTACAAGCTTGACAATATAGTGCCTCAAATGGAGCCATGCCAATACTCTACTGGAAACTACTATCATAGGCGAACTTAACAAGATGTGGGTGCTCATCCCCACTTCTCTTGAACTTGATAACACAAGCTCGTAACATGTCTTCTGGCATTTGGATGGTTCTCTCGATTTGACTATTTGTCGGTTGTAGCACCTTGATTTTCAGTAGTAATTCTAGCTCAATCACGCTTTCGCTATGCACTCTGATAAAATAAGGCCTCCTTAAAGATATCTATTCTTACAATGATGTTATGTCGTACATGGCTTACCCAACCAGATCCATTGCTTCCTCTTATTTATTTATAACAGTCTTACACTCTTTGCATTCTATGATGAATAGTACTTCATTTTGTAACAACGGTCATGGAGTTTTCCATTTTCACTTGAGTGACTACATAAACCTTTCCCTACGCTAGCAGACATTGGAAATTGTCGTATTGTAGTGCTTCATTTTGCAACATCATTTGTGGCTGCTGCAGTGGCGTCATTTGCCAATGCTGTGGGCAATCTCTAATAATGTGGCCTTGTCAACCACAATCAAAACAAGTTCCTATTCAAGTCAAGCATGGAGCATTACCTTGTCATTTTCCGTAATTACAACATACATCTCATGGAGGTAAGGTTGGCCTAAGGGTCTTATTCTTCTTGTTGGAAGTGAATGAACATTTTTCTTCCTATCTCGATCTCTTGTCACGATACTGATTGACTTGAGAGGTTGGATGATAAGGCTCTCCTTGATAAGTTGTTATGGTAGGTCACTCTAGGAAATCTCTTTCTATTAGTTGGGCTTGCTCATATAGCTCATTGTATTTCTTGAGGTTCAGTGGCACTAATAAACTATAGATTTCAGGTTTCATGCCATCTGGAAATCTCTTTGCTCTATCCACTGGATCCTCAACCTACTTGGGGGCATATCTTGACATCTTGCCAAATTTTGCCTTGCACCGATCAACGGTCATGTTGTTTTATTGGAGTCACAAAAACTCTGCCATCTTCTTGTCACAAGCACATTCGGAAAAATATTTTCCATTGAACACGTCAATAAATGCATTCCAAGTTGCAGCAGTATCAATAGGGAACATCATTTCTTGCATTGCCTTCCACCAGTGACTAGCATTACCTTCTAATTGGTACACTACCAAGGTGACCTTATCTTCATCAGAACACCTTAAAAGTGCGAATATCTATTCTAACTTATTCACCCATGATTTGGCTTCTTCAGGATCTCATGTCCTCGTAAACCTTGGGAGTCATAGCTTTAGGAACTACTTTACTAGTCCCTACATAGGATGTTTCCCATTTTCGCTTCCATTTCGAGCCACAATGGCATTCCTAGAAGTAGAAGCTGTTTGGTACTATGCTTGCTACCCCATTATGCTTCCAATGGTCTCAAGAGCTAGCAGAATCCCATCTTACTGGGATCCTCTTTTGATTTCCCTTTGGAACTTGATTAGCCCTGAGTTGACTTTCCTCTTGTGGCCACCTGGCCCTAAGTACTCATGTTGCAACTACAGGAATTCTATAAAGGCTTTCTACAATATAATAAGGGCTTAGGGATCAAAATTTTCTACCGGAAAACTGATCAAGTAACAATCACATGCACAGGGTGTTTTCCTAGCTAACTATCTCAAGATTCCCAACGCACCTTTTCACTCCAATAATAATCCCGACTCTATACCGAAATTGTCACAACCCCAACTCCATCCCCAAGGTCACGAGCAGCAAGTGTTATTTTCACAATGTCCCAAGTACGTCGCCGTCCCATTTCTTTTTATCCTTTCATTAAGCACATGTGGAGGCATTACAAACAACACTCAGACAATAACAAGCAATGAGGAAAACAACCATTTACAAGTCCTTTTATCACGGGCTATTATATTTACAACCACTATCTTTTCTACGCTCAAAAGGCCAGGGTAAACCTTGGCTTCTCTAGTAAGACTATAACTCCTCCATACCTACAATTTTCAAAAATAATAGGGTGAGTCATGGACTCAGTAAGTAAAAACCCCTAACCATCTACTAGGATGATAACTCATTATCAAGTCTAGCGTGGAGAGTACTAGTATTACAATATCGATAGCAGATCGATAGCAATATTATTGCTTCACCTCAACCACACATATGTATCCCTTCGGTGTTACTTCCATGCATGCTTACCCTCGGGTTACCATGAATACATCAATCCAAGTAGTAATAAGGTTCGTTAACATACATCGTGGCTCAACCTAAGCTTCTCGGCTCAACCCATACATCCTAGCTCAACCAAGGCAGGCATCGCCGCTAACGATATGTGATGATGTTCTTCTTCTTTCATTTAATAATCACGTATCATGTGCTGCACAAGCTAGTTTATTACTTTCCATCTTACCCACACATGAGCAAATCATACAAAATGGACCACAACATAAAAACGACTGCTCACGAGTAAGCACACGGCTAAAACTCGGTAATGTAGCATATCGCCTTAGCCAAGGGTTAGGAATTCCACTTACCTTTGATGACCTCAATAAATTATAGGTACCAAGGAAGGGCCATCTTGTGATGCGGTGGGTGAACAAGGCCGAGAGAGAGAGAGAGAGAGAGAGAGAGAGGCATGAGGAGGAGATGGTGTCCAAGAGGAGAAGGAAGGAGAAAGTGGATAACAAGGTGAAAAATGAGGGGAGGTTCTCCTATTTATACTACTCAGTGCTATCATTACCGAGATAAATGGTCCATTTTGAATTTCCCAATTTGCCTGCTTATAATACTTAGGTGGCAAGCCTACTTATCTAATGATTGTGTTTATTGAGTTGGCATGGCTAAAAGATCTTGCTTGACAATCTAGCCCATTGGCGTCATCGATGATGGCCTGCTTTTCGCCCTTTGGTTGGACCACTTGTACCTTGCATTTAATGAGCATTTAATGAAGTTTGAATATAAGGCTATCAAGATTGTCAACTTGGCGCCTAAACTTCTTAGGTAATTAATGAGGGCTTTAGGTATCGCTTTCCAATCGAGCCACATGTGCATTGTCCTTTTCTTGCCCATCAAGGATATTTTTTACTTCATCATAGTTTTTGAAAAGTCAAAGGATACCCCTTTATTTAATGAGGTGTTATAGAGTTTTCTCTAATTTGTCATTTTCTTCCTCAAGAAGGTAGTCCGAAGAATCCCGTTGACTAAGTTGGTTTTGAGGCCAAAAAAATGATCATTAGGTACACTTGAAAAATTAAATCACATACACCCTAGGTTTGGCCACTGTACCCCATGCTTAGCCAAACCATTCCCTTGGGCAATTGGTCAACTTAGAGAGTCGGTCCATTGGTCTTTAAATTGGTTCAAGGCCAATTCTAATAATATCCATGGCTTAGCAGTAAGCTTAAACACTCATGAACCTTAGAATTAGTGATGGAATAGTCGGGTCTATACCGAAGCTCATCCCGATCAACACTCGATCCATACGTATGGATCATGGCTAGTGCATTACCAATCCATGATTGGACATCACCAATTCAAGATTCCTTTCCGATCACTAAGAATTAAATTGGGAATAATGCATTTTTGGTTAGAAGACACTCACATTTGATTGAGTCTGATTGTCCGTGTATCGGCGCATGGCTAGGTGGAATCACCAACGGCTGGGCACTATGATCGGTCAGATCAACCCATGATCATCTGCCAATCCAAAATAATCCCGTGACCATTCCTCATGATCCAAAATTCATCTTATGAGCTGGTGATTTGATCCCATTGGTATGGTCGGTGGACAATTCACGGCGGACACCTTGGCCAATTCATGGCCGGTTGGTCGGACCATGATCAATCCTTGATTTCTTACCGATCGAACCAATCGATCCAATTGCCAATGGCCCATGGTCGATCCATTCAGGACCTTATGGCCAATCCTCATGGAGTCGGAATTGAGGTGTTACAAAAATGGTCAAGAATCGATCAAAAACTGGCCAAATCGAACTGAACCGCTTTGATCGGTTTGACTGGCCAGCGATGGTCCTGGCTGGTTTAACCGCTTGTTGGCTAGTTCTGGACCTTCAGCTATCGGCTCTGGAGTTCTCACAATGCCAATTTCATTAATGGACCCTAAATTTTCCCAAATTTCACATATCAGTCTTCGAATTTTGTAAAATTGCAATTTGACTTTTAATCGGACATTTTGATACAATTATGAATTTTAACCATTAAATCAAAATTTCAACTGTCAGATCGAACCGGCAGCCAAAATTGCTTGATTTTGAGGGGGTATATATACCCATTTTCCCTCCTTTTTTTTGGGGAGGGCTCATTCTACATGAAGTCTCTCTCTCTCTCTCTCTCTCTCTCTCTCTCTCTCTCTCTCTCTCTCTTCCCTCAAATCTCCCGCCCAAACTCTCTTTCTCTCTTGGTCGAGTCGGATCTCTCTCTTGGCGAGACCATTGCTATTGGTTCAAGCCCCCGCTAGCAGACCTCATTATTGCACCACCGTCCTTATCACACCCCCGCCCCACCTCTAGCACAAAAACATGACCTAGCGGGTTAGCATCGACGCCCCAAGCAACGTCGAATGTCCCGAAAGTCTTTTATCTTTAGTTAACCACATAAGGAAGCAATCATAAATAATCCTCGTACAAACAAGCATGGAAGCCGAACAAGACCTATGCAAGCCAAGCAAATAAAAGCAACATATAGTTATACATATATACACATATCAAAAGTTATTTTGATTACATGCCCACCCTAGTCCTGAGCTATTTATACTCATTACAACACACCAACGATCAAATGCTAGGGTAGCCTAACTCCTCTATCGAAATAACTTTGGATAGTAGTTTCCTAAAAGTGGCCCCCACGCTAGGTTCATTCCCTTCTTAAACCCATAAGGTAGTAGTTTCCTTCTGATAAATGATGTCCCCTTCTAAGTCTACTATGTCTGTCACGGTAGTAGTCATATCAATAGGGAGGTTGGGACGAACGAGCAGCGGGAATGGTTCACCCTTCACACACCTGAAATTGTGAGAACAACAAGAGTGAGTCGATGACTTAGTAAATAGAAATCTCTAATTCTCCTATAGGAGGACATCTCGCCATCAATCGTCCAATATAAGTTCACCACCCACTTGTCGATGGCAAATCAATAGCAAGGTTCGTGCCTTACCTTGCTTATGCATATGAAAGACTCTTATCCGTCTATGTGCTTTCAAGAATTGAAGATAGGCAGTTAGTGCATATGAACAAGCTTTTCAAAGATCCATGGCTTATGATCATTTCAGTCACAAAAAGGGATGCATGCATCTCATGAAACTCATTCATGCACTAAGTGACCCAAATCAAATATATGCTCAAATTGATGCAAGGACTGAATATCACATATCCAAACAACCCAGCTTTTGCAGGCATGATACATGGACTTTCATTTTTCTTTTTCAGTATCATATTAGTCGAAATTAATCGATTCTTTTGGTAACAATCAAGCATCAGCACCCCCTTGGCAATCGGCATTGTCCCAATCTCATTATCAAGATAGCATCGAAGGTGACCCTTAGGCATCAGCCTCACCTGGGCCAACATCGTCCACAATCTCAATATTGGGACGACATCCGGGGCTTTAGCCCAGGTAATGACTCAGCATCCCCCAACGTCAGCTATAAGTCCACCGTGTGTCCATGCGTTTCAAGCATCAACCGATTCATTTTATGTTTAAACTTTTAGCCGAATAAAAGGCTCGAAGGTGTGCCATGCAAGGTGAACTAAAGAACGACTCTTATGTTTTATTAAATCAAACTCATGCCAGATGTGATTCGGGATCGTGACCTTGACTTGGAACCATTCGTTGAGGTTGTAGCATTGTCCATAGTCACTGAGACCTCTCCTCAACATCCAGGTGTGCTTGAAACCCACGTAGGATCATGAACTTACTTACTGCAAGAAGCAATAGAAACACAACAAGCATAATAATACAAAGCCAACACAAATAAACGATGACATGATCCTAAAATAGATAAGCATAACACATTGCCCTATTAAAGAGTTAGGAAAATCTACTCACTACTTTTTTGGACCTAGCTCCAAGATGATTCTTTGGTGGCCAGTTGGTGTTTGTGGCGGCTTGGAAGAGAAGGGTGTGAAAGAGAGGAGAGGAAGGGAAGGGAAAGGAAAGGATAGAATGGCTCATCCTTAAAATGTGAGGATGCCTTCTCGTATTCATAGGCCTCTTCCTCTTAAATTTTTATACAAACTCATGATTACGACTAAATGACGAGTTGGCTTACTTATCTTCCCGAGTTGGTGCCTAGGTCATTTGGTGTTGGCTTGTGATTAGTCCACCTATATACTCGGTCTCCAAGGCTCACTCCAGGCTCATTATTACCTATGGTGCCTAAGGGACACATAAGCCCTTTTAATGCCTAATATTTTGTTCTAATTGGTTGGTCCTTACCTTGTTCACCAAGTAGGTGACTCACCTTTCTCATTAATTGCCAAGATTTCATGCAATCATTAGGCTTAGATGTGTTCACTTTGTTGGAGAAATCTTCTTGAAGTGTTTTGAAGCTGACAAAACGTTTCCATCAGTCTAGTCTGAAGGTTTGCAGACTCTGCTATTTAAAGTCTGAAGACCTCCCGACAGCCAGACTCAAGATTCAAAGTCTATCCTCATTGACAGTCTCTAATCTGTTGAATAAAGGTTATCTAGAACTGGATGTTTCATTAAGGATATGACCTTATCGATTAGAGAAGATCTCTTGGCTGGAAAAGACATAACGGAATTCTCTGATTGATCGAGATTGACTCGAAGGTTAAGGATCCGATGATTGCCTAAATATTCTTGGAAGGTTCTACTTATGGAAACCGAGATCCTGATTGTATGGGCGAACAGGATTGATGGGCTATCGACACGTTCCTTTAATAGCTCGAATAATCTTCCTAATTGATTCCGTCCAACGAGTAGATTGGAGGAATTCCTTTGGTAAGTGCCAACGGGTATGATGGCATGAAGGAGTATATAAGGAAGACGTTTTAAGTTGTTCGAGGGGTGCGCGATAGAAGAATTTCAAAGTCTGAAGCTTCCTGTTGTTTAGACAATTCCTTTGAGCGAAATCTTATACACAAAAGAGAGTCTATATTTGTGAGAAACCTTGTGTGGTAGAACATCTACACTGTGGAATCAAGGAAAAATTGTGCTGTAACTTCTTTTTTGTTCATAGTGAAATCCAGCCGGTGGACTGTCAGTGCGGAAGAGTGGACGTAGGCTTGGAATAAGCCAAACCACTATAAACCTTGTGTTCAATTTTCTCTTCCTTACTCTCTTTACTTTGATCGTACTTCATTTTGTTAATTAAAAGAGAACTCCCTTTCTATCGTTTGCCTATAATCGCTTCCGTATCTCGATAAATTGTTTGTGCACCTATTCACCCCCCTCTAGGTGCTTATACTAGCTATCTCAATTGGTATCAAAGCTTGTGTACTCACTTTGTTTGAAGTGTTTTACTTCAGAGTTAAAGATCCATGGCTAGTATGTTGGCTCCAGGGCTGGTAGAAGGGCAAAGCAACACCAGACCACCTTACTTTGAT
The DNA here is from genome assembly GCA_004368105.4 of Eucalyptus melliodora. Lineage (NCBI taxonomy): Eukaryota > Viridiplantae > Streptophyta > Magnoliopsida > Myrtales > Myrtaceae > Eucalyptus > Eucalyptus melliodora. The sequence continues at coordinate 44,451,349 of CM023404.3, forward strand.
AGAAAGGACTACAACATATGGAAAAACAAGATGAAGGCATTCTTAAAGTCAAAGGATCCTCTGGAATGGGACGTTGTAGAAAAAGGAATCATTCCTAAAGCTGCATCTGTCTCAGAAAGAGGAAAATACACTGTTGAGTCTAGCGAAATGACTCAGAAAGAGATAATCAAGAGACAAGCTCTTGATGCAAAAGCAATCTATTCTTTATATTGTGCTTTATCACCTACTGAATATAACAGAATATCTTCTTGTGATACAGCCAAAGAAGTCTGGGATAGATTACACATTACTTACGAAGGAAGCGATCGAGTGAAAGAGACTAGAATCAACATTCTTCTCGGTCAATACGAAGCCTTCAGAATGAAATCAGGAGGATCTATAACTGAATTGTTTAGTCGTTTTATAGAAATCGTGAATGGTCTTGAAAATCAAGGTCAACCAATTTCTGATCCCATGAAAGTAAACAAGCTACTACGTGGACTCTCCAAGGATTGGAATCACATAAAGACCTCAATCAGAGAGACCCAAAGAATCATGCCACTATCTGTCGATGAGTTGGTTGGGACTCTTTAGTCTTATGAAGTGGAACGAATCAATGAAGACGAAGATCCTAAAGGTAAGAAATCTACTGCATTAAAATCTAATGATGATTTTATGTAACAGATTCTGAAGAAGACATGGATGATGAAGAGCTTGCTCTCATGATAAGAAGATTCAGAAAGCTGAACAGAAAAGGAAGAAAATTCAATTCAAAGAAACAAAGTTTTCAAAAGCAACAGACCAAGTCTGCTGAAGATGATGAATCAAACAAAGATGTAGTATGCTTTGAATGTAAGAAAAAGGGACACATCAGACCCAACTGTCCTCTTCTAAGGAAGAAGAAAGGAAAAACTGAAAAGTATCGAAAGGCTCTCAAAGCATAAACCTGGAGTGATACGGAGTGCGAAGATAGTGATGATGATTATGTCAACATATGTCTAATGGCACAATCGGATTCAAAATCAAACTCCGAGACTGATTTAGATTCAGAAAGTGAATTCGAGGTAAGTAACTTCAAAATCCCTATTAAAGTTTCAAAATACATCGATGAATTATGTCTTAGTCTTAAGACTTCTCTTAAAAGAATTTCTGAACTAAAAAAGGAAAATTCTGCTCTAAAACAACAAGAGAATGTTTTGGAAGAAAAAGTGAAATGCTTAAACCAGAATGTTTCTTCTCTCAAAGAAAGTAAAGATAATCTTTTAAAAGAAAATGCATTCTTGAAAAATGACATCTCAAATATTTCCAAAAGATTTACTCTAGGATCTGAAAAATTGGAAAAAATACTTTCTGTTCAAAGACCTTATTTCAATAAATCTGGTTTAGGAATGATTGCTGAAACAATCCCTTTAATCGATTTTCCTAAAGTGAAAGAAAGAATTAAACAAAGACCCACAAGAAATGCTTACAAAAATCATTTTGAAAAGACCTTTGTAAAACCAGTAGGTCGCAATGCTCTTAGATGTTCAAAATGCAATAGTGTAGATCATTTTGAGAAAGAATGTCCTATGGTTTGGAGACCTGTCAATAAAGTTTGGGCAAAAACCACATATCAGACTAACTCAAAAGGACCCAAGAAAATATGGTAACCAAAGAAAGCTTGAGTCTCTTTTTAAATGCAGGTCACTATCAAGAAAAAGGTGAAATGGTACCTGGATAGTGGATGCTCGAGACACATGACAGGAGATTCAAATTGCTTCATAAAGCTTGTTCAAGTGAATGGTGGAAAAGTCTCATTTGGAGGAAACAACAAAGGAAAAACAGTGGGATTTGGAACTGTAAAGACTGGGAACCTCTCAATGAGCAATGTTTCTTTAGTTGAAGGGCTCAACTACAATCTGCTCAGTATCAGTCAGCTATGTAATGCCGGTTTTAGAATCAACTTTCAAGAGGGTATTTGTTCAGGAACCAGTAAAGACTCTATTCAGTCATTCATGGGTCGAAGACATGGAAATATCTACCTCTTGGACGTGAAACCTAATGAATCGCAATGTCTAATCTCAATCCAAGACGAAGCGAGCTTATGGCACAAAAAGCTTGGACATATTAACATGAAGCAGATAGCCAAAATCTCATCAAAGAAGCTTGTTCGTGGTCTACCCAATTTATCATACCAAAAGTCTGATCTATGTACAACATGTATATTGGGAAACAGGTAAGAAATTCCTTTAAGCCAATAAATCAAGTTTCCACTAATCGTGTATAGCAGCTCTTGCATATGGATCTCTTTGGACCAACAAGAATGCAGAGCATTGGAGGTAAGAAATATTGCCTAGTAATTGTGGATGACTACTCACGATTTACTTGGGTATATTTCTTGGCAAGTAAGTCTGAAACCTTCTCTTACTTTGAAAAATTTGCTAAGAATGTTCAAAATGAAAAGGGGTATGTTATTTCAAGTATAAAAACAGACCATGGAGGTGAATTTGAAAATCAAGATTTTGCAAAATTTTGTGATGAATCTGGTTTTCAGCATTTGTTCTCCTCTCCATATACTCCAGAACAAAACGGAGTTGTTGAAAGGAAGAATAGATCTCTTCAAGAAATGGCTAGAACTCTTTTAATTGAAAGCAATATCTCTTTAAGATTTTGGGCTAAAGCAGTTTCAACATCATGTCATATTATCAATAGAGTTTTTCTAAGGCCTATTCTAGAAAAAACCCCTTATGAACTATTCAAAGAAAAGAAGCCTGTTGTTTCATATTTTCATGTATTCGGATGCAAATGTTTCATTCTAAAAAATGCAAATGATCGAGTTGGTAAGTTTGAAGAAAAGTCAGATGAAGGCATCTTCCTTAGATATTCAACCACAAGCAAATCATATAGAGTCTACAACAAGAAGACTCAAACTGTGGAAGAATCAATGAATGTCAAATTCCAAGATTCTATACAAAATGAATCTATTCAGACTCATCTTGAAGAGACTGAACCTGCTCCAGACTCTACAAAGTCTAAATCATAAGAAGCAGCTCAGACCTTGAAGGATCAACAACAAGTGACTGTTGAAGATTCAAGTGAAGGAAGTGACCATCAATCTGATAAATTAACCAGCAACTGGAAACATAAGTCCAGTCATCCCAAAGATCTTATTATTGGCGACATCAATGAAAGAATTCGCACAAGATCCAAAAGGCGAGAAGAGTCTAGTGCTGTGGCTCTTATTTCTGAAATAGAACCCAAAAGCATAGAAGAAGCTTTATCCGATGAGAGCTGGATTGAAGCTATGCAAGAAGAACTCAGACAATTCAGAATTAATGATGTCTAGGAGCTAACTCCTAAACCAAAAGGTAAATCGATTGTTGGAGCTAAATGGGTTTTCAGGAACAAGATGGCCGAAAAAGGAAAAGTCATAAGAAACAAGGCTAGACTCATGGCCAAGGGATACACACAAGAAGAATGGATCGACTATGACGAGACTTATGCACCGGTATCAAGGTTAGAAGCAATTCGTTTATTACTTGCATTTGATTGTCATAAGAATTTCAGGTTATTCCAAATGGATGTCAAAAGTGCCTTCCTAAATGGAAACCAGACTCAATATTCAGACTCAAAAAGGCCTTGTATGGCTTAAAGCAAGCACCTCGAGCTTGGTACGACAGACTAAGTAAGTTTTTAATTCAAAATGGTTTTTTTAAAGGTAAAGTAGACACTACTCTTTTTATTAAAAGAGAAAGCAAAAATTTTTTGCTTGTTCAAATATATGTCGATGATATTATCTTTGGATCTTCTAATGAAAGTCTGTGCAAGAAATTTTCTAAGACTATGCAGGATGAATTTGAAATGAGCATGATGGGTGAGTTAACCTTCTTTCTTGGACTTCAAATAAAACAACTGAAGGAATGAACTTTCATTCATCAAGAAAAGTATGCAAATGATCTTGTCAAAAAGTTTGGAATGGACAATTGCAAAAAGTCTAATATACTAATGTCAAGTTCCTTGAAGATAGACAAAGATGAAGGAGGAAAGAAAGTCGACCAAAAGTTATATAGGAGTATCATCGGTTCACTTCTTTATCTTACTGCTTCTAGACCTGACATTTTGTTTAGTGTTTGCATTTGTGCCAGATTTCAATCAGACCCAAAAAAATCTCATTTAAATACAGCAAAGCGTATTATCAAATATATTTCATCAACTTCAAGCTTTGGTCTCTGGTATCCAAAAAGGGAAGACTTTACTCTTCTTGGATATTCAAACGCAAACCTTGCTGGTTGCAGAGTCAATAGAAAGAGCACCTCGGGTACCTGTCAACTACTTGGAGGCAGGACAGTGTCTTGGTTTTCAAGAAAGCAAAGTACAGTCGCTCTTTCTACAGCTGAAGCAGAATATATAGCTCTCGGAAGTTGTTGTTCACAAATTCTGTGGATAAAACAACAGCCTAGAGACTTTGGAATTGAAGACTCATGCACATAGATTAATTGCGACAACACCAGCGGTATCAATCTCACCAAAAATCCAATTCTTCACTCAAGAGCAAAGCATATAGAGATTCGACATCACTTCATTAGAGACCATGTTCAAAATGGAGAAGTTTCAATTCAATTTGTTGATTCAAAGAACCAACTGGCGGATATATTCACAAAGCCTTTGGAGAAAAATCAATTTGAAACCATCCTTTCCAGACTCAACATTTTGAGGTATGAGGAAATCAAAGTCTAAAGACTCTCTGACTCAGACATACAAGACCTTGACTGTAAGTTAGTCTCTCTCTCTCTCTCTCGAATCTTATCTTGAAAAGGTATGATCGTCAAACTATGGTTAATTATTGCTATATTTAATCGACGTTTCCTTTTCGAAAAAGAAGTTATTTTTTGAAATGACTATTTTCGCGGAAAAAAGACAGTTATTTTGAAAATGCATCTTTTTATTTTCCTTTGTGACGGTTCGTATACCTCTCTTTTTAACCGATCGTGCACTGTTGATTTCCCTTCACTTTACTCTCAAAAACCCTAGAAAGTATCGATCTTCCATTCCCGTTTTCTTCCATTGTTTAATCTTCGAAAAAGTTGTCATCTTTCTTGGGAAAGTCAAGCAAGGAATCTTCCAAAAACTGAGAAAGATGTCGTCTTCAAGAAAGTCTTCGAGAATCGCAAGTAGGGGACCACGGCGAATGAGTGAGGGGCCTACGCACTTCGATCTTACCGAAGAAGAAGTGTCTCCAGAACAGCAGCAGAGCCCACAACATTCTCAGCAGCGTCATTCTCCTCCATCTAGTCCTCAAGGCGTTGATCATCAACAAGAGGAAGAAATCATTGAGGATGCAGACCCTGTAAGAGTTCAAAAGCCCGCTTTTATTTATAAGCTGTATCGTGCTTTAAAAGGGACTCGTACTCCTTTGAACTATGTCGATGATTTTCTTAAAGACAAAGGGTATGGAAATGAATATATCTTTTTGCGGAAAATGGAAAGTTTGGGAATTGCTCGTAAAGGGGTGGCAGAAGAAACCCTTGCGAATATCACAAGTGATCCTCGTGATTGGGGAGTGAATCCTGTAGATGAGAATGATGATGATAAACTGTACAGCCAATTTCAACCGAGAATGGGTGTTGCGGTTGAAAATCGAGGAAAAAGGGGAGACTTGTTCAGATCGAAGAAACAAAAGAATTTGTACTCAAAATTGCTAAAACGTGGGGTGATAAACCCTAGAAGTGTGGATTTTGATTTTCTGGATGCTGTGAATGTGAACTTGAGGGAAAAGTTCGGTTATCTTCAACTTGAAAAGTTCTGCTCTAACACTACAAAGGCCTATGCTGAACTAACGGTATATTTCTATTCAAATCTTAGCTTCTTGGATGCAAATAGATTCTCTTTCAGCATCAAAGATCAAGACTTTGTTGTCGATATGGATATGCTGGCAGATGTGTTAGGAGTTGAGAGAGGAAGATATCAACCGATCAAAGTCTCTATTGCTCGTGCTACATTGGAACTTGTTAAGGACAGGAGAACAGAGGAAAAGATTTCCTACTTAAGGATGAGTGCGTTCAACATCTTGCTTCACAAGATTGTGATCAATTGCCTCCAACCAAAATCAACTTCCAAGACTGATGTTTCAAGTTCAGAGGCAAAGCTGATGTATGCCATCCTCATTGGGAAAAGGTTTTCTCTTCCTCACACTGTTATGTTCCACATGTATAGAGCCATGATGAAGGACAGAGCTCAACTTCCTTACCCAAGTCTTGTGATGAAGTTATTCAGACATCTAAATATTCAACCTCTGCAAATTTTTTATGTTCGATCATGCAATCATATGGTGATAGGACTGAAAATGGTGACCAAAATGCGTCTGAAGGAACTGAACAAGGCGTTGGAGAAATTCAAGGAGAAGACTCCAGTCAAAACTCATCAAACCTCTTCTTCATCAAAAATGAAAGGAAAGGAGCCCTTGGTTGCTTCAAGGATGAAAAGAAGAGCTCTCATTGTAGAAGATGATGATGATGATGATGAAAACATCACCATCTCTGCAATGGCTTTGAAGAATTTGAGTCGTTCTGTTCTAGAGAAAGAATCAGAACAAAGGACGAAAGAAACAGAGGAGAAGGAAGAAGAGGAGAAGGGAGAAGAAGAAAGAGAAGCTGACAAGGAAAGAGTTGAGAAAGAAGAAGAAGAGAAAAGAGAAGAAGGAGAACCTGAGGAACACTCTTCTCCACCTGAAGGCATGAAAACAGGGGTAGATCAAGAGAAAAGAGGGAACTCCTCATATCCTGCTGCAAGTGAGGGAGTCAGTCGCTCTCCAGCAGACCCAGAGGACATTTATGCCTCTTAATTTCCTAAGGAAGGTCATGAAGTTTCATCGCCAAACCTGCATGATTATGCTGATCTACCATCGTCTGCATTTATTCCATCAGATCGGGCTGAAGCAAGTACTCAAACTGATAATGCAGCAGATTTTCGCAGAATCATGGATATTCTCTTGGAGATGCGAGGTCAAATCTATGCTCTGGGATGCGAGGTTCAAAACTTGCAAAATGCGGGTCAAGTTTCTTCATGTTCATTGAATGATCAGATCCAAGCCCTCTCTATTCAGATTCAGGCCAATGCCAAGGGTGAGGAGATTGCACAACTGAAAGAATACTTGAAAAGGCTGGAAGGCATCGTTCAGTCTATGGGAGATTTCCAGCTTGTCTGAGTTCCCAAGCAATCTTGACTTTATTTCATTTTCATCTCAACATTTTTAATGCTGACAAAAAGGGGGAGAGATGCAAGATTTGAACTTTGACTTTTAATCGTGTGGATTGTTGGATTGTTTTTATGTTTAATTCTGTTTGACTTTATTTTTGTGTCTGGATGAGAACTGCACTAGACTTGGACTTGACTGCTTCTATTAATTACTATTGATATCTTATGTTATGAATGGCTTTATCGCTTACTAGACTAACCTATTTTCTGTGGTTGCAGATTCTAGTGTTATTTAAGTAGCCATTTATCTCTATAAGATATGCATATGTGTTTGAGGAATGTTTTGCAGGTCAAAGTTGTCCAAATCTGCAGGAAAGTTTTGTCACCATCAAAAAGGGGGAGATTGTTGGAGAAAACTTCTTGAAGTATTTTGAAGCTGACAAAACGTTTCCATCAGTCTAGTTTGAAGGTTTGTAGACTCTGCTATTTAAAGTCTGAAGACCTCCTGACAGCCAGACTCAAGACTCAAAGTCTATCCTCATTGACAGTCTCTAATCCGTTGAAGAAAGGTTATCCAGAACTGGATGTTTCATTAAGGATATGACCTTATCGACTGGAGAAGATCTCTTGGCTGGAAAAGACATAACGGAATTCTTTGATTGATCGAGATTGACTCGAAGATTAAGGATCCAATGATTGCCTAAATATTCTTGGAAGGTTCTACTTATGGAAACCGAGATCCTGATTGTATGGGCGAATAGGATTGATGGGCTATCGACATGTTCTTTTAATAGCTGGAATAATCTTCCTAATTGATTCCGTCCAACGGGTAGATTGGAGGAATTCCTTTGGTAAGTGCCAACAGGTATGATGGCATGAAGGAGTATATAAGAAAGACGTTCTAAGTTGTTCAAAGGGTGCGCGATAGAAGAATTTCAAAGTCTGAAGCTTCCTGTTGTTTAGACAATTCCTTTGAGCGAAATCTTGTACACAGAAGAGAGTCTATATTTGTGAGAAACCTTGAGGAGGTGTGGTAGAACATCTACACTGTGGAATCAAGGGAAAGTTGTGCTGTAACATCTCTTTTGTTCATAATGAAATCCAGCCGGTGGACTGTCAGTGCGGAAGAGTGGACGTAGACTTGAAATAAGCCGAACCACTATAAACCTTGTGTTCAATTTTCTCTTTCTTACTCTCTTTACTTTGATCGTACTTCATTTTGTTAATTAAAAAGGAATTCCATTTCTATCGTTTGCCTAGAATCGCTTCCGTATCTCGATAAATTGTTTGTGCACCTATTCACCCCCCTCTAGGTGCTCATACTAGCTATCTCACACTTTAGCCAACCTGCTATCCAAGTTTCTTTTCTTTAACACACTAAGGTCCAAAAGCATTTAATGCATTCTTATCTTCAAGCCAAGAAGTCTCCAGATTAGCTTGCTCCTCAAGTTAGATGTGCAATTCCCTTCCCTTTCAAGTTGGGCATGTGGTTCTCCTATTCTAAAGTAAAAATAGTTTTGAGAAACTTTCGAAATCAATACCATTACCTTATCAAACAGGCTTGGAAAATTATAAAATTTGAAATTTAAGTATGTTATATATTAAGATGATTTGAACAAATTTCATGAAGAAATTTTCTCTAAATTCAAAGCACAAAGTGCTCTATAAAATTGGAAAGCAAGAAAGATCTAGCAGTTTTGAAAAATTGGGAAGTCAAAACCTTTGAAATTCAAGGTGGCAAGTTTATGAGGAAAGGTGGCGCCCTACTTGGCTTGTAAGACCATCCTTCATTAATTCTTCTACACCAATGATTCACCCAGCATTTAAGGTTAGGAAGAACTTGTCTTCCAAGTCTCAAAAGAGAGGAAATGATGACCCTAATCTAATAGGGACACATGGATATGTCATTCACCTCATTCATTAATGGCTTGTCATGATGATTATACACCTAAGCTTATAAGTCATCTTCTTTCATTAATTACTTTGGCCACTTAAGCCTCCATACTCATTACCCCCATTTAATGCATTTGACTCTTGTTCTTCGAGAAGGTTGACCTATGTAGCTGTGGCATCCCAAAATTCAAGTCACCCTCTAGAGAAATTAAAGCCCGTATTTAGGTAATGAAATTACCTAAGGTTTATGTTTTAGCCATTGGTTTTCTCTTAAGGCTATGTGTTATGTGCTTGTGTTCATGAGTTTTTAAAATTAGAACTATAGGATAAATTAATGAGAATAATCTATGCTTGGCTACGCACCTCATAAAATTAAGTTCCTATAAATAAAATGTTACAAGACTTTGGCCATGTGGATTTTAAAATTTAAAATTTATAGAAGAAAGTATAAAAGGGGTAAATTTAATTTAGGTTTGGGCCTTAGGCCCATTGGCCTAAGCCTTAGAGGGCCAAGCTGGTCGGCCCAATTAGGCCCGTGGATGGGGCTGCTGTCGCCGGCCCATTGAGGCCCATGAACTGGCGTCGACCATGAGAGGGGGGAGGAATGGCCGGCCCATTTGCTGGCTCAATTGCTCCCAAAGCCCAAGCCCAAGCCCATGTATGTATCATGACAAGTGGCAAGAAGGGAGATGGCATGCATTGGCCAAATGAGAGGCAATCTAATAATTGCAAATGATGAGGAAATGGGGGAATAAAAGGGAAGAGGAGAGAGAGAGGTGGCCGGTTAGCCATTCGGCCAAGTGAGAGAGAGAACCGTGCGAGAGAGAGGGAGAGAGGCCGAGAGAGGAGAAGCCGAGAGGGAGAGGAAGGAGCTTGCCGTCCGTCCGCTCGTCCGCCGTGTGCCGCCCGCTCACCACCGAGTGCCGTCGTTCGTTTGGTCTAGAGGCAAGTTGGGACTCCACTTTCTACTCTAGCATCAATGTCTTGCATGTATGGTCGGAATCTAGGACTTTTGGAGGCATGGGAGTGAAGCTAATGTGCTTTGTTCTTGAGTTGCATGCTGTTTTCGCATGAATCCGCCCGAGTCAGAACTTTGTGAGCGCTTGCATGCATGTTTAGAGTTCGATTTTGACGTTTCTTTCTTCATTAAAGTTATAGCCAACATCTTAAAATATAACATACTAAAATTTGGTGTAAAATGATGGAGATTTAAGGGGTCAAACTCTCATCCTACGGAGACATCAGATCTGGAACGACTTCGCTGACCTTTTGGTAGATCTGTGGTTGCATGTTTATTTTTATAAAGAATATCTCTTCGACTTCTTCATGAAACTTGTATATAACATCTTAAACTACAACATACTCAAATTTGAAGCAAAATTAACAAGTGTAGCCTAGTGAATCAACTTACTCTTGAAAACCGTAGATCTGGAGACGCGATACAGGTTACCCGAGACTTCATGGACTCATATGGAGACTTTCCTTTGGAAATTTTACTTATATCTCTTCATGAAAGTTGCAGGGAACATCTTGAAGCAAAACATATCCAAATTTCAGAGGAAAAATAAGAAGTATAAGTGGGTAAAAACTCAGTATTTCGGAAAACCATGCACTGGACGTTTCGGTATTAGATCCAGAAGCTTCGTGTGACTGTAGAAAATAATCTAAAAATAATTTAGCTTAGAAGTCTTCATGAAAAATCTACCTTAGTGTCTTGGCTATAACCTGGAAAACTTTCATAATTTTCGGAGCTCGTTTGGATATTTTAATCAAATTATTTCGGAAACTATGCATTTTGTTTTTATCCGAAATTACATACTGTATTTGTGTTAATTATGATTTTGTGTGGAATTCGATTGGCCTTGTGTTTTTCATGAAATTATTACCCTATTGTCTTGTCTATCACTTGCCTTAATTTTATGATTTTTTGTTTAGAATCATATGGATATTTAAATTAAATATTTTCGAATGTGGTATAAGCTGGAATTTAAATAAATATCAAAAAGGGCATGATAAATGGATTATTTTAATTGGCACGAATTCCATAAATTTTATTTTACGAATGATTGTACCTTGATGCATGTATGATGAGGTCTTGATGCATGAGTGACAATGAATTGAGATGCATGTATGAATTCAATACCGAATATGATTGCCATTACATCATGTACCATGCTGAATTGAGACCTAAATTGGTGAACATGAGTAACGATAAATGAGGAAACTGTTATGGCGGATGATAATGCCCTAGGAGTATCAGAATGCCCGGGTGGGGGGTGCCGGATGCCCGGAATGTATAGAGATACATGGCTGGATGGCCCTGGGAGTATCAGAATGCCCGGAATGGTTGGGTGCCGAAAGCCTCGTGATGCCAGTTGGGATGCGAGATGCCCGGAATGTAGGGGTGCCGGATGCTCGGTGGCCTTAAATGGCTGAATGTTGGAGGTTTTTCTCGCGATGCCAGGATGGGGTGCGAGTGTAAAGTATGAGATAAAATTGATGATCTTGAGAAAGGGTGATGTGGTGATCGAATTGAAAGTTAAAAGTGGAAATTGAATCATGCATACATGACATGATACGATGATGATCACCTGTGGCATGATGATACAACATAATGATGATCACTTATGGCATGATGATGGTGATATATGATATGATATGATGATGATCACCTATGACATGATAGTATGCATGTATGATATGATGATGCCATGATGATGATGACATGTGCATGATAGGATGATGTCATGATGATGGCGATATATGATATGATATGATGATGCCATGATGACGATGACATGTGCATGATAGGATGATGTCATGATGATGGTGATATATGATATGATATGATGATGCCATGATGACGATGACATGTGCATGATAGGATGATGTCATGATGATGATGATATGACATAATGATGATGACATATGTATGATATGATGACGACCTATAATATGATGATACATGTGTATGACATGATGATGATAACGTATGACATGACGACATGTATGTGTTATGATTGTGATGAAGATGTATGATGGTATATGCATGGCTTCAAGGTAAGCACACATGGATGCATGAATGGCATGTACGATGATGTGATTGTATTGTATGATGCATTGAGTGGTTATTGGATTCTTTTACCTGCTGAGTGGTTGTACTCACTCCTTTGGAGACCAACATTTGATATTAGCAGAATGCCACTCCCTGCTGTCATGCGGGGCGTGTTTTACGGCATTCCTTCCGATGTAGAGGTCGAGTGCGAGGAGTTCAACTATCCTTCTGTTCCTGGTCTGACATATATTCGAGTGCGCTGTTTAATCATGTACAATGTGGGCCTGGCTGAGGGCCTTGTTGTCCAGGAGTTCATATCCATCCACATTCATCGCGACGGAGTGATACGTGGGATGTTACTGCCGCCATTGCTTGATGCACTGGGATGGGTGTGAGGACCCGTGCGTGACGAGTAGGAGCTGAAACGATTAGGGATGGTTAGTTGACACTAGTGATGGGGGATCTTGCACGTGAGTTGTAGTGGGTCGTTTGTTTCTTTTTGGGTTTTAGGCCGAGTATGACTGAGTCTTGGCCTTTCTTTTGATGTACCGACCCAAGGAAACCCATCTTTAAAATATGTAAATAAAGTGTCATGGCTTTGTCTTTTATTATGATGATTAGTGGTGTGCAATTGTATCATGGTTGATGGAGGGGGAGATGGCGATGTTATATTTTGCTTCTGCTAAATGAGTTGCGCTGGGACCGTTTTTTTTTTTTTTAAATGTCTATGATTTACGACACTTCTTTTAAGAGATGAAATAAGGTGTAATGCCAGGTGCCTGTGGTGACCCAAGAGGGGTTCGGGGTGCCACGGTAGCTTAGCCTCTTAATTGGGACAAAAATAAGGGTTGAAATCGAGGATGTTACTGTCCCTGACTTTCTTCTCCTTTCCCCTGGGCTGATCAAAGCAGCAACTAGATCCGACGGCCCCTGCATTTGCCCGCTCGAGCTTGATCTCCATCATCAGCAGTCAAGCCGGTGATCCAAACTGATCAGTTCCGTAGCTGAACCAGACGGTCCAGCAGCTTGCCGACACTCCCAAGCTTGATGATTGGTCTCATCAACTAGTCCCTGAAGTCCTAGTGGTTGGAATTCACTTGGATGAAGATCGGAAGGCCTTCAATTGAAGTGATCTTCATAACGACCTCAAATCGGTCCAAATCTGACTGGTTTCTTTGATCGCCCAAATCAGCAACTAGTTGTTGTCTGAAGATCAAGCTGTCATTCGTGATTTGTTCCCAAGCCTATCAGTCACCCAACTGTGGTCAAGACCTCGCCAATCAGCCACTAAAAGAGCTCCAATGATCCAATTTCCTCCGGTGACATTAAAACTGGTCCAAATTTGGACTGCTTCTGATTTCTCTTGCTGCAGGTGGTCCAGCTGGTTTTGTGGTGGTTCGTGGCCACTTGATCATGATTTTGAAGATTGAGGATCGATCCGGAGGGTTTGATCCGATTGATTGCGATCAAAATCGACAAAAAATGCAATAAAGTTAATGATCTCAGTCTCGAACACCATGAAGCGAGGCCAGATTTCCAACCAAGGCTAAGGTTCTATTTTAGGAAAATATGTGATGTTTACATGCTAGATGATGGATTAGGACAATGATTTGCTACTATTGATTTTTGTTGAATGATAAACTTGAACGATTTACTTGATTTGGCCTTAAACCTGCATTTTTGTATCCTTGAATTGACCTACTGTTTTGGTCAAAATGAGGTGTGAAACAACCTCTTTTCAACTCAAATCCTCTTAGACTTTTGAAATACACATTGCTAGCTTCAAATCAATAGGTTGCATGGCCTAATTGAGCATTGTTTGGCCCTTAAAAAATATCTCCAAAGATGAGCGATTCTATAGTAGTTTAGATTGATTCTTAATTGTGCCCTAATTCTGAAATGTGATTTTACTATTTTTGTGTAGCCTTTTGTAATGATTTTTGGACAATCTTGTCTTCATGAAATTTGTTTTATATTGTCTCATGCATGTCCTAGATCGGAACATAGGACAGTTTGCTCTGCACTATTCCAAGTTGTGTTATAGTGAAATTGAGTCCATTAAGGTGTTTGTTTGTTCTCAAATCTTTTATGAAAGATGAAATAAATGTTGTGTGTTTAATTGATGTATGATTTGCAAAGTGTTGATGTTGTTTAGTGTGTCAATTGCATGAGTTAATGTGAAAGGTGCTGCAACAACATATAGCTTTGAGATGCATGTCTGTTTTGCCATTTTTACCATGATTCATGTGATTTCATCTAGGTCTCGAACTCTCAAGGAGAAATATTCATCATCGTATGTCCTCTATGTGAGATTTTTTGTTAGATTTTTGCACTTTTTAGGGGTCCAAAATCATGCCTATCTAATGGAGTTAATGCTAAAACGAAACTTTACCGTATATGCATCTTGTCATGCTTGTTTGAGTCATCTAGAGATCAAGTCTTGCTTTTATGCCTTCTTGACAATTGAATCACATGTTGCAAGCTTTGCATACATTTTTAGGTCATGTCATTTGGGCATCATCTCACATGTTAAATTTGTGTCACAAAAGTATTCATGGCACTTAGGATTCCCAAAGCATATCATTAGGAATCTTGAATCATTTCATAATGTCATTTAAATTGTATGACATTCTTGCATGCCGACTTAGGATTAGATGATTGTTCAAATGTTCCGCCGCATTTGATTTTAAGTCCCATGAGATTCCTTCATGCCATTTGTGCATTATTTGAATGACTTTGAGTTTCTCTAATGCATGCTTGTGTTATGTTTTCCTTAGTATTGACACCTAAATTTTGGCGACCTAGTCATTGATTTTTTGCATAAAAGTTAGGGATTAATTTTAACCCTAAAAAAATAAATCAAAACAAATAAAATGAAAAAAAAAGAAAAAAAGGGGAAAATTGATTTGATTTATTATGCATGGAAGTTTGAAATTCTGATGAATATTCAGATTTTGATAAATGCAGAAGCAATTAAAAATCAAGTGAATAAATGTCAAGAATTTTTACAAAATGGAAGAAATCGAAACAAAATCGTGCTGATTGCGAAATCACGCTCCAATTTGAAGCCATGATTTAATGCAACAGAAGATGGAAATTCGAAAGTTGCCATGGAGAGTGGCTGTCTGGAAATCACTATAAAAGAGAGACTTAATTTTCGTGAGAGAAGGGGGTGAATTTAGAAAAAATCGACAAGACAAATTCAAAAAAATGTTCTTCCTTCTGGGGGCTTCTTTTCCCTTCGTTCCTTTGAAAATTTGCACAAAAGAAGAATGAGGAAAAAAGCTTTTTGAGAAAGAAAAGTAAAAGTCAGTAGACGCAAGGGAGATAGCAACGTGAATAGAGAAAGAGAGAGAGAGAGAGAGAGAGAGAGAGAGAGAGGTGACGTGCAATAGAGAAGAAATAGAAATAAGAGAAATAAAAAGAGAAAAGGGGACTGTTCATCGTCTCCTTCATGGAAGCCACCTGACACCCCCTCTGTTCGCTGTTGCCTAGGCCACCATGACGGAGCTCCCGCGCTACTAGTCTCTTCGTGCCACCACCGTACCAGTGCCATCCAACACCGGCAGCCAAGCCATTAGCCCCCGTCATGTCTTGGTAGCTTCCTCCTACGTGCTCGCCGCTGCCCTTGCTTTGTCTGCAATCAACCCAACGCTGCGCCTATCATCGATGCTCGCCAGCCCGTGCTTGCCACTCCGCCTGCCGGCCGCTGCGCCCCCGCGACCCTCCTGCTGTCCGTCTCCTAAGCCGAATCGTAGCCCCATCTGCCTGGAGACCAACGCCATTGCCTTTGCTCACCTATCACCAGCGCCACTGTTGCTAACCGTGCCCAATGATCGAGCGCCCGTGCCACCTTCCTCGAGTTCCAGACTCCGCTAGCGATCCACGAGCCCTTTCTACTCCTCAGCCGTGAGCCCGCTACAACCCTGAGCTCCAACGATCGTGTCCTTGTGCTGGTCACCAAAGCTTAAGCCCGAGTGCCACTAGCCACTGCACCAGCAGCTTGCGCCACCTCTACCAGTGCTTAACGTCTGTTGACCCGTGACACCGGAATCAAACGTTGAGCCACCACACACTTGTGTGACGCCACTATTGTTGGCCACCACTGCTCTGAGGTCCACTACTGCCCGAGCGATGCACAGCACAACAACCGCCTGTCCGCCAGCAACCCATGCCTCCCGTGCACGTCGCCACCGCCCAGCCTTCGCCGAAGCTCCGACGTCGGCCACCCTCTACCCGACGCCACCCATTGCCACTACTACCCCTTTCTAAACCTCCATTTAGGTTGTTTTTGTTATTTTTATTTTTCTTTATTTTATGCTGTTTTATTTTATTTTTTTAAGTTCCGTTATTATTGTTCAAATTGGAATATTGGAATGGGATTTCCATATTATGAATATTGTAGGCATTACCTATAGGGTTTTGCCCAAAAATTATTATAATTATTAATTGGATCTGTAAGACATCGGATCTTTTTTAAATTATGTTAATTTTTGGGGCATTTTGATATTGCTTCGATTGTTAAATCATTATTATTATTAATTTGATCCGTAAGACTTCAGATCATATTTTTAATTATTTTGAATCTTTTTTTATATGTCGTGATGTTTAGAGTTAGAGTAATTGTTAATTTAACTAGTGAGACAACGGATTATTTTTTTGATTATTTTAATCCTTTATTTGATGAATATCTTGATTGTTTAGATATAATTGCTTGTCTTGGAAAAACACTAAAAAAATCAAATCAAAAAAATCAAAAATCAAATCTTGCATCGGAGAGTGTTAGTTTAGTGAATTAGGATTGCATTTTTAAGGCTGCACTTTTAGGTGATTTTTTTGGAATAGATTATGATTGATTTATATATATATATATATATATAGAGAGAGAGAGAGAGAGAGAGAGAGAGAGAGAGAGAGAGAGAGAGACTCTTAAATAATATTTGCACATTTTAATAATCTATTTTTTCTAAAAATTATTTTTCTAAGATAGGATAGGGTTTAAGTTAAATTAATCCATTAAATAAATTAGAAAATTATTCCTTTTTAGATAGCTTAATTAGGGTTTTTATTAATTCCGAATTTCAATAGAAAATACAAAAATACTAGGTGCATGTTTACTAGTTTGCATAATAGAATCATTTAAATAGAATTTTTTTATTAGTAAAATTAGGTCATGTAGTTAAAATGCATGTTTTATAAAAAAATTCTAATTTCAAGAAAACCTAAAAAATAATTGCTTGCTTTGTGTGTTTATTTCTTTTGATGCAATTTATTTATTATTTTTTATTGAATGTTTAATAGTGGATGAGCATCTGTGTGGTAACCATATTTGCATGATAGTAATTTAGGTTAAAATAAATCCAAATTGCCTACAAAAAACATTTTTGAAAATAAAAAGAATGGTACCGAAAGTGCATTAAAGAAATCTAGTGTAACCAAGTCCCCGTATCCATAGTCTCTGGTTCGTATGAGTGAAATAATTTTTCCATTATTTTACTTAGGTGTATAATCAATCTACTGTAAACTGATTAGTGGCGACTCGTAGATAAAATCCATTTGTATGTTAAAAACCCGAACCTAAGTCGCAAATTGGTATGGGCTTGGGAGAGCCTGAGCTAAGTTTAAAACTTAGTAGTCCATTAGCCTAAACTTTAGATGGTGCACCGAAAATTTTAGGTCGCGACACTTAGTTACTAACACGCACACACTTTTAGAGATCTCAATATTAAGATACCAAATTGACCTAGTTTGGACTTGAACCCTTTTAGGGAATCGTAACACACATTTAGAGGTTTTCAATGCCACTGATTTTAAGTAGATCACTCATCGTTTGAACCACTTTCTATTTTTACAAAACTAGATTAGAATCTGGACATATGATCAAATTTGGACCCCTGTTCTAACCCATGTTTGGACAGACCTTTGATATTTTTGTTTGATTTTTTCTATTAAGATTCTCCGTATGGTCCCTTAATGAAATTTGTTTGTCATCATATTGGCTATGTCGTATGTGAGTTTGGTAATTTTTAGACTGATAGCTAAGGCCCTGTTTGGCAACATGCCAAACAGTAACTGATTCTGATTTTTTGTTCCCAGAATCAGTTTGGGACGAGAATCGCGTTTGGTAAAATTTTTGTTCCCAGAATCAGTTTTGGAGATGATTTGAGAATAAAAAAAAATTGATTCTGCGTCTGAGAATCAGAAAAAGAATCAACACAATAAAACCCTTTTTCTTTCCTTTGGCCATCCCACGACCGTCGCCCGCCGCCCCCACGCCGTTCGCCGTCGCCCGCCGCCGCCCGCCGCCGTCCGCCGTCCGCGCCGGCCGCCGCCACCCGCCTGCCGGCCGCCGGTCCGGCGAGCTCGCCGAGGCTCACCGGCCAAGGCGAGGTCCGGCAAGCTCGTTGGAGGCTCGCCCAGCCACCGGCGAGCCTCGCCGGAGGCTCGCCTGGCCAAGGCGAGGTCTGGCAAGCTCGCCGAAGGCTCGCCTAGCCACCGGCGAGCCTCGCCGGGGCTGGGCGAGGCCCGCCTAGCCCCGGCGAGGCCCGCCCGGCCACCGACCGAGCTCGCCTAGCCTGACCGGTGGCCAGGCGGGCCTCACCCAACCCCCGCGAGGCTCGCCCAGCCCCGGCGAGGCCCGCCTGTCCATCGGCGAGGCTGAGCCTCGCCCAGTTGCCGGCGAAGCTTGGCCGGCGAGGGCCAGCCTCGCCGAGGGCCGGCGACGCTCTGGTGAGGTCGCTGGCCCTCGTCCGATCGGTCGCCGATCCGGCGACCGGCCATAAGAAAAAGAAGAAAAATAGGAGAAAAAGGAAAAAAAGAAAAGAAAAAATGAAAAAAGAAAAGGAAAAAAGGAAAAAAGGAAAAAGAAAAGAAAAGAAAAAAAGTAAAAAAGTAGAAAAAATTATTTAAAAATTAAAAAAAAATGGAACAGAATCAATAAACACGTTATCAAACGCAATTCTATTCTAGAATCAGAAATTTTAGACAGTTACCAAACACGTGTTTTTACTCAGAATCAGTTCTCGGGAACAGAATCAAAAATAATCATTTCTTGTTAGAATCAGTTCCCGGGAACAGAATCGTTACCAAACACGCCCTAAATGTCCTGCTGTTTTGATAACTTTCTAGCATGTTGTTGCTTGTTGTTTGATATTTGTAAAATCATGTGTAGCTCATTTAGGAAAGAATACAATTTGTCGATAATGCTATAAGTCACAAAATGGATTGGGTAGGTTGTGACAGCCCTCGACCAATTAGGGTCGCCATGGCATTCCTTGTCATTACCATTCTTTTCATGCGGAAGTGTATATTGACAAACTTCATCACAACTTAAATTGATGCACACGAAAATTTAGAACCGGACACTTTTATTTATTTATATTTTTAGACGACTTAGATTGGTACATTAAGGCCAAAAAGTTCCCTATTTTGGCTAACCCAAAATTTTGTCTCAACCATCCTGCAACCTTTCTTCCTCGTGTCCTCCGCCTACTCGACCTCGCTAGAACTATTGTTGTCGTCATCCGAGAGTGGAAGCGGCCCCATAGTACACCTATTGACTCGAGCATATAGTACTATGAACCCCATTAGCACGAGGCCCGTAGTGAGACTGGCATCCACCGTTAGGATCACCATAATCCGGATGAATATGACCTCCGAGAACTCGGGGTCCATGTGCTCCACTTGATCCCACATGAGGTCCGAGGGGATGCCATAGAGCATGGTGGAAGACACGCGTTGAAGTGGCATGGTCACTTGTCTGAAATGTAATAATCCCACAAGGGGTGAGTACAACCACTCAACAAATGAAAGTCTGTTAGACCATATTACATGAGTCTACCAGTACTCATCTGACGGGATCTTAAACATGCAATGTGGAAAATTGAAATAACTTAAGTTACCAACTCTATAGGAATTTCACAATTGACACACCAAGGAGTAAATAGACATTCAGGAAACTTCAATAATCATATCGACTTTGGTTCTAGTTGCTGCCATCTCTTATGCCACTTGGCATCACGAGGACCTCCAGGTTCTTATTTTAGTCCCCGGGCATCTGGAGAGTGTTGTGTTACAACCTTACATGTCTCTCGCACCCCACCTGGCATCGCAAGGACCTTCGAGCCTCAATCACATTCCCCAAGCATCTAGAAGGTACCATTCTCATGCCCCTCCAGGCATCCCGACACCTAGGGCATTGTCGCCACGATGGACCGACGGTATCAATATCAATTCAATCCATGGCGCAGCACTTAAGGATTATATTGATGCCATCCAACATATCTAGACCAAACCACTTATGGATGCATAAGACTAAAGCCATCATTCTAACCGAAGCTGTACTATTCTAAAATTGACTCAATTCCAACGATTCGCCTAAGGAATTCTAGCATCCGAACACAAGGTAAGTCAACGCCAAACTATCCTAACATTACAATACACGCCAAATTGTCATAACCTTGCGAGGCCACATAGCTTACTCGAGCGACTACGGCCTCGATTACTCCCGTACCGCCTAAATGCTATGCACCTTAAACCCGAACAAGACTAAACCAGGACTAGACCGACCAGCAACAACTCGACCTATGGAAGAACAATACCATCTATTCAACGTTCAATACCGTCCACAGCTTCACAAACTCGAATCAGCACTGACCGTGTCGACGGTCGTCACCATGCACGACCCTTATCAAATCCAGCCTCACTTGACACACAAAACAAACCCGAACCAACGGTAGCTTGAAGCATCCAAGCCTAATTTTGCTCGAATCCTAGAATGGAAACCCGAGTAAGGGAGTACCACACAATAGAGAGTAACAAGACTTCCACTTGCCTTGGGGTGCAAACTGGTGGCACGGCTGGTGGCGAGGTGACGAGACGACGGTACGAGCTGTGGCGGAGCAGCGAGGCAACTCGAGCTAAGCGATGGCGAAGGGCGAGATCTCTTGGTCGATAGCGGAGATGAGGTGAGACGGCAGTGTGACTGGGTGGTGCGGTGGTTGGCGTCGAGTAGTGAAGAGGGACAACTGAGCGATGAGAGTCTTTTGGTCGAGGTTGGCTAAAAATGTCGCTGAAATGAAGGAAATGGTGGGTGTCGAGGGAAGAATAAGAGGTGGTCTTCCTTCTGCTTTGGCCTTTCCGCCGATTGACCAAATTAGTCAACAAATTACAATCTCGGTGGCAGCTCAAACGGAGGGCAGGTGGGGGAGACGTGGCCGTAACCGGTGGCTCTTCTCGCCACATTGAGGAAACGGCAGCAACGTGGCTACCACTCTTGAGTCAACAATTCCCCTTTTTGTTGACCGCTGAGTAGGGTGGGGGAAGTCGACGTGACGAAGGTGGGGGTGCTTGGCTCTTTGCTTGTTGCGTGCATGTATGCATGGGAATGGAAGCATCTTGCATGGAACTTAGCCTGGCGATGTACTAAGGAGGGTAAACATCGGTCTCCTTGGTGGCTTTTCACGAAGAAAATTTAAATGAAGTGATGGACTAGGTGATGGTCGAGTTGTCACAATGCGGCGGAGATGTGACGATGAGGCGGTGTTGCGGGGACGTGATGAAACGTGACGGTTCGATTTGGGGATGGTGGTGGCAAAGCGGTGGCCGTGAATGATGCTAATAACGTGGTCCGCTAACCAACTTGTCGATGCAGCATGGACTATTATGTACTTGAGGCTCAGCAAAGTCTGGATATCACAAATCTCCCCTATTTAAAGAATTTCGTCCTCGAAATTGAGCGCCTCTTATGTCTCATTGAAAAGGTGAGGGTACTTTTGCCTCATTTCCCTTTCACTTTCCCATGTAGCCTCTTCCATGTCGTGGTGTTGCCACTGAAGTAGCATCGACATTGACATGCAACATGCGACACGACACGACATGACACGCTGACACATCGTTTCTAAAAAAAAAGAAAAGTCCGACACATTCGGACATGTTGTATATTAAATATATATTTTATATATACATAATAAATTATCATTTTTATGATTATTTTAATCAAATTAATTTGATTCAAATTTATAAATAAATAAATAATTAAAAAAACCTAGAGACACTAAAAATATTAATTCATCATTTATTAATATCATCCATTGTTTTAATTTGACAAATTCAACTCTATTTTTATAATTCATAAAACTTGGAGAAAAAACAAGATATCCACATTATGGACTCGCATGTTAGATATGTTAAAAGAGGGGAAAATAAACTTAAGGGGTGAATTATGTATCACAGAAAGTGAGAATTGGAAAAGAAGAGAAGATTAGGTTTTTCATCTTTCTCAATTCATTATTTCTATTATTGTGTTTTATTTTTTTACATATATATATTTTAACTTATCATTTATTGAAAATTTTAAAATTGACCTCAATATCGGAATCACATGTCGGAAACTCGTTTGTCAGAATTCCGACTTGAGTGTCGAAGAGTGTCGGGAAAATTGACTAGGTGTTGAATTTTCCAACACATATTGACCGAGTGTCGGAGAGTGTTCGAGAGTGTCAGACACGTGTTAAAGTGTCCGACACGACACAAAGGCTCTTAGAGAGTGTGGGTGCTTCACAGGTCGCCACAAGACCTTGACATGTGGGATCACCTTTGTTCGGAGGACTTGCTCCTTCCGATCTAGTATCTACGTCGGGTCCTCAATGTATCTCACTTTTTCATTTATTTCAATAACCTCATGATCAAGTACATGAGCAAGGTCAGGAAGACATCGTGCAAATTCAACAATTTAGGGGGTAATGCCAATCGATAGGAAATCCCTTATCCTTTTAAGGATCTCAAAGGGTCCAACAAATCTTGGGCTCAACTTGCCTTTCTTTCCAAACCGTGATACACCCTCCATTGGTGACACCTTTAAAAATATGTGATCTCCCATGTTAAATTCTAATGGTCTTCTACACTTATTTGCGTAACTCTCTTGTCGACTTTGGGCTGTCTTGAGTCTATTTTTTATGATTTCTACTGTATCCAAAGTAGCTTGTACCAACTCAAGTCCTGTTAGTTTTCTCTCGCCAACCTCATTCTAGTAGATAGGAGTTCTGCAGATCCTTCCATATAGTGCCTCATAGGGAGCCATACTGATACTTTGCTGGAAACTATTGTTACATGCGAACTCCACTAAATGTAACTGTTCATCCCAATTTCCTTTAAAATCAATCATGTAAGCTCTCAACATGTCTTCCAGTATTTGGATTACTCTTTCTATTTGTCCATCCATCTGCGGATGAAAGGTGGTATTAAACTGTAGCTTGGTCCCTAATGCGGTTTGGAGACCTCACTAGAAATTCGAGGTAAATCTCAAGTCTCGATCTGATGTAATGGTCACAGGAACACCATGTAAGCGTACTACTTGGCTTACATACATTTTGGCGTATTTGTCCATCGATAATCCATATGTACTGCTAAGAAATGGGAAGATTTAGTCAGGCAATCCACTATTACCCAGATACAGTCGTGACCACTTAACGTCCTTAGCAATCCTTGCACGAAATCCATCGTTACGTGCTCCCATTTCTACTCCGGTATATCTAGTGGTCTGAGCATTCCTGCAAGCTTGCAATGTTCCGCGTTCACTTGTTGGCAGGTCAAATAGTGAGAAACGTGCTTAGCAATGTCTGCCTTTGTACCATTCCACTAATACTGTTGACGTAGGTTTCGATGCATTTTTTGTATTCCCAGGGTGGATACTATAATTACTCCTATGTGCTTCCGACAAAATTTCCCTTATTATCTCTTCATTATTAGGGACACATAGTTGTCCTTGGTATCTCACTGTTCCATCCTCAGAAACTTGGAATTCTGGTCTTTTCCCTAACGATACCTCGTCTTGAAACTTCATGATTTTTGGGTTAGACTATTGTAGTATTTTAATTCTTTGAATAATTTTTGGTCTATTTCTAACTTGAACTCTGAATTTGCTATCATCTCTAACATGTTCCATTCGGTTGACTTCATATCTTCCATATCCATTGCTGACTTACGATTGAGAGCATCTGCTATCTTGTTCGCCTTTCCTGGATGATACAATATATAGTAGCCGTAATCCTTCAGCAATTCCATCCACCTTCTTTGTCTCATGTTTAATTCCTTTTGAGAGAATAAGTACTTCAAACTTTTGTGATCTGTATAGATTTCAAATTTCTCCCCATACAAATAATGTCTCCATATTTTTAGTGCAAAAATTATTGCCGCCAATTCGAGATCATGAATTGGGTAGTTCAATTCGTAGGGTTTTAATTGTCTCGATGCATAAGCTATAACCTTCTCATACTGCATCAGGACACATCCCAACCCTTTATGGGAAGCATTGCTATATACCGTGAATCCACCAAATCCCGAAGGAATAGTTAGTATTGGGGTTATGGTCAATATTTTCTTGAGTTCCTGGAAACTTCTTTCACATTTATCACTCCATTCGAACTTCACAGTTTTCCTAGTCAATTGGGTCAACGGGCCTACAAGTCATGAGAATCCTTCTATAAATCCCTTTAGTAATCTGCAAGTACCAAGAAACTTCGTATTTCCGTTGGCATTGTTGGTCTTGGCCAATTTATTACAATCTCAACCTTTGCTAGGTCTATCGAGATTCCTTCTCTTGATACCACATGGCCTAGAAATATTACTTGGTCCAACGTGAATTCACACTTATTGAATTTGGCATACAATTTATGGTCTCTAAGGGTTTGCAGTATTATCCTTAAGTGTTGCTCGTGTTCTTATGGTCCCTTAGAGTATATCTGTATATCATCAATAAAGACAATTACAAACCGATCCAAGTAGGGTCTAAATAACCTATTCATTAGGTCCATGAATGCAGCTGACGCATTTGTTAATCCAAATGGCATCACTAGGAACTTGTAATGTCCTAGTGAGTAATTCTTGTAGCTGTAATTTCAACTCCTTTAGTTCCACTAAAGCCATTATGTACAAGGCCTTTGATATTGGTTCAATTCTAGGTATCAGTTCAATTACGAACTCAATTTCCCGTAATGGTGGTAGTCTGGGTAGTTCTTTAGGAAATACGTCTGGAAACTCCTAAACCCCTCGAATTTCGTCGAGTTTGGCTTCTTTTTTAGTATGGTCCTTTACTACTGCCATGTATCCTTGACACCTTTCATCAAGAAGTGCATATGCATCTACTATCGAAATAAGGGCCATTGAGGGGTTTATCTGATCTCCGTAAAATTCAAAGCTAGGCTGATTAAATGGGTTGAACTAAATCATATTTCTATAACAGTCCACCCTAGCCCATTGTTTGCAGAGCCAATCCATTCCTATGATGGCGTCAAAGTCATACATGTCCATCACTACTAGGTCTATTTCATGATCTTGTCCACCTATAGATATCTTACATTTCTCACACACTAACGTAGACAATACCACATCTTTCAACATCATAGAAATATGAAGAGGCGTATCAAGAGATTTGGTTTCTATTTCACCTAGTCATCTATATCTTTTAGACATAAAAGAATGTGTAGCACCTGTGTCAAATAATGCATAAGCCTTCTTGTCATTTAAAGAAATCGTACATGAGATAATGTTTTTGGAAGCTTCCACTTCCTCTTGGGTGATTGCGTACACCCGTCCTTGTGCTGGTGGCCTTTGTGGATTTCCTTATGGAGGTGGTCAGCTTGCACGTTGTGGCATCTATCTCACCGGATCAATGTTCAATTGTGACCCTCCTTGTGGACAATCTGTCCTAAAGTGACCTTTCTGTCCACATCCAAAACACCTCTAGTGATCTAGGCAGGGTCCTGGCCCATGTTGTCTACCATACCTTCGACAAGGATTATTTTGATATGGCACTTTAGCAGTTGCATGACCACTCTTGGTCCTCTCGAAATTTCCTAAATTCCGCTTCTTCTTAGGATCCCAAGGTAGCTCTCAGGTCAGATAGGGTCTTTTACCACGACATGTGTCACATAGTGCCATTTGTCACCCTAACTCCATTCGTTCCTTGCTTTCCAACTATTCCCTTATTACTTCTTGTTCCACAAGCTGAGCCCTTTCATAAATTTCATTATAATCTTTTATATTTAGAGGCACTAGTTGCCTCCTGATGTTCGTTCTCAAGCCCTTCAAAAATCTCTTAGCTTTTTCCTCTTGATCTTTTATCAATTTAGGAGCATACCCTGATAGTTCAAAAAAATTTGCTTCATATTGGTCTACCGTCAGCTCCCTTTGTTCCAGTTGAACAAATTATGTTATTTTCTTATCCTTGGCACAGTTAGAAAAATGATTTTTATTGAAAGCCCTGATAAACTCATCCCATGTTATTTCAGTACCAGACGAGAAGATTGTGTCTCTAGAAGCCCTCCACCAATGTTTTATATTTCCTTCCAATTGCTACTCTGCCGGGGTTATCTTTTCCTGCGTTGTTGCAATTCAACAGCTGGAAGATCCTCTATATCCCATCGATCCACTGTTCCGCCTCTTCAGGACTCCCCATTCCAATAAACTTGGGTGGCTTCAACTTCAGGAATTGCTCCATCAACCCTTGAGTATGACATTTCACTCCCGGTTGTTGTTAGGCATGCCTTTCATTAGATTCCCTATGTTGGCCAACGCTTGTAGAATATCTTCCATTTGAGGTTTTGCCCTCGAAGCAGTGGCTTCAGTCCTTGATGGGGGAGAACTTCCTGTTCGTACCATACCTTCCTACAGATTATTGAGTATTTACCACATGAACAACTAGTGACCCAGTGTCACTAATCGACTAATAAGGCAATGTAATGTTTGCACATTACTAAGATCATAAAAGTAACACATAAATGTTACTAGTATGTATGGGTAACTCACAATCGTTACCAGCACTTTACAAGTGAAAATTAGTCACCCGTTATTCACAGTCAATCAACTACATGCACTTAATAACTCCATTATTCTACTAGCACACCTTATCACTCCAAACAAAACCTACGCTCTTATACCACTTTGGCTGTGACGACCCTCAGCCCGTTAGGGTCACCACAACATTCCTTTGTTTTTGCAATTATTTTTATGTGGAAGCGTATAAAGATAACTCCATTATAACTTAAATCGATGCACACAAAAATATAGAACTAGGCACTTTTATTTATTTATATGTTTTAGACGACCTTGGTCAATACATTAAGATCAAAAAGTTCCTTTTTTCTGGCTAAACCAAAACACTGTCTCGACCATCCTATAGCCTATTCACATGACCGTCTGCATATCACGTCCTGGTTGTTGGAGAAAACTCCTTGATGTTTTGAAGATGACAAAACTTATCCAGAGTCTATTCTGAAGATTTTCAGACTTCTGTGTCAAAGTCTGAAGATTGTCTGACTTTAGTGTCAAAGTCTACTCTACATCAGAAGTCTACCCACACTAATGAATTCTAGACTGAACACGATGAAGAATGAAGACGAAGTCAGACTCAAGATTATCTTCATTCCTTAAAAGCTTTGGTTTATTACAAGATTTATATGGCTTACTGGCTGGGTTCAACACCTACGGGATTCATTATCTTTATTGGAATCAATGTAGATACATCAAATCTTTTTGAAGGCAAGTAATTTTGGAAATGGACTACTTATAGAAACCAAGATCCTGATTGTATAGTAAACATGATTGACGGGCTTTCAGCACAATCTTCAACGGCTCGAAGATCTCCTTGATTGATTATGTCCAACGGGTTGATTGGAAGAATTCATTTGGAAAGTGCCAATGGTCGTAAAGGCATGAAGGAGTATTTAAGGAGAAACCTCTAGTCATTTGAAAGAGTGCGAAAAAGAGAAATTCCAAAGTCTGAAGCTTACCACTTACTTGTTATTCGATATTCTGAGCAGAAAGTTGTACTCAAAAGAGAGAGAGAGATTTATAGTGTGACTTCGTGAAAGAGAGTAGCAGACTCTTCACTATGAAGTCGAGATCACAAAATTGTAAATTCTCTTTTGATTCATAATGGAAACTAGCTCGAAGGTTGTTAGCGTGGGAGAGTGAATGTATGCTTGATCTAAGCCGAACCAATATAAATTATGTGTTCTTATTCTCTTCCCTGAACTCCTTTATTTTGTTCATAGTTCTATTTAACTACTAAAGTATGGACTTGCTCAAAGTCTGTTGTTTTTCAAACTTAGTTACAAAAGCAAAACTTTTTTTTACACCTATTCAGCCCCTCTAGGTGTTCATACTAGCATTGGTATCAGAGCTTGTGTGCTTAATTATTGAAGTGTTTTACTTCTAAGCTAAAGATCCTCTATGGCTAGTATTTTGGCTCTAGGATTGGTTAAAGGTCAGAGCAACACTAGACCTCCTTACTTCGATGGAAAGGAGTACAACGTATGGAAGAACAAGATGAAGGCATTTCTTAGATCAAGAGATCCTTTGGAGTGGGATGTTGTTGAAAAATGGATCAATCCTAAAGCAACATCAACTTCAAACAAAGGGAAAGAAGTAGTAGATGTTGATGAAACAACACAAGCTGAAATCACCAAGAGATAAGCTGTTGCTGCTAAGGCTATCTACTCCTTATACTGTACCTTATCTCCCACTAAGTATAACCAAATTTCCTCTTGTGAAACAGCAAAAGAAGTTTGTGATAGATTACAGGTTACCTATGAAGGTACTGATCGTGTAAATGAAACTAAAATAAACATTCTGCTTGGACAATATGAAGCCTTCAGAATGAAGCTTGGAGAATCCATCACTGATATGTTCAATCGCTTTAAAAAGATTGTGAATGGCTTGCCTTATCAAAGACAACCAATTTTTGGACCAATGAAAGTCAACAAACTATTGCGTGGACTTTCAAAGGACTAGAATCATGTAAAGACTCAAAGGATTATGAAGGGATGGGATCTCAATCCACATATGGGTTGTACTCAAGATCCCTCTCTGGATCATCTTCTACTTCAAAATACTTTCTCCCCTTCGGTTCTTCCTCCTCGCTTTTTCCTCGGGGTCCTGAAATGGTTATTCAATAACCAATGAGACCACGTCTCAGCGAGTCCTACCCCCTAAGACTCGATTAATAAACTAATACGTCATACGGTTGCCTAAGCACAACACGAGTCAGAGGACTTACCTTGGCCTCAGTTCCAACCTGCAATTCAAGGTTAAACACAGATATTCAAACAAGTCACGACATCCGATCAAGCACTGGCCAATCGACTAAGTCGATTACATGTCAGTCAGACCCTCTCTAGGTCATTCCCACTCATACCACGATTTCCCAGTGGTGTACTCATTCACCAAATCACATGTGTTTCTCGGGCGTCGTTTTCGCCAATGACATACCGATCACCGACACCGTGCGTTCTTTAAGGCGCCGTTTTCACCAGTGATATCCTCGATCACCGAACCACGTGTCCTTTCTAGGGCGCCGTTTTCGCCAAGGTGACATCGGCTATAGACAACATCGTGAGTTCTTTAAGGCGTCGTTTTCACCAGTGATATTTCCTTAATCACCGAACCATGTTTGTCTATAAGTCATTCACGTGCGTTCTTTAAGGCGCCGTTTTCGCCAATGATACTTCCAATCACCGAACCACGTATGTCCAATAATATCGTACCTGATTGGTCTCAACCAATAATGTTCTCAGTTAGCTCTCACCATTCTCCCTACTATATAGCCCATCAACGTACTGGCGCTATATATCCATGCTCGGCCATTACCAATCAAATACTCAATAACAAATAATTTGGGACAATTCCTCAAATTTCACAATTTAAATCAATTCCATAAAAATTGAAGTTCAATTAAATAAACGGACTGCACCACGAAAATCGGCACGAAATTCTGGGCTGAGCAAGATGCAAACTGGAAGCTGGACTGAAGACTTTTGGCTTCGCTAGGCTACAAAGTTGGGCCGCAATCCACAAAGAGAAATTTGCGAGGGCTGCTTCGGTCTTCGCTGGAGGGTACTGCGACTTCAGCCAATCAATTCCTTCGGCGGTTGAGGTGAGCTGCAGTGGATTTGCTCGGCTGACTCAACAAATTGGAAGGAGCGGACGCGGCTGATGCTGGGTGAAGACACGGAGATTGGTGGAAATTACAGAGGTCAACCGCAACACCTCGGTGGAGTTGGCCACGTGATGGTGTGGCGTGAAGACCGAAGGGGAGCAAGACTGGCAGACGATCTTCGTGGGCTTCAATTCTGTGGAGATTGCTGACCGAAGACACTCGTGGACGCGCGGACTGAAGCTTCGTGACTGAAGACGCATGGGCTGGCGTTGCGGACGAGATGCAGTCAACGAAGGGGCTTCGGCGTGGCTTGAAGTTGACTGAGAGAAGTTGGATCGCAAACAGATGGCGTGGATGAGGGGCAGTTTCGCTGGACTGTTGGTTGCTGACTTTTGGTGGAGGCTGGCGTGAGTGGCCGACCAAAGTTGATGCTGCCTTCGATGAACTGATTTGAGGGCACGAAGGAAGACCGAAGATGAGTGGTCTTCGCTGGAGATGCTAGCGTGCGACGCTGAAAATGGGCAGCTTCGGTCTTCGAGATTCACGGGTGCTGCTCAGTCAACAAACGAGGCCATCGAGGAAGGCTCTGACCGAAGGAGACCAACGGTAGTGGGGGCTGGCGTGAACTTCAGTTTTCGAAGAGAAGAGCTGCAGGTTCTCAACGGAAGAAAAATGAAAGCGGAACGGCAGAGAATCAAGAAATCGAGCAGAAGCTGAGACCGCCGAGTCCAAATGAAAAGGAGCCGTGTGCGAGGAAGAAGATAAGAGAGAGGGTGGGCCATCCTTGCCAATTTTCCACAAGAAATATCTTCAACAATCAATCTAGGCCAAGCATTAAACCTTGGCCTTCATTAGGCCACACCAACAACTCTCACAACTTCTCAATTGGTCACCTCTATCAATAGACGAATTGATAGGCACACCTTTTACCATAAAAAAAAAAAATCGACAGGCACACTTCAGTCATACAAAGTGGAGCAAATCAATGATGAGGAAGATCCTAAAGGTAAGAAGTCAATTGCTTTAAAATCTAACATTGATTCTAATGATACAGATTCAGATGATGATATGGATGGTGAGGAGCTGGCGCTTATGATCAAGAGATTCAGAAAGCTAAATAGAAAGGGAAGAAGATTCAATTGGAAGAAACAAAGCTTGCAAAATTTCCATAAGAAATCAAGAGAAGAAATTGAAACTAGCAAGGATGTTATATGTTTCGAATGCAATAAGAACAGGCACATCAAACCTAACTGTCCTCTGTTAAAGAAAAGGCAAGGGAAATAGAGAAGTACAAAAAGGCACTCAAAGCTAAAACTTAGAGTGATACAGAGTGTGAGGAAATCGATGAAGAATATGCCAACATATGCTTGATGGCTCATTTTGACTCAAACTTAGAATTAGAAATAGATTCTGATTCAAAATTAGACAAAGAAATTGAGGTAAGTAATTTTAAAATTTCTGTCAAAGTCTATAAGTACATAGATGAACTTTGTCTCAGTCTTAAATCCTCTCTTAAAAGGATCTTCAAACTAAAAAAGGAAGAATTCTATGCTTTGACAATAGGAAACTTCTTGGAAAGAAAAATATGAAAGTCTAAAAACAAGTTTTCATAATTTGAAAGAAAATTCTGATTCTCTTTCAAAGGAGTACACTATTTTGAAAAGAGATATTTCAAATATTACAAAAAGATTTTCAAAAGGGTTGAAAAACTGGAGAAAATTCTTTCAGCTCAAATACCCTACTTTAATAAATCTGGTTTAGGCATGACTTTAGAAACTATTCCATTAATTGATTTTCCCAAAGTAAAAGAAATAATTAAACAAAGAACTGCAATTTTTTTTTATAAAAATCACTTTCAAAGAGTTTTTTGTAAAACCTGTTGGCCGTAGTGCACTCAAATGTTCGAAATGTAATAGCTCATAACATTTCAAGAAAGAATGTCCCAAGGTTTGGAGACCAATTAGGAAGGACTGAGCTAAGACTGTTTTTAATACTAACTCTCCAGGACCCAAGAAAATCTAGGTACCAAAGAAAGTTTGAGTTTATCTTTTGATTATAGGTCACTATCAAAATAAAGATCAAATGGTGTTTGAATAGTAGTAGTTCGAGGCATATGACAAGAGATTCAAGCTGCTTTATAAAGCTTGTTAGACTAAATGGTGGAAAAGTGTCTTTTGGAGGAAATATCAAAAGGAAAATTGTAGGCCGTGGAACTGTGAAGATTGGAAGCCTGACTATCAACAATGTTTCCTTGGTGGAAGGCTTGAATTACAATTTTCTAAGCATAAGTCAGCTTTGTGATACTGGTTTCAGAATAAACTTCCAATAAGGCATTTGCTCTGGAACAAGCCAAGACTTTTCCTAATCTTTTACTGGTTGAAGGCATGGCAACATTTACCTTCTGGATGTAAACCCAGAAAGCTCTCAGTGTCTTATTTCTATTCAAGACAAAGCAAGCCTGTGGCATCAAAAGCTTGGTCATGTTAATATGAAACAAATTGCCAAGATCTCTTCTAAGAAGCTTGTATGAGGACTTCCTAATCAGGCTTACCAAAAGAATGAGCTATGTACTCCCCGTGTCTTGAGAAAACAGGTTAGAAGTTCATTTGAACCTGTGAATCAAGTTTCTACCAATCGAGCTTTGCAGCTTCTTCATATGGACCATTTTGGACCAACAATAACTCAGGGTATTGGGGGAAAGAAATATTGCCTAGTAATCATGGATGATTACTCTCGCTTTACATGGATATACTTTTTGGCAAGTAAGTTTGAAGCCTTCTCTTATTTCTCAAAGTATGCGAAGAAGGTTCAAAATGAAAAAAATTACATGTTATTTCAAGCATATGAACTGATCATGGAGGTGAGTTTGAAAATCAAAACTTTGCAAAGTTTTGTGATGAATCTAGTTTTCAGCATGTTTTCTCTTCTTCGTACACTCCAGAACAAAATAGGTTTGTGGAAAGAAAGAACAGATCCTTATAGGAGATGGCCAGAACTCTTTTGATAGAAAGCAAAATCTCTTCTTGATTTTGGGCAAAAGCAATGTCCACTACTTGCTACATTATCAACAGAGTCTTCTTGAGGCCTATTCTAGAGAAAAATCCTTATAAAGTGTACAAAGGAAAGAAGCCAAATGTTTCCTACTTTCATGTCTTTGGATGTAAATGTCTTATTCTAAAGAATCCTATTAATCGATCTAGAAAATTCAAGGAGAAATCAGATGAAGGAATCTTCCTGGGTTATTCGATTTCAAGCAAAGCTTATAAGGTCTTTAACAAGAAGACTTAATCTATGGAAGAATTCATGAACGTCAAGTTTGAGAAGAATCAACTAGACCATACTTAACTTGAAGAGTCTGAACCCATTCTAGACTTTACAAAGTCTACTTCCCCTAAAGAGATTTAGACTTATGGAGAGCAGCAACCACCAGATCGAGAAGATTCAATCAAAGTAGAGGATCAACAAACTCATAGACCAAACAACAACTGGAAGCACAAGTCAAGTCATCCCAAAGAACTCATATTAATAACATTGATGAAGGAATTCGCACTAGATCCAAGGGAAGAGAAGAGTCCAGTTCTCTAGAACTTGTTTCTAAAATAGAACCAAAAGGTGTAAATGAAGCCATGTCTGATGAAAGCTAGATATAAGCTATGCAGAAAGAACTCAGACAGTTTAGCATTGATGATGTATGGGAGCTGATTCCAAAAACCAAAGGCAAATCTATGATTGGAACGAAGTGGGATTTTAGGAACAAGATTGATGCGAAAGGAAAAGTGATTAGAAAAAAAGCAAGACTTGTGGTGAAAGGATATACACAAGAAGAAGGGATAGATTGTGACGAGACCTATGCACCAGTAGCGAGGTTATGAGCAATTAAATTATTATTTACTTTTTCTTACTATAAAAATTTCAGGTTATTCTAGATGCACGTCAAAAGTGCATTCCTCAATGGATTTATTCAAGAAGAAGTCTATGTGAAACAACCACAAGGATTTGAAGATCCAAGGAAACCAAACTCAGTCTACAGATTGAAAAAGGCCTTGTGTGGACTAAAGCAAGCGCCTCGAGTATGGTATGAAAGGTTGAGTAAGTTTCTAACTAAAAATGGTTTTGAAAAGGGAAAGATTTTTTTTTTGTTTACCCAGGGAACCTCGTAAACCGACAGCCATCGAGCAAACCTTGGGGGAGCGACTACAGGACCCACCACCACAATACTCCAGGTAAGATTGAAAAGGGAAAGATTGATACTACTATCTTTAAAACAAAAAAAAAAGGAAAAGACTCTCTACTGGTACAAATTTATGTAGATGATATTATCTTTGGATCCCCTAACGAAAATCTATATAAGAAATTCTCTAGATCTATGTAGGATGAGTTCGAGATGAGCATGATGGGTGAGTTAAGTTTCTTTTTGGGACTACAAGTGAGACAATCGAAGAAACGTATTTTAATTCATCAAGAAAAATATGCAAAAGATCTCATCAAGAAGTTTGGGTTGGAGAATTGCAAGAAGACAGAGACACCAATGTCAAGTTCTTCGAAACTAGACAAGAATGAAGGAGGGAAGAAAGTAGATCAGAAGTTATATAGAAGCATGATTGGTTCTTTTCTTTACCTAACTGCTTCTAGACCTGACATTTTATTTAGTGTTTGTATTTGTGCTAGATTTCAGTCTGTTCCTAAAGAATCTCCCTTAAGTGCTGCAAAACGCATCATCAAATATGTTGCAACTACTCCAAAGTTGGGTCTGTGGTATCCAAAAGAAGGAGACTTTACCCTTCTTAGATATTTAGATGCTGATTTGGCGGGTTGTAAAGACGATAGAAAAAACACTTCTGGTACTTGTCAACTGCTAGGAAATATGCTGGTATCTTGGTTCTTAAGAAAGCAAGGTACTGTGGCCTTATCAATAGCAAAAGCAGAGTATGTTGCTCTTGGGAGTTGTTGCTCTCAAATCCTATGGATAAGACTACAGCTAAGAGACTTTGGGATTGAAGAATCGTGCATTGAGATCATAACACTACCAGTGCTATTAATCCCACTAAGAACCCAATTCTTCATTCAAGGGCAAATCATATAGAGATTCGACACCATTTTATAAGGGATCATGTACAAAATGGGGAGATTATGATTTAGTTCATTGACTCGAAGAATTAGTTAGCAGACATCTTGACGAAGCCTCTGGAGAAAAATCTATTTGAGTCTATTCACTTCAAATTGAATATTTTATCGCCTACTATTTAAAGTCTGAAGCTGGTCAGACTCAAAATTTCACGAAGCTACTTCAGTAAGAAAATGTCTCGGATCCAGGTATTTTAATTTTTGGAATGAAAATGTATGATTATCCGAATCGTCGCTTGCCATATTTATTTTTAGAAATTATTATTTTCGATTTTTGAATTTTTGGAAGTTATCTTTTTGAAAAATGTTCTGAAAAGGTATTTTTGTGACGGTTTGATTACCCCATTTAACTATCTTTATATACAGTCGAGTCTTTTCTTTTATGCACATCACATCAAAAACCCTAGGATCCAGACTCTCTTCTCTCTCAACTTTTTCTCGTAAGATCTCTCTACAAGTTTACATCTTTTCTACTCTCGAACTTGTTTGTGAAATGCTCCTAGCCTGCAAACATTCCTTTCTAAAGAAAATCGTCTCGGATCGCAAGTAAGGGGCCATGGAATGTGCCTGAAGGACAGACACATTTCAACCTAACTGAAGAAGAAGACTCTCCGCATAAGTCTCCATAGCACTCTCCACAGAACACTCCACGCCAACCAATAGAAGAAGAAGTTGAAGAGGATGCAGTTCCTCTTTGGACTTTAACCCCCCAGGTTCTTCACAAACATTATGGTTATTTGAAAATGGGTGGTACTCTGATGAAATTCATTACAAATTTTCTGAAAGGACATGGACACAGAAATGAAACAGTGTTTTTGAGAATGATGGAAAAGGTTAGGAATAGGGCCGAAAGGAGCAGCAGACAAAGCTCTTCTTAACTTTCTTGATGATCCTAATTTTAGCTCTTTCAATCAGCCTAAAAGTAAAGACGATGATGAACGGATGTTTTCAAACTTTCAACCGAGAATAGGAGTGGCTGCAGATGAATCAGGTGACGAAACGAAACTCTTTTGTTCTAAGGATCACAAAAGGCTTTGCACCCAAATGCTAAAAAGAGGGGTGATGAACCCTCGGACTGTTGATCTTGACTTCCTACACTTGATCAGAGTGAATTTGAGGGAAAGGTTGGCTTCCCTTCAACTTGAAATTTTTTTTTTCTGAAACTGCTGTTGCGTATCCTGAGTTGACTGCAATTTTCTATTCAAATCTATCTTTTCTTGCAACATCCCCCTAAACACTCCATCTCGGCGAACATGAGCCGACAGAAACTCCTGAATGACTGGGCCCCTAGCCAAGCCCACATCGTACATGACCAGCACTCACACTCGCACAAACGTTAAACCAGGGATGGTAACGCAGTCGATCTCCGTACACTCTACCTCCACATCAGATGGGAGGCCATAGAAGGTGCCCCGTGTGACGGTAGGGAGTGGCATCTTTCTAATATGAAATGTTGGTCTCCGAAGGGGTGAGTACAACTACTCAGCAAGTAAAAGATCCAGTAAACTACTCAATGCATCACACAAAACAATCAAGACATCATAGTATGGTTCATATCATTCATACATCCAAGCATTACTTACCTTATAGCCCTGCACATGTCATCATACTATATATGCATATACATCCGTACACTCATCATCAAGCATTCATGCATATACCATCATGCCATAGGTGCATATACATTCATGCACTCATCATCAAGCATTCATGCATATACCATCATGCCATAGGTGCATATACATCCATGCACTCATCATCAAGCATTCATGCATATACCATCATGCCATGGGTGCATATACATCCATGCACTCATCATCAAGTATTCATGCATACATGTTACCATACCATGCATGATTCAATTTCAATTTCCCAATTTTTATTCTTTCAATTTGAGCTGCCACATTTCTCTTTCCCGGGACCAGTGTTTGCATCCCACATTTATTGCTTGCACCCAACCTGGCATCGCGAGGAACCTCCGGCACACACCTCCAAGCATCCGGCACACACACTTCGGGCATCTCGTACCCCAACTGGCATCATGAGGTATCCCCCGTCTCACACCTCCATGCTTCCGGCACCCCCACATCCCGGGCATCTCGAAACTCCCGAGGACATCCGGCACACACCCTCCAAGCATTCGGCATTTACACTCTCTGGCCGGGCATACCGACACTCCCGGGGCATCGTCGGCTCACACCTCCGACGGCATTCTCATTTATCATAGTTCACATTCACAATTATAGCTCTATTTCAACATGGCATATGATATGATGGCAACAAGATCATTTTCAACATTTTAATTCTTATATATAGTGCCAAATGTCATCACATGTGCAGCAAGATTCAATCACTTAAGACACATAATCCATGGGGTTAATACGACTTAAAATGATTCATACATCATGACTTTTTGAAATCTACCAAAATCCAGCTTGCACAATTTCAGAAAACATATTAATTAGATACCCACATGATCTTCAAAAAATTATGAAATCTGAACATGTGTTAGTCAAGACATAAAGGCAGCAACTCCATGAAGAACACATGCCAAACAGAACTTCACACAAAAAGATATAGCTCACACATTATAGCTTGCAAAATTCAGACACATCAGATTGCGTGGTTCTTGAAATATTTTAACTTAAATACTCGAATGACCTCCAAACATTATGAAATTTTACCAGGTGATAGTCAAGAACCTAAGGTAGATTTTTTCATAAAGACATCAAGGCCAGATTCGTCCTAGATAATTAACTATGGATGGTCGAAGCCCCTGTTCCTAGTACCGAACATTCCAGGTTTAGCCTCCGAAAAATCAAGATTTCACCTACTTATCTTCCTTCATTTCCTCTGAATTTTTTATATTTTTTGCCTCAAGAGGTCCACTACAACTTTCATTAAGGGATCCAGGTGAGATTCTCAAAGTAAATTCACTTTATAGTCCACGAAGTCGCTGGAGTTCAGTACAACATTTCCAGATCTATCATCTTCAAAGGTAAAATCGTTTCACTAGACTACACTTGTTCGTTTTACCTCAAATTTTAGTACTTAAGCCTTCAAGATGTTCTCTACAACTTTCATGAAGAGGTAAAATTTAAATTCTTAGTAAACAGTTACATGCAACACACAAAATCACCAAGAGGTCAACAAAACAGTTTCAGATCTAGCATTTTCGTAGAGGGAGGGTTCCACCCCTCAAAACTCAGCCATTTTGTCTCAAATTTTAGTATGTTATACTTTAAGATATTGTCTACAACTTTGAAGAAGTCAAAACCAAAATCCGACTCAAACCCCGCATGCAAGCCTCTACAACATTCTGGGTCAGGCATCCGAAATTCATCACCTTTCACTAGCACATCCTAGGCACAACATGCAAGAGTAGATTAATGGATCTAATTTGCCTCCAAACCGAGCTACGGTGAGCACAATGGCAGCGAACGACGGACGCACAAGCGGCATCGGGCGACGGACGAGCGGCTTCCTCCTTCACGCGGCCTCTTCCTCCTCACTCTCGGTTCCCTCACTCTCTCGACAGCTCTCTCTCTCCCTCTCTCAAAACCGGTCACTCTCTCTCTCTCTATTTCCTTTTATTCCATCATTTGCAATCATTAGGAGCCATCCAAAGTGACCAATGGGTGAAGCTCTCTTTTTGCCACTTGGCAAATCTCATGCATGATGGGCTTGAAGATGGGCTGGCTCCTTCCCCCCTGGTGGTCGACGGCGGTCTAGAATCGAATGAAATTCATTATGTGTGATAAAGCCTATGTGGTGGATGTTGACACATTGGTTAACATTATTGGCGTGGAAAGGAGTGGTTTCCAACCAATTAATGTCTCAATTGGTCAAGCAACAAGATTTCTTGTCAAGGAAAAATTACCAAAAGGAGGCATTACATACTCAAGACTGATAGCCTCAAATGTTCTACTGCACAAAATTGTGATTAACTGCATCAGACCAAAGGCTGCATCAAAAACAAATGTTTCTAGATTCGAAGCTAGACTAATGTTTGCAATCAGCAATGGGATGCGATTTTCTCTGCTCATACTATCCTGTTTCACATGTACAGGACAATTTTGAAGGACAAAGGACAATTACCTTATTCAGCGCTGGTTACAAAATTGTTTAGACACTTTTAGATCTAGTTTCCCGCCTCACTTTGCTCTCAAACTATTGCTCCTATGGTTATAGGACTAAAAATGATTTCGAAAATGAGGCTGAAATATTTGAACAAAGCTATTGAGCGCTTGAAGAAGGAGTCCTCAAGCAAGACCAAACAAGATTTTTCTACTGGAATAAAAAAGAAAGGCAAAGAGGTTTTGAAGGAACCTGTGAAGAAGAGAAGATCACTTATCTTGCAAGACGAAGAGGATGAAGATGATCTTACACTTTTTGCACTTGCCTTAAAGAATCTTTAAAGTTTTGTTGGTCCTGAGAAACCACTAGACAAAGAAGGAAGAGATAGAGAAGAGACAGAGCAAGAAGAAGAAGAAGAAGAAGAAGAAGAAGAAGCAGAGAAAGAAAGAGCTGAAAGAGAAGTAGAAAGAGAAAAAGAAAGAATAGAAGCTGGAGATGAAGAAGGTCATTCTAAAAGGGTTGAGGATGACTCTTATGAGGAAACAATTGCTATCACATTGTCCGAAGATTCGGAAGCAACTAGGTGTGGATCAGCTGGGACATGAAAAGAACTAGAACATCACTCTCATTCTGAAATCGAGAATACTCAAGAGAAAGGAATCCCTTTTCCACCTGTAGGCACAGAAATAGGGGGAGCTCGTATGAGAACAGGGACTTCTTCTCAACATCATGCGAGTGATGATATCAGTCGATCTCCTGCCGATCCAGAAGATGTCTATGCTTCTCATTTTCCTGAAGCAAACATTGACGAATCTAGTTCGAGTCATGGAGCAAGACAAGTTGATGTTCCCTTAACTCTCAACTCTCCATGAATTCATTTCGCTAAGGCTAGTGCGCAAACCAAACCAACTGCTGATTATCCAAGGATGATGGAACTCCTTTTGGAGGTGAAAGCTCATCAATACACTATGGAGATTAAGATAGAGAAACTGCATGCTGCCTCAAGATTGTCTTCTGAATTTCACACTGGAAAGGTACAGTGTTTGGACACACAGGTACAGACTTTGAATCAATAAGTTTCTCAGACTGTGGTCAAGAATGACGAGAATGCTCATATGCTCAAGACTGTTTAGACTAAAGTTTAGAATGTTTCTCGACAGTGCCAGAAGATTGAGGAGGTAGTTCAGTCTATGGGTTATTTTCAACTCGTACGAGTTCCCAGATAGCCATGAATTCTTTCATCTTTTATCTATTTTGACTTTCTCCACTTTTTGCTGTTGACAAAAAGGGGGAGAATCATGCAGATTTGATTTTGTTTTGAACTTTAGATTTGTTTTGACTTTACTTGGACTTTTGCAAATTTGTTTTGACTTTGAACACTTATTCTGCAGTAATATTTGTGGTAGTGATATTTATGGATGTGGATGGTTTAGATGTTTTAATCTTGTCTTTATCTAATTTTTGCAAGATTAACATTTTTTTGTGGTTGTAGAATTGATGCTGTCCAGATCCTTAACTGTTTGTTTTCTTAAGATATCATGTACTGCTAAAGAGTTGTGTTGCAAGGTATAAATCTTAAAATTTGCAGGGAAGTTTGTCACCATAAAAAAGGGGAAGATTGTTGGAGAAAATTCCTTGATATTTTGAAGATGACAAAACATATCCGAAGTCTATTCTGAAGATTTTCAGATTTTTGTGTCAAAGTCTGAAGACTGCCAAACTTTACTGTGAAAGTCTGCTCTACATCAGAAGTCTGCCCACACTAACGAATTCCAGACTAAACGTGATGAAGAACGAAGATGAAGTCAGACTCAAGATTATCTTCATTCCTTCAATGCTTTGGTTTATTACAAGATTTATATGGCTTACTCGCTAGGTTCAACACCCATGAGATTGGTTATCTTTACTGGAATCAATTTAGATAAATGAAATCTTTTTAAAGGCAAGTAATTTTGGAAAGAATTTACTTATGGAAACCAAGATCCTGATTGTATGGGCGAACATCATTAACAGGCTTTCACCACAATCTTCAATGGCTCGAAGATCTCCTTGATTGATTCTGTCCAACAGGTTGATTAAAAGAATTCCTTTGGAAAGTGTCAATGGTCATAAAGGCATGAAGAAATATTTAAGGAGACACCTCTAGTCATTCGAAAGAGTGCGAAAAAGAGAAATTCCAAAGTCTGAAGCTTATCACTTACTTGTTATTTGATACTCTGAGTAGAATGTTGTAATAGAGAGAGAGAGAGAGAGAGAGAGAGAGAGAGAGAGAGAGAGAGAGAGAGAGAGAGAGAGAGAGAGAGAGAGAGAGAGATTTATAGTGTGACTTCGTGAAAGAGAGCAGTAAACTCTTCACTATGAAGTCAAGATCACAAGATTGTAAATTCTCTTTTGTTCATAGTGGAAACTAGCCTGAATGCTGTCAGCATGGGAGAGTGGACGTAGGCTTGATCTAAGATGAACCGCTATAAATTCCATGTTCTTATTTTCTTCCCTGAACTTCTTTATTTTGTTTGTAATTCTATTTAACTGCTAAAGTCTAAACTTGCTCAAAGTCTATTGTTCTTCAGACTTAGTTACAAAAGGAAAACTTTTTTTTTATTACTCTAAGCAAATTTCTTTTTACACCTATTCACCCCTATCTAGGTGTTCATACTAGCACTTTCACTAGTCTTGTCCAAAAATGCAGCCTTCATCCCCTGAGCCCTCCGTCTACTTGACCCTGCTAACACCATCGTCGTCGTCATCTGGGAGTGGAAGTGATCCCACTGTGCGCCCATTGACTCAAGCATATAGTGCAATAAACCCCATTAACACGGGGCCTAAAGGAAGACCAGCATCCACCATCAGGATCACGGTGATCCAGATGAATGTCACATCAAGGAAATCGAGGTCAACTTGCTCCACTTGGTCTCACATAAGATTGGTGGAGATGCCGTAGAGCATTGTGGAGGATTTGGGTTGCAGAGGCATGGTTACATGTCTAAAAATGTAATAATCCCACAAGGGGTGAGTACAACCACTCAGCAAGTAAAAGCTTACTCGACAAGAAACGGACACAAATACAACAACAGCTCAACGCATTCGAGCCCAAATTGGTCAATTCCTACAATGGAAACTCAAGTAACGGCAGCACCACGTAATATAGAGAAATAGGACTTCCACTAGCATTGAATCCATGGCGGTGCGAGCTGTGGTGCGAGTTGGTGACGAAGTGGCGAGGTGACGCGAGCTGAACGAGGGTGAGGCTATGAGGTCTTTGGTCGACAGCAAGGGTAGGGCGAGATGGTGGTGTGGCGAGGTGGTGGAGCTAGTTGGCGCCGAGCAGTGAGGCACGGACGAAACTGTGAAAGCCTGGGTGAAGAAGTTTCTTTGCTGAAGGTGTTGATGAGCCAAGGAAGTTGTGTGTGCCGACGAAAAATAAGAGACGGTCCTCTCTTCTGATTTGGCTTCTCCGTCGGTTGACTATAGTAGTCAACAATCTTCAATTTTGTGGTAGCTCATAAGGGGGACGTGTGGAGTGGACGTGGCTCCTTGGCTGAAATCCCCTCTGCCACTTTGATGAAATCGCAGCAACGTGGCTGCAAATTTTGGGTCAAAGTCTTCCTTTGTTGGCAGCTGAGGAGAAGCAGTGGAGTTGACGTGGTGATGGTGGGAGCTCTCATCTCTTCTCTTCATCTTGTGCACGTATGCATAGGGATGGAGGAGACTTGCATGAGGAGGCAGCTTGGTAATGTACCGAAGGAAGTAGATGTTGGTCTCGCTTTTGGTGTTTCGTGAAGAAGAAAATTTTAGGAGACAATGGACTAGGTGATGGTCGAGCTGTCATAATACGGCGTAGATGTGACAATGAGGTGGTGCCGTGGGGATGTGATGAGACATGGTTGTTTGGTACAGTATTGGTGGTGGCGAAACAGTGGCCGTGAGTGGTGCCAACATCATAGTCCGATGACAAGCTTGTCGATGCGACACGGACTATTACATATTCAAGGCTCGGGCGAAGTCCGGATATCACACTAAAAATTGCTAAGGCCAGTAAATGCTGATACTGTCAAGAAGTATTATCCAATAAAGTGAAAGGCCTTTGAGCCACTTTTGGATTGAATCTGGGTGACTTTAGGATATTTGAATCACGCATCTCATGCACACATATCACATCTGCATGTTTGTTCATTTTGCAGGATCTCTGGAAAAGATTCTACCTGTCCATAGGAGATTGATCTTAGAATTGCAAAACCATTAAAAAAATGATCACCTTCTTTAAGGCTTAGAAGTGACTCTATCCGTTAGAATGCTGAAAGAGTCAGTCAACTCTAGAGGTGAACCCTTGTGCTAAACAAAGCCTATTTTGTTCACAAATTTTGGTTCAACCGTGTTTCCGAAAATGTCATGCCTTGAACTCTCGAGCACACGAACATCCCCCAACTGTCAATAAATTTGTGACGTCCTAGGACACATCATCAACCCATTCCTTTTATCTTTCAATTAAACGCAAGTGGAAGCATTTGATATAAACAACACCCAGTCAATCATAACAAATATAGTAGGGATAGCACAGAAAACACTACAACATCAAACGAAACACTTCAATTACAAATTTACTATTAACCCTAGGAAGTTTAGTGATTATAAGCACTTACACCGGCAACTTCCAACCAACCAACAAAAACCAACAGTGGGTCAGGGTTAAGCTAGACTTCACTAACACTAGGTCAATCTCTCGTCTCCAAAGGGGCCCCAAATTGAGCATAACAATTCTCCATATTACGGGCTTGAAAAATATTAAACAATAATCGGGTGAGATATAAATATCTCAGCAAGTTAACGACTTAAGCCTCAACGAGGAAACTAATTCATCTCGAAGGTAGCCTAAACATGCAACGTTATATCAATGGCAAATCAATAGTAAAGTAACCACTGCTTTGCCTTAACTATTAACATAGTCTAGCAATCGACCCTAAAGACAAATATTAAAGCCATTAAATAACTCATAGGCATCCTTACCTTGCCTTGGCACATCCCTGCTTATAACAATTCACATATGACTCATGTGACTCATATATATATCCATGACATACATGTGCAAGCCATACATCACTCTCATATTATGTATTCAGCATTCATGCACTTTGTACATGTTGCTGTCTCAAGAATATCATGGCATCTCATACTACCATGCTATCCTTGAGACCTAACACAAGCATACAAATCCACTTATTTCCCAATTTCATAAGCATGGTTAATCGAGCATGCACGTGCAATATAAACCACTAATACGACATTTCATTTATGCACGTGTCTCATGCAACTCATCTATCTTTGTGCCATACATGTGCAAGTCATAACATCACTCTCGTCGGCTCAGATATTATGGCAAACAAGATCATTTGATTCACTCATGAATTTTGCACACATGGCCATATGATTCTCAAGATATGTGATAGACAAGACAATAAGGTAACAAGAATATCATATAATTTACACAAATACAACATGCAAATGAGACCATGATTCTAGATTATTATGACCAGCCACCACAAGGGTTGGAGGTCTTTTAGCATTACTAGGCATTGTCTCGCTCCATCAAGCAC
The DNA here is from genome assembly GCA_004368105.4 of Eucalyptus melliodora. NCBI lineage: Eukaryota > Viridiplantae > Streptophyta > Magnoliopsida > Myrtales > Myrtaceae > Eucalyptus > Eucalyptus melliodora. Next base: position 44,496,176 of record CM023404.3, read on the forward strand.
AACAACGTATAGAACCCCTGCCTAGATGACATTCCATAAAGGAGTATCGATCCAACCTCAACCGCGACTTGGTAGCCAGACCCCTACCAGGCATCCGATAAACATCGGGCATCATCCCCAAACTCCCGTTGGGTGACAAGTTCAATTAAGTGACCACTCAAGCACACCAACACTCAAGCCAATTTTATCTGCCATCAATTAGCCCAGTGTAAAAGAGTTTGTGCTCAAATAACAAATCTTGGAAAAGCTTTGAACTTAAAATTCAGGTGAAATAATCACATGTGGTCATGTACTTAAAATCAACCTGCCAATTTTGTACACTTTCATTTTAAAGCCCCATTGCCCCATTTAACACGTAAAACACCACGTCCAAACACGTCACCTCAAATTTGTCATTTTCTTGTAAGTAAAACCTTCTTTAAAAATAGTATACAAGGTTTCTAACTTGGGCAATAAATTTTCATGGCATCACAAGCTTAAACCAACATAAAACATGCATAGATTCATCCCATAAATCAAGTATGAAACACATAAAAATCATCCCTTATTGCACTATTGCGATAGCTTATTAACCCTAAACGATAGCTTATCGCTTATTTTTCGATAGCTTATCACCCCTTTGGTGATACCTTATCACCAATATCTCAATAGCTTATCATCCCTTCGGTGATAGCTTATCACCTATTCTTGATAACCTATCAAGTCCACTTATCACCTATCGTGATAACCTATGAGTCTACTTATCACCTATTGTGATAACCTATCAAGTTCACTTATCACCTATCGTGATATCCTATCAATTAAACCATCGTTAATTAAGTCTAACTACCATTAGCCTTAATCTAAACTATCCCTAAACACACTTAACACCCTAATCAAAGATTAGGAAAATAACTCATGGTTTTACGGTGACGTTGAGCTAACGGCGACGGTAGCGTGACGGTGACGAGAACATGGAGCTCACGGTTCAAGCAGTGGCACCACGGTAGTAGTAGTAGCTTGAGCTCACGGCCAAGGAAGCTTGGTGGCTTGGTAGTGAACCTGTGGTGAAGGCGGCTCATGACTTGAGGGATGGCGAATGATAAGGTGGGACAGTACGACGACGTAGGGCAGCAAACCAAGAGAGAGAGAGAGAGAGAGGAATGGGTATGAGATGAAAGAGAGGGATGAAGGAAAATTCGCCCAAAGGGAGGGGTAGAAAGAAAAAGTGAGAGAAATGAGGGGAAAAGAGGAAAACATGGGGAAGAAGTTGGCCTATTAATACTCCTTGCCTTAGTATCCTAACTTGGGGTGCAAGAACACATCTTGGCCCTCCATTATGCCACATGCTTCATTCAAGATCAATGGCTAGGATTACTTCTTCAATTTTCAACTATTGCAATGATGGAATTCTTAAACTTGGGGAAAAAGTAGAAAGGAGAGAGAAATGGGTCTCCCTCTGCATTAATGCAAGTTTGAATTATTGCCCTATGCTCATGATGGCTATCTTGGCTTGGAGAGCAAGAAGAAATCTCAACCATTCAATTGCCTAAGCTTGTCCTTCAAGCTTGGGCATGTGGCCCTCTACCTTTAATGTGAAGAACTGTTTCGAGTAACTTCCAAAAAATTGAATGTCATTATCTTATCAAACGGATTCGAAAAATTATGAAAATTTAATATGTTGTAGAGAAGACCTTAAACAACATTTTTTCATGAAGGAAGACAAGCCAATTCATTTTTTATAAATAGTAGAAAATTACCAAAGACAACCCAACGTTTTGTCTGTCGGACAGACTCAACGATCGCAAAAGAAAACCTATTTCAAAATCCAAATCTTTATTAATATGGTGTAGATATGGATGTTCTTTATAATTTTTGTGAAGGAAGCATGTTCAGATTTGAGATGACCCTCGACCTTTAAGGTCCGCCATGCCGTTCCTTGGTCCTTCGCTTGTTTCATTGCGGAAGCAGGTATCGAAACTCCATCATAACTTAGATCAACGCACACGAAATACAAACCAGGAACTTTTATTTATTTATATTTTCAGATGACTCCTATCAGTACATATAGGCCAAAAAGTTCCTATTTTTGGCTACACCAAAATTTGTCCGACCATCATGCAGTCTATTTACACTGACGTCTTCATGTCACATCCTAGTGATCCAACAATGCTACCATCCTTCCCTAGTCCTCCTCCTACTCAATCCCACTTTACGCCTATTGACCCGGGCATACAAGAGAATGAACCTCATCAATACGGGGCCCGTAGGGAGACTGGCATCTATCGTTAGGATGAGCATAATCCGGATGAATGTGACATCCGGAAAGTCGGGGTCCACATGCTCCACCTGATCCCAAGTAAGGTCTATGGGAATGCCATAGAGCATGGTTGAAGACGCGGGCTAGAGTGGCGTGACTACGTCTCTAAAATGTAATAGTCCCACAAGGGGTGAGTACAACTACTCAGCATATGAAAGCCTGTTAGACCATATTACATAAGTATACCGTTACTCATTTGCCAGAATCCTAAACATGCAATGTGGAAAACAAAATAACTCAAGTTACCAAGACTCTAAAGGGATTTCACAAATGAGACACTAGGAAATAAATAGACTTTCAAGACAATCCGTTAATCAATTCAACTTTAATTCTAACTGCCGCAATCTTCCGAAAGGACCCATGTTTGCATCCCTCCAGGCATCTCGCATCCCACCTAGCAGCACGAGGACCTCCGATTTCACATTTTAGTCCTCAGGCATACGGAAGATGTTACGTCAATCATGGCTTGTAGGACCCAAAGATTAATCGGGACAATTAATTCTTTTGGGAGTACTAATATGTTAGTACAATTCTTACTACCAGCTTAGAGATTAACCTAGGGATGTCACACACCATAAACAATTTGGATAACGTGGAACAAGAGAGAAATAATGTTACAAATGTGTTTGCAATTACTACAATTGAATTGTGTCGATTTGAAATTAAATTACATGAGATTTAATTTAATTTATATTATAGTCACGAGCCTATTTGCATATGATGCACACGCATGCCTGAAGTGGATACATGTTAATGTATTCCATTTGTACATATAAAGATTATGTTCTTTTTATTTTTAAAAGGGATTGATTAATTAATTATTTTTTCGTTTAATTAATTAATTAATTAATACCTTTTAATAACCAATAATAAAATAATATATATAAAGCTTCCTGCATGTGCATGAAGCACATGCATGAAACTTGGATGGTCAGCAACCGCTAACCATCATCCACGAAATCGTGCATGAACGGTCAGCAGTTGCTGACCATCATGCACGATGAGTGAGGGCGATCAACAACGATTTCTGATCATCCATCAATCAGCAACCGTTGCTGATTAGTTTATATCTTTATTTTAAAAGGTTTGTTTTGTGACAAAAACAGAGGGTTGAAAAACAGAGAAAGTTGGGCATGCGTTTTGTGTTTTAGAGACAAAATGGGTTGTTGAAAATAAAGAGAGACGTGCATGTTCTTGTGTTCTTTGAGAGACGCAAGAAAGTAGAGTGTTTTCTCGTTCGGGCCGTGACTATAATACATCGAGGATACGGCGGATCATTTCCACGAGATTGCTAACATGATCATCGTGGTGAATATTCGAAAGTTCTCTCTTCCATTCGACGTTCGTTGTTGGTGTGTCTGAACTAGAGGTACGACGCTTGTGGGACTCGAACTGTAGAACGTCCAAACCGATTCGTTTCAAAGCACACTTCGAGAGGTAATTCGTTTAACTCCCTATTTATATTCAAATTTTTTATTAAAACGCACGAACAACGCCTTAGGAGAATCATGTATAAAATATATCTTTGTTTCCGCTGCGTTCTTTTTGTTAATTTTTCTTATACATGATTCATAAAACCCCAACATAAACATCATGCAATATAGAACAATAGGACCGCCGCTTGCCTCAATTCCGCAAAATGAGAGCTGTGGGTGCGCTGGTGGTGAGGCAACGCGACAGGGATGCGACAGCGAAGCGGTGGAGCAGCGAGTGATGCAGGCTGAACAGAGACGTGGTTGATGGCAAGATGGCAGTATGGCAGAAGATGTGGGTGGCCGGAGGTGAGCAGCGAAGCGAGAACAAACTGAGCTATGAAAGCCTGGGGGAGAAGTTTTGTTGCTGGAAGTGTTAATGGGCCAAGGAAGTTGCTCTGAGGGAAAATAAGAAAAGGTCTCCTCTACTGCATTTTGCTTCTCCGTCGGTTGACTCTATCAGTCAACAATCTTCAATTTCTGTGTCAGCAGAGGAGGGGACAGCTCAAGAATTCAGCCCCTGCATGAGACATCTTGCGTGTCTCGTGCAAGGACGTGGTTTCCCATGGTCAAGTCTTCCTCTTGCTGGCCATCAAAGGGGAGAAAACGTCATGCTTCTATATAGCTTCTGATTTATTTTCTTCCCTCCTTCATCCTTGTCCAGTTTTGAAGAACTTGACATTGGTGTCTATATCTTCTTGCAATTCTCCAACTCAAATTTCTTAATGAGATCTTTTGCATATTTCTCTTGGTGGATGAATATACCTTTCTTCGATTGTCTGACTTGCAATCCCAGAAAGAAAATTAACTCACCATCATACTCATTTCGAATTAATCCTACATAGATCTTGAAAATATCTTGCAGAGATTTTTGTTAGGAAAACCAAAGATAATATCATCTACATAAATTTGTACTAGCAAAAAATCTTTTCCTTCTCTCTTTATAAACAAGGTAGTATCAACCTTTCCCTTTTCAAAACCATTATGAGTTAGAAACTTACTCAACCTTTCAAACCAGGCTCGTGGAGCCTGCTTCAAACCATACAAAGCCTTTTTCAGTCTGTAAATTGAGTCTGGTTTTCTTGGATCTTCAAATCCCAGTGGTTGTTCCACGTAGACTTCTTCTTGAATGAATCCATTGAGGAAAGCACTTTTGACATCCATCTGGAATAACTTGAAATTTTTATAACAGGCAAAAACAAATAATAATCTAATTGCTTCTAACTTCGCTACTGGTGCATAGGTCTCGTCATAGTCTATCAATTTTTCATGTGTGTATCATTTCGCTATGAGTCTTGCTTTGTTTCTAATCACTTTTTTTTTTCTCATTCATCTTGTTCCTGAAAACCCATTTCGTTCCAATCACGGATTTGCCTTTGGGTTTTGGAATTAGTTCCCATATATCATTGATGTTGAACTGTCTGAGTTCTTCCTACATAGCTTCTATCCAACTTTCATTAGACAGAGCTTCATCTACACCTTTTGGTTCTATCTCAGAAACAAGTGCTAGAGCACTGGACTTTTCTCTTCCTTTAGATCTGGTGCGAATTCCTTCATCAATGTTGCCTATGATGAGTTCTTTGAGATGACTCGACTTATGCTTCCAATTGCTATTTGGTCTGAGAGTTTGTTGATCTTTTGCTTCATTTGAATCTTCTCGAACTGGTTGTTGCTGTTCTCTAGAAGTCTAAACTTCTTTGGGGGAAGTAGACTTTATTAAGTCTGGAACGGGTTTAGACTCTTCAAGTTGAATCTAATCTGGTTGATTTTGCACATAATCCTGAAACTTGACGTTCATAGATTCTTCCACGGATTGAGTCTTCTTGTTAAAGACCCTGTAAGCTTTGCTTACGGTTGAATAACCTAGGAAGATTCCTTCGTTTGATTTTCCCCCGAACTTTCCAAATCGATCAGTCGCATTCTTCAAAATAAAACATTTATAGCTAAAGACATGAAAGTAGGAAACATTTGGCTTCTTTCTTTTGTATACTTCATAAGGAGTTTTCTCTAGAATAGGCCTCGAGAATACTCTGTTGATAATATAGCAAGCAGTGGAGACTGCTTCTACCCAAAATCGAGAAGAGGTTTTGCTTTCTATAAAAAGAGTTCTGGCCATCTCCTGTAAGGATTTGTTCTTCCTTTCCACAACTCTATATTGTTCTAAAGTGTATAGAGAAGAGAAAGCATGCTGAAAACCAGATCCATTATAGAATTTTACAAAGTCTTGATTTTCAAACTCACCTCCATGGTTAGTTCGTATGCTTGAAATAGCATAACCCTTTTCATTCTAACCTTTTTCGCAAATTTCAAGAAATAAGAGAATGCTTCAGACTTACTTGCCAAAAAGTATACCCAAGTGAAGCGAGAGTAATCATTCACAATTACTAGGTAATATTTCTTTCCCCTAATACTCTGAGTTCTGATTGGTCCAAAAAGGTCCATAAGAAAAAGCTGCAAAGCTCGATTAGTAGAAACTTGATTTACAGGTTTAAAGGAACTTCTGACCTATTTTCCCAAGACATGTGGAGTATAACTCATTCTTCTGATAAGCCAAATTAGGAAGGCCTCGAACAAGCTTCTTAGAAGAAATCTTGGCAATCTACTTCATATTAACATGACCAAGCTTTCGATGCCAGAGACTTGCTTCATCTTGAATAGAAATAAGGCACTGAGAACTTTCTAGGTTTACATCCAGAAGGTATATGTTGTCATGCCTTCGACCAGTTAAAGACTGAGAGAAGTCTTGTCTTGTTCTAGAACAAATGCCTTCTCGGAAGTTTATTCTGTAACCAGTATCGCAAAGCTAATTTATACTCAGCAAATTGTAGTTCAAACTTGTGAAAGCTAGTATGAGCACCTAGAGGGGTTGAATAAGTGCAAAAACAAATTTTCCGAGAGAAGTGTGCAACACTAATCAACAATAGATTATGAAAAGGAAATTATGCTCTTGTAAACAAATCAAGTTACGATTAAAGTAAAAGAGTGTAGGGAAGAGAATAAGAACACAGAGTTTATAGTGGTTCGGCTTAATCCAAGCCTACGTCCACTCTTCCGCACTAACAGCCCTCCGGCTGGATTTCACTATAAATAAAAAGATTTGTTACAGTAAAGCTCTTCCTTAATTCCGTAGTGTAGAGACTCTGCTACACTTCCTCAAGGTCTCACAAAGATATTAACTCTCTTTTGAGTACAAGATTTCGCTCAACAAATGAATGGACTAAGAACAAGGAGTTTCAGACTTTGGAATTCTTCTATCGCGCACACACTCGAACAACTAGAACGTCTTCCTTATATACTCCTTCATGCCATCACGCCCGTTGGCACTTACCAAAGGAGTTCTTCCAATCTACCCGTTGGACAGAATCAATTAGGAAGATTTCGAGTTATTTAAGGAATATGACGATAGCCCACCAATCCTGCTCGCCCATACAATCAGGATCTAGGTTTCCATAAGTAGAACCTTCCAAGTATACTATGCCAATCAACGGATCCACAATCCCTGAATCAATCTTAATTTGAATGATGGACTCTGGCATGCTGTATCCAGCCAAGAGATCTTCGGTCGATAGAATCAAATCCTCAACGAAATACTCAGTTCTGGATAAGCCTTCTTTGACGGTCTAGAAACTATCAATGAGCATAGACTTTGGGTCTTGAGTCTGGCAGTCCGAAGGTCTTCAGACTTTGACGAAAGAGTCTACAAGTCTTCAGATTAGACTAATTGAAACGTTTTGTCAACTTCAAAACACACAATGAAGTTTTCTCCAACAATCTCCACCTTTTTTATGGTGACAAAACTTTCCTACAAATTTGGATAACTTTGACCTGCAAAGCAATACTCAAGCAAATATGGATATCTCACAAAAGATAATTGACATAGCAAAGATAACATTAAAATCTGCATCCATGGAAAGTAGATTAGTCCTGTAAATAAGCAGCTATCTTTGCCATGAAATACCAATAGTGCTTAAGATAAACAAACATTTAAACAATCAAATCCAAATCCAGTCCAAATCCAAACACAAAAGAAAAGTCAATCAACCACAAAAGTACGAAAGTCAAGAGTTCAAGATTTTAAATCTCAAATCTGCACACATCTCTCCCCCTTTTTGTCAGCATTAAAAGGTAAAGATCAAAAGAGAATGGAATTATGATTGCTTGGGAACACGAACAAGTTGGAAATCTCCCATTAACTAGACAATCCCTTCTAGCTTTTTCAAATCCTCCTTCAGTTGAGCCATATCTTCACCCTTAGTAATTGCTTGAACTTGAAGAGCAAGGGCACGGAGTTGATCATTCAAAGAAACTGAAGAGGCTTGACCTGCATTTTGCAAGTTCTGTACTTCGCAACCCAAAGCATAAATTTGTCCTCGCATCTCCAAGAGAACATCAAGTACTCTGCAAAAGTCTACTGAAGTATCAGTCTGAGTACTAGCTTCTGCACAATCAGATGGTGTATTGGCAGATGATGGCAAGTCAGCACGATCACGCAGATTAGGCGATAAAACCTCATGGCCTTCCTTAGGAAATTGAGAAGCATAGATGTATTCTAGATCTGCTGGAGAACGACTTACTCCTTCACTAGTGGCAACAATTGAGGACGTACCTCTTTTCTCAGGATCTCCCCCCGTTTCAATGCCTTTAGGCGGTGAGAAGTATTCCTCATGCTCTGCTTCTTCTTGTTCTCCTCTACCCTCTTCTTCTTCTTCCTCAATCCTTTCCTCCTCTATTTCTTTCTCCAATGATTCTCTCTCTCCAGTTCTTTGTTCAATCTCGTCCTTGTCTTGTTCCTGTCTCTCCTTAGTCTCTGGAACAGAACGACTTAAGTTCTTCAATGCAAGAGCAGAAATGGTGATATCATCCTCATCCTCTTCATCTTCCAAGATGAGTGCTCTTCTTTTCTTCAATGGGGCAGCTATGGGTTCCTTCCCTTTCCACTTTGCAACCGAAGAGACTGAGTGAGTCTTGACAGGAGTTTTAACCTTGAATTGTTCCAAAGCCTTGTTAAGTTCCTTCAGACGCATTTTAGAGACCATTTTCAGTCCCACCGCCATTTGATCGCATGTTCGAACACAAAGAATCCGGTGAGGCTGAATATTTAAATGTCTGAATAACTTGGTAACAAGTGTTGAATAAGGAAGTTGACCTTTATCCTTCACCATCATTTTGTACATGTGGAACATAATAATGTGTGGAAAAGAGAACTTCTTGTCAGCGTTAATGGCATACATTATGTTTGCCTCCGAGTTTGAAACATCGGTCTTCAAAGTTGATTTGGGTCTAAGGCAATTGATCACTATTTTATGAAGCAAAATATTTCAGGCATTCATCCTCAAATATAAAATCTTTCCTTCTGTCATTCTATCCCGATTAAGCCCTATCGTCGCACGACCAATAGACACACTAATTGGTTGATATTTCCCTCTTTCAACCCCAATCACATCAGCCAATGTATCCATGTCAACCACATAGTCCTGATCTCAAACACTGAAAGAGAATCTATCTGCATCTAAGAAACTAAGATTCGAATAGAAGTAGGCAGTAAGTTCAGCATGAGCCTCTGTCGTTTCAAAACAAAACCGTTCGAGTTGAAGAAGATTGAATTTCTCTCGCAGGTTAACATTCAGAGAGTCAAGAAAATCAAAGTCCCCACTTCTAGGGTTAATCACTCCACGTTTTAGCAACTTAGAGTACAGTTGCTTATGTTCCTCTGAGCAAAACAAATCTATCCTTTTTCTTCGGATTTTCGCCGCAACACCCATTCTAGGTTTAAACTGACTATACATCATATCATCATCATTCCCATCAGGTTGACTCAGCCCTCCAATACGTGGATCGCTTGAGATATTTGCAAATGCTTCTTCTGCTGACCCCGCAGGGGCAATTCCCAATCGTTCCATTGTGTGTAAAAAATAAGTTTCATTTCTATACCTTTTGTCTTTCAAAAATTCATCAATATAGTTCAACGGAGTACCACTCCTCTTCAAAGTACGGTATAGCTTAAAGGTAAAAGCAGGGCTTAAGAGTTCTTACTGGTTCTGCATCTTCGATGATTTCTTCCTCTTCTCGATGTGCAACATTCGGAGGTCTAAATGGAGGAGATGGACGTTGCTGAGAATGTTGTGGGCTTTGCTACTATCTAGGAGATTCTTCTTCCTTGGTGAGATCAAAGTGCATAGGTCCCTCACACATTTGTTATGGTCCCCTGTTCGTAATCCTCGAAAACTTTCTTTGAGACAACATTTTTCACAGTCTTTGAGAGATTCCAAGCTTGTTTCACAAGAAATGTGAAAACTTTTCAATGATTAAACAAGAAAAGAAAACAAAAGTTGAAGATCTGTGCTCTCTTAGGGTTTTAATGAGTAAAGCGAAGAGGAACCAATAGTATATAAGGCAGTTGAAGCGAGGCATACGGAACGTCGTAAAAGGAAAAATAAAAATGCCATTTCAAAAAATAACTGTCTTTTTGAAAAATTAAATAACCGTCATTTCAAAAATAACTTCTTTTTTGAAAATGAAAGATTGCAATAATCACATAAATTAAGGAAGATAACATCAATCAATTATGGATAGATGATCGTACATTTTCGAGATTTGATCCAAGAGATAACTTTCTAAAATAGAAGTAACTTACAGTCATAAATCTTGATTGTCTGAGTCTGAGTCTGAGTGTTTGTAGACTTTCAGTCCTGAGTCTGAACTTCTTCAGACTTTAAGATATTGAGTCTAAAACGAATAACTTCAAATTGATTTTTCTCCAAAAGCTTTGTAAATATATCCACCAGTTGATTCTTTCAATCAATAAACTGAATCGAAACTTCTCCATTTTGAACATGATCTCTAATGAAATGATGTCGAATCTCTATATGTTTTGCTCTTGAGTGAATAATCGAATTTTTGGTGAGATTGATTACGCTGGTGTTGTCACATTTGATCTTAGTGCAAGAATCTTCAATTCCAAAGTCTTTCAGCTATTGTTTTATCCATAGAATTTGTGAACAATAACTTTCAAAAGCTACATATTCTACTTCTACCGTAGAAAGAGCTATGGTACTTTGCTTCCTTGAAAACCAAGACACTGTCTTGTTTCCAAGTAGTTGATAGGTGCCCGAGGTGCTCTTTCTATCAACTCTGCATCCGACTAAATCTGCATCTGAGTATCCAAGAAGAGTGAAGTCTCCTTCTTTAGGATACCAAAGACCTAAATTTGAAGTTGAAGTAATGTATTTGATAACATGCTTTGCAGCACTTAAATGAGATTCTTTAGGGTCTGATTGAAATCTGGCACAAATACAAATACTAAACAAAATGTCAAGTCTAGAAGCAGTAAGATAAAGAAGTGAGCCAATGATACTCCTGTATAGCTTCTGGTCAACTTTCTTTCATCCTTCATCTTTGTCCAACTTCAAAGAACTTGACATTGGTATATCAGTCTTTTTGCAATTCTCCAGTCCAAACTTTTTGAGAAGTTCTTTAGCATATTTTTCTTGATGAATAAAGGTTCCCTCCTTCATTTGTTTCACTCGAAGCTTGAGAAAGAAGGTTAGTTCACCCATCATGCTCATTTCAAATTCATCCTGCATAGACTTAGAGAATCTCTTGCACAGATTTTCATTAGAAGATCCAAAAATAATATCATCAACATAAATTTGAACAAGTAAAAAGCTTTTGCTTTCTCTTTTAATAAACAATGTAGTATCTACTTTACCTTTAACAAAGCCATTTTGAATTAAAAACTTAGTCTATCGTACCAAGCTCAAGGTGCTTACTTTAAACCATATAGAGCCTTTTTCAGTCTGAATACAAAGTCTGGTTTCCTTGAGTCTTCAAAACTGGATGGTTGTTCCACATAGACTTCATCTTAGATAAATCCATTTAGGAAAGCACTTTTGACGTCCATTTGGAATAACCTGAAATTCTTATGACAAGCAAAAGCAAGTAATAATCTAATTGCTTCTAACCTTGCTATTGGCGCGTAAATCTCTTCATAGTTTATCCCTTCTTCTTGCGTATATCCTTTGGCCATGAGTCTTGCTTTGTTTCTCACAACTTTTCCTTTCTCATTCATCTTGTTTCTAAAAACCCATTTAGCTCCAATGATGGATTTACCTTTCGGTTTAGGAGTCAATTCCCAGACATCATTGTTACTGAATTACCTGAGTTCTTCTTGCATAGCTTCAATCCAGCTTTCATTAGTTAAAGTTTCTTCTATACTTTTGGTTCTATTTCAGAAATAAGAGCCACAGCACTAGACTCTTCACGCATTTTGGATCTTGTGCGAATTCCTTCATTAATATCACCAATAATGAGATCTTTGGGATGATTGGACTTATGCTTCCATTTGCTGATTGATTTGTCAGATTGTTAATCATTTTTCTCATTTGAATCTTCGATGATCATTTGTTGCTAGTCTTCTAAAGTCTGAGCAACTTCAGGATATTTAGACTTTGTAGAGTCTAGAGCAGGTTCAAATTCTTCAAGTTGAGTCTGAATTGATTGATTTTGCATAAAGTCTTGAAATTTAACATTCATCAGTTCCTCCACAGATTGAGTCTTTTTGTTGTAAACTCTGTAAGCTTTGCTTGTGATAGAATATCCAAGGAAAATAACTTCATCTGATTTTTCTTTAAACTTACCAACTCGATCATTTGCATTTTTCAATATAAAACATTTACATCCAAACACATGAAAATACGAAACAATTAGCTTCTTTCCTTTGAATAACTCATAGGGAGTTTTCTTCATAATATGCCTTAAAAAGACTCTATTAATAATATAGCATGATGTAGAAACTATTTCAACCCAAAAACGAGAAGAGATGTTCCTTTCAATTAAAAGAGTTCTAGACATTTCCTGCAACGATCTATTCTTTCTTTCCACGACTTCATTTTGCTCTGAAGTATATGGTGAAGAGAACTCATGCTGAAAACCAAATTCATCACAAAATTTTGAAAGTCTTGATTTTCAAATTCACCTCAATGGTCTATCCGTATATTTGAAATAATATATCCTTTCTCATTTTGGACATTTTTAGCAAAATTTATAAAATAAGAAAAGGTTTCAGACTTACTTGCCAGGAAATATATCCAAGTGAATCGTAAATAGTCATTCACAATTACTAGGCAGTATTTCTTACCTCTAATACTCTGAGTTCTGGTTAGTCCAAAGAGATCCATATGCAAGAGCTGTAGCACACGATTAGTGGATACTTGATTTATTGGTTTGAATGAGTTTCTTACCTGTTTTCCCAACACACATGGTGTGCATAGATCAGACTTTTGGTATGTCAGTTTGGGTAGTCCACGAACAAGCTTCTTATTGAGATTTTTGCTATTTGCTTCATGTTGATGTGCCCAAGTTTTTTGTGCCATAAGTTTGCTTCCTCTTGAATTGAGATTAGACATTGGGTTTCATCTGGTTTGATATCCAAACGGTAGATATTCCTATGTCTTCGCCCCGTGAAAGACTAAGAGAAATCTTTACTGGTTCCTGAACATATTCCTTCTTGAAAGTTGATTTTGAAACCACTGTCGCACAGCTGACTGATGCTTAGCAAGTTATAGTTGAGTCCTTCTACTAAGGAAACATTACTAATCGTGAGGCTTCCAATCTTTACGGTTCTGTATCCCACAATTCTTCATTTGTTATTTCCTCCAAAAGAAACTTTTCCACAATTAACTTGTACAAATTTTATGAAGCAATTTGAGTCTCCTGTCATATGTCTTGACCATCCACTATCCAAGTACCATTTAACCATTGTTTTAATAGTAACCTGCATTTAGAAAAGAGACTCAAACTTTCTTTGGTACCCATATTTTCTTGGGCCCATTTGGTGTTAATATAATATACGGTCTTTACCTATACTTTCTTAACAGGTTTCCAAACCATAGGACAATCTTTCTCAAAGTGATATGAGCTATTGCACTTAGAACATTTAAGAGCACTGCGACCTACTAGTTTTACAAAAACTTTTTATAAATGATTTTTGTAAGAATCTCTTGTAAGTCTTTACTTAATTCTTTCCTTTACTTTAGGAAAATCAATTAGAGGAATGGTTTCAGCAGTCATTCCTAAACCTAATTTGTTGAAGTAAGGTCTTTGTGCTAAAAGAATTTTTTCAAATTTCTCATATCCCATAGAAAATCTTTTAGAAATACTTGAAATATCATTTTTTAAGAATGCATTTTCTTTTGAAAAATTGTCTACATTTTCTTTCAAAGTAGTAATATTTTTGTCTAAACTCTTGACATTTTCTTTCCAAACATTTTCCTATTGTTTCAGTGCAGAGTTTTCTCTTTTAAGTTCGGAAATCCTTTTGAGAGAGGTTTTGAGACTAAGACACAATTCATCAATGTATCTAGAGACTTTAGTAGGGATTTTCAAATTACTTACCTTGATTTCACTATCTATGTCTGAGTCTGTCTCGGAGTCTGAATCTAAGTCTGATTGTGCCATGAGACAAATATTAGCATAATCATCATCACTTTCCTCACATTCTGTATCACTCCAAGTTTCTACTTTAAGTGCCTTTAGATATTTCTCACATTTTCCTTTCTTTTTCTTCAGAAGTGGATAGTTGGGTCTGATGTGTCCCTTTTTCTTGCATTCAAAGCAAACTACGTCTTTATTGGATTCATCATCCTCAACTGACTTAATCCGTTGCTTTTGAAAACTTTGTTTATTTGAATTGAATATTCTCCCATTTTTGTTTAGTCTTCTAAATCTTCTTATCATGAGAGCAAGCTCTTTATCATCCATGTCATCTTCAGAATTTGTGACATCAAAATCACAATTAGATTTTAATGCAATAGATTTCTTACCTTTAGGATCTTCATCTTCGTTGATTTGCTTCACTTCATAAGACTGAAGAGTCCCAACCAATTCATTAACAGAGAGTGGCATGATTCTTTGTGTCTTCCTTATTGAGGTCTTTTTATGATTTCAATCCTTGGACAGTCCACGTAGTAGCTTGTTTACCTTCATGGGTTCAGAAAGTGGTTGACCTTGATATTCAAGACCATTCACGATTTTTGTAAAACGACTAAACATGTCATTGATAGATTCTCCTAATTTCATTTTGAATGCTTCATATTGACCGAGCAGAATATTGATTCTGGTTTCTTTCACTCAATCAGTTCCTTCGTAGGTGATGTGTAATCTATCCCAGACTTCTTTAGTTGTTTCACAAGAAGATATTATGTTATATTCAGTAGGAGATAATGCACAATATAAAGAATAAATTGATTTTGCATCAAGAGCTTGTCTATTGGTTATCTCTTCTTGAGTCATTTCACTAGACTCAACAGCTTCTTTTCCTCTTTCTGAGACTAGTCCAGCTTTAGGAATGATTCATTTGTCTACCACATCCCATTCTAGAGGATCCTTTGATCTAAGGAATGCCTTCATCTTATTTTTCCATATGTTGTATTCCTTTCCATCAAAATAAGACAGTCTGGTATTGCTTTGCCCTTCAACCAGACCTGAAGCCAACATACTAGTCATGGATCTTTAACTCTGAAGTAAAACACTTCAACTTAAGTGAATATACAGGCTTTGATACCAATTGTGAAAGCTAGTATGAGCACCTAGAGGGGGTGACTAAGTGCAAAAACAAATTTTCCGAGAGAAGTGTGCTACACTAATTAACAATAGATTATAAAAAGGAAATTATGCTCTTGTAAACAAATCAAGTTACAATCAAAGTAAAAGAGTGTAGGGAAGAGAATAAGAACACAGAGTTTATAGTGGTTCGGCTCAATCCAAGCCTACGTCCACTCTTCCGTACTGACAACTCTCCGACTGGATTTCACTATGAATCAAAAGAGTTGTTATAGTAAAGCTCTTCCTTGATTCTGTAGTGTAAAGACTCTGCTACACTTCCTCAAGGTCTCACAAAGATATTAACTCTCTTTTGAGTACAAGATTTCACTCAACAAATTAATGGACTAAGAACAAGGAGCTTCAGACTTTGGAATTCTTCTATCGCACACACACTCGAACAACTGGAACGTCTTCCTTATATATTCCTTCATGCCATCACACCCATTGGCACTTACCAAAGGAGTTCTTCCAATCTACCAGTTGAACAGAATCAATTAAGAAGATTTCAAGTTATTTAAGGAATATGACGATAACCCACCAATCTTACTCGCCCATACAATCAGGATCTAGGTTTGCATAAGTAAAGCCTTCCAAGTATACTTTGCCAATCAATAGATCCACAATCCCTGAATCAATCTCAATTTGAATGATGGATTCCGACATGCTGTATCTAGCCAAGAGATCTTCTTCAGTCGATAGAATCAAATCCTCAACAAAATACTTAGTTCTGGATAAGCCTTCTTCGATGGTCTAGAAACTATCAATGAGGATAGACTTTGGGTCTTGAGTCTGGCAATCCGGAGGTCTTCAGACTTTGATGGAAGAGTCTGCAAGTCTTCAGACTGGACTGATGGCAATTTTTTGTCAACTTCAAAACACTCAAGGAAGTTTTCTCCAACAAAACCTTCCACCAAGGAAATATAGTTGATAGTCAGGCTTCCAATCTTCACAGTTCCACATCCTATAATTTTTCCTTTATTATTTCCTCCAAAAGACACTTTTCCACCATTTAATCTAATAAGCTTTATGAAACAGCTTGAGTCTCCTGTCATATGTCTCGAACAATCACTATCCAAATACCATTTGATCTTTCTTTTAATAGTGACCTGTAATCAAAAGAAAAAATCAAACTTTCTTTGATACCTAGACTCTCTTAAGTCTAGGAGAGTTAGTATTAAAAACAATCTTAGTCTAATCCTTCTTAATTGGTCTCCAAACCTTGGGACATTCTTTTTCAAAATATTTTGAGTTGTTACACTTCAAACATCTGAGTGCACTACGGCCAATAGGTTTTACAAATATTTTTTGAAAGTGATTTTTGTAAAATGCCTTTGCAGGTCTTTGTTTTATTCTTTCTTTTACTTTGGGAAAATCAATTAATGGAACAGTTTCTGAAGTCATACCCAAACCAGATTTGTTAAAGTAGGGTATTTGAGCTGAAAGAATTTTCTCTAGTTTTTTTTATCCTTTTAAAAATCTTTTTGTAATATTTGAAATATCTCTTTTCTAAATAGTATTTTCCTTCAAAAGAAAATCAGAATTGTCTTTCAAATTATCAAAACTTATTTTCAAACTTCCAAATTTTTCTTTCCAAGAAACTTCATGTTGCTTGAGCTTAGAATTCTCCCTTTTTAGTTCGGAAATCCTTTTAAGAGAGGATTTAAGATTAAGACAAAGTTCATCTATGTACTTAGAGACTTAGACAGGAATTTTTGAATCACTAACCTCAATTTCTTTGTCAACGTCTGAATCAGAGTCTGTTTCTAATTCTGAGTCTGATTCGAAATGAGCTATCGGATATATGTTGGCAAATTCTTCTTCACTTTCCTCACACTTGGTGTCACTCCAAGTTTCTGCTTTGAGAGCCTTTTTGTACTTCTCAATTTCTTCTTCTTTAACAGAGGACAGTTAAGTCTGATATGTCCATTTTTCTTGCACTCTAAGCATATAACATCCTTGCTAGCTTCATTGTCTTCTATTGGTTTCTTCTGGAAACTCTGCATGCTCTATTTCTTCTAGTTAAATCTTCTTCCCTTTCTATTTAGTTTTCTGAATATCTTAATCATAAGCACCAGCTCCTCATCATCCATATCATCATTTGAATATGTATCAACAGAATCAACGTTAGACTTTAAAACAATTGATTTCTTACCTTTAGGATCTTCTTTATTGTTTATCTGCTCCACTTCATATGACTGAAGTGTGCTTATCAGCTCATCAACTGATAGAGGCATGATCCTCTAAGTTTCTTTAATTAAAGTCTTCACATGATTCTAGTCTTTTAAGAGTCCACATAGCAATTTGTTGACTTTCATTAGTCCATAAATTGGTTAACCTTGATAAGCCAGGCCATTCACAATCTCTGTAAAGCTGAACATATCAGTAATAGATTCTCCAAGCTTCATTCTGAAGGCTTCATACTGTCCAAGTAGAATGTTTATTTTGGTTTCCTCCACACGGTCAGTCCCTTCATAAGTAACATGTAATCTGTCTCAAACTTATTTTGCTGTTTCACAAGAAGAAATTCGATTATATTCAATGGGAGATAAGGCACGGTATAAAGAATAGATAGCTTTTGCATCAAGAGCTTGTCTCTTGGTAATTTCAGCTTGTGTTATTTCGTCAGCATCAACTTCTTTCCCTCTGTCTGAGGTTGATGTTGCTTTAGGATTGATCCCTTTTTTAACAACATACCACTCCAAGGGATCTCTTGATCTGAGAAATGCCTTCATCTTGTTCTTCCACACATTGTACTCATTTCCATTGAAGTCAGGAGATTTGGTGTTGCTCTGACCTTCAACTAGTCCTAGAGCCAAAATACTAGCCATAGAAGATATTTAATTTAGAAGTAAAACACTTCAATAATTAAGCACATAGGCTCTGATACCATTGAAAGTGCTAGTATGAACACCTAGAGAAGGATGAATAGGTGTGAAGAAATTTTTTGCGAAAAGTAGTAAAAGTATTTTGCTTTTGAAACTGAGTCTAAAGAACAACAGACTTTGAACGAGTTCAGACTTTAATAATTAAATAGAACTACAAACGAAGTAAAAGAGTTCAGGGAAGAAAATAAGAACACAGAATTTATAGTGGTTCGGCTTAGATCAAGCCTATGTCCACTCTCCCACGCTGACAGCCTTCTAGCTAGTTTTCACTATGAATCAAAAGAGAATTTACAATCTTGTGATCTCGACTTCACAATGAAAAGTCTCTACTCTCTCACGAAGTCACACTATAAGTCTCTCTCTCTCTCTCTCTCTCTCTCTCTCTCTCTCTCTCTCTCTCTCTCTCTCTCTCTCTCTCTCTCTCTCTCTTTTGAGTACAAATTTGAGCACAGTGTAAGGAATAACAAGTAAATGGGAAGCTTCAAACTTTGGAATTCTCCTTTCATGCACTTTATCGAATGACTGAAGATATCTCCTTAAATAATCCTTCATGCCTTCTCGACCGTTGGCACTTTCTAAAGGAATTCTTCCAATCAACCTATTGGAAAGAATCAATCAAGGAGATCTCGAGCCGTTTGAAGATTATGATGAAAGCCAGTCAATCATGTTCGCCCATACAATCAAGATCTCGGTTTCCATAAGTAGATTCTTTCCAAATTTACTCGCCTTCCGAAAAGATTTGATGTATCTAAATTGATTACAATAAAGATAACCAATCTCGTGGGTGATATTGCCAACCAAAAAGCCATGTGTATCCTATACAAACTAAACAAACGAAGAAAGAAAGATAATCCCAAGTTTGGTTAAGTCTTCATTCTTCACTTGCGTTCAGTTTGGAATATGTCAAAGTGGGTAGATTTCTGATGTAAAATGGACTTTGACACAAAAGTCTGACAATTTAATAGACTTTGACACAGAAGTCCGGAAATCTTTATAATAGACTTTAGATAAGTTTTGTCAACCTCAAAACATCAATGGGGTTTTCTTCAACACAACTACCTCTGGGACAAACGGCAGCCACCGATTTAGATCAAAACAAAACCGGTTCTATTGGATCGTTCTTGGACCTACATCAAAGAGATCGACCACTGGAGCTATTTCGGTGGCTACCCAATGATGCCTCGACCACCAATAGGTCAAGGATTGGCCTAGGAACCGATTAGTGATGGTCGAACTGTGAATGGACTACCGACCAATACCGATCGGCATGAAGAAATCAGCCGATAGCAACATCGGCGAAAATGCCGGTATTTGGATCTATGGAAGAAAGAGCCAAGATAGGAAGATCTGGTTGGTCTAACTACTACTTGGCCTTGTGATCGGAGAGGAGAAATGCTAATGGAGCTTATTGGAGTAGGAACCCCATTGGCGAGGGCTCCGAAGAGTAGCATTTCACGCAACAAAAGGACACCTAGGGTGAGTGGTTAGAGGGAGGGGAGATTGGCAGGAAAAGGAGAGAGAGAGAGAGAGAGTTGCAAAAATGAGCCCCCTTTTTGATTTTTGGAGGGAAAATGGTATTTACACCATCTTCAAATCAAACGATCTCAGCCGTCAATTCGATCTAACAGTCAAAATCCTAATCCAACGAGCAAAACTTGATTTTGAAAGTTCAATTATGATCTAGAGATGTCTAAGTAATCAATAATGGGTTCAATTCACAAAAACCCGAGCCAAAATCGAGAATTGTGTTAAAAGACCTAATTATGGATCAAATTACAATTTTATGAAATTCGAGGGTCAATCTACAAAATTATGAGAAATTGAGGGTGTAGGAGTGAAACTGGCACAAAGAAGATTCCGGATTTGATTGCTAAGGGCGCGCATGACAAAATTTCTATTCCAGAAATTGATTTCTGGCCAGAAATTGATTTCTTGATTTCTATTCCCCGGACAAGTTTCTGAGCAAAGAAACCCGTTTGATAATGACTCAAAATTTCTATTTCTGGAACAAAAATCCGTTTGATAACATAATAAAATTTTAATTTCTAGGAATAGAAATTGATTAGATGACAACATAGGAAATCCTCAAATACAAAATAATAGTCGAAATAATACTAATACATTACAAAAGTTGAAAATACAATTTCATGGAATTTCCTATTACATGTGTTTACGTTTCGTATTACGTAATATTTTCTTTCGAAAAATAAACGACGTGGCAAAAAAAAATCAATTGAAATTCAATTGTAGTGAATATGTCGTTATGTTTTTGCCGAAATTGATTTCACATTAATCAAATAAGTCTAATGATAGCCATGATTATAATAGTCTAATCTCCTAAAAAAGTCCTAACTTCAAGTCTAATTCCAATTTCTTTCCAAATTTTGTTAAAAAAATCCTCACCATGTTCAAAAATCGTCACCAATTTTTTTCAAAATTATCAACACTAGGATTATTTAAAAATTTATTATCAAAATCTGTATTTTCATCAACACTCTTACAAGAACAACAGATTCCTTATTAGATCTAGTTTCCTTATAAAAGAAACATCAGATGAAACCCTACTGATTTGACTCCTTTTTACCGTCTCAATATGAAGTTTATGAATAAAAAAATAGTTAGCTAGATAGAGTTTGTCGGCGTACTTACGGAAGAGTAGGTGAAGAAAGACTCGTTAGATATGAATGTGGCAAGTTGACTATTACCATGCGTGAAATCTCTTGCGTGCAACAAATGAAGCCTTGTCCATTCAATTCCCACCATTTAGCCCAATGGTTAAGATTTTCAATCAAAATATTGATTAAAATGATTATATTAAAAAATTATTAAAATATTTTGGACTAAATTAACTATTTCTACTTCTATTTCTATTTCAATATTAGTGATCTAAAATATTTTGGACTAAATTGAAAAGTTGAGAAAAAAAAAATTTCTATTTCTGTTTCGAAACCGAAAGTTAAAAATTTCGAACTTTCGATTTCTTCGATTTCTCTATTTCGGAATAGAAATCTGTTTCGAAATAGAGAAATCGATTGCGTTACCAAACGGATTTCATTCCAAACCTGTTCCGGGGAACAGAGAAACAGAGAAATCGAGAAACAGAAATTTTATCATGCGCACCCTAAAGGTCCAGAACCGGCTGACAAGAGACTAAATTGGCCTGCCTTACCGACGGCCAGTCGGACTAGTTAGACCAGTTCACTCTGGTTTGATCGGTCTGGTCCAATTCTAGCTAATCCATTCCATTGTGGTTCCTATGAGGTTAATATTTATACAATTTGGTCCCTCAATGACCAAATTGGAGTAAAAACTTACTCGAATTGAGAAGAAATTGCCTAATTTCAATTCAAAAGCAATTGACTTCATAAACATGTTCTGAGGGTCTCTTATTGACTTAATTGAATGATTGTTATGAACCACAACGGATCAAAACCATGGGTTCTTAAAATCAACTTAAAGGGCTAAAATGAACAATTTTGCAATTCATTGGGTAAAATTGCAAATTCATTGAAGTTGATCCAATTAATGTTGTAATTACCTTATCTTATTAAGCACCTATATAAGATCACTTATCCATTCAAATTGGCCTCGAATCGAAGTGCTCGAGCTGATGTAAAAAATGAATCTAGGCTTAATATTAAAATTGGAGCTAGATCTATGAAATTGAACCATAGCCTTGAATGGGTCAACTCAAATTTCTTTAATTGAAGTTTAATTGCTTGACTTTCTTATGCTCGAGAGATTAAAATTCCTCAAAACAAGAAGTTCCATTGTGAATTTCTCAAAATTGATCTTGGATTCTAACTTATCTTAAGAAAATGAGTGGAAAATGACCATCCGTTCATAAATCATGAAGAATCAATTCGGATCCCTAATTAGGACTTAAAATGGCAATTTGTCTTTCGACACAGTAATTTGCAAAATTAAATGAATGAATGGATTTAAAATAGTCCCTAGACCAAATGTCGTACAAGGAACTACATCTAATTATGACTAAAATGAAAGTAATTTGATTTTTGGTCGATTTAGAACCTAAGACCGAAAAAATTGGAAAAAAGGTTCTTTATCAAATTTTGCGAAATTTTTGACACACAAATCAAATTGACACTAAAAGAAGTATTTTTAGGAATTATTTATTTTTCTACTATTTGGTCAAAGGTTTGACCAAAAGTCAACCCACTAATTGACTTTTCCTAAAAGATTGATTTCTTGTCAAATTTTTTAATTTTGGATTTGATGAAAGTAAAATAAAGCCAAATGACATTTTTTTGGATAAAAAGTCAATTTTGACTTGGGATTAAATTTTGGTGAAAGGATCGACCAAAAAGTCAACCCAAAAGTTAGCTATTTGATTTTTTAGATTTTTCTCAAAACTGATGTGGAAATTGTTTAAAAACAACAATGTAAAAGAAAGAAATGAAGAATAACACTTTTTGGCCGAGAAATAGGCTCTATCGCTATCAAAATCCCAAATCTCGATTTTTACCTTTTAGACATGTCGACTAAAAATCAAGTGTCAACAATATATAATTTTGTCTAGATTAAGTTTAACCTTTAGTTTCTCTTACACTCATAGATTTGACAATTTTTCTTCTTGTTATCTCAAATAGTACTCTTGATCCTCACCCCTTTATGGCATCAGAGCCAATGGGAAGGTATAGATAGTCTGCTTAAGTCTTCATATTCTTAGATCGAGAGCTCTTAATTGGCACATTTCTTGTTTCTACAAACCACAGTCCCAAGGAGGTAGTGAGACCGTTAGTTTAGCTCTGTAACGGTTCTGAAGAAGGAATAATTTTGATCTACAAGTATGAGCTTACTTAGAAAGATCACTATCTTCCTCTAGTTCTCTATCACACATGGACTCAGATCTAAGTCCTGTACATAGAGAAGAAGTAAGAATAGAAGATTTCAACAAATCTATAGAAAACAAGGAAATTCCTAAGGTTCGGCTTAAGGAAATATACAAACAATCAAAATTGATTTTTTTCCAAAAATCAAATTACGTTATAACTACTAAAGAAAGACCTATTCCCCTTTCAAACTCTTATGAAAAACTACATCTTTTAAACCGGGAGTCTATCAAAAAACATAAACAAAAATATAATTACATCCATATAGGTCTACTCCATTTAGGAATTAAATCTCTTTAAAAACGAGGCCTTAATACCTCAATTCTCTTAGTTCAATGAGACTCACGTCTCTTAAACTATCATGAATCCACACTTGGAACCGTAGAGACAAGTCTCTACAAAGGTCCAATACATTTTGATTGCTATCACAATTTCTTTGTATCTCTTAAAGATAAGGATATTCTTAAAGCACTCACACTTCAAATAAAAACACATAATTACAAGGTAACCGATGGATCTATCCCCTTAGCTCTCGTCTATAGGATCCACTACAAGGCAATGGCATCTACCTTTGGCGAAAATGCTCTCAAACACAGTCCACGAGGTGAGACACTTCTCCTCCAAACTAACATTTCTAGGGCAAATACAACAATCCCTAAATCTATTAGTTGGAATTAGGTAAGTTTACTAGAACAATGGGAATTAGAAAATCAAGTTCCTCAACAAGTTATTCAAAATTCAAATCCAACCAATGTTCTACAACATCTAGATGGTAGGGTAACTATTTGGTTCCCCAGAAGATCTTTTAACCTAGGATCTAAACCCTCATTTCATTCATCTTCATCAAAAAGGTCAGTGGATCTTCATCCAAATCTTCCACCTATAATCACCATTTCACCTAGTACTCATAGGAATACTTCTATTCCAAACACAACACCTATCCAACCTAATACATATAACAATCCTCCTAGCATTCCTCTTACACCAACGGCACCTCCAAACCCAACCAATAGCATTAGTGGCTTAGATAATAGATTAAGAATCTCCAAGCCAATCTATCAACAAAACCAGCTTGAACCAATTATAGAAAATGGTGATTCTCCTCACCATTCTCCCACTTATTCACAAATTATTGATGCTAAACTTAATATTTTAGAAAAACAAATTGAACCAAATAGAGCATTCCTTAATAAAGAATTTAATTAAGAAAATAACAAGGAAATTAGAGATTGGTTCTTCGAAACCTTTGTTAATAAAGCAAAAAACATCAAACAAAAATATTATGACTACATGTACAAGTATGGAGTCCATATATATATATATATTCTTTATTGGTTAGAAGAACAATTCCTTGAGCCAAAAGAAATAGTAGTCTTAGATCATCATTGCAAGTGGAAACTTGATAATGGAGAAACCATAAAATCTAATTATACCCCACTTATGAGAATAAAAATACAACATGAAGAAAGTGAAGTCACAATGAGCCCTTTTAGGATACCTGTTGAAACCAATTCACTTTATACCATTAAGGTAATTGAACAAAATAACTATACAAATCTGCATCTAGCAACATTAGGAAAACAATTGAATATGATAGAATCAACAATTTATAATTATATATATATATATATATATATATATATATATATATTATATCTTCGTTAACATTTGACCCTCTTTGTCCAATAGTAACACAGAACCTAAGTCTCTTCTAATAAAACCAAAATATAATGCTTGGTGAAAGATATTTCGTTAGGGGATCCAAAACCGCTAAAAAAACAATTATATTACGTGTTTTGAATTTTTTATTGTTTATTTTTATTTTACATGTTTATCTTTGTGAATTGTTTATATTGACAAATGAGAAACTTTAATTTTTTTTTATTCACTTTCATTTTGGTTAATTATATATATATATATATATATATATATATATATATATATATGTATTTATATAAACTGTTAAAGATCGGAACCAACTTGGCAGGTTCTCAATTTCAGGTTCTAATGGGTAGATTTCAGATTCAAAATAATAAGGAACTTGTACTAACAGGTAGATTTCATGTTTCAGGAATTTATAAGGAATTTGGAGCTACTCACTCCTATCCAAAATCGAGTTAAACTTTGATGAATCACTTTAGAGATGAGTAATGGTGGCAGACTGCGTCTAGATGCATTGGAAAATCGAAGATCGAAGAAGAAGATAATTTCTTGGAGAGGATTTTTCTCCCCGTTCAGTGTGTCCAGAATCCGTCGTTCCTCCCCCCGTTCTACTCCCGAATGCATCAAAAACAAATTCTGTTGTCCCCCTCCAGCTCAGCATTCAGTTATCTGCTAAAAACTCTCTTGCGTGATGCCGCGTCCTTCGTTCCCTCACGTTCGTTATTGATCTACTTCTCGCTCATCTTTTGGGCGTCCACCAGCTCCTCTCCCGTGCGCGTGAAGTGAAGAAACAGCAGAAGGAAAAGGGAAGGGCTGGGCTGTCCACTGGGTTGTAGCTTTGCTCAATTTATGGGTTTTATGGGCCAAGTTGTGGGCCGCAATGAACAGATGGTTGATATGAGTGATGGGTTTTAGATGATGGGCTTCGACTGGGATTTATGGGCTAACGCAAAATGGTAGACAGACGAATTGGGACCATCCCAACCGGATCACTCCGGCTGAGAACGATCCTCTACAGCTCTAATGGATCCAGCAGGACCCAACAAAACCGTTAATCACGCTCTGGTCACACGGCCATGATTCATCCACCAGACTATGGTTTCTGTCTCCTTAGGTCTCAAGGACACAGAGGTACGAGCCTATAGAACAAATCTTGTTCAAGTAAGGTCATATATTTATTTATTATGGTATTTTGTAAAAAATGAAAACTTGAGTTAACCGGCTAAAATTCAAGGGTCACTGGTTAGTAGTCAAGGAACGAAACTTTGGACATATATTTGATTATTTATATCATCAAAGATTTGACAATATTAGAATTTTATACTACATAATTCATGAGGTTAGCCAGGCTATTTAATTAGGTTGTGATTGATAGTAATTTGATCTCAATTTTATCATCAGAAATTTAAACAATAATATCTATCCAAATAATTAAAAAACAAACATCGATTACATGAATTTTATTTTTGTGAGGGAACTTTTCCACTTTTGCTTCATTCATCTCACGGAAAATTAGTTTTAAGAAAACATTTTTCGAATTTTCTAATATTCGTTTTACGGAAAATGAATTAGTAAGAGAAGATATATTTTCATCAATGGAAAAAGGTCTTCCAAAGTAAGGAAAAATGTTTTCCACCTTCTAAGTAGGGGAAAATAACTATTGGGGTTTGTCCTAGTGACTACACTTCCCACATGGGAAAAGAGAGATGAGGTGTTGGGTTTATGAGGGTCGGGGTGGGGACAATATGTCTTTAGGTATGGATTTTGACTCCCACACCCTCTGTAAGAAGCTAATGTAAAAGTCTTGAAGTGAAAGTTAGAGTAAAAGTAGAATATGACCTACAAGAAAAAAGTAAGAGAAAATATTTTCTATATGTTTATTCACCTCATTTCTTTTCATAAAACACGTTTTCCTTTTATTTTAAATTTTATTTTTATATATTTTTTGAAAAATCTAGATTTATTATTTTCTCATTTCATTTCTTTTTATTTTTTTTTATTTTTTCCCTATTTCATCTTCTTCATTGGTCGGAGCCTTGCCATAGGCCCCAAGTGAGCTTTTCTTTTTTCTTTTTTTGTTTTTTGTTAGAGCCTCGAGTGAGCTTGGGTGTCAACTTATCCAGCAAGCTCGACTTTGCCAGATTAGGCGAGGCTCAAGCTCACCTATGGCTGATTGCCAATCGTCATCATGACTAGCGATCAACCAAGAAAAAAAGAAAAAATAATAATTAAAAAATTGATTTAAAAAATTATTAAAAAGGAGTGCATGCAAAAAAATATTTTCCTTATCCAATAATAGAAAATATTTTTATTTTATTTCTAAGTTTTACCCGACTATAAAAAAAAATATTGTGATTTTTCAAAATCACCGTACTTTCTACCAAACGAATGTAGGGGAAAATTTAAATTCTCTTTCTGTTCTCTTAACTTTTTTATGACGTGGATCACATTCTAGATCGAGTACAATTTTTTCCTATTCAATTATTTCTTTATTTGTTTAATTCTTTTGAGCCACACTCTTATTTTCTTCTTTTTATCCCTATCCCATTCGCATTGTGTCATTTTCTCTTCTTTATGGGAAAAGACCACAAAAAACCTCAAACTTTGCTTAAAATGACAAACTCATTCCAAACTTTTTTTTGTGACATGAAAAACCCTAAACTTTGCTAACCGTGACACATTTACCCTACCAAGGGTATTTTTGTCTTATTTTTCTATTTTTCCTTTTCTTTTTTTTTTCCTCATTTTTTCTTATTCTCTATTCCCTCCGTCAGCCATGATGGAGGGAAGCCAAACTCAAGCAAGGGCGGCCCTTGCCGGCGTTGGGTGAGGGTCGCCCTCGCTTGGGCTAGCTAAAGCCGCCAAGTGGCCCTTGGCTAGGTTGGGTGAGGGCTGCCCTCTCCGAATCCGGCGAGGGCAGCCCTCACCGAACACAGGCAAGGGGTGCCCTCGCCCGACATCGACAAGGGGTGCCCTTGCTAGATTTAGCGAGGATACAAATTTAAGGTTTTTTGTGTTACGAAAAAAAAGTTTGAGGTAAATATATATCCTCACCCGACACCAACAAGGGTGGCCCTTATCGCGCAAACAATGGGAGCAACGCACCCACTTGTTGATTGGGTCTAAGAAAAGTCCCATAGGAAGAGCCAAACCAACGCCTTTTTCAAAGTAGCGAGGGAACTTTTATTTCTCAACTTCATGATTTATTGGCGACACGAAGGAATTGGATTTAATTGATTAAAAAATCAATGCTTGAAAATTTCTACAAAATCATTGGGTTTTCACTTAATGTCCCCCGAAAGAATTCATTTAATCAATTAATTTAATTATTAAGACTTCATTTTTTTTTCTGAAAAATAAATGATTTAAAAATTACGAAAAAATGATCATTTTGGAATAATTGATTAATTAAAAATATTTTTTTATTAAATATCTTTATGCACAATGAAAATAATTTTTCTTTCGTTTATTTTGATAAAAAATACAAGTAATAAATTTAAATATATATTTTAATCATTTATTTTTTGTAGAATAAGTAGGGTCTAAATTTCGAATAAAAAAAGAGTCCAACTTGGGTCTCAACTAGCAAAAAAATTAATTTAATCCATGGCAACTAGACAAGATTAATGTCAAGTACTGTTTGTGAAATACATGATCGCCCGTTATTTTTATCCGTCAAATATGAGATTAATCTTCTAACATTTATTGTTTGTGAAATACAAGGTGATCATGAGATGTTATACCATATTACGTTTCACTACTTTGCTAAACTCTTTCAAAACTTTATCATAATCTTCAATAGAATCCATACGGTGATAAATAATTCTTTTAAACATTTTTTTCAATATATTCGGAATCATGACCCACTAAACATTGAAATTTGGCAAATAACCTCATTCTAATGGGTGTCCATACTATTTTTCAATCATGAGTCATGAAATATTATGTGTTTCCTTTTTTTGAAATACACACAATCATGCAATAGTTTCTATTGAATATGCATTTTTTTCCTTCTGCCCATAATGATGGGTAACTCTATTATCTTTATTTATTTGCAAAGCGTGTTATATAATTTTTTTTGTCTATAAGTAAAATATATCTTGGTGTACTTATTTTAAATATATACATAGTCATGCATCAAATTTCCCTAAACATATATTTGTTTTCCTTCTATTTGTAACAAGGGTTGGGTAACTTCATTACATTTAATAAAAATATGATTGGCGATAACCTAATTATCTGATATTTAAAAAATAGCATCTACCCAAATAATTTGAAAAAGTCATTGATCACATAAAAAAAATTTCGTGAGGGAACTTTCTACTTTTAGTGATAACTCTGCCCTTATTAGAAAGGCCAAGGATAAGCTAACGCTTTTTCCTACTCTCTTGTTTTTTTCCTTAGCCCTCTCCGACAATCATACGTACCTAAATAATTACAATAAAATATCAATCACGTAAACATTATAATAACGTGGACCACGTAACACGTTTCTCGAGAAAGTCATGAATGACCTAGGGCGTTTCGTGGACCATCTCTTTCGTTTTTCTTTACCTTTCTCCCTCTGTCCACAGTCAACTCGAAATGTGGAATTTAAGAAGACCGAATGTTCGCGAGCGTTCTTCTTTCTTCGGTGGGGCAGTACGAGCCGGCAAGCTTTGGTTTGCTTTTAATATTTAAATTGAAGATGCTTGTTTTATATTTTCTTCCTTTTTTTCTTGATAATCTTGCCGACATCAGAGTCGGGGCCAAACTTAAAGGTTGAAAGTGAGTTTGGTTTATTATAATTGTCGCCGTAGGAGGAAGGAACCAAAATTTTGTGGAAAACCCGAACGTAAAGATTACTTGAACCTTTGGTTACGATTGAAACTTTGCTAGTCGGTCTTCTCTTTCGATTGTTCTCAGTCAAATCAAAGGACCAGGAGCATTGCAGGCGAACAATGAACACGTGTCAAAGTATTACTCGTTAGGTTTCACGCGCCTTCCTGCGAAGGTCACGCCTGCATTAGTGGTTCTGCGCACCTTCGATCAATGTACATCAGATTGTTACTCCGTGTCATCGTCACGTTAAATGAAAAGGAAAAGGAAAAGATACGCAAGGTGCGCACTGCGCATCCCCCGCATCGAGCCGCACTCCAACTTTTAGACTTTTGGTGGTCGCTAAAGAAGAGAATAATATATCAAAAGTGGGACTGGGGATGTGTGATCAATGAAGGAAATAATCAGACATGAATAAATTATATAAACAATTATTTTTAAAAATAATTTCATTTTCCTGAGAAATAAAGAGAGCCTTAATTAGATTTTGAATTTGATATAGCATAGTTCATGAGATTAACTGGGCTATGTAACAAAAACGTTGTGGTTTACGAGAATTTGCTAGGATCCAATATTGAAACGATACTATCTCCCCAAATAGTTAAGAGTCATTGATTAAATTTTCAAATAATTAATGAAAAATATTTTTATTTCATTCATTTCTGTAAGTAATATAAAATGATTATTTTTTAGAATAACATAATATTTTTTAATTCATTCATTCTTCTACCAAAATAAACGAAATCTTAAGTGAATATTTGAATTTTCTTTATATTTTCCAATTTTATTAGAACGTGGATCACTGTTTCGATTTAATTATTTCTGTTTATTAAAAAGGTGGGCTCCACTATAAAAATCAAATATATTTTAATTTTAAAAATTCTGGTGGAGCCGCTCTTTTTCGGCCTTTTGTCTGTCGTCCTTATCCTCCTTTCTTGTTCACCACCCACTGCCACTTTCTTTACTTATCGTCATGACCTGACGTCTCTCTCTCTCCTCCCTCACTACACGCGCGCCACACACGCGCGCATGCGGAGCACACACCCACACGCGCGATTAACCCAAATATTTTGCTCGCTTGTAGATCGGGTCCGAGAAAAGCCGATGCGAAGGGTGGTCCCCGGCGAGAAGTTCACATGGACGTTCTCTTTTGTTTTACTTCGTCAAAATTTAAAAAATTCTTCACCTGACGCGTTTATAGAAAAACGTCACTGATTACCTACCTCGCTTTTAAGTACCGTCTCTTCTATATTTTTTTTTCGCTTAATTCTCTTTAAAATCATCAATTAGGTTCAACCTCAATTCTCTTCCAAATTTAAAAAATTTCACTTACATTCATTAATATATATTCACTAAAAGTCCTAAAACTTATCAATTTTAAAACTTTTTAAAATAGTACAATCGAGTAATTTCATTAACTATATCTAATATGACTAATGGAATATGCTGATAAGACATTTTTATTAATACTTTTCCTTTCTTATGTTGTAATAACGTGGCTAAAACATTAAACATAAGGCTAAATGATGTTATTTTAATCCAAATATGATTTTTCTACTAATTTTATAAAAAAATAAGCTAAAATTTAAAAAAAGGAAAATGGAGGTAGAAGAACAAGGTTGCGAGGGTTGAAGAAGAACCAGCCCTTGCCACCATCGCCCACCATTATCGACCCTTCTTGGCAATGGTGGTGCGGCAGCAATGGGGGCTGGCCTTGCCATGTTGCTTCTTCTTCTTCTTCTACTTATTTTTATTGAATTTAAATAAAAATGGTATAGATTTGGATTAAAACATTATTTTAACTACGTCATCACTACGTAAGAGAGAAAAAATATTTTAAAAAAATGTTAGTATTTTCCATTAATCAAGTTCAATGGAGGTAACAGAAGGATTCTAATAAATTTTAGAGCTTAATTGTACTTTTTATAAATTTTAAGACTTAATTACACTTTTATGACAAGTTTTAGTTATTTCACTACACATATCCCATCCCAAGTTTATCTCGCATCCAAAAATCACAACTAATATTTTCAAAATTATAAATATCAAGAGACTATCGTTACGTCATGATCTTTAATTGGCTTTAATGTTGATAATTTTAAAGATATAAGTAGCGACTTTTTTATGCTTGGGTAGATATGAGATTATAATGAAAGTTAAAAAAAAAATGAAACATAATTGGGAATAAAACTAAAGTTGAGGGTTCTTTTAGGATAAAGAGCCTTCGATTTTTTTTAACCTACTCCCTCCATCTACAAACACAAAGTGTGGTTTGGTGAAAAGAATTTTAAATAAAAAAAAAACTTAAACCTATTATAATTGTATCAATTCAATCATAAATCATTTTTGTATAAATTTAGTCTATCTGGCTAATTTAGGCCAATTGGCATTAAACATTGACAATTTTTAATAGTATTTTAATTTGTTCTTGTCTTTTTTTCTTCCTTCTTTTTCTTTTTTCTCACAGTGGCCAGTGAAAGGACTATTTCCAAATATGAGTTGAGTCTAGAAAATATCCCTCTAACCCTATTAAAAAATGATATATTCTGTCAAAACCCTGCCTTTGTAATAAATAAATGAGGTTGAGTATCCAAATATCACTTGGAGCGACGGCTTTGCCTAATCTATTTTCCACGTTGTTAGGTTTTCTCTTTCATGTCTTGTACACCCTCGCTCCTCGTGTGGTTTTTTGCTGCGGATGATGAAAAAAAAAATCTCCACAGACACATGTGCTAAATGGAAAATTAATATACGAATGGTTATTATTAACACTCCTTGCATACAGCCGTTTTTGCTATAAAAGCCGACGTAGCTGTAATTCCGCTAGGGATATTTTGATAAAAACAAAGATTCGTGCTATTTCCATTAGCTTTTTTGCTCCTAACACCCCATTTCACATATAATTGACTATATTATCCCTTGTAGATGTCACTCTTAACTTAAGGTTATTTCTTGCCTTTTTTTTTCTTCTTTTTCATTTACTTCAATTTTACTAAAAGACAAAATTACCCAAATCTCTTTCAAATAACTTTTTTTTAGCCCTACTCTCTTCTTCCACACCCATTACATTCAACATTTCCTTCATATTTATCTTCTTTTGAATTTATTCGCCATTGTTGTTATATGAGCAAGCACAAATCATATATCAAATTAAAGAAATGTTAGTTCCATCTGCAATTTGTTTACTTTATTTCCCTAGATTATCCTCACGAACATGAATTTTTCGACTTTGATATTATGGTTAATGCATGCATTATACACAATTTACTTATTTTTCATTATATTATTTTTTGTATCGTAGTCACTATGCAGAACAATATCATTTTTTGCTTAAATGTATTAGTTGATGATGAAACTATGAATGGCGAACAACAATTAATCATGTCAAAAAGTTCATTTGAAATTGGGTTAATATCTTAAAAAACCCCAAACTAGTACATTTGTGACAAATTTACCAAAAACTATTTTTTTGACCATAAAAACCCAAAACTAGTACACCTGTGATAAATTTACCCCGACTAACTATAAAAAAAACCCTAAACTGGTACATTTATGACAAATTTATCCCAAACTAATTTATTCAACCACAAAAAACCCCAAACTGGTAAATTTTTGACTAATATACGCTTCGAAATATTAGATTAATACCACAAAAAAATCACAAAAATTATAAACTGTGACAAATAGAGTGTAAAATCCCAAATTGATAAACCGGTCAATTGTTACGTGTTATTTAACTTTATAATTTAACAAGAAAATTTAACTAAAACTAACGGAGGATAAATTTATTACAAGTGTACCAGTTTAGGGTAAATTTATCAAAGGTATACAAATTTGGGATTTTTGGTGGTCAAAAAAATAGTTTGGGGTAAATTTGTCACAGGTGTACCAATTTGGGGTTTTTCAAGGTATTAACTCTTTGAAATTTTACTAGGTAAATTTTTAACACAAGAGGATCCTTTGTGTGACATCTTGAATTTCAAGTTCGGTTTTCGATTAAATGAGTTGGGTTTTTCATTGACGCGCCTATAGTTTTTTCTCTTAGTTGACCACTTACAAGATAACTAGCCTATTAGGTAAAGCCGTTAAGGGATTTTAACACAATAGACTTGAGAATTTGACCAGGGATCGACTGCTCGACCGTGCTAATTTGCAATGGTCACTATGGGACAGTTAAAAATCGATTGGAGACCGAAGATAGGTCGATTCGAAAGAGGTATGTGATTAGAGTATGGGTGATTTCACCTGATTGCAAAATTTCTATCGAACGGCACTAGACCGATTTTTCTATCGCTTTGGTATCCTATGCCAGTATTTGAAATCTCGAAATTTTCACAATAACTGAAAGTCACCGATATGTTGAAGATGTACAATGTGTTTCGAAAATAATTGACCACGGGTGGGTCGATTGCACTAAAAAACTCCAAAAAGCTATCAAGTAGGTTAAGTCACGCTAAAATCACGTCCAGTTGAAATTAACCACGAAATTGAACCCGATTTCAGAAATTGAAAGTTCAGTCATGTCACGATTTATTCTAGGAACGTTGACTCATCCTTCGAAGAATTTTTGGCGAGCTCGGGATTTTTACGGAAAATCAATTTGAACGATTTGGAAAAGAAAGGAAATTCTGAGGGGCCAATTGAGTGGATGTTTGGCCTCGTTAGTGAGCTATTTGGTGAAGGGAAATTGTGGAAATTGTGTGGTCTTCCTCCTCAACAAAATTGGTCATCAAATTGGAGAGATTGGTGAAGAAATTGAAATCCAATTAGGTGAAATTCGTATGCTTGAGTGGGGGCTGCAATATGTGGACATCAACCTAACTATATGTGGAGTTTTATGTTCATAAAGGCTTGGAGGACAAAAGGGATGAACATGTGAACTTTTGGGGCCAAGACATGATGAAATTGATATTTCTGTTTGACTTCCCCCCCCCCCCCTTCATCTGCAGCTTCTCGAGCATGCCTGCCAGCAGCTCCCTTTCTTCTTTGCGGGGACTTCTCCTTCACCGAAGGCAACTACTTCTATCTTCTTTTCATTTTTTTTCTTCGACATGCGGACCCCTCAAGTGCCATATCTTTGCACAAAGGGACACTTAAGTGCATAACTTATGAAAGGTACACTTAAGTGCCAAAAATCGGAGTAAAATGGATCACTTGAGTGCCAATCCGGCCAAAGTCCGGCCAAAATGCTAACATGGCATTTTTCCAGCGAACCGAGTCCAAACGACGTCGTTTTGCACTCTAACGTGGCCAAATAATGCAAAAATGGCGTCGTTTTGGGCTGATGTGATAAAAAAAATTTAAAAAAATTAAATTTAAAAATAAATTTAGTTAAAATATTAAAAAATAATAATTTAAAAATTTTAAAAATTAAAAAAAAAAAAAAAGGAAAGGAAAGGAGGAGAGGCGGCTGAGGGATCAACCCACAGCCGCCGCCGTCGCCGCCCCGCTGCTGCCGGGAAAGACCAATGATGGCGAGGGGAGGGTCGGCCAGGGTCATTGGGCCTTGGCCAGGGGCCGGCAACCCCGGCCAATCGGCGGCAAGGGTTGTAGTCCTCGCCCAGATCCGGCGAGGGTCGATGGGCCTCGCTCGGTCGGGCCAAGGGCTGTGAGCCCTCGCCCAGTCGGGCCAAGGGCCGTGAGCCCTTGCCACTGGCTATAGATCTGGCGAGGGTTGGCAGCCCTCGCTCGGCCGGGCCAAGGGCCGCTGTCCACTGGGGCGACCCCCGGTGGGCGGCATCCCTTGGCCCGGCGAGGCAACCCCGGTTGACCCTCCCCCTACTGTCGCCGGCCCTTCCCGGCGGTGGTGGGGCAGCAGTATTGAAGGTGGCTGAGGGCTAATCCCTCAGCCGACTCCCCCGCCTTTCCTTTTTTAAATTTTTTTTAAAATATTTTATTTTTAAAATTATTAATTTTTAATATTTTAACTAATTTTTAATTTTAAAATTATTAATTTTAAATATTTTAAATAAATTTATTTTAAATTAAATTAAATTATTTTTTTACCACGTCAGCTCAAAACGACGACGTTTTTGCATTATTTGGCCATGCCAATGTGCAAAACGGCGTCATTTTGGGCTCACTTAGCCAGAAAAATACCACGTCGGCGTTTTGGCCGGACTTTGGCTGGAGTGGCACTTAAGTGATCCCTTCTTCTTCGAATGTGACACTTAAGTTTACCTTTCGTAAATTATGGCACTTAAGTGTTTCTTTATACAATGTCATAACACTTGAAGCGTTCTTTTGCTTTTTTCTTTCTTTCACGCTCATTCTTCCCCCACCCCACCAGCAAATCGCTCCCCCTCACACCACGCAACAGTCCATTACTAGAATTTCCTCGCGTCTTCCCCTACAACACACCGAATCAACGCCGCTCGACCTCTGCCCATTTCCCCTCCTCATGTCTTCATTTGGCTCGGTCAATCCCCCAGCATCACTGCCCTTCGTCAACGCTGCAGCTCAACCATCGGTTGTCTCCCTCTGCCTGCACTGAAGCTAGCTCATTATCTTTCCTTTGGCTAGTTTGTTGACCGTAGCCTTCAACGCCAGAAGCGATGCCACCTGCCAGTGCCCCACTTCTCCGTGTCATCGTCTTCATCGTTTCAGCCCACTGTCCCTTGATTTCTTGCCTATTTCATTCACGGCCAGCCCATTTGAAGTCCACTAGCGGCCCATCTCCAGCTTTTGTCCAGTCTTCAGTAGCCGTCCCACGCTAACACCACGGCCAACAGCCCGCAAGTTAGCCTCTCGCAAAGCCAAGACAGCCTTAGCCATGGGTTGTAAGGCTTTTTCGGCCTAGTCCAAGCTTCCATTGGCGTTGCCATAAGCCCAAGTTTCGGTCGTTGTCATGTCGCCATCGCCTTGGACTCACTGGCCTGCAAAACCAGTGAGTTTACTCGCTAAACTTTGCTTAAGGAGTTAATGATGCTTAATGGGTGTTTAGATTAGGCTAATTAGGGATTAGGTGGTTAGTTAGAATGGATTAGTGATTTAATTGTTCGATTTTACATGTTAGGTGGTTAGAATGGCTTAATTAGAGACTAGATAAGTTGTGCTATATATCTAGATAGGTTCAAAAAATTTTCCGACCTATTTGGGCGGTTAATTAAGCATTTCTAGCCTAAGTTTCTATTTTTGGTAATTAATTGAATTTATTTAATTATTTTTGGTATTTATTTATTTATTTCTTATTTTCTGAAAATTAGACCGAGATAGCTCGTGACCAAATTTTCATGCTGATTGCAATGATGTGCTTAGTTTCTGTGGTTGATTGCTAAATTGTGCAAATTGAGTGGAAATTGTAATTTTGGATATTTATTCCAAACTTGGGAAATTTTGTTATTCAATTGGAAAAATCCCGGGCGTCGGGTTTTAACACCGAAAATGATTTTAAGGACTAGATCGAATTGTAGGATTTTAAAAGTGTGAATATCAAATTTTCTAGTTCACTTTGAACTATCAGCTTGTGAGAGCATTGAATTATCAGCTTGTGAGAGCATTGAGCTATTAGCTTGTGACAACATTGAATTGTCAGCTTGTGCGAGCATTAATATGTTAGCTTGTGAGAGCAATTTCGTTTATCATCTTGTGAGAGCAATTTCATTTATCAGCTTGTGAGAGCAACTATCTATATTTATCAACTTGCGCGAGCTACCATCTATATATCAGCTTGTGTGAGCTACCATCTATATATATTAGCTTGTGCGAGCTACCATTTCTATATCAGCTTGTGAGAACATATCATCAATTTTAGCTTGTGTGAGCAGTGGTAGTATCGATGGATTGATAGATGGTATAGTTTGATAGATGGTATCGATTGTGTGTAATCGATTGGATTGAATTGATTAGTTGAGATTATGAATTGTACTGACTTACAGGAAGGAACTGAGGTGAGGTAAGTCTTCTGCCTTGTGTGCATAGACTACCTCTAAGCATATTTCCTTCATAGTTAGAGTTTAGAGGGTGAACTTGCTAAGACATTGTCTCACCCTGTCGTGGGCTCAAACTTTTCAGGACCTTAGATGGAGGACCCGAAGCCCGGGAGCCTATTGAAGTAGGAGTCCGAAGGATCGGCGAGTGTGTCCGACAAGTAGGTCATAAGACAATTTCTTTTGGGACCGATCTTTTTGTACCTAAACCCAATTGTTCATGAAAGTGTGGCTTTAAGAATTGTTGCCCTGCTTTTCTATCCCAAGCTGGTTGTCGTTAGGGGTTTTTTTTCGCTTTTTCGTGTGCATAAAAAGGAATTGGTCGGCGACGCATCTTGGGGATGTCACAAATTTTATCGACTACTGAGGGATGGGCACGTGCTCGAGGATCAAGGCATGACATTCCCGCTAGAGTGGTATCAGAGCTGGTCAATAGTTGGAGTGATAAGGTGCGATGGGTTCTTAGGATAGTTAGTAGGGAATGCAATTTAATCATGCTGATGCATGTGATTGATAGTTTATTGATAGATTGTTTTGTGGTGATCACTCAGTTTCTAATTCCGTGGAATTGGAAAGCAGGTTCTATAAGAATTTTTCATAATGAGTGATCAGGAGTCGAGAACTCCTAAGAAGAGGGCACTAGCCTCTATGACTCGGGTAGAACGCCGACAAGGGTCAGTGCCCGAGGTGGTTGTGGTAGAGCGTCCACTCAGGCCAGCGTAAGCGTAAGAGTACCGCCGCAGGCCAGTACGGAGAGTGTAGTAGCACCAAGCGATCCTAGGCTTGACGAGATCGTACAGGCGCTAGTGACCCTTGGAAACTTGTTGGGTCAGCAAGCTCAAGATCAAGCCGGCGTAGTTGCCATTGTCACTGCTGCCGCCAATGCCGTAACCACTGTTGTTGCAGCACCTGCTAAGGCCCAACCTGGAATTGTGATCGGAGAGTGAGTCGTCACATCTAGGTCATGGTTCAGTTCAAGCAGAGATGGAAATCGGTTTGGGAAGAAACTGATGACCGAAGGAAAGCACTCCATTCGTCCTAACCGAAGGAGTAGAATCGGAAAGTCAGCGTTGAACCAGAATGTCACGTGTCGCTTCTGCAGAAGGGGACATGGATCGGCCTCGTGCCATTTCAGGACGGGTTCTTGCTATGAGTGTGGCCAATAAGGTCACCTAGCTAGAAACTGTTCCAGAAGGCCGATGGGACAGAACATAGAGAATGCACTGCAAGGCACACGGTGGGGTATTTGGAATAGGCCCCAGTGTAAGTGAGGGTGCATGCTGTCACCCAACAGGAGGTAAAGGACTCACCACATGTGTGCTGAGTTTGTAGAAGGAAGCATGGATCAATCTAGTGTCCAGGTATAACGGGAGCGTGCTGGATGTGGCTAGCACGACCATGAGGTGAGAAACTATCTGCGCAAGTTCAGGGGAGCATAAGCACCGCTACCGTAGGTAGGGCACCACTAGGATGGCAAAAGGGACAGGAAGGAACCGACCATGCTTCGATCAAAGAAAGAATGTGTTTTGGGGTGATTTTATCAAAGTAGGGCAGCGGAGTTTGGTTAGGTTGGTAGAATTTCAGTTTGTTGTAATAAAGCTGTAAAGTAAAGAATCACTGGATATAGTTGTACATGACTAGTTGTTTATGTATAACTTTGACGTCATATACGAAATGAGCTGGCTCAAGGAGAATCTTGTTGTAATGAATTGTTGTCATGAAGTAATTTAATCCATTAGTATGCAGAAGTTTCGAGTTTATTGAAAGTTGATGAGGACCCTCAATTACCTTAATCTCGTCGCTTGAGGCAATCCGTTTCTTAGACAGGGGTTACCAAGGTTACTTGGCAACTGTCATGAGTTGAGGACATGAAGATCGAGGACATCGCAATAGTACAAGAGTTTCCAAAGAAATTGCCAGGCCTACCACAAGAGAGGGAAATTGAGTTCGTGATTAAGTTAACTCTCAGAACAGAGCCAATTTCTAAGGTTCCTTATTGGATGGCATTGTCTGAGTTGAAAGAATTGAAGATACAGATGCAAGAATTATTGGATAGGGATTCATATGTCCCAATGCATCACCTTGGAGAGCACTAGTTCTATTCGTGAAGAAAAAAGATGGTTCGTTGCATCTGTGTATCAACTATCGTCAGCTTAATCATGTGACAATAAAAAACAAGTATCCACTCTCGAGCATCGACGACTTGTTCGATCAGCTACAAGGAGAGTCGATATTTTCAAAGATCGACTTGAGGACAGGATATCATTAGCTGAGGATTAGAAAGGAGGACATACCGAAGTCAACATTTCATACTCGATATGGCCATTATGAGTTTATTGTAATGCCATTTGGTTTAACAAACGCCCCAGCTGCTTTTATGGACCTAATGAACCGAGTGTTCAAGGAATATCTAGATCACTTTGTGAACGTGTTCATTGACGATATCCTGGTGTATTCGAGAAGTTAAGAGAAGCATGAGAGGCATTTGAGGATGATACTTCAGACCCTAGGAAATTATGAGCTGTATGCCAAGTTCAATAAGTGTGAATTTTGGTTGACTCGTGTGATGTTCCTAGGTCACGTGATTTCAGGCGAAGGAATCTTCATGGACTTGACTAAGATTGAAGCAGTTATTAATTGGCCAAGATCGACAATCGTGTCAAAGATTAGAAGCTTTTTGGGTTTAGTAGGGTACTACAGAAGGTTTGTGGAAGGGTTTTTAGCATTAGCGTCGCCGTTGACTCGACTACTAAAGAAGGAAGAAAAGTTTGTGTGGACAGACAAGTGCGAGTGTAGTTTCCAAGAGCTTAAGTAGAAGCTGACTACCGCACTTGTGCTGACCATTCCATTTAATCCTAGAGGATATGAGATATATAGTGATGCGTCGTTTAGAGGACTCGGTGCGTGTTGATGCAACATGATAGGGTTATTGCATACGCGTCCCATCAGTTGAGACCTCACAAGCTGAATTATTTGACGCATGACTTAGAACTCGCAGCAATTATTTTCGCTTTGAAGATTTGAAGACATTATTTGTGTGGAGAAAGATTTCAGATCTTCACAGACCATCAAAGTCTCAAGTATCTCTTCTCTCAGAAGGAGTTGAATATGAGATGGCATTGCTGGATGGAACTTCTGAAGGGCTATGATTGTGATATCTTGTATCACCTTGGGAAGGCGAATAAGGTTACAGATGTGCTGAGTCGGAAGTATTTAGTTGCGCACATGCTAGTTAAGGAATGGACTTTGCTTGAGAAAGCTCGAGATTCGGTTTTCAAGTTTGAGGTAGACCAGCTTTCAAGTCTTATGGCCACCCTCAGAATTGAATTGGAAGTGCACGTAAGAATCAAGATGCCTCAGTGGATAGACTCAGAGATTTAGAAGATCCTGCAAGAGAATACCGAAAAGAAGAAGACTGACTTTCAGATTTCTAAGGATGGAACACTAAGATTCCGAGGACAATTGTATGTACTTGACGATGCAGAGCTAACACTAAGATTCCGAGGACGATTGTATGTACCTAACGATGCAGAGCTTGAGGAGGAGATCTTGTTAGAAACTCATTGTAGCAGTTACGGCATTCATTCGGGTAATATGAAGATGTATCAGAATCTGCGTCAACACAATTGGTGGTCCGGTATGAAGGTGGACATCGCCAAGCATGTCACCAAGTGTTTGACGTGTCAACAAGTGAAGGCACAGCATTGTAAGCCAGGAGGACTTCTGCAACCTCTTGAGATTCTCGAGTGGAAATGAGAGCACATCGCTATGGATTTTGTGACAAGCTTACGAAGGAGTTAGATGGGTAATGATTCTATTTGGGTAGTGGTCGATAAACTGCTGAAGTCGGTTCACTTAATCGCGGTATGAAAGGACCTTGATTTGGATAGACATGCAGAATTGTACGTGTGTCGAATTGTTCGTCTGCATGGAGTGCCAGTGACAATTACATCATATTGACACCCGAGGTTCACAACTGCGTTTTGGAAGAGTTTACAAGCTGCCTTAAGAATGAAGCTGTAGTACAGTACGGCCTATCATCCTTAAACGGATGGCTAGTCTAAGAGGATGATTTAAACCCTCGAAGACATGCTGCGAGCTTGTGTGTTAGATTTCAAAGGAAGTTGGGAGGAACAGCTTCATCTTGTCGAGTTTGCCTACAACATTAGCTACCAGTAAAGCATTTAGATGGCTCCTTTCAAAGCGTTGTATAGTAGAGCGTGCAGAACGCCAGTGTGTTGGGATGAGGTTGGAGAACGAGAGATCATAGGCCTAGTGTTTGTCCAGCAGTTAATGGATGCAGTTGCCGTTATCAAGGACAAATTAGGGCTTGTTTGGCAACGTGCCAAACAGTGCCCATTTTTGATTTTTTGTTCCCAGAATCAGTTTTGGACGAGAATCGCGTTTGGTAAAATTTTTGTTCCTGGGAACAATTTTGGACAAGATTTGAGAATTAAAAAAAATTGATTCTTTGTCCAAGAATCAGAAAAAGAATCAAAATGGTGGAACCTTTGCTTTTCTCTTTTGTCATCTCGGTTGCCGTTTGCCACCGCCCGCCGCTGCCCGTCGCCGCCGGTCGCCAGGCCAGGGCGAGGTCCAGCGAGCTCGCTGGAGGTAAGCCCAGCCACCGGCAAGGCTCGGCCTCGCCAGATTTGGTGAGGCCGAGCCTCGTCGGTGGTTAGGCGGGCCTTGCCCAGCCTCCATGAGGTCGGCCTGGCCACCAGCGGGGTTGAGCGAGCCTCGCCCGCAGCTGGGCGAGGCTCGGCCTCGCCAGATTGGGCAAGGTCGAGCCTCGCCGGTGGTTGGGCGAGCCTCGCCCAACTGCCGTTGAGGCTCGCCTAGCCACCTGCGAGGCTCGGCCGACGAAGGCCGACCTCGCCGAGGGCTGGCAATGCTCCGGTTGTCGGTCCGGCTACGCTCTGGTCGTCAGTTCGGCGACCGGGCAGACGAAGAAGAAGAAGAAGAAGAAGAATAGGAAAAAAAGGGAAAAAAAAGAAAAAAAAAGGAAAAAAGAAAAGAAAAAAAGTAAAAAGTAAAAAAAAGTATTTAAAATTTATTT
This sequence comes from Eucalyptus melliodora, assembly GCA_004368105.4. Lineage (NCBI taxonomy): Eukaryota > Viridiplantae > Streptophyta > Magnoliopsida > Myrtales > Myrtaceae > Eucalyptus > Eucalyptus melliodora. Next base: position 44,538,753 of record CM023404.3, read on the forward strand.
AAAAATTAAAAGAAATTAATTTGGAACAGAATCAATTAACACGGTATCAAACGCAATTCTATTCCATAATAAAAAAATTTAGATAGTTACCAAACGCGCTTTTTTACTCAGAATCAGTTCCCGGGAACAAAATCAAAAATAATCATTTCTAGTCAAAATCAGCTTTGGGAAACAGAATCGTTACCAAACGTGCCATTAAAGACCACTTAGTGCCGCCAGAAAAGTTATACAAATAAGCTTCGGAGACCATTGGAATTCCAAGTTGGTGAGCATGTCTTTTTAAAGGTGTCACTGATGAGGGGTACTTCGCGTTTCGGCAAGAAAGGAAAGCTAAGGCCAATGTACATAGGTTCCTTTGAGAGTTTGGAAAAGATCGGGATCCTAGCATATCGTCTTGCATTGCCACCAAGATTGGTGCAAGTGCATGACGTCTTTCACGTGTCGATGTTGAGGACGTATGAGCTTGACACAACCCACGTGCTAAATTTTGAAGAATTAGACGTGGACGATAGAGTGTCATACATGGAAAATCCGGTTCAGATTGTGAATTGGAAAGAGCAGATTTTGCGCACCAAGGTGATCTCGTTGGTTAAAGTGGTCTGGCAACACCACGGTATAGAAGGAGCAACTTGGGAAAGTGAAGATTTGATGAGACGACTGCACCCCCACCTTTTTTGTTAGAATTTGTACATGGTTTAAATTTCGAGGACGAAATTTTTATAAGGGGGGAAGAGTTATGACATCCTGAATTTCAGGTTCTATTTTCGATTGAATAAGTTGGGCTTTTCATCGACGCGCCTATAGTTCTTTTCTCTGAGTTGGCCACTCACGAGATAACTAACTTATTAGGTGAAGCCATTAAGGGATTTTAACGCAATAGACTTGAGAATTCGACTAGAGATCGACTACTTGGCTGTGCTAATCTACAAAGATCACTACAGCACAGTTAAAAATTGATTAAAGACTAGAGATAGGTTGATTTGACAGAGGTATGTGATTAGAGTGTGGGTGATTACACCTAATTACAAAATTTCTGTTGAATGGTACAAGACCGATTTTTCTGTCATTTTGGTACCCTATGCCCGTATTTGAAATCTTGAGATTTTTACGATAACTGAGAGTCGCCAATGTGTCGAAGATGTACAATGTGGTTCGAAAATAATTGACTACGGTTCAATTACACTAAAAATTCATAAAAGCTACCTGGTAGGTTAGGTCACGCTAAAATCGCGTCCATTTGAAATTAACTATGAAATTGAACCCGATTTCAGAAATTGAAAGTTTGGTTATGTCACGATTTATTTTAGGAACGTCGACTCATCCTTCGAAGAAGTTTCAACGAGCTTGAGATTTTTACGGAAAATCAATTCGAACGATTCGGAGGGGCCAAATTGAGTGGATGTTTGGCCTCCTTAGTGAGCTATTTGGTGAAGGGAAATTGTGGAAATTGTGTGGGCTTCCTCCTTAGCAAAATTGGTCATCAAATTGGAGAGATCGGTGAAGAAATTGAAGTCCAATTGGGTGAAATTCGTATGCTTGAGTGGGGGCTGCAACATGTGGACATCAACCTAACTATATGTGTAGTTTTATGTGCATAAAGGCTTGGGGGACAAAAGGGATGAACATGTGGACTTTTGGGGCCAAGGAATGATGAAATTGATATTTATGTTTGACTTTCCTCCTCCCCATCCACAGCTTATTGAGCACGCCTACCAGCTGCTCGCTTTCTTTTTTGCGCGTACTTCTCCTTCATTGAAGGCAATTGCTTCGTCTTCTTTTCATTTTTTTTCCTTCTTTCACTCTCATTCTTCCCCCACCCACATGCCACGCAGTAGTCCATGACCAAGAATTTCCTCGTGTCTTCCCCTGCAACCCACCGAATCAACACCGCTCAACCTCTGCCCATTTCCCCTCCTCGTGTCTTCATTTGACTCGGTCAATCCCCCAGCATCATTGCCCTTTGTCAACACTAGAGCTCCACCATCGGTTGTCTCCCTCCACCTTTTGCATCAAAGCCAGCTCATCATCTTTCCTTCGGTTGGTTTGTTGACCGTAGCCTTCAACGCCAGCAGCTGTCACGTCCTGATCCTCCGAGCGCGTGCCCATCCCTCTGCAGTCGATTAAATAACGACGTACCAGGACACATCGCTGACACTTTCATTTTAAATGCACATGTGGAAGCAAATTATAAATTCTCCATACAACAACAAGATGGGATAGAAAAGCTGAACCACAATTTTCTTGAAAATCAAACCACACTTATATATACATATCACATCAAGTCATTTACAATACTAGTCGATATATATACAAGGTTTGCAAAAAGAGAGGGAAAGGCTACAGGTCCTCTAGTCATTCGAGTCCTCGATTAAATACTTCAGGGTTCCTAGATCAAAGAGATTCGGATCTACCACTGAACCCTCAGGAGGATCAGCCGTGCCGTTGCCAAAAGCAACCTCTAACATCGACCTAGGAATCTCAGACTTTGGAAGGGAGCCTTCTCTGGGTCCAATTGGCCTATGACAATACCACGATCAGTATCGATGAGGTACCTTATGGGGTAGACCCTCATTGACCCAAATAATGGATCGTATGAGTTTGTAGACCCAAGCTCCTTAGCTCCCAGGGAGGGGAATTTGAGAATGCTGCTCGGTAACCTTCTTTAGTTGGCCAAAATGTTCAAGTGGTGCGGCCATCTACGGACCTGTAAATGTTAGCCCACAACGGGGTGAGATGACGTCTCAACAAGTTCACCCCCTAAGACCTGACTAGGAAGAAAATATGCCCCAAGAGCTGACTAAGCACAAACATGAGTCAGAGGACTTACCTTTGCTTCAATTTCTTCCTACAAGTAAGTATAATTCATATAATTTCAATGAATCACTTAGCACATCAAAACATCAAAACAGATCGAGTCATAGATCAATCGACTTAGTCAATTCCATATCATCAAGACCATTACTCGATCAATCCATTCAATACTATCTATAAAGTTCGATCACATCAAGGACTGCTCGCCCTAAGCTGAATATAGATAGAAATGCTTGCCAAAAGTTGACAACCATGTTTACTGCTCACTCTAAGCTGATATATCAAGTCTTTAGGCTAATGTAGTATACGGCTAATCCTCACCAAAGCTGTGCGGTACTTAATTGCTCATCGAAGCTATGCGATGCTTAATTGCTCACCGAAGCTGTGTGATGCTTAATTGCTCACTGAAGCTGTGCGATACTTAATTGCTCACCAAAGCTGTGCGATACTTAATTGCTCACCAAAGTTGTGCAATACTTAAGGTATACTGATCATTCCAAGCTGATATATCAAGCCCTCTAGCTAATATAGTATACCAATCTATCCAACTTATTATTTCACCATTTTTATCCTACCTGATAAAAATAATTATGTGTGGGCACACGGTTGGCCTTTGCCAAAAATATAATATCTTTACTTTATAAACTCCCACTAATTATATAATTGATAAAAACATTTTTGACGCTGTAAACCGACGCCCTGATGATTTTCTAATTAAATACTGAAATTAATAATTTTTTGGATAAATACCTCAAAATTACAAGTCACACTCAATCTATTAAACAAATCACACCATTGCGATCAACACAAAATTCTGGTCATTGGTTATCTTGGTCTAATTTTTGGAAAATAATAATTAATTAAATAATTATGAAAATTAATTATTAAATACTAATAAATACTAAAATTGCACATTTAGGCCAAAAAAGCCTAATTAAATATTGAGGTAGGTTTGGAAAATTTCCGAACCTATATAATTAAATACTATGGCTTATCTAATTGCTAATTGCACTAATCTAACCACCTAACATGCAATTACAATTAATTAAATTGCTAATTTATTCTAACTAACCACCTAATCCATACTTAACTTAAAATAATCAACTCTTAAGCAATATTAACTGACTAATCATGGATTAGTGAGTTAAACTCACTTGATTTGCAATCCGATTGCACCACAACGACGGCGAGGCGAAGAATATTGATAAACTCCAAAGCGAGTGCGCCTTTCGAGGTTCGGAAGGGCACTAAAGTAGGCCAAACAGTGCTAAGGAGACCCACTCTATTTGATTCTATCCTTGAACCGAAGGACTGCTTGGCTTGGCTGTCTCGGGCTGAAATGGCGAGGGAGGGACAATGGTTGCAACGGCGGAGCATAGCAGGGTTTTAGAGGCTTCAACAGTGGCTCACGGTGGTTGGCGACACTGGACAAGACTTTGAGATGCACGAACAGGGTAGAGATGATGGCCACAGATGAGCAAGTAAGTAGCAGACGTGGCTGCCGTGCAAGTGGCGTGACGGTGGCACTAGGCTCTGGCGAACTACTCGAACAGCCAAGGGGGGAGGGATGGTGGTTTCTCTTGTTTTGTTGAGCTTTAGGGGTGCTCGAATGGAGGGTGTTCGATGGGCAGGGAAGGAGGAGAAGGGGGAGGGGACAGCTTTGGCTCTTGAGGGGGCCACTTTGGTCTTCAACTCCATCTTCTTCTCCCTTTAGTGTGGTCCACCAAGCCAGTAGGTTTCCTCAGCCAAAATCCAGCTCCAAAACTTCCTCTAGAAGCAAATGAGAGGGTCCAAAGGTGGTGTCCAAGGGGGGCTACGAATTTTGGAGGTTTTCCCCTCAAATTGAATTCAATTCCTTCTTGAATTGGTGCAGTTCAGTCTCTAAAAATTCAACCAACGAGTCCTCGATCAAACTGGCATTTTTCCTCGCCAATAGATCCTACTTGCATCCCAATTTCGTGATAAAAAATGGTTCTCTGAATTTTCTTGTCAAAAACGGCCCTATCTCGACTTTTCGCCAAAAATCTCGGTTTGTAGAAAAATCTTCGGAAGATGAATCGACATTCCTAAAATGATTTGTGATATAACAGAACTTTCAATTTCTAAAATCAGATTTAAATTCACGGTTCATTTTACTCTAGCGCGATTTTAGTGTGACCTAGGCTACCGGGTAGCTTACAGAAATTTTTATTGCAAATGACCCGTGGTCAATTTTCTTTGAGCCACAATAAACCTCTTCGACATATTGGTGACTATCGGTAGTCGTGAAAATCTCAAGATTTCAAATATGGACATAGGGTACCAAAACGACTAGAAAAATCAATCTAGTATCGATCGATGAGAATTTTGCAATTTGGTGAAATCACCCATGTTTAGCCACACATCTCTATCGAACCGACTTATATCTGATCCCTAATCGATTTTTAACTGTGCCATAATGATCTTTACAGATGAGCACGGTCGAATAATCGATTTCTAGTCGAATTCTCTAGTCTATTGCATTAAAATCCCTTAGTGACTTCCCCAGATAGTCTAGTTATCTCACGAGTGATCAGCTCTGAAAATAGCACTATAGGCGCGTCGATGAAATACCCGATTTATTAAATTGAAAATAGGGCTAAAATTCTAGGATGTCACAGCAGCGACACCACCTGCCAGCGCCCCACTTCTCCATGTCATTGTCTTCATCGTTTCAGCCCACCATCCCTTGATTTCTCGCCCATTTCCTTCACGGCCAGCCCATTCGAAGTGCACCAGCGGTCCATCTCCAGCTTTTGTCTAGTCTTTAGTAGCCGTCCCACACTAGCGCCACTGCCAGCAGCCCACAAGTCAGCCTCTCGCAAAGCTAAGATAGCCTTGGCTGTGGGTTGTAAGGGCTTTTCGGCCCCGTCCAAGCTTTCCGTTGGCGTCGCCGTAAGCCCAAGTTTCGGCCGCTGTCGTGCCGTCATCCCTGTGGACTCATCAGCCCACAAAACCGGCGAGTTTACTCGCTAAACTCTGCTTAGGGAGTTAATGATGCTTAAGGGGTGTTTAGATTAGGCTAATTAGGGATTAGGTGGTTAGTTAGAATGGATTAGTGATTTAATTGTTCGATTGTGCATGTTAGGTGGTTAGAATGGCTTAATTAGAGACCATATAAGTTGTACTATTTATTTAGATAGGTTCGGAAATTTTCTCGGCCCGTTTGGGTGGTTTATTAAGCATTTCCGGCCTAAGTTTCTATTTTTGGTAATTAATTGCATTTATTTAATTATTTTTTATATTTATTTAATTATTTATTATTTTTCGAAAATTAGATCGCCTATGATCGGAATTTTGTACTGATTGCAATGGTGTACTTAGTTTCCGTGATTGATTACTAAATTGTGCGAATTGAGTGAAAATTGTAATTTTTGGTATTTATTCCAAAATTAGAAAATTTTGTTATTCTATTGGAAAAATCCTAGGTGTTGAGTTTTGACACCGAAAATGATTTTAAGAACTAGATTGAATCGTGGGATTTTAAAAGTGTGAATATCAATTTTTCTAGTTCGCTTTGAACTATCAACTTATGAGAGCATTGAATTGTTAGCTTGTGCGAGCATTAATATGTCAGCTTGTGAGAGCAATGATTGTTTATCAGCTTGTGAGAGCAACGATCTATATTTATCAGCTTGCGTGAGCTACCATCTATATCACCTTGTGAGAGCATATAATCCATTTTAGCTTCTATGAGCAGTAATCGTATCGATGGATTGATAGATGGTATCAATTGTATCGCATCAATTGGATTGAATTGATTGGTTGAGATTATGAACTATACTGACTTGCAGGAAGGAACTGAGGCGAGGTAAGTCTTCTAACTTGTGTGCATAGACTGCCTCTAGGCATATTTCCTTCCTAGTCGGATTTTAAAGGGTGAATTTGCTAAGACATTGTCTCACCCCGTCGTGGGCTCAAACTTTTTAGGTCCTTAGATGGAGGACTTGAAGCCCCGAAGCCTATTGAAGTAGGAGTCCAAAGGATCGGCGAGTGTGTCCGACGAGTAGGTCGTAGAATAGTTTCTTTTGAGACCAATCTTTTTGTACCTAAACCCAATTGTTTATGAAAGTGTGGCTTTGTGAATTGTTGCCTTGCTTTTTCTATCTCAAGTTGGTTGCTATTAGGGGTTTTGTTTCGCTTCCGCATGTGCATTAAAAGGAATGGGTTGGCGATGCGTTCTGGGATATGGCAAATTTTATCGACCACCGAGGGATGGGCATATGCTCGAGGATCGGGGCTGTGACACTTTGAGTAGTGTGTAGACACATCTTTTTGCTCAAGATTATGTTGTCTCTATAAAAAGTTCAAAGAGAGACAAATATGTTTTTCTTGGTTGCGACATGGGAGGTAATTATTGTGATCAACATAATATTTCAATTGAATGTTAGAAAAAAAAAAAAAAAAGAGAGCAGATTTTGCTTGATTGACATGTTGCTATAAACAAAAGAATGGATTAGGGTCGCTTAAAATATTTAATGCATCACACAATAAATAATAAAAAATTTGAATATTAGCTTCACTAAGTAAAATGAAAATAAAGTTGTTAAAATACACAGATTACAACATAATGACACATACTAAAGTTATAATTGAATGAAATGTGTACAAAATCCTAACAAAAAAAGAAATATACAACTCATTAACACAATAATTAGCTTTTTGGTCAAATAATTAGTTAGCCATCTACCAAATAATTATTATTTTTAAAAACAAAGGTACACAAAATCTGTTTCAAATGGAGAAAGAAAAGGCACAAGCAAAAGAAGAAGAAAAGAAGGAAAGTAATAATTTAAGATCAAGAGTAGGCTGCATATTTAACCTTAATAAATATTGTTTGAGAGGAGTATGCGTACTTTTGTTTCTAGTAGAATTGAAACAAAAGAAAAGGAAGGAAAGAAAATGGTGGCGCTATTTTCACCCTCATTTTAGCTAAGACACTCCTTTGTTGGGTTAATTGACTGAAATATCCTCCAATTTGTTGTTGTTGTTTTTTTTTTCTTTTTATCAAGCTAAGGGAAATAAATTGCATGTAGTTCTATCACCACTTTACGCTTGATAAGATATCTTGTATCATGTTATCACTTTGCTTAAAGAAAGTTACTAATTTTAATTTAATGTATCATTATTTTAATCACAAAAGCTACATAAAATAATATATCTCACACTACCTATTTTTATCTAATAGTTCGAGCAAAACTATATATCTAATTATCTAGCAGATCTTGATAAAAAAATAAAAAGAAAATTTATCAATATATGAAAAGTTAATTTGTTAAAAACATGATCAAATGTTAAATGTATTTATATTTAGACAAAAGACAAGCACAAAAAGAAAAAAAGTTACTTCTTGCTATTTTATTCCTACCATAAAGAAAGTAATTAATATCAGTTGTAAATTAAATCTCGCGGCAAGTGGATTAAGACTTTAAAATATGCTTAAAAATTTCCTCTAAAATAATTCAATGTGATTTTGAAAGTGAAGAATGTGTAGCTAGATTTTCAACTCCCATTTTGCCATATAGATTAAAGTGTGAAAAGCTCAAAACAAAGTTGTTAAAATTAATCCATCTTGCAATTCAACTTTAAATTAGAGTTTTGTTCAAACAATTTGATAAAAAAAAAAGGTAATTAATTGTCTGTTCATAAGCTATTATAATGATTGTCATAATCTAACACTGAAATAGAGTTTTGCAAACAATTTGATTAAAAAAAAGGTTTGTCCATTATTATAATGATTGTCTAATGGACTACTAAGTCTAAGTCTAAACTTAGCTCGGGCTCTCCCAAATCCATACCAATTTACGACTTAGGTTCAAGTTTTTAGCATGCAAAAGATTATTAGTTAAGAGTTATCACTAATCAGTTTATGGTAGATCGATTAGATACCTAAGTAAAATAACGAGAGATTTACTTTACTCATGCGAACCAGAGATTGTGTGTTTGGGGACTTGATTACGCTAGATTTCTCTAACGCCCTATCGGTACATTTTCTCTTTTATTCCAAAAAAGTATTTTGTAGGTAGCTTGAATTGATTTTAATTTGCCTTCCTAATATGTGAGGTGACTATGCGGATGCACAAACCACCAATTTAACAATCAAGAAAATGATAAATGAATTACGGGACTTACTTTGTATGAAAGCATCTGCAATGTTGAATTAGAATTCACATCAACAACTTTACATATGATTTCTAATTAACACACGGTCACTCAATTTTTTTAGGATTTTATCTTGTTTAATGAAATCTAAGCTATATGTCATGCAATTTAACTAAATGGCCTAATTCTAATGACAGGCAATTTCTAATTAAATGGATCTAGCAATATGCATTTCGTGAACCTAATTTTATATGACATGCACATGACATTTTTGTCTTTTTTATAAAAATTCGTAATTAAGAATTACTAACAATGAAAATCTAATTAAAGTGAGATATTATCTATTTTAATTTAGGAAATAGACTAATCTGAATCCTATCTTAACTTAGAAATTTATTTTATCATGCAATTTTATCTAGGAAATCAATTCTAATCTACATGACATGCAAATGCAGTCTTTTTTTTGTTTGTTTGTATTTTTAGGATAAATAAAGCAATTAAAGCAAGATAAGCACTAAATCACTCAAGATTATATATCATTCAATCGATGCGAATAAGGAAATAATATCTAGCTAACTTGAAATTTCGCGAATAAGATCAATGAGTTGATCTTAAGCCTTAAAGATCAAAACATCAATTTTAAAGATTTCCGTGGAATCAATAATTCCATCTAAAGCCTTATAGATGGAATCAAATATTATATGTGGTTGCGAATTAGGAAATAAATCCTACTTTAGAGATATGTCTATAATTCATGGATATGAACACTAGATATTAATAGACATATATTAGGCAATAAAATATCCAAATCAAATTTGGATAAAATAATTACCTAATTTTGGAAGTATTGTTGCCAAATTTGAGCTCGACGGAATCGGCTTGATAGATGACAGGGAATAGCTCGTGGGTGAGGCTCGGCATAGCATATGGCTCTCGAGTTGGCACACGACGAGAGACTCGTGTGGTGATGGCCTCAAGGATGAGCCGAGGAAGTGTCCACAACCACGACGAAGCAATTGGCAGTAAGAACAAAGTCGCACTATGAGCATTCTCAAACACCAAGGAATTTGCACACGGAGAAATTTCTGCACTAGACAGGTGTAAAAAGGACAATTGAAAGAGTTATATGTGTATTGCTTGAGGTGGCATCATTATCAATGAGAAACTGCAAGACGTCCGGATGTGCAAGAGACACCAAGGACAACACCAGGGACATAGCATGCCAAGAGGAACGAAGGGGTTGAACTAGGAATCGACGTCGTTGGTGTGAGGCTCGGGAAGAAGAAACGGATCGCCGTTAGCGCAGAGATTCGGAGAACATCGTCGTTCGAGGGACTTGAAAGGAAACGGCAACTGCATCTTCCTTGTGCGTGATTGGTTGAGTTGAAGCGACAAACCCCAGAACGAGGAGGTCTGATCTCAGCTGCAGGAACTTGCTGCAGCCGGCGAGAATGATGGAATCTTTACGTCGCTCATTCGCTGGACATTCACGGCCCTCTCCCTCTTTCTCATGTATCTTTATGATGTAACCGTGTATTCTCAATTGTGTGGCCCCGTGGATGATGAATATCGCAGAGAGAGAGAGAGAGAGAGAGAGAGATACCCTCTCTCAATCGTGGCCGTGTATGGAATTGTGCGGCCCCTTTTTTTCCTTGAACATCATGCCCTTATACTGGCCGAATCTAAACTTCAAAAGAGGAAATTTGAATATAGGGAAGAAGTCCACGTATTGACTTCCCTTTTTTGTGAGGGTTTATATTTCCTTTGTATGCATTGCGGATCCATATATCTTCATTGAATACATATTTTTTAACATTCCTTCCTATCCATGAATAATGCTAATCCTTCTTGCCCTTTTTGATGTCTTTGTCCACACATTTACTTTCACAAGATCAACACAAATTTCTTTTTTTTTTTTCCAAATACCAACTCACGATTGATCGAACATTGCCAAAAGTTCGAGATCATAATAAAATTTTCCCGAACTCTGAATATTTTAAAGATGAGCTGGCAATATCTCCTCCACATGCTTGCCTTTATTGAGGATAACGAAAAATATCCACCGTTATATCACCGAAAATATCAAATCTCCATTTCTCCCAAAATAACGGGCTCGGGCTAATTTGTTCTCTTCGTGGGCTTAATCCAACTCGTCAAATTAAAGCTTAGAGCTATCAATTCGAACCCATCGTCACTAGTCCGATACAAATGCAATAATAAAAAATGCTCTTAAAACTATATGCTACGCAATTTAATTCTAATATTTTTGTTTAGGGGTTAAAAATTAATCCCTAATTTTGTATGAAATAAATGAATGACCAGGTCGTCAAAATTTAGGTGTCAACAACGATCATAAATAGATATATTTAATGTTCTATGTTGCTTTTGTGATTAAATCTATGAGACCATAAATTCAAATTAACAAACTCTTTTAGGCAAAGTGATAAAAGGATGTAGGATAAGATGATATTTTGTTAGGTGTAATTAGGCATTATATGATGAGAGAAATGATAGAAATATAGTTAGACTTGTTGGTTAGCATGTTAAAAAAACAATAAATTGAAGAGAGAGAGAGAGAGAGAGAGAGAGAGAGAGAGAGAGAGAGGGTGGAATGGGATTTCGGTCAATTAGTCAAAAAAGGAGTGGCTATGTTTGATTGTTTATACTCCTAATCAAGATAAGACTGGATAAAATAGGATATGAAATTTAAGAATTTTGCTATATCCTATCAATTGTTTGGTGATTGCAATAATAAAGTCGGATATATTAATATCCTATTGAACCAAAACTTTTACAAATGGAGATGATAAAAATTTCTTGTGACACTCTTGTTTACTTTATTTTTTTCCTTTTTATTATATTTTCCTATCTTTTTAAATTAATTTCTTCCCCTTCCATCATTCCCTAATAAAATTTTATCAAATAGTAAACTATACTAAATACTTAAAATACTAAAACACCTAAAATATGTAACAAATATAAATATATATGTATATTACGAGCCGAATTATCTGTCATATTTATTCTTTCAACTCTTTTACTGACCCCTTATAAGAATCGATTTTACTGAGAAATAAGCAACACTTGGAGAAGCTCAAGACAAGGTGGGATGACTTCGTAAGACCCAGAAACACGAATGGATGTGTAGGAAACCGAAGAAATAGGTTGTCATTTGTGGTCGATTATCGTTCCTAGATTCACCGCCTTAGCTCTGATTATTATCGTTATTCGTTACTTTTATAATTTTCTTTGCAAATACACTGCTGAGAAAACAATTATCAAGCTTAAAGATTTGTAAGGCCTTGCTAGAGATTCGTCGAGACAAAATATTAGATACATTATACTAGAGTAAATAGAAATGGTGACCTTTGGTCATCTCCAAAATAAGTTTTTGAGAAATTATTGGAATGGTCGGTACTTTGAAACAATCAAATAACCATTGGTAAGTGGACTCAAGTAAGAGTTACTAATTTTCTAGTAACTTTAACATGCAGAAATATCCACAAATAAATGTCAATAAATTATCAAAATAAGTGGTGATTTCGAAACAATTGAATAAATGTTGATAGCTCAATCAAATATTGATAAAACTAAAACTAGACAATAACCTAATATGTGAAAAGTTGGTAAATCACTTAAGTTAATATTTGTAATTTTGCTATAAGAGTTGATAACTTTAATATGATTGTCGTTGTATCAAATAAATATTTGTAAGCCTTAGAACGATTGCTAATTTTGAAAATCAAATAAAAGTTGGTAAACGATACAAAAAGTGGTGACCTCAATATGCAGCAAAGTTACATGAGTGAATATTGATAACACATAATACGTTGAAACAGACAAATAACTAACGACGCTTTCACAAAAATGTCGGTATTTTCTTGAAATATTACATGTTAAATAACAGGTGATGCTATTATATAAACTTGTTGTAATATGGTGCAATTATGCCAAACAGATTTTGAAATTACCAACCATTTAAAGATTTACTATCATGGAACTATATTCCATCCTAGCGATTATTAGCATGTGCCTCTCTAGAGGATCACGTTCAGTTCTTGCATTTGATGCTTTTTCCTAGCCATTGAAATTGACAATATTATCGGCACAGGCCTTATTGCCAGAGACACAGATCTCAATGAATTGATTAATCGCCTTCCAAAATATACGTGTTAGTCAAACAACAATCCCGGCTGTCATAAACTACATATTCCAGAAGTATCTCTTTATTAGATGTTTATAATTGCATTTATGAATTGTAAAACCAACGAATCCTTTGTTTTTTTTTTTTAACAAAAAAAATGAATTATTTGAAAAATATATTTTAAAAATAATTATTTATATTACTTAAAATAATTAGTCAATAATAAATATTTTCATTATTGATAACAATTTATATTTAGGAATTTTGCGAATATGAAAATGTTTTTCGTGCATTCACTTTCTGTAAGTGAATTAATTTTTTTTTAAATTATTTATTTTTTACAAAACAAACACACCCAAAATTATGTCGGAAATTTCATTATTGATAACAATTTTTTAAAATTATTTATTTTCATTTACTTGAATTAACGAGCTAGGGCTCGAGCTTTACATTGAATTTAGTTTTTAAGTTCCACGTAAAATCAAATCTCATACTGTTTCACCAGTTTTAGTTCCCATGAAAAATCTTTCACAAAACGCTATGTTTTGATTTTATTATAGGAGACTCATATTCTGTGTTGAGTTTGGACAGAGAATGTCAAATATAAAGGGAAATTTTATGTTCAACTTGTATATACAACCTTGACAATTTATACTTGGATGACTCAAAGACTAACTGCTTCAGAGCACAAATTACACCAGAATCTAATCAATGATGTAATATGGATGCTAGTAGCTAGATAGCCTATGCTTTAGACTCAAAATTATGTCGGAATTTAATCTATGATATAGCTTATTTTAGGTGCAGAGGTGGAATCTAATTAACAGCAATACTCATAGATAGGAAACACAACATCCGAATTTAATCAATGACGTTGGGTTTGTGGAACAACATCGAAATTTAATCAATGATGGAAATCTTGAAAAACTGTAGCTAAAATACGATAAAATAAAGATAAAATAAAGATAGTTGTTGTGTTATATCAGGAGGGGCTCCTCATTGTGTGGTATTTATATTGTGAATTGGTAATCATTAGTCTGTTATTCTTGGACGTTATCTCCACATTTTTTTTTCTCTTCTTGGCAACCTCATCCATAAGGAACTGATTCCTGATTCATCGACGATGCTCGTGCGACTTACCCATTAAGCAAATAATGGCTCCTTATCTTTATGCGCATTTCGTGCAATAGTTATTCTCGCTTGTGCTCCAATGCTAATTTCACTTAAACTTCAGATCTGATGCATTATTCTCATTGCTTGACACGTGGCAATTAATTACTTGGCCGTCGACTCTAGAATTTGCTTCTAGGATTCTCTCGATGATTAGTTCAAGTAGCTTTCATGAACCCTGTTTGTGTTTAACTTTATGAATAAAACGGGCCATTTCTTTTTAAAAGAAATAACTTTGAATTTATTTCTTTTAAAGAAAAATTAGTCTTCGTGCAACTTTCCAAGGTGATCATATCCTTTTGACTTCTGACATCTTTTTCTTGATATAGATTTCTATTCCTTGTATTATTTCGACACATCTCCTTTGATTTCATCGACAACTATTTCTTTTCCTTTAGCCATCATCTTCTACTAGTATCTCTTTAAGGATTCCATTACTGCATTTCATCTTCTTGCCCTATTTCTAGATTCTCCTTCACAATCCCTTTCATCTCTACTTCGTTGTCCATCATGGCACCCAAGAAACCATCTGACTACAACTTGTCAAATTACCTTAGTAATTTGGTCGCTCTCCAAACAGGGGAACATGCCAAAGATTGTTGCTTTAATCTGTTAGATGTTGTTGAAGGTATTACAAGCTGCTTTCTCGTGGGCCCTAGTCTCATTGACCACAACAAAGTCCCTCCTTTACTCAAAGCTTACTTTCCTACCAAGCGTGAGACCTTGGCCTTCCAACATCACTCCTTCCAAGACATCTAGTCCTCCAATTTGTTGAGGAAATTTCCCAAACTGATTTTGAAGATTGACATAACATTTTTGTAAGTGTTTAGTAATTCTGATGAAAGAATTGCCAGGTGATATTCTTGGAGCAATTTGGTTGATCAAGAAGTTCCGATGGAAACTTTGATATGTATCATTGGACATTACTCATCAGACTCAGAGAATGAGACTCAAAGACTTATCAAGACGTTCTAGTTGCCTATGATTAATATTGTGTTCTGTTATGATAATCAAGGATAATGGTTGAAAGTATGATGGAATGTGATAAGACATTATCAATCAGAACCAAAGTTATGGCTTAATTATTTCCTTCTTCATGTATTCTGTCAAACGGCTAGGAAGGAGATTACATCCTCGTGCAACGGTTAGTGGTGATTGATTGGATTCCTTGCCTTATATATAAGGAGTTCCAAAGGAAAGTGTCTCTCGAAGATTTGAATTTCCTAGAATGTTAGACTTGAGGCAAAACATTCTTTCCAAGTTGAAGCACTTGACTTATGGAAACCCAAATTGCTATATGGGCGATGGAAATTATGGGAAGCACCAACCTTAGCGATCCTGAAGCCATTAGATCTTCTTAACCAGATTCAGGACTTATGGGTAGATTGGCTGGATGATCTTCCTAGAGATATGTCCAATGATCAACTTGGACTAGGAGGAGTATAAGAGGAGATTTCGAAGTTGAAGGAATCAGAATTCACATTAACGAGAATTGAAACTTTTAATTCCAAAGTTTGAAGAGTGTTGGTGATCATATACATTCGTCCTCATGAGCAAAATTGTGTAACCATTTAGAGGTCGAGAGTGTGTGAGTTGTACACATGAGCTTGAGTGTTCAAAGCTTAGATCTTGTAACCTCTGATCGGTTCTTATCAGTAGATTCCAACCAATTGACTATAGCACGGGAGAGTGGACGTATGCTTGTAAAAGCCGAACCACTATAATCTTGAGTGTGCAATTCTTTATCCCTTACTCTTTTAATTTTTTGTGATAGAATTATGCACTAATAAGATCTGACCACTTCATCAGAAGTTGTCTCGTTGCAATATTCAAATTATTTCATTTCCGCAGAATCACCTATTCACCCCCTCTAGGTGAAATTTTAGCAATAACAATTGGTATCAGAGCACGATTATTGTTAATTGAAGTGCTTTACTACTTTTGAGTTATAGATCTATTTATGGCAAGCAATATTGCACCAGATCTTATGGAAGGACATAGTGATACAAGACCTCCTTACTTCAATGGGAAAGATTACAACATCTAGAAGAACAAGATGAAAGCATTTATCAGATCCAAGAATCCCTTGGAGTGGGACATTATTCTGAAGGGCATAAATCCTGACACTTCTTCATCAAAAGAAGAAGGCAAAAAACTTGAAGTCTCTGCCTCATCTGATGCGAACATCAAGAAAAGAGAAGCATTCGATGTTAAAGCCGTTTATTCATTATATTGTGGATTATCTCCATCTAAATATAATTGAATTTCTTCTTGTGAATCAACGAAAGAAATTTATGATAGGTGGTAGGTGACATACGAAGGAACTAATAGAGTTAAGGAGACGAAAATAAATATTCTTCTCCAACAATACAAAGCCTTCAAAATGAAACCAGAAGAATCCATAACTGACATGTTCAGCAGATTTACTAATATTGTCAAATGGATCGGTGTATCAAGGGCAACCTATATCAGATCCTATGAAAGTGAACAAGATTCTTCAAGGATTGTCAAAAGAATGGAACAAAATTAAGACGCCCATTCGAGAAACTCATAGGATATCACCTCTCTCTGTGGATGAACTCGTGGGAAGACTCCAATCCTATGAAGAAGAACACCTGAACGACGAAGATCCTGAAGGTAAGAAGTTGATCACCTTAAAGTCTAATATTGATTATGATGTTTCAGATTTAGAAGCTGAAGAAGATGATGATGAGGAGGTGGAGTTACTAATCAAAAGATTTCAACACCTTACGAGAAAGAAAGAAACTCCAATGGGAAAAAGCCAACAAAGAAATCCAGAGGAAGATATTTTAATGATGACAATGAAGGTAAGGATGTAATTTTTTTTTAAGTGTAGGAAAAAGTTTCACATAAAACCCAATTGTCTTTTATTCAAGAAAAGGAAGGGGAAATTTGAAAAGAAGAAAAAAGCTTTAAAAGCTAATATTTGGAGCGACACAAAGTCTGAATCTAACAATGATGAGCAAGGAAATCTATGCTTAATGGCGGACATTGAATCTAAAAAAGATGAGACAACTAGTTCAGATCTTGTTCTCGATGATGATGATCTTTTTGAAGAGTTATACATAGAACATAAGAAAGCGTTGAAGAAAATTTCCGAGTTCAAAAAGGAAGTCTCTAAATTGAGATAGCAAAATATTATTAATGAGAAAAAGATCAGTGAGCTGGAAAAGGAGAATTCTTTTGTCAAGAAAGAGAAAGATATTATGCAAAAGAAGTTGACTCCTATAAGGAAGATATTTCAAAAATTTGCAAGAAATTCTCTCTAGGCTTGAAGACATTAGAGCATGTTCTCTCTATATAAATGCCGTACTACAACAAATTTGACCTAGGCTTCGAAAATGCAAGCGAGATCAAGAATGACTTTCCAAAGGTCAAGGAAAGATTAAAGCACTGACCGCCAATCCAGCATTATCGAAATCATTTTGGTAAGCAATTTGTCAAGCCTATTGGATCTCAATATTATTATTGCTCGAATTATGGTGATCCTAATCACTTTAAGCAAGAATGTCCATTTGATTGGAGGAAATCCATGTCAATCAATTGGAGATTTGATGCTTCCTCAAACCGAAAAGGACCCAAACTAACTTGGGTACCAAAGAATAGATGAATTGTGCTTTTTGCAGGAAATAAAGAAAGAAAAAAAATTGGTAAGGAAAGGTATGCTTTCGAATACTCATTATATTTGATATATTATTTCTACCTTCATATTGTGCTTGATTTATATGACATGTTCTATAATTGGTTATAATTGGAATATCTTTTTTGAAAGAATTTTGTAATGCATTTTTGATGGTTTGTGACATATGATCAATAATATACATGTGATTGTTTGATATCTTGCTTAGATATAATTCAGTTTTTAGGCTGATTTTATGCTCACATTTTTATTTTGTGCAGCACAGTGAGAATCCTTTTTTTAAGGGAAATTTTATTTGATTATGCATATTATTCACGTGATGATCTTTCTATATATGCCATTAGATTATGCAAAGTTTCCTATTTTGTGACTAACAAAAGGAAATGATCACGTACATGGATACCATAAAAGAATTAGTTTATTGCAAAAACAAAAAAACTTGATTAGGATTTACGCAAATCATGGTGCAATTAAAGAAGGATCTTGAGTGAGATTCTTTTTTTTTATTTTTTAAGTGAGGTATTTTCTGCACATGCTAGTGGGATATGAATTGGTAATATTTATTGCCATATTTATAAAATCTTGCATGGATTTAGTACTTATATCATCTACATTCCTTTTGTGAAATATGTTAATGTTATATTGATATTTATATGCATTTGAGATTTATGTTGAAGAAAGAATTTTCTTTTATCTCGAAAGATATTATTGCGTATATTTATATATTTGAATACGATTGCTATAGTTTACAAGTTATCTTATAATCGGCAAGATTGATCTGTGAATCAAAAGAAGGTATGTACGTGATATTCTCTATATATTGCAAAGATTTTTTTTACAAGAAATTGCAGGTGGTGAAAGAATCTTCCCATAGGAAGTTTCAAAAGTTCTGATCCGAAAAATTGCAAAGATTCCGCACCATTTTCAAAGGATTGAAAAATTCTTTTATTTGCGCAAAATTTGTGCAAATTATTGAAGAGGGAGAAAGTGGATGCAAAAGAAAGGAAGAATCATAATCATTATTAAAAAGGGAATCAAATTGAGGGGAGCATAAATCAAGTGCGAGAAAATCTTGATTAAGTCAATCTAATTTTTGCATCATCTTGATTATGGAAGAAAATGCAATGTATGTTAGAACTTGCTAAGTTTACATGATCCAGTTAGTATATTTCCTATTTCCTTTACTTTTTTTCATTATAAATCTCATAATTCCATTATCATTTTATTATGACAAAAGGTAGTGAAATTTATATATTATATCCGCGATCTTTGATATATATTGATGTATATGTTGTTTGATTCTACAAGAACATGTGTCACGCCCCGATCTTCGAACGCATGCCCATCCCTCAGTGGTCGATAAAATTGCGACATGCCAGGATGTGTCACCGACCCTTTCATTTTAATGCACATGCGGAAGCGAACGATTTCCCTTGACAACAACCAACACGGGATAGAAAAGGAGGAAATGATTCACAACCAAAGCACACATTTATAAACACCCCGGTTTATATACAAACTAGACTATAAATAGGAGTCTACAAAAGCAAACAAGCCTACAAGTCCTCTAGGCACTCGAATCCCCAACTGAAAACTCCGAGGTCTCCTGGGGACTTGGGTCCAGCACTGCACCACTAGGAGGGTCAGCTATACCCTCGCCAAAAGCAACGTCTATTACTGAAGCTGGGACATCAAACTCCTGTAGGGGACCCACTCTGTGTCCATTGAGCCTGCGATGATACCATTCTCTAAATTAATGGGGTACCCTCTAGGGTAGACCTGCATCGACCCAGACGATGGTCCTCACAAGTTCATAGACCCAGACCCCGTGGCTCGGAATAGGGATATCGATGACCTGCTCGGTAATCCTCTTGGGTTGACTAAAACGTTTCGGAGGAACTACCATCTACGGACTTGAAAATGGTTAAGCCCACAACAGGGTGAGACAATGTCTCAGCAAGTTCACCCCCTAAACTCCGACTAGGAAGGAAATACGCCTAGAGGCAGTCTATGCACACAAAACAGAAGACTTACCTCGCCTCAGTCCCTTTTTGCAAGTTAGTACAAATTATAATCTTAATCAATCAATTCAATCCAATCGATTTGATACAGTCGATACCATCTATCAATCAATTGACACCATTACTACTCACACAAGTTGAAATATATATGGTAGCTCGCACAAGCTGATATATAGATGGTAGCTTGCACATACTGATATATTATATTGCTCTCACAAGCTGACAGTTCAATGCTCCCACAAACTGACAGTTCAATGCTCTCACAAGCTGACATATTAATGCTCTCACAAGCTGACAATTCAAGGTGAACTAGAAAAATTGATATTCACAATTTTAAAATCTCGCGATTCAATCTAGTCCTTAAAATCATTTTTGGTGTCAAAACCCAACACCCGAGATTTTTATAATTGAATATCAAAATTTCACAATTTTGGAATAAATACCCAAAATTACAATTTTCACTCAATTTGCACAATTTAGCAATCAATTGCATAAACCAAGCACACCACTGCAATCAGCACAAAATTCCGATCACGGGCTATCCTGGTCTAATTTCCAAAAAATATTAAATAATTAAATAAATACCAAAAATAATTAAATAAATGCAATTAATTACCAAAAATGTAAACTTAGGCCGGAAATGCCTAATTAAACACCTAAACGGGCCCGAAAAATTTTTGAACCTATCTAGATAAATAGTACGATCTATCTAGTCTCTAATTAGGCTATTCTAACCACCTAACATGCACAAACGAATAATTAAATCACTAATCCATTCTAACTAACCACCTAATCCATGCTTAACATAAACTAATCACCCCCTAAGCATCATTAACTCCCTAAGTAGAGTTTAGTGAGTAAACTCATCGGTTTAGCGATCCGGTGAGTTCACAAGGATGACGATGCGGAGATGGGCGACAAACGACCTTGCGACAACACCAACCAAGGCTCGAAAGAGGCTCGAAACAGCCGATGAAGGCCCACAACTGGGCTGGGCTGGGCTTCCGGATCTGCTTGGGGTTGAAGGAATTGAACCAAGCAACAACAGCGGCTGGAAATGGTGAGACGGGTTGGCGGAGGCTACTATGGGCGATGACGGGCGACGGCGGCTGCTTCAGTGACCTGGACGATGGTCTAGGGAGCTTGATGGTGGCTTGAGGTGGCTCAAGGGATGCGGTTGGGTGCAAAATGGGTGAAACGGGCAGACAGTGCTCGCGGGGGACACGTGACATGAGCGGTTGGCAAGAGGCGGTCTGGCGGCTCCGGGGGGTGTGCAATGATTGGGGGGAAGGGCTGCCGGTTCTCTCTAGTTTTTGGAGGTCCAAAAGTGGTCTAACAATGGATAAAGTGGGCCTTGAGAGGAAGAAGCTGCTGAAGATAGAGGAGGGCCCCCCTTAGCTCAAAAGTCTTCTCTTCTATCCTTTTCCCCTTGGCAAGGCCCTACCATGCATTGGTTGTCATCCATGGCCAATTTACAGCCCTCAATCTTCCCTTAGAAGCTTCATTGATGCCCCAAATGTTGCATACCAAGGGACCTACGAATTTTGTAACAATTTCCCCCAAATCCACTTCAATTCTCCTTCAATTGGATCTAAATCGGTCCCCATAAATTCAACCAAGGTGCCCACACTTGAATTCACATTTTTCCTCACAAAATGAACCCACTTGAATCCCAAAAACATGATAAAAAAATGGCTCTTTGATTTTTCTGGTAAAAAACGGCCCTACTTTGAAAATTTGCCAAAAATTCCGGTTTGCAGAAAAATATTCGGAGGATGAGTCAACGGTGCTAAAATGATCGTGACATGACAGAACTTTCAATTTCTGAAATCGGGTTCAAGTTTGTGGTTAATTTCAACCTGGCGCGATTTTAGTGTGACCTAATCTACCAGGTAGCTTTTATGAATATTTAGTGCAATTGACCCATGGTCGATTATTTTCGAGCCACAATATATCTCTTCAACACGTTGGTGAGTCTCGGTTGTTGTGAAAATCTCAATGTTTCGAATATGGACACAGAGTACCAAAATGACAGAAAAATCGGTTTAGTGCCGATCAACAAGAATTTTTTAATTATTACCACTAACAAAAAAAAAAAAAAAAAAAACAAGAATTTTGCAATTAGGTGGAATCACCTATGCACTAATCACATAACTTTGTCAAATCGACCTATCTCCAGTCTCTAATCGATTTTTAACTATGCCGTAATGACCCTTACATATTAGCACAGTCAAGTAGTCGATTCTTGGTTGAATTCTCAAGTTTATTGCATTTAGATTCCTTAATGACTTCACCCGATAGACTAGTTATCCCGTGAGTGATCAGTTTAGGGAAAATAACTATAGGCGCGTCGATAAAAAACCCAACTTATCTAGATAAAAAACCCAACTTATCCAATCGAAAACAGAACTTGAAAATCAAGATGTCACAACTCTTCACCTCTTATAAAAATTTCATCATTAAAATTTAAACCATTACAAATCTTTAAACAAAAAGGTGGGGGTACAGTCGTCTCATTGAATCTTCACTTTCCCAAGTTGTTCCTTCTGTGTCGTGGTGTTACCAGACCACTTTAACCAACGTGATAGTTCAGGTGCACAAAATCTGTTCTTTTTTATCTATAATCTAAATCAGCCTTTCCATGTACGACACTTTGTCGTCCACATCTAACTCTTCAAAATTTAGCACGTGGGTCAGGTCAGGCTCATACTTCCTCAACATTGACACGTGAAAGACGTCATGCACTTGCGCCAACCTCGGCGGCAATGCAAGACGATACACTAGGATCCCGATTCTTTCTAGAATCTCAAAGGGACCTACGTACCTCAGACTCAACTTTCCCTTTTTACCGAAGTGCAAAGTACCCCTCATTGGTGACACATTTAGAAAAACGTGATAAGCAACTTGGAATTTCAAAGTTCTTCAACACTTATCAGCATAGCTTTTCTGGCGGCTCTTAACAGTCTTCAATCTATCTCTGATGACGGCAACTACATCCACTAACTGCTGGACTAACTCTGGGCTTGTGATCTTTCACTCTCTGACCTCATCCCAACACACTGGCATTCTGCACGCTTTGCCATACAACGCTTCAAAAGGAGCCATCTGAATGCTGTGTTGGTAGTTGTTGTTGTAGGCAAACTTGACAAGATGAAGTTGCCCCTCCCAGCTTCCCTTGAAATCCAACATACAAGCTTGCAACATGTTTTCGAGGGTTTGAGTTGTCCTCTTAGACTGGTCACCCATTTGAGAATGATAGGCCGTACTACAGCTTCGTTCTTAAGGTAGCCTACAAACTCTTCCAAAAAGCAGCCGTGAATCTCGAGTCTTGATCTGATGTAATCGTCATCCGTACTTCATGCAGACAAACAATTTGATGCACGTACAACTTTGCGTGTCTATCTAAGTCAAGGTCTTTTCGTACTGCGATGAAGTGAGTTGACTTCATTAGTCTGTGGACCACTATCCAAATGGAATCATTATCCCTTTGACTCCTTGGTAAGCGTGTCACAAAATCCATTGTAATGTGTTCTCATTTTCACTTGGGAATCTCGAGAGGTTGCAGAAATCCTCTCGGCTTATAATGCTGTGCCTTCACTTGTTGACACATCAGACACTTAGCGGCATGCTTGGCGATGTCCACCTTCATACCAAATCACTAATAGTGTCGATGTAGATTCTAATACATCTTTGTACTACCCGGATGAATGCTATAACTGCTACGATGAGCTTCTGATAAGATCTCTTCTTTAAGCTCTGCATCGTCAGGTACACACAATCGTCCTCGGAACCTTAGTGTTCCATTCTCAGAAATCTAAAAGTCAGCATTCTTCTTTTCAATATTCTCTTGCAGGATCTTCTGAATCTCTAGGTCTGTCCACTGAAGTGTCTTGATTCTTACCTACACTTCCGGTTCAATTTTGAGGGTGGCCATAAGATTTGAAGGTGGTCTACCTCAAATTTGAAAATCGAATCTTGAGCTTTCTCAAGTAAAGTCCATTCCTTAACTAGTATATGTGCAATTGAAGACTTTCGACTTAGCACATCTACAATTTATTCGCCTTTCCGGGTTGATACAAGATATCACAGTCATATCCTTATGAGAGAATAGATACTTGAGACTTTGATGATCAGTGAAGATTTGGAATCTTTCTCTACACAAATAATGTCTCCAAATCTTTAGAGTGAAAATGATTGCTATGAGTTCTAAGTCATGCGTCGAATAATTCAGCTCATGAGGTCTCAACTGATGGGATGCGTATTTAACAACCCTACCATGTTGCATCAACACGAAACCCAGTCTTTTAAACGACGCATCACTATAGATTTCGTATCCTCTAGGACCAGATGGAATGGTCAGCACAGGTGTGGTAGTCAGCTTCTGCTTAAGCTCTTGGAAACTACGCTCGCACTTGTCTTTCCACATGAATTTCTCTTCCTTCTTCAATAGTCGAGTCAATGGCAACGCTAACGTTGAGAATCCTTCCACGAACCTTCTATAGTACCCTGCCAAACCCAAAAAGCTTCTGATCTTTAATACGGTTGTCAGTCTTGTCTAGTTGATAACTGCTTCAATCTTGGACGGGTCCACAGAAATTCCTTCGCCTGAAATCACATGACCTAGGAATGCCACACGAGTCAACCAAAACTTGCATTTGCTGAACTTGGCGTACAACTCATGATTCCCTAGGATCTGAAGTACCATCCTCAGATGTCCCTTGTGCTCCTTAGAACTTCTCAAATACACCAGGATATCCTCAATGAACACGATCATAAACTGATCCAAATATTCTTTGAACACTCAGTTAATTAGATCCATAAAAGTAGCTGGGGCGTTCATCAAACCAAACAGCATTACAGTAAACTCATAATGGCCGTATCAAGTACGAAACGCTACCTTTGGTATGTCCTCCTTTCTGATCCTCAGCTGATGATATCCCGTCCTCAAGCCGATTTTAAAAAATATCGACGCTCCTTGTAGCTGGTCAAACAAGTTGTCGATCATCGGCAGTGGATACTTGTGGCATCCTAGAATTTCATGACAACCTCTAGATGTGCTATGAGCCATGGATAGGTGATGGAAGTACCATAAAATTATGTTGTAGCCATTTGATCCATGATTTGCAATAAGTTCAAAGCCAAGCTTTTAATGGATAATTATTTGATGGAAAAATTCCATTTTTGGCTATGTGTTTTATAAGTTGGAATTTATTAATTTATGTTGCAAGTTTTATGGATTTATGAATTTCAATTAGGTATCTATATAAGTAGGAAATTAAGGTGGATTATTAAGAATGATGGTGGGCTGGATATTTAAGGACCAAACCAGCCCATAGTCCCACCATTCGACCGGCCCAAGAAGACCAAAGGGAGGGCTGCCGTCAACCATGGAAGAGAGCAACAGGGGGAGAGGAGTCCTGTGGCATCCTAGAATTTTATGACAATCCCTAGATGTGTTATGAGCCATGGATAGGTGATGGAAGTACCATCAAATTATGTTCTAGCCATTTGATCCATGATATGCAATAAGTTTAAGGCCAAGTTGTTAATGGATAATTATTTGATAGGAAATAAAATTTCATTCTTGGCTATGTGTTTTATAGGTTGGATTTTATTAATTTATGTTGCAAGTTTTATGGTTTTATAAATTTCAATTAGGTATTTATATAAGTGGGAAATTAGAATAGCTTATTAAAGGAAGGAGTGGGCTGAAATTTTAGCCCCAAGACCAACCCGCAAGACCCCACCATTCGGCCATTTAGGCCTGGCCCGCGAAGCCCAAAGGAGGAGGGGCTGCCGTCAACCAAGGGAAGAGTGGGATGGACAAAGAGGCCCGGCTCAAAAGGAAGGCCCATCAACTTGCATGTAAATCCCCAAGTGGCAAGAGGAGCTTGCCAAGTGTTTTTCCCTTAGAGCCAAGTGGCATTAACCATGCAAAATTCAATTATTGCTAATCATTGAATGGAAGAAAAGAGAGGAGAGGCAGATTGATGAGGGGGTTTTGTTCAAGAGGGAGAGAGAGAGAGAGCGATTGTGCGAGAGAAGGAGAGAAAGAGAGGAAGAGAGAAAGGAAGAGCGAGGAGGTTCGTCGCCGCCGTCGAGCCGCCAAGTCGCAGCCATCGAGCCCACCATTTGCTTACTGTGTTTTGCTTGGATTAGAGACAAGTAGAGTCCGTTGATCTACCATTTGCTTGATGTGTTTGTCGTGATGAATGGTGAATTTCGAATGTGGTTGAAGTGAGAAATTTCGAAGTTATAGGAGTTGTGTTCTAGCCTAGTGTTATGTTTCTGGAAAAAAAAAAAACAGTCTGACCTTTGATGATTTTGTGACTTGTATGCGATGTTCTAGTTGGAATCTGACTCTGAACTCTTGATGAAAGTTGTAGAGGACTTCTTGGAGAATGACATATCAAAATTTGAGAGGAAAAAAACAAGTATATGTCTGTGAAACCATTTTTCTTTGGAGAAGCTAGATCTGGAAACTGTTATGCTGACCTAGTGCGATTCTGTGAATTTTGTGAAATTATCCAGTCCGAATTTGATCTCGTATTCTGGATAATAATTGTAGAAAACATCTTGAGGAGTAACATACTAAAATCAGAGAATAAACGAACAAATATTGATTGAGGAAAACGATTTTCTTTGAAAAGGATGAGTTTGGACAGTGAACCGAGAGTTAAGGAGAGTTACGAAAATTATATCTTTTAATACAGAAGAAATTAGACTTCAATTTCTGTACAAGACTTTTACATCTAGATCTCAGATATGAAATATTAAAATCTCATAATTTTTTAATTTCATTTAAGGGTTTAATCGAAATTATTTCCGAAACTGTGTAAAAGTGGTGCTGGAGTTTCTTTTGCTGTGATGTGTGGATCTATGTGATTGATGTGGAACTTTCTTGACGTGGTGTTCTTAACAAAATATCTTCCTCTAGATTTTTTTTACATCATGTTAAATTTTCAGAATTTATTTAGATTTTTTACTAATTTTCCAAGAATTTTTACTAAAGAGGTGCATTCTGTTTTACCCTAAAACTGGTTCTATTTTCAAAAGCCAATGAATTTCTTTATGAAGTGTGATCGTGGATGTTATGTGTGCTGCATATGTGATGATATTGGGGCATATCATATGACATCAAAAGCTGGATGAGATCTTTGATATTGTTGCATCAAATGCCATGTTAAAAATGAGAGACATATGTGATTATATATTGTGATAATAACGAGACCGTTCGAGGTATGAGCCAACGATGCCCTAAGAGTGTCGGGATGCCTGGAGGTTTGAGCCAGATGCCTGGTTGTATTATGAATGCATGCCTGGAGGTCCTCGGGAGTTTCGAGATGCCCGATGGTATACGGTACGTAATGTCCGGGGGGAATGCCTGGTTGTATGGCGGTACGTAATTCCGGAAGCCCTGGAGGTTTGTGCTGGGGGGGATTTCTCGTGATGCTTGTTGGGATGCGAGATGCCCGGTGGTTTGTACAGGAAGCCCTCGCGATGCCAAGTTGGGTGCGAGTGATAAATTGTGGGATGCAAACATTGGTTCCTAGAAGAAAAATAATAAGATCCTTGTGAAAGATAAATATTGAAATTGAATCATGTGCATGGGTGTATGCATATGGCATGATGCATGATCTGCTTATGAAAGTAAATTGATGCTATTTGACATTGAGAATGCGATCATGAAGGTTTGAATGGATCTCATGGGGATGTATGCTTGATAGCATGAATGATATGAAACATTGTGATATATGCACGATGGCATGATGAGATATGCATGACTGCATGATGATATATGCACAATGGCATGGTGAGATATGCATGACTGCATTGGGATATATGCACGACTGCATGGTGATGTATGCTTGATAGCATGGATGATATGTGTTTTACTCATGATATCTTGATTGTTTTGCTTGTTGCATTGTGTAGTTTGGTGGATCTTTACTGCTGAGTGATTGTACTCACCCCTTTGGGGACTAACATTTTAGATTGAGCAATGCCTTTAGCACCTGTCACGCGTGGTACATTTTATGGATTACCATCTGATGTCAAGGTTGAGTGCTCGAAGCACCCTGCATCGGTGTTCATGGCTTGGTGTTTGTCTGCATTTGTGTTTTGGTCATATACGATGTGGGCTTACCTGATGGTCCCGTTGTACAAGAGATTTTGTTTGTCCATGTTCGTAGAGATGGGAGGATGATGGGGATGCTGTTGCTGCCGCTGGCTGATGCACCAGGATGGGTGTGATAGGAGCGTGTGACTGGTGGAGGTTGACACTTTTTGGGATGGCCGACACTAGCTGATGGATAGTTGGGTTTCTTTTTTAGTATCGCCGAGCTTAGTTATAGTCTTGGCCCTTTTGTTATACCGACTTGTGAAATCCATCTTAGTATGTAAATAAAAGTGATCCGGCCCTAAGATGCACATACATATATATATATATATGAAAGGTTGTAGTTGGTGTGTATTGCATCATATCTTTTAGTTTGTGTACGGGTTTGGGAGATGATAAGTATGCTTCCGTTATTTGAACTACGCTGGGATCGATCTAAAAGATATAAACCCCCAGGTTGTATGGACCCGCTGAAATTGAAATGGTATCAGAGTGGAACGTTATAAGGACAAGTGATAGGTGAGTAGGATGTGGCGACCCTAGCGGATTAGGGGCCGTGTCGAGGGGTGCCACATCCCCCTTTTTGGTATCAGAGCAATGGTTATAGGTGGAGTGATAAGGAGCCTCATTTGGAAATTGAGGAATATGATGACAATGCACACCATAGGATATTAACTGAAGTAATTGGTTAACTTTGAATAACGGGTGATGGGTATTCACTCATAGATCCCTAGTAGTTGTTATGAGTTGTCTTTAGGTGCCAATAACATGTTTATGTTACTTATATAGTAGTAGTTGCTTTTAAATGGAGACAGTGAGTCTCAGATTATTCCTGAGGCAAATGCTTGGAAACTGCAGGAAAGTTATGGTGCGAGCTAGAAGTGCTTGCAAATGCTTGGTATCAGAGTGGAACGTTATAAGGACAAGTGATAGGTGAGTAGGATGTGGCGACCCTAGCGGATTAGGGGTCGTGTCGAGGGGTGCCACATCCCCCTTTTTGGTATCAGAGCAAATGGTTATAGGTGGAATGATATGGAGTCTCATTTGGAAATTGAGGAATATGATGGCAATGCACACCATAGGGTATTAAATGAAATAATGGGTTAACTTTGAATAACGGGTGATGAGTATCACTCGTAAATCCCTAGTAATTTGTTATGAGTTGTCTTTAGGTGCCAATAACATGTTTATGTTACTTATATAGTAGTAGTTGCTTTTAAATGGAGACAGTGAGTCTCGGATTATTCCTGAGGAAAATGCTTGGAAATTGCAGGAAAATCATGGTGCGAGCTAGAAGTGCTCATCCATTAAGGGCTGAACCCCGAATGGAAGATATCCTGCAAGCATTGGCCAATATTGGAAATCTTATGGATAGGCAAGCGCAACAACAACCTGGAGTGGAATGTCGCCCTCAAGGACTAGTGAAGCAATTTCTGAAGTTGAAGCCACCTAAGTTTTGTGGAATGGGAAGTTCTGAGGAGGCGGAACATTGGATGATGGGATGGAACAGATTTTCCGGTTGTTGGACTACAGTGATGCTAAGAAGATAGTTTTGGCAGAGTACCAGCTAGAGGGAAATGCAAAATTTTGGTGGAGAGCTTCGAGGGATACGATCTTTCCACCAGGTACTAATATAAACTGGGATGAGTTTGTTAGGGCTTTCAATAGGAAGCATTTCTCTAATTGTGCTAAGGATAAGAAGATCACTGAATTTGTTCAGTTGGAACAAAAGGAGCTGACAGTAGATCAATATGAGGCAAAATTTTCTGAATTGTCTAGGTATGCTCCTAGGCTGATTGAGGATCGTGAGGAAAAAGCTAAGAGATTTCTGAAAGGGTTGAGGACTGATATTAGGAAACAATTGGTGCCTTTGAATATAAGAGATTATAATGAGATTTATGAGATGGCACAATTAGTGGAGCAAGAGCTTATGAGAGAGCAATCAGAGTCTAAGAGGCAATTGACCTTTAGTGATGTCAAAACGGGTAGGAGACCATATCCCGGTCAAGGTCAAACTTGGGATTCTAAGAAAAAGAGTAATTTTGGAAATTTTGGAAGAGCTAGGGATGGCTTGAATATAGGGAAAGCACCCTATCAGCCTGATGTTTGTCGAAGGTGTGATGGACAACATGGCCCAGGACCTTGCAATGGACGGCCGAAATGCTATGGTTGTGGACGAGTAGGTCACCTCAAGAAAGACTATCCACAAGAGAGGTCACAGCTGAGTGTTGGCTCGGTGCGACAGGGACAGCAAAGTGCTGTTAGACCAAACCTACCAAGGAATCCTCAAAGGCCACCAGCACAAGGAAGGGTGTATGCGATCACCCAAGAGGAAGCGGAAGCTTCCGAAAACGTTATCTCAGGTATGATTTTCATAAATGGCAAGAAGGCATATGCATTGTTTGACACGGGTGCTACGCATTCATTTATATTTGAAAGATATAGGCAATTGAGCAAAATAGAAACTACGCCTCTTGAGACGTCTCTTTGTGTTTTCACGCCTTTAAAGAATATGGTGTTATCTACAGTGATGTGTGCAAAATGTAAGATAACTATAGAAGAGCGAGATATGGAAATAGATTTAGTTGTGATGGCTATGTATGAATTTGATGTTATCATAAGGTTGGATTGGCTCCATAAGTATAGGGCTAAGGTGGATTGTTATAGGAAAGTGATCCAGTTCATGTTGCCTGATCAGTTTAGCTTTGAATCTTTTGGAGGTCAGACAAACCCCTCTATAGCCATTATCTCAATGGTAGAAGCTTGTGAACTACTTGACAAAGGATGTCAAGAATACCTAGCAGTGGTAAGAGATCTTACTAAGAAAGAGGCTAAAATCGGTGAGATTCATATAGTCAAGGAATTTCAGGATGTGTTTCCTGAGGAGTTACCTGGATTATCACCAGAGCGAGAGATTGAGTTTGAAATTGAACTAATGCCTGGAATAGGACCAATATCGAAAGCCCCGTATAGGATGGCCTTAGTGGAACTAAAGGAGTTGAAGGTGCAATTACAAGAATTGCTTGACAAAGGATTTATTAGGCCAAGTGCTTCACCTTGGGGTGCACCAGTTCTATTTGTGAAAAAGAAAGATGGATCGATGCGTCTATGTATTGATTATAGACAGTTGAACCAAGTGACTATAAAGAATAAGTATCATTTGCCTAAAATTGATGATTTATTTGATCAGTGGCAAGGAAGTTCAGTCTTTTCTAAAATTGACTTAAGGTCAGGATACCATCAGTTAAGGATAAAGAAAGAAAACATTCCTAAGACTGCATTTAGGACTCGTTATGGACATTATGAGTTCTTAGTTATGTCTTTTGGATTAACAAATGCACCAGCTGCATTCATGGATTTAACGAATAGGATATTTAAGCCTTATCTGGGTCAATTTGTAATTGTTTTCATTGATGATATCCTGATATATTCTAAAGGACCTGAAGAGCATGAACGACACCTAAGGATAGCATTGCAAACGCTAAGAGATCATGAGTTATACGCCAAATTCAGTAAGTGTGAATTCTGGTTGGATCAAATAATATTTTTAGAGCACGTGGTGTCGAGGAATGGAATTGCAGTGGACCCTGCAAAGGTTGAGATGGTAGTGAATTGGCCGAGACCGACAACGCCAACTGAGATTCGGAGTTTCTTAGGGTTGGCTGGCTATTATAGGAGGTTTATCGAAGGATTTTCACATCTAGCAGGCCCTTTAACAAAATTGACTCGAAAGAATGTGAGATTTGAATGGAGTGGAAGATGTGAAAGAAGTTTTCAGGAACTTAAAAGGAAGTTGACTACGGCCCCAATTCTAACTATACCATTTGGATCTGAAGGATTCACGGTGTATAGTGATGCATCTCATGAAGGACTGGGATGTGTTTTGATGCAACATGGCAATGTCATAGCCTATGCATCAAGGCAATTGAAACCTCATGAGTTAAATTACCTAACCCATGATTTGGAATTGGCAGCCATAGTGTTTGTTTTGAAAATATGGAGACATTATATGTATGGAGAAAATTTTGAAATCTATATAGATCATAAGAGTTTGAAGTATTTGTTTTCGCAAAAAGAGTTGAACGTGAGACAAAGAAGGTGGATGGAATTGCTAAAAGATTATGACTGTGAGATACAATACCATTCAGGGAAAGCAAATAAAGTGGCAGATGCCCTTAGTCGAAAGTCGGCTATGGACGTGGCTAGTCTAAGAATAACAAAGTGGAATCTGTTAAAGTCGATTGTGGATTCAAATTTCGAGTTGGAAATGGACCACTTTACTGGTATGCTTACTGCATTAAGGATTGAGTCTGAAATCATTCAAAAAGTTAAGATTTTACGAAAATCTGATCCGGAGATTGTGAAGATACGAGACGCTGTGTCTTTAGGGAAAAGACCAGAGTTTCAAGTCTGTGATGATGGAGTAGTAAGATGCCAAGGACAGCTCTGTGTTCCTGACAATGAGGAAGTAAGAAGGGAAATCCTATCATAAGCTCATAAGAGTAATTATAGTATTCATCCGAGGAGTACAAAAATGTCTACCAACAATTTTGATGGAATGGCATGAAGAAGGATATAGTTAATCATGTTTCTCAGTGTTTAACAAGCCAGCAAGT
This sequence comes from Eucalyptus melliodora, assembly GCA_004368105.4. Classification (NCBI taxonomy): domain Eukaryota; kingdom Viridiplantae; phylum Streptophyta; class Magnoliopsida; order Myrtales; family Myrtaceae; genus Eucalyptus; species Eucalyptus melliodora. The sequence continues at coordinate 44,571,415 of CM023404.3, forward strand.
AAAAGCGGAACATCGCAAACCCACAGGACTGTTGAGACCATTGGATGTACCAGAGTGGAAGTGGGAGCATGTAACGATGGACTTTATGCAAGGACTACCAAGGACATCAAGTGGTCACGACTCTATTTGGGAAATAGTAGATCGTTTGACTAAGTCTGCTCATTTCCTAGCGGTTCGTGTAGACTATTCGATGGATAAACTTGCTGAGACATATGTAAGCCAAGTGATACGCTTACATAGTATTCCAGTAACGATCACGTCGGATCAAGACTCTAGGTTTACTTCAAATTTTTTGTGGAGTCTCCAAAATGCTTTAGGGACAAAGCTTCAGTTTAGTACTGCTTTTCATCCTCAAATAGATGGACAAACGGAAAGAGTGATCCAAACTTTGGAGGATATGTTGAGAGCATGTATTATTGATTTTAAGGGAAGTTGGGATGAAAAATTACACTTGATAGAGTTTGCCTATAACAATAATTTTCAGAAAAGTATAGGCATGGCTCCATTTGAAGCGTTATATGGAAGAAGGTGCAGGACTCCTGTTTGTTGGAATGAGGTAGGTGAAAGGAGTTTGACAGGACCTAAGTTAGTACAGATTACTACTGAGGCTATGGAGATAATAAGGAAAAGACTTAAAACAGCCCAAAGTAGGTAGAAGGACTACGCGGATAAGCGTAGGAGACCTTTAGAGTTTAATGTGGGAGATCATGTGTTCCTTAAAGTATCCCCTATGAAAAGAATATCTCAATTTGGAATGAAGGGTAAGTTAAGCCCTAGATTAGTTGGACCTTTTGAGATACTTGAAAGGATAGGAGATGTAGCTTATCGTTTGGCGCTGCCTCCTAAATTGGGAAATTTGCATGATGTGTTCCATGTATCGATGCTGAGAAGGTATCAGCCGGATCTTAGTCACATACTCGATCATGAAGCCATCAAAGTGGATGAGAAAGTGAGGTACATTGAAGAGCTTATGCAAGTACTAGATCGAAAGGAGCGAAATCTTAGGACCAAGAAAATTCCATTGGCTAAGATATTATGGCGACATCATGATGTGGAGGAAGCCACATGGGAGAGTGAAAATGAGATGAGGGAAAGGTACCCTCACTTGTTTCAAGCAACATAGGAAATGTCTAATTTCGGGGATGAAATTCTCTAAGGAGGGGAGAATTGTGGCATCCTAGAATTTCATGACAATCCCTAGATGTGTTATGAGCCATGGATAGGTGATGGAAGTACCATCAAATTATGTTCTAGCCATTTGATCTATGATATGCAATAAGTTTAAGGCCAAGTTGTTAATGGATAATTATTTGATAGGAAAGAAAATTCCATTCTTGGCTATGTGTTTTATAGGTTGGATTTTATTAATTTATGTTGCAAGTTTTATGGTTTTATAAATTTCAATTAGGTATTTATATAAGTGGGAAATTATAATAGCTTATTAAAGGAAGGAGTGGGCTGAAATTTTAGCCCCAAGACCAGCCTGCAAAACCCCACCATTCGGCCATTTAGGCTTGGCCTGCGAAGCCCAAAGGAGGAGGGGCTGCCGTCGACCAAGGGAAGAGAGGGATGGACGGAGAGGCCCAGCCCAAAAGGAAGGCCCATCAAACTGCATGTAAATCCCCAAGTGGCAAGAGGAGCCTGCCAAGTGTTTTTCCCTCAGAGCCAAGTGGCATTAGCCATGCAAAATCCAATGATTGCTAATCATTGAACGGAAGAAAAGAGAAGAGAGGCGGATTGATGAGGGGGTTTCATCCGAGAGGGAGAGAGAGAGAGAGAGAGAGTGACTGTGTGAGAGGAGAGAGAGAGGAAGAGAGGAAGAGAGAAAGGAAGAGGGAGGAGGTTCGTCGCCGCCGTCAAGCCGCCGAGTCGCCACCGTCGAGCCCGCCGTTTGCTTACTGTGTTTTGCTTGGATTAGAGGCAAGTAGAGTCCATTCATCTACCATTTGCTTGATGTGTTTGTGTGTGATGAATGGTGAATTTCGGATGTGGTTGAAGTGAGAAATTTCGAAGTTATAAGAGTTGTGTTCTAGCCTAGTGTTCTATTTCTGGAAAAAAAAAAAAAAAGTCCGCCTTTGATGATTTCGTGACTTGCATACGATATTCTAGTTGGAATCTAACTTCAACTTCTGAATGAAAGTTGTAGAAGACTTCTTGGAAAATAACATATCAAAATTTGAGAAGAAACGAACAAGTATAGGTTGGTGAAACCATTTTTCATTGGAGAAGCTAGATCTGGAAACTGTTATGCTGACTTATTGCGATTCTGTGAATTTTATGAAATTATCCAGTCCGAATTTGATCTCATATTCTTGATAAGAGTTGTATACAACGTCTTGAGGAGTAACATACTAAAATTTAAGAATAAAAAAACAATTAATGATCAGGGAAAACGATTTTCTTTGAAGAGGATGAGTCTGGACAGTGAACCGAGAGTTAGGGAGAGTTACGAAAATTATATCTTTTAATATAGAAGGAATTAGACTTTTATTTCTTTATGAGACTTTTACCTCTAGATCTTAGCTATGACATATTAAAATATCAGAATTTTCAGAGTTAATTTAAGGGTTTAATCGAAATTAATTCCGAAACTGTGCAAAAGTGGTGCTGGAATTTCTTTTGCTGTGATGTATGGATCTATGTGATTGATGTGGAACTTTCTTGACGTGGTGTTATTAACAAAATATCTTTCTCTAAATATTTTTTATATCATGTTAAATTTTCAGAATTTGTTGATATTTTTTACTAATTTTCCAAGAATTTTTACTAAAGAGGTGCATTATGTTTTACCTGAAAACTGGTTCTATTTTCAAAAGCCAATGAATTTCTTTATGAAGTGTGATCGTGGATGTTATATGTGCTGCATATGTGATGATATTTGGGCATATCATATGACATCAAAAGCTGGATGAGATCTTTGATATTGTTGCATCAAATGCCATGTTGAAAATGAGACACATATGTGATAATAAATTGTGATAATAACGAGACCGTCAGAGGTATGAGCCGACAACACCCCGGGAGTGTTGAGATGCCCGGAGGTTTGAGCCAGATGCCTGGTTGTATTATGAATACATGCCTGTGAGATAGCTAGTATAAGCATCTAGAGGGGGGTGAATAGGTGCACAAACAATTTATCGAGATATGGAAGCGATTCTTGGCAAAATATAGAAAGGAAATTCTTTCTTGATTAACAAAATGAAATACGATTAAGGTAAAGAGAGTAAGGAAGAGAAAATTGAACATATGGTTTATAGTGGTTCGGCTTATTCCAAGCCTACGTCCACTCTTCCGCACTGACAGCCCACCGGCTGGATTCCACTATGAACAAAAGAGAAGTTACACCACAGCTTTCCCTTGATTCCACAGTGTAGATGTTCTATCACACCTCCTCAAGGTTTCTCACAAATATATACTCTCTTTTGAATACAATGTTTCGCTAAAAGAAATTGTCTAAACAATAGGAAGCTTTCAGACTTTGGAATTTTTCTATCGCGCACACCTCGAACAACTTAGAACGTCTTCCTTATATACTCCTTTATGCCATCATACCAGATGGCAATTAACAAATGACTTCCTCCAATCTACCATTTGGATGGAATAAATTAAGTAGATTATTCGAGCTATTAAAGGAACGTGTCGATAGCCCATCAATCCTGTTCGCCCACACAATCAGGATCTCGGTTTCCATAAGTAGAACCTTCCAAGAATATTCAGGCAATCATCGGATCTTCAATCATCGAGTCAATCTCGACCAATCAAAGAATTCTGTTATGTCTTTTCCAGCCACGGGATCTTCTCCAGTTGATAAGATCATATCCTTAACGAATCATCCAGTTCTAGATAACCTTTCTTCAACGGATTAGAGATTGTCAATGAGGATAGACTTTGAGTCTTGAGTCTGGCTGTCCGGAGGTCTTCAGACTTTAAATAGCAGAGTCTGCAAAACCTTCAGACTAGACTGATGGAAACGTTTTGTCAGCTTCAAAACACTTCAAGAAAATTTCTCCAATAGCCTGGAGGTCCTTGAGAGTTTCGAGATCCCTAGTGGTATACGGTACGTAATGTCCAGGGGGAATGCCTGGTTGTATGGCAGTACGTAATTCTGGAAGCCCTGGAGGTTTGTGCCAGGGGGATTCCTCGTGATGCTAGTTGGGATGCAAGATGCCCGGAGGTTTGTACTGGAAGCCCTCGCGATGCCAAGTTGGGTGCGAGCGATAAATTGTGGAATGCAAACATTGGTCCCTAGAAGAAAAATAATAAGATCCTTGTGAAAGATAAATATTAAAATTGAATCATGTGCATGGGTGTATGCATATGGCATGATGCATGATCTGCTTATGAAAGTAAATTGATGCTATTTGACATTGAGAATGCGATCATGAAGGTTTGAATGGATCTCACGGGATGTATGCTTAATAGCGTGAATGATATGAAACATGGTGATATATGCACGATGGCATGGTGAGATATGCATGACTGCATGGGGATATATGCACGACTGCATGGTGATGTATGCTTGATAGCATGGATGATATGTGCTTTACACATGATATCTTGATTATCTTGCTTGTTGCATTGTGTAGTTTGGTGGATCTTTACTATTGAGTGGTTGTACTCACCCCTTTGGGTACTAACATTTCAGATTGAGCGATGCCTCTAGCACTTGTCATGCGTGGTACGTTTTATGGATTACTGTATGATGTCGAGGTCGAGTGCTCGAAGCACCCCTGTGTCGATGTTCATGGCTTGGTGTTTGTCCGCGTCCGTGTTTTGGTCATGTACGAAGTGGGCTTACTTGATGGTCCCGTTGTACAAGAGTTTTTGTCTGTCCATGTTCATAGAGATGGGAGGATGATGGGGATGCTGCCACCGCCGCCGGCCGATGCACCAAGATGGGTGTGATAGGAGTGTGTGACTGGTGGAGGTTGACACTTTTTGGGATGGCCAACACTAGCTGATGCATAGATGTTCACGTCTGATGTATAGTTGGGTTTCTTTTTTGGTATCGCCGAGCTTAGTTATAGTCTTGGCCCTTTTGTTATACCAACTTGTGAAATCCATCTTAGTATGTAAATAAAAGTGATCCGGCCTAAGATGCATATATATATGAAAAGTTGTAGTTGGTGTGTATTGCATCGTATCTTTTAGTTTATGTACAGGTTTGGGAGATGATAAGTATGCTTCTGTTATTTGAACTGCGCTGGGACCGATCTAAAAGATGTAAACCCCCAGGTTGTATGGACCTGCTGCAATTGAAATGGTATCAGAGTGGAACGTTATTAGGACAAGTGATAGGTGAGTAGGCCGTGGCGACCCTAGCGGATCGGGGGCCATTTCGAGGGGTGCCACAAGTCTGGCCCATTCGGCCCATCATGTGCAGGGGAAAATGCCAAGTGGCTAAGGGGATGAGCCAAGTGGCATTTGCATGCAATCTAATGATTGCAAATCATTGCAAAAGGGAAGAAAAGATAAGGAGAGTGGGTGGAGTGAGCGAAGCAACTGAGAGGGAGAGAGAGAGCTACCGTGGGAGAGAAGGAGAGAAAGAGAGGAAGGAAGAGGGAGACTAAGTCACCGTCGTCGAGTCGCCGAGTTGCCGCCGTCGAGCCGCCTTGCCCCGCCATGTGCTTGCTGTGTTTTTGCTTGGATTAGAGGCAAGTAGAGTCCATTGATCTACCCTTTGCTTGCTATGTTTTGTGTGTGATGAATGGTGAGTTTAGGATGTGGATGAAGTGTGAAATTTCGAAGTTATAGGAGCTATGTTTAAATCTAGTGTTCTGTTTCTGGAAAAACAGTCCGACCTTTGATGATTTCGTGAGTTGCATGCAATGTTCTAGTTGGAATTTGACTTTAACTTATTGATGAAAGTTGTAAAGGACTTCTTGGGGAATAAAATATCAAAATTTAAGAGAAAACGAACAAGTATAGGTCGGTGAAACCATTTTTCTTTGATGAAGCTAGATCTGGAAACTATTATGAAGATCTATTGTGATTCAGTGAATTTCTTGCAAGTATCCAGTCTGAATTTGATCTTGTGTTCTTGATACGAGTTGTAGAGAACATCTTGATGAGCAACATACTAAAATTTGAGGATAAACGGACAAGCATTGATTGGGGAAAACGATTTTCTCTGAAAATGATGAATCTGGACAGTGAACCGAGAGTTAGGAAGAGTTATAAAAATTATATCTTTTAATCCAGAATAAATTAGACTTCAATTTCTTCATGATACTTTTACCTTTAGATCTCATATATAACATATTAAAATCTCAGAATTTTCGGAGTTTATTTAAGGGCTGAATCAAAATTATTTCCAAGACTGTGCAAAAGTGGTGTTGGAATTTCTTTTGCTGTAATGTATGGATCTATGTGACTGATGTGAAACTTTCTTGACATGGTATTCTTCATGAAATATCTTCCTTTGGATCTTGTTTACATTATGTTAAACTTTCAGAATTTATTGAGATCGTTTACTATTTTTTTCAGAATTTTTATTAAAGAAGTGCATTATGCTTTATCTGAAATTTGCTGTATTTTCAAGAATAAATGGACTGCTCTACGAAATATGATGTCTTGAGTGGTTATATATGCTGCATATATGATGATGTTTGGCATATCATGTGACATCAAAAGATGGTTTAGACCTTTGATATTGTTGCATCAAATGCCATGATGAAAATGAGACATAAATGAGATTATATATATTGTGATAATAACGAGACCATTGGAGGTGTGAGCCGACGATACCTCGGGAGTTTCGAGATGTTCGAAGGTTTGTGCCGGATGCCTGGAGGTTTGTGCCGGAGGTCCTCGGGAGTTTCGAGATACCCGGAGGTTTGTGCCGGAAGCCCTGGAGGTTTGTGTCGGGGGGATTTCTCATGATGCTAGTTGGGATGCGAGATGCCCGGAGGTTTGTACCAGAGGCTCATCGCGACGCTAGGTTGGGTGCGAGCGATGAATTGAGGGATGCAAACATTGGTCCTTGGAAGAAAAACAATGAGATCCTTGTGAAAGATAAATATTGAAATTGAATCATGTGCATGGATATATGCATATGGCATGATGCATGATCTGCTTATGAAAGTGAATTGATGTTATTTGAGATTAAGAATGCAATCATGAAGGCTTGAATGGATCTCATGGGGATGTATACATGATTGTATGAATGATGTGAATCATGCATATGTATGTGCATATGGCATGGGATGAACATCATGGAAATACAAGTATGACTGCATGGTGATATGTGCACGACCATATGATGATGTATGCTTGATAGCATGGATGATATGTGCTTTACTTGTGATATCTTGATTGTTTTGCCCAATGCATTATGTAGTTTGATGGATCTTTACTGTTAAGTGGTTGTACTCGCCCCTTTGGGGGCCAACATTTCAAATTGAGCTATGCCTCTAGCACCTGTCATGCGTGGTACGTTTTATGGATTACCGTCTGATGTCGAGATCGAGTGCACGGAGCACCCCTGCTTCGGTGTTCATGGTTTAATGTTTATCCGCCTTCATGTTTTGGTTATATACAATGTGGGCTTGCCCAATGGCCTTGTAGTACAAGAGTTTTTGTCTGTCCATGTTCACCAAGATGGGAGGATGATGGGGATACTTCCGCCGCCATCGGCCGATGCACCAAGATAGGTGTGATAGGAGCATGTGACTGGTGGAGGTTGCCACTTTTTTGGGATGGCCAACACTAGCTAATGGATAGATGTACATGTTTGATGTACAGTCGGGTTCTTTTTTAGTTTAGCCGAGCTTAGTTATAGTCTTGGCCCTTTTGTCATACCGACTTGTGAAATCCATCTTAGTATATAAATAAAAGTGATCCGGCCCTAAGATGCATATGTGTGTGTGTGTGTGTGTGTGTGTGTGTGTGTGTGTGTGTGTGTGTGTGTGTGTGTGTGTGTGTGTGTGTGTGTGTGTGTGTGTGTGTGTGAAAGTTTGTAGTTGGTGTGTATTGCATTGTATTGTTTGGTAGTGTATGGGTTAGGGAGATGATAAGTATGCTTCCGTTATATGATCTACGTTGGGACCGATTGAGATGGTACGAACCCCTAGGATTTATGGACCGCTGCAATTGAAATGGTATCAAAGTGGAATGTTATTAGGACAAGTAAAAAGGTAAGTAGGTAAGTGACCTGTGGCGACCCAAGCAGATCGGGGGCCATGTCGAGGGGTGCCACAGCGTCCCACATGCGTAGTCGATTTTGGCCCCGATTTGGCCCCGCTTGGCAGTCTCGCTTTGAGGTTTATCGGCCGCTGTCGTGTCCCCGTTGTTTTGATTCGAGCGGATCGCAAATCAAGTGAGTTTAAATCACTAATCCTTGCTTAGTAGGTTAATGACGCCTAAGGGGTTGATTAGTTTAGACTAAGATTTGTTTAATGGATAATTAGAATAGTTTAGTGAATTAGCTAATTACCGATGTATGTTAGGTGGTTATTTTTGTGTAATTAGCGAGTAGATAGGCTCTAATATTTATTTAACGAGTCTCGAAATTTTTCCGGGCCCGTTCCGACATGTAATTCAGCTTTACGGGCCTAAGTATGCGTTTTTGGTATTTATTGGCATTATTTAATTAATTTCCGTATTTATTTATTTATTTATTTATTTATTTATTTTTCGAAAATTAGACCAGGATAATCGGTGACCGGAATTTTATGCTGATTGTAGTGGTGTGGTCTATTTATCTAATTGAGCTTTAATTTGTGCTGATTGTGTATAATTTGTATTTTAGGAATTTATTCCTAAATTTATTTAATTTCAGTAATTAATTTGGAAATTACCGGGCGTCGGTCTACAGTGCCAAAAATATATTTTGGGGCTGTTGAAACTAGTGAGATATTCAAAAGTGAGAAAATATTATATTTTGGCTAAATCCGACCGTGTACCCACACATGAATATTTTTATCGAAAAGGATAAAAATGGTGATTTGATTAAATGATAATTTTCAGCATACTATGAAAGTATGGCTGGCAGCTTCTTGCGAGCATATTTAGTATACTATAACAATGTGCGTGGCAACTTTTGGCGAGCTATACTACCTATTATCGACTTATAATAAGCAATCCTAGGTTTGATCGGACTTATAGGTAGTATTGATTGAGATGACCAGGGGAAGGTCGTGATGACATGTAATCAACTAAGTCGATTGATTGATAGTTCGATCCGATTGATTGAATTGATTGGTTGAGGTGATTTGTGTATGTATGAGATACTGACTTGCAGGAAGGAACATAGGCAAAGGTAAGACCTCCGGCTCGTGATTGTGTTTAGGCAACCCTTTGGGCATATTCTCTTTCTAGTCGGGTTCAACCAGCTGAGACGTCATCTCACCCATTGTGGGATAACATTTTTAGGTCCCTAGATTGGAGAACTCGGAGCTTGAAGCGGAAGGGTCAAGAGCGTGGATGGCTCAAGAGTCCTTTTTGAAGATAGACTCCCTATACTTAGACCCTAGACTTAGCCTTTGTTTGTAAACCATATCGTGGTCTTAATAATGTGATGAGTTGAAATTTGTTGCCCTACTTTCTATCCCATCTTGTTGTTGTTTGGGGATTAATTAATCACTTCTGCATGCATATTAAAATGAACGGGTCGGCGATGCGTACTGGGACGTCGATATTTAATTGACCAAGTCGGGATGGGCACGCGCTTGGAGGGTCGGGGCATGACATGGTGAAAGGTCGATGTCCATTCCAATCGTAATTTTGTATTATTCATTTCTAATATATGTCTCAAGTTTTCCTTACTTGTATAATAACCCGACAAGTTGCGGGTTCCTTTTCTTCTTGTTTTTTCATTTTATTTTCCTTTTTACCTTTCTTAGAATTGCATGATAAATTTAGTGTTTTCCTTGGTTGATTAATTACCATATTGTACTTTCAATTCAATTGAGTGCTTTCTTTTATTTGTTTCTAGAAATAGAATAGCACGAAAATGACCAACTACATGTGATCATTTAGTTTAGGATCATTAACTCGAAGAAGATAAAAAGACACACATGATCATCTTAGGTAAACATGACATACCACTAAATACCAAAATGGTGCTAATAGAGATATTAGCGTAACTTAAGTCTCCAAACCTAGATATCTAGTTGTGTAGAAATCGAGGGACAACTCTCGACCCTCGATTGGGTTTTCTAGCCGACTCACAAAAATGAGGCTAGTGGTGACTCTTCTTATTTCTAGGTTGTCTTAAACAACTAGACTGTTTACTAAACCCGTCGTGAAGGATATGAATTTTAAGAAAAGGTTCACGATCGTGATTTAGCATACTCGAGATCGTGAAGCTGATAAAGATGAAATAATGCTATCTTTGGTGGATGTATATCTCGAGAAGGCTATCATAATTGTCAAAATACCCTTAAACTCACATTTACGGCCAATTTCCTTTTGACTTTGTTAAGGTAGGGTCACGACACCTTCCGCTGTCACGCAAGATATGAGCTTGGGAGAACTCGCAATTGCAATCAAGTGAACTTACAAGAGGTTCGCCTAGGAGGTGAGGTGATGATGCCTCTATGGATGACAACCGTGAGGTAACTTTTCATGGTCAAGTATACCTAAATCCGACATTTCCCTCCTACCTTTCCCCCCAAGGTCACGAAAGGTGGAGGTCGGGTCGCGACAACTAAGTGTCGCCTTAACCGAACAAGATTATCTCATTATTATTCCCAACCAACACCTTTATCCAGACCAAGGTTTGTAGCTAAATCACAATCGGAAGTGGGCTTAACACGGCCTACACAAATTAGGCGGCTTTTGGGCGACAGTTGCATGGCCAGACCCAGACTGTGTTTGGCACCTATCTAGGGTCCCACGCATGACCCATGGTTGGTTTGAAAACAATCCATGTTTGAGACCAGCCAATCCATGAATGACCCTCAATTGTTATGTAATCGTGTAGGATTAGTCGACTCACCTTGGTACACGGTTGCATAGAATTGGTTTAGCTTCATTCACGATTAGTATAGTGACCATGTGGAAGCACCATGACCAGTATATATACTAAAGCTAAATTGATCTATAACCACATACTAATCGATCTGTGACAGCGTGCAGTCCTCCCACGATCGATCCTTTTGGTCAAGCGATCTTTCCATGGTCAAATACTCTAATCAAGCATATCCCTGATCCTTTATCGCCTTTCCCAATCAGCTAGTTGACTGATGAGTGATCCTTGGATCAATTCATGGTCTAGTCCCATTATCGATGTATCGGCCTTTAGACCATTTCTCGCACCCAAGATAGGAATCCGAATCAAGGATATCACACTCTCCTCTTATTTCCTTGGCCGATCCTCTCATTTTCCCCCTCCATCTCTCTCATTTCCCTCTCAATTTCTCTTGGCTCTCTTTCTCTCATCTCTCTCCCGAACGTCTCCTCCCTCTCCCCCCCCCCCCCCCCCCCCCACAGGAGCCTTTCCCCCCACTCAAAACTCTTCCCCACCTCCGTCCTCAAGCTCACAGCAGTACTCAAAAGGGCAAGAAAGCCAGCTCAAGCGATGGCAGGGCAAGGAGAAACGGCATTCTCCTAAACCCTTTAATCGCTTTGAGGCTTGATTTTGTAGAATAGGGAAGATTGTTGCTATTCTTGATGTTCGTTTGTGTTTATGGCCCTGCATGTGTGCTGTAATGGTAAGAAATGGTGGCTGAGATGGTGTGGTATAGGATTTAAAGGAATGAGGGACATGCAGGTTGTTGTTGTGGCCCGGATTGTGTTGCATTTGAGTTTTGGTGCTTGTACTCAACTTGTAGAAGTTTTCTATGATCTACGATTGAAGACCTATGTTGCATGTGGTCTAAATGTCTGGTCTTGGTGTATTCTTGGGCTGTGTACGTGTGGTTCAAAATAATAAGCCATGTAGAGCCTTCGTTTGGATTTCCAAAAATCGGAGTTGCTGGACCTCTCAAGTTTGTTAATTTTATGGAATTCCTTGTGGTTCGAATTTGAGGAGACTTCCTTCTACAAGACATCTTTAAATATAACATATTTTAATTTTGAGATTTTTTGAGATGATATGAATGGTACGATGGACTTCTATTCAACCATGCTTGATTTGTCCAGTGCAGTAGGAACAGTGGACCCAATTGGTTTTCTGAATTTTTATAAAATTTTCCTTTTAGATTTTGGACTTTCATCCTTCATAAAATTTGTACAGGACATTATGATCTACGACATATCCAAAATTCAAGATGTTTTGACATGTTTAGGGCTGTGAGATGAGTATAATTTGAGGACTGGTTACTCTGTTCTAATGCACCGGATTTTGCATGATTTTATGCAATTTGTTACTCTTTATACAGATTATTTTAGACTTAGTCTTCTTCATTGAAAATTAAATAAATAAGGTCTCATTTAATATGGCTTTGGCTTCAATTTCCACGACTGTGCAATCCTGGTCGGTTCTCTTCTTTGGTCCGAATTTTGTAAAATTTTATAGGAAAATGATGGAATCTTAAATTGTGGTTTGCTGATGGTAGAAATTACATTTATTTGGCTACCCACTGGTGTGTACTTGGTTTTAATCTAATATCATCTACTTTTGGAAATATGAGGTATAATGTGAGCACATATTATGGAATTTTGAGCCTTATGTGGCGTGAAAGTCTACTGGTGACTTGCTGTGCTTATGAATGCCATGAGAATTGGCTCCATGTGTGATTGTGGATTCCATGAGTGCTGGATATGTTGGTGTGGTGTGATTAATTCAAGGTGTGGAAGTGTGAAATGAAATGAACATTAAAGATATCCATCGGCTAGCAACCCGATGATGCCCCAGGGGAGTCAAGATGCCCAAGGCCAGCGACCCTTAGATGCCTTGGCTGTGTGATACCGAGATGCCTCAGAGTGAGATGCCCATGGCCAATGTCCCATAGAAGTCCGGCCAGTGACCCAAAAGTGACTCAAGCAGACTAGCCAGCAACCCAGTGTAAATCCAACTCGAGGCTGGACAATGTGACCACAAGATTACTAAATAACTTATAAGGCATGTGAGTTCGTGTGTGGATGTATAGTTTTGTGTGGTAATTGCATATGCGAGTTCTTACGTGTGGTACCAAAAATGCACGAATGCATTATGCCTTGATCAATTGATAAGGTGTGTCGTGCCTTGTTGATAATGTATGAGTGTTGCTGCCTTTTCTTAATTAATGGTATATGACTTACTTTGTTTATGGTTCTGTGATTGGATTGGAGTGATATCATAGGTCTTGTATTGTTCATGTTATGTAAATGCATGTTGGCACTACTTGTGTAACTAGAAATGGTCTGAGGTATGTCGTGTGCTCATACTTTTGTGCTTGTTGGCTTGAATATTAGTTGTGTTCTAGGGATCAAGAGTCAATTAGATCGAGTGGTTTATGAGCCTGTTATTTCCCTTATTAAGCGTTAGCTCACTCCTATTGTTTTTGCAGATCTTTAGCCATGCTTGTGTGAGTGGTATGGAGTAGAGGAGATAGGCTGGAGGTAGGGAATTATTTTTTGAGACACGATTCACTTTGTGGGATCAGACCGTGCAGTTGGTCATGGGTAATGTTGATAGACATGGGCTCATTATGTCGCTTGTGTGGATAGGTAATGGGAGTAGACACCTTTTTTACCTCCTGGTGTGTATAAATAAGATTATCAAATGAAAGCTTGTTGCCTATTCCGCTTTTGTGTTCACCCATTGTTGCTGTTATGGTGGTTTGATTCTTATACTTGCTTCCGCTTGTGCTATAAGAGAAAAAAAATTAAATAACTCGTGTTAGTAAGGTGGTGTACAAGGATGTCACAACAATGATATCCTAACTCTAGTAAGGCATGCCCATAAACCTTCAATCAGGTTCAAAGCAATATTGAGCACCTAACCATCATCCTCCAAAATCCACGAACCAAATCCACAATCCCATATTAAAAATAAGTTCCAGAAAACAAAACATATGATCTTTGACAAATCGTTCTTTTTCAAAGACAGTCAACAAATCATTTCCTAACAATTAACTCAAGAGCCATTTACAAAAATGCTTTAACATATCACTTCAAAAAATCAAAAGGTAGTAAATGCCCGATCCGGATTTATGCAATAATAATGCTTTAAACATTACTTCTTCCTTTTTATAAATAACATGTCGTGTCATGCCTTTGATACTCACAAGATTATATGAGTTTACAAATCCATAAAAGATATAGTATCATTCACTTAGCCTGAAACCCAAATATGAACGTTATTCGGACCATCAAATTCATAGTCCTATCAAATAAACAAGAAATATCATTAAAATTGAGTAAAATGCTACCCCAACTATGAATAGGCTAAGCTAAGCTATAATGCTAAAAAAAAAAAAAAACTTTCATGTGCCCACAAATCGCTCATCTAAAGCGATTATTCAAAGCCTTTCATAACGTAGTACTTGAGTGTGAAACTTGGTCACGCCATAACTTTCTCCACCGAACTCTGTTTTAAGTGAACTTATAGTCAAAAGGATGCTCTTTCAAAATATTAGAAGACCCATAACTTGGCCAACCCAAAATCTAGCCGGCAACTAATGAAATTAGGCCAGAAGGTTGCTGGTCGCCTGCTGTTCATCATACGCACCTAATTTCAAAATTTTGTTTCGAGCAAATTATAAGCCTTAATCGAGTTCCGTAAAATGTTACAACTTCACAACACTCTAAACTATCATTTTCCCATAATTTCTCAGCTCAACAATTCTTAAATCAGACCTTGCAAGTCAAATTTCGCTTAATTCTAAATTTGAATCCTAATTCCAAAAAACTACCCTGATTAGAAAAATGAAGGTTGCAAAGCATTTATCAGACACTGCGAATCGAAGAAAATCTGGCTTGATGAGGCCTTCGTGGCATATACGCACAAAACCCCTTTTTTTCCTTCTCTTTTCTTTCTTCTTTTCTTCCTTTCTTTCGCGTGGAGCTCTTGGCCTCTTATATTTTGAGCTGAGGGTCCAATGTTCCACTTCTTTATTGACCGGTTAAAATTTCCTTTTTTGTTGGGTCCCACCACTTTTTTTTTACCCGGTCAAATATTACACAATCAAACCTCATGTCCGGGCTAATCAAACCATTAGACCGAGATAATGAGTTTGCAACACGCCATTGGGTAAGGCAGACTGACATACTCGGCTTTAAACTACGGATTCACGCTCAACGGATCTGATGAATGAAAGATAAACTAGAACACAAGAAAAAAAAATAGGACTCCTACCTTGAATGAAGGGAAAAAAATAAATGAAAGAACAAGCTTGGATGGACCTTACTCAACTTTCTCACTCTCGGTTTCCTTCTCAACTCCCTCTCTCTTGCTCTCGGCCAAACTCACTCTCACGATTCGGCAGAGCTATGGGAGATGCTCTCAAGCTCACTCTCTATTTCCCTCACTCCCTCTCTCTCTTTCATGGCTTGAGTGGCTCGGAAGTGAAGAAATTTCTCTTTTATACTGGTTTGGACCGGTTTTAGGGGGCGATGTATTTCCTTGTCCAAGCTCAAAATGAAGTATTTTGTCAAATGCTTTGTATTATGCACGGGCCGGTCAAAGTTGTCCATTAATTTGTGCCATAATTTGGGGATATATTCCATTCCAAAGAGGAGGCCTTTTGTCTAAAGTTTTGTACCCTGCTTGGTGGTTCAAAGGAAGTCTATTGCCCCTTGGGTTTAGAGGTGTATGGCCGGCCAAGGAGATCCCACCTTGACAATTTGGTTAAAATTTAAGGTGCCATTTTTTCCTATCTAGTATAACTAAGAGTGAGTTTGGTTCAACTTTAGAAATAAGTTTTTGATGTAATACAAATGCTGAAAGCCAAAGCCCTTTGAA
Source organism: Eucalyptus melliodora (assembly GCA_004368105.4). NCBI lineage: Eukaryota > Viridiplantae > Streptophyta > Magnoliopsida > Myrtales > Myrtaceae > Eucalyptus > Eucalyptus melliodora. The sequence goes on from CM023404.3 coordinate 44,587,244, forward strand.
GAAATGCAAATTGGGTTCAAGTAGTGTCTGGCAAAAAAACTTTTGCAAAGGACTTTGGCTGCATTAATTATATTTTTTATTAATAAAAAACTTGAACTTTTCACCAGAGTTAGCAAAAGGCTTAGGCCGTCAGTGAGCGAAATCTTGCGCTGGCAACCATCAACTAAGGTTGCTTGACAACCTTAGGCAATGGTCGCGTGACCCAGGCGATGGCCACCTAAAGTTGCACAACCAACGATGAGGATCATGTCGGACGAGGGTCACCAAAGGTTACGAGACCCAAGCGGCAATCACCCAAGGTCGTGCAACCTCCAGTTCTTACCATGCACCTAGGTCGCACAACCCTCGCCGGCCCTTCGTCAACCAGATTTGGCCTTGTCAGTCCTCGCCGACTGGCCTCGGGCAAATAAGATGTATAATAAAAAGGAGGAGCAAAACTAGAATAAAAATTGGTGAGGGTAGTTTTAGAAGAAAAAAAAAGAAGATTAATTATAGTTTTAGCATTCTGCAAATGCTACTTCGAAAGGCTGGGTAAAAATAGGTTTGAGCTTTCAGCCTTCCCAAAATTAGCATTTAGCCTAAAGCTATTTCAAAATGCTTGCTAAACACCCCAATATTTTTCCAAAGCTCCTTGAGAAAATTAAACCAAAAATAGCCTCATTTGCTTGTCTAATCTTTTCCTATTTAATCACCACCATATGAGGGTTAATGATGTGAATGTGAAGCAAAAAATGGGTGATTAGAGGGTGGCCATTATTTGGACGATTTTTTTAAAATTTGAAATGATAAGGGGCACACAAAAATGAGAGATATAAATGCCAGTCCATGCAAAGTGTAATATGCGTGTTAATTCAATATTGATGTTTTTGGTTAGGGTTCAAATTTCGAATGAATTTGATCCCTAATTTTCTTATTGAATGCACATATAGTTTATAAGCAAAAATTTAGGTATCAACATTATATTGAAAGAACAAAAAAATGATGACTAGCATGTCAAGAAAAATTGATGTCAAAATTAAGGATGTCGCTCATGTCAAAGGATGCAGAACGTCCTTTTCCTTCAGATAAGCCTATGACAGCGTTGATTGTGGCAAGGGAGTTCATAAACTTGATGAAGTGAGGAGACACATGCTAAGTAAAAATTTGTCCAATCAACTAAAGGCATACCGACCCACAAAAAAAAAAAAACTAAAGGCACAACGTTTTAAACCATGGTTAAAATAAAATGCGGACTCCACTAGTAGCTCTCGCATTTTGCTGAAGCCAGACGGATCTTCGTTTCTGTTGCACAAACTTTCTTTTCGTAAGAGACCAGTGTGACCACCTGGAACGGCTGCTTTTTTCATGGCGGTTTGTCTTTCAAGGGACTTCAATAGAGTCAAGCTTGAAATTGACTCCAATAAATTTGCTTATACGCTTATTCCTGTTTCTCCATTAAGCTTTTCCGCGGGCTGCTCTCATCTTCCCTTGACAGGGCGGATGCCATGCACAGATATCAGTTAAAACTGGGGAGAATCCAGCATCACTTAACCGTAAAACGTGCCATTACATGCTTCAACGCATTCTGTACTTGCACCGAGTTCTCAGCTGGACATTCACTGATATTCAGCTTTTCCAAAGATGTTAATTTTTCTAGGCCTTCAACTTGACCAATCATTTTGCATCTTATGATCTCCAAAACTTTCAGCGACTTCAAGTTTGAAAGATCAGGTAAACTGAGGTCATCACAGTCAGATAGAATCAAACTTCTCAGTGTGGTTAACTGGCCTATCCCATTTAGATTTTGTATCTTGCAGTCTGATATATCTAGCCTCTTCAGGGCTTTAAGCCCTTCAAGCCCTTCAATCTCTTCTATCACCGAGTGGTAGAGCTCAAACACTGACAACATATTGGGAAGCTCAGATACTTCTTTAAGGCTCAAACCAGGAAGGGTAAGCATTTTGAGCTGAGGAATATTTGTCAACTGAAACTTCAGCTTGATAATTTGCGAAAAAGACAATTCCAGTTTCCTCAGTTTAGGAAATGATATTGAGAAGGATTGTCTGTCAATCATTTGTTTCACGTTGAATTCTGGCATTGGCTGTTTTGAGGGAGGTCGGCGTGCCTTGGGGTTCCCATCACTCAGGCACAGCTCCTCCAATTCCTTCAAATCTTCAAGAAGGGGTATCGCTTTCATCCTTTTGGAACTCACACGCAGACAAATTAGAGAACGGGGAAGCCTTGGCAACTCTTCAATTTCATTGCACTGAATTAAATCCAGGGTATGAAGACCAGATATGGTGGAGATTTCGGGGGGTAGGCTCGATATACTGGAATGCCCCAGCATCAATGATCTCAGATGATGTAGTCCCTCGATATCACTGGGAATGGCCCCCTTCAAACTCCGACAATAGGAAGCATGTAGTTCTTCGAGCTTGGTTAGATTCCCAATCTCCCCAGGAAATGCTCGAATGAAAGAAGAATCCATTCTCAGCACTCTCAAGCTTTCCAGATTTCTTATTGAATTGGGGAGTTCAGAGATACTAGTCGCCGATATATCCAACTCCTCTAATGACCCCATTTTACCGATAGAATCTGGAAGTTCCTCCATATAACGGCAATCCCTCAATGACAAGCGTCTTAGATTAAGCAGCTCCCCCAGTAAGCTTGGGAGCTCCAAAATTTTGGCACCATCTAATGAGAGTACAGAGAGCGCAATCAGATAACTAATTGAACTGGGCAGGTGAGCCAATTGGAAGCACTTGAAGCCACTGAGAATTTTAAGTTGTTTCAAATTGCCTATGGAGATGGGGATCTCCCGTACAGAGGTCCCATCAATGAAAAGCTCTTTCAGAGCTGTCATACGACCTACTTCCACAGGCAGCCTGTTCAACTGGGAGCAGGACTTCAAATTCAGAGAAGCTAAACGTGTCAAATGGCCAATTGAAGAATCTAGCTTCACCAAACGAGAACATCGTTCAAGAATCAGGATTTCCAAATTTTTGTAACAAGAGAAGTCGGGAGTTATCAGTAAGTCAGAGCAACCTGTAAGATTCAAGACTTTCAAATTCTCCATCTGTAAAACCAAAATAGAAACCCACAAATCGTCAATTCAGAGATATTAAATTCAAGGAAGCAACTATAAAACAACCAAATGAATACCAAACCACCTTGATTTCACTCCAACCTCCCCAGTCTTCTGAGACTTTGCTCCAAGACAAATCGAAAATGACCAATTCTGTTAACACAAAATTTGTCGCACCAAATTCCAGAGGAACCCTTTGCCAACAGAACCATTTTAAACTTGGAAATGCACCTGCAAAATCTCCGGAAACTTTTGCATCATCCAACTTGAGAAAACTTATAGCTGGCATGCTTGCAAAATTTGCAGCTGTCAATATGCATGAATCACGAGCTTCAACGTTTTCGATTCCCTACATATAAAATAAGTAACATAATCATCAGAAGCTGTAAACCAAAATACCAATCAGAAAAAAGGATGCTTTCCTTGCCCTACATGCTAAAGAGTACAGACACGATATTATTCCCTCAGAAAATATGGCATAAAAGAAACATGAAGCCCATATGTCAAGTTGCTTGGCTGCCAAAGACAAACCGAACTAAAAGGTTTTACCTTCTCTCTGTTCATTGCCTTCAGAACCATATCCTGTGTGCAAAATCTTCTTGAACTTGGACCTTGAGATTCCTCTTGCTCAAAAATTCTTTTGCCAAGGCTTCTCAGCAATCTGTGCATCTGCAATTCATTTTTTTCTCCAATTTTTGCAAGGGGCATCAGAATGCAATCAGAAGACGGAAGATAAGAGTTGGGCCACATATATGAAGCAATTCGGGCATCCACACCAGAGATAAAACATGCTATGGCCAGAAATATATGTTTTTGCTTTGAATCCAATGCTTCAGAACACATAACCAATATCTCTTTACAGCCAACCGTAGTCTTTTGAGAACTCTTCATAAATCGTATCATCAACTCCTCCTCCACCTTTTTCCATTCTTCTATTGATTTGCCCCGTAAAAATGAACCGATAACTTCAACTACTAATGGTAATTTCTCTGTAGCATTGAGAATGCGGTTTGCGACTCCATTGTAACCATGTGTGGAAGATTGCATCCTGAATGCATGCTTCCAGAAAAGTTCAAAAGCTTGACCATTATCCAACTCGCAAACCTTGTAGGTATGAGCCTTCCCGTGATGATACTTTTCAAGAATTTCCTCATTTCCTGAAGTCAAAATAATACGACTACCTAGACCAAACCAATGAATATGGTCTCCTAGAAGAGCATGAAGATCAGATCGCTTTTCCAAACCGTCCACAACTATTAGAACTTTCATTTCACGTATTATATCCCGAAAATCTTCTATTCGTTCATCAGAAGGAGGATCTTCATGATCTCGTTCAAGTATGTCATGTATCAGCTTAGTTTGCAAAAAGTGAATACCACAACGATTTTGAGTGGTTTCTTCAACCTCTGCTAGAAAGCTACAACCGTCAAAACAAGAAGAGATCCGGTTGTATACAGCCTTGGCAAGAGTCGTTTTGCCAGATCCATCAGCTCCATAGATTCCAATAATGCGCGGCTCGTCATTGACTTCCATTTCCAGTAAGTCAATGATGTGTTTAACATGAACATCAATACCAATTACATTTTGAGCAGCTGCATAGTTCCTATCTGAGGTTTCCATCTCTGTTGCTGGCCATCTAGCTTCATCTTTCATTCTTTCCACACTCTGCAAGAAAAACAAAATTTGTTCAACTGAGTATTACCATAGACTGAGAAAAGAACAAACATCACCTGATCTGTCCCTCTTACAACATTGCTTCAGTTCCACACATAGATTCAACATACTCATTTGTCATCAAAATGTTGTTGTTAATGCAAAAATATGTAGATACTTGTTCTAGCATATGCTGACATGTAATCTAATATCTAATCTGATACAATATCAACAAGGAAACTTAGCTAGTAATTTAATCTTATTCAGTGACACTATTATCTTGGAAGTTGGATTTGCTTAGTTACTGACCAGATTTCCCTTTAATTACGTTGTTATCTCTAAGTGTAAATAAGTTTCAACCAGAACATTATGGAAATAGAACCAACATCTTAAATTCAGATTAAAGACAACTGTTATCCTGCTTATGAAGATCTTTCCTCTTGACAAGTTTCCGGCCAAACTCTCTTAACAGATCGTGCAATCTTAAGAATGTATTTCTTCAATTTCCATCAATTACATAGCATTTCATTCCACTAGGAAGATAGTAAAGGCAAGTCTCCCACTTGTAAGAGGAAATCCTCTCATCCTTTCCAATAAGAAAACATGCTATGTCGAGGAATATCTCCTTTATATGATCATCTAAAGATTCGTAACTGACCTCAAAGGCAGCTTCAACTCCATCTTTCGGCTGCTTAACATCTTTGAGCTCATTAAGGTTTGTTATACTGCTGCATTGAAAAAATCTTAGTTTTAAATGCTTTAAATCTTCAAGAATGTCAATCTTTGCTACAATGCAGTTGTCTATTTCTAGTTCTGACAGATATTTCAGACTAGAAAATTTTGGCTCTTGAATCTTGCAGTGTTTGAGATGCAGAGTCAATAAGCTTGAGGAGGGAAGTTGTGTGAGGTCTAGCTCCTCCAAGTAGGATAAAGAGAGTTCCTGGAGCTGAGTAAGGGCACTAAAATTCCCAGGGAGATTGGTGACCTCTGTAAGGGACAATTGCAAGGTCTCTAGACTTAGTAGTCTCGTGATCCACCCAATATTTGGGGTATTTAGATTCAATAACCTCATGACCCATCCAGTTTTTGGCTGCATAACATCTTTCAAGACTAGCTCTTTTAGATATGTCAGGTAAGACAAGTCAGGGACCGTCATTTTTTTGGATCCCCAGAGGAGACTGAGTAAAGTGGAGGGCAACTTTGGTAGTGCGTGAAGTCGGTTGCAGTCCAGTATGTCTAGGGTTTGAAGGCAAGAGAGATGGTAAATGCTCTTAGGCAGCCCGGCAACATTGGATGATGATAATCTCAAAATTCTTAGAGAGGATAATCCTGAAATATCACAATGAACTTTGCCCTCCATACTTCTGCAGCCAGAGAAATCTATCTCCTCCAGGTTCTCTAAGTTCACAATATCTTCAGGAAATTTTTGTAGGGAAGTGTGCGCCATCTTCAGTGTCTTCAAATTCCTCAAATGCTTGACCGATGTTGGCATTTTCTTGATTCCAGTGTATGAAAGGTCTACTACCTCCAGCAGCCCCAGCTTCCCGATGGAAGGTGGAAGTTCATTGAACATCCAACAATTCCTTAATGAAAGTCTCCGAAGTTTCTGAGGAAATTCAAAAGTTTCTGGATCCCAATGAATATTAGTACCATCCAGAGCAAGACTAGAGAGATTCCTTAGGCGGCCAATTGTGGATATATCTTTCAACTCTTTACAGTCACAAGCACTAAGTATTTCAAGATTCTCCAAAAAACCTTTCTGGAAATCAATTCTTTGGATGCCAGTTCCATCAATCAGAAGTTCCCTCAAAAATTCCATGTGGCCCAGTTCTTGGGGCAACTGCTTGACTAGGCTGCACTTTCTCAAGTTTAAGGAACTCAAGTTCTCCAGTTTACTAATGAATGGCCCAATTTCAGATAACAGAGTACAATCTTCCAGTATCAATATCTCTAAATTAATTGGAGCTGGAAAGTTCAACGATGCACCTAACAGAGCACAACCTCGTAGGTTCAAGACTTTCAATTCCTTCACCTTCTGCAATATACAAAAGAAGAAATCAAACTTAACTCGTTGATACTTATCATCTTAACATGAGATTTAAAAAGCAAATATCAGCCATACCCCCATGATTTGACTCCAGATTTGTGAATCATTGGTGAACAGACTCCTAGACAGATTGAGAACAACTAACTTTTTCAAGTACAAATTATCAAGCTCAGAAATCGAACGGCACTCTCGCCAATCAAGCCACCTCAGATTTGGAAGAAGATTCTCAGTGTTTCCCTGAATGTTACCCCTGTCCAGTCTGAGGTACCTCAAATTCAATAATTTGTGAAGTTCTTCACATCTGAAACAGACGGTGCAACCCTTTTCAACTGTGAGACGAATGCCTTCAACACTTTCAGTACCCTGTCAAGTCTCAATATGGGAAAACTGTATGAGTAAGTTGAGAACTTAAATTTCTTACTCCTTTTAATCAAATGAGACGCATCAAATTTACAAAAGCACTGGGTATCCACTACGCATTCTAAATCATGTTAAGGACAAATCTCTCTCTCTTTTCTCTTCAAAATTGAATAAAGAAAAGTATTGGAATGGAAAACTTATTTAAACGCTTTAGTAACCCACTAAAATATTTCTAGAGGCTTTGTAAAACTCACCTTACCATCCTTTAGAATGTAAAGTGCATCACTGTGATTCCAAAACCTGGAGCGCTCATTAAGAACTTTGCTCTTGACAAGCTTCCTGCCTAAGTCTCTTAATAGATCATGCATTCTTAATTCATTGTTTTCTCCAATTTCCAACAAACACATCTCACGAAGGCGTTTTATCCCTCTAGGAGGATAGAAACAACAAGCCTCCCACATATAAGAGGGAATCCTCTTATCGTTTCCATTAAAAAAGCATGCTATGTCAAGGAATATCTCCCTTGTATGAACATCTAAAGATTTGTAACTGACCTTAAAGGCAGCTTCAACTATATCTTTTTGGTGTGTTTTTAAGAATTCCAAGGTACTTCTCCATATTTTAATATCCTTCCTATTTTTGCATAAATATGAACCCTGAAGCACTACAGCCAATGGAAGCCCTTCCACAGCTTTGACGATGTCTATGGACAAGGAATCATACTCAGAGACATTTCTGGGAGCATCCCCCTGAAAAGAATGCTTACGGAAGAGTTGAAGAGCATGGTCAGGTCTCATTGGTGTAAGCTTATGTTCTTCGACTGCTTTCTTGTCAAAGTAATTTAGAGCATTTTTTATGTCTGTGGTCACAATAATTCTACTTCCTGGACCAAACCAAGTGAGCTTCCCAGCTAATGCTTTGATTTGTTCACCCTCATGCACATCATCAAGCACAATGAGAACCTTTGCATTATTAAATAGACTTGCTATTTCTCTAATACCTTCACTAGAAGATCTAAGTGGTTTTTCTTTTCTAAGGTCAGCAATCAACCTTTCTTGTGATGACACAACTCCTTCCGAATTAATATCTTCAACGAAGCTACATTCATCAAACAACATATGCATCTTGTTGTAGACTATCCTCGCAAGTGTAGTCTTCCCAACACCCTGCATACCGCATATTCCAACAACGCGTACGTCTTTGCCACATACTTTGATCGCTTGTCCATCACTGTAGACAACACCAAGCTTTCTCATCATCTCTTGAACATGAAGATCAATTCCAACTAGTTTGTTGGTTACAATTTGGTTATCCTTCTTCAAAACCAGCCTGACACGTCTAACAACTTCTTTTACAAGCTGGGCTTCATGCCTGGAAAATGTAAGTGATGAAGCACTATGAAGACAATTGTTGCGAAAGCACGTGATTAAACAATAAACAAAAACAAACAAGAAAATAAATCAAACAGTAGATTTACGTGAGATGTGATCTACATTCATTGTGAGAGCAGCAAAGAATCCAATATAGATCAAGCGATACAAGTAAAAATTACAACCATACTCAAGTTACTCAAACACTATCAGTGTTTCACAGCTCCAATTACATCCAATAACTCACATAGTATTTAGCTCTACATTTTTTCACAAAATAATCTCAATTTCACAAAAGAATTTACAAAATCTTCATACAAGATTTTCATGACTTCAAACACAAGGGATGTAATTCACAAGTAGAAGCTCTTCTTTTATGCTCAAGACATAAATTATATTTAGACGAGCTGGATCCAACATAGAAAGCTCTTTCCAAGAAACCTACTCCAACTAGGAAACCTATTGAAAATAGGAAACCTACATGAATTAGGAACTTTTCTCTTCATGCTCAACCTCGAGGCATATTTTCAAGAGCCACAAAGCTACCGAAAATATTAAAAAGTAGACAAAAGTTAACTGGGGGATGAACCAACAAAAGATAAATCAACCAACAAGGGCAGGTAGAATTTACAATTAAAATGGAGAGCAATTTTATTGCAAATAGCAATTTTGACATTGATAGATGCTATCTGCAAAACAAAAGTTCTAGCCAAGTGGGAACAAACAAAGCATGGTACCAGGTTGGCTGGTCTAACTCGCATTTATATCATAAGTCAAGTTGATTTCAAAGGGCCATTTAACTCAAGTCACAATATGCATATAATGCTTTAGTCTTTAAATTACATCCATTTCATAAGAACATCCTATAGATCTCTCAAGAATGCAGCATCATCGATATCATTACATACAATATACATTCGAAAGGTTCGGGATCGATTTCCACATCATCCGAAACCTTTTTCTCAATTATCTAGGAAAGAGAAAAGAAACCAGATGCAAAAGAATTACCCCCCATTCTTGCGATCATATCCACTTAGTCCCCCAATCTGTCGAAGCACGTTCTTCCATGTCTTGATGGTATCTGCATTGACCCCATCTTTCTTATGTTGATCGAAGGACCTCCCAAAATCCCCAGCCTGGCATTTTACATCGTAGGGACTAATATCATAGAAAATCGGGATAATAATCTGTCCATAAGAATTTCTGCACTCCCACATTTGTACCACCTCCATGAGGCAACTTTTACCAGAAGCATAATTCTTGGAGAAGACGGCTATCGAGATCTTCGACCCCTTGATTGCTTCTCTTAGCTGTGGCTTGATCTCTTCTCTGGCACAGAGCTTTTCATCGTCTCTAAAGACCTGGATCCCAGCATCTACCAATTTGCTGTAAAGGTGATCCGTGAATCCTTTGCTACTATCTTCGCCTCTAAAACTCAAGAATACTTCATAATTGATTCCACACGACCACGATGAAGACGATTCCTGTCAAATCAAGGAAACTAAAGTAAAGATAGCGTTCCAGACCAAGTCTTATATGCTTCTGGCCAAACAGAAAGAAAGAGGGGAAAAAAACAAAGTTTTATGGTTCCAAACGAGACAAACCTCATACAAAGTTTTATGGTTCCTTTTCGGTGTTGTTCTTGTTGTTGTTCATTGGATCCAAGGCACCCCTACACTCTTCTTGACTTCAGTCTCTTTGAGTGTCTGTTTTGTTGGTGCCTGTTATCCCCCCCCCCCCTTGTATATTTTCTGCAAAATATATTCATATCTTACCTTTACCAAAAAAAAAAAAAAAAAAACCTCATACAGCAAGCGGCCCTAGAAACTGAACTTTGCAACTCAGGCATTTTGATATTCTTAAAATCCAAAATTCTCGGGACTTTCTTGACAATCGAATGTCAGGTAAGTGGATTTCACATCCTTAATTTTTCATAATTTTTCTCGAATTTAAGATATTTTAAATTTTATGGGAAAGCAAAACAGTACTTCACAGGCCCCAGCATACAAAGTCAAAAATGCATGGAGTTTTGACAGGATCTCGTGATTTTGAACGCGTAGTGTCTCGACCGTTCACGTCAAAGAAGATTTGTGACATTCCAGAGGATTTTAAGCATTTGTGGGGTCGAACTACAACCAGAGGACGTCTTACCAAAAAAAAAAAAACTACAACCAGAGGACGGATTCCACCGTATCCATGTCAAAGAATTTCTCAATAATAACACAAATCCCAAAGATGCAGAGAAAAACAAACCTGGTTTCTTCTCGTCTTTCCAGCAGCCACAACTGCAAAAGCAACCACCCGGAGAAAGATTGGAAAAGCCATGGATCGATTCGCTCGCTCGCTCTCTCTCTCTCTCTCTCTCTCTCTCTCTCGCTTTCACTCGCAGAGGGCTCGGGAGGTCTGTAAACATTACGCAAGGATATAAATTGCATTTTGCGCAAGACCAACACCGTTGACTTCTGGGCAACCCCGCTACGCGCTTCAGGCCACGTGAGGGAAAATTGTCGTGTAGTGCCGGTCCCACGTGATTCACCATTGTAAGAAGCCATTACAAAAGCCGAGACGAAGAGCATTTTTTAATGGTTGGTGACACTGTGGCCCACCTTGCGGTGGGTGTTCACCCACCCCTCCACCTTCAACAGCTCGGGTGATTATCATATTTATTAGTTCCTTAAATACCCCTTACGAAGTGTGATGGAATCTTTTAGGACGTACTCGGGTCCACATGAAGATGATGCAATAAACCGAATGGTAGTCCACCCAAATGGTTGTAATTTATATATATAGTTATGTTGTTTACTAAGCTACGTGAATGGAGGATATTGATGGGTTCTTATCCTATGTCAACCAAGTTTTCACAAAAAAAAAAAATTGTCAATCATGAATCATGGCATATGCCATGAACTTCCTAGAATGTGCCCTCAATTGTGGCTGGCGAGACTACAATAGCTTCCCCCTAGGCCTAAGCAAGCGTCGTGACCCCAACTAGTGGCTGGCGAGAAAAGCCAAAATGAAAGGGGAAAAAAAGAAAAAAAAAACCAAAAAATTAAGGGAAAAATTCAATAAATCATTAAAATATTATTAAGAACATACTACATAAGATGACTAGCGTATACATTAACGATTTTTGGTCAAAATTGGCTGATAAATGTAAAAATATTAAAGATTAATTGACAAGATTGTAAAGGTTTATGACTTCTTTTATACTTTTTCACATTTATTATAAGCAACACAAAATAATCCATTCCCATATATTTTAAAAGAATCTTCAAACGTTATTGCCTTCTCATCTAGCTTCATGAATTGGCTGGCATAATAAAATGTCAATTGCTCACGTCTTCTTCTGCGTACCACGAATAAAATTTCTTGATATATCCTGAAAATGATGGCCCACTATCTGATAGAAGACAAAAAATTCCCAAGAAATAAGAAAATATAATAAAATATAAATTGAGGATCTTCACTTTAATATTAAAACCAAAGCAGATCGTCAGGTACTGTGAGAAAACAAATTTTCTCTCGTGGAGTTTTTACCAACTTACCATATCTAGTCACTACCGCTAAAGAAAGAAGACCACTCGCTAGCCTTTGGTCTTCTCCAATTCCACGCATCGGAGACTTCGCCTGATGGGAAGGGAGAAGGTAAAGAAGGTAAAGAAAAAACAAAGGAGACGGTACAAGAAAAAGCGCGAAGTAATCAATGAACTTCTTAATAACGCGTTCGGTGGCCCGCATTATAACAAAGTGGGAAAATGACGAGAAAAATTAAATCTTCACTAGAAGTTAACAAAATTCTCTCTATAATATCATTTGGGTGATCAATGGCTTTCTTAATTTTTTCGGATTATTATAATTGTTTAAATATAGGATGGCTAATGAGTTATTTTCACAAATAATATTATTTTTAGGTTGTTGTCAATCACATATTTATTAAGTGGCCCCCCTGCCCTCATCAATCATGTAGTATAGAGTTCAAAATCCAATCAAATGATCTAATGTTTAATAGATTTTATGGTGTAAATAATCAAATATGTGAATTACGCAAACTTTCATTCCTTGACCATTAACATGCAGTTTTCTAAAATAACAAAGGTTTTTACATAGTTATGGTATCTGCAAATTGAGCCCAACATACTTATAGATGAAACATTTTTTTTCTTTTTTGGAAGGTTAAATTATACAAATTGTTTCTAAACTTAGGCTCAATATGTAATGCGGCCCATGAACTTTTAATTTGTTCAATGTAGTCTCTATGTGTATTATCGTCCCTGAACTTTTAATATGTTCAATGTGAATTTTTGAACGTATGATAAATGTTCAATTTAGTCATTGGATCATAAATGAGATACGTATCAATGTTTTACATGCACGTCCATTGCTTCAAAGTTCCAACTCCGCATGAATGCTATAAAAAGAGGCCACATTGAAGTTTTCTAGAAGAGTTTCTACTTACCCCAAGTCTTTCTGTGGAGGGTAAAATCGTCCAACAAAAAAGAGCCAAATCCCCAAAAATCAACTCCCAATTTACTAAATTGAATATCTAGGATTTCATTGTCACTGTGAGAATACCTCTTAATATATTATGAAGTTAACAAAACTATCCATGATTTTATATCAATCTTGATAAATGTAAGAATTGTTTATGTTTCAAGCAATACTCACAGTAAAAAGATTCTTTATGACTAAAAGACCTACATGAACGAGTCTAAAGGAATGGAAAGCTCATGTTGACTCGGAAATAGCAAGATTTTATGTCTACAGAATGTACATCATTGTCAAATCATCTTAGTAAGAACAATTGATCGTATTCAAGAAGCAAGAAACAACATACTGTGTGGACATTGGTAAGTGAACTGCGTGAATATTTGTAAGGCTACTCAGTGAATATCAGCTATGCTACTACATGGATATTACAAAGGAGTACACACTGGATATTACAAGGCAACTGTGTGGATTCTAGCAAGTTTTACACCTGAATAACAGCAAGCGTTGAATATCATCAAAGTAATGTGATGGCTGAATATCAAAAGAACACTTATTCTACCTGGAATGACAATCTTATAATGAACTTCAAGACTATTATTTTGAGTTATTTCATCCATTCATAGCTTGAGATATGGCATGGAATCCTTATTTAGAGAATATTGATTGACTTTCTATCTAAAGATTATATGTATGATATATATAATCAGCAAGATATCTTAATTGATTGGCAATCATTCTAGCAAGATCCTTTCCTTAGTTGAAGTACTCCACTTATGGAAATCAAGATTTGATTGTATGGACAACCAAATCAATGGGATCTCTGATTGTTCCATCTCAACGGCTATGCTAATCTTCTCAGCAATTGTCCAACAGCTAGCTTGGAGATTAATCCTCATGAAGATTGTCCAAAGGGATGTTCTGGATACTATGGAGTATAGATCAAGAGTTAATAATTCCAAAGTTCCAAGAGAGCTTCATATTTTTCATTGTCTTCCATGAGCTTACAATTGTAATCATTTGAGAAGTGTTGATGGAGCTTTAGTTTGTGTTTTGGTATGAGATAGTAAGTCCTACCGGCTTAAGTATAAGCAATACCAACTTTGAGGAGAAGTGCTTGAGAATAAGCAACACTTACTACTATAATTTCTCATTAATTTACTAGTTGAATCTAACCAATAGGCTATCAGTATGAAAGAGTGAAATAGGCTTATGCTAAACCAAACCACTATAAAACTCTATTTGCAAAGTCTTCTATCTTTCTATTCATATTCATTTATTCCTTGATAGAAATACTACACTCAATAACTTTAATAATACCATAATATGATCGTATTCATACTATGTTACTTGCTCCTGATCATATTCATCTTAATACCTTTAATTCCGCAATATTAAGTCAAGATTTCGTGAAATTACCTATTCACCCCTATCTAGGTGATATATTAGCCTACATCAATTGTTAAAATATAATTTGAACTCCCATGTTGGGACATAGTATCGACATCAAAGTGATGGTCCAATGGTGAAACACCGGTCTCGAGCTCTCAGTGAAAAGATTTCCTCACTTGCCATCGCAGCATAATGGTCTAATGTAAATTTATTCGAAGTCCAAGTATTTTTGAAAAAGATTTCCCATCACAATGAATAATTACGAAAACATGGCGCATGATATGCAATGACTTTTAATGTATTGTCAATTAAAAATGAGTATAATTAAAATTACAGCTTACTACATTAAGTGAACAAGTTACATTGTTAAAATATATATATATATTTAATCCAAACTGAATAAAATTTATAATGAAAAGATAAAAGAGGATATGTCACATTAAAAATATACATTTTTGTAGTTTATGTAGCCTTTCTTGCTAATTTCAATTTTGCACAACAAAAATTCATAATGAATTGAATAGCTGAACATTTGAAAAACATTTCTTAAATATAGTATGTGTGTATATTCATCTTCTATTTTTATTTTTTTGATATAATAAAGGACACAATAAAGAATTAAACCGTAATAACTGATCACATAAAAATCAGTTGACAATTGAAACATGGTAGAATGATTTTTAATAAGGGAAAATGAAAGAAAAATCAATCTATCATATCATTTATTCGAATGTGACTTTTTTACCATGTCCTCTTCTTTAGAGTGTCACTTTTAAGTTTTGATATAATTAAGGCAATAAGAAACTCTCTATGAGGATCGAAAAACATAATGACACAGATCTATTCAAATGTTAAAATAAAGTATGAAGCTAAATGTGATGAAATGTAATAATGTGTTGACATCCAAAAAGGATAAACTTTTTGGTTATAATCGATAGTTATCAAACTTATCCAAAAGAGCAAAGTTTGGTCGACAATGAATAGGGCAATCGACAACTTAAAGGGAATTGACAACTCGTTAAGGAAGTCATCAACCAAATCAGTTATCATCCAAAGCCTTTATCAAGACTTGAGAAGTTGATCGACAAAGTCATCAACAACGGGCAATCAGCATGAGACAAAACTATTGGGTAATTACGTTTTGATGTTGCTAATTTAGGGAATTTTAACTTATTGTGGAAATTTGTTCTAGATAAAAGTAGTCAGTGGACAACAAAATATCTTGTAACCTTAGTTAGGGAGTTATTTGTTATTTGAATTCCAAATTGTAAAAGTTGTATATTTGGGTTATAAATAGCTACATCGTACTTTTCGTATGCCCTCTATATCCAATCAATCAAAAAACCCAAAGATTCTCACAAATTTATATTTTTCTTTACCTTTCCACGATTAATCTTTCAACTCCCGTACTTTAGTTGCAATTTTAATATCCGGTCATCGATTAAATTTCCGCAAAGCTTTTGACGTCATTATGCTTTATCATTGATTAAATTCCATTGAAGCATATATTGTTCTTTTTGTTTCATTATACAAAACCAGTTTAAAACCGCCACAAAACTAGTCTCCTCTTAATAAAAACTGAAGAACGAATTTCGGTGAAAAATATTTCGACAACCCAATTTCGGCGAAACATCTTTTTTGCATGCCTGGTTGAACAACTTGTGGTTTGATTTGAAGAAATTCAATGCCAAGAACAAAGAATCATCTAGAGTTTGCCAAGAACAAGGTTGCATCCTTCAAATCTTAGCCGATAAGCGAGTGACAGAAGAAGGCCAACGTGAGGGTGCAAACCTTCCCCAATGTCTTATTGAAGAACAATCGAGGGAAGTTGCACCAAATCCTCATAGGGATATTGAATCCTAAAATATACAAAAAGTGCAATCAAGTCATTGTCAAATTTGTGCAATTGAGTTCTTCTGTTAACTCCATTCAATTTGGCTAATGAAAAATGCCAACTTGACTTTTTTATTATTATTTTCTCTTTCTAACGTGGTAGTGACGTGGCTAAAATAATGTCATTTTGATCCCAATTTGATTCATTAATAAAAATCTTATTTAAATTGTTAAAAATAAATTAATTTTTTTTATTTAAAAAAAGAGAGGAAATTAGGTGAGGGCTACAAGTCCTCGCTTCTGCTGGCCCTCCCCCAAGTTGGGTGAGGTTCACTCTATCCTTGGCTGGCCATCTCCCACAATCATCGGACCTTCCCAGTGATGGTGGGTAGTGGTGATGAGGGCCTGGAGGACCTCACTTGGTTTCTCTTCATCACTCACCTAGTTTCCTTTCATTTCATTTTCTTAAGAGTTAATTTTAATTTATTTAAACCAAAATGATGTTGTTTTAGCCTTATTCCTCATGTTTTAGCCATGTCATCGCCACATAGGAGAGAGAAAATAATATATAAAAAAAGCCACATCAGTATTTTCATTAGCTAAATTGGATAAAGTAAATGAAAGAATTTGAGTGCATTAATTTGACAAGTATCCTGGCTTGATTGCACTTTTTGTAAGTCTTATGATTCAATTGCACTTTCATAATAAATTTTAAGAATTCTAGCACACATAATTCAATCGTCATATGTTGGCCACCATGAAGAGATTGTTCGAAGAGTAGGGAAACAATATAGCCAATTATATTGTGAGTCACATATAAGATGGGATCAAGCCAATCATCATCAATGCCATGAATGATATTTTCTTGAGGCTAGGATTGTCTAATCAACCACCACTATCCAATTCAGTGGTAATAGGGTATGTTTCTGGGCCCTCTTCTTTTATTGATGCCAATAATGTTGGTCAAAATAGTGAACCCCTTATAAGAATTATGCAAAGGCCTAGATCTTCTAATCAAAGCTACAAAAATGAGAATAATCAGGCTAATATTGGTCAAAATAAACAAATTGGTGACGATAATTTGGCAAATCAAACTAACTAACAGGACGGTCAATTGCCAAATGTTGAAGTTATAAAGCTAGTTCCACCCAATGTGAATAATCCTACTAGGCCTAACATGCTGATTAACATCATTGTTGCCTATCAAGCAAAATGACAACCAAACCCACAATTGAATTTAGCATAGTTTATTGAAGAAGTTCAATGACTATTAGGGTTAGATAGGGGGTGTTATCGTACTTGTTTATAAGAAACCACATCCTGAATGGGTTGATAACCAACCTATTCCAATAGGCTTTAAAATCCTTGAATTGTTATTTTTACTAGCGAAGATGAACAATAGACTATTGAACACATTTTATTAACCTAGTGTAGAGAAGAGGGGACAAATGAGTTTTTAAGGCTTAAGCTATTTCTTTTGCCTCTATCGGCTACTTTTACTTGGTGTGCTGATTTACCACCTTATTATGTGTGTAATTAGGTAGAGATGGAGAGACAATTTCATTCTCTATTTTTTGAAATGATATCTGAGATATCGAGTATTGATTTGGCTGCACTCTATCAATATAATAATGAGTCAACCGATTAGTTTGTTACTCAATTCAAAAAGGCTAAAAATAGATGCCTTACTTCACTCTTAGAGAGTGAATTCACAAATTTGCCTTTCAATGGATTGAAATTCAATCTAAGAGAAAAATTGAAGGCCAAAACTTTACGAATTTCTTTAAATTGGCAACACAAGTGTTTACATATAAGCAACTACTTAGAGTTGGAGGGCCACTGCATGACTCTATACAAAACGTGGCTTTCATGGAAAAACGTGTCAAATGATGAATCTAACCAAGATAAAATTCAGCAAGGACAGATTTAACTTTTTTATGACGGAGGGGCATATGATGGTTCCTGATTACCAAATTTAAAATAATTGAATGATCCATGAATCATTTCATTCTTTTAAAGAATGCATATGTTGACATCCAAAAATGACCAACTTTTTGGCTATTGTCAACAAGTATCAGACTAGTCGATAAGAGCACAATTTAATCAATAATGAATATAACAATGACAAGTTGAAGGGAATCAACAACTTTCTAAGGAAGTCATTGACAATATGAGCTATCAACGAAAACCTTTTTCAAGATTTAAGAAGTAGATTAACAAAATTGTCGACAGTGGGCAATCAACATGAGAAAGTAACTACTGGATAGTTATGTTTTGTTACTGCTTATTTAGGGTTTTTTTAACTTCTTTATGGATATTTGTTCTAGATAATAGGAGTTAGTGGATAGCATAATTTCTTGTAACTGCCATTAGAAAGTTTTATGTTATTTCAATTCCAAAATTGTAATCGTGGCCTATAAATAGTAAAATTGTACTTTTGGTAAGTCCTTTCTCTCCAATCATTAAAAAAATCAACGTTCTCCCAAATTTATCTTTATCTTAACTTTTTCATAATTTAAATATCTTTCAATTCTTGTACTTTAATCATAGTTTAAGATATTTTGTCGTTGATTAATTTCCAACTTTGTGTCTTTATAAACGTACTCTGTCGTTGATTAAATTCTGGCAAAACTTGTTGTGTTATCAAGTTTCATCATTGATTAAATTCCATTGAAGCATATTTATTTCTTGTGTTCTATTGATACAACTCATGTTCGAAATAACCATAGAACCCGTCTCTTCTTGATAAAAATTGAAGAACGAATTTTGGGGAACAATACTACGTCGACGAACCAATTTCTGCAAAACAAGCCATATGTCAAATAAGATCATGTTATATCTTTCAAAGAGGGAAAGAAAACAACAGAAATAGCAGTTGATGAGCCATTCTGTTTTCTCCCCCAACCACCGTGTTATTCATTTTGGCTCATCAAATAAAACAATTTCCCAGCAGATCGTTGAATCAGTTGAAGATCATCAAAATTGGACGCCCATTGTTGGAGGAGGACAATTATATGCAACACTCACGTGCTCATGTGCAATACTGACACATGCTTATGTGCTATGATTGAAATTTAAGATCTAGCATGACTTGACTGGATTGACTTGCTTTTTCTATTAATAAAAAAGTGGAGAATAATAGAAAGAAAACCAACAAGCAAGGCAGATGCCCCCAGTAGAAAGGGCTTAATTCGCTAAAAACTCTCAATTTTAGGTCAAGTCCCAAATTTACGCTTAACGTTTTTTCTTTTCTTTTATCTCAGAAAAAACCTCCAATTTTAGGTCCAATCCCAAATATGCTCCGAACCCAAAACTTTAAGCTCAGTCCGAAATCTGCCCCAAATCTTATTTTGAATAAAAAAATTACCAAATTTCAATCTATTTTCAAATATACCCCCGTGATCCAGTCCCGACTTGACATGTCATTTCCACGGCGATAACAAATACACATAAGCAAAGTAATGGGGTGATAGGTACAAGCCAATGAGTTATTTCCACTTCGATAGCAAATACACCCCAATAAGAATTATAGAAATTCTCCAAAATAAAGCCGTTTTAGGATGTCAAAGGTGGTTGGGACGATCACAAAGCCACCCCCAATAAAACTTTATTTGGTCTAAAAAACCACAAACTTTAGGTTGAGTCTAAATTTGCTTGAATTCTTTTTTTTTTTTTTTTAAAAAAACACATTACTTTGCTAACGCGGATTTGTTGTTGACGTGGAAATGCCATGTCAAGTTGGGATTAGATAAAGGGGGTAGTTTGGTGATTTTTTTTTTTAATACAAAACAAAATTTTGGACAGAGTTGGGATGAAACTTAAAGTTTGGAGTTTTTTCTAGGACTAAAAATGTTTTTGGCATATTTTGGACTGAACTTAAAGTTGAGGGTTTTTTCTAAGACAAAAAAAGTTCAGTGCAAATTAGGGACTTGACCTAAAGTTGGAAGTGTTTTTAGGGAATTAGGCCTAGTTGAAGAGCATATTCTCCACCAATTAATTTTAACATCAATTAGATTGTGATAACGCCTAATCTCTTTGTGTAGTGCGGATGTGCAGGGTCATTTTCCGATCCGATTTGTAACATCACGATGGAATAGATTTAATCTTTTTGCTTGCAAGATTGAACTTGATGTCTATTAGAAAAATTAAAGGTTCATCTGCTATTTAATTTGAAACCTCCATCTTAGTAAAAAATTCATAATTCCATGTTTGGGCCTCTCCTTTGTGGTTTTTTTTTTTCTTTTTCTGTAATTTAGTCGGATACTACTTCATTCTAAAAACTTTATTCATAATTATTTACATGCAATAATCATAACATAATAGTATTTAATTTCAATTGAAAGGTCTGGGCACGTAAAAAAACAGATTCATTTTCCAATTATACTGTTTTATTATAGAATAAGGAGGTGATAAAAAGTTAAACTGTACTACGTAATCATGAATAAATTGATTGTTAAGTATGCATGATAGTATAGAAAAGGAAAAAAAAAAGAAAAAGAAAATATCGATCTATTACATTATTTATTCGAATGTAACCATTTTATGATGTACTTTTCTTTAAGAAGTCACTTTTTATAACCTAAAGGATAAAGGCAACGAGAAACTTGCTACCAGGGTCGAAAAACGTACTGATACAAATCTATTCAAATGTTAATATAAAGGACAGAGCTAAGTGCAAGTAAGAATATATTATCTCTTAATGTCAGAGAAAAGGAAAAATAATACAAATCGCAATTCAAGAGCCATTTTGTCTTCTCCCCAACCACGAACGAAGAGACCCAGAATCTGCACTTTCAGAACTCTCAAACTTTTGAACTCTATTTCTTCACCGCAAATAGAGCTCCAAAACTCCACAGCTTGAAGGGCAACTTCCTCAACATCGCCTTTCACTGCGTTTGATGTGAGTTCAAATAAAGTCTGCATATAAGGTTCAAGCACCTCATAGTATGTTGAGGCGATAGAAACAAGACATTCAAAAGCTGCCTTCCTAATGCCCACCTCCTTGGACAGAGCAGTTTCACATACCACCTTCATTATGTAGTTCCGTTCAATCTCATTTTCAAAATCAGAGTGAGCAAAGCCTAAAGCATTACACAATGCCATTGTCGCAGCAAGGCGAACTTCAGGACTGTGCTCAGCAAGGTTCATAACTTGAACAACAGCAGTGAGAACAGTGTTTACTTCATCTTGCACCAGATCTTGATCAGATATCTCTTCACCTACAAATACAAGAGTATCTAAAGTTGCCTGCTTAAGTGAAGAAGGCTAATTGCGCTGAGTCATATTGTTGAGCAATGTTGCAATTAACTCTGGCCACTGCTTTTGTGGTATTTCAATAGAAGCAATTTTAGCAATTACTTGAGTAGAAGTGTGCCATGCCTCTTGTGCATATGAACCAAGGGTCCTTAAATGCAATTCTTTTATATGAGATTTAATTGCAATCTTAATCCCAGATAAAAGTTGTGATTTTAAGGAGACCTGCAAATTTTAGGCTCCTCAAATAAAATATCTCCTTGCAGACCTTTGATTTGACACCCATTTTTGGAGGAAAAGCAATATAGTCACCTACTTCTCCGTGGGATGTTGAGTTATTTATGTTTTAAAGATTTATCCTTAACCCTTTAGGCTGCGTTTGACAAATCAGGATAAAATTTGGGATATGATATGATTTATCCTATCCTACTGTCGCGACCAATTTTTTCGGGTGAACCACCTAGGGTTTGATTAATGGATTGTTAAGCCTAGACTTAACCCGGGCTCTTCCAAGCACATACCAATTCGCGACTTAATGTTCAATTTTTTAACATGCAAATGGATTTTATCTAGGAGCCGTCACTAATCTATTTTTTCGGTGGGTCGATTAGAAACCCAAATAAAGCAACGAGAGTTTTACTTTACTCCTACGAACCAGAGACTACGGGTACGGGGACTTTGTTACACTAGATTCCTCTAATGTCCTTTCGGTACCATTTTTTATTTTCCAAAAATGTTTTTGCAAGCAGCTTAAATTGATTTTAAATTTATTTCCCTAACATATGAGGTGATCATGCAGGTGCGCAAACCACAAATCTAACACCCAGATAAATAATAAATAAATTGCAAAAATAAACTTACCTCAAAGCAACGAAAGCATCTGCATGGTTAGATTAAAATTCACATCATTAACCCTAGATATGATTTCTAATTAACACGCGATTTCTCTTTTTTTTTTCATTTTCACTTAATTAATGAGAATCATGCAATATGCAATGCAATATTAACTAAATGACCTAATTAGAATGTCATGCAATTTCTAATTAAATGGATCTAATAACAATCCCTAAGTGACATGCATTTCATGAATCTAATTCTATATGACATGCAATGACATTTCTTTTGTGTTTTTTATATACAAAAAATTCATAATTAAAAATCTAACTAAAGTGAGATATTATCTATCTTAAGTTAGGAAATAGACTAATCTGAATCCTATCTTAACTCAGAAATTTATCTCGACATGCAATTTAATTCAAGGATATTATCTAACCTAGATACCATCTAAATATGCGTTCTAATATAATTAGAAAATAATCTAACTATTCTATCATGCAATTCTATATAGGAAATTTATTGTAATCTACATGATATGCAAATGTAATTTTTTTGTATTTTCGGGATAAATAAAGCAATTAAAAGATAAACACCAAATCATTCAGAATCATCAAAGATATCATACATCGTTCAGATCAAGGGATCATATCTCGCTAATAAAATCGATAAATTGATCGTAAGCCTTAAAGATCAAAATATCAATTTTACTCCCGCTTGATTAATTATTTCATCTAAAGCCTTATAAATGAAATAATAAAAAAACTTAGGCGCGGTTACGAATTAGGCAATAAATCCTAATTGGGGTGCACTTATCACTCAAATTTAGGAATCATGCAATATTCTCAATCAAATTGAATCGTAGAATATTCAAATTGATGGCAAATGAGATAATTACCTAATTCAAATTATCGTACAAATAAGCTTCCCAAATTGGAACCGGCAAAATGGATCTTTGATGATGGATCGCAAACCGTGGTCGATGGTGGTTCATGGTGCTTAACGGGGCATGATCGATGACACGCATCCAGTAATCCGGAGAAGAACGATGGCCAAATGTCTTCTCACTTGGTCTTCTTTTGTTCCTTCTCCATATGAACGTATTGGAAGCTACTGGGGACCACCTTTAAAAAACTAGCTAGCCACCTGGACGCCTGCAAAGACAAATCTATAAACTACCGAGATAGCCCGAACAAGAAAAGAGATAGTGAGTATTGAATCTTTGTCGGATGTTGCGATTAGGGATAATGAAACTTGGACAGCGACTTCGTCAAGAACCGCAACAGGACACGGCGCAAGTGCAGGCGTGGCCGGGCTTGTGAATTTCGGCGCAAAGTGCAGCCGAAGCAGCAGCTTCTCAGTGTGATTGTCGCAAGGCTATTGGTTGGTACGGGTGCCGTTCGTCGTTACGTAGTTGGAGGGAATCAGCGGCCTGGACTCATGGTGGATCAACAATGGATCGGCGATGAGTGAGTCGCGGTGTGCTTGCAGTGCTATCTTAGTGGAGTTCGAGCGCTGGCGGTGAACGGCACGGCAGCAAGGCGCCACAACTCACGTTGGCTTGAGACAGCGGTTGAATTTTCGAGCGACTTTGCCGACAAATAATCTCCACCGAGAATTCCGAAGTCACGATCCTTTGTCTCCAATCCCTCTGATGCTTCTTCTTCAAAAGTTGACAAGCAATTCTTCAACATTCACCATACAATAAAAAGACGAATTCCACCATTTTGACCAAAAGCCAAAACAACCCACGATCTTTGATGATCTGCTAGTCAACGACGAGCTGAGAGCTGGAGACTTCTAGGTGCACCTGGACAACGTCTCGTCTTGACTTCACGCCGCGGCTACAGGACAAGATGATCTCACCAGGAAGGCTGCGACGTGCGCGTGAGCTTGCTGGTTTTTGCGGCAGGATCACCGGATCTGCAGCAGCGACTGGTCACGGACTGGCGCGGAGATGCGGGCTACAGGGGATGCGGGGGCATCGGACGGGCGTATGGTGGCTCAGGCTCCAGATTTGGAGCGGTGCTGCGAGCAGGGGCGCTGGGTCGTGCGGCGGTGGCGTCTGCGGAGCTACGAGCAGAGATGAAAGGCAGGGGCACCCTGGCCCGATGACGCTGCAACAGAGGGTAGAGCGGCCCGGGCGTCGCGGATCGACACGGCGACGGCTTCGTCGGGCTGCCGGTGTCGCGGCTGGCGCGGGCGGCAGGGACCAGCGCGGCTTCAGCAGATGACGGCGAAGGAGATAGGCACTGGAGCAGCAGCAACGAACAGGGCAGGTGACGTCGGGTCGTCGGGGCAAAGGCGAAGCGGCAGCGGTGGCAACGCCGAGCTGCTGGTCGTTCAGGTGAAGGTGAAGTCCGGACGGCTGCAGGGACGAAGCTGCTACGCGAGGAAGAAGAAGACCCTGTTTTCTCTTCTTTCTTTTTTTTTTTTTTTCTTTTTCCTGCTCTGCTGCACTTCTCTCTCTCTCCCCTGTCACTGTTCTTGATGCACTTTTTTTACTTTTTCAGCAAAAGCAAGACCCTTTGACTCTTACAAAACCCTAAAAACGAAGGGGAATTTTTTCTCTTTTTGGCTTCCGTTTCTTTTTGCCGAGCAATCGAGATGAAGAAAACCCTCAATGTGGCCGTATGCATCGATCTGTGGCCTCCCCCTTTTTTTGAAAAGTGCGGCACTCTTTTATAGTGGCTCCAGACGGCTATATTTTTATGGCATTTTCCAAATTTCCATCTCTTGCCATATTAAATCAAATTTGTAAATTAGAGTATGATTTTGCAATCAGCTCGATCCTGCTTAGATTTCTTCCATTTTGCAAAATTCTTGCCCCTTATTCACTTTATTTTAAATTACTTCTGCATTTGACGAAATCCGAATGCTCATAAGAATTTCAAATTTCCATGCATAATCAATCAAATCAATTTTCCCCATTTTTTTCACTTTTTCCTTTTATTTGTTCCAATGCAATTTTTATTTTCCTTATTTTCCTAGATTTGTCAAAATTAGGTGTCAACGCCTACGTTTAGTGCTTACTCAGGATATGATAAAATCGTATAAGGGAGATATAGGCTAGATAAAATTATCCCACGGAGGAGGTGGGATAAAGGTAAATAGGATTTTTAATGCCCATAATAGAAAAATTATTTTTCTCAAATAATAAACTTATTAAATTAACAAAATTGAAGTTATATTTCAATATAAATAATATTTCAATTCTAATTTAAGCAATAAAAGATAAAAATTTATTTTTAAAATTTAATCTTATATTAATTTATATATTAAACTCATCTATAAATGATATATTTATATTTATTACATATTTTAGGAATTTTTATATTTTAGATATATTAGTACAATTTACTATTTGATAAAATTTTATTAAAGAATGATGGAAGTGGAAAAGAGAAACAATAAAGAAAATAATTTTAAAAGATAGGAAAAATAAAATAAAATAAAATAAAAATAAATTAGAGAATAGAGTTGCGAGAGATTTTCATCATCTCAGTTCATGAATTTTAGGTTTATTTATAATGAAATGCCATTTATATCAATATATATATATATATATATATATATATATATATATATGTGGCATCCCAAAAATAACTCATGGCCATGTGTTTTATAAGTAGGAGTTTATTGATTTATGATTTCAAGATTTATGGCCAAGTGAATAAGAATGATCTGGTATTTATATAAATGGATAATTATTTTGTTGGAAATGCGTCCTATGTCCATGTGAGACCAAGGATTTTATTTGGTGAGGAAATTATGTTTTTGGCCATGAATTATATAAGCTGGATTTTATTAAACTATGTCACAAAGTCTTTTGGCCATTTTATTATGCAATTAGGTAATTATTTAAATGAGGATTAAGATGTATTATTAAAATTAAACTTGAGCCATTTAAGTTTGGACCTTAGGCCCAAGTGAGTTGGGCCTAAAGTGGGCCAAGAGGCCCGGCCCAACGAGCCCATGAAGTGGTCGACCAAGGCTGGCCCAAGCCCAGCCAAATGAAGGCCCATCATGTGCATGGCAAAAGTGCCAAGTGGCAAGAAAAGCTTGCCAAGTGTTGCCCCTTTGTAACCAAGTGTCCCTCCATGCAAGAAGTAAAGCATGCAAGGGTTTTAATTCAACTAAAAGGAAAAGGGGGAGGGGGATTTCGACCAGAAGAGAGAGAAGAGAGAGAGAGAGTACTGTCCAAAGAAAGAAGAGAGAGAGAGGAAGAGGAGACGGCGTCGAGCCCACCTAGTCCCACCGTCGTTCTTGCTGCGTTTTCCTTTGATTTGAGGCAAGTAGAGTCCTAAAACCTACCCTTTGCATGTGTAGTAGATGATAAGTCTTGGTTGTGGTAGATGGGATGAAATTTCAGAGCTTTGAAGAGAAATTCATTGGCCATGCATGATGTTTCTGGAAAGACCAGCCCGACCGTCCATGAGATTGTGTGTTGCATGTGACTTTTTAGTTGGAATCTTGTTTTGATTTCGTGATGAAAGTTGTAGAGAACACCTTGAAGAATAACATACTAAAATTTGAGGCAAAACGAACAAGAAATGGTTAGTGAAATGATTTTTCTTTGGAGAGACTAGATCTGGAATTTGTTGTGCTGACCTTCAGTGGTTTCGTGGTCTGTAAAGTAACTTTTTGTGAAAATATCACTTTGATCTCTTAACAAAAGTTGTAGTATAATTCTTGAGGTAGAACATATTAAAAATTTAGAGGAAATGAACAAAAATAGGTACGTGAAATCATTGTCTTTTGAAGAAACTGGTTCTGGGAAAAACGCTGCTTCGACCTAGTATGATTTCGGGATTTTTATAAAATCACACAGTTAAAATTTGATTGTGTGTCCTTAATGAAAGTTTTAGGTAATATTTTGAGGAACAACATACCAAAATTTCATATTAAATGGTCTAGTAATGACCAAGGAAACGATTTTTTCTTCAACACGG
Organism: Eucalyptus melliodora; assembly: GCA_004368105.4. Classification (NCBI taxonomy): domain Eukaryota; kingdom Viridiplantae; phylum Streptophyta; class Magnoliopsida; order Myrtales; family Myrtaceae; genus Eucalyptus; species Eucalyptus melliodora. The sequence continues at coordinate 44,614,487 of CM023404.3, forward strand.
GTAGATCTGGAAAACGATACCGAGAATAGGAAAAGTAAATTAACTTTATCTTTTAATCCAGAACGAATTGGACTACGATTTCTTCATGAAACTTGTACCTCTAGGTCTTAAATACAGCGTGTCCAAATTTTAGAATTTTCTGAGTTTATTTAAGGCTTTAATCGAAATTGTTTTCAAAACGGTGCATGGATGATGTTAAAATCCTTTTTCGGTAATGCATGGACCAGTACGTTTTCTGTGAAGCCTTTTTTGATATGGTGTTCTTCACAAAATGTGTTTTCTTAGATCTTATCTTCAATGTGTTAAATTTTCAGAATTAATTTCCATCGTTTACTAATTTTCCAGAATTTTTCATAAACAGCACGCATTTTGTTTAAGCTGAAAAACTGTTCTATTTACAGGTTATTGAGTTGCTAGATAAATTGTGATATCTTGGATTATCATTCGTGCAATGATGTGGTGACATTCATGCATATCATATGACATTAAAAGATTTATGGATTTTCATGAATTCAATGTAGTTTCTCAAAACCATTGCATCAAATAATATTTTTCCCAGCATATTATATGATTCTAAAAAGGCTGATTCCAATTGGCATTATTACATCATGTGCCATGTTGATATTGATATACAAATGTGAATATAAATTATGATGATGATGATACCGTCGGAGGTGTGAGCCGACGATGCCCCGGGAGTATCGAGATGCCCGGAGTGTGGGGGTGCTAGATGCCCGGTTGTATTACGATACATGCCCGGATGTCCTCGGGAGTTTCGAGATGCACGGTGGTATACGATACGTAGTTCCATGGGAGTGCCTGATGGTATGTCGGTACGTAATTCCGGAAGCCCCGGAGGTGTGTGCCAGGAAGATACCTCGTGATGCTAGGTGAGATGTGAGATGCCCGGAATGTGGGGGTGCCGGATGCCCAGTTGTATTTTGAATACATGCCCGGAGGTTCCTCGCGATGCCTGGTTGGATGCGAGCGATAAATTGTGGGATGCAAACATTGGTCCCTAGAAAGAAAAATGATGAGATCATTGGGAAAGATAAAACTTGAAATTGAATTATGTGTATGGGTGTATGCATATTGCATGATGCATAATCGGCTTATGAAAATAAATTGATGCTATTTGACATTGAGAATGCGATCATAAAGGCATGAATGGATCTCATGGTGATGTATGCTTGATAGCATGGATGATATGAATCATGGTGGTATATGCACGATGGCATGGTGAGATATGCTTGACTGCATGGTGGTATATGCACCTATGGCATGGATATGCATGAATGCTTGATGATGAGTGCATGGTGGTGTATGCACATATGGCATGGTGATATATGCATGAATGCTTGATGATGAGTGCATGGCAGCATATGCACATATGGCATGGTGATATATGCATGAATGCTTGATGATGAGTGCATGATGGTATATGCACACATGGTATGATGACATATGCATGGCTGCAAGGTAAGTTATGTTTAAATGCATGAATGATATGTACTTTGTTATGATGCATTGATTATTATGTTTGACGTAATGAGTAGTTTGATGGATCTTTACTGCTAAGTGGTTGTACTCACCCCTTTTGGGGATTAACATTTCAGATTAGATAAGATTCCACTGCCGCCACTGCCACCAGTAGATGGATAAAGTGGTGGATATGACCGCGTGAAGGAGGATAGCAAAGGAAGGAACTTTTGGACGCCGACACTGATCGATGAACTTTAAGTATAGGACTGTTGGAGGAGATGTCGGTCATCTTTTGAAGTATAGCCAAGTATAGAAAACCATGGCATTTCGATGTACCGACTAAAGATGTCCATCTGCTTTATGTAAATAAAAGTGTTCGGCTTTAACTTATATAAGATGTTTAGTTGATGTGCATCGTTTTTTGAATATAGGGAAGGGAGTTGATGGATGCGCTTCTGCTATATGAATTTCGCTAGGGACCGATCCAAAAAACAAAAAAAAAAGTAAACCCCAGGTTGTATGAACCCGCTGCAATTGAAATGGTATCAGAGTGACATGTTGTTAGGGAAAGCGAAAGGTAATCGAATTGTGGCGACCCTAATGGATCGGGGGCCGTGTCGAGGGGTGCCACAATACACACACACACACACACACACACACACACACACACACACACACATACATAATATGATGTGAATATATTTGACTTTAATATTACGATTCACCAAACAGTAGATAGGATATAGGAAAATCTCAAAATTTCATATCCTATCCTATCCAGTCCTATCCTGATTAGAAATCCGAACAACCAAACATAGCCTTAATGACATAATTAAATAGGAAATACATGGGTAGATATCAGATTATGTATCCTTTTTCTAATCAAAATATTCTAATCAAGACCAGAATGAGGTGTTAGGTGAATTGCAAGTGCACAATATCGACAAGTAATAAAGTGATGAGTGAGTATCATTCCCACTAGGATTGTCTATAATTATCCAATTACTTACCAAAGGTGATCAATCCAAAAATTTAGCTAACCAAGTTTAAAAAGGCAAATAAAAAATTGAACTAAACCAATTGAAGGAATGAAATATAAAAGAGTAGAAACTTAAAGGATTCAAAAGCTAATTAAAATTGTAAACTAAACCTAATCTAAAGTAAATCGAAAATTAACAAGGCAAATTTCAAGATTTTAACCAAGATCACTAAGTGTTAGAGCATCCAACTTCACTTAACCACTCATCAATTCTCTTAACTTGTCGTGCAACAAATTAATTCCCAATTGTGTTGGTGAAATTTCCCTAAATTAGATTACAAGCCAACCTTGGTCTAATAATCCCTAATTAGGTATGTTAACCCAGACTAACCTTAGGTAAATTTATACTACCTGAAAGCATTAATTTCTTATGGAAATTCATGGATTTAATCTAAGTAATCTCAAGCTAGATCTACTACCGCAACCACACAAACAACCTAGTGTACCTTGACCTAGATTTAATTTATGGTTCAATATCACTAGTGCTCATGCATACAATCTCCACCCAGTATCATGCATACATCAAAAATCATTTAAAAGTTGGCCAAACTTCTGAAAGCATTAAGATCATGATAGAGAACACCACAATCAAAACAACTATATTGCATAACAAGTCTTGAAAATCAATCAATCATGGTTAAGATCCATTGTTGCTCTAATAGAAGAAATTTATAACACAATTAAAACTACACTAACAAAGGAAATTAAAAAGAACATAATGCTAAATTAAAACAAATCCACCAATTTGAATCACAAATAAGTTCGGGGTTGCCTCCTCCTTCTCTCCTTGACATGTGCCAATCCCACTAATAAAATAGAAGCATTTAAAAAAAAAAAACTAAGAAAACCTAAAATCTGGTGGTGGCTCCAAGGCTCCTTCGGAATAAAAATAAAAATATGCAGCATAATAGGGGTTTATATAGCCTCCAAAAATCTGCCCTAGGTCAGATTCCCATTAGATCTCCAATAGGACTCCTTGGCAAATTAGGAGTTTATCTTCTTAAGACACATATCCTTGATTTTCTTTGAACCTGGCCTCAATTATGGTCAAATTTACCAAATTTATGATCTTGGCGGGCTTTTTCTTCAAGATAAGATATTCTAGAAGATACTGAGATATTCTTAAATATATAGATATCCTTAAAGATATTGGGATATCCTGGAAGATGCTGAGATATTCTAGAAGATATTAAGGTATCCTTATGAATCCAAAAGTCATATTTCCTACAAATTCCAATAAAATTACATGAGTAGCAAATAAATTCATGCAAAATTCATCAAAACTTAGCAAATATCAAGCTTAAATCAGTAAAAATACTCTATCTAAATTGGAGTTATCATGAGGTGAAAATTCTGGAAGTAATGCCTTATTTTAAGTTTCTCCTAGATACATGGCTTACATAACAAGCCCATTGTCTTGCGAAGCGATCGAATTGAGGGTCCAAAGAAGAATTGACCATTTAATCTTGTAAACTAATCGAGATCAAAATTGGCAAAGAGCTACTAATGGAGAGGAATAACTAATCAAGGAAAAGAACATAAAAACATTCTATTTCAATGGAGATACGAGAATGGGATGGGGGCCATTAAGTAGGTGAAAGGGTTGGATTTTGCGAGCTATTTCAACCACCATTGATGAGATTAGACATTATAAAGCAAACTCACTTTCAACCTTAACCTTAAGTTTGGTCCAAAATCTGATGTGAGCAAAATTACCAAGAAAGAAAATATAAACCAAGGATTCTTCAATTTAAACATTGGACAAAATCAGATCTTCCCGGCACCTACTACACTAAAGAAAGAAGAGCACTAGCAAACCTTTGGTCTTCTTCAACTCCACACTTTGGGTTTGTAGACCTCGCTTGATAGTCGATGGAGAGAGTAGGTAAAGGAGAAGTAAAGACTTAATTCCCTAAAAAATCCTTAACTTTAGATTTAATCTCATTCTATTCCGAATTTTTTTTATCTCAATAAAAATCATAAACTTACACTATAGTCTCAAATTCACCCCTACATCCAAAAATCGCTACTTATTTCTTTGAAATTATCAACATTTGGGTTAGTTAGAGGTTGACACCCTTACCTTCATATGAAATAATGACAGTCTCCTCGTATTGATAATTTTGAAGAGACTAGTTGTGATTTTTGGACGCGAAACAAATTTGAGACTATAGTAAAAGTTGGTGAATTTTTTAAAATATTTTTATAAGAATGATTGTTTATATCGCTTAAAAAAATGAATGAAAAAAGTCTAATTTTTTCCCTTTCTTTTAACATTATGATTCATCAAGCATAGAATATAAAATTTGAAATTGGGATAAGTGTAATGAAAGTCCTAAAACTTGTCACAAAAGTGTAATTGAGTCCTAAAACTTTCAAAAAAATACAATCAAATCTGAAAGCATTCAAAAAATGCATTCAAGTTCTAAAAATTATCAGGAAAGTTCAATTGAGTCCTAAAATTTTCAAAAAGTGCAATTAATAGAAAGACTTTATTGGATCAATTTGACAAGTTTTAGAACTTCAATGCACTTTTTGAAAGTTTTAGAACTCAATTGCACTTTCGTGATAAATTCTAGGACTTAATTATACTGTTAAAAAATTTAAGGAGTCAATTACATTTTCGTATCAAATTTTAAGACTCTCGTTGGGCTTATCCCTTTGAAATTTGTGGGTTAGAAAGAGAGACTATGTCCCTAGACTGCATTACTGTGATAAGGATTGGAACTGATTATTCTTTACGATTATTTTTGTATTGCAACTACAGGTTCATTGCTTCGGACCCTGCATTTCGGCGGAATTACTACTTTACCCACAATGATTATTGTAATTTTCCTCACTTGCCGTCCAAGCATGTTGGTGGAACACATATATATCTTATTACTAGTGTTACGGTCAAACAGTCATATGGAAATGATAAATATTGTTAAATCATTTTTAATCAAAATGCCAGGGTTCGCTCCTCAATTATCACATCCTCGTTTAATTTTGCTTCTTTTCTGTGGTGGCAATCATACATCTCATAATCTTCTTGCATATAAGTATAACACAGAATTCAATGGATATTTATGATTAAATATTGGTCTCATCTGCATCTGTTATTTTACTTGTATGTTTCTTTCAAATTTGTGAATATAATAGAAGGCTAATATCAAGATCATGATCATGACAAATTTCTTGCACTCTTTCTAGATGTCATGCTTCATTATCAGCACTCCTTAAGAAAGCTTCGCTCGCACGATAGGACCAATTGCACCATGCTTCTACTTCTTCACTCCACCTTCTCAAACGTACACAATGACTCAATCGATTTGTCAATAGTCATGGCCAAGGACTCTGAAGGATAATGGCAAATGGAAACTTGCTATTAGGATCGAAAAACATACCTACATAGATTTTGTGCCAATGTTACTTTAAAGGAGAAAGGAAAATGCAAGGGAATATCCTAACGTCCACATATTAATTTTAAAGCAAGAACTCTTAATGTCATAAAGGAAAGGAAAAGTAAAATAACAAAAATCACAGTTCAAGGACTATTTTGTCTTCTCCCCAACCACTGTCTTTTTCGTTTTGGCTCCTCAAATAAAACAATTTCGCAGCTTGGTGATTCAATCGAAGATAAAACAAAATTTGACGGCTGTCGTTGGTGGAGGATAATTATTGCACATGTAATTTCGGCAGCATTGCACGAAAGGTGCGTGGACCTAAGCGAGCAATGCTCACATGCTCATGTCATGGCCAAGAGGTTTCCGAAGCTAAAGGGCTGTGCCTTGCCGTGGAGGACCACCTGCAATCGCTAGCATTCCCGACAAGACTCCTTCTAGAACTTTCCAAGGGTGGGCGATATGGTAATTGAGCCGCATTCTAGAATTCTCTTATCATTAGTGTCGGTAGTTGGTAGCTATCATTAGTGTCGGTAGGTTTGGCGGTGTGATCTCGTCTGCCGAATAGAGAGTCAATCAACAAATGTAATTAGAGGGCTTTTAGTATAAGAAGGGCTCTCTACGATTCAAGTAAAGCGAGCGAGTGTGTGATCGATTGAGCAAGGCTTGGCTTAGGTGATCCAAAAGAGCCTGAGTCACTGCACGGTCATGATCCCAATCGATCGGCTCGTGACAAGTGGTATCAAAGCAGAGGAGGGATCCGTTTCAAGAGATTGAGGAGCGCCAATTGTTTGAGAGAATGTTGAGCCAAGAAGCTGTCATAAATTGAGAGGCCGTTCAAGTCAAGGAGACTCATGGCCGAACGAAGAAAAGAGAAGCCTTGATGGACACTGTAGCTGCGTTGGATGAGAAGCTCGTGAAGGTCTGGAGTGCCATGGTCGAGTTCATGGAAGGTCTTGATGACGTGAGAGACCACATCATGGAGGTTGAGACCTCGCTCCGTGAAGACTTCACGACTGGCATGAACCAAGCGATGGCCCCGTTGCACGACAAGGACGAAGCTCTTGAAGAGTCGATCGATATGTTGAAGGAGCGCGTCCAAGTGATTGAGGAAGAAAGCCCTCATAGGGACGAGGTCGAAGCCATGAAGGTGGAGATCCGAGAGCTCAACACTGAGCTCGCCTTATGCAAACTAAGCATCACCAATGGATCGATGCCTACGCAAGTGGTGCCCAAGCTTGAGGTGCCGAAACCTAAAGAATTCAAAGGTGACTGATCCACCAAAGAGGTGGACAACTTCGTTTGGAGCATGGAGCAATACTTTGGCGCCGTCAACATACAAGACGAGTCGATCAAGGTAAGAACTGCTTCAATGTTCCTTTCCAATATCGCAATGCTTTGGCGGCGCAATAAGTGTGACGAGACGAAGTGTGCGTCGATCCCGTGGACACATGGGATGACTTCGTGAGGGAGTTTCGAGACTACTTCTCCCTGAGTTTGCTCAATAAGAAGCTCGTAGCAAGCTCCATCACCTCGAACAAAGAGGCGCGATCCGAGAGTACGTGAAGGAATCCACGGAGCTCAAACTACAAATCCGCAACCTAGGAGAGGAGGAGGCTCTCAGAGCGTTCATGGATGGATTGAAGCCGTGGGCACAGCTCGAGCTCAAGCGACGAGATGTGAGTACTCTTGCAAGAGCGCTAAGCATGGCTGAGTCCCTCACTAAGCTCACCAAAGTCGAACCAAAGAATTAAGCAAGAGATTGGAGGTCGGATCAATCCCCCGAGGACGAAGCTGGAGACTCTCCCCGTGCGCCGAAAGATCAAAGTGGCCGAATCAAGACATGGGGTGAAGGCACTTCCAAGCCATCCTTCCAGAGGGGTCAACCACAAACGAACTACACGATGAGTAAGTTCGATCAACTCCCGCCTTCTCCTTGCTTCATTTGCAAAGGTCCACATTAGACCCAAAAGTGCCCGAAGAAGGGCATGATCAATGCCCTCCTTGCCATCGAGGAGGAAGAGGAGCCCAAAAAAGAGAAGCGGCAAATCCGGCTTGGAGGCATGAAGGTTGTCAACTTCGTCCAAGCTCAATTGCCATCCAAAGAAGAGGAAGATGCCTCAAACTCGGACATGTTCTTTGTGGAGGTCGAAGTGTGCGGCCGAACGCTATATGCCTTAGTCGACACGGGTGCATCGAACATGTTCATGTCGACCGAGGTGGCGAAAGCCTTAGGACTTTGCGTAGAGCCAATCAAGAATTGATTCAAAGCCATCAACTTGGATGGGCTCAAAGGCGTAGGATCAACTCTCGATGTGGACGTCCAAATCGGCGGATGGAAAGGCAAGTTGGCATTCGAGGTAATCCCTCTCGATGATTATGATCTCATTTTGGGAATGCAGTTTTTCCATAGCGTGAAGTCCATGATCAACATGAGGACCAAATGCATTATGATCCTCCATTCAAAATGCCCGGCGATGATCCCCATGATGAAAGGGGTGGTCAACACCAAGACCATCGCCACGATCCGACACCTTGATAAGAGCTTGAAGGCCGAGAAGCGCATGCACAACCTGCCATCCATGGAGAAGCCGAAGGAAGAGTTGGATCCTACTCCAACTCACGCTATGCCAATCCAAGAGCTTTTCCCCGAGGTTGAGTACTCGCCGCGTGCCATGCCCAAGCCGAAGTTGGAGCCAAAGTTAGAGCCGAAGATAGAAGGGTGTGGTCCATTGTTCATGAGTGTCCGAGCCAAGCAAAATCAAAAGGAGGAAAGCCCGTGCTTGTGCCAAGAAGGCCGCCCGTCGAGCTGGGAGTGATGAGGACATTACTCGAATGAGTGAGGGAGAATGTCACGGCCAAGAGGTTTTTGGAGCTAAAGGGCCGTGCCTTGCCGCGGAGGACCTCCTACGATCGCTAGGATTCCCAACAAGACTCCTTCTAGTACTTTCCAAGGGCTAGCGATATGGTAATTGAGCTGCATTCTAGAATTCTCCTGTCATTAGTGTCACTAGTTGGTAGCTGTCATTAGTGTCAGTAGGTTTGGTGGTGTAATCTCATCCACTGGATAGAGAGTCAATCAACGGATGTAATCAAAAGGTTTCTCGTATAAGAAGGGGTGCTCTCCCTCTCATTTGTAACCATCCAACTATTTCGGCAATACAAAGCTCATTTCTTTCCAAAGCTCCTCTCTCTAGAGACTTTTTCTCTCTATGATCAGGGTAAAACGAACGAGTGTGCGATCAATCGAGTAAGGCTTGGCTTAGGTGATCCAAAAGAGCCTGAGTCGCCGCATGGTCACGATCCCAATCGATCGGCCCGTGACACTCACATGCTACACCGTCCCATACTCACATGCTCCTAGTGCTCTTTAATTGAAAGTTGAGATCCAGTAGTTGACTTGATTTGCCTTTTCTATTGATAAAAAATAAAACCAACGAGCAAATTTTCAATCGTAATTGTTGCTAGACTAAATATATCTTATTAGTCATGAAACCCTTCAATCTCTACGTTTGGGTTTTCCACGATATTAAAATAATCCACTGAAAATCATGAAAATACTGCTATATCTTTTTGTAAGCAATTTGCTAGAGTTGGTTCCCCTCACGTCCTAGTTAAACTTTGGTTCTTTCTTCCTACGGCGACAATTAATACCCTCCTAATCCAAGATACTTGAGATTTATTCTTCCAAGTATAACGCAACAACGAATGCTCACTTTTATGCATAAATCTCGCCTATAACAATTATTTTGCTTGTATATTTCCCTCATATTTGCGAATATAATTGTTGACACCCAAAAAATGACCAAATATTTTTAATCGATTCTGCACTGATACAAAACTCAATGTCAGTTGATCTTACTATCAATAGGTGGCCATTCCTGTCGATAAGCATGAATATTAACAATCGGCATGCGACAATGAAAAGGTCAACTGTCGAATGGTTGGATTATCGATATAAAGAGCAAAGGAACTTATTGATGATTGTGAATATTAATGATTGAGTGTTGTTACTGGCCCGCAATGACAATTGGTTGGCAATTGATACTTGGTAGATTTAGCTAAGTGTTAAAGGTAGAATATTGAAAGCAATAAATGTTAAAGCGTATTTCAATGTTTAATAGGTAATATTCTGTGACTCCGAGTATTTTGGAATAAATGTTTAAAAATTATTTATTAATATGTAGATTCTATTGAAAATTATGATGAGGTTTCAAAAGAGTTTAGCAAAATAATGATTCCTATTCTCGTATTCAACATATATTTCACAAATGATAAAGGTAAAAAGATAAATTTCATATTTGACGAATTAAAATAACTAGTGATCATGCTAATCGAACTACTGCGATACATGCTACATGGAAAGGGTAAATTATTGCACGAGTAATTTCCGCAATAGTTTCAACCAAAAAGACAATTTTCGCAACAATAGCGGGAGGTGCTTTTGACTTAATCTGCTTTATTTTTATTTTTTATTTTTTGGGTAAAGGATCTGCTTTATTTTATTAATAAACAAAATAGAAAAGAGAACCAACCAACCAGCATTCTCCTAATTTAATAATGGAGGGAGCAGGTAAAGAAAAAGCAAAAGAGACGTTACTTGATAATGCATTGATCGCTTGATTATTTTTAGTGAATCAAAAAACATTTTTCTCTTTGTAATCAAATAACATTTACGGAATCAATGACTTTTTAAAGTTGAGAATTTGAAAATTCAAAATTTCACTAAAAGTTAAAAAGGTTCCCTAACTACTTTGAAAAACACGATGGTTTGAATCTTGTCGGACTTTTCTTGGACCCAATCAACAAGCGAGTTGAACTTTTAAGAAATTCGTGCGCGTGGGTGTGTTGCTCCCATTGTATGCGCGTGCACATGGGTGGCGAGTGAAGACAGAGGAGATGTCAGGTAACGAGGAGTGGTAGGACTCATAAAAAGTCTAGTGCGGTGGGCGGCAGACACGATGCCGTAGGGATAAGGAAGAAGATAAAGAGTGTTTTGAAAGACGAAAAAGAGAGTGGCTCACGAGAATCAAATCAATAAAGAAATAATTAAATAGAAAAAAGTTACAAAAAATCACAAATTTGATCAATTATGATATATTTATCCCATTTTTTTTTTTTTAGGTTTATGATGCCAAAAATCCAAATTTATACTTATATGACACATTTATCTTAAAAAATTGTATAACATGAAATACCCCAAACTTACACCCAAAATTTTATTTTTATAACATAAAAAACCCCAAACTTATAATTTCACAGTCTTTACCAAAAAAAAATTATAATTTCACAGATATAAATTTAAGATTTTTTGTATCACAAAAAAAAAGGAGTAAACGTGTCACACCGTACAAGATTAGGGTAAATGTCTCATACATATACAAATTTGATATTTTGAGTATCACAAAAAATTTTAGGGTAAAAAATTCAGGGTGAATATGTCATAGTGGGAATAGTTTGAGATTTTTTATGGCTTTTACCCTAATTAAATAGAAAAAAATGTATTCAAATTAAGAATGCGATCCACATCATTATAAAGTTGGAAAACAAAAAGAAAATACAATTTTTCACTAAAAGTAGAAAAGTTCCCTCAAGAAAATAAAATTCAGTTAATCAATAATCTCTTTTAATTATTTGAGTAGATATTATTGTTTAAATATTCATATGATAGATTTGAAATTAAATTATTGTCAATCATAATCCCATTATATAGCAGGCTAACCTCATGAATTATATAGTATAAATTTTGAAAATCCAATCAAATTATCTATTTTTTGTTAAATTTGATGGTGCAAATAATCAAATATGCATCGTGTATCTAATTCAGGCCTAAAGTTTTGTTCCTTGATTACTAACAAATGGTTTTCTACATTTAAGAAGTAAAGTTTTTTCATAGCCACGGTATCTACAAATACCCACCTACTTATAGATGGAACATTTCTTAATGGAATTGCAGAAGTGTTCAAGCAACGATTTTTCATTAGATTAATTGACTTCCCCCGCGTACAACTTGAGTTAGGAACTAGCTTTTCAGAAGAATTACTACCTTAGCCCCAGTGATTTTTAAGGATTAACTAACTTGCCTTTTGAGCGTATTGTTTAATCTTCTAAGTAGGCTTTTGCAAAGCCCTTAAGAGTGATTTTGCAAAAGATTTCCCATCACAATGAAAAATTACGTAAACAAGCCCCATGATATGCGGTGACTTTTAATGTATTGCTATTTTAAATTGACCAAAATTTGAATTATAGCCTATTGCGTTTAAGTGTGTAAGTTACACCGCACAAAACATTTTACTTGATAAAAATAATGAGTAAATTGAATAATGAAAAGATAAAATAAGATACGTCTCATATAAGAAATACATATTTACAATTTACGTAGCCTTTCTTGCTAACGTCAAATTCGCTTAACATAAACTCACAATGAGTTGAATAGCTGAAAAATCGAAAAACATAACTTAGAAAACAGGATATGTGTGCACGCACATGCGTGTATATATCCTTTTTGCTGTTAAATCTCTCTTAATCTAAATAAAGAATATTTCCTACAAGAAAAGCTCTTTAAGCAAGGTAAATTAAAATAAATTATTTTACAGATCAGCAAAGATTAGAGATCTGAAAAAATCTTCAACTTTAACTAATTTGATCCAAGTAATTTAACTCAGTACATAAAGGAATTTCATCAAATCAATAATTCAATTAATAAAAGCTAAAGATATATGTTGTTTAGTCAGTAAACCATCAATAATTTAATAGCTTAATTTGTTCAAGTGATTTCATTCAATGTAATATAGAAATATTATGCCGAATAAAGAAATTCACTTAATTTAGAAAAGAATCACAAGAATTTAAAAAATCACAGACTATTAAAATATATCAAATTGTGTTTTTGTCACTTTAAGGTTACAATAAGAGTAAATAATCAATGAATAAAAGCCGTATATTTATAACATGAAATTTTTGTTATTTCATAGTTAAGTAGTTCATAAATCCATTTACATAAAATTTACAATGAAATTATAGAGTCGAAAGACTTAACTAAACATAATTTAACATGCCGCATTATGATTCATAGAAATTCATATAACAAGAAGTAGATTTTTGTTTTGGTCGAAATAAAATTTCATTTATTTATCATAATCAAATATCAAAGGAATATAGAAAATTTCCAAGTAAAGCAAATCCCAATAAAAGCCAAAAAACAAAATAGTACAACTTGTGGCTATAAACACGCTTTTATACAGATAGATTAGATTTGTTACAACATTAAAAAACAATCTGCGGCCGATCATCGAATCCATTAGTGATGGGCACAAGTCGAGATCTTCTCCTCTAGAAACTCCAATTGTAGTATGCGCCTAAGTTCAACGTTCTCAACACCATTGCCATATGTAGACAACAACACCAATATATTGAACCATCACAGATTGAATGCCTCTAAGAAACTCGATAGATTGAGAGAACAAAGCTCTCAAATCTAGATCTACACCTAAATCGGAAGAGAAGAGCTTTCGTTGAATCTTGAAGAATTCAAAGAACCATGTCCTAGGCATCCTGCTAGCTGGCTAATGACGACGTTCTTATGAAATTTTCTATTACAAGCAGATTCATTCTCCACAATGAGTGAAGAAAAGTACAACAATCAACGAAAGAGAAGACACCGAATGAGGCAAAAAAAAAAGACTCTCAAATTAGATTTGGAGAGAAGAAAAAAAAAAGAAATCAAAGCCTAACAATGAAAAGTAGAAAAAGCAGGCTCTCGACTTCAATGGCTTCAAAAATTGAAGCTGGGAGTTGTAGGTGAAGTTTCTTTGAGAGAGGGTTTCTTTGGGAGAGAGATGTTCGTCGTAAAGATTCGGGTTTAAAGACCTTCATTCAATCGCGAGCAAACAAAACAAATATTCACTGAACTTTAATTCGATGTGCAATGTCATTCTTGGTCTTTTAATCTGTGCAATGTGATCTATGAACTTTGGCTTAATATGTAATGCTATCCTTAAGGTTTAGTGTAGTCCTTCTGTTTGTGTCATTTTCACACAATTTAGGAACTAAATTGAACATTTACCAATAGTTTATGAACAACATTGAACAAATTAAAATTTTAATGATTGAGTCATAGTCTGAGGATTACATTGAATACATTAAGGCTGCGTTTGGCAGTCAGGATAAAATTCGGGATAGGATATAATTTATCCTATCCTACGTTTGGTGCTCACTCGGGATAGGATATAGTCGGATATAAGGGGGATATAGACAGGATAAAATTATCCCATGGGGGGTGGGATAAAGGTGGATAGGATTTCTAACGTCCATAATAGGAAAGTTATTTTTCTTGAATAACAAATTTATTAAATTAACAAAATTGAAATTATAAATTTATTTTTAATTAATCTTATTTTAATTCTATGTTATAATAAACATTCAATCTATAAATTAAATATTTATATTTATTATATATTTTAGGTATTTTTGAATTTTAAATATGTTAGTACAGTTTACTATTTGATAAATTTTTATTAAAGAATGATGAAAGGGAAAAAAGAAATAATAATAAAAATAATATAAAAAAGAGGAAAAATAAAATAATAAATAAATTAAGGAATAATGTTACGAGATATTTTCACCATCTTCATTTATGAACATTTAGGTTCATTTATAATGATATGCCGTTTATATAAAAAAAAAAAATGTACATGATGTGAACATATCCGACTTTAATACTATGATTCACCAAACACTGGACGGGACATAAAAAAATCCTAGGATTTCATATCCTATCCTATCCAATCCTATCCCAATTAGAAATCCGGACGACCAAACGTAGCCTAAAGGTTCATAGACAACATTGCACATTGAACCAAAATTGGGGACCATTGATGTCATTTTCCATTAAAAAAAAAAAGCATGTGGTATTACAAAAATAAATCAATTGGAAACTGTAAATTGAATTTTAATAGTCTAGTACATTAAATTATTGAAATAAACAAAGAAATCATTCAATGTAAAAAATAACAAAACTGGTCAGTTATAGATATCTTAAATATGGCTTCTTTTATTTCCTATTAATTAATATTATATACAATTTCATATAGTTTTGGCAATGAGTGATTATTGTGTTATTATTCATGTGTTTACTCTTACTTTTGACATCCATTTATCATCAAATAAGGATAATAAAAATAGTTCTTAGTTTTTACTTAGTGCTGACATGTTTTAAACTCAACTTTTCTAATATTTCTATCACGTATTCATTCTTTTCTTAATTTTGATAGTAAAAACTCTCATCTTGCTACGTTTAACTTTAAGCATTTTCCAATTTTTTAAACGTGGGAAAAAAATTATTATTTATGCACAAATATAGTTCCAACACATTTGTAGAAATAATATAAGTTACAACATTATCGATATCATAAGCGACAACAGTTATGCTAACACAGATAAAAATAAAATGTAAAAATTATCGATACATATTGACAAAATACATGTATTAACAATTGGGAGAAAGTTTATATAGTGCTTACCACCTGACAATTCACTTTACCACTCTACTTACAGTTGACACAATTTTTACCACTATTGACACTTGAATTTTGTTGACAAATTCATCACGCATCTTCCAAAAAAAAAAAAAAATCATTTCAAGAATCAAATTCGCGATAGGAGTTGACCCTCGTGAAAAACTGTCAGTTTCTAAGATCTTGCATTCCTTATTCTTGCTGTGTTCCTTCTATAAGTATATACTATTGGGATGATAGTTCATTAATAGTTAGAGTTCATTTCGTGTAGGCCACCCGTGTATTTTGTGAAGATTAGCAATCGAATTGCACCAATATAGGCGCAATTCGAACGCTAATATAAAACGCCCACGTTATGTCCTTTTACAGTTGCCATTTTTTCCACTGTGTTTCTTCTACATTTTAATCTTGGGACATCATAGTGCTAGAATCTTGGGTCCGAAGGCTAAGGTAGCACATGTGAATGTTTCTATTCCTCTGGAACAAAAAAAAAAACAAAAATCCGTTTGGTAACGCCAAGTTCTTTTTCTGTTACTTGGAATCAAAAATTAGCCCGGGAATAGATTTAGAGCAGAAATGAGAAACAAAAAAAGTTGCTTCTTGTTCCCGGGAACGATTTCTAGAAATAAGCCAAATTTTTTTTTCTTTTGTTTCTCTCTCTTGCCACGGCTACCTCCAACTGTCCAGAGCCACCACCAACCGCCGGCACCGGCCATTGTCGCCACCCGACGGCCGATCGCGACAATTGTTGTTGCCGTCGGCTGCTGTTGCTATCGCAGGCCTTAACGGCGGCAGTCGGCGGCCATGCGATGGTGGTGGCAGGCGGCGACGGGTAGCGGTTGTTGGTGGTCGGCAATCCATGAGTAAGAATAAAAAACGAATAAATACAAAAAAGAAATTGTTTCGTACCAAACGCATTTATATTCTTTTTCTATTTTTAGAGTATCAATTTTGTATAGTTACTAAACACATTATTTTACTCAGAAATTGTTCTCCAGAATAGAAATAGAAAAGAACTATTTCTTAAAAAAAAAAAATCTTCCCCAGCCAAGAAACGTTGTCACGTGCAACTTAAAATTTCGGTCAATGGCAATTGCAGAGAGTCTCCACCGCCCTGGTTCACGCTTGGTCTCAAGCTCCTCTCCGGCAATTTTGGCCTGTCTTTCCTTGATCGATTGAAGGCCCAAAAGAACCCGGAAAATTTCAAACTAGTTATCACTATGAACGTCTTCTAATTTTATTTTCAAATGATATATGGCCCGTGCGCTAGCTCCAAGTGTAGCTTCCTAGGTTTGCAATTTTCCGAGCTGACGTCAGCTGATCCAACACCAGACCTCTGGACGAAAACCGGTAATATATTGCTTCCAAAAGTGGATTTCCCGATGTCTGTTGGGCAGGGAATTTTTATGCAAGCTACGTTGACGTTTTGACCATCTCCCATCAAAATTTCAGCCCAATCTGATGAACGACGAGCGCGTACTAGCCATTTCCGCGCGACCGCGCAGTCTGTGCCAAGTTTCAGATCTTCCACTTTTAGCCCTCTAATCACCCACTTAATCCCAATTTTTTTTGTACACCATAAGCATCATAGAACCGGCCATCCTCTAGTCTCAATTAGGCTAGAAATTGACCTAAAAAGAACTAAAAATGAACTAGAGAAATAGAGACCAAACCAAGTGGTGTGCCTCTGGAACTCTCTCCCTCGATGTAGTGCAGCCAGCTCTTGCAGGGTGAAATCTAAGGAGTTGCAGACGGGAAGTTGAGCTTAAAATGGAAGTGGACGTGGCTGTCAGGGGCTAAAAGTTAAAAGGTTTCAAAGTTAGTTTTAGCAAAGAGAAAAGACTAACTTTGCTAAAAAGAACCTTTCTCCTTTCGCGGGTTACTGTTCACCTTCTCTCTCTAGCTGGTGCGATCGGTACTGTTCACTGGAGTGCGTTTTTGCTGATTCCGGCCACTCTGGCCGTCCGTTGACGCTCATTTTCAGAGATGAGCTGCGCATGGACCCGATCTGAGCTCCCTCCGAACGGTTTTCCCCGGTATGTCTTTTGTAATCTGGAATCGCGATCTGAACATCTAGGGTTTGGTTTGCGCGAGCTGCTGCGCTTGAATGGCTTCTTTGTCCGCTACTCATGCGAGCATTCTCGGCAAGGGCCCTACTTCAGACCCGAAGGATGCCTCCATCCCCCCTCCCTCTCGTCCATCCCCTGCTCGATTTCCCTCGGTTGCTAGGGGTGCTCGAGGTCATTTCCGAAGCAGAGGGCGAAGCAGAGCAAGGAAAGCTCGGTCTCGCCTAGGCTTTGGCCCTCAACATTCTGCTATTGGCGAAGTGTCCGTTCTTCCATCGAACAAGGTTCCAAAGAGTAACACCAATGCTGGGAAGGAATCGAGTGATGGTCATCCTCATCCCCCCCGGTATGCATGATATTGTGCGAATTGGTCAATCTACTGTTGCTGCAAAACCGTTGATAACCCACAAAGCCTCTCCATCGACTGATGTTCCACCCCCTGTTCGAAGGTGGGCTACAGTTACTCGTTCAGCTACTAAGGGGTATAAATTGTCTTATTACCCGCCTACTGTTGTGGATAATGTAGTAATGCTGCAGATTACACCTGAGATTATGCAAGCTGCTCATCCTAAATGGAAGGATTGTCTAGTTGGATACTATATCGGAAAGAGACTGCCTTATCAATTGACGCAGGACACCCTTAAGCACGCTTGGGGTGAGGAGTTAGTTGAGGTAATTGCAGTTGATATGGGTTTCTACAACCTGCGTATTCCGAATGAGGAGTTCAGGAGGAAAATTCTCGAAGGTGGGCCGATTATGGTAGCAAAAATCCTGCTTATTCTCCATCAATGGCATCCCAAGATGGAGCTCAAGAAGGATTGTCATAATTCTGTGCCTATATGGATCCGTTTAAGAAATGTTCCGGTTGTATGTTGGTCTGCACCTGGTTTGAGCACTCTTGCTAGTGCTGTTGGTAAGCTGTTATTTGTTGACAGCAGAACAGAACATATGGCTATGGTTGCCTTTGCTCGTATTTGTGTGGAGATTGATGCATCGAGCTCTTTTCCTGAATTCATTAAGTTCTCCCTTGATGGTGAAAGTCGCTCTATAGATGTTCATTATGAATGGGTGCCAACTGTCGCGACCTTTTTTTTTCGGCGCCCGCGATCGGGCACGAGCGCCTAAGGAGGCTAATGGCTCAGCTGAATTTATTAAGCCTGGACTCTCCCAAGTCCACTAATTCACGACTTAATGGTTCAAGTTTTTAACCTGTGAATCAATTTTTAAAATGGAGTCGCCACTAATCGATTTGGGGTGGGTTGATTAGAAACCCAAGCGAAGTATTGAGAGAAATACTCACTCCTGCGCAACCAGAGAAATTAGGATCGAGGACTTGATTACACTAGTTAATCACTAATGCCCTTTTGGTACCTAATCTTATTTAAACCTTGAGGTTTTTTGGACGTTTGAGGAATTTTCCATGCATTTGTGGAGGAAAAATATTTTTTGAGTCGTTTTCTCATTTTTTTTTTGACATAAAAAGCATTTTTTGGATTTTTTTGATCTTTTTCTGACAATATAAATCATTTTTGGCTTTTTTCTGACTTTTTTTTGGCTTTTTTTGGGAAAATATGGACATTTTTGATTTTTGATTTTGATTTTTTTTGGTTTTTCGGAAAATAAAAATATTTTTTATTTTTTTTAATATTTTTTGGAAAATAAATTATTTTTGATTTTTCTTGATTTTTTTTAGAAAAATAAAACACTTTTCAACATTTTTAAACATTTTTTCAATTTTCTGAAAATTAAAACATTTTTTAATATTTTTTTGAAAATAAATTATTTTTGATTTTTTTTTGAAATAAATTATTTCTTATTTAAAAAATATTATAAAACTGATTTGGGTCGGATCCATGGGTCGGGTCCGACCGGGCCGGCTCGGAACGCAAACGGGCTCGCTACGTGGGCCCGCTTTTTTTTTTGATTAAAACGGTGCCGAGGCCGGGCGTTTAGGGACGCCCGGCCCAGCCCGACTACCCGCCCCGACTTCCTGCTCCACGACCCGGTTCCTTTGGAACCCTACCCGACCCAACTCCGGAACCTCGACCCAGGTTTCCAGACCCGGACCCACTTCGTGACCCGGAAATCGCAAACCCTAGGGTTTGCGAATCCGTGGTGCCGAAGGGGGAAAACGGGAGGGTTACGGCGGCAACGGCAGCGACGGCGGCTACGGCTGCAATGGCGACGGTGGCTACGGTAGAGGCAAGGACTGGACGGCGACGGAGACGGCGACGACGACGGAGGCGGCATGTTACCTGTTCGTGGCAATGGTGCGGGTGGCAGCGACGGATGAGCGACGGCGTCCCTGCGATTTCCAGATCTAGCGCGACTTTGGTGAATCGATTACGGCAACGGCGTCGAAATGGTGGCGGAGCCACGACTGCATTGGCGACAACGAATCCCATATCTAGTCAGATCTGGGCCTTCGCCGGCCCTCCTCATAGCTCACGTTCTCCCCTCTCTCCCTCTCCGGCCGCTAGCCTTCGGATCTGGGCTTGCTCGACTTCGGCTCCCCTTCTGAAGTCTCTCAGCAGGAAGCTTGATGCCTTGCAGCCTTCGATTGTTCTCGGCGTGCCCCTTGCCGTCGTCGGGGGAGCCCTATTTATAGGCGAGGGGGCGACCGGTCGACGGAGCTTCGACCGTCGGTCCCTGTGCGTCAAACGGCCTCCGCCGGTTGAGCTGGCGTCCCATCCACCATCATTGCCTCCTCCGGTCACGTCCCATTGACGCCATCTGCTCCTTTGCTTCGCACGCGACCGCCGCCCGCTCAAACCTCTCCGGTGTCGCGCCTGCCCGCGCGCGCTCCTCAGTGGCGCAAGGAAGAAGACGACGGGGAGGGGGCCGGGCTTGAGGCATCGATGGGCCGAAGGCCCACACGGGGAGGGGCTGCCTTGCTGCTTTCGCTTTGCTTTTTTGCTTTTCTTTTTCTCTTTTTTTTTTTTGGTTTATTATCTGAAAATAAAAAATTAAAAAAAGTAAAACTTAATTAATTAAAATGAAATTTTAGGCGTCAACACCAACTATCTGCCCCTCTTACTGCACTTTTGGGCACAGATGTGCTGCGCTTGGTGAACTGAAGTCGAAGTTTGGCCATGCAGTTGCTAATCCAAGCTCGGTCCGTCCAGCCAATGAGTGGAAGGAAGTGCGGGGGAAGCGTAACAACAGACCCCCGATTCAACCAGATAACCCCCCTCCCTCACCTCGCACTATGGTTCCCCCTCAGTTAGAAGGTGGTAAACATTCTGCAAATCAACAGATGGAGCCCGAAATGGTAAATCAGGTACCTACGAATGAGGTAGATCTTCCCCCTCCATCCTTCGAATTAATGCCTGATATCCCTTTGGCCCCTCCTCTGGCGATTCAAGTTCAAGATTCAGGGAAATCCTCTTCGGATTCATCATCCTCAGATGAAGAAGTGGTGGATGAAACTGCTTCGGGTAGGAGCGGCTCGGACTCACCGCATGTGGTAGCTTCATCTATCCTGCTCGCCTGAAAGGACCTCTTCGATATGCATTTGCTGATGCGAGTATACCACCTAGCCCAAAGCCGGTGCCCTCCTCGGTTAGAAAATGAGGAGGAAGGAAGAGATAACCCTTCCTATCTTTTGTGTCCTATGTTTTTTGGAGTTTGGAATATTAGGGGTCTCGGTCTCCCCCTTAAGCAGGTTGAAATTATGCATTTTGTGAGATCCAACAACCTTAGTTATGTTGGCATTTTAGAGACCAAAATCTCTCCTGCTGCGTTTTCTACTGTTTCTGCAGCCCTTATTTCGGGTTGGCGGTGGTGTTCCAACTACATTCATTCGCATAGGGGGAGAGTATGGGTGGGTTGGAATCCCAATAATGCCTCTTTTGATAACTCTGATTGTTCGGCTCAGGCTATTCATGGTCGGTTGCTTTGTCTCAGTAGCGGCAGTTCTTTCAATCTTTATGTTATATATGCGGAGCATTCATTCGTTTTGAGAAGACCCCTCTGGAATGAGCTTATGCACCTTAGTCTAGTACTCTCGGACTTGCCATGGATTATTGCTGGAGATCTCAACGCGATTTGGGATGCTTCCGATAGAGCTGATTCTTCTAACTATTGGATCCCCTTGTTCAATGATTTTGGAGAGTGTCTTGCTGAAGCTGGATTGGATGATATGAGATATGTGAGAAATAGATTCACGTGGGCGACATCTTCGGGATCGAACCGCAGGCTTAGGAAACTTGATAGAGTTTTGATCAACTCAGCCTGGAATTCGATGTTTTCATTCTTGGAAGCATCCTTTTTGGCCTAGGGGGTGTCGGATCATTGCCCAATGGTTGTGAGAATCATGCCTGTTCCCAATACCCGCAAGCCTTTCAAGTTCTTCAACTTTTGGATGACCCATCCCTCTTTCTTTGACATGGTCTCGCAGGTTTGGAATTATGAATTTCTGGGTGCGTCTATGTATTCCCTGTGCTGCAAGCTTCGTGCGCTCAAATGCAGGCTCAAGCGTCTAAATAGGATGGCCTATGCGGAAATAACTATGAGAACTGATGAAGCTAGAGCCCAGCTCTCTTTGGCCCAGGAAGCCATTCAACTTGATTCGTTTAACCAGGTCCTGGCGGATACAGAAAAGGAGAAGTTACGGGTATTTTCTGACCTTCGCCTCCAAGACGAATCATTTTATAGGCAAAAGTCGAGAGTGAGGTGGCTTAAGAAAGGAGATCTAAATACAAAATTTTTCCACCAATCTGTCAAACAATCCCACCTGCGAAATAGAATCATTTCAATCCATGATGGAGACCGTTTGGTCTCTCACCTGCCTGAGGTACAACAGCTCTTTCTCTCTCATTTCCAGGATCTTTTGGAGGCCTCTCCACCATCCTCGGTGCCCTCGGTTGCCGAAATCCAGGAGAAGTTGATTCACACTCTTAATGATATACAGATCCAGGAGCTGTCTCGCCCTGTTTTTTGGATGAGGAAATTCGGTCTACTCTGTTCTCCCTTGCTTCTAGTAAATCCCCTGGCCTAGATGGCTTTAATGTTGAATTCTTCAAGCGGGCGTGGGAGACTATAGGACCATCGGTCCTGCTGGCAATTCGGGACTTCTTTATTAATGGTCAGCTTCTGAAGGAGATCAATGCAACTATCCTGACTCTAATCCTGAAGGTCCCTAATGCGTTAACGGTTAATGAGTTTCGGCCCATAGCATGCTACAACATTATATACAAGTGTATCACAAAGATTATTGCTAACAGGTTAGCTGCTATGCTCCCTTCTATAGTTAGTCTTCCTCAGAATGCTTTTGTGAAAGGAAGACGCATAAGAGATAACATTATGCTCACCCGGGAATTGTTTAGTGACTTCCATCACAATCCTTATCGGCCTAAATGTATTATCAAGGTTGATTTTTGTAAAGCCTACGATTCCATTGATTAGAACTTTATCCAGCTTACTTTGATGGCCTTTGGATTCCCTGCAGTTTTTATCGACCGCATAATGGTCTGCATTCATTCGCCTAAGTTTTCTATTTCTCTTAATGGTGAATTGCATGGTTTTTTCTCAAGTGGGAGAGGAATCAGGCAGGGTGACTCTATGTCCCCATATCTCTTCACTCTTGTTATGGAAGTTTTTACTGGAATCATCAATCCCAAACATCCAAGGTGGGCTTTGAATTCTTTTGGAGATGCAAAACGATTAGGCTCTCCCACCTTTTCTTTGCAGATGATGTATTATTGTTCTCCGAAGGTAATATGTCTTCTCTGATCCTGGTATTGGATGGGATTCAATCTTTTGCTAGCTGGTCTGGGCTGAAGCCAAACTTCAACAAAAGCAAAATATTTCTCTCGGGTGGCTCTCAAGCTCTAAAAGATTCCATGGTTAGTACCTCTGGCTTTCAATTGGGTTCGCTCCCTTTTAGGTACCTCGGTGTACCTATTGTTTCATCTAGACTAGGCAAAGTGGATTGCATATCTTTGGTGAATGCTATAACCTCGAGAGTCCAATCCTGGACGAATCGGTTCCTCTCCCTGGCTGGTAGATTGCAATTGATCAGATCGGTCTTGCACTCGATTCAGGTTTATTGGTCTAGTGTTTTCATCCTCCCCTCCTCGGTCAAAGGACAAATTGAGAAAATATTTCGCCAATTCCTTTGGAAGGGATCGACCCTTGGATCAGGAGGGGCGAAGGTCAAATGGGATGAAGTCTGCCTACCCAAGGAGGAAGGTGGCTTGGGTATCCGACCCATCCGGATTAGCAATATCGCTTCAATGATTAAGCACTTGTGGCTCCTCTTTATTGATAAAGAATCGCTTTGGTGCAAATGGATCCATTCCAACTTCATCAAACATAAGAATTTTTGGGTCGTCCCTAGGCCTACCATATGCTCTTGGTCTTGGAAAAAACTGCTAGGCCTTCGAGACTTAATTCAGCACCAATTTATGTGGCGCATAGGCAATGGATTATCTACATCCTTTTGGTTCGATCATTGGCATCACCGGGGGCCGCTCTATAAGCTTTTCACAGATCGAAACATATACTGTTCTGGCATCCCTCGGCTTGCTTCTGTTGCTGCTGGTATTATTGCCCTCTCCCTTCCCTCTACAGTCTCGGCGGCCATTATGGGTTGGGATGATCCTCTCCCAAACCTCAACGACAATGATGATCGACTCCTATGGCTGGGCCATTCTTCAAGGGTGTTTACGGCGGCTTCTGCTTGGACACTTCTAAGGGCTAGGGGCCAACTTGTGCCTTGGTCGAGATTCATTTGGAATTCTTCTCTTCCCCCTCGGTATCAAACCCACTTATGGTTGATCACTCGCAACCGATTATCGACCCAGGTAATTCTGTTTGCTCATGGGAGAATTCCAGTTTCCTCATGTGTGTTCTGTTCCACTAGACCTGACTCTGTTGATTATTTGTTCTTCGGATGCCCGGTTACGGCTAGTCTGGGTGCTTTCTGGGCGAATAAGTGTAACCTCCCATGGCGGAATTCTACGTGGAAGGATAACTTATATTGGGTTATCAAGCATCTCTCCGACACTAGCTTCTATCAATCGGTGGCTCGTTTTGGCTTTGCCGCCTTATGCTACCTTATTTGGAAGGAGAGGAATAACATCATCTTCCGCAACCAAACCTTATCCCTCCCGGCTTTAAAGGAACATCTTCGCATGGCTATCAAGGATAGAGCCTTTACCTTTTCGAAGGTCTCGGATACGACTCGTAACAGAAGACTACAACTCAGTTGGGGAATCCATCCTTCGATCTTTGACTAAAGCGTTTCATTTTGAGTAATGAGGCGTCCAGTCTCTTCAGCTTTGGATGCATCCATGGTGTCCCTTCTTCGCTATCTTTCAGTTTTCTGGTTGTATTCCTTCTCCCCTGCGCGGGTGCCTTTGTCTTTCCCCTTCTCTTCCTTTTTGGTTGCTGTTTAGCTTGCGTCTAGCTGCTGTTCTTTCGTTCCTCTTTCTGCAGCTCCTTCCCCCCCTCCCCCTTCCCCGGCACTCTTCCATTCGCTTGACTAGTTGTCTTTTGAGTGCAAGCCTTGGTGCCAGGGTCTGTTGCTATATAGGTGTGTAGCTCCTTGGTTCTTTAGTTAATATATATTTACCCGTTATAAAAAAAAAGACCAACTTTGCTGAAAATTTGCAAAAAAGGTGGGAGTTCTTTGTTGGTAATAAAACAGACTAGGATGTGCCTTGTTCTGTATCAAAAATATGTGAGTGTGCACAATAATAAACAATCACTTTTTTATTTATTGTAAAATTTGGATTTATAATTATAAAAATTATAATATTATTCTATTAAAATGGTGCAATTATTCACAAATAAGTTACAATTATTTATTATTTATTTAATTCCAAATTTTATTTCCTTGGTTGCGGTTATTTTAGGGTGCGCATGGAAACACTTCTTTTTTTTTTGTTCTTTAAACGAAAATAAAAAAAAGCTGTTCTTGGAATAAAAAAAATTAAAACATGTTTGGAATCGCTATGATCAATTTCTGTTCCTAGAATAGAAAAAGAACAGAAACACGTTTGGTAAACGACAAAAAAATTTCTGTTTTATTTTTTATTTTTTATTTTTATAATTTTTTTTAATAAAGTTTAAAATTGATATTGAATTCTAATTCTTATGAAATGCTCATTAATTTTATTTTGTTCATAGTTAGTGAAGACAAACATTTTTAGCATGACCATATAGCATATTTCGTAGAAAATGTTGTAATTAAAGTTTGTATCAAATTTTTTCAACATGCTCATATGTGCGCCCTTAAACAAAAATTTCATACATCTCAACATGAACTAATTACCTTTTTTTATTTTTCTAGGCAACGCAGCCAATCGAATAATTGTTCTTTTTTGCTTTTACTCAAGTAAAAATATTCGCTGCCAACTAGTTTTCTGAAATTTCATTTGTTTAGTTGGCTAAAAATGATTATGGTCAAAGATACATGTATACTCAAAGTTAAAAAAATAAATTTTCTAACTTGAAAATGGACATTTTCTTGGAAAATTATTTCGAAAAAAATTATTTTCTTTAATCATGAAATTGTTCTTGAAACATACGCCGCCTTGAGTTGCTTCGCGAGATGCGCAATGTGGCTGTTGCGACAGCAATTAGCAACAATATGGAATTATTCACAGTGCTCCACGGAATGCCATAGTGCAGGGCCCATCAGACCTCATGGTATTGGCGCAATACAAGGCTTTATACATGGCTCAAATCATTAAGAATCCTTAACGCATTGGAGCAAAGATTGGAAAAAGCTACCAAGTCAATCTTTAATCGCCTACTCTTTTGGCCTCCTTTTGCTCATCCAAACCTACATCCAATTGCAGCTGTCGTTCCTCGAGATCTATCGAATGCTCCGTCAAAATCACTATAGTACTTGACAGAAAAGACTCTTGTGTGCACTTTCGAGCTGATCGACGGGTAACGAGCATCACCAAAGAGCCCTTTTATGGTCCCTCATCCGGGACTCAGATATGGAATCGTTGCGGTTCGCCAAGGGAGTGCTTCAATCAACTCTCTTTTGCTCATAACTCTTGACATCTAATCACAGCAGCATTACTCTGCCTTATGATATACTAACTTGCACCAACTTTTACTAAAGATCAGGAATCTTAAAGATCTAGAATACGGATAAACTGTGCTCTAAGACTGCAAACTCAATGAAGTTCACTGCTTGCAATCAAAATAATCGAACCTTTACAATTTTTTATTTTCATAGCATGCTTGTTTTCTACATAATTATTTCAACCTTAAAGGGAATACAGAACAGAAAGCAGTCCAGAACATGAAAAATTGAACTGCTTGCTCTTTCAACACTAAGAGAGGAAACACTACAGAACCTATTTACAGCAATTCAAAAGGTAAATTTTGCCTAAAGACTTTTCACAGCCAAAACTTTCCCCACCCTCCTTTTACAGTTTTGAGATATTCCTAAAGCGTCAAGAAGTTAATACTTCTTCAGCGTGTTCCTCAGCCGAATGAAGCACCAAGGTTTAGCCAGGGTCCTGTACTTCCTCCAGCCGCCAAAGTATCTTCCTATCACTTTTTTGTAGGAAGGCCTTTGCTGAACCAAACTCCAGTATTTGGCCATGTTTGGCCTGCTGTTTATATACTCGTCTTCCAAATTCAAGAGTGCCAAACGAGCTAGCACCGGAATGAACATTACGTCTGCCATGCTGAACTCTTCCCCTGCAATATAAGCCGTCTTGCTCAACCTGTCTGCCATGCTGAACTCTTCCCCTGCAATATAAGTCTTGCTCAAACTGTCCTCAATTTCATCGAGAAGTCTGATTAGATGTTCCTTGCTCCGCCTTACAACCTCTGGGTCTCTCAGCTTCTCTTCGGTGTGATATGCCTCTTTTAGCTTGCGGTGGTAGGAACTTGCCAGGTCAGGTGACTCGGCCATCCGAGCAATCAAGACTCTCCTAAAAAACTTGGACACTGCTTGCCGATACTTCTCAGGGACGTGGGATAATGTGAAAAACTTTGGATTCCACTCCTGTATTTTATGCATCCATTGAATGACCTCATCACTGCTGAAGGCGATGCTATCATTATTAACAGAGACAACTGCAATTCTCTCTATATACCTGTAAATTTCTAAAGCATTATAAACTTCGACAAAAGAAGAGAATGAAGACAGACAGACAGAATAAATCTGCAAAGAATATGGTACATAATAGAGCACAATACCCCATCCTGTCAACAGATACATTCAGTTACTCAGAAATCCAGAAATACTTTTATTTGGCATACTTAGCTAGAGAAGCTGATATTTCTCATTATCACATGCCAAAACAGTTGAAAATTAGATCAAACAAACATCCGTCATAACCATATCAAAAAGAAGAACAAGTATGCTGTAAGAATAGGATGAGACTTACTGAATGATTTCAATAGTATCAAAGATGACATGCGAACCATTCTGGAAAACGAGGAGTTTTGCAGTCGGGTTCATTCTGAAGAAGGAAGGCCTCAAATTTTTGCCTGTTATCGGATTCATATGGAAGGATGTGTAATCAATGCCCTTCTCTTCCAAAGCCAGCCTTACCTTTTGGCTGTCCAATGAATATGGGTGATGATACAGTTGCATGATTCTAATTGCTTTCCTTTTATTGACTTCAATTATAAAGCACAAGCTTCACACAAAATCAAGAGGCCTGCTGCAAGTCAAATTGAAACAATTACATAGCCAAAGAGGAGGTTTAATTAGCAGTTAGCATGATTCAAAAGTACAACTTTTCTACCAATATTAACACACGTCACTCGTTTGAGATTGCAAGTTTGACAACCATCACCCCTCTCAGATAAGACTAAGGTTTTGCTAATCTAAAAGGTCCACTCTATACTGTGATGAAACATAGTCAAAATCAAAAGAGAAACTAGAGGCTTCAAAAAACTTCTTGGCATCCCCAACGAATTAATACACAAGCATTGAAGAACATTTATTGACATACCCATTTTGAGTAAAAGAAGAATCTCTAGCATATCTTAGTCTGTGGCCATCAACAATTACCTCCCCAAGGAAACAAACCAGACAGCAGTTCAGACAAACGTCAACAGTGAAACCCATTCAACAATCCTCCTTTCAGCACCTAATCTCCAATATAGTCACTTAGTCAGGTTAGGCCTCACACGATGTACGGTTCCACAAAAACCCAAAAAAAGCACTGAACTGAGACGCCATCTTATGTAAAAGCTCCAAAACCAAAAGGTTCATTTTCCAGCAGGAAAGCATTTAAATTTTGCAGACAGTAAGATTAGAATAAAGGAAGTATTCCCGATTCAGTTAACAAATACACACAACGAACTCACACCAACTCCTGTCGTGCTTAGAACAGTATTGACGGTTCAAGAGAGGGGCAAAACAGGTCCCGCCACTTCTAATTTGGCCATCAATACAGCAAGGAATTCCAACGAAGAACTTCACGAGGCGATCAAGAACGGTCTAGACCACACGGTCGAAAGAGGTTCGACTGACCGGATGACATGCAGAACCAGAACTGCCACGCCCCCCGCTCCAACACTCCAACCCCAACTCAAGACCCGCTGAAGTCAACGCGCGCAAGCACGATCAAGTTCACAACAAGAGCCCGCAGCGCAGCGACCAAATTGACCAGGGAATCAAACTAAAACGGAAACAGCACGCAGCAACGACGAGAGAACCAAACGAAGAAGGACGGCCAAGTGTCGAGCGCGATCGAGACAGATGGGGTGGTCGGACGGAACCTTACCCAGAAAGCGTCGACACTTCTAGAGATAACTTCGACTTTTGCTTCCCACAACAGACAACAGAAAACTACAAGAACCAAGACGAATACTAGTAAACTCCAGGAGTAGTTATAAGGACAACACTTTTAAGCCTTCGTTACAGTTCAAAGTCACCTGCTACAGCACAACCCACCTAAATTTTTCAATGGACAATCTTTTGCAGGCATGCGAGGTTTTGCTACACGAACCAAGATGAAGAATTACGTCACTTACCGAGAGGGTATCCACCCAGAGCTGAGAGACGAACCCCAAGCCAAGAGCAGATTCGATGCTGATCACTTGCTTCGCCACCATGCTCGATCGCCTCATCACCTGTCGCCCACCCCTCGCCCTCAATTTACTCTCCGATTCCTCTTCGCTCCTCAACGCGACGCCGGCATCGCCGCCGTCGCCGCTTAGGAGCACCTCCTCCTCTTCCACACCGGACCGCGCCGGCTTTTCGGCGCCCAAGTTTCCACCTTCCGCCGCATCACTCCCGCCGCTCCCACTTCCCTCCCTCGATCCCGCGCCGCCGCCTCGGTCCGTCTCCGAGTTGCGCCGCCGCATCACTGGAGCTGCTGCTCGAGCGAAGGGGGAGCTCGAGCAGCTGCAGATCGAGCTGCAGCTTGAGCTCGCTCTCGAGCGAGCGTTGCTCCCCCTTCGGCGTGGCAGATTTGGGCGAGCAACGCTCGCTCGAGGCTCAAGCGAGCCGTCCCAGATCTGTCGCGCCGAAGGGGGAGCAACGCTGACCGGAGGAGGAGCGCCGAAGGGGGAGCAACCCTTACCGGAGAAGGAGGAGCACCGGAAACGTACCTGGAGTCGCCGGAGTGAGGAGTCGCCGGAGAGTCAGCCGAGTGGGAGCCGCCGGAGAGATGGGAGAGACGCCGGAAAAGGAAGAACGAAGCTTCGCCGACGAGAGGAGCGACGAGCACGCACGAAGGAAGAACGAAGCTTCGCCTCTTTGTTCCGATTTTGTTCTTTTGTTCCTTTGGTTTTTGTTCTTTTGTTCCGTCGAAGTAGTGTTTCTTTTCAAAAGAAACAACTTTTTTTATGTTTCTTATTTCGTTCCAGAAACAAAAAAACAAAAAAGGAACGAAACGCAACCAAACGCGTTTCTGTTCCTTTTTTGTTCCACACACACACGCACGCCCTTAGAGATCGTATCTATTCAAACAAAATTTCATACTTTTGTTTAGATATATCTTCTTGTCTTTTACTATTAATTTTTGAATGGGTCTTTGCAATACTCATCTTCTTCAAATTCTGTTTTCTTTCAAAGAAAAATCATTGTTTCTAATTGTTTTGCTTTGAGAGTTTTTGGAGAAATATCATAATTGTATTCTTATTGAGACCTTGTTGTATCCTAAATTTTTTTTGCCAATAAAAGAATTCCTTAAAAAGAGTGTTATCACTCTCAAAGTCTGACTTCATTGTTCTTCATCGATTGAAATTTCCCCAACAATTTTAAAGAATTATTTGTGCAACAATGTAGTCAGAATCAATCAAACACCCTATGCAATTTGGTGGCTCCCAAGTGTTTTGCTGCTCGCCATAATTTTGACGGCATCTATTGCCGCAAAGAAGAAAACTCCCTCTTGCCTCGACTGCTCTACCGCATAAATCGATGTCATCCTCTCGAATTTCTAATTTTCCCACCTCAAAAACGTGCGCAGCACACGATTCTGTTTGAATTCTCAATTAGGTTTTTCTCTTTTTCATCGTTTCTCTCGTTTGTTCTCCGGTAGCAACTGATTTGGAAGAGTACATACAGTTGTCCACACGAATGAGGTATCTATTTCTGGTGGTAACGTCATCGTTGATGATAGTAATGTTGATGATGGAGAGAACAGGGATGATGGTGGTGGAAATAGTGGAGTTGGGGTCTCTGTCACGCATAAGAATGATAAGAGGAAAGAGAAGGGTTATGGGTGCATGCTACGATGGAATCTTGCCGAAACTTCCTAAAAGTGGCACAGCAGATCCAGAGAATTAAAATTCCTCCCGTGCATGATGCAAGGCTACCCGCTGAGGGGCGGGGAAAGAATCAATTGACCAGGAACTGCAGCAATTGTCTCGAGAAGGCATAGAGCGTGCTCTGTTCTGCTCTGCTTCATGGCCGAGAGCCTGAAGCGACTGGATCTTGCTCGAGACATTGTCAACGATAACTGAAGCTTCTGTCGTTGATTCAGCTGCCAATCTATTAACAAGGTGATATCTACTGCTCTGTCACACTCTGTTTTAATGAGAAAAGGAAACGAGATAGCATGTTTTGGATTTGAAGAATTTATGTCAGTGATTGCGTTCATCTTTGACTGATTTTTATGGATTTATGGGTTCATCAATGCCTAGTTTTATCCCACCGTTGACATATACAAACTGTATGCTGAAGTTATTATTCTGCTTTTACTTTTACTTTGGTTTGTCGTCTCCTTAAGAACGGTGGTTATTCCCCTGCTTTGCATTGCTTTCTGATGTACTATGTATAATAGGAATCCTGCAATTACTTGGGTTGCTGCGGGAGCTTAGAATTAGAATGTTAAAGCAACTGATTTGATAAATCGTGGTTCTTTCTAAATGCCATAGAAGACATGCACAAGAGGCAAGGAAGTCATGGGGTAACATGTCCGATGTGTAGATTATGAGCTCTAAATCAGTGGTTGGTCCTTATTTGACAAATGGCTTTGGTAAATTGGTTTTGTGGGAAATTCATGTGGAGCAGAGGTTCCCTGATATAGCATTAGGAAATTTTATTTATTTATTACATTGTTATTGTCATAACATCTTCATGTGCAAAAGCCTAATATGCAACACCTGTGGCATGCAGAGTGGACGGTGGATTTCGGTTAATGATTGATAATGTCCCATTCTTTGAGGGTAGCGTGAATGGGGATTCGAGAAGTGTAAAAGTCCCCTTGCCACGGGTAGACTGCGTGTTAGAATGCTGTTATTAATGCTTCCTTACTACTACCAGTCACGATAGCCATGACGGGCATAAATGAGTGGATGGATCTGGCTTAGTCAATGAGCAATCATGTCTAATTAGCCCTGTTAAAACTGCATTCTTGAACGGACATATAAATGAGATAATTCACATTGAACAACCAAGGTTTTGTTTTTCCTTGAAATGAAAGGAAAGTTTATAAGTTGATTAAATCTCTTTATGGGCTTAAGCAAGCATTGAAGTAGTGGCATGGAAATTTTGATTTAGCCATATTGTCTAATAGTTTCAAACACAATAGTGTTGATAATTGTCTATACTTTATTTCACTAAAGACTATGGTGTCTTAGTGTGTATGTTGATGATATGCTTATTTTTGGAACGAATATGACTGGAATCATTAAGACTAAGAAGTATAACTTCCATATTTAAAACAAAAGATTTGGGAGAAGAAGATACTATTTTAGGTGTTAAAGTTAAAAGACATAGCCTTGAGCCAATGTGATTATGTTGAAAAATGTTAAATAAATTTAATCATCTTGGTTTCAAAGAAATGATACTCTACTTGATTCTTGTATTAAATTAAATTAAATTATAATACAGGTAGAGCGGTAACATAACCAGAATATGCGAGTGTTATAGGGTCTTTAATGTATGCAATGCATTGTACTAGACTTGATATTTCTTATTTCTTATGTAAGTTGAGTAGATATACTAATAATCTAAATACAGAACATTGGAAAGCTATTACCCAAATTTTGGTAATCTTAAGAGAACTAAAAAAATTGGGATTGTTCTATAATAATTATTTGATTGTATTAAAAGGATACACCGGTGCTAGTTGAATTATAAGTGTGGGTGATAAAAACTCCACTCTTGGAAGAATTTTCACATTAGGTGGATTGGTTGTAACTTGGGTGATAAAGAAATAGATATGCATAGCTCACTTAATGATGGAATCCGAATTCATTGTTTTAGCAACAACTAGGAAAGAGGCTATATAGATTAGGAATTTGTTATTGGATATCAAATTATGGCATAGTCTTATGCCTCCTATTTCTATCCATTGTGATAGTTAGGTTACTTTGGCAAGAGCTTATAGTAGCACAGATAATGGTAAGTCTAGACATATTAGTCTAAGACATGAGTACATGAGACGATATATTTAGGATAGTATTATAACAATTGTCTACGTGAGGTCAAGCGTGAATGATGACCTCAAAAGAAATAAGGCTAAAACCTTTTAATTAAAATCACTGGTAACAACAACTTGACATATTACTAGAATATCGCTAATTTATAAGGTTTAATAGATAAAAACAAGATACTGAAAGTGATTGTTTGATACTGACATTAGCCTAGATATAAGAAGGTGATATAATTTCTTACGTTTTGTAGGCCTAAATGAACTTTTGATGAAGTATAATCCAAATTAGTAATGTGTTACTAATAACAGAAAAACATGTGGGGTGGGTTTGGTTCAACTTTGTAAAAGGGCTTTGGGTGTAATGCCAATTCTGAAAGCCAAAGCCCTTTGAGGAAATGCAAATTGTGTTTGGTAAAAACTCTTTACAAAGAGACTTTGAATTCAAGTAGTGTTTGGCAATTTTTTTTTTTTGCAATGGGCTTTGGATGTGTTTTTTTTTTGGTTTTTAATTAAAAAAATGATCCAAAGCCTTCGTTAAAGCTGGTGAAGGGCTATGGTTATTGGCGAGCTAGATTTGGCATTGGCAGCCGTTGGTTGAGGTCACTCACGTGAGACCCAGGTGGTCATCACCTAAGGTCACACGACCTGTGGTAGAGGTCACTTGGGTCATCTGACCTTAGCCAGCCCTTCGTCGACCACTTGTCGGCCCTTCGCTGGTTAGACCTGGCCTTGTCAACCCCTTGTTTACCCTTTGCCAACCAAATCCAGCTATGTCAGGCACATGAGCAATTAAAAGGAAGGGCAAAATTGGAAAACTATAGAATTGGTGAGGGTACTTTTGAAAGAAAAAAATAATAATCCCAGTTTCAACATTCCACAAATGCTACTTCGAAAGGCTCAGTGGGAGTAGCATGGGAGTAGCATTGGGCTTTTAGTATTCCCAATACAAACATTTGATCGAAAGTTATTTTAAAATGCTTTCCAAACGCTCTAGCATTTTCCTGAAGAGCCTTGGAGGCTGAAAACCCCTTGGCACAGTTGAACCAAATGCACTCGTATTACTTCACTTATATGAGCTTATAAGTGGTGCCACTTCTTACGAAAATTAAGATTGTTTTCAAAAGAGCTCATGAAACATGCCAAGTAAATTATGAACTTCTCGTTGAAACAAGAGGTTAATATATGTTTAGTATATCTTATTCTATTATTAAAGTGGCAAATTTAAACCATAGCTAATTGAAACTTCTATAGAATTTTAAGATACTTGCATTTAAAAAAGATCTTATGGAAATTTTGGCTGTTTTTTTATTATTAAGTTTTAAATTATAAATTTTTGTTTTATAAATAAAATGGACGATTGTTGGTAAAACAAACTAAGATGTGCCTTATTCCTGCACACGTGGACAAGATTTGGCACTAACCAACGATCATTACTTTTATTTATTGAAAATTCAGATTTATAATTATAAAAATTAACCACAGTGTTGTATCGAAACAGTGTAATTGTTCACAAAGGAGTTACGGTTAATTTACTTATTTATTTATTTAATTTTGAATTTTATTTCCTTGGTTGTAGTTATTTCAAAGATAGTATTTCAGACATTACTTGTTAACCTTTGAAAGGTTGTGTTTGTTCAGATATATCTTTTTGTCTTTTACCATTTATTTTTTAACACATCTATTCAATACTCATATTTTTCTTCTAATTTCATTTATTTTCAAAGAAAGATAACCATTATTTCTTATTATTTCCGTTTGAAAGTTTTGAAGAAATACTAGAATTGCTATATGGTATTTTCATCGAGACTTTATTATATTATGGAGGATTTTTGTCAGTAATCATTAGCAATGTTGTGGGACAAATAATTCCTTAAAGAAAGTATAATCATGCCTCAAAATCTGATTTATTATTCCTCTTGACATGGATAGAAATTTCCCCAATATCATTTGTTTAAAAGAACAGACCTATAGTAGAGGGAAAAAGGCAAAAAAGTATAGGAACATGAAGGGGCAACCGAGTAAGATGTCAGGTAATTCTTGGATTTTGGCCGGAGGCTTTCACAGAGAATAAAAGAACGAAAAGAAGAAGAGAGAGGCAGTTCTGTGGGACAATTGGCTCTTCTCCGTAAAGATCCTCTAGAGCGGGAAGGTGAAAGTTGGAGAAGAGGTTGAGGGCAATCTGTGGCCAATTTAGAGAGCAAAGTGAGGACAAAACAGACCACAAAACCATTTTCATCCCAGAGAGTTCCAAAGTGACATATCAAGAAAAGATGGAAATTTCACAACCTTTGAGCCAAAACTAGCCAAAACATTCAACTAAAGAGTTGAAGTAGACTCAAAGAGCTTTTCCAACCATATGTTGGACGTCCCAAATAGAGATCTGGAAGGTCTCCTAGAGACCCCTAAAAACACCCTATTCACAGGTCAGGGCAGAAGTCCAAAATTTTTTTGTGGGTGTTGGAAGGTCGGTCGTGACCTAGGAAAAGAGTGAAATTTTGAGAAAAAATTGGAGGAATATTGATGAAAAAAAAGACTTCATAGTTACACTAGGATACGTATAGTTGGAGTAAGTATCAAAGGAGCATATAAAAAAGGTGCAGGCGTAGGCTTTCGTATGCTAACAAAACACCTTAATGGTAAGCTTTCTTCCTTGCACGTCTCCTTTTCCGAAGCTGAGGCCAACTTTGTGCTGACTTTGGGAGGCAATTTCTTGGTTCCTTTGGCCAAGTACCATGTGATACACCCACTAGGAGTCAAGGTGAGTGTTTGTAAAATTCTAAAAGCAAGTGCACGTGTCGAACAAGTAATATAATGATGAGAAAAAGTATCGTCCCACGGAGATCGATGATTAATAAACTAATTAAATACTAAAATAGACTAATTCTAAAATTTATCTAACAAATCAAAATATAATTAAGAATAAATTAAAAACGAAATTTGTAGACTAAATGCAGTAAATCAATTAGATAAATATGTTAGAGCATTCGATTTCACCATAACCACTAGATATGAATTTCAGATTATTGTGAATACAAGAACGATATCAAACATGTGATAGCGGAATTTTCTAATCTATTTACTATCCTATCTCTAAGTATAGTAAACCTACTTAGCTTATTAATCCACTATATCTCTATGTGAATTAAAATAAACATGAGTGCATTAAAAACTATGAATATTCCTGGCTTACAATGAGTCTTTTGGATCATCTTATCACCGAAAGCTACACAAATAATGTGATATATCTCTATCCACGTTTAATTCGTGGTTATAAATTATAATGAGTAATTGCATATTATCACTTTTTAGTCTCAAACATGCACATCAGATCATTCAAGTGGTGGCCAATCACTCAAAAACATTAAATACAATAATATATAACTCACATGAATGAAATCAATTGTAGAACATAAAAATCATGAAATTCACACCATCATGGTTAGGCTACATTGTAGCCCTAACAAAATAAAATTAGAACATAGTAGAAGAAAAAATAAAAATATAAATCAAACCCAGCATCTTGAATCAAATGACAAGAATTTTGTCACCACTTTTGTCTTCTCTTCAAAATACTTAAAAAACTCTCAGAAAAATGAAAAAAACCATCTAACCCCCAAAACCTAGCTGCTCTCTCACTTTCCTATTTATAGGAGATCTAAAATATTTATCTCCCAA
This sequence comes from Eucalyptus melliodora, assembly GCA_004368105.4. Lineage (NCBI taxonomy): Eukaryota > Viridiplantae > Streptophyta > Magnoliopsida > Myrtales > Myrtaceae > Eucalyptus > Eucalyptus melliodora. The sequence continues at coordinate 44,651,462 of CM023404.3, forward strand.
CGCTTGCAGATAACATTAGGGAATAAAATCAAGAATTTCCTGATTTGATATCCATCTTCTACTGCTGCTTTTATTTGAATTTTTGATAGTTGCCATTCTTTTTCTTATCTTCTCCATATCTCATTATTTTGCATAAACAAAGAAAATTCAAATAATCAGAAGGAAATCTAAATATTTTCTATAAGATGATGCATTAATTGTTGCCTAAAATAGGAAAAATAACTCTATTTTTATAGAGTTATCAAACCCCCAAACTTAACATTTTGCTAGTCCTCGAGCAAAAGTAAGACATAACACATACTCAACCCAACAACCTCCTCCATGACATCTTTCCATAATTGCTCAAGTTCACAATTTAAAGAAAAACAAAAATTTCATCCAAACATTGAAATCGATTTATAAGTTAAGACCAATTCTAAATATATGATCCAAGTGGGTGTGTGAGAGTCCTCATATTTTTCGAATTATATGCAATCCAGATAAATTCATATTAACATGTAACCTCTAAAAAATTCTTAATAATTATGACTGAATCTTATAAGTTTGCTTTTCATTCCTCTCTCCACTAATATAAGCTAATCATCCAACCAAAAATCAATAGGACTTTTCTCGGGTTGTAATGTAAGGTTGGGCTAAAGGTGAGATATCGGTAATTTTAAGTTCAAATCACCCATCAACACATTGATTTCTAGGATCTAATTAGAACCAATGTCACTGTCCAATTTCATTCATTCAAGATAATTTTTCCGCCACCATATGTCATCATCCTTTTTTTTTTTTCTCTTTTTTTTCTTTCCCTCTCTTTTTTTTTTTTTTGAATTGCTTTATGGTGGAGTTTCTCCCAAAGTCCCTCCTAATATAACACAAAAATTTCCAACCCATTGAGTATCCAAAAGGCTCACTCAATTGAAAGTTGGATAGGGAACCATAAAAGTAATTTTTTTTTTTTAATAATACACCCCAAACAACCATAGCAATCGCTTCTTCTTCTTCTTCTTCTTCTTCTTCTTCTTCTTTCATACTCCATCTTTCCTCCCAAATTTCTATCAAGCTCAAATAATTTTTTATCCCAAAAGAAAATCAACATGTTCATAAGGCATGGGACAAGGATATAATTTGATAACGGTTAGGCTAAACATATATGGGTGCCAATGAAAAATTGGGTAATAATTAAGGCTCAACGGGGTGATAGGGATAAATAAACAGGGTTAGCTTGAAAGGCTCAATCGATCCAAAAACTATCTAAATTTCTCAGTTAGATTTAGCTTAGGATTTCGCCTCAAGAGAAAATCAAACAAATTCTAAGATTTGCATGAAATATAAGAAAATCACATATTTTACATGAATGTTCTCTAGATTTACACATAATTCAAAAATTAAGGACTTTTAGTGCTCAGTAAGTGGATCAACATACTCAAAATTAAAATTAACTCATACATCAATTGCAAGTTTAAATAAAGTTTAAAATTTTCTAAGAATCGCAAAAATTCACAACTAGGAATGTAATCATGATAAAAAAAATTATCCAAAAAAATTTGTCTCCCCCCCCTCCCCCCAAACTTGAATGAAGTAGTGTCCTCAATGCAAAAAATAGAATAGGAAGAAGAAAACTCCCCTGGTTGTAAAATAAGTTCATATATGACCGTGATGATTAAACTCTTGAAAGGTGCTCCCTAAAAAAATTAACCTGGATAAAATAGAGAAAAGTTAATATTTTTTTTTTGCAAAACATAAACTTAAAAATAAATAAAAAAACATAATTAAAATGCTTAGGTTGCTTCTTAAGAAGCACTTCCTTTATATTTTTTAGTCAAACTATTTCAAATGTCGCTATTTTGGAGGATGAAGTTCAATGGTGGTCTTTTGCTTGTTGTAACCACCTTCAAAGTAGGGCTTTAAACGTTGACCGTTCACTTTGAATGTGCCCTCAGTGTCATTCACAACTTCAACTGTTCCGTATGGGAATACTTGTGTAATTGTAAAAGGACCAGACCATCGAGACCGCAACTTTCCTGGAAAAAGTTTAAGACGAGAGTTATAAAGTAAGACTTTTTGACCAATTTTAAACTCTCTTCTGAATATGTGTTTGTCATGCTATCTTTTTGTACGCTCCTTATACAACTTAGAATTTTCATAGGCCTCATTGGGAAATTTCTCTAATTCATTCAATTGTAATAATCTTTCTTCATCCGCATACTGCATATCAAAAATCAGAAATTTCAATGTCCAATATGCTTTATGCTCTAATTCCACTGGTAAGTGACAAGCTTTTCCAAACACTAGCCTAAAAGGAGACATCCCAATTGGAGTTTTCAACGCAGTCTTATAGGCCCAAAGTGCATCATCAAGTTTTATTGACCAATCTTTTCTAGAGGCATTCACTGTTTTTTCTAAAATCCTCTTGATTTCCCTATTTGAAATCTCTACTTGACCACTAGTTTAAGGATGATAAGGGGTTGCAACCAATACCGTACTTACCCAAAAGTGCTTCAAATTTTTTGTTGTAAAAATGTGTTCTCCTATCACTTATGATTGCCTTAGGAGTGCCAAATCGGGTAAAAATATTTTTCTTCAAAAATTTAAACACAACCTTAGCATTATTAGTTGTCAATGCTACAACTTCTATCCACTTAGACACATACTCCATAGCTACTAAAATGTATAAATTTCCATATGAAGGTGTAAAGGGTCCCATGAAATTAATACCCCAAATATCAAATAATTCACACACAATAATGTTGTTTAAAGGAATCTCATTTTTTCTTGAAATATTTCCAGTTCTTTGACATCTATCACATGAAACTACATAGGAGTATGCATCTTTAAAAAGTGTAGGCCAATGAAAACCAAATTGTGAAATCTTAGCTGCAGTTTTGGTGGCACCAAAATGGCCACCTGCCTCTCCATCATGATAATGATGTAGAATGTTTTCCTTTTCTTCGTCTAGAATACATCTCCTTATGACCTGGTCTGCACATACTTTAAACAAGAAATGTTCTTCCCAAAAATAATTTTTAACACTCGAAAAGAATTTTTTCTTCTGTTGATATGATAATTCAGGAGGAAGAACATTACTTACCAAATAATTTACAAAGTCGGCGTACCAAGGAATTTTTGTGGACTAGATAAAAAATATTTTCTCATCAGGAAACTCTTCCAAAATTGGTTTTACCTCTTCCTTTGAATTTGGAATTCTTGATAAGTGGTCTGCAATTAGATTTTCAGTTCCCTTCTTATCTTTGATTTCCAAATCAAATTCTTGCAGCAATAGAATCCACCTGATCAACCTGGGTTTTGATTCTTTCTTTTCAAGCAAATACTTAAGAGCAGAGTGGTCAGAATAAACTATAACTTTTAAGACAATTAAATAAGAACAAAATTTATCAAAAGCAAATACTACCGCCAAAAGTTCCTTTTTTGTTGTTGAATAATTCAATTGTGCATCTGACAAGATTCAACTGGCATAATATATGGCTCGAAAAATTTTATTCTTCCTTTGTCTCAAAATAGCTCCTACTGCAGAATCGCTAGCATCGCACATCAGTTCAAAAGGTAAATCCCAATTTGGTACTGCCATAATTGGTGCTGATATTAACTTCTCCTTTAAACTGTTAAAAGCTTGCATGCATTCAACTAGAAAAATTAAAAGGAGCATCTTTTTTCCAAAAGATTAGAAAGAGGTTTAGCGATTTTTGAAAAATCTTTTATAAATCGCCTGTAAAATCCTGCATGCCCCAAAAATCCTTTGACAAGTTTCACAAATGTTGGCGGAGGCAATTTTGCAATGACCTCCACTTTGGCTCGACCGACTTCTATTCCGTTTCGAGAAATTTTATGCCCGAGCACTATTTCTTCTTGCACCATAAAGTGACACTTCTCTCAATTCAAAACAAGGTTAGTCTCCTCACATCTTTGTAAGACTAAAGCCAAATTATTTAGACAAGAATCAAATGATAGGCCAAAAATGGAAAAATCATCCATGAAAATCTAAATATATTTTTCAACCATATCAGAAAAAATAGCCATCATGCATCTCTGAAAAATAGCTGGTGCATTACAAAGACCAAAGGGCATTCTTCTGAAAGCAAAAGTATCATAGGGACAAGTGAAAAGTAGTTTTCTCTTGATCTTCGGATGCAATAGGAATCTGATTATATCTTGAATATCCATCTAGAAAGCAATAAAATTCATGCCCTGCAAGTCTTTCTAACATCTGATCAATAAATGGTAAAGGAAAGTAATCTTTTCTAGTGGCATCATTCAATTTTCTATAATCCATACACACACGCCACCCAGTAACTATTCTTGTTGGAATCAATTCATTGTTGTCGTTTTTCTGAATTGTCATAGCACATTTCTTTGGCACAACTTGTACAGGACTTACCCAAGAACTATCAGAGATAGGATAGATGATACCTGCATCAAGTAGCTTAATTACCTCAGCTTTCACTACTTCGTGCATCTTTGGGTTCAAACGCCTTTGAGGTTGGATAGTGGGTTTATATAGCTCCTCCATCAAAATTTTGTGCATGCAAATTGAAGGACTAATTCCCTTAATATCAACTAGTTTCCATCCAATTGCACCCTTATGCTCTCTTAATACTCTGAGCAATTTCTCCTCCATCAAATCTGTCAAAGAAGAAGATATAATTACCGATAAAGAAGAAACTCCATCTAAATAAGCATATTTCAAATGATAAGGCAAGGGTTTGAGTTCAAGAATTGAGGCTCTTCAATTGATGGTTTAGGCTTTGTAATGTGTTGTCCCAACTCCTCAAATTTAATTGCCTTTTGCCTTGCATATGGTGGAATTGCCTCCATGAAATTTGCGTACTCCTTTATCTCCTCATTCTGAATATCTTTGTCCTTTGGTTGAATCAGACATACTTCAAGTGAATCCTTAAAAGTATTTTCCTGAAAAACCTTATTTACCAATTTGTCAATTGTCTCAACTCTAAAACAAGAATTATCATCAGATGGATATTTCATTGCTTTAAAAACATTAAATGAAACAAGATCATCTTGAACTCTAAGGATCAACTTTCCTTGTTGTACATCAATAAGAGCTCTTCCCGTTGCTAGAAAATGTTGACCTAAGATAAGTGGTACCTCAAAATTTTCTTCCATGTCAAGAACTATGAAATCTGCAGGAAAGATAAATTTGTCAACTTTTATCAAAACATCTTCCACAATACCTCTCGGATATTTAATTGATCGATCAACCAGTTGAAGTGACACTGTGGTTGCTTTTATCTCGCCCAATTCTAATTTCTTGAAAACAGAATAAGGCATTAGATTAATACTTGCACCTAAATCACATAATGCTTTTTCAAAGTAAGAATCCCCAATAGTGCAAGGAATAGTAAAACTCCCTGGATCTTTTAATTTTGGAGGCAATTTGTTTTTATAGGATGGCCGAACACTCCTCATTTAACTTCACAGTTTCATAATTCTCAAATTTCATTTTGTTTGCCAAAATCTCCTTCAAAATTTTTGTATAACTAGGCATTTGCGCTAAAGTATCTGCAAAAGGAATGTTTATGTGCAATTTTTTAAATACATCAAGAAATTTAGAAAATTGCTTATCTATTTTGTGCTACTGGAGTCACTGAGGGAATGGAATTGGCGACACATATGGCTTGGAATTATCTAGAAAAAGTTTACTCTTGCTTTTCTCCTTTAATTGTTTATTGACCACCTCTTCATTGTCTCTGAAAATCTCTTCTTCTCCCACTTGTTTACCACTTCTCAGGGTAATAACCTTTATGTTTTCAATTGGATTTTTCTTTGTGTTGCTCGGCAAAGAACCTTGTTGTCTCCCTGACATCAAGCTTGCTAATTGACCCACTTGCATCTCTAGATTTCTGATTGAAGTCTCTTGGTTTTGAAATCTCACATTTGTGCTTTTGATGAAGTCATGAGTCGTGTTAGCAAGTTTGGTGACTATATCTTTCAAATTTGACTTTGTCTCTTATGATTGTTTGAATCCCGATGGTCTCGTCACATTATGATTATTCCATGAAAAATTTGGATGATTGTGCCATCCCGGATTGTACGTGTTGGAGTAGGGATTATTCTGTGACCTGTTAAAATTCCCAACAAAGTTATAATTTTCATGAGATTATTTAAAAGTATTACCTACCTGACACTCCGTGCTAACATGTCCTCCGCCACAAAAATCACATGTCAAATTCTGAATTTTCATGACTGAAACACTCATATTATCTAGCTTTTTGTTGAGTGTTTCAAATTGTGCAACAATTGTAGCAAAAGCATCCACTTCATGAACTCCGCTAACTTTTCGCATTGGTAGTCTCTCAGTAGGCCACTAATAACTATTGGACGCCATCTCCTCTAATAGATTGTAGGCTTCTTCTGGTGTTTTATTATTTAGAGTTCCTCCTACAACTACATCAATCATAGAATGAAGATTTGTACTAGAGCTATTATAAAAAGTTTGTACCTATATCCATATGGGTAGTCCGTGATGTGGGCATCTTCTAAGAAATTCTTTGAATATTTCCCATGCTTCATATAATGATTAATTATCCATCTACATAAAATTAGTAATATCGTTACGCATCTTCGTAGACTTTGCAAGTGGAAAGAACTTATCAAGAAATTTCTGAGCCATATCATTCAATGTAGTAATTGATCTGGCAGGAAGAGAAGAAACCCAACTCTTAGCTTTGTCTCTAAGAGAGAATGGAAATAATCTCAATATAATAGCATCATTTGTAACTCCATTATATTTAATGGTGTCATAGATTTCAAGAAAAGCATCGATGTGAGCGTTTGGATCATCGCTTGGTAATCCACTGAATTGCATTGATTGTTGAAGCATCTGAATGAGTGATGGCTTAATCTCAAAGTTGTTTGCTTGAATTGCAGGTCTTCTAATACTTGATGTGGTGCCTTGAATTATTGGCGCAGCATAATCTCTTAAAAGTTTATGTGGATTTTCATTCTCACCGTCTGCCATCTTCTTAGTGTGATTTCTCTGTCCTCTTAGTTGTCTTTTGAATGTACACTCAATTTCTGGATCAAGCTCAACAAGTTTCCCTTGTTGGCTACGTGTCATAAACCGATGTACACCCTAAAAAATAAAACAAAACGAAAGCTATATTAAACTTAGAATTATTTTGTATCAATATTAAGTAGTATTAAACAAATGATCCCTGGCAACGGTGCCAAAAACTTGTTCGTAAAATTATAAACGCAAGTGCACGTGTCGAACAAGTAATATAATAATGAGAAAAAGTATCGTCCAACGGAGATTGATGATTAATAAACTAATTAAATACTAAAATGGATTAATTCTAAAATTTATCTAACAAATCAAAATATAATTTCTAATAAATTAAAAAAAAATGGGAGATTAAATGCAGTAAATCGATCAAATAAATATGTTAGAGCATCCGATTTCACCATAACCACTAGATATGAATTTCAGATTATTGTGAATACAAGAACAATATCAAACATGTGATAGCGGAATTTCCTAATCTATTTACTATCCTATCTCTAGGTATAGTAAACCTACTCAGCTTATTAATCAACTATATCTCTATATGAATTAAAATAAACATGAGTGCATTAAAAACTATGAATATTCCTAGTTTACAATGAGTCTTTTGGATCATTTTATCACCGAAAGCTACACAAATAACGTGGTATATCTCTATCCACGTTTAATTCATGGTTATATATTATAATGAACAATTGCATATTATCACTTCTCAGTCTCAAACATGCACATCAGATCATTCAAGTGGTGGCCAGTCACTCAAAAACATTAAACACAATAATATATAACTCACATGAATGAATCAATTGTAGAACATAAAAATCATGAAATTCACATCATCATGATTAGACTACATTATAGCCCTAACAAAAGAAAATTAGAACATTGTAGAAGAAAAAGTAAAAATATAAATAAAACCCAGTATCTTGAATCAAATGACAAGAATTCCGTCACCACTTTTGTGTTTTCTTCAAAATACTTGAAAAACTCTCAAAGAAATGAAAAACGATCTAACAAAAAAAACCTAACTGCTCTCTGTCTTTCCTATTTATAGGAGATCTAAAATATTTATCTCCCAACGCTTGTAGATAACATTAAGGAACAAAATCAAGAATTTCCTGATTTGATATCCATCTTCCACTGCTGCTTTTATTTGAATTTATGATAGTTGCCATTCTTTTCCTTATCTTCTCCATATCTCATTATTTTACATAAACAAGGAAAATTCAAATAATTAGAAGGAAATCCACATATTTTCTCTAAGATAATGCATTAATTGTTGCCTAAAATAGGTAAAATAACTCTATTTTTATAGAGTTATCAGTGAGGGTCTTAGCGTGGCTTTTAGGAGAAAGCGAAGGGTATAATTTGTGTAAAAATGAATGAAAAAGGGCCGAGAACCAGTGGTGTTTGCTGGGTATATGTATGACCGTTTGAATCCCTTTGTTGCGAGTCTAACTGTGTGATTTGGTCTTGCAAGTTGATCCTCAGGCATGTTTCGTTCACGAAAAGGGGCCTATAAGTTGTCGCCCATGTGTCTAACTCTCTTAGCTCATTGGTTTAGATGTGCTTTTCAGGTGTTTGTTGAAATGCCTGCAAGAGTTTTTGGAGTCGGTCTAGCATTTCCTTACTTGTGCAGTCTTAGGAATTTCTTCCTAAGTCAGCTCAATTGATCACACTCACGAGGATTGTCAAGAGAAACTCTATAAAGGGAAGCTTTGAAGATTGTATTACTTATGAGATGGATACAAATAAGGGGGAGGGGGCCTCTATTTATAAAGGTACAAGCTCAATAGTAGCTGTAGGTCTCTCCTTAATCTAGCAGTAGAGATTGCATCTTCCCATCTACCCTAAAACCCGCATTTATTACAAGAGTGTGTACATTTACTGTATCTCCCGCCCCGGGAGCATTCTAGAATACTCAAGAAAACCTGGGACTAAGGCGTTTTTGAGGTTCACTCGTTCATGGACCAGTCACGGTCTTTTGTTCAGAAAACCTCTAGATCGTGTTGCTTCCTTGGGCCATGACACGTGTGTAGTCTACTTGTAGGGTTTGGTTTGATGTGTGTAGTTAATTATTCTACAAGATGTTGGTTGTATTTGAAAGTATTCGTTACATAATTTCATTTGGGTTTAGTGGATTTTTCTTAGAGTTGTTCATATATTTTCATAAGGATGTCAAGCTAAGTAGTTCACGGGTCTGGTCGTTCTGGGTTCAAAACTAGACTTGTAGGAACAGCTAAACCGGAAGCACGAGTTGGTGAGTTTGTGATATGTTATTGAGTGTTTTATGCTCTTGTGTAGTTGAATAGCATTATTTATTTATTTCTACTTAAGATAATCTCTAGGCCAAGATTGAAGGCCATGAACATGGCTAAGAGGAACTGGTTTGGGTAATCTAATGCACATCGATTGTTTGACGAAATGCCCAAACTAAGTTTCAATTTTGAAAAAGGTAGATTCGAGCTTGATTAATGTGATATTCATCTTCTGAGTTGATCTCTGTTCATGCAAATCAAGCATAGTTCAGTTTAATAAATTTAAAATATTTTTTTATAAAATATATAAAAATTGAAAAAATAATAAAAAAAGACAAATCTGATTTTCTTTTTTCCAAAAATGTAGGACAGTCCTAAATTAGGGTAGAAATGAAATTTTTGGAACTTTCCTAATTATGTAAACTCATTTGACTAATTTAGTGCTTTTTTCGGTGCTTTACATATTAGAATAATTATTTTCATAAATAATCTATTGTCGACACCTAAATTTTAGAAGCCATATTTATCGCATAAGAAAATTAGGGATTGTTTTGATCCCTAAATAAAAAAACCATTAGCATAATTCATATTGCATTTTCTAGTTATGCATCACATGCAAATCACATGGCCTTGGCACGATGCCATCACGTACCACCGGACGTGTGATCATAGGGATTTCTTAAAGATGTGATCAGCCATGGTGTGTTTAAAACTTCGCACTCAACTCTTTATTGATGAAATTCAATTCCTGGTTGTTATTCGGTTTAATGGCTATCTGTAGTTATCAACTCAGTTTTTTTTAAAGGATGATGATAAGAACAAAAGGAAATACAATTTTGCAGAAAATTAACGTAGGGAAGAGTCGGTGGTTTGAAATTGGATAACATTCTTTAAATACGTAAGGAGATGAACTTTCTTTAAAAATTTGAAGCCAAGCAAAAAGAGAGAAGGGGCAACAATTGAGAGAAACACAGAAGACGCTTCACATTAGAGAGAGAAGGCCGCAATTGAGATATATGGCCGCAAAGGAGAACCCACGCTCTCCAGGAGATTCATCGTGCTTTCTTGCTCGAGCCTTGACATCCACAAGTGGCTGCTTTTCTTCTTCTCGTAGCAGTATTCTCTGGCAATTCTGCAACGAGCATTTCTTCCTGCCGAGCCTCCAACTGATCAACCCACGAGCTGATGATCTCTCACAAGATTATGAACGCAAACTAAGACCCCCAGATCAGCAGCCATCTAGCTTGCTCAGATGCTCCTCAGGTTGGCTGTCTAGCTCTCTCCGACAGGTATCCGAGCCCTGACAATGTAGCTACTGTTCACTACAGCACAACAAGATCAATTGCCCCAATGCCAGTCCAATACCGGCAAAGCACCGTGCGCTGGCTCTGCATTGACGACCTCTCAGCGAGTTGTCAAGTTCCCGTAGTAATGCCCATTGAAACTCAACACCGACGAGTCCTCAGTTTGCCCAGGTTGCTATACTTGAACTTGAATTTGTCTCTGAAGGTGTTTAAGCGGCTAGAAGATTTCCGGGAGGTCCCCACAGTAACTTCCAACACGTTCATATAGAGGATGAACAAAAGGAAGCAGTTTGGCTGTGGAATCTTGAAGAGCAACAGGAGAAAGCCAAGTGGTGGGGAATACACTTCACTCTGCCATTTTGCCATTTTGCCATTTTGGAGACCAAGACTTCCTTGACCTGTTTTCCATATCACGCGAGTAAAGAGAAGACATTCGGCCATCGTTCCTCTCCAGATTACTGAGTACGTGTCGCAAGTCATTACCTACTCCAACGACCCTCACCACCGAGAGCAACCGTAGGTTCCTCTCCTTGCCACGATCACACCACCGCTGGTGATTCCGTGAGCATTCACCTGTCTGTCTGAATTCGGGAACAATATCCACGAATTAGGTAACGATTAATTGCCAATCTCGGATTGATTTTATTATGTGATACTTGAAATCATAGGCATTATCCAAATTAAGGATGATAAGTTGATTTAATTACTAATTTTATTCTTAAGATATCAGATAATTTTTGTAATTATTTCAACCCAAAATTCAATATTTGTTGTGCCTAGGATTGCGATAATTTTTAATTTAACTTGTGAGATGATGGTTATTTTTTAGATTATTGTAATCTCTATTGAAATCTTTGCATATTGCCTTGTGGATTAGATAGGTTCATCATTAACAATAACTTCAAAATATCGAAAAAAATCTAAAAAAATTGCATTGTAGGTCTTATCATTTAGGTTTGATTCTATGATATAATTGCATGATTGATTTAGACTACGTTTCCTATTTTAATTTGAATGCTTGTTTAGATAATATCTAGGCTCAATGACATTTTTTAATTAAATTGCATGCTAAGATAAACTTTTAAGTTAAGGTAGGGTTTAAGTTAATCCATTACCTAACTTAAATTAGATGTTATCTCATTTTAGGTGCATTTTTGGTCTTAAATAATTAATTTAGAATTACGAATTCCCATAAAAATACAAAAAATGTCATGTGCATATCATATAGTTTAATCGCATTATCATATGCCATATCATATAATTTAATTGCATTATAATTATGCCACATCATATGGTTTAGGTCATGTCACTAATGCTCGTTGTGTACGCACCTCATTCATATAGTGTAATGCGTGTGATATATGCACTCCATCTAGTGATAGTATGTTAAGCCATTTAATTAAATTAACCTTATTTTCCATGTTAGTTTAATCAATTCACATATAGTTTACATGTTATGCTCATTCAGATAATTGCATGCCATGTTGGAGTAGTTGCACATTAAATATTGCCCATCATTAGAGTTAGGTCATTTAATTAGAATCACATGTCATATAGATTGCAATGTTTAGGTCATTCAATTAAAGGAGCATGTCGCATTGGAATCAGGTCATGTAGTAATAATTGCGAATTAAATTTGCATGTCGTACATTTCATTTTCTTTCATGATTGGAAAAACCTAAAAAGAATCATGTTTGAATAGGCATTGCATGCATTTTAATGAATACTTTGCAGTTAGGGAGTTAATATGCTTGCGCCAAGGTATGTGAATGCTTTCCCTATTCTTGCAATTTATTGCATTAGTTATTGGGTGTTTTAATAATTTTTGCGCACCCACATGAACACCTTACATGTTAGGTAATTAGATTAAAAGCGACTCGAATTGCCCGACCTATGTTTTTTTTTTTTTTGAAATAAAACATAATAGGTACTGAAAATGCGTTAGAGTAATCTAGCATAGCGAAGTCTCTAAATTCACAATCTCTGGTTTGTACGATTAAAGCAATTCTCACACACTTTACTTAGTGTCTAATTGACTCACCAAAGACTGATTAATGACTCATAGATAAAAATCATTTGCATGTTAAATAACTTGAACTTGAGTTGCGAATTGGTATGGGCTTGGGAGAGCTCGAGCAAAGTTGAACTTAGTAATCCATTAGCCAACCCTAGGTGGTTCCACCCGCTTCTAGAAGGTCGCAACATCCATTTTGCATAGACTTGACTTATTTAGTATAATTTCATGCACATTTAAATTCTCATACAGCTCACAGGCAATCCTATTATGGGACCTTACAACAAGGCCATGTATATCCTTTGCTCAACAAGTATTGGGTTTTATTTCTCATGTTTTTATTTTAGGCACTTTTAATGAATTGGGCGTTTAATTCCCACAATTTCAATACATTGTTTTTCTTTTCTTTTCCAGAATGGTTGGGACAAGCTTAGGATCATAATAAACCCTTAAAAGAACATTGCTTGGACACGTAGTGACTTGAAAGACCTTTATGACTCATAATGGGTAAAAAAGTTATTTTTATCACTTAGATGAACATCCCAACTAAGTTAAAGGTACCGAAAGGACGCTAATAAGACTATTACCTTAATCAAATCCCCAAGCCTACTTAATCTCTCTTACGTAGCAAGTGAGACAAACTCCCATGTTTTGCTTGGTATCTAGCTGACCCTAAAAGGCTAGTGGTGACTCTAGTATCATGTAGAATCATTTAGGATTAAATCAAACTAAAAAAGAAAACCAACATCATGCGAGGTAAGGGTTTGGGAGAGCTCACACCCAATTGAGGGTCGTCGGATCACCTTTTGGGCATTACCTTTAAACCTCTTCCCTTTTTTTCACTTTGACGGAAAATTTGGGAGGGTTGTGACAGCTTGGTTACTTTAGTAGAGACTTGGTTATAGACTAAAGTAGACTTAGGCCTAAAAGTAACTTGGTTGATTGTCCACTAACGTGGTTTTTAATGGAAGCGCATGCAAAGTCCCAAGGAAACAAGGTTAGCCTGTAACACATGTTAAATGTTCTTCTAGGTAGGGGTGTCAGTAACCAAATCAAAAATCGAATCGAACTAAACCGAAAAATTTTGTTTTTCGGTTCGGTTTTCATTAACAAATTTTTCGGTTCGGTTCGGTTTTTATTGGTTAACCGAACCAAACCGAACCAACAAATAAAAGTGGAGAAACAAAAGTGGAGAAATCTGAGTTTAACAGAAAAAAAAAATGAAAACCGAAAACTGAAAACCAAAGGTTAAAAACCAAAAACTGAAAAACCGAACCGAACCGAACCGAACTTTGGGTCGGTTTGTATTCGGTTCGGTTTGGAAGATTTTTCTAATGGTTCAGTTCGGTTCGGTTTTTCAAAAAAACCGAACCGAACCGAACCGTTGACACCCCTAGTTCTAGGTTGGGAGTTAAAGGGAGATGTGATTGTATACTTTTTGTCTTGTAGGTGGTAAAATGATGTATGTGAATAAATGCTGGTTATGTAGAAGCGGTGTTTAATTTAAATATGATGCACGATGCCTTGCATACACGACTCATGATCTTAAACCCCGACTAGATTAGGAAGCCCTTAGGAGGTATTATTAGTAGGAACCTATGTGGGGAGCATCCCACGGTAGTCCACTCTTGATTGTGCTCATTTCAATTAGAAAGAAGAACATCATCCAAGGAAAGTGTGGAAGGTAAACTCTTTCCTATCTAATCAAAGTGGGAGCCTTAAGCCTTGTGATGCCCCGAATTTTGCCCGACTAATTAATTAGTCGTGACGAATTATATTTGTATAGATCTAGTGAGTGAACTTAGGAGTGAAGGTAATTAAATTGTGCCTTGTACCAACATTATATGTATCTAAGTCTTCTATGGTACCTAAATAAGTCCCTCATATGTGCCCACTATATGGCCGGTCGCATATGTCACTACTCGAAGACATTTAATCATGATTTTGGTTTAAAATATCCAAATTTCAGCTCCTATAGCCAATGAAATCACATGCAAAATTAGCCTAATTCAAAATAGGCTAAATAGCCTAAAACTAGGGCCATGATGAAGCTATTTCCTCTTGACCATTAGTTTTTCATGCAAGAGGAGTGTGGAGGAAGCCATATCATTTCTCCCCTTCATCATGTCCCTTGGTTCGGCAGCCTCTTCCCGTACTCTTTCTCTCCCACCTTCATTTCTCTCATTTCCTCTCTCTCCCTCACTGATCATCTGGCTCTTTGTCTTCCTCACCCGCAAGTTCTCTCTCTTCCTCTCTCGTTCTCTCCTTCATACCAGAGTTCAATAGCAAGCTTAAGGCCTCCTCAAGCTCATGGCGAGCCTAGGAAGAGGAGACCGAAGCACGAAAATTCTAAGGTAAGTAGAAACGGCATTCTCCTACTGAAAATGGCTAGTGTAAACACCTAGAGGGGATGAATAGGTGTAAATAAAAATCTTTGCAAATCTTAACACAAATAATTTGCTTTTAGAAGATGATAGACTAAGAAGTAATCAACTTTAAATGAATATGCAAATATGCGAATGAAAGTAAGGAGTTCAAGGAAAGAGAATTAGAACACAAGATTTATAGTGGTTTGGCTTAGGTCGAGCCTATGTCCACTCTTCCGCACTGACAGCCTATTGGCTGGATTCCACTATGAATCAAAAGAGATTTTACAGCTTGTGATCTTCAACTTTCACAGTGAGAATTCTTTACCGATTTCTCACAAAGTCTCTCTAAGAATTTCTCTCTTTTGTATACAACTTTGAGCTCAATAAGTGAAAGAGCAAATAACTAGAAAGCTTCAAACTTTGAAATTTTTTTTCACGCATTCTATATCTTGAACAACTTGAGAGTCCGCCTTAAATAATCCTTCATGCCTTCATAACCGTTGGCACTTTCCAAAGGAATTCTTCCAATCTACCCATTGAAAAGAATCAATCAATGAGATCTCGAGTCATTAGATGATTGTGATGAAAGTTCATCAATCCTATTCGCCCATACAATCAGGATCTTTGGCTTCCATAAGTAGAACCTTCCAAGTTTGTTCGCCTTTCACAAGATCTTCATATCGAAGTAAGTTCCAATAAGAATAATCAATCAGGTAAATGCTATATCCAGCCACAAGGTCATCCAAAAACCATACAGATTGAATCCTTGAAGATAATCCCGCATTTGGATAAGTCTTCATTCTCCGATCTGGAAAACTGTTAGTGAGGGCAGACTTTTAATTTTAAAGTCTCGTGGTCTTCAGATTTTGACAAGAGAGTCTAGAGTTCTTCATATCATAACATTTGAGTCTGCAAGTCTTTAGACTAGACTTTTGGAAATGTTTTGTCAACTTCAAAATAGTAAATGAGTTTTCTTTAACAATCTTCCATTTTTCGATGGTGACAAAACTTTCCTACAAATTTGAATAATTTTGACCTGTAAAACAATACTTAAGCAATACGTGATATCTTATAAAAATAAGTTAATTAAAACTTGGATAGCATCGATTTTGCAACTATAGAAAACATGTTAGTCTCAAAAGACAAAATGACTATCCAGCCATAATTAGTATCACAAACCAAGCTATTTGCAAGCGTCAAAAGTTCAAATCCAAACAGTCCAAAGTCAGTCCAAAACCAAACAAAAAGGTACTAAAGTCCAAGCATGAAGTCAAAAATAAAAAGTTCCAAACCAAAAGAATTCAAAAGATAGATTAGTCAAATATGTACAAACTCTCCCCTTTTTTGTCACAGCAAAAAGTGGAGAATGAGTATAAAAAGTTGGATAAAAATCAGGGCTGCTTGGGGACACGAACGATTTGGAAATCCCCCATTGACTTGATAGTTTCCTCCAAGTTCTTCAGAGTCTCATTCAGTTGTTGAATATCTTCATCCTTTGCCGATGCTTGCACTTGAAGCTTCAGGGCTTGTATATGCTCTTGTAAAGAGTTTGAAGTCGTCTTGAAGACTGTCATCATGTTCTTCATCTCAAACTCTAAACCATATTGCCAACCTTTTAATCCCAAAAGAATATCCAGCAGTCTTCAAAAGTCTGCTGATTGCTCTGTTGTAGCACTTGGTCCAGCCGAATCAGTTCCGAGAGTCTTGAGATGTGAGGGAACATCCGTAGTTCGATCATTAGGACTAGGAGTGGATACGTCAACATCTGCTGTAGGGTATTGAGAGGCATAGACATCCTCTGGATCTGCTTGAGATGTACTAACATCACTAGCAAAGACAGGTGAAGAAGTACCTTTTTTTTTTTTTCAGTAGCTCCCCCTATTTTTGTGCCTTCAGGTGGAGAAAAATGTTCTTCTTCCTATTCTTCTTCAGCAATCGAGTGATGTAGTTCTCCTGTGTGTCCACTCTTTGTCTTTTCCGAGTCATCTGACAAGGATACAGCCATAATTGGTTCAAAAGAGTCATCTTGACTCCCTTCTTCATCTTCTTCCTTTTCTTCATCTTCCTTCTTTTCTTATCTTTCTTCCTCCACTATTCTCCTCTCTTCTCTGCCTCTTCTCTTTCTCTGTTTTCTCTATCCTCTGGCTCCTTAATGCTAACAAAACTCTATAAATTTTGTAAGGCAGATGCAGAGAGAGTGATATCGTCCTCATCTTCTTCATCCCGCAAGATAAGGGCTCTTCTCTTCTTGGTTGGTGCGCTCATGAGCTCCTTGCCTTTTCTTTTCGTTGTTGTAGAGTCTTGTTTTGCCTTGACAGGGGACTTCTCTTTCAGTCTCTGCAGTTCCTTATTTAGCTCCTTCAGACGCATCTTTGAAACCATTTTCAATCCGATCACCATTGGAGTAATGGTTCTAACACATAGAGGAGCATGAATCTGAATCTGGAAATGTCTGAAGAGTCGAGTGACAAGTGTTGAGTAAGGAAGTTGTCTCTTGTCCTTCACCACTGTCCTATACATGTGCATTAGGATAGTGTGAGGTAATGAAAACTTGTAGCCAGTGTTGATAGCATACATCAGCTTCGCTTTAGAGTGTGAGACATCAGTCGTTGAGGTAGAATTGGGTCTGATGCAATATATCACGACCTTGTGAAGTAGAATGTTGGAAGCATTCATTCTATTGTAAGAAATCTTGCCCTCAACAAATCTATCCTGAACAAGAGCCAAAGTCGCTAGACCAACAAACACACTAATTGGTTGGAAACGCCCTCTTTCCACACCAATCACATCAGTAAATGTGTCTACATCTACCACAAATTCTTTGTCTCTAATCATAAAACAGAATCTGTTCTTATTTAGAAAAGACAGATTTGTCTCTAAGTAGTTAGTTTAGGGTAGGCTTCAGTAGTTTCAGAGCAAAAACGTTCAAGTTGAAGAAGTGCAAACTTCTCCCTCAGTTGCACTTTCAAAGAGTCAAAAAAATCAAAATCCACATTTCTAGGGTTCATGAGCCCTCTCTTTAGCAGTTTCGAATAATTTCTTCTGTGGTCATTGGAACGAAATAACTTCGTTCTTTCTCCACGAACAGTTGCAGCAACACCCATTCTAGGTTGGAAATGGGTATACATCCATTCATCATTGTCCTTCCCTTTAGCCTGATTAAAGCCACCAACGCGCGAATCACTTGGAAAATTGGCAAATGTCATAGCAGCATAACCTTTAGGCACAATGCCTAACTTTTCCATGGTATTCAAGAAGAAAGTTTCGTTCTTGTAGCCATGTGCTCGTAAGAACTCATCGATCAAGGTCATTGCAGATCCACCCATCTTTAAGTTCGAATAGAGTCTAAACAAAAATTAGGGTTTTTGTGATCTTACAGGTTCAATATTTTCAATGATCTCTTCTGCTGCTTGTGAAGGATCTTGTGTTGCTTGCTGAGTGGAGTGACGCTGTTGAGAATGTTGTTGTCGTTGTTGTTGTTGAGGAGAGTCTCCTTCTTCAATTAGATCAAAGTGGGTAGGACCCTCAGGCATGCATTGTGGTCCCCTATTTGTAATTCTCAATGATTTCCTTTGAGAAGACATTGTCACAGTCTTGGAGGATTTCTTCGAACTCGCTTGTTTTGAAATGGTGAAAACTTTTTGGATCAAACATGAAAGAAATGAGAGAAAGTAGGATCTCTGTATTCTAGGGTTTGAATGAGCGTAAAAGGAGAAGAAGAATTTGAACTATATATAAGGCAAGTGAAACAGGGTATACGAAACGTCATAAAGGAAAAAATAAAAACTGCCTTTTTCAAAAAAGAAAAACTACTGTTTTGAAAATGAAAAACTGTCATGAATTCAAGGATAATTCTAAAAACGAAATAGGCAAATAGCAATTCAAAAATTAACGTGCCTTTTTGAAATTTTATCCAAAAATAAATTCATATTCATTTAAAAAGTATTTACTTACAATCATAACTTCTGGACATTCTAAGTCTTAACACCTTCAGACTTTACCTGGTAGAAGATATGATGTTCAGTCTTGCACGAATAGACTCATAAGATTTTCTCCAGTGGCTTTGTAAATATATCTATCAACTGATTCTTAGTGTCAATGAACTAAATCATAATTTCTCCATTTTGAACATAATCTCTAATAAAATGATGTCGTATCTCTATATGCTTTGCCCTTGAATGAAGAATTGGATTCTTTGTGAGTTGATGGCACTAGTGTTGTCTTATTTGATTTCAGTGCATGATTCTTTAATACCAAAGTCTCTTAACTGTTGCCTTATCCATAAGATTTGAGAACAGCAACTTCCAATAGCTATATATTCCACTTCAACTGTTGAAAGAGCTACGGTACTCTGTTTTCTTGAAAACCATGATACCAGCTTGTTGCCAAGCAGTTGACATGTATCGGAAGTACTCTTTCTATCCACTTTACATCTTGCTAAATTTGCATCTGAATATTCAAGGAGAGTAAAGTCTCATTCTTTGGGATACCACAGTCCTAACTTTGAAGTAGTTGCAACGTATTTGATGATTTGCTTTGCTGAACTTAAATGAGATTTTTTGGGATTTGATTGGAATCTAGTATAGATACAAATACTAAACAAAATGTCAAGTCTATATGCAATAAGGTAAAGAAGTGATCCAATAATGCTCCTATATAGCTTCTGGTCCACATTCTTTCCTTCTTCATTGTTATCCAGCTTTGAAGAACTTGACATAGGTGTCTCTATCTTTTTGCAATTTTCCAATTCAAACTTCTTGATGAGATCCTTCGCATACTTCTCTTGGTGAATGAAAATACATTCCTTTGATTGTTTAACTTGTAATCCTAGCAAGAAAGTTAACTCACCATCATGCTCCTCTCGAATTCATCTTGTATGCATTTAGAAAACTTATTGCATAGATTTTCATTAGGTAATCCAAAGATAATATTATCAACATAAATTTTAATGAGTAAAAAATCTTTACCTTCTCTTTTAATGGACAGAGTAGTATCTACCTTTCCTTTAATAAAGCTATTTTGAATTAGAAATTTACTTAAACTTTCATACTAGGCTTGAGGTGCTTGCTTCAATCCACATAGGGCATTTTTCAGTTTGTAGACTGAATTTGGCTTTCTTGGATCTTCAAAACCTAAACTTAGAACCAGGGAAGGAGAGTAAATTTCCTATAGGTATGCATCCCACAGTAGGCGAACAACTCCCATTCAAGCCCTTCAATGATAGCCTTTTAGTAGAAAACCACTAAGCCATTTAGCTTAGAGCCTAGAGACACTCAGAGATGCCAAGATAGAAACATTTCTAATATACACGAGCTGCATTTCTCGGAGGATCCTACGAGGTTGGAGAAGAAGATAAGCTTAGAAAGCCATAGAAATGTTTTTCACAAAACACTCATTTTACTTCGAGGGACTTTGCCCAACACATTACACCCTTCTTACCTTATATAGATAATAAGAGGTCACAAACATATAAGGACCAGGCTCATCAGTCCGGAAACAAGACAAAGGCACTGGAAACTTCCGAGATGAAATTATTTGCACACTATGAATAGTGACTATACTGTGAATAGTACTTTTCCTAGCCTAGTGCTACAATAAAAGTGAACAGTAACTTTCTACAATGAAATTGTATGGACAGCAGCTTTTTAACGATCTCGTCCATCACGAGCATTGTAGTCATAATCCGAGTCATCTGAGCTATGCATTATTGCAAAAAAATGTTCTTCATATTTTTGTTCAAGAGCTTCGAGATCATCTAGCGAGAGAATCTAATTTGGTTGGTGTGATGAAGGTGCTTCTTCATGTGCCTTGTGTGATGCTTCTTCTTGGTTCCAATTTGTATTGTCATCTTTTGTAGTGTCGGCAGGAATGCTTGGCTGAGGCCAATTGGACGATTGTGCATTAGAAGGATGTATTCATGTCTTGGGATGAGGACAAAGGTCCTTGGTCATTGAGGTCTTGGGAAAGAGGACCTCCTCATCTAGCATAAGAGTCTTGAGTTGATTGGACAATGTCAGCTGCATCTGTCATTTTGTGCTCCTATGATGACATAGCTTGTCTGAAATCTTCAAGTGCTTCCTTAGCTTCTGGTGCTAGGTTATAATGATCCCATGCAGTAGGTACATTGTTCCATACATCTTCGGGAATGGTTTTGCTTTCCTGGCACAAGATTCTCTGGAGTTCTTAGTACTGGTGTTCAGAAGATCTAACAGATCTTGGATAAGATTTGTGGATTCGAGCTTCTCGGCTGTCTAAGTGAGGTTTATAGGATGTGTCCCTATAATCTGTGGGGCATTAATTATGTTACCATTATTTCTATAAAAAAAATGCCATGGACGTCGGAAAAACAAGATGGTATGAACTTTAGGATTTAGTGTCATGGTTCTCAATTTTTTTTCCAAGAGATGTTTTCAGTGAGTAGGATGATAAAACCAATTAAGAAAGTCTAAAAGATTCTTATCACTTTCTTTTTCAATATTTCTTCCGAGTAAGAATATCCTAGTGAGGTTAGCAATGAATCTTATGGTTGGAACTTCAACAGCTATTAATTACTTATTGGTTAAGTACCATAATAACGTCTTGAGTTGATCAGGAAAATCATCTTCCTTCCATATGAGAGGATGTATGAATGGATAGTCTAAGTTTAATCCAAAAGGATAAAGAATCGAACCTCCATTGAATCGAAATAGTTCATTATGGCATTGCAACATGAGACTATCCATATTCTCAGTGAGACTGTCATGTTGGATTTGTTCAATAATCTCCTGGGGATATTTCCAGCTTGGCAAATCTGTGATCTCTTCAATTTTGTATTTTACTCCATGGTTGAGCATATGGAAAGCAGGTCTTTTAATGTACATGTTGATTTCTGCTGGTGCTTTTGGCCTTGACAAGAAGTCAGCAAGTACATTCTTCTTTCTGAAAATATGCTTGGCTTCAAAAGAGTATTTTAAAAACCATTCAGCCCATCAAAGCAGTTGAGAATTTGGGATTTGCTTCTGTTTGAACTTGGTCATCTATGGGAAAGATGCCATGTCTAATTCTACTAGGAAGTGATGGCCGATGAGATGAAACTCAAACTTTTTTATTCCATTTTTTTACTGCCAAGATTTCTTTAAAAGTGGAATGGTAGTGCATTTTAGCTTGAGAAAACTTTTCACTTTTATGAGCACAAAGGTGTCTCTTACCATCAATTTCTTCAAAGAGGATGGCTGCCCAGTATTCATCACCGGCGTCAATTTAAAGAATAATTTTTCCTATTGATGGTATTTGCAATGATGGGAGATTATGCATAATTTCCTTAAGCTCAGCGACTGCTTTAATCTGAGTTTTTCCCCAAGGTAGGGGATTCTTCTTCAGCATAGATTGCAAAGGAATCAGGAGCTTTGCAATATTTGGGACAAAATCCCTGAGATAATTGATTATCCCAAGAAATTGCTGAACTTGTTTTGTTGTGAAGTTATCTTCAGGAAACTTCAATAATTCTTGAGCAATATGTAGCCTTGGATAATATGTACCTTTGTTGAGGTGTATACCAAGAAATTCAATTTCTGCCTGGGCAATATTCATTTTTTTTTTTTGCGAAAGCATAATGCCATGCTTCCTCACGATTTCTTCAAACTGTTCAAGAAGTTGGCAGTGCAACTACTCATCATGACTGTAGAGCAAGATGTCGTCAATGTAAATTGTTGCACTTGACAGAATTGGTTAGAAGATTCAACACATGGCCTTTTGAAAGAGAGATAGTGCTACCTTTAGGTCAAAAGGAAGAACTTTCTATTGGAAGTGTTGACTTGGAATATATAATCCTATTTTGAATCTGTCTTTAAGATGGATGCACAATTGCCAAAATCCAGCTTTGAGGTCGAATTTTGAGTAAATGTGGGCCTTGGTTAAACTAGTAAAGAGAGAGTCTCTGCAAGGTAAAGGGAATTTATCATCTTGGAGAAAGAGGTTGAGAGGTTGATAGTTGATTATTAATCTCATTTTTGCCCTGGTTTGTTCGGCACACTTATTGACATAAAAGGCTTCACAAGCCCATTGAGAGTTGGAAATTTCAATAAAACCTTGTTGTAGTAGTTCTAAGCATTCCTTTTGGGCTAAAGCTAAATGTTCTGGCTTCATTCCCACGTGATTCGCCTTGGTTGGATTGATATCTTCATTCTTTTAAAAGGAAGACAAATAAAGAATTCTGAATATTCCATAAATGATTAGAACAGTTTTGAGCAAATTCAGAATGAGATTCTGAGCATGATTCTAACAATTTTTGCATGATTAGATCTAACAGACTCATCTGAATGGAAAAAAAGCCTTTGAATATTAATAAACTCTAAGAATTAGTCCTTATACCTAAGACATTTTCCAAGGATGATACGAAATTGAGAAATCTGAGTCATGATGTCCCACCAAATTATCAAGTCTTTATTAGGGAGACTCGATCCAAAGATTTTTGTAGTTATGGAACATTGAGGAAAAAATTGAACAATTACGGGAGTAGTTCTGACATTTGTGGAGAAAGCATCTCCAAAGGCAGAGTTAAAATATCGGATGTGAGAAGTCCAATATTCTTCAGGAAAAAACTTTATTATCTAGAATTGAACAACTTGCTCCAGTATCAATGAGAGCAATAATAGTGATCAATTTGGCAAACTTTGAGGTAAGGATTTTTACAAGGAAATAAGGACACTGAATTCGACTTGAAAATATGTCAGGAGTTTATTATGAAGATATGAGGGATATATGAAAGATATCTTCAAAATCTCTCGGATTCAGTTTCACTGGAATTTTGGTAAGAAGGAATGACATAAAGAGTTTGTTCGGATGGTTCTTCATCAGCAAAGAATAAGGATTCTATATCATTATTTTGAAGAGAAATTCCAGTTTCACTTTCAATGTGATGAATTAGACGATGTTGACCTTTTTTCGCTTGAGGACAATTTTTGGCAAAATGTCCTTTCTGATTGTAGATGAAGCAACGATTTGATTTCTTGTGGCCTTTGTGATCCTTGCTTTTGCATAGGTATCGTCATTTCTTCTTTCTTCGGAAGTTCTTGGGGCCATGTTTGAATTACTTTGTCTAGAACTTCTTGAAATGTTTCTTCTTTCGAGAAAACTTTCCACAAGTACCATCATAGTCTTGATTGGAACATTTGATCTTTAACTTCTGGCGAGAGCAAGTTGTCTCGAGGCCCTTGTCATCAAGACTTCTATCAATTCTTCAAGGTATAGATGAATTTATTGCTGTATTTCTCCCAATGGAATATCCATTATTCGATAATGCTTATCAAGATGTTTCTTTTGGGATGGAAGTCGGAAAACATGCTTTAGATTTGGATTAGGCATTTCATGATAATGCTTATCAAGATACTTCTTCTGGAGGTTGCAACATTTTCTTTCAAAAAATTCTCTTCTTTTCATTTTTATGAGATCAGTGGGTTTTCCCACAAATAAATGATATACGAGAGTGATGGCATGGCTAAAGTCAGGTGACATTATAAAATGAATCTAGTCTTATTTTGACACTGATTTCCACCAAAGTTTGAGGCTTCCTATAAACCTTGTGACAAAATTGTAAAGGACATCATTCATATCATGATTGGTTATGGACTGAGTATTTTACCAAGTATAAAATTCCTCAAGTCTTTTTGGCCATTTGTGATAAGAAATATCATTGATGATGAAAAATTGTTTTGATGTCATGGTCAATTCTGTCCAGGATTGTTTATCTTAATAATCTCTGGTTTGGAATAGTTTGATTCCATATCCTAATCTAGAAGATCAGCTATGAATATTGATGAAGTTACTGGTGCAATAGGGAGGGAATCAACAGCAAGAATTGAGAAGGATGAAGAGGAGGAAAGGGATACCGAATTTGATTCAATATTAAAGATGTTAGGAAAAGTTTGTTCCACTGGAAATAGAATCTGATCATTTGGGATGGCAAGATCAAGCTATTGGATAATAGGATCAGGTTGTTGCTCCTGGCTACCCAAATCCTTTAGAAAATATTCTAATGGATTTGATAGCATCATCTGATCTGGCTTTTCTCTTATAATGATTGAAGATGATTATGTAGGCATTTTTTCTCTTTTCCTTTTTCCTTTCAGATTTGATTCAAGTCTTTGAGGTGATTTCTTATTTCTGTCATATCTGGTTCTTTTCTGAAAGAATCTTCTGGGATGGCAGCAAAAATAGATGGCTGGGGTGATGGAGGTAAATGCCCAGTTCTAACTGTGGTTGCTAGAGGATCAAAAGGTCTAAACCTTCCTTCTTCAATGAGTTGGATTTGTCTCTTGAGCTTTTCTATCTCCGACTTTGGGCTCTCTAAATAATGATGCCCCAGATGTTGTCCTGATTCCAAGGCATAAAACCTTTTTTGGAATTTAGAAACCATTTTCTTGGTGGTCACTTTTAAAGATCTTGTTGCACAATTCTAATCTAGGAATCAATTGCTTTGAAGGCATTGTTTTGTGCTAACAGAGTCTTCGATTGCCAATTTAGAACAGCTTCAGCAGCAGGGGTCTTTCTCTGTCTCCCATGTTCATCCACATCAGTGGAGGCAGGTATTTTGGGGGTATAGCAATATTTGCCTTGTGGATCAATGAATTCTTCTAGGGCAAGAAACAAGAGTATGGAACTTTCTCGAACAAGAGGGGGAAAAAGTCAGCATCATGGAACATGGCTATGGAGGAAGTAGGTGGTATTTCTACTAGAGTTTCAAGTGGGTAAGAATGCTTCTTAGCCCATTTTAGGATTGGCTTATAAAAATGGGAGAGAGCTGGTTTTTTCTGAGGAGAAGATGGTGGAGGTGATGGTGGTGAAGTTGGTGAGACTAAGGGTGGAATAATAAACTCTAGTGGTGGAGGCAATACGTAGGATACTACAAATTAGTATTTATCACACTCACCAAGAGTATCAACTAATGGATCTCCATTTAAGTACCTTTGGAATATGGGATCTTTTCGTTTTTTACCTACAAGGTGGAGGTTTGTCATATGGATTTACCTCGTCAGGGGAATTTATGCAATAAGAGCACTAGCAAAAGGGATCCCAAAAACAATGACCATACCGGTTTTTGTAGTAATGGACTAGATGTCCATTACTACTGAAGTGGCGAACAAGTTTTTTTGGATTTGGCTCGGAAATTGATTTAGGAACACATGGTTCGATCATGAAAAGAGTTTAGAAGATAGATGGACTTTCTTACTTTTCATTGCCAAATTTGATGAAAATAGTTCCATCTTTCTTTTAGAGGAATTTAGAGTCCAAAGACTGAAAAGGCTTGTTGCTTTGGTGCAACTTTTCATAGTTAGTGATCCATGTCTCTGGGAGGAGAGTGGCTAACTTCTCCTTTGGAATTTGTCTGGGAACATGGATACAAGAAGCTTGATAATTTTGCATGGAGATGAACAATGCATCTTCATTTCCATTATTGAAATTTAGATCAAGAGCATGGTTCTGCACTCGATAAACCATTTGGTAATGTAGGGTTGCAGCTATAGAGTTAGCAGTTTGAGGAGCTCCAGTGAGTTGTACTTGTACTTTTAAGAAAGAAAGTAACTGGGGGTTTGGAAGAGCGATGTTGAAATTTGGATACAGAGTGACAAAGACTGTTCCGGCATTCAAAGTGGTTTGGACAGTACCGATGCAAGCATGCTGGTATTGTAAAAACCTGGTATTTAACAATGCTAT
This sequence comes from Eucalyptus melliodora, assembly GCA_004368105.4. Taxonomy (NCBI): domain Eukaryota; kingdom Viridiplantae; phylum Streptophyta; class Magnoliopsida; order Myrtales; family Myrtaceae; genus Eucalyptus; species Eucalyptus melliodora. Next base: position 44,678,125 of record CM023404.3, read on the forward strand.
TCTTGCAACAACTGACAAACCTTTACGACCATGGAAGGTGAAAGCAAGATGAATAACGCCATAATGGACACGAGTGTATTCCTGTTGAGCCCATTGTCTGGGAAACTCTGGAGGGATCTAAAGAGTAACAAAGTACTCCTTTTCAGTAGCAGAAATGGGGTGCCGGTCGAATTTGGAGGACTGGATGTACTCCTTTACTTGCTTTAGGGTTTGGTGAATAAGTTGGCAGATGGAGCGGATAGGTGAGAATGATGAGTTAGGTTTGGCAAAAGCGGAGTAAGGGTTCATGAGAGGAAGTTAGGTTTTAGAAATTTTGGTTTCATCGCTAAGAGAGACTTCATAGAGATAATCTATCTTAGAAGCATTGGAAACACGGAATTCTGGAGGGGTTGAAGATGAAGGAGAAGGGGCAAGAGAAATGGGTGCTTTGAGGATTTCTGGTTCTATAGATATGATGTGAAGAGATCTTTTTAGCACTGGATTCACTTATCAAGCGCATGGAATGGATAACATTAAAAACGAAACCATGGTTCTGATACCATGAATGGACCTAGACTTAGAACCAGGGAAGGAGAGTAAATTTCCTGCAGGTATACATCCCACAATGGGCAAACAACTCCCGTTCAAGCCTTTCAGGGACAACCTTTTAGTAGAAAACCACTTAGCCCTTTAGTTCAGAGCCTAGAGACACTCAGAGATGTCAGGATGAAAACGTTTCTAACCTACCAAAGCTGCATTTCTTGGAGGATCCTACCAGGCCGGAGAAGAAGAGGAGCTTAGAAAGCCATAGAGAGAGTTTTCATAAAATACTCACTTTACTTGAAGGGTATCAGAGCCATGGTTTCGTTTTTAATGTTATCCATTCCATACGCTTGATAGGTGAATCCAGCGTTGAGAAGATCTCTTCACATCATGTCTATAGAACCAGAAATCCTCAAAGCACCCATTTCTCTTGCCCCTTCTCCTTCATCTTCAACCCCTCCAGAATTTCGTGTTTCCAATGCTTTTAAGATAGATTATCTCTATGAAGTCTCTCTTAGCGATGAAACCAAAATTTCTGAAACCCAACTTCCTCTCATGAACCCTTACTCCGCTTTTGCCAAACCTAACTCAGCATTCTCACCTATCCACTCCATCCGCCAACTTATTCACCAAACCCCAAAGCAAGTAAAGGAGTACGTCCAGTCCTCCAAATTCGACCGGCACCCCATTCCTGCTACTGAAAAGGAGTACTTTGTTACTCTTTAGATCCCTCCAGAGTTTCCTAGACAATGGGCTCAACAGGGATACACTCATGTCTATTATGGCGCTGTTCTTCTTGCTCTCACCTTCCATGGTCATAAAGGTTTGCCAATTGTGGCAAGAATAACGTTGTTGAATACCAGGTTTTTACAATACTAGCATGCTTGCATCGGTATTGTCCAAACCACTTTGAATGCCGGAACAGTCTTTGTCACTCTGTATCCAAATTTCAACATCGCTCTTTCAGACCCCTAGTTACTTTCTTTCTTAAAAGTATAAGTACAACTCACTGGAGCTCCTCAAACTGCTAACTTTGTAGCTGCAACCCTACATTACCAGATGGTTTATCATGTGCAGAATCATGCCCTCGATCTCAAATTCAACAATGGTAATGAAGATGCTTTGTTCATCTCCATACAGAATGATCAGGCATCATGTATCCATGTTCCCAGAAAAATCCCAAAGGATACGTTGGCCAAGCTCCTTCCAGAAACTTAGATCACCAACTATGAAAAGCTACACCAGCATAACAAGCTTTTCCAGTCTACGGACTCAGAGTTTGTCCGGAAAAAAGATGGAACTGTTTCCATCAAATTTGGCAAGGAAAAGGAAGAAAGTCTTTCTATCTTCCAGACCCTCTTCATGATTGGACCATGTGTTCCTGAATCAATTTCCGAGCTAGACCCAAAAAAGCTTGTTCGACACTTCAATAGTGATGGACATCTAGTCCATTACTACAAAGACAACTATGGTCATTGTTTTTTGGATCATTTTTGTCAATGTTCCTATTGTACAAACTCCCCTGACAAGGTAGATCCTTTTGCAAAACCTCCACCTCGAAGAAAAAGGCCAAAAGACAAGGTGTACCAAGGGTACTTAGACGGAGATCCCTCTGTTGATACTCTTGGTGAGTGTGATAAATATCAGTTCATGGTTTCCTATGCACCACCTCCACCACCAGAGTTCAATACTACATCCCAAGCTTCACCAGATTCACCAAAATCACCTCCACCATCTCCTCCTCAGAAAAAACAAGCTCTCACTCCGTTTTATAAGCCAGTCCTAAAATGGGCTAAGAAGCATTCTTACCCACTTGAAGTCCCAGTAGAAACACCACCCACTTCTTCCATTACTATGTTCCATGATGCTGACTTTTTCCCTCTTGTCAGAGAAAGTTCTAAACTCTCGTTTCTCGCTTAAGAGGAATTCATTGATCCACAAGGCAGATATTGCCATGTCCCTAAGATAGCTACCTCCACTGATGTGGATGAACATGGAAGACAGAAAAGAACTCATGCTACTGAAGCTGTTCTAAATTGGCAATCAGAGACTCTGTTAGCACAAAACAATGCCTTTAAGGCAATTGATTCCAAGATTGGAAATGTGCAACAAGATCTCCGAAAGTATGATGAGACCACCAAGAAAATGATTTCTAAATTCCAAAAGAGGCTAAATGCCTTGGAATCAGGACAACATCTATGGTATCATCATCTAGAGAGCCCGAAGCTAGAGATAGAAAAACTCAAAAGGCAAATCCAACTCCTTGAAGAAGGAAGGTTCAGACCTTTTGATCCTCTAGCAACCACAGTTAGAACTGGGTATTTACCTCCATCACTCCAACCGTCTATTTTTGCTGCCATTCCAGAAGATCTTTTCAGAAAGGAACCAGATACAATAGAGATACGAAATCACCTCAAAAATCTGCAAAAGGACAAAGGAAAAGAGAAAATGCCTACAGAATCAAGTTTGCTCGTTATAAGGGAAAGGCCAGATCAGATGATGTTATCCAATCCATTAGAATCTTTTCTAAATGATTTGGGTACTCAAGAACCTGACCCTGTCATCCAACAGCCTGATCCTACCATTCGAAAAAACAGATTTTGTTCCCAGCTGAGCAAACTTCTCCTGATACTGAATCAGATTCAGTATCTCTTTCCTCCTCTTCATCCTTCTCAATTCCTATAGTTGATTCCCTTCCTATTGCGCCAGTAACTTCATCAATATTCATAGTTGATCCTCCAGATTATGAGATGGAATCAAACTTTTTAGAGCCAGAAAATGTTCAGACAAGCAATCATTGATAGCATGTGTCCATAACATCAAAACAATTTTTCACCATCGATAATATTCCTTATCACAAATGGCCAGAAAGACTTGAAGATTTTCATACTTGGTTGAATACTCAATCCATCACCAACCATGATATGAATGATGTCCTTTACAACTTTGTGACAAGGTTCACAGGAAGCCTCAAACTTTGGTGGAAATCAATTTCAGAACAAAACCGGATCCATTTTCTAATGTCGCCTAATTTCGGCCATGCCATCACTCTCTTATATCATGTCTTTGTGGGAAAATCCACTGATCTTATAGAGATGAAAAAAAAGATAATTTTTCGAAAGAAAATGCTGCTCCCTCCAGAAGAAACATCTTGATAAGCATTATCGAATAATGCTTCAACTTTTTTATCAGGTTGGAGCAGATCTAAACCTGAAGCATGTTTTCCTTACTTCCATTCCTAAAGAACTGTCCTAGATGGTTGAAAGATATTTCTTTAGAAGACAAAGGAGAATACAAGATATTCCCTTGGGAGAAATATAGCAAGAAGTCCATCTATGCCTTGAAGAATTATGCTTAAGCGCCAGATGGTCCGTACCTACATCCCAGATGATAGAAGTCTTGAGACAGCCTACTCTCGCCAGAAGTTAAAAATCAAATGTTCCAAACAAGATTGTGATGGTACGTGTGGTCAGTTTTCTCAGAAGAAGAAACATTTCAAGAAGTTCTGGATGAAGAAGTCCAAACATGGCTCCAAGAACTTCCGGAAAAAGAAGAAATGGCGATACCTACGCAAAAGGAAGGATCGCACAGGCCATAAGAAATCAAACCGTTACTTCATCTGCAATCAGAAAGGACATTTTGCCAAAAATTGTCCTCAAGCAAGAAAATGTCAGAATCGTCTAATTCATCACATTGAGAATGAAACGGGTATTTCTCTTGAAAATGATGATATTGAATCCTTATTCTCTGTTGATGAAGAACCATCTGAACAAACTCTTTGTGTTATTCCTTTTTACCAAACTTCCAGTGAAACTGAGTCAGACTCAGAGTCTGAAGACATTTTTCACATATCCCCCACATCTTCAGAACCAAGTTTTGATATATTCTAAAGTCAAACTCATTGTCCCCATTTCCCTGTAAAGATTCTCACCTCGAAGTTTGCCAAACCTATCACTGTTATTGCTCTCATTGATACCGGAGCAAGTTGTTCCATTCTAGATACTAAAGTTCTGCCTGAAGAATATTGGACTCCCTATGTCCGATATTTCAACTCCGCCTCTGGAGACACTTTCTCCACAAATGTCAGGACCACTCCCGTAACTGTCCAGTTCTTTCCTCAGTGTTCTATAACCGCAAAAATCTTTGGATCAAACCTCCCCAATAAAGATCTGATAATTGGGTGGGATATCATGACTCAAATCTCTTAGCTTCGCATCATTTCTGGAAAATGTCTTAGATAAAAGGACCAATTCTCTGAGTTTTTCAACATTCAAAGACTCTTTTCCATTCAGATGAGTCTATTAGATCCAATCATGCAAAAGTTGTTAGAATCATGTTCAGAATCCCATTCGAAATTCACTCAAAAGTGTTCCCATCCTTTATGGGAAAATCCAGAGTTCTTTATTTGCCTTCCTTTTAAAAAGAATGAAGATATAAACCCAACCAAGGCGAGTCACATTGGAATGAAGCCAGAACATCTGGTTTTAGCTCAAAGGGAATGCTCAGAACTATTGCAGCAAGGCTTTATTGAAATCTCCAATTCTCAATGGGCTTGCGAAGCCTTTTATGTCAATAAGCGCACTGAGCAAAACAAGGGAAAAATGAGACTGGTAATCAACTATCAACCTCTCAAACTTTTTTTCCAAGATGACAAGTTCCCTTTACCATCTAGAGATTCTCTCTTTACTGGTCTAACCAAGGCCCACATCTATTCCAAATTCGGCCTCAAAGCCGGATTTTGGCAATTGGGCATCCATCCTGAAGACAGATCCAAACTAGGATTCTGTATCCCGAACCAGCACTTCCAGTGGAAAGTAATTCCTTTTGGCCTAAAAGTAGCACCATCCCTTTTCCAAAAGGCCATGTGCCGTATTTTCCAACTAATCTTGTCAAGTGCAACCGTATACATGGACGACATTTTGCTCTATAGTCCTGACGAGCAGTCACACTGTCAACTCCTTGAGCAATTCGCAGAAATCGTAAAGAAGCATGGCATTATGTTTTCTCAAAGGAAAATGAATATTGCCCAGACAGAAATTGTATTTCTTGGTATGCATCTTAACAAATGTACATATTATCCAGGGCCACATATTGCTCAAGAATTATTGAAGTTTCTTGAAGATAACTTCACAACAAAACAAGTTCAGCAATTTCTTGGGATAATCAATTATCTTAGGAATTTTGTCCTAAATATTGCAAAGTGCAAAGCTCCTGATTCCTTTGCAATCTATGCTGAAGAAGAATCCCCTACCTTGGTGAAAAACTCAGACTAAAGCAGTCGCCGAGCTTAAGGAGATTATATAAAATCTCCCACCATTGCAAATACTATCAACAAGAAAAAGGATTCTTCAAACTGACGCCAGTGATAAATACTGGGCAGCCATCCTCTTTGAAGAAATTGATGGTAAGAGACACATTTGTGCTCATAAAAGTGAAAAGTTTTCTTAAGATGAAATGCACTACGATTCCACTTTTAAAGAAATCTTGGCAGAAAAAAAATGGAATAAAAAAGTTTGAGTTTCATCTCATCGGCCATCACATCCTAGTAGAATTAGACATGACATCTTTCCCTCAGATGACCAAGTTTAAACAAAAGCAGACTCCGAATTCTCAATTGCTTCGATGGGCTGAATGGTTTTTCGAAATACTCTTTTGAAACCAAACATATTCCTGGAAATAAGAATGTGCTTGCTGACTTCTTGTCAAGGCCAAAAGCACCAGCCGAAATCAACATGTACATCAAGAGGCCTGCTTTTCATATGCTCAATCATGGCGTGAAATATAAGATTGAGAAGATCAAAGATTTGCAAAGTTGAAAATACCCCCAGGAGATTATTCAGCAAATCCATAATGACAGCCTCACTGAGAACTTGGAGAACCTTTTGTAGCAATGCCACACAGATCTGTTCAGATTCAATGGAGGTTCGATTCTTTATCCTTTCGGGTTAAATTTGAATTATCCATTCATTCATCCCCTTATCTAGAAGGAAGATGATTTCCTTGATCAACTCAAGACATTATTATGGTACTTAACCAATAAGTACTTAACAGCTATTGAAATTCCAACTAGAAGATTCATTGCTAACCTCACCAGGATATTCTTACTCGGAACAAATGTTGAAAAAGAAAGTGATAAGAACCTCTTAGACTTTCTTAATTGGTTCCATCATCCTACTCACTGGAAACATCTCTTGGAAAAGGAACTGAGAACCATGACCCCAAATATTCAAGTCCATACCGTCCTGTTTTTCCGACGTCCATAGCATTTTTTCAAAAACAATGGCAACATCCTCAACGCTCCACAGAAAATAGGAACCACATCCTATAGACCTCACTTAGACAGCCAAGAAGCTTGAATTCACAAATCTTATCCAAGATCTGTTAGATCTTGTGAACACCAGTACCAAGAACTCCAAAAAATCTTGTGCTAGGAAAACAAAACCATTCCCGAAGATGTATGGAACAATGTGCCTACTACGTGGGATAATTATGACCTAGCACCAAAAGCTAAGGAAGCACTCAGGCATTACAGACAAGCTATATCATCCCAAGATCATGAAATGACAAGTGAAGATGATATTGTCAAGTCTACTTAAGACCCCTATGCACGCTTTAGAGGTCCTCTTTCCCAAGATCCCTATAATCCAGGACCTTTGTCCTTTTCCCAAAGCATGAACACATCTTTCTATGCAGAGCCATCCAATTAGCCCCAGCCAAGCATTCCTGCCGACACTACAGTACGTGACAATACAGACTGGGCTCGAGAAAAAGCATCCCGCTAGGCTCACGTAGAAGCATCCTCATCACGACAGCTGAACCAAATCCTCTCACTAGAAGACCTTGAAGCCCTTGAACAAAAATATGAGGCACATATTCTAGAAAACAGCTTAGATGACTTAGTCTGTAGTTACAATACTCGTGACGGAAGAGATCGCTAAGTCCGTACATTTTCATTGTAGCAAGTTACTGGTCACTTTTACTGTAGCACTAGGTTAGGGAAAGTACTGTTCACAGTACAGTTACTGTTCATAGTGTGCAAATAATTCCCTCCCAGAAGTTTCCAGTGCCTCTATTTGTATCTGGACCCATGAGCTTGGTCCTTATTTGTTGCTTTGTGACCTCATATTGTCTATATAAGGCAAGGAGGGTGTAATGTGTTGGGCAGAGTCCCTTGAAGTAAAGTGAGTGTTTTATGAAAACTCTCTCTATGGCTTTCTAAACTCCTCTTCTTCTCTGGCCTGGTAGGATCCTTCCATAAATGCAGCTTGGGTAAGTTAGAAACGTTTCCATCCTGGCATCTCTGAGTGTCTTTAGGCTCTGAACTAAAGGGCTGAGTGGTTTTCTGCTAAAAGGCTGTCCATGAAGGATTTGAACGGGAGTTGTTCGCCCACTGTGGGATGCATACCTGCAGGAAATTTACTCTCATTCCCTGGTTCTAAGTCTAGGTCCATTCATGGAGTTCCACATAGACTTCTTCTTGGATGAATCCATTTAGGAATGTACTTTTTACATCCATTTGGAATAACCTGAAATTTTTATAGCAAGCAAAAGCAAGTAATAATCTAATTACTTCTAACCTCGCTACTGGTACATAGGTTTTGTCATAGTCTATCCATTCTTCTTGTGTATATCCTTTGGCCACGAGTCTTGCTTTGTTTCTCATCACTTTTTTTTTTTCGTCCATCTTGTTCTTGAAAACCCATTTAGTTCCAATAATAGACTTACCTTTAGGTTTGGGAATTAGTTCCTAAACATCATTGATGCTGAATTGTTTGAATTCTTGCATAGCTTCAATCTAGCTTTCATCAACTAGGGCTTCTTCTATACTTTTGGGTTCAATTTCAAAAACGAGTGCTAAAGCACTAGACTCTTCTTGCTTTTTGGATCTTGTGCGAATTCCTTCATCAATGTTGCCAATGATGAGTTCCTTGGGATGACTTGACTTATGCTTCCAGTTTCCAGTTGATTTTTGAGCTTCTTGATCCTTTGCTTCAATTGAGTTTTCTGGTTTTTCTAGTTGTTGAACTTTAGAAGTCCGAATCACTTTGGGAGAAGCAGACTTTATAACATCTAGAGCAGGTTTAGATTCTTCAAGTTAAGTCTGGTCCACTTGATTTTGCATAGAATCTTGAAACTTGACATTCATAGATTCTTCCACAGACTGAGTCTTTTTATTGAATACTTTGTAGGCTTTGCTTGAGATTGAATAGCCAAGAAAAATTCCTTCATCTGATTTTTTTTTAAACTTACCAGTTCGATCATTTGCATTTTTCAAAACAAAACACTTGCAACCAAATATATGAAAATAAGAAACATTTGGCTTCTTCCCTTTAAACACTTCATAAGGAGTTTTATCTAGAATAGGCCTCAAGAACACTCTGTTAATAATATAGCAAGCTATAGAAACTGCTTCAGCTCAAAATCGAGAGAAAATATTACTCTCAATTAAGAGGGTTCTTGCCATCTCCTGCAAGGATCTATTCTTTCTTACCACAACTCCATTTTACTCTGGAGTGTATGGTGAAGAGAAAACATGCTATAAACCAGATTCATCACAAAAATTCGCAAAGTCTTGATTTTCAAACTTACCTCCATGTTTTGTTCGTATGCTTGAATAGCATATCCTTTTTCATTTTGAACTTTCTTGGAAAATTTTGAAAAGTAAGAGAATGCTTCAAACTTACTTGCTAAGAAGAATACCCAAGTAAAGCGAGAATAATCATCTACGACTACTAGACAGTATTTCTTTCCACCAATACTTTGAGTTCTAGTTGGTCCAAAGAGATGTAGAAGCTGTAAAACTCGATTAGTAGGAACTTGATTTACAAATTTAAAAGAGCTTTTAAACTGTTTTCCATGCATAATTCAGACTTTTGATAAGTCAGGTTGGGCAGTCCACGAACAAGCTTCTTGGAGGAAATTTTGGTAATTTGCTTCATGTTAATATGACCAATCTTGAATGGAAATTAGACATTGGGAGCTCTCTGGTTTTATATCCAGAAGATAAATATTTCCATGTCTTTGTCCAATAAAAGATTGAGATAAATCTTTACTAGTTTCCGAGCAAACGCCTTCTTGAAAATTAATTTTGAAACTAGTATCGCACAGTTGACTTATGCTGAGTAGATTGTAATTCAAACTTTCCACCAAGGAGACATTGTTGATTGTGAGACTTCTAATATTTACAGTTCCACATCCAACAATTCTTCCTTTGTTATTTCCACTAAAAGAAACTTTTCCACCATTTATTTGCATAAGCTTTATAAAACAGTTTGAATCTCTTGTCATGTGTCTCGAACAACCACTATCCAATTACCATTTGATCTTTTCTTTTTTTTTTTATAGTGATTTGCAATCATAAAATGAATTCAAGTTTTCTTTGGTACCCACATTTTCTTGGGTCCAGGGGAGTTAGTACCAAAAATAGTCTTTGCCCAATCCCTCTTAAAGGTCTCCAAACTTTGCCACATTCCATCTCGAAATGTTCTGAGCTGTTACACTTTGAACATTTGAGAGCACTTCGGCCAATAGGTTTTACAAAGACTTTTTGAAAATGATTTTTCTAAAATGTTTTTATAGGTCTTTGTTTGATTCTTTCTTTTACTTTTGAAAAATCAATTAAAGGAATGATTTCTGGTGTCATTCCCAAACCTGATTTGTAGAAATAAGGTCTTTGTATTGAAAGAATATTTTCCAACATTTCAAATCCTTTTGAAAACTGTTTTGAGATATTTGAAATGTCTTCTTTCAAAAAGGTATTTTCCTTTGAAATGAAATCTGCATTATCTTTTAAATCAAGAAAGCTTTTGTAGATTTTCAAATTTTTCTTTCCAAGAAATTTTCTGTTGCTTCAATTTAGAATTCTCCTTTTTTAGCTCGGAAATTCTTTTGAGAGATGTTTTGAGATTGAGACATAATTCATCTATATACTTTGAGACTTTAGTAGGAATTTTTAAATTACTAACCTCGACTTCCTTGTCTGAGTCTAAGTCTGAATCTGTTTTAGAGTCTGAGTCTGATTTTGAATTTGCCATTAAACAATTGTTGGCACATTCTTCATCACTTTCTTCGCATTCTGTGTCGCTCCATGTCTCTGCTTTGAGTGCCTTTATGAATTTCTCTATTTTTCCTTTCTTTTTATTCAATTGAGGACAGTTGGGTCTGATATACCCCCTTTCTTTTGTCATTCGAAGCAAATCACATCTTTGTTGGTCTCATTGTCCTCATTTGATTTCTTCTGAAATCTTTGAGTACTCTGTTTCTTTCAGTTAAACCTTATTCCTTTCCTGTTTAACTTCCTGAACTTTCTTATTATAAGTGCTAGCTCTTCATCTCCAAGTCATCTTTTGAATCTGAAATATTAGAATCATCGTTAGATTTTAAAGCAATTGACTTCTTACCTTTAGGATCTTCTTTCTCATTGATTTGCTCCACTTCATATGATTGAAGTGTGCCAACTAATTCGTCTACTGAGAGAGGCATGATCATTTGGGTCTCTCTTATTGAAGTCTTCATATGATTCCAGTCTTTGAAGAGTCCATGCGGCAGAGTCCATGCGGCAATTTGTTAACCTTCATTGGTCCTGAGATTGGTTGTCCTTGATGTGCCAGACTGTTTTTAATCTCTGTGAAACAATTGAACATGTCAATGATGGATTCTCTTGGCTCATCTTGAAGGTTTCTTACGGTCCGAGTAGAATATTGATTTTTGTTTCTTTAACTTGATTAGTTCATTCATAAGTAACATGCAATCTATCTCAGACTTCTTTTGCTATTTCACAAGATGAAATTTTCTTATACTCAGAAGGAGATAGAACACAATATAAAGAGTAGATAGCTTTAGCATCAAGAGCTTGTCTCTTGGTTATTTATGCTTGAGTCATTTCGCCAGCATCTGCAACATCTTTTCCTCTTTCTAAGACAGTCGTAGCTTTGGGAATAATCACTTTTTTCTACCACATCCCATTCTAGGGGATCTTTCGATCGTAGGAATGCCTTTATCTTGTTCTTCCAAACATTGTATTCCTTCCCATCAAAGTAAGGAGGTCTAGTGTTGCTTTAGCCTTCCACTAATCCTAGAGCCAAGATACTAGCCATAGATCTTTAGCTTAGAAGTAAAAACACTTCAATAGAATAAGCACACAAGCTCTGATACCAATTGAAAATGATTAGTACAAACACCTAAAGGGGGGTGAATAGGTGTAAATAAAAATCTTTGTAAACCTTAACAAAAGTAATTTGTCTTTTAGAAGATGATAGACTGAGTTTGTAATCAACTATAAACGAATATACGAATATACGAATGAAAGTAAGGAGTTCAAGGAAAGAGAATTAGAACACAAGGTTTATAGTGGTTCGGCTTAGGTCAAGCCTACGTCCACTCTCCCGCACCGACAACCTATTGGCTAGATTCCATTATGAATCAAAAGAGATTTTACAGCTTGTGATCTTTGACTTTCAGAATGAGAATTCTCTATTGATTTCTCACAAAGTCTCTTTAAGAATTTCTCTCTTTTGTATACAACTTTGAGCTCAATAAGTGAAAGAGCAAAGAACTAGAAAGCTTCATATTTTGAAATTTTTCTTTCACACACTTCTATATCGAACAACTTGAGAGTCCACCTTAAATACTCATTCATGCCTTCATAACTGTTGACACTTTCCAAAGGAATTCTTCCAATCTACCTGTTGGACATAATCAATTAAGGAGATCTCAAGTCATTAGATGATTGTGATGAAAGCCCATCAATCTTGTTCGCCCATACAATTAGGATCTTTAGTTTCCATAAGTAGAACCTTCCAAGTTTGTTCGCATTTCATAAGATCTTTATATTAGAGTAAGTTCCAATAAGAATAATCAATCAGGTAAATGCTATATCTAGCCATAAGGTCTTCCAAAAACCATACGGATCGAATCCTTAAAGATAATCCCGCATCTAGATAAGTCTTCATTCTCCAGTCTGGAAAGAAAACTGTCAGTGAGGGCAGACTTTTAATTTTAAAGTCTCGCAGTCTTCAGATTTTGACAAGAGAGTCTAGAGTTCTTGATATCATAACATTTGAGTCTACAAGTCTTCAGATTAGACTTTTGGAAATGTTTTGTTAATTTCAAAACAGTAAAGGAGTTTTCTCTAACACCTACTCCCCTTGATCTTCTTGGGGCTTGGTTTTTGTAAAATAGGGAGTTTCTTCGTTGTTCTTGCTATTTCTTTTGTTGTTATAGTCTTGCATGTTGCTATGATGTTCCGATTGTGAAGAGGAGGTGCTGTGGTGGTGTGTTTCGGAAGAAAGATGGGTTGCATGTTGGTTTTAGGAGGTTTGGTGGGCTTGCATGTGTTTTTTGCACTTGTATTAGCCTGTAGGAGTTTCTTTTGTGATCCATGCTTGGATATATGTCTTGCATGTGTTCTGTGAGACCTGGAATGTGCATGCATGTGGGCTACGGACACGTGAGATGCATGGGTTATAAGCATTTTGAGTTTTGCATACTGTTTTTCCAGAATCGAGAACTCTTGACCTCTCTGGCTTGTCGATTTTATGTAGCCTATTATGTGGAGATCTAGGTGAAATTTTGTGACATCCTGATTTTTTGACTATGTTTTCGATTGAATGAGTTGGGCTTTTCATTGATGCACCTATAGTTTTTTTCTCTGAGCTGATCACTCACGAGATAACTAGTCTATCAGGTGAAGCCGTTAAAGAATCTAAATGCAATAGACTTGAGAATTCAACTAGATATCGACTGCTTAACCGTGCTAATCTACAAGGGTTAATACGGCACCATCAAAATTGATTAGAGGTCAAAGATAGGTTGGTTCAATAGAGGCATGTGATTAAAGTGTGGGTAATTTCACCTAATTGCAAAATTCTCGTTGAACGGCACTAAACTGATTTTTCTGTCATTTCTGTACCCTGTGCCCGTATATGAAACCTCGAGATTTTCATGACAAACAAGAGTCGCCAATGAATCGAAGATGCACAATGTGGCTTGAAAATAATTGACCATGGGTCAATTGCACAAAAAATTCCTAAAAGCTACCCAGTAGCCTAGGTCACGCTAAAATTGAGCTCGGTTGAAATTAACGGTGAATTTGAACCCGATTTCAAAAATTGAAAGTTCTGTCATATCACAATTCATTTTAGGAATGTTGACTCATCATCTGAAGATTTTTCTGCAAACTTGAGTTTTTGGCGAAAATTCAAAGTTTGGCGAAATTGGACTTGGAAAATTAGAGGACCGTTTTTGGGTGAACTTTTGACATTAAAGTTGCACTAATTGGCAAGGAAAAATGTGGAATGTGATGTGGGCACTTACCTTGGCTTTGTGGCACTTCAATTGGATTAAATTATAGAAGAATTGAATGAAATTGGAGAGAGATGCCACAAAATTCGTAGCCATGGGTGGTGTGCAACATTTGGGCATCATTTGAAGCTTGCTTAGGAAGATTTGGGAGGGAAAGGGGCTGTTGGTCAAGGTTGAAGGTGGTGGGGCTTTGGTGATGAGTAGAATGGATAATTTTGAAGACTTTTGAGGTATTTTTGGGTCCCCCTTCAGCAGTTGTCTTCTTCTTCTTCCTTGGCTTCACTTTATCCATTGTTGAGGTTATTAGAGAGCTCAAAAACCAGAGGAAAGCCAACCAGCACCCCCTGCCCATTGACCGCCCCTTGCTGCTGTCGTGTGTCGTTGCTGTTGCTCGGGAGCCGTGCCGTACCCCACTCGCACATTCGCTCGTCCGTGTGTCTTGGCCGTCGTCCCGAAGCCCGAGTCACCCCAGTCGCTATCGAGATCGCCTGGCTGCCATCTAGCTCTACTTGAGTTATCTCTGCCGCCTGTCCAAGCAGCCTAGTCTACCCCCTCGTTGTTTTTAGCCAAGCCGAGCCTCGGTCCAGCCACTTCAACCTTTGGACTAAACCAAATTCTCAACCTCTAGCTAAGACTTTGTGGGCCATTTTTGGGCTCGTCCGGACCTCCGTTGGTGTCGCTCCAGGCTTGGTTCTCGCCCGCCTTGGCGTCACCGTCGCCATGGACTCACTAGCTTGCTAAACCGGTGAGTTTACTCGCTAAACCGGTAAGTTTACTCGTTAAACCTTGCTTAGGAGGTTAATTATGCTTAAGGGTTAATTAGCTTAGCCTAAGATAAGATTAGGTGGTTAGTTAGATGTAATTAGTGATTTAATTGCTAAATTAGGATTGTTTTATGGTTAGATTAGATTAATTAAGGGCTAAATAGATTATACTATTTATGTGGATAGGTGCATTAATTTTCTAGGCTCGTTTAGGTGGTTAGATTAGCATTTCCGGCCTAGGTTTGCATTTATTGGATTAATTGGTATTTATTTAATTAAATTTGCTATTTATTTAATTATTTAATATTTTTCGAAAATTATATTGAGATAGCCGGTGACTGGAATTTTGTGTTGATTGCAGTGGTGTGCTTAGTTTATGCAATTGATGGTTAATGTGTGCAAATTGAGTGTTGATTGTGATTTTTGATATTTACTTTAAAATTATGAAATTTTGGTATTTAATTAGAAAATACCAGGTGTCGGGTTTTGATATCGAAAATGTTTTTAAAGACTATATCAAACAGTGAGATTTTAAAAAGAATGATATCAATTTTTTTGGTTCAAATTGACCGTATACCCATACACGATTATTTTACCGTGTGTTTTTAATACGAATAAAATGGGCCAAGCACATTATTTTAATTGAGACATTTGAGTGCAAAGCACGATGTCTAGCCAGGATTGGATGGGTGCATGAATGATATGAGAACTCATCACGAGCCTTTGGGGTTGGACGATGCTCCTTCGGTAATGCCCCAAGTCAACGGATGTTGGTCGTAGTGGAGGTTGGGCCGATGCTCCTATATGGAATGTTGTCTAGATGTATACGTCGCCGTGTTTGATGATGTGAGACGATGCCCGGCTATGCCGGAAGACCGCTAACTATTGAGTCAGCTATGGCCATTGGGTCATAATCAATTAGGACGCGTGATTGATTGAAATTGATGCGCCTGATTATGGGACAAAATTATGTGGCACAAAATTGGACGTGTGATAACGATTTGACCTTATAATCGGGACCCCTGTAATTATTTGGGTTATAAGTTGAGATGTTTTGATTGATAAGTGCTTTTAATGCAATTATATGTGATATGAACTATATTGACGTGCAGGAAGGAACTAAGGCGAGATAAGTCTTCTGTGATGTGTGGTTAGATTACCTCTAAGTATATTTCCTTCCTAGTTGGGGTTTAGGGGATGAACTTGCTAAGACATTGTCTCACCTTGTTGTGGGCTCAATCTTTTCAGGTCCATATATGGTAGTCCTTCCGGAATGTTTTGGTCAGCCTCGAGGGGTTACCAAGTGGAGCATAAATGTCCCTATCCCTGGGAGTCATTGGGTCTATGAGCTAGTTGTGACCACTGTGTGGATTGATGATGGCTTGCCTCAGAAGATGCCTCATCGATTCAGGGCATGGTTTCACCATGAACTCAATAGGTATAGGGTAGGCCCCCTTAGGGATTTGATATCCCCATCGTTACGGTCAATGCCACTCTAGGCGAGGGTGCAGCTGATCCTCCTAATGGGGTTGTGGAGGACCCGAAGCTCCCAGAGCTTGTGGAAGTGGAGTCTGAAGGATCGGTGAATGTGTCCGACTAGTAGGTTGTAGGAAGATTTCTTTTTGTGAGCCGATCTTTTTGTAGACTTTTGTATATAAACTTAGTGTGTTTATAAAAAAAAATGTTTTGTGAAAATTTTATCCTGCTTTTCTATCCCATATTTGTATTGTCTGAGGTTTTGTTTATATGCTTCCGCATGTGCAATAAAATGAAAGGGTTGGCGACGTGTCATGAAATGTTGCAATTTTATCGACCATCGAGGGATGTGCGAGCGCTCAAGGTTTGGGGTGTGACACTCGAAACCGAGTTCAATTTCATGGTTAAAATCAACTGGACGCGATTTTAGCGTGACCTAACCTACTGGGTAGTTTTTAGAAAGTTTTAACGCGTTTGAACTATGGTCGATAATTTCAATCCACGTTTGTGCATCTCCAACTCGTTGGCGACTCTCGGTTGTCACAAAAATCTCAAGGTTTCAATTACAGGTACTAGGTACAAAATCGATAGAAAAATCGGTTTAGTGCCGTTCAACATGAATTTTTCAATCAAGTGGAATCACCCACAATCTAATTACATGTTTTTGTTGAATCAACCTATCTTTGGTCTTTAATTGATTTTAATGGTACCGTATTGACCCTTGCCAATTAGCACGGTTGAGCAGTCAATTTCTGATCGAATTCTTAAGTTTGTCGCGTTTATATCCCTTAACGGCTTTACATGATAGATTAGTTATCTCGCGAGAGATTAGCTCAGAGAAAAAGGACCATAGGCGCGTCGATGAAAAGCTTATTTCATTTAATCGAAATAGGGTCGAATTTTCAAGATGTCACACCCAGCATCTGAAGCTTCATTAGGCTCCTTGTTTTTCTCTCATCATCAAGAGTTTCAGCTGCTAATTTTGCACCAAATCCTCTATTATCATATTAGGGTTTGAAAAAAAGCTAAAGTTTTCCCCCAAGTCATGAATTTTGAGATTAAGTTTTGAAAAGAGGGTGAATTTGTGGCAAATATATGGTAAATGATGTTTAAGTTAATATTTGTTGATTCACTATGCTGGCGAGCCATGTCGGCTTCAAATTTTTTGAAAAAGTGCTATGCCAGATTTCCTACCAATTAGATCGGCGTTAACACTGAAATGATTGTTTTCAAAATTTTTGACACTTGAATGATCCAAAATAAACTTTTGGCACCAAAGTGAGTACCGTATACAATTTTTGACACTTTTAATATACTTATTCCGAATTCGAGCATGTACCTTAGAGGGGCTGCCCTCTAGCTTCACATATAGGAGATGTCCCGTCGAAGACTTAAAAGTACAATAGTAGTTCATACATGATAGCCTCTATCCATACATTAACCGAGAAGAATGCAAGATACGGACGTACATCCTAATCGTATTTGGCCACTTCAACACATTCGGATAATTGTGGTAGAATGACTTCAGGAGAAGAGAGAACTTGCACCTTCTAAAGACGTCTTATTTTTTTTTTTAACCCATTAGGGTTTGTTATACTCCTACAAAGAGATGTATTCAGGACTCTCAAATGATTTCTTTGCTAAATCGTGGTCATCTGGTTCTAGTCCTGAAAGAAATATTGTGATGGCCCAGGCAGTGGTGTGCGGGGAGGAGGGATGATGGTGTGTCCATGCCTTGATCCTTGGACGTGTATAGGGAAGGGGCGCATCTCTTGTCCCACATCACCTAGGGAGGGAGTCCTGAACTGACTTATAAGGTTCGGGGTTCTTTATTTGTGCATTTGCGTTTTTTGGGTGAAACCCAAAGGAATAAAATCGTGAGGGCCTAGTGGGCTCTAAAGTAGACAATATGTGTACAATAACGGACCTAGAGTATTACAGGTGGTACTAGAGCTTGCTCCCAACCACGTGTGGAGCCACAACATGGACGCTGTGCTTATAAGGGGTGGAGAGTGTAATGGCCTAGGTGGCGGTATGCGGGAAGGAGGGATGGTGGTGCATCTGCACCTCGATCCTTGGATGTGCGTAGGGAGGGAGTGCATCTCTTGTCACACGTTGTCTAGGAGTGAGTTTTAGGTTGGCTTATAAGGGTGTTCTATCATGCCCTGAACCTCGAGTGCCTGCGCATCTCTCAGTGGTTGACTAAATTGCGACGATCCCAGGACACGTCACCGACCCAATCGATTCATGCACAAGCAGAAGCAAATTAAACAATCCCCTGACAACCACAAACATGGAATAGAAAAGCAAGATAACAAATTTCACAAACACACTTTTATAAACATACTAGGTTTATATACATAAGTCTATAAACAAAAATAGGCTACTGGGCTAACCTTATCCCGGATCCTATCTACTTGGGATTCGGGTCTATCACGACACCATCAGGGATGTCGAGGTTTAGAGGGTCACCTACCTCTACTACAGGCTCCTCCACATCCCACCCTGGGTTTGCCTTGATATCAATCGACAGGGTTGAGTACTACATCCTCCTCACCCTCAATGGCGGGTTTGTCAAAACCATCCACGAGACCTTCCTGTTCCCCGTTTGGCTTGTGACGAAATCACGCCTTGAATCGATGAGGTACCCACTGAGGTAGGCCCTCATCGACCAAGATTGTGGTCACGATAAGCTCACGGATCCAGGGACTCCCGATGATAGGGAAGATTGTACTCTGCTTGCTATATCCTTGGGGTTGCCCACAACAGGGTGAGTCAATGTCTCAACGAGTTCACGCTCTAAACCCCGATTAGGAAGATAATACACTTAGAGGCAGTCTAATCACACAACACAGAAGACTCACCTTGCCTTAGCACCTTCCTGCACTTCAGTACAGTTCATATAACAAATACATATAGTAAATGTACTCATCAATTGGAACGTCTCACTTTCAAATGAATCAATCATAGGAGTCTCGATTATAAGGCCAAATCATTATAACACATCCCGTTCCGTGCCACATAATTTTGTCCCATAATCAGGCCTGGCTAAATCACTCATTCATGCGTTCCAATTGATTACGGCACCACGGGCATGGCCGACTCGACCTTTGGCGGTCTTCCGGCATAGCTGGGCGTCGTCTTGCTCCATCAAGCACGGCAACGTCTACCTCGAGACGGCATTTTTGAAGGAGCATCGACTCATCCTCTACTGTGATTGACATCTGTTGACAAGGGCATTCTCGTAGGAGCATCGTCCACCCGACTTTCCTTGAGTGACGAGTTCTCATGACCATCACACGACCATCCAATCCTCGCCAAGGACATTGTGCGTTGCACTCAAATGTCTCAATTGAAATAATGCGCTTGGTCTATTTTCTTCATATTAAAAACACCCGGTAAAATAATTGTGTGTGGGTACATGGTCAAAGTGAACCATAAAAAGTGATATCCTCCCTTTTAAAAATCCCACTATTTGATATAATACTTAAAAATATTTTTGGTGTCAAAACTTGACACCCGATATTTTTTAATTGAATATAAAAAAAAACACAATTTTGAAATAATAAATCAAAAATCACGATCATCATTCAATTGTACAGCTAACAATCAATTGCACAAACTAATCACACAACAACAATCAGCACGAAATTCTAACGACCGACTATCACGATATAATTTCCATAAAATAATAAATAATCAATTAATTAAATTAATTAATTAAATAAATGCAAAATAATTAGATAAATGCCTAATTAAGCTAAATACATTAATCTAACCACCTAATTGGACTTAAATAAATAGTGCACTAAGCTAATTAAATCACGCAATCTAATTAACCCTTAATTAAACTAATCTAACCACCTAATTAGCCTAATTAACTAACTAAACCACTAATTAAACTAACTAATCCACCTAACCCAATCTTAGTCTAAGCTAATTCTACTCTAAGCATAATTAATCCCCTAAGCAAGGTTTAGCAAGTAAACTCACCGGATTTGCGAGCCGATGAGTTCATAGCAACGGCGACACAGAGGCGAGCGAGACTCGAGCCTAGAGCGACGCCAAGGGAGGCCGGGAAAGGGTTGAAAATGGGCCACGAAGCTCACAGCCCAACTGTGAGTTTTGGTTCTGTCCAAGGGCTGGACCACAGGCTACGACAGTTGAAATAGGCTGGGCTGGCGCGGGAGTGAGCATGGTGGAACCAAGCGACGTCGGGGACAAGCAGAGGCGGCGGACAGGTGACGGAGGTGGCTTGAAGGACCGGCAGGAATGCTGAATTGGCACGGGACGGCGCGCAAGGCGAATGAAGTGGCGTGTGGGCGTGGTCAAGCGGCTTCGGTGGGCTTGGGCGGTGCTTGAACGGGCGAATGGTGACATCGACAGCTGCTGCTGGCTTGGTTGGTCTTCTATGTTGGTTTAATCACATGGTGCCCAAATGTTGCACCCCACCAAGACCTACGAATTTTAAGTCTTTTTCCCATCAATTCCATTCAATTTCCTTCCAATTGGCCTTAAATCAATGGCCAACTTGCCAAGGTAGGTGCTCACATCAAATTCCATAATTTTCCTCATCATTTGATCTAACTTGAAGGCCAAAAATGCTCACAAAAACGGCACTTTGAATTACTTTGATTTTTCGCCAAAAATTCGGGCTTGCCAAAAATTCTTTGAAAGATGAGTCAATGTTCCTAAAATAAATTGTGACATGACAGAACTATCGGGTTCAATTTTGTGGTTAATTTCAACCGGAGGCGATTTTAGCGTGACCAAACCTATCGGGTAGCTTTTAGGAAATTTTAGCTCATTTGACCCGTGGTCGATTATTTTCGATGTACATTGTGCATCTTTGACCCATAGACGACTCTTCTTTACCGTAAAAATCTCGAGGTTACAAATACGGGCAAAGGATACAGAAATGATAGAAAAATTGGTTTAGTATCGTTTGACGCATATTTTGCATTTATGTGAAATCACCCACACTTTAATTACATGCCTCTGTCGAAATAACCTATCTCCGGTCTCTAGTCGATTTTAACGATGCCGTATTGACCCTTACAGATTAGCACTGTTGAGCAGTCGATTTCTGATCGAATTCTCAAGTCAATCACGTTTAGATTCCTTAATGGCTTCACCTAATAGATTAGTTATCTCGTGAGTGATCAGCTTAGAGAAAAAGACTATAGGTCCGTCGATGAGAAGCCAATTTCATTTAATTTAAAACATGGTTGAAAATCAGGATGTCATAACTCTTCCCTTCTTACAAAAATTTCGTCTTGAAATTTAAACCATTAGAATTTTTAATAAAAAATGTGGGGATATTGTCGTCTCATCGAGTCTTCACTTTCCTAGGTTGCTCCTTTTGTCCCGTGGTGTTGTTAGACCACTTTGTCTAATGTGATCATCTTGGTGCGCAAAATCTGTTCATTGCGGTCCACAATCTGAATTGGTCTTTCCACGTACGACACTCTGTCGTCCACTTCTAACTCTTCAAAATTCAGCACATGGGTCGGGTCAGGCTCATACTTTCTTAACATCGACACGTGGAAGACGTCATGCACTTGCGCCATTCTCGGCGGCAATGCAAGACGATACGCCAGAGTCCCCATTCTCTCCAGAATCTCAAAAGGATTGACGTACCTCGAACTCAGCTTCCTTTTCTTGCCAAAGTACGAAGTACCCCTCATCGGTGATACCTTGAGAAAGACGTGTTCACCAACTTGGAATTCCAATGGTCTTCAACACTTATCTGCATAGCTTTTTTGGCAACTTCAAGTTGTCTTTAGTTTGTCTCTGATAACTGCAACTACATCCACTGACTGTTGAATCAACTCTAGGCCTATAATCTTCCATTCTCCGACTTCATCCTAACAAACTGGAGTTCTGCACGCTCTACCATACAACGCTTCAAACGGTGCCATCTAAATGCTCTGTTGATAACTGTTGTCGTAGGCGAATTAAACGAGATGAAGCTGTTCCTCCTAACTTCCTTTGAAGTCTAGTACACAAGCTCTTAGCATGTCCTCAAGGGTTTGAATTGTCCTCTCAGATTGGCCATCTGTCTGCTGATGATATGTCATACTGTACTGCAGCTTTGTTCCGAAGGCAGTTTGTAAACTCTTCTAGAAGGCTACCATGAATTTCAGGCTTCGATTAGAAGTAATCATCATTGGTACTCCATGCAGACGAATTATCTGGCGCATGTACAATTCTGCATATCTATCCAATGCATAGTCCTTTCGTATGGTGATGAAGTGAGTAGACTTCGTCAATTTGTCAACCACAACGCATATGGAATCATTACCCCTCTGTCTCCTTAGTAAGCCCATCACAAAGTCCATTGTGATGTGTTCCCATTTCCATTCGGGAATCTCGAGAGGTTGCAGAAGTCATCTCGGCTTATAGTGCTGTGCCTTCACTTGCTGACACGTCAGACGCTTGGCGATATCCGTCTTCATACCGGACTACCAAATAGTGTTGATGCATATTTTGATACATCTTCATATTGCCTGGATGAATGCTGTAACTGCTACGATGAGCTTCTGACAAAATCTCCTCCTTAAGCTTTGCATCGTCAGGTACACATAATTGTCTATGAAACTTTAGTGTTCCGTCATCAGAAATTTGAAAATCAGCCTTTCTTTTTTCTACATATGCTTGTAGGATCTTCTAGATCTTTGGGTCTATCAACTGTAATGTCTTGATTCTTATCTACGCTTTCGGTTCAATTTTGAGGGTGGCCATAAGATTCGAAAGGTGGCTTACCTCAAATTTGAAAACCGAATCTTGAGCTCCTTCGAGTAAGATCCACTCCTTAATCACCATTTGTGCAATTGAAGAAATTTGACTCAATGCATCTGCGACCTTATTAGCTTTTCCAGGATGATACAGGATGTCACAATCATAGTCACAATCATAGTCCTCGAGAAGTTCCATCCAACGGCGCTATCTCATATTCAACTTATTCTAAGAGAATAAGTACTTGAGACTTTGATGATTTGTAAAGATCTGGAACCTTTTTCCACACAAGTAATATCTACAAATCTTCTAAGAAAAAATAATCATTGCGAGTTTTAAGTCATGCGTCGGGTAATTCAACTCATGAGGTCTCAACTAACGGGATGCATATGTAATGACTATGCCATGTTGCATTAACACACGACCCAGTTCTCTAAACGACGCATTACTAAAGATCTCATATCCTCTAGAGCCAGATAGTATTGTCAGCACTGGTGCGGTAGTCAGCTTCTGCTTAAGCTCTTGGAAAGTACGCTTGCACTTATCTGTCCACATGAACTTCTCTTTCTTCTTCAGCAGTTGAGTTAGCGACATAGCTTTTTCTGAGAATCCTTTTATGAACCTTCTGTAATAGTCTGCCAAACCCAAGAAACTTTTGATCATTGTCACTGTCATCGGTCTTAGCCAATTGATCACAACTTCAATCTTGGCCGGGTCCACAGAGATTCCTCACCTAAAATCACATGACCTAGGAATGCCACACAAGTTAACCAAAACTTGCACTAACTGAATTTGGCGTACAGTCCATGATTTTGCAAAGTTTGAAGCACTGTCCTCAATTGTCTTTTGTGCTCCTCTGGACTTCTCGAGTACACCAGGATGTCGTCGATGAAAACTATCACAAACTGATCCAGATACTCTTTGAACACCCGGTTCATTAGATCCATGAAAGTAGCGGGGGCGTTCATCAAACCAAACGACATTACAATAAACTCATAATGACCATAATGCATACGAAATGTTGTCTTCAGTATATCTTCCTTTTCGATCTTCAGCTGATGATACCCTATCCTCAAGTCGATTTTAGAAAATGTCGAAGCTCCCTACAATTAGTCAAACAAGTCGTTAATCCTCGACAGTGGGTACTTGGTCTTGATTGTCACTTGATTGAGTTGACGATAGTCGATGCAAAGGCGCAATAAATCATCTTTCTTCTTCACAAACAGGACTGGTGCTCCATAAGGTGATGCATTGGGAAGAATGAATCCCTTATCCAACAACTCCTGCATCCACACCTTCTATTCTTTCAACTCTAACAATACCATGCGATAAGGAGCCTTAGAGATTGGCTCCGTCCCAGAGGCTAACTCAATTACAAACTCGGTCTCCCTTTTCGGGGGTAGATAAGGTAATTCCTTCGAAAACACATCTGGAAACTCTTGTACCACAGCAATGTCTTCCATCTTCATCTCCTCAACTGTTGTATTCACGACAGTCGCTTAGTAACCTTGACAACCCCCATCTAACAAGCGGGTTGCCTCAAGTGACAAGATTAGGGTAATCGAGGGTTCTCCTCGACTCCCAAATAACTCGAAACTTCCACCCGCTAACGGGTTGAACTGAATCATCTTACGATAATAGTCTATAGTAGCTTGTTGCTTGGTGAGCCAGATCATGCCAATTATGTGGGACCCCTCAACACGGCCCCCAATCCGCTAGGGTCGCCACAGTCCGCTTACCTTTCACTTGACCTAATAACCTGCCACTCTGATACCATTTCAATTGTAGTGGGTCCATGCAACTAGGGGGTTTACATCCTTTAGATCGGTCCAAGCGTAGTTCAAATTAACGAAAGCATACTCAACATCTCCCTAACCCGTACACAAACTAGATAATATAATGCAATACACACCAACTACAACCTTTCATATATATATATATTTTTGGTCGGAAAAAAAAAAAAAAAAACCTTTCATATATATATGCATTTTAGGGTCGAATCACTTTTATTTACATAACTAAGATGGATTTCACAAGTCGGTACAAAAAGGCCAAGACTTTAAGTAAGCTCGGCTAAACCCAAAAAGAACCTGACTATACATCAGACATGTACATCTATCCATCAGCTAGTGTCGGTCATCCCAAAAAGTGTCAACCTCGATCAGTCACAAGCTCCTATCATACCTATCCTGATGCATCGGCCGGTGGCGACGATAGCATCCCCCATGATCCTCCCATCTCGACAAACATGGACATACATAAACTCTTGTACTATGGGGCCATCAGGTAAGCCCACATCATACATGACCAAAACACGGACGCAGATAAACACCAGACCAAGAACACCAACGTAAGGGTTCTTCGAGCACTCGACCTCAACATCAGATGGTAATCCATAAAACGTACCACACGTGACAAGTGCTAGAGGCATCTCTCAATCTGAAATGTTAGTCCCCAAAGGGGTGAGTACCACCACCCAGCAGTAAAGATCCACCAAACTACACAATGTGACAAGTAAGACACTCAAAATATCACGAGTAAAACACATATCATCCATGCTATCAAGTATACATCACCATGCGATCGTGCATATATCGCCATGCAGTCATGCATATCTCACCATGCCATCATGCATATACCACAATGCAGTCATGCTTGTATTTCCATGAGGTTCATCCCTTGCCATATGTACATACATACGCATGATTTATATCATCCATACACTCATGTATACATCTCCATGAGATCCATTCAAGCATTTGTGATTGCATTCTCAATATCAAAAAGCATCAATTTACTTTCATAAGCAGATCATGCATCATGCCATATGCACAGACCCATGCGCATGATTCAATTTCCCGTTTTATCTTTCAAGAGGATCTCATCATTTTTCATCCAGGGACCAATGTTTGCATCCCTCAATTTATCGCTCGCACCCAACCTGGCATCGCGAGGAACCTTGGGCACAAACCTCCAGGCATCTCGCATCCCAACTAGCATCACGAGGAATCCCCCCAGCAAAAACCTCAAGGGCTTCCGGGATTACTTACCGACATACCACCAGGTATCCCCTTAGAATTATGTACCGTATACTACCGGGCATCTCAAAACTCCAGAGGACCCTCCGGCACAAATCTCCAAGCATCTGGCACAAACCTCCGAGCATCCTGACACTCTCGGGGCATCGTCAGTTCACACCTCTGACAGTATCATTATTATCATAATTCATAATCACATATATGTCTCATTTTCAACATGGCATTTGATGCAACAATATCAAAGGTCTAAATTGGCTTTTTGATATAATGTAATATGCCAAATGTCACCATATATGCAGTGCACATAACACCCATGATATCACATTTCATGAAGCAGTTCACTGGTTTTTGAAAATAGAACCAATTTTTGGGTAAAACAAAATGCACCTCTTTAGTAAAAATTCTTGGAAAATTAGTAAAAAAATCTCAATAAATTGCGAAAATTTAACATGATGTAAAAAAGATCTAGAGGAAGATATTTTGGGAAGAACACCATGTCAAGAGAGTTTCACATCAATCACATAGATCCATACATCACAGCAAAAGAAATTCCAACGCTACTTTTGTACAATTTCGGAAATAATTTCGATTAGGCCCTTAAATGAACTCCAAAAATTCTGAGATTTTAATATGTTATAGATGAGATCGAAAGGTAAAAGTCTCATGAAGAAATCGAAGTCTAATTGCTTCTGGATTATAAGATATGACTATTTCAACTCACCCTAACCCTCGGCTAAATCTCCAGATTTAATCTCTTTCGAAGAAAATCATTTCACCAACCAATACTTGTCCGTTTCATCTCAAATTTTAGTATATTAATCTTCAAGAAGTCCTCTACAACTTTTATCAAGAACTCAAAATGAGATTGTAACTAGAAAATCACACGCAGCTCACAAAATCACCAAAGGTCGGACTGTTTTTACATGCAATAACTCACTTGGCACACTACCACCATTCACTCGAGTTTCCAGCATCCAAACATCACAGCTCAAGCATTTCCAGCATTCAACATCACAACCACAGCAAGCAAAGGGTAGATCAATGGACTCTACTTGCCTCTAATCCAAAGAGAATCACAGCAAACACACGGCGGGGCAAGGTGGGCTTGACGGCGGGACTAGGCGGCACGCACGGCAGCCGGTCTTCTTCTCCTCTTTCTCTCTCGCACGCCCGCTTTATCTCTTCCTCTCTTTCTCTCCTTCTCTCACACGACAACTCTCTCTCTCTCTCTCTCTCTCTCTCTCTCTCTCTCTCGGTTGAAAACCCTCTCTCTGAATCCACCTCTCCTCTTTTCTTTCACTTCAATGATTAGCAATCATTTGATTTTGCATGGCTAATGCCACTTGGCTCTAAGGGAAAAACACTTGGCAAGCTCCTCTTGCCACTTGTTTAATTTCATGCAAGTTGATGGGCCATCCTTAGGTCGGGCCTTTCCCCTTTCGGTCGACAACAGCCCCCTCCCTTTGGGCTTTACGGGCTAGGCCTTAGTGGCCGAACGATGGGGCTTAAGAAAATCAACCCACTCTCCTCTAATTTTTCCCATTTAATCATCACCTAATTACCAATTCATATTGCCATAATACTATGTAACATAAATCAACAAAATCCAATCTATAAAGTGCACGGCCACAAATAACAGTTTCTTATCAATTAATTATCCATCAAAAGCTCGCCTTAATCTTATTGCAAATTATGGGTCACATGGCTACAATATAATTTGATGATGCTTCCATCACCTATCCATGGTTCATAGCACATCTAGGGATTGTCATGAAATTCTAGGATGCCACAATTCTCCCATCCTTAGAGAATTTCGTCCTCGAAATTAGGCATTTCCTATGTCTCTTAAAACAAGTGAGGGTACCTTTCCCTCATCTCATTTTCACTCTCCCACGTGGCTTCCTCCACATCATGATGTCGCCATAATATTTTAACCAATGGAATTTTCTTGGTCCTACGAATTTACTCCTTTCGATCCAGTACTTGCACAGGCTCTTCAATGTACCTTACTTTCTCATCCACTTTGATGGCTTCATGATCAAATATGTGATCAGGATCCGGCTGATACTTTCTTAGCATTGATACATGGAACACATCATGCAAATTTCCTAATTTAGGAGGCAGCGCCAAACGATAAGCTACATCTCTTATTCTTTCAAGTATATCAAAAGGTCTAACAAATTTAGAGCTTAACTTACCCTTTATTCCAAATCGAGATATTTCTTTCATAGGGGATACTTTAAGGAACATATGATCTCCCACATTAAACTCTAGAGGTCTCCTACACTTATCTGAGTAGTCTTTTTGCCTACTATGGGCTGTTCTAAGTCTTTTCCTTATTATCTCAACAGCCTCAATAATAATTTGTACTATTCAGGTCCTGTCAAACTTCTTTCACCTACCTCATTCCAACAAATAGGAGTCATGCACCTTCTTCCATATAATGCTTCAAACGGAGCCATGCCTATACTTTTCTGAAAACTATTGTTATAGGCAAACTCTATCAAGTGCAACTTTTCATCCCAACTTCCCTTAAAATCAATAATACAAGCTCTCAGCATATCTTCCAAAGTTTGGATCACTCTTTCCGTTTGTCCATCTGTTTGAGGATGAAAAATAGTACTAAATTGAAGCTTTGTCCCTAAAGCATTTTGGAGACTCCACCAAAAATTCGAAGTAAACCTAGAGTCTCGATTAGATGTGATCGTTACAAGAATACCATGTAAGCGTATCACTTGGCTTACATATATCTCAGCAAGTTTATTCATCGAGTAGTCTACATGGATAGCTAGGAAATGAGCAAATTTAGTCAAATGATCTACTATTACCCATATAGAGTCATGACCATTTGATGTCCTTGGCAGTCCTTGCACAAAGTCCATTGTCACATACTCCCATTTCCACTCTTAATAGTCCTACGGGTTTGCGGTGTTTCGTTTCACTTGCTGGCATGTTAAACATTGAGAAACATGTTTAGCTACATCCTTCTTCATACCATTCCACCAAAATTGCTGGCATAAATTTCTATACATTTTTGTGCTACTCGGATGAATACTATAATTACTCTTATATGCTTCTGATAGAATTTCCCTTTTTACTTCTTCATTATCAGGAACACAGAGCCGTCCTTGGCATCTTACTACTCCATCATCAGAGACTTGAAACTTTAGTCTTTTCCCTAAAGACACAGCATCTCATATTTCCACAATCTCCTGGTAAGATTTCTGTAGAATCTTAACCTTCTGAATAACTTCGGGCTTAATCCTTAATGCAGTGAGCATACCAGTAAAGTGGTCCATTTCCAACTTAAAGTCTGAATCTACAATTGATTTTAACAGATTCCACTCTGTTATTCTTAGACTAGCCATGTCCATAGCCGACTTTCGACTAAGGGCATCTGCCACCTTATTTGCCTTTCCTGGATGGTATCATATTTCACAGTCATAATCTTTTAGTAATTCCATCCACCTTCTCTATCTCATGTTTAACTTTTTTTGGGAAAACAAATACTTCAAACTCTTATGATCTGTATAGATTTCAAACTTTTCCCCATACTGATAATGTCTCCATATTTTCAAAGTAAATACTATGGCTACCAATTCCAAATCATGGGTTGGGTAATTTAACTCATGAGGTTTTAACTGCCTTGATGCATAGGCTATGACCTTGCCATGCTGCATCAAAACACATCCCAGTCCTTTATGAGATGCATCACTATACACTGTGAATCCATCGGGTCCAGATGGTATAGTTAGAATTTGGGCTGTAGTTAACTTCCTTTTAAGTTCCTGAAAACTTCTTTCACATTCTCCACTCCATTCAAATCTCACATTCTTTCAAGTCAATTTCGTTAAAGGGCTTGCCAATTGTGAAAATCCTTCGATAAACCTCCTATAATAGCCAGCCAACCCTAAGAAACTCTGTATCTCAGTCGATGTTATCGGTCTTGGCCAATGGACTCTACTTGCCTCTAATCCAAAGAGAATCACAACAAACACACGGTGAGGCAAGGCGGGCTCGATGGCAGGACTAGGCGGCACGCACGACAGCTGGTCTTCTTCTCCTCTTTCTCCCTCGCATGCCCACTTTCCCTCTTCCTCTCTTTCTCTCCTTCTCTCGCATGACAACTCTCTCTCTCTCTCTCTCTCTCTCTTGGTCGAAAACCCTCTCTCTCAATCCGCCTCTCCTCTTTTCTTTCACTTCAATGATTAGCAATCATTTGATTTTGCATGGCTAATGCCACTTGGCTCTAAGGGAAAAACTCTTGGCAAGCTCCTCTTGCCACTTGTTTAATTTCATGCAGGTTGATGGGCCATCCTTGGGCTGGGCCTCTCCCCCTTTGGTTGACAGCAACCCCTTCCCTTTGGGCTTCGCGGGCTAGGCCTTAGTGGCTGAACGGTGGGGCTGGTCTTGGGCTTAAGAAAATCAACCCACTCTCCTCTAATTTTACCCATTTAATCATCACCTAATTACCAATTCATACGGCCATAATACTATGTAACATAAATCAATAAAATCCAATCTATAAAGTGCACGGCCATGAATAACATTTTCTTATCAATTAATTATCCATCAAAAGCTTGGCCTTAATCTTATTGCAAATCATGGGTTAAATGGCTACAATATAATTTGATGGTGCTTCCATCACCTATCCATGGTTCATAGCACATCTAGGGATTGTTATGAAATTCTAGGATGCCACAAATTATCACATCAAAGTCATACATGGCTAGGACTATCAAATCTATCATTCTTTCTCACTCACCAATCACCAACTTGCAATTAGGACAACCTACTGTAGATAACACATTATCCTTTAACAGGGTAGATATACTAAACTGACCCCAACAATTCAGGATTCAACCCTACCAACTTAACGAATTACTCAGCTATAAACGAATGAGTAGCCCTAGGATCAAATAAAACATAAGCAGCATGGTCGTTTAGCAAGACTGTACCTGTGACCACGTTCAGTGAGTCCTCTGCATCGCATTGGGTGATAGCATACACACTTCCTTGTACTAGAGGCTTGTTCATTCCACCCTGCAATGCGCTTTGCAGCGCGTATCCTTTGTTCTGACCCATCGGTGGTGGCAGCAGCAACTGCTATGGTCCCATTGGCCTTATAGGATAGTTTCTGGCTAGGTGACCCTGCTGGCTACACTCAAAGCAAGCATTCGGCCTAGAATGGCACGGGGCTGATCCATGTCGCCTTCCTCAAAAGCGACACACACCATTATAGCTTGGCACTGACTTGCCTATCCCACATTTCCTGTTGGTTGGAATAAGGTACCTTCCTCCACTCATAGGTTTATTCCCAAACCTATTACCATCCCTGTTTGACTTGAACTGCGACCCAGATGCAGTGGCTCATTCGTTCAGGTTCCTTTCTATCAGCTGGGTCCACTCATACAACTCATTGTAATCTTTTAGATTGAGCGGCACCAGTGGATCCTTCAACTCCAATCTAAGGCCGTTCCTAAACCTCCTAGCTCTATCTACCAGATCCTCTATCAACCTCGGGGCGTATTGAGATAGCTCTGCAAACTTGGCCTCGTACTGATCTACCAACATCATTCCTTGACGAAGGCGCTGGAATTCCTCCATCTTCAGCTCTCTGGCGCTGTCAGAAAAGTACTTGCCATTGAAAGTCTCAACGAAGGTGTTCCACACTAGAACCACACCCTTGGGGAAAACTCTGCCTCTAGTGGTTCTCCACCAGGTATTTTGCCCTGTAATTGATATACTATAAGGACAACCTTCTCTTCCTCAGTGCACCTTAGTAGTGTAAATGCCTTCTCCAACTCTTGGATCCAGAGGGTTGCAACCTCGAGATCCCATGCACCAGTGAACCTCGGTGAGTTCAACTTCAGGAACTACTCAACGAGCTTGCGCATCAGCCTCTTCCCGATCACAACTCCAAACTAGACTTCCATAGGAGCGGCTGCAGTAGCAACAACAGCATTGGCGGTAGTAGTAGCAATGGTTGTAGCGGCGGCGGTAGTGGCAGCGGCTTGATTTTGGGCCTGCTGCCCTATAAGAGCTCTAAGGGTCTCGAGTGCCTGAACAATCCCATTGATTATTGAATCACTAGGTGCTGCTACACTAGCACTGACCTGCAGTGGTACTACTCTATTCGCGCTGGCCTGCGCTTGCTCTCTCTCTCGGGTACCAACCCTTGTCGACGTCCTACTTTGAGTAACTGATCCTATTGTCCTCTTTTTAGGCATTCTTTGTTCCTGATCACTCATCTTGTAGACTCTCTACATAATCTGCTTTCTAATTCCATATATAATTAGAAATAGAGCGACCACACAAAACAAGCTACCAATTAGGTATCAATCACACGCGTCAGCATAATAAAAAGGCATTTCCTACTAACTATCCCATAACCCATCACATCTTATCACTCTAAATACTAACTAGCTCTTATACCACTTCGGGTGAGGATGTCACACCCCGAACCTCGAGCGCGTGCACATCCCTTGGTGGTTGACTAAATTGCGACGTTTGGAGGACGCGTCGTCGACCCAATCGATTCATGCACAAGCAAAAGTGAATTAAAAAATCCCTTGATAACCACAAACATGTGATAGAAAAGCAGAACAACAAATTTCACAAACACACTTTTATAAACACACCAGGTTTATATACATAAGTCTATAAACAAAAGGAGGCTACTGGGCTAACCCTATCTACTTAAGATCGGGGTCTATCACAACACCATTAGGGATGTCGAGGTCTAGAGGGTCAGCTACCTCTACTGTAGGCTCTTCCATCTCTGGCCCTGGGTTCGCCTCGATATTGGCTATGATATCGGTGTCCACGACAGGGTCGAGTATTACTTCACTCACCCTTAACGGTGGGTTCGTCGAAACCATCCACGGGACCTTCCCGTTCCTCGTTTGGCCCCTGATGAAACCACGCCTTGAATCGATGAGGTACCCACTAAGGTAGGCCCTCATCAACTAAGATCGTTGTCATGATGAGCTCGCAGATACAGAGACTCTCGAGGACAGGGCAAATTGTACTCTGCTTGCTATATCCTCGTGGCTGCCCAAAACGAATTGGATGAACTTCCATCTAGGGACCTGAAAAGATTAAGCCCATGATAGGGTGAGACAATGTCTCAACAAGTTCATGCCCTAAACCCCGATTGGGAAGGTAATACACCTAGAGGCAATCTAATCACACATCACAGAAGACTCACCTCATCTCAGCATCTTCCTGCATGTCAGTACAGCTCATATAACTGATGCATATAGTAAATGCACTCATCAATTGGAACATCTCACTTTCAAATCAATCAATCATGGGAGTCCTGATTATAAGGCCAAATTATTATAACATGTCCTATTCCATGCCACACAATTTCGTCCCATAATTAGGTGTGGCTAAATCACTCATTCATGCATTCCAATTGTTTACGGCCCCTTGGGCATGGCCTACACGACGTTCGGCGGTCTTCCGGCATAGCTGGGCATCGTCTCGCCCCATTGAGCATGGCAACATCTACCTCGAGACGACATTCTCGAAGGAGCATCGGCCCAGCCTTTACTGCGACCGGCATCCATTGACAAGGGCATTCCCAAAGGAGCATCGTCCACCCAACCTTCCTTAGGTGATGGGTTCTCATAACCATCAC
Organism: Eucalyptus melliodora; assembly: GCA_004368105.4. NCBI lineage: Eukaryota > Viridiplantae > Streptophyta > Magnoliopsida > Myrtales > Myrtaceae > Eucalyptus > Eucalyptus melliodora. Next base: position 44,711,610 of record CM023404.3, read on the forward strand.
ACGACCATCCAATCCTGGCCAAGGACATTGTGCATTGCACTCAAATGTCTCAATTAAAATAATGTGCTTGGCCTATTTTCTTCGTATTAAAAACACCCGGTAAAATAATTGTGTGTGAGTACACGATCAGATCGAACCATAAAAAGTGATATCCTCCCTTTTAAAAATCCCACTATTTGATATATTACTTAAAAACTTTTTGTGTGTCGAAACCCGACACCCGGTATTTTCTAATTAAATACCAAAAATCCACAATTTTGAAATAATAAATCAAAAATCGCAATCATCACTCAATTGCACAATCTAACACTCAATTGCATAAACTAATTACACCATGACAATGAACACGAAATTCTGACGACCGGCAATCCTGATATAATTTTCAAAAAATAATAAATAATTAAATAAATTACAAAATTAATTAAATAAATGCAAAATAATTAGATAAATGCCTAATTAAGCTAAATACATTAATCTAACCACCTAATTGGACTTAAATAAATAATGCACTAAGCTAATTAAATCACACAATCTAATTAACCCTTAATTAAACTAATCTAACCACCTAATCAGCCTAATTAACTAACTAAACTGCTAATTAAACTGACTAATCCACCTAACCTAATCTTAGTCTAAACTAATTATATCTAAGCATAACTAACCCCATAAGCAAGGTTTAGCAAGTAAACTCATCGGATTTGCGAGCTGATGAGTTCACGGCGACGGCGACGTGGAGGCGAGCAAGTCTCGAGCTTAGAGCGACGCCAAGGAAGGTCGGAAAATGGCCGGAAACGAGCCACGAAGCTCATAGCCCAATTGCGAGTTTTAGTTCTGTCCAAGGGCTGGACCGAAGGCTACGGCGGCTAAAACAAGTTGGGCTGGCATGGGAGTGAGCATGGCAAACCCAGGCGGTGTGAGGGATGAGCAAAGGCGGCGGATAGGTGGCGTAGGTGGCTCGATGAATCGGCAGGGACAGCGAACTAGCGCAGGATGGCGTGCGAGGTTGGCAGACGAGCTTGCAGGTGCGGTCGAGTGGCTTTGACAGGCTCGTGCAGTGCTTAGACGAGCAAACGGCGACACCGGTGGCTGCTACTGGCTTGGCTGGTCTTCTCTGCTGATTCTCTGGTTCGCTTCAGCAACAATGGAGAGAATTAAGGCAAGGAAGAAGAAGAAGAAGAAGGAGCTGTAGCTGGAAGAGGGGACAAGGCCTTCAATGGTTCTCCAAAATATACCAAAAGCACTTGAGTTCAAGCCTCAAAAGTCCACATCCTTATGTATAGCCAATTTCCCTTCACAAACTTCCCCAATAAGCCTCAAATGGTGCCCAAATGTTGCACCCCACCAAGACCTACGAATTTAAAGTCTTTTTTCCTTCAATTCCATTCAATTTCCTTCCAATTGGCCTTAAATCAATGGCCAACTTGCCATGGTAGGTGCCCATATCAAATTCCATAATTTTTCTCATCATTTGATCCAACTTGAAGGCCAACAATGCTCACGAAATTGGCACTCTGAATTTCCCAGTCCAAAATCGCCTAACTTTGATTTTTCGTCAAAAATTTGGGCTTGCCGAAAATTCTTTAAAGAATGAGTTGATTTTCTTAAAATAAATCTTGACATGACAGAACTTTCAATTTCTATAATCAGGTTCAATTTCGTGGTTAATTTTAACTAGACGCGACTTTAGTGTGATCTAACCTACCGGTTAGCTTTTAGGAATTTTTAGCACATTTGACCCGTGGTTGATTATCTTTGATCCACATCGTGCATCTTCGATCCATAGGTGAATCTCGGTTGTCGTAAAAATCTCGAGATTTCAAATACAGGCACAGGGTATAGAAACGACAGAAAAATCGGTTTAGTGCCGTTTGACGTGAATTTTGCAATTAGGTGGAACCACCCACACTTTAATTACATGCCTCTGTCAAACTGACCTATCTTTTGTCTCTAGTCGATTTTAATGGTGCCGTATTGACCCTTACAGATTAGCATGGTCGAGCAATCAATTTCTGATCCAATTTTCAAGTCAATTGTGTTAAGATTCCTTAACGGCTTCACCTAATAGATTAATTATCTCGTGAATGATCAGCTTAGAGAAAAAGACTATAGGTGTGTCAATGAGATGCCCATTTCATTTAATCGAAAATGGGGTTAAAAATCAGGATGTCACATGTTCTTTATTTGTACATACGCATTTTATGGGCAAAGTCCAAAGAAAGAAAATTGGGAGGACCCAATGTGGTCTAAAGCTGATAATATGCGTACAGTGCCGTATTCGGAGCGCTACATATATCATAGTAGAAAATTTTGGCTCTTGAATCTTGGAGTGTTTGAGACGCAGAGTGACTAAGCTTGAGGGAAGTTGTGTGAGATCTACCTTCTTCATGTAAGATAAAGAGAACTTGGAGCTGTGTAATTGCACTAGAATTCCCAGGGAGATTGGTGACCTTTGAAAGGGACAACTCCAAAGTCTCTGGACTTGTTAATCTCGGGATCTAGCCAAAATCTATAATCTTTCGAGTTGCACAAAATTGAAGGTGGTATTGAGGGACAAATCTCACCAGCAGAGCCAACGAATGTATAGGCCCTTGATGGCTCATGACAGAGGAGTCCTCGCAACATTGCCCATGGATGCTGGATCTTACTTTTCTTCTTCGCTTTCTCTTTGTCATCATGTGTTGGGATTGTCGGATTCCTAAAAACCTGATTCGACACTAAATCGAACCCCTAAAACGAATGCGGAAGACAAGCTCGGGAAAAACATGTATCACCGATCTTAAAGCACACCACGGAATCGAGCGTACCTTGTTAGCCACAGACTAAACACCAACGCCGATAAGAGGAAGAGAAAATCAATCCCGTTTGATCCGATGACATTGATTAGCCTTGAAGGGAAGACGGCGTCGCCTTTAGCCTTAGTTTTCTTTTGGAGGGAGAGAGGGAGAGGAGCGTACGTACAAAATGCCAAAGGGTGCGTCCTCCCTCTCTTTCCTCCCTTATAAATGTCCCCTCCAAAATAGAAATTGTGCCCCTTCATCATATCCCTCCATCCATGGGCCCTAATCTTGTGGGCCGGGCTTTCAGGCCCAACATGGGCGGACGGGCCTTAAGCCCATCACATAAAACCATCATCTCCCACTCGCACATGGTGGGCCGAACATTATTCTCTTTACCTCTCTTCAACATTCATACCGGTGAATAATCCGTGCGACCAGCATACTTTGAGAGCTCATTGCTATACATCTGTTAGGAATATATAGCAGCTCATAATGGGCATCACACTTTGAGTAGATTTAGTATGCAGTACCCTAGATCGATCAATCACATTTATATCTCTCTTGATCTCTTTTAAACAATGATATATATATATATATATATATATATATGTATTCACAATTATGATTATCCCAAAGACAGTCATAATTGGTTAACAAGTGAATACAAAACTATAATGTGATTCTCCAAATTCAATCTTCCTCTTTCCTTCAAACTCTCAATTTCAGTTTAGCTTGTTTTTCTAGAAATGTCCCATTAGATCGAATCAACTCATGACCATTGGCAACATCTTAAGATAGCAAACACTAAATAGAAATATTGAGAATAAGTAAGAGTCATGAGGGGACTAAAATTGAGGAACTATTTTCCTCAATAGTCTCACACGGCATAAAAGTTAAGATCAAACTTTTGCCACTCTTATTGGTCGTCTCATGTATACGTAGTATGAAATATGTATTACGGTATTAATTTCTTTCCCATGGAGCATATGTCTACATCTTCAATACAATACAGATGATAGTTCATACATACCTAATGTTTAACTTGAGTTCACGCATCTACTCATTCACAAAATTCATCAGAACTCACATTTGGCATCATAGACAGATAAAGTAAAATATGTGGGGTATTTTACTTTCGAACATAGTAAGTATTATGTCCTCATCTTAACACCTAGTTAAGGCGACATACGTATTTTAAGCTTGAGCTCTCGATTATCACCTAGATAATAAGCTTAAAAACAGTCTCATCTCTATTTATCACACAGTAAATAGAGGCGATTACCCGTGTGAGTGGGCTAATCTTATATCTGTCTGACATACTTTCTCAACTTAAAGTAATGCACTGAGCATTAAAATGCATAAAGATCAAACAAAGATTCATAGGCATTAATGATGAAAAACACAAATTCATCATATGTGAACACTTCAGGGAAATTACAATCCAGTACATCAGACTCTACGCAATCCTAGAGATTTCATATGGCCACAAAACACATCTCTAGGTATTGGTTTTGTCATAGGATCTGCTACCATTCTATGCGTAATATGTACTGTAAGTTCACATCTTTTCGTGCAATCATATCTTTGACAAAATTATACCTGGTATCTATATGTTTAGTCTTGCCATGATATTTTGAATCTTTGGTGTACACTTTTGCTACTTGGCTATCACAATTAATCAACAATGAATCTATAGCACTTCCAATAACACCTAAATGATCCAATAATCTCTTAAGCCAAACATCTTTTTATATTGCTGCTGATAATGCCACGAACTCAGTTTCCATCGTGGACAAGGCTATACACTTTTGTTTCTTACTGCTCCAACATATGGTGCCATTATTTGGTAAGAAAACAAACCCAGAGGTAGATTTTCTTTCATCTAAATCTCCCCCCCCAATCAACATTAGAATAGCTTTAGAGTCGCAGATCCTTTCCTTAATAACTTAGCGTATAATCAGCAGTTCCCTTTAGATACCTTAGTATTCTTTTAACGGCTTTCCGATGTGTTGGACCTGGATTGGATTGGTATTTTCTCACCATTCCAACTGCAAAACATATGTCAGGTCTTGTACACATCATAGCGTACATCAAGCTCCCAACAGCACTAGCATAAGGAACATGTTTCATTTGTTCCTTCTCTTGTGGAGTCCTTGGACACAGTCTATGGCTCAATCCTTCACCTTTTGCAATAGGAGTGTCTATGGGTTTACAATCTTGCATACGAAATCGTTCAAGAACCTTATTTATATATGTTTCTTGCGAAAGAGACAACGATCTCTTCGAACGATCTCTTGAAATCTTAACTCCAAGAATGTATGCAGCCTCACCCATATCCTTCATCTCAAAGTTGGAAGACAACCAACTCTTGACAGTATTAACAAACTCCATATTGCTTCCGGCAATTAGTATATCATCAACATATAATGATATGATCACAAATTGATCATTGGATCTTTTGATATATACACAATGATCCTCATCAATCATTGTAAAATCATATGCCATTATGGCATTATGAAAACGTATATACCATTGTCTTGATGACTGCTTGAGGCCATATATCGATCTCAAAAGTCGACATACCTTTTCTTCTTGGCCTTTCACTATGAAACCAGCAGGTTGTTCCATATATATTTCTTCCTCTAATTCTCCATTGAGGAAAGCAGTCTTTACATCCATTTGATGTAACTCAAGATCCATACTAGCCACTATTGCCAGAATAATGCGAATCGAGGTAAATCTCACTATAGGAGAAAATGTTTCTTCATAATCAATTCCTTCCTGTTGATTATACCCCTTCGCCACAAGGCGAGCCTTATGCCTTTCTATCGAGCCATCAGCTTTTCGCTTTATTTTGAGAACCCACTTGTTCCCAATAGCTTTGCGTCCTTTTGGAAGATCAACCAGTTCCCAGACTTGGTTTGATTTCATTGACTCCATTTCCTCTTCCATTGCATGAATCCATTTTTCCTTACTAGGGCAATTCAGAGCCTCATTAATATTTCTTGGCTCATCCTCATCTTGTGGAGCAATCATAAAAGTTTCCCCTTCAATGTCAAAACGTCGACGGGGAATACTTTGGCGACTTGTTCGCCGTATGGGAGATTGTACACTTTGCACATCATTCCCCATTATGCTCCCACTAGGATTAGATAATGATGATGTCGTCTCATCATGTGGTTGTAATTGAGAATGAGTTGAATTCAATTCATCACTTCTCATATTACTCCCACTTGGACGAACTCCACTAATATCATTATCTTGATCCAAGGTTTCAAATAGGGAGTAATCTTCCCCTATTTCGCCCTTCTTAGGAAATTCATCCTCTAAGAATGTGACATCTCGTGATTCAAATTCAGTTATACTCCCACTTTCCTGCTCACCTATGAACACATACCCTTTCGAGTGTTCGGAGTATCTTATGAAAATACTCTTATTTCCTTTGGGACCCAATTTCCCAAACTTGTGAGAGGACTCATGAGTATAGGCAGCACAACCCCATGGCTTAAGAAAACTTAAGTCCGGTTTTCTACCTGTCCATAACTCATATGGAGTGGAAGTAACTGATTTGGAAGGCACCCGGTTAAGTATATAGGCAGCAGTTAACAACGCATCACTCCAAAAAGTGATAGGTAAGTTAGCATGCGCCATCATGGACCTAACCATTTCCAGTAGGGTTCTGTTTCTTCTCTCCACAACACCATTTTGTTGAGGAGTATATGGAATAGACAACTGTCTTTCTATTCCTTTTTCATCACATAATTTTCTGAACTCATCAGATAAATATTCTCGACCTCGATCGGATCTTAATACTTTTATTTTCTTGTCTAATTGATTTTCTACCAAGTTCATAAACCTTTTGAAACAACTTAATGCTTCAGATTTATGAGAAATCAAATAGACATATCCGAATCGAGTATAATCATCTATAAAAGTGATGAAATAAACAGCCCCATGCCTTTCTCTCACATTCATTGAATCACAGACGTCAGAATGGATTAAATGCAGAGGAAATTCAGCTCTTTTACCTTTTCCAAATGGTTTCCTTGTCGTTTTCCCTTCTAGGCAATGCTCACATATGGGCAAATCGACTTTTTCAATATTGCCCAACAAGCCCTCTTTGGCTAGTCTATTCATACGTTGTTGGCCAATATGACCAAGTCTAGCATGCCACACATTCACATCATTATCATATGAAGTAGAAGACGTGAAAAGGGAATAACAAACATTGACATCACCACAGTCAACATTTAGTACAATAAAACCATCCAGAAAATAACCACAACCATAGTAGTTTGTATCCAAATACAAATCTACACCTCTATTATGGAAGTTCATATTAAAACCAAGCTTGACCAACACCAAAACAGACACTAAATTTCGACGAATCTCCGGAGCATATAGAACATCATGTAGGAACAAGGTGCGTCCACCACGCATGTTCAATTGGCAGGTGCCAATCCCTTTAACTTCAGCTCTGGAGTTATTTCCCACATAGATCCACTTAGTTCCAGTTGGTACTCGTCGGAATTCCACGAAGGATTCTCTATCCTTCGCTACATGGTCTGTCGCTCCTGAATCTACAGTCCACAAAGGATTGGATTCAGCCAATAATACAGAACTTGACACATAAGCAAAGTTCTCAAATGTACAAGAGGTGTTTACCTTTTTCGGCTCACAACAGTTGCGAGCATAGTGACCTTTCTTGTCACAATTGTAACACCTCACCCTTGACATTTTCTTCACTTGAGGACGTTTTCCTCTCTTGTGTTGGTTAACTCTTGATTTCTTGCAATAAGGACTTGATCCTTTGCATTCCCACATATTGAACGAATCAATACGCTTGCGCTTAGAGCTCAAAGCCCTTTCTGAGCTAGAACCAGCATTGCAAATATCTATTTTCGACTCAAATGCCGTTAGGCGGTCCTCTACTAGCTCAAGGTGGCGCACGGCATCCTCAAGATCTTCCATAATATGGTCAAGAGCTTCTAGTGCTTCTTGCTTTTCCAGCACATATTGAATCTTCATATTCAATATTTCACAATTGTTGCCGTTCATATCAGCAATTACGTTCTTAGTTGCTGAAACCATCGATCTGAACACATCAGACATATATGCACGAATAATTAATGCCTATCATTTATGCATCCACTTTGCACAGACCCATCATATCAATGAATAATTTCAAGTAAGGTTTCAGAATCAAAAGGTCACTATGTTTCCAATCATCCTCCAAAAATCCTAACTCAAAATTATTATTAATATAATTGTCTTATGCAAAATAAATTCTATGAAGTTACAAAAACTTCTATGAACTACCCACAGCAGTCAACAATAACAGAAAGCAAATAATATTTGACATCCAATAGAATAATAATGCTTTCACATAATACAACTATCCATTACACTAAGTAATATATACAAAGAAAAATATCAACATAGAAAGAGATATTCACACCCAAAAACATCTCAAACTAATCTAAGAAATAAATAGGGAATGTCCCTTCTAATCTATCAGTCAAAATATCTGAGAAATTTGAAGGCACATTTGCCAACCATGGAAAAACTTTTGGAGAGCTTTCATGTCGCCTCCAAGGCGCATTCACTCTGCGCCATGTGGCGCTCAATCTAAGGGTTGAAGTTTTGGTTAACTCAATCCTATAGTACTCTCTTACAAAAGCTACCACTAGCCTCCTATAACCCGGGACCACGTTGACCTCCCATAGCCGATCTAACACTGCTTGCCATTCAGGTGGAAGAGTGTTCATCAAAGCCGGCACCTTCTCAAAATCCGGCATAAGATAACCATTCCAGATGATTTCCTGTATCATCTGATTGACCTTGACCACATGTGATACTAAATCACCATCATGCCACCAATAATTAGCTAACTCTGTCATCAACCTTTTAAGTCTTGCACTTCCCTCATCCATTCTCGGGATTGCAGGTATCCGTGCATAACGCATCATAGTTCTTGCAACAAATGCATAACAAAAAATAAATTACTTATAATCCATAATGTAAATAAGGGAAAATACATAATTTTACATGATTCATGCAACAAATGCAAAATAAATAATGGATTATTTATAACCCACATAGACATAATTGAAAAAGAAACAGATTCTTTTTTTTTGTCAACGGTCAAAGGTCAACGGTCAACAGTCAACGGTCAACAGTCGTCGGTCAACGGGTCAACGAGTCAACGGGTCAACGGGCAGCGGGTCAGGCCAGTTGGACCGGACGGGGCGGTCGAGCCGAGTTGGACGAACCGAACCGGCACGTGCCTCGCATGCGCGAGCGACCGGTCAGATCTTGGGTCGGGTCGTGTCTCGGGTCGGGTTGGGTTGCCGGTCGGATCGGGTTGCCGATCGATGACCGGCCGGCCAACTGTCGCCGGCGATGACATCATCGATGGCGTCATCTCAACGGTTATCGACCGTTGGGTCATGTCATGGTGACGTCAGCACGCGTTGGTTTATTGACCGGAGCGTGTCGATTCGCCGGCCGGCGCAATTGCGCATGTGCCAATTCGCCGATCGACGCGTGTGGCGCACACGTTGGCTGGGCCAGCGCTTTAGGCACGTGGCGCCCACGTGCAGTGGTTTCTGGCAGCGCATGTGGGCACTTTCGGCGTCTCCCGGCGGCATTCGACCCATCGCCAAACTCGTCTCAACGAGCTCTTTCACCCTATGCCATCAGAAATCGATTTCGAGTTACAGAAACTTGAAAAAGTGGATGAATAGTACTCGGGTGTCGGGATTTTTCGCCCCGATCCGTGTCGGCCAATTATTTAAATGAAAATTCAATCAAAAAACATGAAAGGGGTCGGGAAAACATGAACTAGGGCTCTGATACCAATGTTGGGAATGTCGAATTCCCAAAAACCGGATTCGACACTAAATCGAACCCCTAAAACGAATGCGGAAGACAAGCCCGGGAAAAACATGTATCACCGATCCTAAAGCACACCACGGAATCGAGCGTACCTTGTTAGCCACAGATTAAACACCAATGCCGATAAGAGGAAGAGAAAACCGATCCCGTTCGATCCGATGACATCGATTGGCCTTGAAGGGAAGACGGCGTCGCCTTTAGCCTTAGTTTTTCTTTTGGAGGGAGAGAGGGAGAGGAACGTACGTACAAATGTCAAAGGGTGCATCCTCCCTCTCTTTCCTCCCTTATATACGTCCTCTCCAAAATGGAAATCATGCCCCTTCATCATATCCCTCCATCCATGGGCCCTAATCTTGTGGGCCGAGCTTTTAGGCCCAACATGGGCGGATGGGCCTTAAGCCCATCACATAAAACCATCACTGCACCTTCTGGAGATGTCTTATTTTTTCAAGCCCAATAAGGGTTGTTATACTCCTGTAATGAAAATTTTTAAGGACTTCCAAAAGTAGTAAATCGTCAAGACCATTAATCTCTGCTAAATCACAGTCGTATATTTCTAGTTTTGACAGATATTTCAGACTAGAAAATTTGGGGTCTGGAATCATGCAGTGTTTGAGACACAGAGTCGATAAGCTTGAGGACGAGGGAAGTTGTGCGAGGTCTAGCTCCTTCATGCAGGATAACGAGAGTTCCGGGAGCTGAGTAAGGGCACTAAAATTCCCAGGGAGATTGGTGACATTTGGTAGGGACAATTCCAAGGTCTCTAGTGATGGTTTTATGTGATGGGCTTAAGGCCCGTCCGCCCATGTTGGGCCTAAAAGCCTGGCCCACAGGATAAAGGCCCATGGATGGAGGGATACGATGAAGGGGTACATTTCTATTTTTGTGGGAACGTACATAAGGGAGGAAAGAGAGAGACGAAGACACCTTTTGGTATTTTTTTAGTGCGTACGTTCCTCTCCCTCTCTCCCTCCAAAAGAAAAACAAGCGTTTAAGGCGACACCGTTTTCCCTTCAAGGCCAATCAACGTCATCGGATCGAACAAGATCAGTTTTCTCTTCCTCTTATCGGCATTGGTGTTTAATCTGTGGCTAACAAGGTACGCTCGATTCCGTGGTGTGCTTTAGGATCGGTGATATATGTTTTTCCCGGGCTTGTCTTTCGCATTCATTTTAGGGGTTCGATTTAGTATCGAATCCGGTTTTTGGGAATCCGACATTCTCAACATTGGTATCAAAGCCCTAGTTCATGTTTTCCCGACCCCTTTCATGTTTTTTGATTGATTTTTCCAGAAAATAATCTGCCGACACTGATCAGGGCGAAAAATCCCAACACCCGAGCACTGTTCATCCATTTTTTTTTTTTTTTTCGAGTTTTTGTAAGTCAAAATCGATTTCTAAAATCATAGGGTGAAAGAGCTCGTCGAGACGAGTACGTCGATGTGTCGTACGCTGCCGGGCAACGCCAGACGCGCCCACACACGCGGCCAGAAGGTGCTGTGCATGGGCACCATGCGCCTAAAGCGCTGGCTTGGCCAGCGCGTGGGCCACACGTGCCGATCAGCAAACCGGCACGTGCGCACCATCGGCCGGCGAACCGGCACGCACCGGTCTACAAACCGATGCGTGCTAACGTCACCATGACATCACCCAACAGTCGATAACCGCTGGGATGACGTCATCAATGAAGTCATCGCCGACAACTGTTGGTCGGCTAGTCACCGGCCGGCAACCCGACCCGACCCGAGACGCGACCCAACCCGAGATCTGACTTGTTGCTCGCGCGTGCGAGGCACGTACCATCCCGATTCGTCCGACCCGGCCCGACCGGTCCTATCGGCTCGTTTGGTCCAACCGACCCGACCCGCTGCCTGTTGACCTATTGACCTGCTGATCGACGATTGTTGACCGACGACCGCTGACCGTCGACCGTTGACCGTTAATCGTTAACCCAAAAAAAGGAAGGAATATGTTTCTTTTCAATTATGTCTATGTGGGTTATAAGTAATCCATTTTTTATTCTGCATTTGTTGCATGAATCATGGAAAATTATGTATTTTCCCTTATGTTCATTATGGATTATAAGTGATCCATTTTTAGTTCTGCATTTGTTGCAGGAACTATGATGCGTTATGCACGGATACCTGCAATCCCGAGAACGAACGAGGGAAGTGTAAGACTTAAAAGGCTAATGACAGAGTTAGCTAATTATCGGTGGCATGACGGTGATTTAGTATCACATGTGGTCAGGGTCAATCAGATGATACAGGAAATCATTTGAAATGGTTATCTTATGCTGGATTTTGAGATGGTGCCGGCTTTGATGAGCACTCTTCAACCTGAATGGCAAGCAGTGTTAGATCGGCTATGGGAGGTCAATGTGGTCTCTAGTTATGGGAGGCTAGTGGTAGCTTTTGTTAGAGAATACTATAGGATTGAGTTAACCAAAACTTCAACCCTTAGATTGAGTGCCACATGGCGCAAAGCGAATGCGCCTTGGAGGTGACATGAAAGCTCTCCAAAAGTTTTTCCATGGTTGGCAAATGTGCCTTCAAATTTCTTAGATATTTTGACTGATAGATTAGAAGGAACATTCCCTATTTATTTCTTAGATTAGTTTGGCATGTTTTTGGGTGTGAATATCTCTTTCTATGTTGATATTTTTCTTTGTATATATTGCTTAGTGTAATGGATAATTGTATTATATTAAAGCATTATTATTCTATTGGATGTCACATATTATTTGCTTTCTATTAATTGTTGACTGATGTGGGTAGTTTATAGAAGTTTTTGTAACTTCATAGAATTTATTTTGCATAAGACAATTATTTTAATAATAGTTTTAAGTTAGGATTTTTGGAGGATGATTGGAAACATAGTGACCTTTTGATTCTGAAACCTTACTTGAAATTGTTCATTGATATGATGGGTCCATGCAAAAGTGGATGCATAAATGATAGGCATTAATTATTCATACATATATGTCTGATGTGTTTAGATCGATGGTTTCAGCAACTAAGAACGTAATTGCTAATATGAACGGCAACAACTGTGAAATATTGAATATGAAGATTCAATATGTGCTGGAAAAACAAGAAGCACTAAAGCTCTTGACCATGTTATGGAAGATCTTGAGGATGCCATGAGCCACCTTGAGCTCGCAGAGGACTGCTTGACGACATTTAAGCCGAAAATAGATATTTGCAATGCTAGTTCTAGCTCATAAATGTTTTGAGCTCTAAGCGCAAGCGTATTGATTCGTTCAATATGTGGGAATGCAAAAGATCAAGTCCTTATTGCAAGAAATCAAGAGTTAACCAACACAAGAGAGGAAAACGTCCTCAAATGAATAAAATGTCAAGGGTGAGGGGTTACAATTGTGACAAGAAATGTCACTATGCTTGCAATTGTTGTGAGCCGAAAAAGGTAAACACCACTTGTACATTTGAGAACTTTGCTTATGTGTCAAGTTTTGTATTATTGGCAGAATCCAATCCTTTGTGGACTGTAGATTTAGGAGCGACAGACTATATAGTGAAGGATAGAGAATCCTTCGTGGAATTCCAATGATACCGGCTAGAACTAAGTGGATTTATGTGGGAAATAACTCCAGAGCTGAAGTTAAAGGGATTGGCACCTGCCAATTAAACATGCATGGTGGACGCACCTTGATGTTCTATATGCTCCGGAGATTCGTCGAAATTTAGTGTCTGTTTTTTATGTTGGTTAATCTTGGTTTTAGTGTGAACTTCCATAATAAAGGTGTAGATTTATATTTGGATATAAACTACTATGGTTGTGGTCATTTTCTGAATGGTTTTATTGTACTAAATGTTGATTGTGGTGATGTCAATATTTGTTATTCCCTTTTCACGTCTTCTACTTCATATGATAATGATGTGAATGTATGGCATGCTAGACTTGGTCATATTAACCAACAACGTATAAATAGACTAGCCAAAGAGGGCTTGTTGGGTAATATTGAAAAAGTTGATTTGCCCATATGTGAGCATTGCCTAGTAGGGAAAACGACAAGAAACCATTTAGAAAAAGATAAAAGAGCTGAATTTCCTTTGCATTTAATCTATTCTGACGTCTGTGGTCCAATGAATGTGAGAGGAAGGTAAAGGGCTATTTATTTCATCACTTTTATAGATGATTATATTTGATTCGGATGTGTCTAATTGATTTCTCATAAATCTGAAGCATTAAGTTGTTTCAAAAGATTTATGAACTTGATAAAAAATCAATTAGACAAGAAAATAAAAGTATTAAGATCCGAACGAGGTTGAGAATATTTATCTGATGAGTTCAGAAAATTATGTGATGAAAAAGGAATAGAAAGATAGTTATCTATTCTATATATTCCTCAACAAAATGGTGTTGTGGAAAGAAGAAACAGAACCCTACTGGAAATAGTTAGGTCCATGATGGCGCATGCTAACTTACCTATCACTTTTTGGAGTAATGCGTTGTTAACTGCTGCCTATATACTCAACTGGGTGCCTTCCAAATTAGTTACTTCCACTCCATATGAGTTATAGACAGGTAGAAGACCGGACTTAAGTTTTCTTAAGCCATGGGGCTATGCTGCCTATAGCAATGAGTCATCTCACAAGTTTGGGAAATTAGGTCCCAAAGGAAAGAAGAGTATTTTAATGAGATACTCCGAACACTCGAAAGGGTATGTGTTCATAGGTGAGCGGGAAAGTGGGAGTTTAATTGAATTTAAATCACGGGACGTCACATTCTTAGATGATGAATTTCCTAAGAAGGGCGAAATAGGTGAAGATTATTCCCTATTTGAAACATTGGATCAAGATAATGAACTTAATAGAGTTCGTCCAAGTGGGAGTAACATGAGAAGTGATGAATCTAATTTAACTCACTCTCAATTACAACCACATGATGAGACGACGTCATCATTATCTAACCCTAGAGGGAGCATAATTGGGAATGATGTGCAAAGTGTACAATCTCCCATACGGTGAACAAGTCGCAAAAATATTCCCCATCGATGTTTTGACATTGAAAGGGAAACTTTTATGATTGTTCCGCAAGATGAAAATGAGCCAAAAAATATTAATGAGGCTCTGAATTGCCCTAGTAAGGAAAAATGGATTCATGCAATGGAAGAGGAAATGGAGTCAATGAAATCAAATCAAGTCCAGGAACTGATTGATCTTCCAGAAGGACACAGAGCTATTGGGAACAAGTGGGCTCTTAAAATAAAGCGAAAAGTTGATGGCTCAATAGAAAGGCATAAGGCTCGCCTTGTGGCGAAGGGGTATAACCAATAGGAAGGAATTGATTATGAGGAAACATTTTCTCCTGTAGTGAGATTTACCTCGATTCACATTATTATGGCAATAGTGGCTAGTATGGATCTTGAGTTATATCAAATGGATGTAAAGATTGCTTTTCTCAATGGAGAATTAGAGGAAAAAAATATATATGGAACAACTTGCTTGTTTCATTAAAGAAGGCCAAGAAGGAAAGGTATGTCGACTTTTGAGGTCGATATATGGCCTTAAGCAGTCATCGAGACAATGGTATATACGTTTTCATAATGCCATAATGGCATATGATTTTACAATGATAGATGAGGATCATTGGGTATATATCAAAAGATCCAGAGATCAATTTGTGATTATATCATTATATATTGATGATATACCAATTACTGGAAGTAATATGGAGTTTGTTAACGCCGTCAAGAGTTGGTTATCTTCCAACTTTGAGATGAAAGTTATGGGTAAGGCTGTATACATTCTTGGAGTTAAGATTTCAAGAGATCGTTTGAAGAGATCCTTATATCTTTCGCAAGAAACATATATAAACAAAGTTCTTGAATGATTTCGTATGTAAGATTATAAACCCATAGACACTCCTATTGTAAAAGGTGAAGGATTGAGCCATAGACTGTGTCCAAGGACTCCACAAGAAAAGGAACAAATGAAACATATTTCTTATGCTAGTGCTGTTGGAAGCTTGATATACGCTATGATGTGTACAAGACCTGACATATGTTTTGCAGTTGGAATGATGAGTAGATACCAATCCAATCCAGGTCCAGCACATTGGAAAGCCGTTAAGAGAATACTGAGGTATATAAAGGGAACTGCTGATTATACACTGAGTTATTAAGGAAAGGATCTGCCACTCTAAGGCTATTCTTATGCTGCTTGGAGAGGAGATTTAGATGAAAGAGAATCTATCTCTGGGTTTGTTTTCTTACTAAATAATGGCACCATATATTGGAGTAGTAAGAAACAAATGTGTATAGCCTTGTCTACGATGGAAGTTGTGTTCGTGGCATTATCAGTAGCAGTATAAGAAGATGTTTGGCTTAAGAGATTATTGGATCATTTAGGTGTTATTGAAAGTGCTGCAGATTCAATGTTGGTTAATTGTGATAACCAAGCAGCAAAAGTGTACACCAAAGATCCAAAATATCATGCCAAGACCAAACATATAGATACCAAGTATAATTTTGTAAATGATATGGTTGCACGAAAAGATGTGAACTTTCAATACATATTACGCATAGAATGGTAGCAGATCCTATGACAAAGTCAATACCTAGAGATGTGTTTTATGGCCATATGAAATCTCTAGGATTGCTTAGAGTCTGATGTACTGGATTGTAATTTCCCTAAGTGTTCACATTTGATGAATATGTGTTTTCATCATTAATGCTTATAAATCTTTGTTTGATCTTTATGCATCTTAATGCTCAGTGCATTACTTTAAGTTGATAATGTATGTCGGACATATGTAAGATTGGCCCACTCACACGGGCAATCGCCTCTATTTACTGTGTGATAAATAGAGATGAGACTGTTTTTAAGCTTATTATTTAGGTGATAATTGAGAGCTCAAGCTTAAAATACGTATGTCGCCTTAACTGAGTATTAAGATGATGACATAATACTTACTATGTCCGAAAGTAAAATACCCCACATATTTTACTTTATCTATCTATGATACTAGATGTGAGTTCTGATGAATGTTGTGAATGAGTGGATACGTGAACTCAAGTTAGACATTGGGTATGTCTGAACTATTATCTGTACGGTATTGAAAGGTGTAGACATACGCTCCATGGGAAAGGAGTTAATACCGTAATACGTATTTCATACTACGTATGCATGAGACGACCAATAAGAATAGCAAAAGTTTGATCTCAACTTTTATGCTTTGTGAGACTCTTGAGGAAAAGAGTTCCTCAATTTTTAGTCTTCTCATGACTCTTACTTATTCTCAAGATTTTTTATTTAGTGTTTGCTATCTTAGGATGTTGCCAATGGTCATGAGTTGATTCGATCTAATGGGACATTTCTAGAAAAGCAAGTTAAACTGAAATTGAGAGTTTGAAGGAAAGAGGAAGATCGAATTTGGAGAATCACATTGTAGTTTTGTATTCACTGGTTAACCAATTATGACTGTCTTTAGGATAATCATAATTGTGAATACAATATATATATATATATATATATATATATATATATATCATTGTTTAAAAGAGATCAAGAGAGATATAAATGTGATCATTCGATCTAGGGTACCGCATACTAAATCTACAGAGTGTGATATCCATTATGAGCTGCTATATATTCCTAACAGATGTATAGCAACGAGCTCTCAAAGTATGCTGGTCACACGGATTATTCATCGGTATGAATATTGAAGAGAGGTAAAGAGAATCCTATTCGACCCACCATGTGCGAGTGGGAGATGATGGTTTTATGTGATGGGCTTAAGGCCCGTCCGCCCATGTCGGCCTGGAAAGCCCAGCTTACAGGATTAGGGCCCATGGATGGAGGGACACGATGAAGGGGTATGTTTCTATTTTTGAGGGAACGTATATAAGGGAGGAAAGAGAGAGACGAAGACATCTTTTGGTATTTTTTTAGTGCGTACGTTCCTCTCCCTCTCTCCCTCCAAAAGAAAAACAAGCGTTTAAGGCAACGCCATTTTCCTTTCAAGGCCAATCGACGTCATCGGATCGAACATGACCGGTTTTCTCTTCCTCTTATCGGCATTGGTGTTTAATCTGTGGCTAACAAGGTACACTCGATTCCGTGGTGTGCTTTAGGATCGGTGATACATGTTTTTCCCGGGTTTATCTTCCGCATTCGTTTTAGGGGTTCGATTTAATGTCGAATCCGGCTTTTGGGAATTCGATATTCCCAACATCTAGACTTCGCAATCTCGTGATCCACCCAATATTTGGAACGTGTTGAAGCATAGCGTTTTTAGACTTGTCAATTCCCAGGGATATCAATGGCTGCTCAACACCTTTCAAGCATAGCGTTTTTAGAATTGTAGATATGACAAGTCGGGGACTGTCATACTTTTGGACCCCCAGCAGAGACGGAGTAAACTGGAGGGCAACTTTGGTAGCGCATTAAGTTGGTTGCATTTAAGTAAGTCAAGGGTTGGGAGGCAAGAGAGACGGCAAATGCTCTGAGGCAGCCCAGCCACTTCCGATGACGATAATCTCAAAATTCTCCAAGAGCATAACCCTGAAATGTCACAAGGAACTTGGCCCCCCAAACTTCTAAAGCTGGAGAAATCTATCTCTTCCAGTTGCCCCGACTTCACAATCTCTTCTGGAAAATTTTGTAGGTGAGTGTGTTCCATCTTCAGCGTCTTCAAATTACTCAAATTCTTGACTGATGGTGGCATTTCTTTGATTCCAGTGCCTGAAAGGTCCATTTCCTCCAGCTGCGTCAGCTCCCCAATGGACTGTAGTAGTTCATTGAACGTCCAACAATTCCTCAAAGAAAGTCTCCGAAGTTTCCGAGGAAAGTCAAAAGCTGGATCCCAATCAATATTAGCACCATCATCAAGAGCAAGACTTGTGAGATCCCTTAGGCGGCCAATTGTGGATATATCTTTCGACTCTTTACAGCCACGAGCACTAAGTATTTCAAGACTCTCCCAAGAACCTTCCTGGAAACAAATACTACGGATGCCAGTTCCATCAATCAGAAGTTCCTTCAAAGAGTTCATGCAGCCCAGTTTTTGGGGCAACTGCTTGACTCGGCTGCACTTTCTCATATTTAAGTAACTCAACTTCTTCAGATTACTAATGAATGGCCCAATTTGAGCTAACTGAGTACAATCTTCCAGTATCAACATCTCCAAATTGATTGGAGCTAGAAAGTTCAACGAGGCAGGTAACCGAGTACATCCTTGTAGGTTCAAGACTTTCAATTCCTTCGTCTCCTACAGCATGCAAAATAAGATATTCAACTTTACTGGCTCGTGCCTATCATCTTAAAATGAGATTTAAAAAGCAAATATCCACCATACCTCCATGATTTGTCTCCGGACTTGTGAATCTCCAGTGACCGGACTCCGAGACAGATTGAGAATGACCAACTTCTTCAAATGCATATTACCGAGCCTGGACATCGAATGGCATGCCTGCCATTCAAGCCATCTCAAATTTGGAAGAAGATTCTCGGTGGTCCCCTGAATGTTGGCTCGGTCCAGTCCAAGGTACGTCAACTTCGACATTTTATGAAATTCTTCACATGTGAAAGAGACAGTGCAGCCCTCTTCAACTGCGAGACCAATGCCTTCGACATTTTCAGTCCCCTGTCAACACTCGATTGCGGGAAAAATGGGTGAGTAATTTGAGAACTTCAATTTCTTGCTCCTTCTAATGAAATGAAGCAAATCAGTGGGTATCCACTACACATTCTAAATCGCGTTAAGAACAATTCGTTTATTTTCCATTCGAGATTGAATGAAGTAAGTTTATGTTAATGGCAATGGAAGGCTTATCCGAATGCTTTTTTAACCCACTAAAAAATTTATAGGGGCTTTGTAAAACTCACCTTAGCATCCCTTATAATGGAAAGTGCGTCGCTGTGATTCCAAAACCTGAAGCGCTCGTGAAGATCTTTGCTCTCGACAAGTTTCCTGCCAAAGTTTCTTAACAGGTCATGCATTCTTAATTCATTATTTTCTCCAATTTCCAACAAATACTCTCACGAAGGAGTTTTAATCCTTTAGCAGGATGGTAATCACAATCCGTCCACATGTGACAGGCAATCCTCCAATCCTTTCCAATAAAAGAGCATGCTATGTTGATGAAGATTTTCTTTGTACGATCATATAAAGAGTTGTAACTGGACGTAAAGGCATAGTTAACTTTCTTTTCAACTCCATCTCCTCGGTTTTTCTTCAATAATTCTGAGGTCTCTCTCCATATTTCTATTTCCTCCCAATTGTGCCGTAAATATCCAGCCCAAAGCTCAATAGCCAAAGGATGCCCTCCAAGAGCCTGGACGATTTCCATGGACAAGTATTTATACTCAGAGTCGAAGTGGAGAGCATCATCCCCTCGAAAAGCATGCTTACAAAAGAGTTGATGAGCATTGGGATAGCTCATTGTTTCAACACCAAGCTTTGTCATCATCTCTTCAGCTTGAAGATCGATACCTACTAGTTTGTCGGTTACAGGTTGGTCATCGTTCTTCAACACCTCCGTGACAAAGGTCGGACACATGCCTGCAAATGATGAGTGATGAAGCACAAGGGATGACAACAGAGTTACCAAAAATATTAAAGAAAAGACAAAAATGAAAACAACCAATTGGGGCAGAGGGGATCTTCAATTAAAATGGAGAGCAAATTTTAATGCGTAGTCTATTTCCCTGTCATGCACATAGCAATTATGACATTGATATCATGCTATCTTCAAAACGAAAGTTCTAGCCAAGGGGGAACGAAAGAGAATGGCGGAATAGGTCGGCTTGAGTCATTTTCAAATGGCCATCTTAAGGACTCACCGGTTATTCAATAGGCCTATAGAACTTCAACCTGTTGAGTTGTTGATCCATTTCATAAGAATTACCTTCAAGATCTCTTCAGCATGCATCATCATCGATATGATTACATATAACATATAACATTTATTCAAAAAGCTTCAGGTTCATTTTCACATCACCCTAAATCTTCTTTTTGTAATTTATTTAGGAAAGAAAAAAAACCCAGAAGTAAAAGAATTACCCTCCATTTATGTTCTCCCGATCAAATCCGCTTAATCCCCCGACTAGTTGAAGAACCTTCTTCCACAGTTTGATGGTATTTGGGTCGACTTTGCCACTTTGCTCATGTTTCTCAAAGGACGTTGCAAAATCCCCAGGCTGGTGTTTTACATCGTAGGGATTAACATCATAGAAAATAGGGATAATAGTCTGTCCATCTGATTCTCTGCACCCCCGCATTTGTACCAGCTCCATGAGGCAACTTTCACTGGAAACATAATCCTCAGAGAAGGATGGCTATAGAAATTCTCTACCGCTTGATTGCATCTTTTAGCCCCTATTTGATCTCTTCTCCGGCACGGAGATTTTTGTCATCTTGAAAGACCTCGATCCCTACACCTTTCAGCTTTTTATGTAGGAGATCTGTGAACTCTTTGCAAATATCTGTTCCTCTAAAATTCATGAATACCTTATAATTGATTCCAGATGACGATAATGAGGTTGAAGATGATTCCTGTCAAATGAAGATTACTTTTCAGACCAACTTCTTATGGTTCTGGCCAAACAGCAAAGATGAAAAAAAAACAAAGTTTTAGGGTTCCGGCAGAGAAAAACCTAACACGGCAAGCAAGTGGCTACAGCAACTGAATTTTGCAATTAGTGCATTTCGATAGTTTTAAATCCAAAAATTCTGAGAGTATTCTTCACAATCAAGTGTTGGTTCATGAACTTGCATGTAATCTTTTCATAATTGTCTCAAATTCAAAGTGTTTTCGAATTTGAACCTTTCGGTGGTTCAATCGTTCACGTCAAAGATGATTTGCAACAGTCTTGGCGATGTTTAGAGTTTGTTGGGTCGAGCTACAAGCAGAGGACTGATTCCACTGTATTCATGCTGAAGTTCTAAAACATAAAACAAATCCGAAAGATGCAGAGAAAACTACCCGAGTCTCTTCTCCTCGTCGTTACAGCAGCATCAGCTGCAGAAGCAGCAATTACTCCGTCGCCATCGCCTGAGACAGAATCACCACACGTTGCCCGCTCGCTCTCTCATGTCTTGGTCTATGACCAAGACCGTGTGTTGACTACTGGGCACCCGCAGCGTGCTTTGGCAACGTCGAAAAAGTTGTCATGTGGGTCCCACGCCATGAGGGCATGCGTTCTGCACCAAGAATAATTATAGAATTATAGCGAGATATATAATATTTGATGACTTGAGAAGTAATATAGTAATATAATATTTGATGTCTTGAAAGAATAGTGTATATAATGACGAGGTTTTGAAAACAGTTAGTATAGTAGTGAAACCAATGTTAAAAGAACAATCTCATATATTTCAAATAAAGATAAGTAGTGATCGTAATCACAAAAAGAAATTATACAACATTACTTAATCATTGAAGCAATCTCTACCGACAACGTTTGATCACCACACAGAACGCCCTCTATTAAATTTTCTTTTTCTAGGTCGACCGGGAGATGCCTTTTTGACTTGACTTGACTTATTATTATTTTTTATAAAAAAAAAATATAAAAGAAAACCAACAAGCACTTTCCCCACTGATAATCATTACATTCCTCTTAACAACCCTTCTTGCTGATGTCCCATCCGATTTATTGCATCACGAAGGCCTCTTGCTGACAGATGGAAAATATTTACCTTCGTGAAAATTTGCATTTTCCTTCTGTTTTGCAACCTTATTATAATGAGAACCCCGTTCTTCATCGGATACTCTCTTTTTTTCCTATCTAATTGATTCTCTTTTTCATAGTCCTCGTGTGGGGGCATCTCTCTCTCTTCACTTGCTGCCCATGTGCGCGCAGAGTAGAAAATGGGAGAAAACACGCCCACACGCTCGATGTACTTGAATCTACTCGCTCGCAGATTGGGTCCAAGAAAAGTTCGATAAAAAGACACAAATCAACGCGTGTTTCGAAATGGCGAGGGAACTTTTTTTTAACTTCTAGTGAAATTTTGAATATCCTTTTTATTTCTCAACTTTAAAAAGTCATTATTCCATAAATGTTATTTCAGGAAAAATTACAAATAAAAATCTGAAGTATTTTTCTTTTTTCAAATAAGGGCATGAAGTGAACTTTATTTTAAATAAGGGCTTGAAATGATCGTATTAATCTCAAAGAAGGCTTAAAGTGGTTATGACTATCTAAAATAAGGGTTTAGCCTCACCGAGAAGCAAAATATTCCGATCGATTAGGGATATTTTCGTCCAAATACAAGTTAAATTTAAATTAAATTAGATTAAAAATTTTAAAAAATAAAACCTAAGAAAAGGAACAACACAAGTATTGACACTTGATTTTTAGTCAACAAGTCATTAAAAGATAAAAATTGAGATTTGAGTATCCGATCGCGATAAAACCCCATTTCTTAGCAAAAAAAAAGTGTCGTTTTTCATTTCTTTCTTTTGCATTATTGTTTTCAAGCAATTTCTATTTTATTTTCAATAAAATCCGAAAATCAAATAGCCTTTCAATTTCAACCCTTTGATCAAAAGTCTTTTTTTTTACCCAAAAAGTGCCATTTAGAATCAATTTCTCAAAAATTTAAAGAATTGGCAAAAAAAAAAAAATCAACATTTTAGGAAAGGTCAACTAAATGGTTAACTTATGATCAAATCTTTGACCAAAAAATAAAAATAAAAAATAAAAAAATACACAAAAACCTTTATGTTAGTGCCAATTTGACTTTTGTGTCGAAAATTTAAGAAAATCATATTAAGAACCTTGATTTTTGAATTTTTCAGTTTTAAATTCTAAATCGATCAAAAATAAAATTATTTTTATTCTAGTTATAATTAAGTATAGTTCCTTCTTCGACATTTGGTTCATGGACTATCTAAAATTCAATTTCGTGATTTAGTGAGTCAAAATGCGAATTACCATTTTGAGCCATAATTAGGAGATCAAAATCGATCCTTTATGACTTGCGAATGCATGATTGTTTCTCACTCATTTTCTTAAGATAAGTCCAACTTTGAAATCGATTTTGAGAAATTCACACTAGAACTTATCAATTTGAAGAATTTTACCCTCTTAAACAAAAGAAAATCAGACAATTAAGTTTCAATCATCAAAATTCGAATTGACCCATTCATGGCTATGGTTTAATTACATAAATCTAGGGTTCAATTTTAACGTTAGGCCTAGATTCATTTTTTATATAAGCTTGAGCGCTTCAATTCAAGGTTAAGTTGAATTAGATAAGTGATTTTACACATGGGTAGTTTATTAGATAGAGCAATCGTGACATTAATTGAATTCAATTTTAGTTAATTTGCAATTTTGCCTATTGAATTGCAAATTTAACCATTTTAGCCCTTTAGACCCAATTTAAAGCACTCATGGTTTTCACTAGTAGTTTTTCATGATAAACATTTAATTAGGCCAATAAGAGACCCTTAGATCATGTTCATAAGGTTTGATTAGTTTAATTGTACCTTAATTGGCCAATTTCTTCTTAAATATGGTAAAATTCCTTTTCAATTTGTCATTTAGGGACCAAATTGCATAAATTTTGGGTCCCAAGTGGGTGAAATGGTCAAAACCAAACCAAACTAGTTTGATCAGTCTGATTGACCATCGGTGGGGATGGTTAGTTCATCCCTTTCTAGTTGGTTCCTATCCTCCGGCGACCAGTTTTGGAATCCTCTCAATGTCAAGTTCACTTTTGCACATTCAATTTCTCGAAATTTTACAGATTGATCGTTGAATTTCATCAAATTGTAAATTAACCTCTAATCGAACATTTCGATGCAATTCTTGATTTTGCTAAGCTTTTTGCAAATCAAACCAACTAGATCAATTACCCGACACCTTAAGATCATGATACAGCCTTTGAAACTGATTTTTGATCGTTGGATCAAAATTTCAACAGTTGAATCGAACCAACGGTCGAAATCGCTCAATTTGGGGAGTATATAAGACAGATTTTCCCTCCATTTAAAGGGGGCTTCATTTGCACAAATTTTTCTCTATTCTCTCTCTCTCTCTCTCTCTCTCTCTCTCTCTCTCTCTCTCTCTCTCTCTCTCTCTCTCTCTCTCTCTATCTATCTTCGCCGATTCGATCGGATTCTTCTTTGACAAAGCCGTTGTCGTCGGTTTTAGCCCTCACTGGCGGCATTCCTACTGCTAGATCTAATTCAATTTGATCTTTAAAACACCTTCTACCTACATCTAATTGGTATAGGTCTGATTGGTCACGGGATTAGGTTTGGCGACCTTGATCTCTCGATTGGCACACGAAGGCCGATTCGATTGGACCGGTTCTATTCTCCTTCACTACAAGTGGTCCAGTCGCCTCTCAAAGCTATTCCTTGCAGTCTGGATATATTTTCTGGCAGTTTATGGAGGTTTGATCAAAGTTTCGGCTAAAACTTTGATTGATTTCGATCAAAATAGACTAAATCACGATAAAAGGTAATTTCTCGGTCTTGAACCCCGTGAAGCGAAGCCGGATGAGCCAACCAGGGCTAGGGTTCAATTTTAAGTAAGTACATGATGATTAGATATTAGGTGATATATTTGGATGATGATTTGCTGCAATTGAGTGTTCTTGAATAATGAACTTGAATGATTGTTGTGGATTTTGCTTGAATCAGCAATTTCATAGCCATGGGACTAATATACTATTTTGGCTAAAATGAGGTCCAAAATGATCTCATCTAAACTCGAGTCCTCTTAGGCTTAGATAAAATAGATCATATGCTTCGAATCGATAGGTCATATGTCCTAATCGAGTGTCATTTGGACCTCAAAAAACACCTCGAAGAAGAGATTCTACAGTAGTTTAAGTGGATTTTTGGTTATGTTCTTGTTCCGAAATAATATTTTTCTATTTTTGTGTAGCCTCCTATGATGATTTTTGGACAATCTTGCCTTCATTATTTTTGCTCTAAATTGTCTTGTGCATGTTTGGTAATTTTTTTCGTGATTTTTGGATGTGGTTAACTAGGTCAAATCCACTCAGATCAAAACCTAGGTCAGTTTGCTTCGTATTGATATCTGATTTTGTCATTTTTGTACTGATTTATGTGTTGGGTTCTGGAGGGACTTTCCTTCATGAAAGTTTCTCATAATTGTGTGGACAACATTCAATAATTTTTTATTTTTTTTTTTTGGAATTCTTTGATATGTTTAACTAGGTCAAAATCGCTTAGATCCAAACATAGGATAGTATGCCCTGCAATTCTGTTTTGATAAAATTAAGTTCACTAATGCGCTTATTTGGTCTCAAATCTGTCACAAAAGTTGAAATATATGATACATATGTTCAATTGTATGCTTTGCAAAGCCTTGACGTTGGCAAGTGAGTCAACTGTATGAGTTAAAGTTAAAATGTGTTGTAGCAGTACATGGTCTAAATGTACATCTCTATTTTGTCATTTTTGCTGCGATTCCTGTGATCACATTTAGGTTTTGAACCCTTAACAAAAAAACGTTCATTATTACATGTTTTGTATGTAGGATTTTTTGTATGATTTTTGCACATCTTGAGACGACTGGAATCATGCACGTTTTGAAAAGTTAATGTTGAAATGAAATCTTGCCATATCTATATATACATATATATATATATATATATATATATGTATATCTATATATCTTGTCATGCTTGTTTGAGACATTTAGAGACTAAATTTTGCAATAATGTCTTCTTGACACTTAAACTACATGTTACAAGGTTTGAGTATATGTCTACGTCATTGCATTTGATTGTCATTTTGCATGTTAAATTTTTGCCACAAGAGCATATATTCACCTAGAAACCCTTAAGCATTTCATCATGAATCTTGAGTCATATCGTATTGTCATTGAATTGCATGACATAGTCTCATGCCGACTTAGGGTTAGATGAACATCCTAATTGTTTGTTGCATCCAATTCTGTCGCATGTGATTTTTTTCATGCCATTTGTGCATTACTTGAATGGTTTTTAGTTTTATTAATGCATGTTTGTGTTCTAGTTTTTAGTTACTAACATGCGCATCTTTAGAAATCTTGATCTTAGAGCATTTAATTGACCTAGTTTGGACTCGATCCCTTCTAGAAAGTTATAAAGAACACTTAGAAGTTTCCAATGCTGCTAATTTCATGTAAATCACTCATCATTTGGACCACTTTCTATATTTTAAAAAAAGTTAGATCAGAATCTGGACACAGGATCAAATTTAGACCCCTATTCCAACCTTTGTTTGGACAGACTTTTGACATTTTTGTTCAATTTTTTCTATAAAGATTCTGCACTTGGTCTCTAAATGAAACTTGTTTGTCAATATGTTGGCTATGTCATGTGAAAATTTGGTGAATTTTTTAGCTGGTTTTGATATGAAAAATCCTTGTGATATTAGTTGAGTGTCCTGCTGTTTTGACAACTTTCTGACATGCTATTGCTTGTTGTCTGATTTTCGTAAAATCATGTGTAGCTTGTTTAGGAAAAATTTCTTCATGAAAGTTGTTCATTATTATATCGTGCATATTAGTAAATTTTTCCATAGATAGATTATCAATGGGCATTACTCAATTTTGTTGATTTGACATGCTTGGTTAGAAGATTTTCTGATAGTAATTTGATCGCAATTGTTTAAATAGATTTCCTAGGTTAGTTTGTGCATGAATATAGGTCATATCATTTTCATGAAAGTTTCTTTAATTACTTTGATATTCATTGTCAAGTGGTTTGTGATAAGCCTTCTTCCCAAATGATGTCTCAAAAAATGCTTTGGTTCATGTCACATTTCTGAAATTAAATTTTTAGAAATTCTATTTCAAAGCTTGATTTAGCTTAAGGAAGAGTCATGGTTTGGGTCATATTCAAAATGCTTGCAACGCTTGTGAATGCATTTTTGTGAGTTCCAAGCTAGACTTGGCATTTGAGTGTGCTCCATAGTTTTGACATTCTTTAATCCTGAATATTTCAAAAATATTTCTAGACTTTGATTTGACAATCGTGAGGGTCATGGTTTGGAGTGTATTCAAAATGTCTATAATGCTTGTGAATGCATTTTTGCGAGTTCCAAGATAGCCTTGGCAATTGAATACCTTCCATAGCCGAGACGTCACATTGTCTCAAAACTTTCACTGATAATTTCAAACTTGTATTTTGAACGTCACACGTACTTCCATGCATATAATCCCATCATTCATTATAATTTGCATGTAGTTGTGCTTGGCGTGTTCCATTGGTAATGAGTGACTTGCCTATGGTTCACTTTAGTATTTGGTTGTTGAGAAATAAGGTCTAAAAGACCTGTTTGCATGTTTGATTTTGCAAATGCATGTGATTTCTAGATGAATGATAGGGTTGATGCATGATATCGAGGAAAAATTCTGGGATCACATCCTCGATTTTGACCATTAATTTGGTCTCAACTAGAAGGCTAAGCTAGATAGGCCTTAGGTTAGTCAAACCTTCCTAGAAAATAAGTGTGAACAAGTGCAAACAAGTGTGAAAAGCATTAAATGAGGATGATGAATGTAAAGGCTTAAGTGTCCTTATAGCCTAGCCTAGTTATAACTCTAAACTAAGTAGGAGATCTAGGAGGCCAAGAAATGCACTACACATCTATTGGAAGAAAGAGCAAGCAAGTCAAACCTTCTTAGACAAGCTAAGAGCACATTAATTACATTTCGCTTCTAGTTATTCAATGCCAAGATAAAGTATTCAAATTAACCTAGGACCTAGTTGGAAACTTGGGAGATAAGGATGCTCGACAATTAATGCTTCTTGACCAAGTGGGATGCCTCCCTTTTCCAACTAAGACTGCCACCTTTGATTTTCAAAATTACTAGACCTACGCTATTTGCCAATTTTACACATATTTTTGTGATGCGAATTTAAAGAAACTTCATGCATTAAAGTTGTTCTAAATATCTCGATCTAAAACATACTTATATTTCATATTTTTCTGAGGTGAAATGGTATGGATGAAGGCCCAATCATTCACCGTCTAGAACCTGTCCCGTGTAGTGAAAATGGTAACCGAGTTGCTTTCTCGAATTCTTGTAAAATCTTCCCTTTCGAATTTGGACATTCTTCCTTCAGAAAAGTTTTAAATGACATCCATATCTACAACATATTAAAATTTCAAAGAGTTTTGTGAAGATTTGGATTTCAAAATGAGTCTTTCTTTGACCATTGAATATGCTCGATGGATGCATTTTTAGGTTGTGTTCAATGAATTTATGCTCTTCCCATAGCATGAATTTGGCTAATTTTCCCCCTTAAAATGTTTCTTAAGATATTCTAGACAACATATTAAAATTTTATAACTTTTCAAGCCTGTTTGATAAGGTAATGACATTGATTTCAAAAATTGTTTGAAATTGTTCTTTAACTTAGAATGGGAAGTTACGAGCCAAAACTTCTTTCCACAGCATGAATTTGGCTAATTTTCCCCTTGAAAGATGTTTCTTAAGATATTCTCGACAACATATTAAAAAATAATCAATTATAATTTTCAATTTAATTTAATTTAAACTTAATTTTATTTAAAATATTCTAAAAAAATAAAAAACTTAAAATTTAAAAAATGGAGGGAGGGGAGGCGAAGGGGGTAGGCCGAGGGCCGAGCCCTTGATTTCGAAAATTGCCTCGTCGCCCTTGAAAATGTTCTTCAAGTTAGAATGGAAAGTTACATGCTAAACCTTGCCAAGAGGGCCGGCAGGAAGAATCGGCTACATGCCCAACTTGAGGAGCAAGCCATTTAGAGAATATTTTAAATAAAATTAATTTTAAATTTAATTTAATTAATTTTTATATTAATTATTTACACATCGAACCTTCTTTTCTCCCACGGATTGGAATAAAGTTGCATTAATAGCCACTTTACTTGATTTTGACCATAGTGCATTAATGGCACTAAGTGTCCCTCCATGCCAAACTTGGAGAGGAAGGGGCTACATGCCCAACTTGAGGAGCAAGCCATTTAGAGTCTTCTTGAATTGGGATAAAGATACATTAAATGCTCTTGGACCATAGTGCATTAATGCTAGGTTGAGTCATAAGGCTTAGGTGCCGACCAGTAGCCGACCCTCTAGGCCAACTGACCTCCTTAGGGAGCGGTTTGGGCAAATATGGGGTGTGGTGGCCGAACCTCGGTGTATGTGATTCAGTATATCTAATGATGTCTTCTTCGGTCACGGAATCAAATTGAATGATAGACTTTTATAGATTGCCTTCTTAAGGAAGGAAAATTTGTCTTCTTAATAAAGAAAAGGAAAGTAGAAAGAAAACTCTAGAATTCCTTCATGAAGAAGGTGTCCCTTGACTTTTCGAAGGCATGATTGTGTTCCAAAATATCTTGGATATTCTAAAAAAGTGGCATACACATGGACCAATTGGAGAGCAATACACGAGCCCTCATTAATGACTAAAGATTCTAGAATTTGCCGAGTTGGTAACTTTGGCATTATTATTGTCAAACTTCATTAAATACTCATTTAATGCAGCATATAGGTGGACCAATGGAAAAGTGAAAATCGGGTCATTATCGATGACGCCTATGAATTTAGGTTGCCAAGTAAGGCCTTTTAGCCTTCCAACTCATCATCTAGACTTCAATTATTGGACCCATAGCCTTGCCACCCAAGGAATTTAGACGGGACACTTGGAAACATTGGAATGGACTGCTTGGCATGGTAATGATGGTTCTAAGGGCTATAAATATGAGGATCTCTCTTCATTTTCCTCACTTTGCTCCCATTTTCTCCACCTTCCATCTCCTTGAACGCCCTCCATTTCTTGCTACTCATGACCCTAGGGATGAAGTCGGGGTTATGACAAGTGTTATCAGTCATGCGAGAATATAATTGGTCCATAATGGCTATAAGTCACAAAAATGGATTGGGTAGGTGTCTTAGAGGGACCCATGCGTGAAAGACAAAGGCCAACCCTAAGGCCCCAAAATTTGATTTTTGCATTGAACTTTCTTTGAGTAATTGATCTTGACATGATGTTTTGTTTTTGAATGTTTTGATGTGTAAGTCTATCCCTTTCTATTGTATGTATCTAGTTATAGATTTCCTAGACTATATCTAGATTAGGACCTTGAAGTGGAAATGGCATGAAAATGCTAGAGGTCGATGTCTATTCCGACCATTATTGTCTAACATTCATTCCCCGACAAATGTCTCCGGTTCTTTTTATTGTATAAAACTCAACGAGTTACGGGTGTTTTCTTTTTCTTATTCTTTCAATTGGGTTTCTCTTTTATCTTTCTTAGGTATGCATGTTAGTTTTATTGTTTTCCTTGGTTGTTTACTTTCCGTCTCACAATTTCAATTCAATTGATTGTTTTCTTTTTACTTTTCTTAGAAATAGAATAACATGAAAACAACCAACCACGCATGATCGCTTAGCTTAGGACTAATGATCATGAAAACGTAAGACACACATGGACACCTTAGTTAAACATGATATATCGTTTATGTCCAAAAAAGGCGTTAATAGAAATATTGGCATAATCCAAGTTCTCAGATCTAGATATCTGGTTGCGTAGGAATCGAGGGAATACTCCC
Source organism: Eucalyptus melliodora (assembly GCA_004368105.4). NCBI lineage: Eukaryota > Viridiplantae > Streptophyta > Magnoliopsida > Myrtales > Myrtaceae > Eucalyptus > Eucalyptus melliodora. The sequence continues at coordinate 44,742,828 of CM023404.3, forward strand.
TACCCTTGATTGGGTTTCTAGCCGACCCCCAAAAAAGAGGCTAGTGGCAACTATCATCTTATTTCTAGGATGTTTAAACAATTAGATCATGTAAATGAACCCATCGTGCAGTGTATGGGTCTCGGTAAGACTCACCATGGTTTAGCATACCCACATGTGGAGAACTCCTAATGGATGAAGTGACGCCATACTCAGGGAAGAGAGTAATAGAGGGAAGGCTACCATGCTAAAGATACCTTTTAATCTAATATTCATACCCGACCTCCTCTCTTGAGGTGTGTCGTCTGTATGGGTATGGGTCGCGACACTTCGCTGTCACAAAGGGTACGAGTTTGGGAGAACTCGCAACCTTGCAGAGGGAACTCATAAGAGGTTCGATCCAATAGATGAGGTGATAACATCTTTTGGAACGCGAACCGTGAGGGAACTCTCATGGTTAGGTATCCTTAAACCCGACCTTTCCCCCATCCGTGGGCGATGAGATTGGGTCATGATAACAGGCCCCATCCTATTGTGCCCACCATTCCATCGTCGATAGGGCAATGGTGAAGGTCGGCAAGGTCAAGGCTCCAAGGGTTGGCAACCCTTGCTAGAAGTGGGAGAGGGTTGCCCGCCCCCCAGTGCTTGGGTAAGGGTCAGCAACCTTTGTCGACTAAAGGCCAGAGCCTACTGGCCCTCACCAAAAGCGGGAGAGGGCGGCGACCCTCCCGTAGGCCTGGCAGCCCTTGCTTAATGCTTCTAGACCTTGCCCTAGGTGTGGGGGAATTGGGTGAGGACTAACAACCCTCACCTAGATTTGGGAGAGGGTTGTCATCCGCTCTTGCTTTTGGCGAGGGCCTGCTGGCCCTTCTCTTTAGTAGGTGAGGGTCACAGGCCATCGCTTAAACGCCGGCAACCCCGTCGGCCTTCACTACCACCCCAATGGCAATGGGGGTGGAGGCCACACTTCCGCTTATGTTTTCCTTTTCTAAAATCGTGAGGGAACTCTCATGGTTAGGTATTTCTAAACCCGACCTTTTCCCCATCCATGGGCGGTGAGATCGGGTTGTGACAAGCTTGGCGACTCCATTGGGGACTGGTTACTAGATTTAAGAGGACTTAAAGTTGTAAAAAAATGGTTGTTGTGTTTAACTAACGTGTCTTCTGTAGGATCGCCTACGTGTCAAAATTGAGTGGATAATCAGGTTAGTCGCTAATAAAGTGTTAAATGTTTTTGTAGATGGGAGTCATAAGGGGAGGTGTGATTGAAAACCCTTTGTTTTGTAGGTGGTGTAAGGATATATGAATGTATCAGGGTTTATATCGAAGTGCTAGATGTTTAAGTTTAAACGCATGTTTACAAGCTTTAGCACAACACCGCACACACAACCGCAGTCTAAAACCCCAATTGCCTCATTTAGAACCTTAGGACAGTTTATGGGTGGAATCCACGAGTAAATACTCGTGATAATTCATTACTTACATTAACCCACTCGTCTTAATTGATAAAAATAAAACTGACTGACAATAGTAGCAGTGGGTAAACTATTTTTATCCTTTGGGATGAGGACCTTGAGCTTTTAGTACCCTCACCTTAGGCGTTGAAACCTCACAATCCTCATGTGATGTGTGATTTGTGCTTGCCTTGAGTTTTGGTTGGTAAGACATTGTTCCAGTTTTATCGTTGTTATTTTTCCTTAAATTTCCAAATTTCGATTCCGCAATTTATATTTTCAATGATGATGCGTCTTTAATCTCGAATGCCCCTATAGGTTTAGGGTTTAGATGGGCAAACTCAAGTTTGAAAGGGGCATTTGGATTAAATATTCACTATCATCCTTGTCAATTATATAATTTCTTTTGAAGAAATTTTGATAAGATGATGTTATATGATATTGAGGTCATATATGCTTCTTATCACTATTTCATCTCAAGAAAATATAAAATTGACAAGGTTTTGCATTTTCTTAACTTCTCTTGACTCATGTACTGATTTGAGCCTTTTTTCTTCTTAAAAGGTACTAAAAGACAGCTGAGAAAAGGTCTATTATACGTACTCGCCACCAAGCAAGGATGGAGAACCAATATACTCGTGCTCGTGTTATTAACATGGAGAACCAAATGGTGCAGATGGTGGCGCTATTAGCTGAAATCTCCAACCAAGTCAAAAATCTAATGCATGTAGCTCTTGTTGCTCCTACCATGAATCCTTTTACCGTGTCCTTTGATGTGCTGATAGTTGAACTTGTGGGGAAAGAGCCTGCTTAAGAGGTTCCTACCACTGCCCCGATGGTTATTAATCTAGAGATTCTGTCTAAGTAGACCTCAAATCCATATTTTGATGAAGAAGGTTCAAGACACCTTGCAAAGATCGAGGAACGCCTTTGCATATTGCAAGGCTACCAACTTCAAGGGTTCAATAAGGTATTGCTCTTCGTTAAAGTGAAGGCCCTTGAGTTCTACAAAAACCATAATTCACGAGGAAGTATGATGACATTGGGTGTCCCAAGACCTATTTAAAGTATTATCTGGGTAAGATGGCCCACTATTCTGACAATCCTCCTCTCCTCATTAACTCTTTCAAAGATAGCTTAATTGGTCCTATGCTAACATGGTTTATTGAGTTGGACTTAGAGAAGATCCATACATGGGAAGATCTTGAAGATGAATTCTTGCAATAATATAAGTTCAACACCAAGATCGCTTTAGCTCAAGAGGAGCTAGTTCAAGTTGAGAAAAGGAGAATCGAAACGTTCAAAGCTTATGCTCAAAGGTAGAGAGCCACCGCGTCTCAAGTAAAGCCGCCCTTGTTTGAAAAGGAGGCTATGAAATTATTGCTTCAAGCCATGCCTTGCAATTTCTTTGAGAAAATATACAACCACACCTATATCGACTTTGCTGCATTAGTAGAGCTAGGTGAACGCATTGAGGGGATCATGCGAGAAGGAAGGTTGATCGAGATCACGAATTGCAAGTATGCTTCGAAGAAAGATAAAGAGTCAACTATGGATATTGCTTACCTACAAAATCCTACCTCTTAGAAACTGTATAATCCTCCTACTCGTAAGCCTTCTATGGAGGTCGGAAGTTCCTCCCAAAATTTCAATCGCCAAGGAAGAGCTCGGCAAAGACAATTTACTCCATTGCCTAGACCCAGGTCTCAACTACTTCCGATGCTGATTGAAAATCATCTTGTGGCGAGAGAAATCCCAAGGGACAATTTGCCAAAATTTCCCAAGTTTTACCTTAATAAGACTTGTGAATATCACATGGGGGAGGAGGGTCATCACGTGGATAACTGCCTCGTACTCCGTTTTGAAGATCCAAAACCCGTTGGATAAGAAATTGCTCATCTTTAAGGATTTAATGCCAAATGGCCAATAGAATCTGCTCCCGAAACATGTGGAGGATGTCAATGTAATTTTTGGGGATGATGACAAGTGTCCACTTCTAATGGATATGCAAAAGCTGGAGCAAGTTATGTCCTTCGCTAATCGCCAATTGAAAGGCAACATCATTCGTGATGAGAAGATAGCTTGCCTAGCAAAATTGGCTGAGCTAGGAATCCTTCAGTATCAAGATGATGAACTCTCTCAAGGACAAATGTCTTTGGTTGAGGTTGATATTTTTGGCAATGATATAATCTCAAAGGTCATAAAAGAGATTGAGAACTTAAGCAAAGATGACGCTTGAAAAGAGGATCATCGAGCTTTGAAAAGGAAAGCCCCTATCTACAAAGACTCATATATCGATAGCGAGGATTAACATCGAGCTTCCCGCATGGACTGTGAGTTTGTTAGAAATGCCCATGAGAGTGGCGAAGTTATAGATATACTTGGCCAACCAAATGGCAAGTATGACTTCAAGGTGAAGTTCATGCCACCGCTGAGTTCCTTTGTTGATATAAAAGACATTGTCCCAAGTGGATAGGATGATGGACAGGACCTTGCTCCAACTTTGTTGATGAATGTAGAAGCCCACTCCGATGACGATGAAGATGAATATAAGATCTCCCATTGGGATTGGGAGTTTGTAAAGAAAGCCTATGAGAAGGGTGAAGTAGTGGATACCCTGACCAACCGAGCGGAAAATATGATTTTATGGTCAAATATACCCCTCCTCCAAGTTATTTCCAAAATCCCAAAGACATCGTCCCTAGTGGATGGGGAGATAAATTTGAAGACAACTTCGTTGCTATGATCGAACCTATTGTGATTGATCTAACCAAGGAGAGTATCCTTCCTGGAACCAACGCAATCGACAAGAGTGCTATTGAAGTCGGCTCATTGATTGATAATTTTGAAGCCATGAAGATCTTAAGTAAGGGTTTTGGACCTTACCGCCTCAACTTAGCGAATGTTCCAAGACCAAGGTCCCTTCTACTTATAGTACCAAGGTAGTCCCTTGGAGTTACAAAGTGAATGAAATCAATGCCGTCACCTAATCGGGTTGGATCTACCCACCATGTGAAGGTGTAGAAAAGAAGGCCGTAACTAATGAGGAAGCTGAACAACTCCTCTAAACACTCAAAACAAGTGAGGCAGAAGTGATAGACCAATTGTGCAAGATGCTCACGCAGATTTCCTTATTGGAGCTTTTTAAGACCTCAGAAAAGCATAGGAATGCCCTCCTCAGAATTTTGAATGGAGTCCACATGCCTGAAACTATGAGAGAGGTATAGTTGGAAGAGTATGTGGGAACTATACTTCTTAGAGATTAGATTACCTTCTCTGAGAAGGATCTTCCTCCCAAAGGCCAAGCACACACCAAAGCGCTATATGTGACCGCTCAATATTTTGGTACTAAAATTTCGAGGGTATTGGTCAATAACAGTTCCAGGTTTAACATTTGCCCCCTATCCACTCTCCATCAATTGGGAATACGAATGCAAAATGCACGCCCTCCAAAGATTCTCATTTGAGTCTTTGACAAAATGAGAAAATAATCTATAAAGGAAATCAACCTACTGTTGACAGTCGACCCTATTACAATTTATAAAAAATTTCAAGTGATGGATATTCCAAGCAACTTTAGCCTACTATTGGGATAGCCTTGAATCCATGTTGCGAGAATCATTCCTTCTATTCTTCATCAAATGATGAAACTTCCCATTGATGGAAAGATTGTGACTATTCAACATAAAAAAAGATGTGGAGACTTTCCATAACATCGCCATACCCTATATCGAGCCCGAGGTCAAGGAGAGTCAAGCTATTACTTGTTTGGGCTTGTATCGGTTATTCATGTACCTACTAGGACGATCATAAGGAAGCCCCAATTCTCAAAGGCATCATTAATGTCAAGCAAGGAATTGCTCAAGAATGGGTTTACCACTAGTAAAGGATTGGGTAAGCTCATCCAAGGCATGCCAAATCTCGTTGAGGTTGTCAGAGCGACCGCAGCACATCATGACTACTATAGAACTACTATTGCCAATATCTTCTTCATTTTAATTTTCTTAAGCATGCCAAAGTGTAAGGGACTAAAGAAAATTGTGGGTACATGCGATTTTCTATAAACAAGGCAACTTCATTTCTTATTTATTTAGACATATACATCATACAACAGGTGGGGTGCTCTAGGAAAGTACAAATAGTCAGTACTAAGTTGACTACACCAAACTTTAGGTCGGTCATCCCTCCCCACCTAACTGTACAAGTGTCGCCTAATAGTGGTCCTTGATGTCATCAAAATCTTCCGAGCTCCAAAAATCTTGTTTCTCTCCTACCTCCTTCCTATGTTGTGTAGGGCTGTCTTCGCCTCCTAACCTTTTAGAGGATAGTGGGAGTGGACCCACTGTACATCCATTGACACGAGCATACATCACGACGAACTCAACGGTAACCTACCTTTTCGGGGGACCTACATTAATGACCATGTTCGACTTGATTTGAATGAAGACAATATTCAGAAAATCAGGGTCCGTGAACCTGTCCTCCTCCTAAGTGAAGTTCACTGACACCCCGTAGCGAATCATTGGGGAGGCAGGTGGGTCGGCATTCTAATGATCTAAAAAGATGAAGTCAACAATTAGTGAGTCACAACCAAGCAAGCAGAAGGTCCACTGATTTATGCCACATAAATCGATCACCGTACAACAAAGAAAGTCTCAATAGAAAGTTCCGTAAATCACATACATAACAACTTACCTGAGAACCTTCTCAAAATACATGATTGATCAATATAAGTAATAAATTTTCCTAGCAATTGACCAATAGTTCGATTCAAGAATGCCAAAGTCATAATCAATACAATTTCATGCTGCCATCATCTTCTGGGGAACCCCATTACCCACTAGGCATCTTGTGAAGAGTGCCCCATGAAATTCACATCACATAAGCCAGTATAAAATTGGCAAATTTCAACATCGGGCTAGAACCAAACTTGTCCTCAGTCCAGTCATGAGTTTTCTTCAAAGTTTCTATCATTCTGGCCCTCGCACGTGCCAAATATCGATCATCCATGCCTCTATGATCTAATCATGAGTTCGACTATTTCAAACTCGACAACGTAGCTAGGTAATGTAGTCGAAACCTCCGATTAAACGGGTAACGTAGTCGAAACTTGAATAAAACGAAAATTTCAACAATGTTCTTAAATTTCTAAGAAACTATTATCGTCGCATGGCAAACGATCAATATGGAATAGAACAGAGGATATCCACTTGCCTCGAGTCCTCGTGTACGACGTGCTGTTAGCCCAGTGATCGATGGCCTGAGGTGTCACATCCTGAATTTCAAGTTCCGATTTTAATTAAATGAATCGAGCTTTTCATCAACATGCTTATAGTTCTATTCTCTGAGTTGATTACTCATGAGAAAACTAGTCTATCAGGTGAAACTGTTAAGAGATTATAATGCAATAGACTTGACAATTCGATCAGGAATTGACTGCTCGACTGTACTAATCTGTAAAGGTCATTATGGCATAGTTAAAAATCGATCAGAGTTCAGAGATAGGTCGATTCAACTGAGATATGAGATCAAAGTGTGGGTGATTCCACCATATTGCAAAATTCTCATCGATTGGCACTAGACCAATTTTTCTATCATTTTAGTACCCTATGTCCGTATTTGAAACCTCAAGATTTTCACGACAACCGAGAGTCACAAATGTGTTGAAGATGTACAATGTGGCTCGAAAATAATCTACCACTGGTCAATTGCACTAAAAATTCCTAAAAGCTACCCGGTAGGCTAGGTCACGCTAAAATCGCGCCGGATTGAAATTAAGCGTGAATTTAAACCTGATTTCAGAAATTGAAAGTTCTGTCATGTCATGATTCAATTAGGACCGTTGACTCATCTTTTCAATATTTTTCAACAAATCGGGAATATTGGCAAAATTTCAAAGTAGGGTTGTTTTTGACTAAAAAAATCAGATGACCGTTTTTTTTTTCGCGTTTTTGGGATTCAAGTTGGAAAAATTTATGAGGAAAAGTATGAATTTAAGGGTGGGCACCTTGGTTGAATTTATGGAGACAGAATTGAGTTCAATTTAAGAAGAATTGATTCAATTTGATGAAGTTTGTGTCAAAATTCGTAGGCCATGAGTTCAATTTAAGAAGAATTGTGTTTTTGGACCACTTGGAGAAGCTTCTATGGGGATTTTTGTGCTGTAAATTGGTTGAGGAAGACAGCCAAGGTGGTGGGGGCATGCAATGAGTGAAAATGGATAGAAGTGTGGACTTTAGAGGCCTATGGGACCTCCCTCTATCTTCAACTATCTTCTTATTCTTCAAGCAGCCCACTTTATCCATTGTTGTCCATTTTGAGAGCTTAGAATTGCAAAGAAACTAGCCAACCCCTCCCCCTAACCGGTTGACCACCGCCAGAGCCGCCAAGACCGCCGCATGTTGCTCATGAGCTCGCCACTCCTAGCTGCTCGTCCTGCACATCGTGCTACCGTCCGCCTGCACTCGAGCCACCTCACCATCCCTCGAGCTGCCCAAGCCACCATCAAAGCCCCCTAGCCATCGTTCAGCCATCATCCGCCTCCGCCTAGGCCGCTACAACCGCCTGTCTGCTCGCTTTGTTGTTTCAATGCCAACTAGCCTCCGTTCCAACTTGCTCGGCCTAGCAACCATAATTGAAGCTAGCAAGGGTTCGTGGGCTTTATGGCCCGTTTTCAGGCCCATCCGATCTCCGTTTGATGTTGCTGCAGGGTCGTTTGTCACTTGTTCCCCTGTCACCATCGTCGTGGACTCACCGAATCGCAAAACCGGTGAGTTTACTTGCTAAACTCTACTTAGGGAGTTAATTATGCTCAAGGAGTGTTTGGATTAGGCTAATTAGGGATTATGTGGTTTGTTAGAACGGATTAGTGATTTAATTATTCGATTTTTGCATGTCAAGTGATTAGAGTGGCTTAATTAAGGACTAGATAAATTGTGCTATATATCTATTGGTTTAGAAATTTTATAGACCTGTTTCAGTGTTCAATTAAGCATTTCCAACCTAAGTTGGTATTTTTGGTAATTAATTGCATTTATTTAATTATTTTTGTATTTATTTAATTATTTATTATTTTCCGAAAATTATACCTGGATAATCGGTGACTAGAATTTTCATGCTAATTGCAATGGTGTGCCTGGTTTATTTAATTGAGTGTTAATTTGTGCAAATTAAGTGGTAATTGGAATTTTGGGTATTTATTCCAAAATTGTGGAAATTTGGTATTTTAATTAGAAAATACCGGGCGTCGGATTCTAACGCTAAATTTTTTTTTAGGTACTATATTAAATAGTGGGATTTTTCAAAAGGAAGATATTGCATTTTTTGCTCAAACTGACCATGTACCCACACACGATTATTTTTATCGAGTATTTTTAATACGAAAAAAAAGGCCAAGTTCATTATTTTAATTGAGGAATTGGTGTGGAAAGCAAAATTTCCTAAATCGGTATTCATTAATCATGCATCAGCTTGTGCGGGCATTATTGAATCGTCAGCTTGTGAGAGCATGGAATCATCAACTTATGAGAGCAATATCGTCAGCTTGTGTGAGTATCGATATGTCAGCTTGTGAGAGCAATATTCTATATCAGCTTGTGTGAGCTTAATATGTATCAGCTTGTGTGAGCTATAATATATACTAGCTTGGGTGAACTATAATATATATCAGCTTGTGTGAGCATAAATATACCTCAGCTTGTGTGAGCAGTAATCGAATTGATTGAATTGATAGATGGTATTGATTGTATCGATTGTATCGAATTGATTGGATTAAATTGATTGAATGAGATTATGAACGTACTGACTTGCAGGAGGGAACTGAGGCAAGATAAGTCTTATGACTTGTGTATATAGCTACCTTTAGACGTATTTCCTTCATAGTCAGGGTTTAGGGGGTGAACTTGCTGAGATATTGTCTCACCCTATTGTGGGCTCAACCTTTTCAGGTCTTTAGAAAGCGGTTCCTCTGGAACATTTTGGTCAGCCCAAGAGGGTCACCAAGCAGGTCACCAATATCCCTGTTCCAAAGGGCCACGGAGTTTGGGTCTATGAACTTGTGAGGACCACTGTCTGGGTCGATGAGGGCCTACCTCAGAGGGTACCCCATCGATTCAGAGCGTGGTATCGTAGCAGGCTCAATGGACCTAGACAGGGTCCCCTACAAGATTTTGAGGTCCCTGTATCGGTGTTAGAAGTCGCTTTTGGCGAGAGTACAGTTGACCCTCCCGGTGGTGCAGTGGTGGACCCAAATCCTTAGTAGACCTTAGAGTTTTCAGTTGGGGATTTGAATGCCTAGAGGACTGTAGGCTTTTCTATTTGTACAAACTTTTGGCTAGACTAGTCTTGTATATAAATTGGGGTGTTTATAAAAGTGTTTTGATTGTGAATTTGTTTCCTCCTCTTTTATCTCGTGTCGGTTGTTGTCAAAGGAAATAGTTCGCTTCCGCATGCGCATTATAATGAATGGGTTGGCGATGCGTTCTGAGGCATCGCAATATAACCGACCACTGAGGGATGGGCACGCGCTTGAGGATCAGGGAGTGACATCCCCGCTCGGAGTGGTATCAGAGCTGGTCGAAAATTGGAGTGATAAGGTGCGATGGTTTAGGGGATAGTTAGTAGGAATGACCTTTATTTTATGTTGGTGCATGTCAATGATAGCTGTTTGAAAGATTGTGTGTGGGGATCGCTAAGCTTCTAATTCTATGTGGAATTGGAAAGCAGGTTTCCTTATAGAATTTGCGTCATGAATGATCAGTAGCAGAGGACTCCTAAGAAGAGAACCATTAGACCTGTTACTAAGGGTAGGATGCCGACATGGGTCGGTACCTGAGGGGGTCGTGGTCGAGTGGCAGCTTAGGCTAGTGCTAATGGTGTAGCACCGCCTCCTATTGATGCTTGGGTAGCAGCCCCTGGTGATGCTGGGATCGAAAGGACCATGTAGGTGCTTGAGACACTTAGGAATTTGATGGGGGCAGCAGGCCTATAATCAAGCTATCGTCACTACCGTCATCGCTATAGCTGTTGCTACTGCTGCCATTGCCGCCGCCATCGATGCTGGTACTACGGCCACACCTGCTGAAGTTCCAGCTGGGAATATGGTTGTTGAGAGAGAAAGGTCGATCCATAAGTTGGGAGAACAATTCTTGAAGCTAAACCCGCAGAGGTTCACTGGTGCAGGAGATCCCGAGATTGCATCACTCCAGATTCAAGACCTAGAGAAGACCTTTGCACTTCTGATGTGCACTAAGGAGGAGAAAGTTGTCCTAGTAGTATACCGGCTGTAGGGTAACACGAATACGTGGTGGAGGGCCACCAGAGGTACATAATTCCCAGAATGCATAGTCCCGATGTGGAACGCTTTCCTTAGAGCTTTCAACGGCAAGTATTTTTCGGGTAGTGCCCGAGACCAAAAGATGGAGGAATTTCAACGCCTCCATCAAGGCATGTTGACGATTGATCAGTACGAAGCTAAATCCGCAGAGTTGTCGCAGTACGATCCAAGACTGATAGAGGATCCTGAAGATAAAGCTTGGAGGTTCAACAATGACCTCTGACCAGAGCTGAGGAATCCACTGGTGCCATTCGACCTAAAGGAATATGACGAGGTATATAGTCGAGCCCAGCTGATAAAGAGGAACTTGACTGAACAGAATGCTGCATTTGGTCCAAGGTTCAGTTCGAATAGAGATGTGAACTGGTTTGAGAAGAAGCTTATAATCGGAGGAAGGTTCCATGTTCTACCCAATAGGAAGGGTGGAATAGGCAAGTTATCGCCAAGTCAGAATGGCGCGTGTTGCTTCTGTAGAAGGCGACATGGTTCGGCCCCGTGCCATCTTAGGATGGGTGCTTGTTTCGAGTGTGGCCAATAGGGTCACCTGGCTAGGGACTGTCACAGAAGACCGAGGGGACTACAGTAGTTACCGCCATCGCCATCAATGGGCCAGAACAAAAGGTTCATGCTGCAGATTGCACAACAGGGAGAACATAACAGACCTTCAGCGCAAGGACGAGTGTATGCCATCACGAGAGGGCAGGTAGATGACTCGCCTGATGTGATTACGGGTACGGTTTTGCTGAACGACTATGCTGCATATGCTTTATTTTATCCTAGTGCGACTCATTCGTTTATAGCTGAACAGTTTGTTAAGTTGGTAGGATTGAGTCCTGAGTTGTTGAAGTTAGTGGTTAGCATATCTACACTGTTAAAGGATAAGGTGTTAGTTGTATTGGGTTGTCTTGGTTGCAAGTTAGTGATTGGTGAGCGAGAGGGGAAGATAGATTTCTTAGTCATAGCCATGCATGATTTTCGATGTGATGATTGGCATGGACTGGCTCACCAGGTAACAAGCTAGTTCCCAATAAATTTTTCCAAAAACCAAATTCAAAAATAATTTTTTCATGACATTTGCATGTGTCACATTCATTTATATTTATATACAACCATTTTCGATTGCATCTCAAGTATGACATTGCACTTCAGGATAGTCATTTGCATGGCTTAGATTCACATTTAAGACATTGTGGCAAACATGATTATTTAGACTCAGAGAATGAGGATGATCCTCAAGTTATTGAAAGGGAATGGCTCAGACATGAAGAATCCAAACCTCTTACCACCGAGCAGCCAATTGCTATGAACTTAGGAGATTCAGACAATCCTAAAGAAACCAAGATTGGGGTAGGTCTTTCTCAAACTGATGCCGATAGATTGATCAAGCTTTTGAAAGAATATCGAGATGTCTTTGCTTGGTTGTATGCTGATATGTCGGGTTTAGATCCCGAGATAGTTGACCTTGTGCTACTGCTTGACCCAAATATTCTGTCACGACCCCAACTCCATTCTCAGGGTCATGAGTAGCAAAGGTTATTTTTGCGACATCCTAGGTACGTCACTGTCCCATTTCTCTTTAACTTTTCATTAAGCACATGCGAAAGTGTACATACATGACCTGGACAAAAACAAGCAGCTATGGAAACAACCATTTACAAACACAATCACATTAGCTATGTTTACAAGCCCTTCTATTACAGGCTGTTATATTTACAACTACCACATCTTCAAAACATCGGGGCAAACTTTAGCTCCTCTAGTGAGATTGCAACTCCCAAAATTGATGTGAGACTTCCATGCCACAAGACTAAAAGGATGAGGGGTGAGTTTTGGGAAAACTTAGTAAGTAAAACCCACTAATTTATGGGTAAGAGGATGTCTCGCCTATCAACAAGCATATAACTCATCCAAGACATTAGTCGATGGCAAATCAACAGCAAAACAAAAGCTTTGTCTTGGATGAAACATGAGGAATCCTTAATCAACAGTATGCAAGCACAAACCAATATTCACCCACAACATGAGGAACTCACGTCTCACGTCCCACTCAATATTATACAAGCATAAACAAAATCCATTCCAAAGTATGAGGAAATCATGCCTCACTCATAAGCAAGTATAACCAACATCCATTTCATAAAGTGAGGAACTCATGCACATGAGGTTCATTTCTTAATAGTTGAAATCCATCGACTCTTCCGGAATCCACCAGGCATCCAAACTTAATTGGGCAACATCCCTAAATCGAAGGGTGACTGCTAGAATTATCACAAGATCTTGTTCTTCTGACGAGGCATCCGGTTGTTGTGGGGGCATCCTGTTGGGCCAGTGGGCAATGTCGCCAAATCCATCGATCGATGACATAAATTAGTCCATCATGTGTCCATGCATCAAACATCACAATCCGGTTCTTATCTTCGCTTTTAGTTTAAGGGCCTGAAGGCGTGCCATGCATAAGTGTGTGAAATGACTTACCGGAATTGAGACGTTGAACATGTCGGGCGCAAATTAAGGATTGGGGCTTGATCTGACACATTTAAGCACCGATCTACCAGGTGAAGCCGTTAAGGAATCTAAATGCAATAGACTTGAGAATTAGACCAGAAATTGATTGCTCGACCATGCTAATCTTCAAGGGTCATTACGGCACCGTCAAAATAGATCAAAGATCAGAGATAGGTTGATTCGACAGAAGTATGTGATTAGTGTGTTGTTGATTCCACTTGACTACAAAATTTCTATCGAATGACACTAAACTGATTTTTCTGTCATTTATGTACCCTGTGCCCGTATTTGAAACCTCGAGATTTTAACGACAATCGAGAGTCGACAATGTGTCGAAGATGTACAATGTGGCTTGAAAATAATTGACCACATGTCAATTGGACTAAAAATTCCTAAAAGCTACCTAATAGGCTAGGTCACACTAAAATTGCACCAGATTGAAATTAACCGAGAATTTGAACTCAATTTTAGGAATTGAAAGTTCTGTCATGTCACGATTCATTTTAGGAACATCGACTCATCCTCCAAAGATTTTTTTGCAAATCTGAGATTTCGGCGAAAAATCAAAGTAAGGTTATTTTTGGGGCCGTGAAAATTAGAGGGCCGTTTTTTGTCGCAATTTTGATCGTCAAGTTGGTTTAATTGACGAGGAAAAATCATGAGATGGATGATGGCACCTTGGTTGATTTTATGGGGGCCAAATTGAGCTCAATTGGAAGGGAATTGAAGTGGATTTGGAGGGAAACGGTCCAAAATTCGTGGGCCAATGGGGGAACAACATTGTGGATCTCTTCAATAGCTTATGAGGGAAGTTTGGTGCAGCAAAATGGCTGAGGTTGAGGGCTGATCAAGTGGGGGCCACGCAACGAGCAAATTGAGATATTTTGGTTGACTTGAAGGCTTGGTGGCCCCCTTCTTGTAGCAGCTGGCTTATTCTTCTTCCTTGGACTACTTTCCCAATTGTTGAAGCCATTTAGGAGCTCAAAAAGCAAAGACAGATCAGCCTTGCAGCCGTTGACTAGCCGAACCGCCGCCGAACCGCCGCCCAAAGTCGCTGGACCTGTCACACGCCGCCTGTGAGCCACTTGAAGTCCGTTTGTCGCACGCCCGTCTTGCTTTCCTGTGCCTATGCGTCCATCATTCAATTGTTGTTCGCCATCCCCGAGCTACCTCAGCTCATTGTTCCAGCCGCCATTCGCCTCCGTCAAGCTCGCTAGGAGCTGCTGCAGCCACCGTTGTCCCATTGTGGCTATTTTAGCCCAAGCCAAGCCCCGATTAGCTTTCTCGGCCAAAGAAGCAGAAGTTGAAGCTTAGCCCCTAGTTGAGAGCTTATGGCCTGTTCAGACCTTTGTTGGTGTTGCTGTAGGCTCGAGTGTCGCTCAGCTCTACGTTGCTGTCATTGTGGACTCACTGGCCTGCTAAACCGGTGAGTTTTCTTGGTAAACTCTGCTTAGGGAGTTAATGACGCTTAGTGGATACTTAGTTTAGGCTAATTAGGATTAGGTGGTTAGTTAATTTATATTAATGATTTAATCATTTATTTATGCATGTTAGGTGGTTAGAATAAATTGATTAAGGGCTAAAGAGATTGTATTATTTATCTAGATAGGTGCAATAATTTTCTAGGCCCATTTAGGTGGATAGATTAGCATTTCCGGCCTAAGTTGGTATTTATTGTCTTTAATTTACATTATTTAATATTTTTTGGAAATTATGCCGGGATAGCCAGTAACCGGAATTTCGTGCCAATTGCAATGATGTGCTTAGTTTATGCAATTGAGTGTTAATTTGTGCAAACTGAGTGGTGATTGGAAGTTTGGTTATTTATTCAAAATTTTTGAAATTTCAGTATTTAATTAGAAAATCTTGGGTGTTGAGTTTTGACAGCGAAAATAGTTTTAAAGACTCTATGAAGTAGTGGGATGTTAAAAATGAAGGGTATCAATTTTTCTGGTTCAAATTAACCATATACCCACACACGATTATTTTTATCGAGTTTTTTTAATACGAAGGAAATAGGCCAAGTCATTATTTTAATTGACACATTTGAGTGTAAAGCACAATGTCCTTGGCTGGGATTGATTGATTGAGTGATGGCTAAGTGAACCTGTTCCCGATGTGCATCGGTAGGATGTTGCCCCTATATGGGATGCCCTTGGACAACGAAAGTTGGTCGCAGTAGATTCTAGATCGATGCTCCTTCGGAAATGCTGTCCTCGATGTGTGTTGGTGGATGTTGCTGTGCTCAAAGGAGTGAGGCGAAGCCTGGCTACACCAGAAGACTGATGTGCGTCGGTATATTGTACCTGTGTGGGTAGTAAGCAAGTTGGAACGTGTGTTTGAAAGAAATTGAAGTGCTGGATTATGGGACAAAATTGTGTGGCACGGTATAGGACGTGTCATAGCGATTTGGCCTTATAACCGGAACCCTTGTGATTGATAAATTGATTGATTGATTGATCGATTGTATTGATTGAATTGATTGATTGATTGATTGATTGATTGATTGATTGATTGATTGATTGATTATGTGAATTGTATTGACATGCAGGAGGAAACTGAGGCGAGGTAAGTTCTTTACGTGGTAAATCCTCTGTTTGATGTGTATATATTGCTTTTAGGCATCTTTCCTTCCTAATCGAAGTTTGGGGGATAAACTTGCCGAGACATTGTCTCACCCCGTCATGGGATTAATCTTTTCAGGTACCTAGATGGCAGCTCCTCCAGTACGTTATGGTCAGCCTCAGAGGGTTACTAAGCTGATTACTGACTTCCCTGTTCCCAGAAACCATTGGGTCTATAAACTCATAGTGACCACCGTTTGGGTAGATGAGGGCCTACCTTAGAGGATACCTCATCGATTTAGGAAATAGTTTCGCCACAGGCTCAATGGATACAAAGTTGGTCCCCTTTAGGGTTTTGAGATCCCCGCTGTGGTAGTCGACGCCGCTTTTGGCAAGGGTGCAGCTGACCCTCTTAATGGTGCTATGGAGGACCCGGCGCCTCTAGAGCCTGTGGAATTCAAAGGATCGGTGAATGTGTCTGACTAGTAGGTCATAGGACAATTTCCTTTTTGAGAGCCAATCTTTTTGGTAGACAGACCAGTTTTGTATATAAACCTAGTTTGTTTATAAAAGCGTGCTTTGGTTGTAAATTTGTTATCTTGCTTTTCTATCCCATGTTGTTTGCTGTCAGGGTATTTGTTTATTCGCTTCCGCATGTGCAATAAAATGAATGGGTTGGCGATGCATCCTAGGACGTTGCAATTTTATTGACCACCGAGGGATATGTGCGTGCTCGAGGTTCGAGGCATGACATATCCAACTTGGCTCGGGAACGATGTACTTCGATATCACGCCAAAAACATTATAGTACCGGCCCGTCGTGACATGTTCACCGACCTAGTACTTGATTGGCTTAGGAATTATACGCCTCAATATTGTATCGAGACCATGAAAGGACTGGCCTGTCGTGACATGTTCACCGACCTAGTACCAAAGTTGGCTTAGGAACGATATGCCTTGATATCGCACCAAGACCAAGAAAAGACCAATCTATCTTGATCCCACGCATGTCAAGGTTGACAAAACCTCTTTTCAGAGCTTGGGGCATGCTAGAACATGCACTTGTGATAACGGTTGGAAATAGTTTTGTAAGTTCACAAATTTTCAGAAAAATGCTTTTCAAATTGATTTGAGTCAAAGCATAACCAAAGCATATCAAACAGGTACACAAATTGGACTACTTTCAAAGCAATTCAAGCCAAAGCATGAACCAAGCTCAACAAACAAGAACTAAACTCAATCAAGGATCAAAGTTTAAACCACTCCGAGCACCCACAACCAAACCTCAAGCAAGAATATAGTCACAACATTTCAATCAAGGACTCTTTACATGCTTGGATTAGCGTAACACAACACCCCAACCAAATATTAGTAAGTTCTACTTACAAATTTCTAGGCCAGCGGCCTCAAGTGGCGGCGAACGGCGGCAAGGACACCTAAAGAGAGAGCCGAGGAGAGAAAGATGAAGGGGTTGGTGTGGGCGGCCAAGGAAGAAGAAGAAGAGAGGAAGAGAAATTTATGTTTGTGCATGCTTGGGGGAGAATGAGCCTTCCCCCTATTTATAGAACACCCTTCATTAATGGTCTTGATAAGGCATTTAATGTCAATAGCTTAGGTGGAAAGTCTAAAAGCAAGGTGGTTAGTCTATAGGTTCTTCCAAAGGCTTCTAAGGTCCAAGTGGCAAGCTCCTAATTGGTCCATCTAGATTTGTATTGATGGCTCTTAATACATGAAGTGATCCTCCTTATCTCCCCCAATAATTGCTATCCAAGTGTGGCACCCCTCGACACGGCCCCCGATCCACTAGGGTCCCCATAGGTACTTATCACTTGTCCTAATAACATTCCACTCTGATACAATTTCAATTGCAGCGGGTTCACAAAACCTGGGGGTTTGCATATATATATATATATATATTTTGATTGGTCCTAGGGCAATTCATGTAATAGAAGCATAATCAAAATTCCCTAATCCATCTCCAACGACAATAATGCAATGCACACCAACTATTCACCGTATAAAACGATAAAGTCGAGTCACTTTTATTTACATAAACGTGATGGACGTCTTGGGTCGGTATAGCAAAAAGGCTAAGGCTTTTAACTATGCTTGGCTAACTCAAAAGAACACAACTCTACATTTGACATATACACCCATCCATCATCTAGTGCCGGATAACCAAAAAGTATCGTCCTCCACCAGCCATACACTCGATCACACCAAACCTGGTGCATCAGTCGGAGGTGGCGGTAGCATCCCTAGCATCACTCCATCACGCCGGACATGAACAGACAAAAACTCCTAGATAACAGGGCCATCAGCAAGACCCACATCGTACATCACTAAGACACAGACTCGGACAAACACTAGACTGGGTACACTAACACAGGAATACTTTATGCACTCCACCTCAACATCAGATGGCAATCCATAATAAGTACCACGCGCGATTGGTGGCAAAGGCATCTTTCAATCTGAAATGTTAGTCCCAAAGGGGTGAGTACAACCACTCAGCTAGTAAAGACCCACCAAACAATATAATGCAACAAGTGAGACAATCAAGATATCACAAGTAAAGCACATATCATTCATGCTATCAAGCATACATCACTAGGCAGTCGTGCATATACTACCATACAGTCATGCATATCTTGCCATGCCATCGTGCATATACCATCATGCGGTCCTATCATCCATGCTATCAAGCATACGTCAATAGGAGATCCATCCACGCCTTCATGATCGCATTATCAAATAGCATCAATTTACTTTCATAAGCAAATCATGCATCATGCCATATGCATATACCCATGCACATGATTCAATTTCAATTCTTATCTTTCATAAGGATCTCATCATTTTTCATCTAGGGACCAATGTTTGCATCCCTCAATTTATTGCGTGCACCCAACCTGGCGTCGCGAGGAGCCTCTAGCACACACCTCTAAGCATCTCGTATCCCAACTAGTATCACGAGGAATCCCCCCAGTACACACCTCCAGGGCGTCCGGTACACACACTCTGGGAATCCCAACACTCTTGGGGCATCGTCAGCTCACACCTCCGACGGTCTTGTTATTTTCACGATATATAATCTTATATATGTCTCATTTTCATCATGGAATTTGATGCAATAATATCAAAGATCTAAACCATCTTTTGATGTCACATGATATGCCAAACATCACCATATATGCAGCATATATAACTACTCAAGACATCATGTTTCGTAGGGTAGTCCATTTATTCTTGAAAATACAGCAAATTTCGGATAAAGCAGAATGAACTTCTTTAATAAAAATTCTGGAAAAATTAGTAAACGATCTCAATAAATTCTGAAACTTTAACACGATGTAAACAAGATCCATATGAAGATATTTCATGCAGAAAACTATGTCAAGAAAGTTTCACATTAATCACATAAATCCATACATCACTGCTAAAGAAATTCCAGTACCACTTTTGCACAGTTTCGGAAATAATTTTGATTAAACCCTTAAATGAGCTCCGAAAATTATGATATTTTAATATGTTATAATTGAGACACAGTGGTAAAATTCTCATGAATAAATAGAAACTTAATTCCTTCTGGATTAAAATCTATAATTTTTATAACTCTTCTTATCTCTTGGTTCACTGTCCAGATTTATTCTTTTCAAAGAAAATTGTTTTCCCCAATCATTACTTGTCCATTTATCCTCAAATTTTAGTTTGTTACTCCTCAAGATGTCTTCTATAACTCTCATCAAGAACACGAGATCAAATTCGGACTAGATAATTGCACGAAATTCACAGAATTACAATAGATCATCATAATAGTTTCCAAATCTAGCTTCATCGAAGAGAAATGGTTTCATCGACCTACAATTGTTCGTTTCCTTTCAAATTTTGATATGTTATTCCTCAAGAAGTCCTTTACAACTTTCATCAAGAAGTCAAAGTCAGATTCCAACTGGAACATCGCATGCAACTCACGAAATCATCAAAGGTCGGACTATTTTTCCAAAAACAGAATACTAGGCTAGAACACAACTCCTATAACTTCAAAATTTCACACTTCATCCACATCCGAAATTCACCATTCATCACACACAAAACACAGCAACCAAAGGGTAGATCAATGGACTCTACTTGCCTCTATTCCGAGCAAAACACAGCAAATACACGACGGCTCGATGGCAGCGACGAAACTCCTCCTTCTTCCTTTCTCTCTTTCTCTCTCGCACGCCTGCTTTCTCTCTTCCTCTCCTTCGCACAACACTCCTCTCTCTCTTGTTTCAATCCCTCGAGTAATCTGCCCCCCTTCTCTCCTTTCTAATTTATTTCTTTCAATGATTAGCAATCATTAGCCTTGCATGAATTGACACTTGGCTTTCTTCATGGGACAAATGGAGAGACATGCAAACCGGTTTCCCCCCTTCCTCCTTGGTTGATGGCAGCCCCCTTTCAGGCTTCATGGGTCAGTTGAATGGTGGGGTTGTGGGCTGGGTTTTTTTTGGGCCGGCTTGGCCTAAGAATTTTGGCCTACTCTCCTTTAAAAATCTAACCTAAACCCCCACTCATCAAAATACCTAATTGAAATTTATATAACTATAAAACTTGCAACATAAATTAATAAAATCCAACTTATAAAACGCACTGCCAAGAATAGAATTTTCCCCATCAAATAATTGTCCAATAGAATGCTTGGCCTTAATTTATTGTGATCCATTGGTGTAAAAGGCCATGCATAATCCTATGGCACTTCCATCCCCTTTCCGTAGGTCTTAATGTATCTGGAGGTCGCCATGAAATTTTTTGGATGTCACAATTGTCCCCTCCTTAGAGAATTTCGTCCTTGAAATTAGACATTTCCTATGTCTCTTGAAACAAGTGAGGGTACCTTTCCCTCATCTCATTTTCACTCTCCCATGTGGCTTCCTCCACATCATGATGTCGCCATAATATCTTAACTAGTGGAATTTTCTTGGTCCTAAGAATTTGCTCCTTTCGATCCAACACTTGCACAGGCTCTTCAATGTACTTCACTTTCTTATATACTTTGATGGTTTCATGATCAAGTATGTGACTAGGATCCGGTTGATACTTCCTCAGCATCGATACATGGAACACATCATGCAAATTTCTCAATTTAGGAGACAACGCCAAACGATAAGCTACATCTCCTATCCTTTCAAGTATTTCAAAAGGTCCAATAAATCTAGGGCTTAACTTACCCTTCATTCCAAATCGAGATATTCCTTTCATAAGGGATACTTTAAGGAACATGCATAGTCTTTCTGCCTACTCTGGGTTGTCTTAAGTCTTTTCCTTATTATCTCTACAGCCTCAGTAGTAACTTGTACTAATTCAGGCCCTGTCAAACTCCTTTCACCTACCTCATTCCAACAAACAAGAGTCCTGCATCTTCTTCCATATAATGCTTCAAACGAAGCCATGCCTATACTTTTCTGAAAACTTTTGTTATAGGAAAACTCAATGAAGTGCAATTTTTCATCCCAACTTCCCTTAAAATCAATAATGCATGCTCTCAGCATATCTTTTAAAGTTTGGATCACTCTTTCCGTTTGTCCATCTGTTTGATGATGAAAAGTAGTACTAAACAGAAGCTTTGTCCCTAAAGCATTCTGGAGACTCCACCAAAAATTCGAAGTAAACCTAGAGTCTCGATCCGATGTGATCGTTACAGGAATACTATGCAAGCGTATCACTTGGCTTACATATATCTCAGCAACTCTATTCATCGAGTAGTCTACGCGGACAGCTAGGAAATGAGCAAACTTAGTCAAACGATCTACTATTACCCAAATAGAGTCGTGACCACTTGATGTCCTTGGCAGTCTTTACACAAAATCCATCATCACATGCTCCCATTTCCACTATGGTACGTCCAATGGTGTTCCGCTTTCACTTGCTGGCATGTTAGACATTAAGAAACATGCTTAGCTATATCCTTCTTCATGCCATTCCACCAAAATTGCTGGTGCAAATTTCTATACATTTTCGTACTCTCCGGATGAATACTATAATTACTCTTATGTGCTTCTAATAGAATTTCCCTTCTCACTTCTTCACTACCAGGAACACAGAGCTGTCCTTGGCATCTTACTACTCCATCTTTAGAAACTTGAAACTTTGGTCTTTTCCATAAAGACACAGCGTCTTGTACCTTCACAATCTCCGAGTTAGATTTTTGTAGAATCTTAACTTTTTGAATAACTTTGGGCTCAATCCTTAATGTAGTGAGCCTACCAGTAAGGGGGTCTATTTCCAACTTGAAGTCTGAATCCACAATAGACTTTCACAAATTCCACTATGTTATTCTTAGACTAGCCATGTCCATGGCTAACTTTCAGCTAAGGGCATCTGCCACCTTATTTGCCTTTCCTAGATGGTATCGTATCTCACAATCATAATCTTTCAATAACTCCATCCACATTCTCTGTCTCATGTTCAACGCTTTTTGCAAAAACAAATACTTCAAGCTCTTATGATCTGTATAGATTTCAAACTTCTCTTCATACAGATAATGTCTCCATATTTTCAAGGCAAACACTATAGCTGCCAATTCCAAATCATGGGTTGGGTAATTTAACTCATGAGGTTTATCTGCCTCGATGCATAAGCTATGACCTTGCCATGCTACATCAAAACACATCCCAGTCATTTATGAGATGCATCACTATACACCGTGAATCCTTCAGATCCATATGGTATAGTTAGAATTGGAGCTATAGTTAACTTCCTTTTAAGTTCCTAAAAACTTCTTTCACATCCTCCACTCCATTCAAATCTCACATTCTTTCGGGTCAATTTCATTAAGGGCCTGCTAGATGTGAAAATCCTTCGATAAACCTCCTATAATAGCTAGCCAATCCTAAGAAACTTCATATCTCAGTTGGCGTTGTCGGTCTCGGCCAATTCATTACCATCTCAGCCTTTGCAGGGTCCACTGCAATTCCATTACTCGACACCACGTGCCCTAAAAGTATTATCTGATCCAACCAGAATTCACACTTACTGAATTTGCCAAATAACTTATGATCTCTTAGCATTTGTAATGCTATCCTTAGGTGTCATTCATGCTCATCAGGTCCTTTAGAATATATTAGCATATCATTGATAAAAACAATCAAAAATTGATCCAAATAAGGCTTAAATATCATATTCATTAAATCCATGAATGCGGCTGGTGCATTCGTTAATCCAAAAGGCATAACTGAGGACTCATAATGTCCATAACGAGTCCTAAATGCAGTCTTAGGAATGTCTTCTTTCTTTATCCTTAACTGATGGTATCCTGACCTTAAGTCAATTTTTGAAAAGACTGAACTTCCTTGCAACTAGTCAAATAAATCATCAATTCTAGGCAAAGGATATTTATTCTTTATAGTCACTTGATTCGGCTGTCTATAGTCAATACATAGATGCATTGACCCGTCCTTCTTTTTCACAAATAGAAGTGGTGCACCCCAAGGTGAAGCACTTGGCCTGATAAATCCCTTATCAAGCAACTCTTGTAGTTGCACCTTCAACTCCTTCAACTTGACTAAGGCCATCCTATACGGGGCTTTTGATATCGGTCCTGTTCCAGGCATTAGTTTAATTTCAAACTCAATCTCTCGCTCTAGTGGTAATCCAAGCAACTCCTCAGGAAACACATCTTGAAATTCCCTAACTATTCAAATCTCATCGATTTTAGCCTCTTTCTTAGTAAGATCTCTTACCACTACTAGGTATCCTTGACATCCTTCGTCAAGTAGTTCACAAGCTTCTACCATTGAGATAATGGCTACATAGGGGTTTGTCTGACCTCCAAAAGATTCAAAACTAAATTGATCAGGCAACATGAACTGGATCACTTTCCTATAGCAATCTACCTTAGCCCTATGCTTATGGAGCCAATCCATTCCTATGATAACATCAAAATCATACATAGCTATCACACCTAGATCTATTTCCATATCTCGTCCTTCTATAGTTATCTTACATTTTGCACACATCAATGTAGATAACACCATCTTCTTTAAAGGCGTAGCAACACAAAGAGGCGTCTCAAGAGGCATAACTTCTATTTCACTCAATTGCCTATATATTTCAGATATAAATGAATGCGTAGCACCAGTGTCAAATAATGCATATGCCTTCTTGCCATTTATGAAAATCGTACATGATATGACACTTTTGGAAGCTTCGGCTTTCTCTTGGGTGACCGCATACACCCTTCCTTGTGCTGGTGTTCTCTGAGGATTCCTTGGTAGGTTTGGTCTAACAGCACTTTGTTGTGCCTGTCGCACCGAGCTGACACTTAACTACGACCTCCCTTGTGGACAGTCTTTCTTGAGGTGACCTACTCGTCCAGAACCATAACATCTCAGCCATCCATTGCAAGGTCTTAGGCCATGTCAGATTGTATTGAGATACAAGGCCGGATGTCCTCGGGAGTTTTGAGATGCCCGGAGAGTGGGGGTGCTAGAAGCCTTGGAGGTTTGCGCCCAGGGGGATGCCTCGTGATGCCAATTGGGGTACGAGATGCCCGACCAAGGAGTGTAAATGCCAGAAGCCTCGGAGGTTTTTGCCCGAGGGATGCCTCGTGATGCTAGTTGGGATGCGAGATGCCCGGAATGTGGGGGTGCCGGATGCCCGGTGGTGTGTGCCTGAGGTTTATCTCGCAATGCCAAGATGGGGTGCGAGTGATAAAGTATGAGATGAAATTGCTGATCCCGAGAAAAAGAGATATGGTGATCAAATTGAAAGATAAAAGTGGAAATCGAATCATGCACATGTGAGATGATGACATATGTATAGATGTGTGGCATGATGATATGTGTATGATATGATGATGATCACCTATGGCATGATGATACATGTGTGTGACATGATGATGATCACCTGTGGCATGATGATATGTATGTGATATGAATGTAATGAGGACATATAATGGTATATGCATGCCTTCAAGGTAAGTTATGCTTGGATGCATGAATGACATGTATTATGCTATGATTGTGTTGTATGATGCATTGAGTGGTTATTGGACCTTTTACTTGCTGAGTGGCTATACTCACCCCTTCAGGGACCAACATTTCAGATTGGAAAGATGCCGCTTCCTACCATCACGCGAGGCACCTTCTATGGCCTCCCCTCGGATGTAGAAGTAGAATGTACGAAGATCGACTACGTCACTATCCCTGGACTAACATTTGTGCGAGTGCGAGTGCTAGTTATGTACGATGTGGGCTTGGCTGGGGGCCCAGTCATCCAGGAGTTTCTGTCAATTCATGTCCGCCGAGACGTAGTGATTTGAGGGATGTTGCTGCCACCACCACCCGATGCACCTGGATGGGTGTGATGGCTGCGTGAAGGGTAGAGAGTTGGTGTTTCTTTTTGGGAGTAGCCGCCGCTGTTAGATGGAGGACGTCATGTGATTTCTATAGGGGTTGTAGTTTCTTTTTGGGAGGTGGCCGAGTGTAGTTGAAAATCTTGGCTTTCTTTTGTTGTATTGACCCGCGAAAATCCATCACGAAACTATGTAAATAAAAGTGGCATGGCTTTATCTTTTCTTATGTTGTTTAGTGGTGTGCAATTGTATCATGGTTGTTAGAGGGGGGAGATGGCGATATTATACTTTGCTTCCGCTAATGAATCGCGCTGAGACCATTTTTAAAAAAAAAATGTGTCTATGATTTACGACGCTTCTTCTAAGAGATGAAATTAGGTGTAGCATTAGGTGCCTGTGGCGACCTAAGGTGGTTCGGGGTGCCACAGCTGCCCCATTTTTGGTATTAGAGTGATGGTTATGGGTTGGAGTGATAAGGAGCCTGATTTGGAAATTGAGGAACATGATGATAATGCACACGATAGGATATAAAATGGAATAATTGAGTAATGGTTGATGAGTATTCACTCGTAGATCCCTCGTAGTTAATTTTGAGTTGGCTTTAGGTACCAGTAACATGTATATGTTACTTATGTAGTAGTTGTACTTGCTTTGAATGGAGTCAGTGAGTCTCATATTATTCCTGAGGCAATGCTTGGAAATGGCAGGAAAGTCATGGTGCGAGTTGGAAGTGCTCATCCATCGAGGGCTGAAGCCTCTGCTGCAAGGGCTGAACCCCGAATGGAGGACATCCTATAGGCATTGGCCAATATTGGAAATCTGAGGGAAAGGCAGGCGCAGCAACAACCTGGAGCAGAACACCGTACTCAAGGACTGGTGGAACAGTTTTTGAAGCTGAAGCCACCTAAGTTCAATGGAATGGGAAGTCCTGAGGAGGCGGAGCATTGGATTGATGGGATGGAGCAAATTTTCAAGTTGTTGGACTGCACTGATACTAAGAAAATAACTTTGCCAGAGTACCAGCTGGAGGGAAATGCAAAGTTTTGGTGGAGAGCTTTGAGAGATACCATATTCCCACCAGGTACTGAGGTTAATTGGGAAGAGTTTGTGAGAGCTTTTAATAAAAAGCATTTTTCTGACAGTGTTAAGGATAGGAAAATTACTGAAATTGATTAATTAGAACAAAAGGAGCTGACAGTAGACCAGTATGAGGCTAGATTTTCTGAACTGTCTAGATATGCCCCTAGGCTGATTGAGGATCAGGAAGATAAGGCTAAGAGATTTTTGCAAGGGTTGAGGACCGATATCAGGAAATAACTGGTGCCTTTGAACATAAGAGATTATAATGAGATCTATGAAAGGGCACAGTTGGTGGAGCAGGAGTTGGTGAGAGAGCGATAAGAGTTTAAGAAACAGCTAAACTTTAATGATGTGAGAAGGGGTAAGAGACCCTACTCTAATCAAAGTCAAACTTGGAGTGTGAAGAAAAAGAGCAATTTTGGAAATTTTGGGGGAGCAAGAAATAGCCTGAATATAGGGAAAGCACCCTATCGGCCTAATGTTTGTCAAAGGTGTGTTGGGCAATATGGCCCAGGACCTTGCAATGGACAACTGAAATGTTTTGGTTGTGGACAAGAGGGCCACCTTAGGAGAAGTTGCCCACAAGAAAGGTCGCAAGTGAGTGTTGGCTCGGTGCGACAAGGATATTAGAGTGCTGTTAGATCAAACTTACAAAGGAATCCTCAGAGGCCACCGGCACAAGGAAGGGTGTATGTGGTCACCCAAGAGGAAGCGGAAGCTTCCAAAAATGTCATCTCAGGTAAGATCCTTATCAATGGTGAAAAGGCATATGCATTATTTGATATGGGTGCAACGCATTCGTTTGTGTCTGAAAGATATAGACGTTTGAGTAAAATAGAAGTTATGCCTCTTGAGACGCCTCTTTGTGTTTTTACGCCTTTAAAGGATATGTTATTGTCTATGCTGGCATGTGGAAATTGTAAGATAACAATGGGAGGAAAGGATATGGAAATAGACTTAGTTGTAATGGCCATGTATGATTTTGATGTTATCATAGGAATGGACTGGCTTCGTAAGTATCGGGCCAAGATGGATTGTTATAGGAAAGTGATCCAATTTACCCTGCCTAATCAGTCCAACTGTGAATTTTTAGGAGGTCAGACCCATCTACCTATAGCACTTATTTGGCAGTAGAAGCTTGTGCGTTACTTGATAAAGGATGTCAAGGATACCTGGCCATAGTTAAAGATTATACTAGGGAGGAGCCTAAACTTGAGGAAGTTCGAGTAGTTAATGAATTTCAAGATGTATTCCCTGAGGAATTGCCTGGATTACCACCAGAGCGGGAAGTTGAATTTGAAATTGAATTAGTGCCTGGAACAGGACCAATATCTAAAGCCCCATATAGAATGGCCTTAGTCGAGTTGAAGGAATTGAAGGTGCAACTACAAGAGTTGCTTGACAAATGATTCATTAGGCCAACTGCTTCACCTTGGGGAGCACCGGTCGTGTTTGTAAAAAAAAAAAAAGATGGATCGATGTGCTTGTGCATTGACTATAGGCAACTGAACCAGGTGACCATTAAAAATAAATATCCTTTACCTAGAATTGATGACCTGTTTGACCAACTCCAAGGAAGTTCGGTCTTCTCTAAGATTGACTTAAGATCAGGATACCATCAGCTAAGAATTAAGAAAGAGGACATTCTTAAGACTGCGTTTAGGACTCGTTATGGACACTACGAGTTCCTTGTTATGCCATTTGGATTGACTAACGCGCCGGCTGCATTTATGGATCTAATGAATAGGGTATTTAAACCTTATTTAGATCAGTTTGTGATTGTGTTTATTGATGACATCCTGACATATTCGAGAGGACCTAAGGAGCATGAGCGACACTTGAGGATAGTTTTGCAAACCCTAAGAGAGCATAAGTTGTATGCTAAATTTAGTAAGTGTGAATTCAGGCTGGACCAAATAATATTTTTAGAGCATGTGGTGTCAACAGAAGGAATTGCGGTAGACCCGGCAAAAGTTGAGATGGTAATAAATTGGCCGAGACCGACGACACCTACTGAAATACGAAGTTTCTTAGGACTGGCTAGTTATTATAGGAGGTTTATTGAAGGATTTTCACGACTAGCAGGTCCTTTAACTAAGTTGACCCAAAAGAATGTGAAATTTGAACAGAATGGGGAATGTGAAAGGAGTTTCCAGGAGCTTAAAAGGAAATTGACCTCGACTCCAATCCTAACTATACCAACTGGACTTGATGGTTTTACAGTGTATAGTGATGCATCTCACAAAGGACTGGGATGTGTTTTGATGCAACATGGCAAGGTCATAGCCTATGCATCTAGACAATTAAAAACACCATGAGCTGAACTACCCAACGCATGATTTAGAGCTAGCAGCTATAGTGTTTGCCTTGAAGATATGGAGACACTATTTGTATGGGGAAAAGTTTGAGATTTATATGGATCATAAGAGTTTGAAATATTTGTTCTCACAAAAGGAGTTGAACATGAGACAAAGGAGATGGATGGAGTTGCTAAAGGATTACGACTGTGAGATAAAATACCATCCAGGGAAGGCGAATAATGTAGCGGATGCTCTTAGTCGTAAGTCGGCTATGGAGATGGCCAGTTTATGAATGGCGGAATGGAGCTTGTTAAAGTCTGTTACAGACTCGAAATTTAAATTAAAAGTAGATTGTCTTACTAGTACGCTTAGTGCATTAAGGATTGAGCTTGAAATTATTCAGAAAGTTAAAACCTTACAAGAATCTGACCCAGAGATTTTGAAAATGAAAGACGCTGTGTCTTTAGGGAAAAGACCAGAATTTCAAGTCTCCGATGATGGAATAGTAAGACGCCAAGGACAACTTTGTGTTCCCGACAACGAAGAATTAAAGAAGGAACAAATTCTTAGGACTAAGAAGATCCCTCTAGTTAAGGTATTGTGGCGACATCATGATATGGAGGAAGCCACATGGGAAAGTGAAGATCATATGAAGGAAAAGTACCCTTACTTATTTCAAGAAGGCACGAGTGGTGTCTAATTTTGAGGACGAAATTCTTTAAGGAGGGGAGAATTATGGCATCCCAAAAATTCAAGACAAGGTCTAAGGTGTATTAAAGCCCATAATTAGGTAATGAAATTACCTATAGTTTATGCTTTAGCCATTAGTCTCCTCTTAAGACTAAGTGATGTATGCTCGTGTTCATGAGTTTTTAAATTAGTGTTATAGGATAAATTAATGAGAATAATTTATTCTTGGCCATGTGAAATTTAAAATTTGAAATCCATAAAAGAAATATTTAAGGATGAATAATTGAAAAGTGAAATTGTGGATTTTAATTAGGTTGGGCCTTAGGCCCAATAGCTTGAGCTCTTAATGGGCCAAGATGGCCGGCCAATTAAGGCCCAAGGGAGAGTGACCGTCGACCATGAGGGGGAGAAGAGTGGCCGGCCCAATCCAATCCAAGCCCAAGCCCAAAGCCCATCATGCCTGTGTCATGCCAAGTGGCAAAAGGAGGTCTTCATGCATTGGCTATCAAGGGTGGCAAGTAATCATTGCCAATGATGAAGATTTTAAGGAATAAAAGGGAAAGAGAGAGAGAGTGGTCGGTTGGAATTTGGTCAAAGAGAGAGAGAATCGCGAGAGAGAGAGAGAGTGGCGAGAGAGAAGAGGAGCCGACGAGGAGGAGGAGTCGCCCATTGCTGCCCGCACGCCGCCCGTTCGTTCGCCGGTGTGCCATCCGTTTGCTGTCGTTCTCTTCGTCTTAGAGGCAAGTTAGGATCCACTTTCTACTCTTGCATGTGTGTCATGCATGTGTGGTTGAAATCTAGGATGTTTGGAGGCAAGGAACCGAAGCTAATGTGGTTTATTCTTGAAAATGCTTGCTGATTTCGTGTGAACTGTCCGACCCAGAATTTTGTAGAGGCATGCATGTGTGTTTCGAGTTGGATTTTGACTTCGCTTCCTTCATGAAAGTTGTAGTAAACATCTTTCACTATAACATACTAAAATAAAATTTTAGAGAAAAATACTGAGTTTTGAGAGGTGAAACCCTCATTCTACGAAGACTCTAGATCTGGAACTGCTTTGCTGACCTTTTGGTAGTTTTGTGGGTTGCATGTCGATTTTTACTAAGAATCTCTCTTCGACTTCTTCATGAAACTTGTATATAACATCCTAAAGACTAACATACTCAAATTTTAAGTAAAATGAGCAAGTGTAGCCTAGTGAATTGACTTACTCTTGAAGACGGTAAATCTGGAGACACGGTTCAGGACACCCGAGACTTCATGGACACATATGGTGACTATTATTTGGAATTTTGGCTTAGATACCTTAATGAAATTTGTAGGGGACCTCTTTAAGTGAAAGATATCCAAATTTCAGAGGAAATGAAGAAGAATAAGTGAGTGAAAACTCGATATTTCAGAGATTAGTTATACTGGACGTTTCGGTGCTAGAATCAGGAGCTTCGTACGTCTGTATAAAATTATCTAGAACGAATTTGGCCTAGATGTATTCAGGAAAAATATACTTTAGTATCTTAAATATAACCTGGTAAAATTTCATAATTTTCAGAGGTCGTCTGGGTATTTTAATCGAATTATTTCAAAAACTGCACATTCTATTTCCATCCGAAATTGCATGTTGTATTTGCATGAATTATATTTTCTTGGTGAAACTCTACTGGGTATGTGTTTTCATGAAATTATTATCTTATTGACTTGTCTATCACATGTCTTGATTTTATGATTTTTTTTAGAATCAAATGGATAGTTAATTTAAATGTTTTCTAAAATGGTACAAGCTGGAATTCCATAAACTTCAAGAAGGCATGATAAATAGACTATTCTAAATTATATGGACTCCATGAATGGTATGGTTATGAATGTTCGTGTCTTGCTGCATGTATGATGATGATTGGAGATGCATGTATGAATCAAAGGATGAAAGTAATCTTGTTTGCCATTGCATCATATGCTATGCTGAGTTGAGACATAAATTGGTGAACATGAATAATGATAAATGAGGAAACTGTCTGTGGCGGATGATAATGCCCTGGGAGTGTCAGGATGCCTGGGATGGGGGGTGCCGGATGGCCCAGATTGTATTGATATACAAGGCCAGATGTCCTTGGGAGTTTCGAGATGCCCGAAGAGTGGGGGTGCCGGAAGCCTTGGAGGTTTGTGCCCAGGGGGATGCCTCGTGATGCCAGTTGGGGTACGAGATGCCCGGCCAAGGAGTGTAAATGCTAGAAGCCTTGGAGGTTTTTGCCTGAGGGATGCCTCGTGATGCCAGTTGGGATGTGAGATGCCCGGAATGTGGGGGTTCCGGATGCCCGGTGGTGTGTACCAGAGGTTTATCTTGCAATGCCAGGATGTGGTGCGAGTGATAAAGTATGGGTTGAAATTACTGATCCCGAGAAAAAGAGATGTGGTGATCAAATTGAAAGATAAAAGTGGAAATCGAATCATGCACATGTGAGATGATGACATATGTATGGATGTGTGGCATGATGATATGTGTATGATATGATGATGATCACCTGTGGCATGATGATATGTATGTGATATGAATGTAATGAGGACGTATGATGATATATGCATGGCTTCAAGGTAAGTTATGCTTGGATGCATAAATGACATGTATTATGCTATGATTGTGTTGTATGATGCATTGAGTGGGTATTGGATCTTTTACCTGCTGAGTGGTTGTACTCACCCCTTCGGGGACCAACATTTCATATTAGAAAGATGCCGCTTCCTACCATCACGCGAGGCACCTTCTATGGCCTCCCCTCGGACGTAGAAGTAGAATGTACGGAGATCGACTGCATCACCATCCCTGGACTGACATTTGTGCGAGTGCGAGTGCTGGTTATGTACGATGTGGGCCTGGCCGGGGGCCCAGTCATCCAGGAGGTTCTGTCAATTCATGTCCGCTAAGACAGAGTGATTAGGAGGATGTTGTCGCCACCACCACCCGACGCACCTGGATGGGTGTGATGGCTGCGTGGAGGGTAGAGAGCTGGTGTTTCTTTTTGGGAGTAGCCGCCACTGTTAGATGGAGGATGTCATGTGATTTCTATAAGGGTCGTAGTTTCTTTTTGGGAGGTGACCAAGTGTAGCTGAAAATCTTGGCTTTCTTTTGTTGTATCGACCCGCGAAAATCCATCATGAAATTATGTAAATAAAAGTGGCATGGCTTTATCTTTTCTTATGATGTTTAGTGGTGTGCAATTGTATCATGGTTGTTGGAGGGGGGAGATGGCGATATTATATTTTGCTTCCGCTAATGAATCGCATTGGGACCGTTTTTTTTAAAAAAAAAATGTGTCTATGATTTCCGACACTTCTTCTAAGAGATGAAATTAGGTGTAGCATTAGGTGCCTATGGCGACCTAAGGTGGTTCGAGGTGCCACAGTTGATGACTTGTTTGATCAATTACAAGGAGCGTCAATATTTTCAAAAATCGACTTGAGGACAAGATATCATTAGCTGAGGATCAGGAAAGAGGATATCCCAAAGTCAGCATTTTGTACTCAATTTGGCCATTATGAATTCATTGTAATGCCATTCAGCTTGACGAACACTCTAACTGCTTTCATAAATCTGACGAATCGATTGTTCAAAGAATATTTTGATTAGTTTGTGATCATGTTTATTGATGATATTCTAGTGTATTCGAGGAGTGATGAAGAGTATGAAAGTCATCTAAGAATGGTATTGCAGACTCTGAGGATTCACGAGCTGTATGCCAAGTTCAGCAAGTGCGAGTTTTGGTTAACTCATGTTGCTTTCTTAAGTCACGTGATTTCAGGCGAAGGAATCTTCATGGACCCATCCAAGATTGAAGTAGTGATTAACTAGCCAAGACCGACTACATTGACAGAGAAAATAAGTTTTATGGGTTTGGCAGGTTACTATCGAAGGTTTGTGGAAGAATTTTCCGCATTAGCATCCTCGTTGACTCGACTCTTAAAGAAGGAAGAAAAGTTTGTGTGGACAAATAAGTGCGAGTGTAGTTTTCAAGAGCTTAAATAGAAGCTAACTACCACACCTGTGTTGACCATTCCATTGGGTTCTGAAGGATACGAGATCTATAGTGATGCGTCATTCCGAGGATTTGGTTGTGTGCTGATGTGACATGGTAAGGTTGTTGCATACACCTCCCGTCAGTTGAGACCTCATGAGTTGAACTACCTGACACATAACTTAGAACTTGCAGTGGTCATTTTCCCGTTGAAGATTTGGAGATATTACTTGTGTGAAGAAAGATTCCAGATCTTCACGGACCATCAAAGTCTCAAATATCTATTTTCTCATAAAGAATTAAATATGAGACAGCACCGTTGGATGGAACTTCTGAAGGACTATGATTGTGATATCTTATATCACCCTAGAAAGGTGAATAGGGTCGTCAACACTTTGAGTCGGAAGTCTTCAGTCACTTATATGCTGGTTAAGGAGTGGAAATTAATCGATCGAGCTCGAGATTTGGTTTTCAAGTTTGAGGTAGGTCACCTTTCACATCTCATGGCCACCCTAGGAATAGAGCTGGATGTCTAGATTAGGATCAAATTACTTCAACCGATAGACCTAGACATTCAAAAGATTCTACAAGAGGACATGGATAAAAGGAAAACTAACTTTCAGATTTCCGAGGATGGAACATTGAGGTTCCGAGAACGATTGTGTGTACTTGACGATGCAGAGCTTAGAGAGGAGATCTTATTAAAAGCTCATCGTAGCAGTTACAACATTCATTGTGGCATCCGAGAATCTCAACGACCCGAAATATTTACTTTTGAAGGAAAGGAAATTCATCTTTGAATGACCATATGGACAATTGCACCAGCGGCCGCATTATTTCATCTCTTGGACCGAACCTCCTATGTACATTGTCGCAACCCCGTGCAGCCTTGCCGATTTCTTTCTCCATGCAAGGGTTTCAGTCATGTACATGTACATGAAGCAAATTGATTATGGGAATATTAATTGATTTCTATGGAAACCAAAATGCCTTATAATTGTACATAAATTATGGGCTTATTATTTTTACTATGGGCTATTTGATTTGGACCTTTTGGCCTCAATTTTTTTTCAGGCCCAAGCAAGCCCAAGAAGCCCCAAGGCCGTCAACCAAAAGGGGGGGAGGAACCGGATGGAGGAGGCCATGCTACCCTCCACTTGTCTCTTCCTTAATGCCACTTGTCACCTGCATGCAAAATTAACAAAAAAAATAACTAAAGAAAGCAAAAGCTTTCGGTTTGAGCAAGTTTGAGAGAAACCGAGAGAGTGAGTGGGCGAGCGAGTGAGAGAGAGAGAGAGAGAGAGACAGAGAGACAAAGAGAGAGAGAGAGAGTGAGTAACCAGCGAGCGGTCCTAGTGAGTAAGGGCAGAGAAGGAAGGCAGCCCTTCCGCCCGTGCCCGTGTCCGAGTTGCCGTCGTCGACGCTGCCAATCCCCGTTGTCGATTGAGCTGCGTTCGAAGTCCCAAGTTTCTGTTTTTGTTTGCCGATCAAGCTAGGAGTTGAGGCAAGTGAAAGTTCATCAACCCATGTCTTTGCATGCTGCAATTTTCTGGTGAAATGCTGGTAGATGTGAGAAAATGTAGAATAGGAAGTTGCAAGTAGATTTTTGAATGATAGAGATGAAGATTGAATGCTGAAGTGTGGTGGATTGAAAGTGATGTTGCTGTTTTGTTTTGAATTGAACTAAACGAGTAATAGATTGAAGCTACCGGCCATTGCATGTGGTATTCGGGTCTTGCATGTTTCGAAAATTGAGTGTGAGATGGCTGTGTAGATCGAGCAAGGTAAGGAAAGGGTGGCCGAGGGAAAGGATGTGGTATACGTTGAGATGAGTGAGTTAAGGGATGAACCTATGCCTTGAGCCGAGCTGTAGAAGGGTTTCTTCATTCATAAGATCTTGCTGAAAATGTTCTTAGATGCTGTGGAAGGGACTTAAGGGTTTGTAAGATAGATCGGTAGAAAAACAAATGACTTGATTGAATTAGGAATGAAGAAAATAATGGGTGCCGGTTCTGTTTTGGAGAAAGTTAGATGGAAAGTCCTTCTAATTGTATCGCTTTGATTTATAATGATGAAAATAAGGAAAGAAACCATTTTATTTAAAGATTACATCTGTTAGATGGAGTTGGACATCTAGCTATAGCCATATGAATGTGAAAACATGAAGATAGGAGTAAATCTATTGACACCAGTACTTTGTTTTGTAGAGAACAGCTTGACCTTTGAGGATTCCATGAATTTTCTGTAATTTTATAGATATAATTTGACTTTGAATCCCTAATGAAAGTTTTAGGACACATCCTTAGGAATAACATAGCAAAATTTGAGGAAAAACGGACAGGATTTAGTTGGTGAAACGAATTTTCTTCTATAGGTACTGAATCTGAAAGTTACTGCAGAACTTTTGAAGGAAACAGCAAACTATTACTCTTTATAAACAACGAATTTGACTTAGTGTCCTTCATGAAATTTCTTCCTTTTGGTCGCATCTATAACATATCAAAATTTCAGAATTTTCTGAGTTTATTTGTGAATTATTCTGAAATTTTTACCTGAACTGTGCCTCTTAATGATTAAGCTGTTTTGTTTCGAATTTGTACAAATTGTCCCAAAGATGAATATATCTTGAATTGTTATGTGACATGATGATACTAGAATTGGCATATTATGCAATATTGAGATTTGATGAAGGATTCTTGGGACATCTTGTTATTGCATTGAAAGGTATTTTTGGAAATTAAGATGTTAATTGTTGCCGTTGGGCCCTCGGGTCAATAATGCCCCAGCAGTCGAGATGCCCAAAGGATCGAATGAGTCAATGCCTTGTGGATTCCTGGTGGTCCTAAGTGGCTGAATGCCAGAGGTCTTTCCTCGGGAGCTTCGAGATGCTCGATTCTATGCTAGTCAGTACGTAAATCTGGAGGGCAGGGGTAACCATTCTCATGGTGAGCCTCGGAGGTATTCCTCGTGATGCCAGGTGGGGTACGAGATGCCTGGAGGTGTGGTACACTTTAGATGTCCGGTGGCCCTAGTGGCTGAATGCCAGAGGCTTCTGTGATGCCAGGGTGGATACGAATGTTCGAAGGGATGCAAACATTGGTCCTCTGGGAGATGAAACCTTTTGAATGACAAAATGGATGATTTTACTATATGTGTATGTGGTCTGGTTATAGGACTAAATTGTATGGCATGGAATGGGAAATATCATTACAGTTTGGCCCTATGATTCGGGACTCGTGTAACTGGGCATGAGGTGTTCTGATCCTTTGAAACTGCATTTGTCATTGCATTGAAGAATTTCATGACTTTGATATATACTTATCCTTTGATTACCGGTTTTTGTCTATCTTGCATGAATCTAGATATTGATGGTACTACTTGATATAGTTTGATGAATTTTTTACTATTGAGTGGTTGTACTCACCCCGTTTGGGGACTAACATTTTAGATAAAAAGATGCCTCTGTTAGCTGTCACTCGCGGTACTTTTTACGGTGTCCTAGTCGATGTTGAGCGCACATGTTCAGAGCACATTCATGTTGAGATTCGAGGATTGGTTTTCATCCGAGTACGGGATCTAGTCATGTATGATGTCGGTTTACCTGATAGCCCTATAGTTCAGGAGTTTTTGTCGGTGCACGTTCGACGTGATGGGATCATGCTAGTGATGTTGCCGCTGCCACCAGCCGATGGACTGAGCTGGATATGATCATGTGTGACGGGTAGCAGATGAAACTTTTTGGACCGCCGACACTGTTTGATAGACTTTTGTATAGGGCTAAATGGAAAGGAAAGCCAGGGGAAGGTCGGGTTATCTTTTGTTATGTAGCCGGGTATAGAAAACCATGGCAAATTTTGGTGTATTGATTTATGATGTCTATTAAGCTTATGTAAATAAAAGTGCTCGGCTTTATCTTATAAAATTATCTAGTGGGTGTGCATCACTTCAAAAATTTTAGGATAGGGAGATGTGATTTTTCGCTTTCGCTATACATTTATATATACTGCGCAGGGACCGATCTAAAGGATATAAACCCCCAGGATTTATAGACCTTCAGGTCTTGTAAGAGAGAGATAAGCGAGCTGTGACAACCTAAACGGATTGGGGGCTGTTCGAGGGGTGTCATATTCATCCTGGCAATTTCAAAATGTATCAGAATCTGCATCAACACTATTGGTGGTCTGATATGAAGGTGGACATTACCAAGCATGTCGTCAAGTGTTTGACATGTCAGCAAGTGAAGGCTCAGCATTGCAAGCCGAGAGGGATTTTACAACCTTTGAAATTCCTAGAGTGGAAATGGGAACACATCACGATGGATTTCGTGACAGGTTTGCCAAAGAGTTAGAGAGGTAACGATTCGAGTTGGGTAGTGGTCGACAAACTGACAAAGTCGACTCATTTCATTGCAGTACAAAAGGACCATAATTTGGATAGACATGCTGAGTTGTACGTGCATCAGATAGTTCGTCTGCATGGAGTGCCAATGACGATCACCTCAGACCAGGACCCGAGGTTTATGGTTGCTTTCTAGAAGAGCTTTCAGAGTGCTTTAGGTACGGAGCTGCAGTACAATACGACATATCATCATCAGATGAATGGCCATTCTGAGAGGATGATTCAGATCCTTGAGGACATGGTGCGAGCTTGTGTATTGGATTTCAAGGGAAGTTGGGAAGAACAACTTCATCTAGTCAAGTTCGTGTACAACAACAATTACCAGCA
Organism: Eucalyptus melliodora; assembly: GCA_004368105.4. NCBI lineage: Eukaryota > Viridiplantae > Streptophyta > Magnoliopsida > Myrtales > Myrtaceae > Eucalyptus > Eucalyptus melliodora. Next base: position 44,780,803 of record CM023404.3, read on the forward strand.
AAGCATTCAGATGGCTCCTTTTGAAGCGTTGTATGGCAGAACATGCAGAACAGCCATGTGTTGGGATGAAGTTGGGGAAAGAAAGATCATAGGCCCCGAGTTAGTTCAGCAGTTAGTGGATGCAGTCACAGTAATCAAGAACAGATTGAAGACCGCTCAAAGTTGGCAGAAAAGCTACGCAGATAAGCGTCGAAGGCCTTTGGAATTCCAAGTTAGTGATCATGTTTTTCTAAAAGTGTCACTAATGAGGGGTATTTCACACTTTGGCAAGAAAGGAAAACTGAGTTTGAGGTACGTAGGTCCGTTTGAGATTCTTGAGAGAATTGGGGCCCTAGCGTATCATCTTGTGTTGTTGCTGAGATTGGTGCAAGTGCACGACGTCTTTCACGTGTCGATGTTGAGGAATTATGAGCTTGACTCGACCCACGTGCTAAATTTTGAAGAATTGGATGTAGATGACAGAGTGTCGTACGTTGAAAGCCCGATTCAGATCGTAGATAGGAAAGAGCAATTTTTGCGTATAAAGACCATCCCGTTGGTCAAAGTGGTCTGGCAAATCCACGGCATTGAAGGAGTAACTTGGGAGACTGAGAGTTGATGAGACGATTGTACCCCTACCTTTTTGTTGAAAGTATTGTAATGGTTTAAATTATGAGAATAAAATTTTTATAAGAGGGGAGGAGTTGTAACATCCTACAATTTTCAGTTCCGTTTTCAATTAAATTAATCGGGCCTTTTATCGACACGTTGATAATGCTGTTCTTAAAGCTGATCACTCTTGAGATAAATAGACTATCTGGGGAAGTCTGTGACGTCCCAGTAGCATCACGTACTAAGTGCAAAAGGAATTTACATAAGTTATCATCTCACAGGACTTATAAATTTCAATCGTCAGTCTATAGTATTCACTTTTGAAGGTTAACATGTATAACATGGATAATTTTAAAGTCTAAGCTTTATACAACAAAGTTATCTAGTAATAGTCCTTTCAACTAACATGAGATAATTCAACCAAGATCATATATAAAGATCATGAGAAGCTTCATTACTAAACTTGTTGTTATCGTTCGGGCTTACACAAATCAACTTGTACTACTTACAAGTTTTTCGCCTATTTACATCATACATACAAGTTCAAAAGTAAAGGCGTAAGTAAACAGCCAGGGAGAAAGGGTGAGGGGGTTTCTAAATCCACTATCCCACACAAGCCCACGTCCATCAAAAAACAAAAGACATTCCTCCAACTTCTACACGGTCATGGGCGTCTAGGCGCCATCCGTCCCAACTCCAAGTCCTCTAGCACCAAAAGGAAGAGGGCCAAACATCTCCCCTTCGTGGTTTATGAACCACATGACAAACCTCATCGGAATCAACTCAACTCTGTGAATGCTAGTAAGAGCACTTAGTGGGGTTGAATAGGTGCGAAAACAAACTTTTACGAAGTACAGAGTAAAACTTTACTTTTATCCTGAGTCTATTTAACAGTAGACTTTAAAATAGAAACAGGACTCTAACAATTAAATAAAGTTACGAGTAAAGTAAAAGAGTTTAGGGAAGAGAATAAGAACACGAGGTTTATAGTGGTTCGGCTTAATCCAAGCCTACGTCCACTCTCCCGCACTGACAGCCCACCGGCTGTATTTCACTATGAATCAAAAGAGTCGTTATAGTATTCCGTCCTTGATTCCATAGTGTAGAGACTCTACTACACTTCCTCAAGGTCTCACAAATGTATAAACTCTCTTTTGAGTACAAGTTTACGCTCAACAATTGAATTGACAAAGAACAAGGAGCTTCAAACTTTTGAATTTATCTATCATGCACACACTCAAATAACTAGAACATCTTCCTTCCTCCATGCCTTCATACCCGTTGGCACTTTCTAAATGAGCTCTTCCAATATACCCGTTAGACATAATCAATTAGGAGGATCTCGAGTTATTTAAGGAATATGACGATAGCCCACCAATTCTTCTCGCCCATACAATCAGGATCTAGGTTTCCATAAGTAGAAACTTCCAAGTATACTTCACCAATCAATGGATCTAAATTACTCGAATAAAAATGAATAATAAATTTCGAGATGCTATATCTAATTGAGAGATCTTCTTTAGTCGATAGAGTCAAATCCTTAAAGAAATACTCAACTTGAGATAAGTCTTCTTCGACGGTCTGGAAACTGTCAATGAGGGTAGACTATGAATCTTGAGTCTGGTGGTTCGGCGGTCTTCAGACTTTGACGAAAGAGTCTGCAAAAGTCTTAAGACTAGACTGATGGAAGCGTTTTGTCAGCTTCAAAACAAATACGGAAGTTTTCTCCAACAAGCTCTACCATTGTCCATCCATAGAGTAGCCTCATACTTCGAAAAGGTCATCTCAACATCAGGATCAAACACATCATGAAAAGAAACCTCGATATTTGCTATCACCTCGTAACGAGTTATCAACGGCACGTCCATACTATCAATCTGAAAAATATAAGGAATGAGCAAAAACAATGCCCAATAAAGAAATAATAAGACTCTAAGCTAGACAATCCACAGCTATCAAAGAATACAAGAGAATCATAACCAAATAGCTTAAGTACTAAGATAGGATTGTCACAGGTATAACTAAATGAATATTGATGCGTCACATGTATAACCACTTTATACAAGACATACTAAATGCCTTTATATATACCTATCACATTCTCAATCTATATCAAAATGAAATGCAATGGTAATATGCACAACTCACATGCCAAGTAGATATTATGATTTAGTGTGAATATCAAATCCACCATCGATCAGTTTACCCACCGGAACACAGCCGGCTTGATCAAGTCACGTCCAAAATCCCACATATGAACTTTCACAATTTTTCTATCATGGGCTTCTCACTCCGAGGCATCCCAATATCACACAACCAGGGCATCCCAAAATCACTTAACATGGGGCATCTCACTCCAAGGCATCTTAATATCCCACAACCGAGGCATCCTTGATGGGAATCCCACTCTCCGGGGCATCACTGTCATCTCGGTACCGATGGAAATCTCTTACTCATTCAAGCACACATTTCACACATCGCACCTTCAATTAATGTCATCACAACATTCACAATACCTAAAAAGTACACAACTACCTCAAGTATAATCTATACACTTAACTCTCGTGTATCAAGCACATGTGTGTGTCCAAATTATAAGATAAAACTCATTCGGCACATCCCATACCATGCCTAACAGTTTTTACCCCATAATCAAGTACTATGCATCACACTCATTGCACACACATGCCACCATTGGTATCTATACCATAATCATACTTCAAATGGTGGATGAGGCATGCTCATGCACAAACTAAACACTATTATGAGATCACTAGACTCCATATGTGTCATGAGAGTCAAGTACAAGAGACACAACAACTATTGCATATTCTCGGATCAAAGTAGTCTATGGACTAAAATGAGCAATTTCGATCACAAACACAGAAAGTATATCTAATCTTATCGGAATGTTACGAAATTTCAGTATGTTATAGAAGAGACATAGATTAATATTTTCCATGAGAAACCTAAGCCTATATCTCACTTTTTTAACAGCAGTAATTGCTATCTTCTTTCCTAAAATTCTGCAGCAACTTTCCAGATTGAGTACCTATAGAAGAAAGATCATTTCACTACTAGAATCTTGTCCATTTGTTCTCAAATTTTGATATGTTATTCATAAAGATATGTCTTACAACTTTAATGAAGGGTTTAAGGTCCAATTATTTCTAAAATTTACAGAAAATTCGTGGAATCATCGAAGGTCTTGCTGTCTTTTACAATACAATTTACTGTTTTAAAGAGAAGTACTCTTGCCTACATGTTTTCATATCCATTTTGCTATTACTAGAAGTCGAACCTAATTTAATTGATGTTCTATCAAGTAAACTTGTTCTTTTCTTTATCTGCATCATTAAAATTCAAAGCGACACAAAACAGAAAGGTTTTCCATCTCTATTTCTCTAGAATAGAAAGTCTTGCACCATTTTCTTCATCTTTAGCTCTAACCGTTAGTTTCTCTAATAGTCCCTCTTGTAATATCTAGACACTCCTCCACAGCATCTAAGGGTAATTACAATAGGTCTTTACTTACATAGAACCTTCCACACCTCGGTTCAAAGCAATTACTTGCGCCTCGACTCATCTACTGCAACATGCATCGCTTTTCCTCACTCGGTAATCACCTCTCCCCCATGCTCGACTAATACAGCTTACTCACACTCAAGTTTTGAAACATGCAAGGCTCTAACATGACATGCAAGGGCTCATAGCTTCAATCTACAGTTCATCTGGCTCAATCCAACACAAAACAGCAACATCACTTCTAACCCTCCATCATTCGGCTAGTTCCGTAAGTTCCCTTGGCAAAACAGCAGATAAGTCCTAATTTAGAGACTTATCTTTTCCTTACCTTTGCCTAGCTCGTTGATGACTCAAGGTTCTTCGAAAATCAGCACCTAAACTCGCACAAGAGAAAGAAGAATCGTTGGAGTTGTCGCTGCTCTCTTCTGCTCGACCGAGAGAGAGAGAGAGAGGGGAAGAAGAAAGAAGTTTTCGGTTGCTTTGGAGAGAGAGAAGAGACAACGAGAGTTATGAGGGGAAATAGAGCTATAGGCTAATCCCTTGGATATCTTAATCATTAGCAAGATCTAATGATGGTGTTTCCCTTTGGCTGGTTCAGTTTTGGAGAAGAGAAAACTGTGGGAGAAGAAAGAGAGAAGGGAGCAGAGAGGAGGGGGGCGTGGCCTTCATGCACCATTCCTTCCGACGTCTGGCGTTCGATATCGATTAGTCTCTAACCTGTGTTGGTAGTTAGTTTTTTAGTTTCTAATATTTCTCACTTAATTTCATTCCAATCCACTAAACTACAATTCTCTTGTAATTATACAAATCTATGAAATCATATGACACATTAGCATTTCGATGTTAATCTATGAAGGATTTATCACAAGAAATGCTGAAGTTAGAAATCGACATTAGCATTACAATCACTAATTAAATCATCATAACTATAATCTATAAACTTGATCGGGAATGAAATTACTTGGGCCTAAATACTCATCTTTAGCCCACCAGGCTCATTCTATGACATCCGATTCTTGGCCCGCTCTAAGCCAAGCCCAAGTCCAGATCTTCCATTTGGCTAACCGAGTCCATCTCAATAATTCGTGTGGCCCACTTACTTAGGGGGTGCATGACAACCCAAAATTTCTGTTCCAGAAATAGCTTTTCTGTTCCAGACCTGTTTCTAGAAGAGAAATCCATTTGATAAACCTATTAAGTTTTTCTATTTCTGGAATAGATTTCTATTCCAGAAATATGCTTGGAAGAGAAATCAGAAGCTAAAATTTTCTACTTCTGATTTCTAGAAGAGAAATCAGAAATAATTTCTCTCACTAAACCCTAATTTCGGTGAGTCCTCTCTCATCTCCTCTACGTCTCTACCTCCTCCTCCTCCTCCGCCTCTCCTCATTTTATTAAGAATAAAAATAAATATATTCATTTTAAAATAAAAATAAATTTATTAAAATAAATAAATTATTTTTATTTATCATTTTATTTTTAGTTTATTAAAAATAAATTTATTAAATTTATTATAAATAATTTATTTATGATAAATAAAAAATTATTTTTATTAAAAATAAATTTATCAAAAATAAATTTAATAAATTTATTTTTAATTTCCTTAAGTGTTTTGCCAAATATTTTTTATTTTTATTTTTTATTTTTATTCATTTTAAAATAAATTTATTCGTAAAATAAAATAAAATAGAATAAATAAAATAAATTTACTTTTAAGGATATTTTTATTTTAACATAAAATGATATGTTTATTTTATTTTTTATGATTTATTTTATTTTATTTTATTCTTTTTTTTTGTTACTAAATCATTTTTATTTTTATTTTTTATATTAAAGGTCGTTGGTCGTCACCGTCACCGTTTGAAAGAAGGAAATTTCATGTCATTATCAAACGAATTTCTATTTTTAGAGTAGAAATTTTGTGTCGTTATCAAACGGTTATTTTTGTTTAGAAACTCTTTTAGAAATAGAAATAGCAAAATCTATTTCTGCTTCAGAAACTATTTCTGGAATAGAATGGTTGTCATGCGCGCCCTTATTAAGCCCACACATTCCTCACGGTCCATCAGATTTGTTTTCTAGCACGATTTAAAATAATCCAAGACCTTAATGATCCAAGTACACTAATAGGGTTGGTGAATTTTTGGGATGTCATAAAGTCAATAAGAGATTTTAATGCAATACACTTGGGAATTTGACTAGAAATCGGCTATTCAACCATGCTCATCTGCAGATTTCATTATGGCATAGTTAAAAATCAATTAGGGATCAGAGATAGGTCGGTTTGACTGAGATATGTGGCTAAATGTGGGTGATTCAACTACATTACAAAATTTTCGTCAATCGACACAATACTGATTTTTTGTCGTTTTGGTACCTTGTGTCTGTTTTTGAAACTTCGAGATTTTCACGACCACCGAGAGTTGCCAATGTGTCAAAGAGGTTCATTGTGGCTCAAAGCAAATCGACCACAGGTTATTTGCACTAAAAAATTTTTTGAAAGCTACCTAGAAGACTAGGTTACGCTAAAATCACGCCAGATTGAAATTAACCGCGAATTTGAACATGATTTTAGAAATTGAAAGTTTTGTCATGTCACAAGTCATTTTAGAAATGTCGACTCAGTCTCCAATTTTTTTTTTGCACACCGATATTTTTGGCAAAAAGTTGAGGTAGGGCCGTTTTTGTCCAAAAAAGTTCAGATGACCGTTTTTTATCGCGAAATTGGGATGCAGGTGGGTTCAATTGGTGAAGAAAAATACCAATTTGATCAAGGGTGTGATAGCTAATTTATAGAGGCCGAATTGAATTGATTCAAGAAGGGTATTGGTCCAATTTGAGGAAATTGTCCCCAAAATTCGGATTGCCCCCTTAGACCCAACTTTTGAACCTTTTCATTGGCTTCTTGAGGAAGATTGAAGACTAAAAATTGCTGAGGAAGCTAGCCATGGGGGTGGGGCCACTTCAAGGAGACTAAAGAGATAGGAAGGAGACATGGTGGCCCCCTCCAAAGCAAGCTTGTCCCCATTTTCCCCTTCCTCTCCTCCCACCGTCGAGCACCCAATCCATTGCAGCCTTGAAGCTTCAAATTTTTCCAGAAAACTAAGGTGTAGCCTCCCCTTCCGTCGCAGCCACCTGCTGAAGCCGGAGCAACCATCGTGTCGCCATTGCTCCTTCGTGTGCTCGCCTATTCGTCACGCATCACTACCGTCCCAACCACGTCATTAGCCCTCTCTTGCTCATCTAGGAGGTCACTAGGCTAGCTCAAGCCAACGTCAACCACCATTTTGTTGCCGTGAGGCCCCGCCTGGACCCGCGCTTGCCTCCATCACCCATCTCAGCCCGTTTCCAACTCAACCAGCCCCGGAGCAGTCTTTCTCGACTCAAGATTAGCACTGAACAATGTGGGTATCACTAGCACTATTTGGCCCGTTTTTGTGGCTTTCCTGACGCCACTTGGCGGTCCCGCTTTGGAGTTTGTCAATCCCCGTCATTTTGATCTGAGCGGATTGTTAATCAAGTGAGTTTAACTCACTAATCCCTACTTAGTAAGTTAATGATGTTTAAGGGTTGATTATTTTAGACTATGTATGGTTTAGATGGTTAGTTAGATTGGATTAACAATTTAATTAACCGATATTGCTTGTTAGGTGGTTAGTTTAGTGCAATTAGTGAATAGATAGGCTCTAGTATTTATCTAAAGAGTCTTGGAATTTTTCCAGGCCCGTCTCAGCTTTTAATTAGGCTTTTCCAGCCTAAGCGTGTATTCTTGGTATTAAATAATTAATTTCTGTAATTATTTAAATAATTAATTATTTTTTTCAGAAATTAGTCCGAGATAGCTAGTGACCAGAATTTTATGCCGATTGTAGTGGTGTGATCTATTTATTTAATTGACTGTTATTTTGTGCAAATTGAGTGTGATTTGTGATTTTGGATATTTTTCCCAAAATTTATTTAATTTCAGTATTTAATTAGAAAATTACTAGGCGTTGGTCTACAGTGCCAAAAATGTTTTTAACGACTATATAAATGGTGGGAGTTTTGAAAGTAAAGATATTTTATTTTTGGCTGAGACCGACCGTGTACCCACACTCGATTATTTTTATCGAATATCGTTAACACGAGGGAAATAGGCCAAGATATTATGTTAATTGAGGAGTTTCGGGGTGGAATACCATGTCCTTGTCCATGGGTGATTAATCGTGTGATGGTTTATAGTCGTAGGAAGATGACTATTGAAAGTTAAGATGACGCATGTTATGCGTGATGTTATGAGTTAGACCAAGAAAACCGCCAAAGTATGGCTGTGCCCGTTGGGACGTAATTAACCGCTAAAGTATGGCCATGCCCATTGAGCCATAATTTACCACCGAACTTGGAACAGGCTATACCCGTTGGGTCGAAATTCACCGCTGAACATTTAGTAGGCCGTGCCCAAGTGTGGCCGTAATTAATAGTTGGAGTGAGTAATTGAAATAACCGTGCGATGGTCCTGCTGACATAAATCGACTGGGTCGACTGATCGATGAATCGATCGGGTGTGATGATTTGATTTATTGATGAATTGTACTGACTTGCAAGAAGGAAATCGAGGCAAAGGTAAGTCCTCTGACTTGTGCTTGTACTGAGGCAGCCCTAGGGCCGTGTTTTGTTCCTAGTCGGGTCTTAAGGGGGTAAACTTGCTGCGACGTCATCTCATCTCGTTGTGGGATAACATTTCAGGTCCTTAGATGGCAGCTCTTCCCAAGCAATTTGGTCAGCCAAAGAAGGTGACAAAGCAAAAGTGCTTTATCCCACTTAATGGAGACACAATGAGATGGGTATATGAGTTGGTGAAATCCATAGTCTAGGTCGATGCGGGCCTACTAAAAAATGGTGTCCCGTCAATACAAATCATGGTATCGTCAGGAGTGGAATGGCTAGAGAGAAGGGCCCATACCAGAGTCTGAGGTTCCTTTTTATGTCCTGGAGGTTGCTTTTTGGAAAGGCATGGCAGATCCTTCGGGAGGTTCCGTGGTGGACGTAGAACCTAATCTATCAGAACCAGAGTCCCCGGTGTATTTCGCTAAAGGCTCCAATTAGGATGAGGATGACGATGAATAGGAGGATGAGGATCCGTAGTTTTGTGAAAACCCCCCCCCGTTTTGTAGACGTTGTAAATAGACAGGTTAGTATTATACATTATGACTTGGGTGGTTATGCATATATCTATATATATATATACACAAGTATGTTGTGGTGTGTTGGTTTGAAAAATTATGACCTTACTTTCCTATCCATCTTGTTGTTGTTTGTGGATTATTTATTTGCTTCCGCATGCATATTAAAATGAATGGGTCAGCAATGTGTCCTAGGATGTCTCTATTTAATTGACCATTGAGGGATGGAGACACGCTCGGAGGATCGGGACATGACACTAGTTTTATATGCCCAGGCTTCTTGCATTCATAACACACGATGTCCTTACCTTTGGGTTCTTCTTTGTTCCTGTAGGCTTCTTGTTGTCATTATGTTTAGATGATATTTTCCATTTGTAGTTTCCTCTTGTCTTCATGAAGCTTTTAAACTTCTTCATTAATAATGCCATGTCTTCATCACTTTTTTCTTCATTAGAGGATATTTCTCCACCTGTATCATCATGATTAGCTTTAAACGCAAGGACTTTCTTACTTTTTGATTTGCTTTCCTCATTTTGGAGCTAGGTCCAAAATGTAGTGAGTAGATATTCCTAACTCTTCAATAGGGCGATGTACTACGCTTATTGATTTTAGGATCATGTCATCGTTTGCTTGTGTTGGCTTTGTATTGTTATGATTATTGTGTTTCTATTGTTTATTGTTGCATTAAGTAAGTCATGATCCCGCATGAATGTCAAGCACACTTGGATGTTGAGGAGAGGATCGATGACTATGGACAATGCTAAAGCTTGAGCATATAGCATGAGTTTGATTTAATAAAACACGAGTCGTTCATTAGTTCACCTTGCATGGCATGCCTTTGGGCCTTTCATTTAGCTAAGAGTTAAATATAACATGAATTTGTTGATGCTTGAAATGTATGGACACACGATGGATGTTGTGGCATCCCAAAATTTCATGACAACCCCTAGATATACCATGAAGCATGAATAGGTGATGGAAGTGTTATTGATTTATGTTATGGCCTTTAGACCAAAGAATCGTAAAAGATTAATACCAAGTATTTTAATGGAGAATTGTTTGGATAGAAATATATCTTATGTTAATGGATGATCAAGGTTGGTGTTATAGGACAACTTGATAAGGAAGATTTTGTTCTTGACTATGCACTTTATAGATTTGATTTTTATGGATTAATGTGACAAAGTCTTTTGGCCATTTTATTTTGCAATTAGGTATTTATTTAAGTGGGGATTAAGATGGATTATTAAAAGTAAACATGGGCCATTTAAGTTTGGACTTTAGGCCCAAGAGTGTTGAGCCTAAAGTGGGCCAAAAGGCTGGCCCATGAAGCCCATTGGACTGTCGACCACATGGAAAGGGGGGAGGAGCCGGACGGCTTCCTCCAAGTGTCTTCAACGAGGGAGACACTTGTCTCCTTCTTAGGGACAAGTGTCCCTCCATGCAAAAATTTGGAGACAAGTGTCCCTCCATGCAAAAATGGAAGCATGCAAGGGTTTTATTGAAACCAAAAGGAAAAGGGGAAGGGGGGACAAGAGACAGAGAGATTTACCGTCTGAGAGAGAGAGAGAGCGAGCATGCGAGAGAAGAAGAGGAAGAAGGAGGAGTTTGTTGCCACCGTTCGTTCGCCGCCTCGCCCCGCCGTTGTCTTGCTGTGTTTTCTTTGGATTAGAGGCAAGTGAAGTCCTAAAACCTACCCCTTGCATTTCTGTGTTGTGTGTGTAGAAGATGATAAATTTTGGTTGTGGTAGATGGGATGAAATTTCGGAGCTTTGGAGAGAGATTCGGTTACCATGCATGCTGTTTCTGGAAAGACCAGTCCGACCATCCGTGAGATTGTGTGCTGCATGGGACTTTTTGTTGGAATCTTGTTTCGGTCTCTTCATGAAAGTTGTAGAGAACACCTTGAGGAACAACATACTCAAATTTGAGGTGAAACGAACAAGTATTGGTTAGTGAAATGATTTTTCTTTGGAGAAGTTAGATCTGGAATTCGTTGTGTTGACCTTTAGAGATTTCGTGGTCTGTAAAGTAATTTTCTTGTGAAAATCTCACTTTTATCTCTTCATGAAAGTTGTAGTGTACTTCTTGAGGTAGAAAATATCAAATATTTATAGGAAATGAACAACAATAAGTCGGTGAAATCGTTGTTCTTTGAAGAAACTGGATCTGGGAAAAATGCTACCTAGACTTAGTACGATTTCGTGATTTTTATAAAATCATAAAGTTAAAATTTGATCATGTGTCCTGAATGAAAGTTATAGGTAATATTCTGACGAATAACATGATGAAAATTTAGAAGAAATTAACATATGTAGGTCGGTGAAATGAGTTTCTTTTGAAATATGATAATCTGGGAAAAGATGACACCAAGAACAGGCGGAATTAATCGTCTATATATATATATTAATCTAGAAATATTTGGGTTTCTATTTCTTCATGAGATATGTACCTCTTGACCTTTTCTATAACAAATAAAAATTTCATAATTTTTGGAGTTGATTTAGAATTTTTACCGAGTTTGTGAACAAAACTGTGTATGGAAATATTCCGAAATTTTAAGGACTGTGGTGCGTGAATTGTACCGATTTGTGTGATGCTGTTTTGATTTGGTGTTCTGCACGAAATATTTTTCTCCAGATCTTGTATATAACATGTTAAATTTTGATAATTTAATAAGGCTTTTTACTATTTTTTCAAGAATTATGACCAAAGGAGCGCAATCTGTTTTTATCCGAAATTTTGTTATATTTTCAAAAATAAATGAAATTGCTCCATGTGATATAATGTCTTGAGTGGTTGATTATGCTGCATATGTGGTGACATATGGTATGTTTATGACATCAAAAGCTGATTGAGACTCTTGATATTGATACATCAAATGCCATGTTGAAATTGAGATACATGTGTGAATATAAATTGAGATAATGATGATGCCGTCGGAGGTGTGAGCCGACGAAGCCCCGGGAGTCAGGATGCCCAAAGGTTCGAATAAGTCGATGCCCTTTAGATGCCTGGTTGTATTATGAATACATGCCTAGAGATTTTCCTCGGGAGTGTTGGGATGCTCGGTTGTATTATGATACATGCCCGGAGGGTGAGAGGTTGTATCATGATGCATGCCCGCAGGATAGGGGTAACCATTTTCATGGCGAGCCCCGGAGATTCCTCGTGACGCTAGGTGGGATGCGAGAAGCTCGGAGGTGTGTGCCAGAGGCTCCTCACGATGCCAGGTTGGATGCGAGCGATAAATTGTGGGATGCAAACATTGGTCCCTGGACGAAAAATGATGAGATCCTTGTGAAAGATAAATATTGAAATTGAATCATGTGCATGGGTGTATTCATATGGCATGATGCATGATCTGCTTATGAAAGTAAATTGATACTATTTGATATTGAAAATGCGATCATGAAGGCATGAATGGATCTCATGGTAATGTATGCTTGATAGCATGGATGATATGAATCATGGTGATATTTGCACGATGGCATGGCAAGATATGCATGATTGCATGGTAATATATGAACGACTGCATGGTGATGTATGCTTGATAGCATGGATGATATGAGTGCATGGTGATATATGATGGCTGTAAGGTAAGGTATGCTTGAATGCACGAATGATATGTGCTTTGTTTATGATACCTTTGCTTGACGCATTAAGTAGTTTGGTGGATCTTTACTGCTAAATGGTTGTACTCACCCCATTTGGGGTATAATATTTCAAACTAAATAAGATACCTCTGCTACCACTACCACCGGTAAATGGATCGAGTGGTTGGATATGTCTGCAAGGAGGAGGATAGCAAAGGAAGGAACTTTTGGATGCCGACATTGATCGATGGACTTTAAGTATACGACTGTTGGAGGAGATGTCGGTCATCTTTTGAAGTATAGCCGAGTATAGAAGACTATGGCATTTTGATGTACCAATGAATGATGTTCATCTAGTTTAAGTAAATAAAAGTGTTCGGCTTTTACCTATAAATGTTTAGTTGGTGTGCATCATTTTCTGAATATAGTGAAGGGAGTTGTTGGATACGCTTTCGCTATATGAACTGTGCAAGGGACTGATCTAAAAGATGTAAACCTTCAGGTTGTATGGACCCGATGTAATTGAAATGGTATTAGAGTGACATGTTATTAGGGAAAGTGAAAGGTAAGCGAACTGCGGCGACCCTAACGAATCGGGGGCTGTCGATAGGTGTCATAGATGTATATGCTGATGTTGGGGGATTCCTGGTCATTGCCTGAGGTGAAGCCCCACATGCCGTCTCGATATTAAGATCGCGGATGATGCCGGCCTGGGTGAGGGTGATGCTTGGGGGTCGCCCAGGATGCCATCTTGATAATGAGATCGGGACGATGCAGGTTGCCAAAGGGGGGACCGATGCCCGGTTGTTATTAGAAGAGTCAATTAATTTCGATTGATATGATACTGAAAAAAAAAAATGAAAGTCCATGTATGGTCCCTAACTGATACATGTTCTTGCAAAAGCTGGGTTTGTTTGATGCGTATTATTAAGTTCTTGCATCAATTTAAGCATATATTTGAATTGGGTCACTTAGTGCTTGAATGAGTTTCATGAGATATGAGCATCCCTTTTTATGATCGAAATGATCATAAACTATGGATCCTTGGAAAGCTTGTTCATATGCACTAACTCATTGTCTTTGATTTTTGAAATCACATAGACGGTTGAAAGCCTTTCATATGCGTAAGCAAGGCAAGGCACGAACCTTGCTATTGTTTTGCCATCGACAAGTAGGTGGTGACCTTGTGTCCGACAATCGACAATGAGATGTCCTCCTATAGGAGAATTAGGGATTTCTACTTACTGAGTCATCGATTCACTCTTGTTGTTCTCACCATTTCAGGTGTGTGATGGGTGGACTAGAGCCCGAGAAAGGAATGAACCTAGCATGGGGCCTGCTTTTGGGAGCAGCTTGCTAGAGGAGCTAGGCTACCCCAGCCTTTTGATTGATTATGTATGGAAACAAAAATTAGTAGCCCAAGATTAGGATGGGCATGTACTCAAATAGCTTTTGATATGTGAATATGTATATGAATATATGTCGCTTTTATTTTCTTGGGTTGCATATGTCTTGCCCTGCTTCCGAGTTTGTTTGTACGAGGATTGTTTATGATCGCTTCCGCATGATCTTAACTAAAGATAAAACACTTGGGACGTTCGATGTTGCCTAAGGCGTCAATGCTAACCCGCCAGGTCATGCTCTCGTGCCAAAGGTGGGGCAGGGGTGTGACATTATATTTTTGTATCAGAGCAGGGTTAATTACCTAGAGTGATAAGGTGCACTAGGATTTGGGCTAGTTAGTTAGGAAAAAATATATCATTCATGTGTTCGCTTGAGTGATTTGTTTTTGCTAACATTTGATCCCTCTCTCTTTGGTATTACTATAGCTGTGCTTATTCTTTTGCATAGGTATTCTTTAGAAATCTAGTAGAACACCATGAGTGCTTGAGACCAACCGACTTCTAAAGGAAATTCAAATCAAGTGTGTTGCACTGTCTCAGAGTTCTCTGTGGTCTTCTCTTTTACCTTCTTCCTCAATCTATCCATTGAAGATGAATTAGAGAAGTGGATAGTTGTTGGAGTGTTTTTGTTGAGCTGTTGTCCAAGGAAGGTATTGTCCATACAATTTCTTTCCTTGAACCTCTACAGACTAATCAAAAATAGCAAATGCTGTTGTCTTCTCACTGCAGTCTCTAATTAACCTATCAAACAACCTAGCTACTTTACTACATGCTCTATTTGCATTTTGCTGCTATGCGAATCTAGGTCTTTCAATGGCTACTTAGCTGACCCAATAAACATCATCAAATGTACTTAAATGTTACATCACCATCGACCTAATCTTTACAGCTTCGACATAAACATCATCAATAGTTGATCGTTTAGGTTGACTAGTGCCATTTGTCATAACAAGACATTTGAGAACTTCTTTCCAATGAATCACACCATGGATATTGCATAGTCCTTTGGTCCAAACAACTACAAACATCATAGCAAAAAATATACTAAGGATAATTTGGATATCATCAAAATCACTTGAAGATGTTTTCTCCAATACACTATAATCGAAGAATCAGAGTCTACAATAGCTCAAACGTTTGAGTATTTTCTACACCTAGATTTAAACCCAAACCCAAACTATTTACAAATAAAAATGTAAACTCACAGCACAAGAACTTTCAAGTGCTCAAGCCCTCTACATACTTCCAAGATAGAATTCAGCGCATTCGTCTTTTTTATTGCGTATGGTAGCTTCTTCTTGATTGTGTTCAAGGCTTGTGCGGACATGCGGCTTCTTTTTTCTCAAGCGGCACTGCTCCTTGCCAAAGAGAAACCCTAGCATTTTATATGTGTGCCGAAATCAACAAATTTGACTTGGGCCCATCGTGTGCAACTTCAACAAGGATTCGGCTTTTGCAGTAGGAGATAGAGTTTCTTTCTTTTCCTCTTTTAGCAAAAGACCTCTATGCCCCTAAAAGTTAAATAGATAAAATAAAAAATAGTGTGCCCATCTTTTGTCCTTTAATACCCCTTGCTTTCTTATGTACGTCCAAGGCTAGTCCATGAAAGAAGAGCTTCTTCATCCGAATTCAAATCCCCAGGGAAAAATCTTTCTCAACAAATTCGGTTTAGTAAATTAATATCAGAATTCAAACTCAAGACATTAATTTAACAAGTGTGTGGCAAATGCTTTCTATAATAATTCAACAATGTTGAGAGAGGGAGAGAGAGAGTACATTTAATTTTTCCTTCCATCTTTGACCTAATTTCATCAACCCAACAACTAAAGATTATGTAGCTCGTAATGATCGGAATCGCTTCCTAAGTCAGTCTACATGATAAATGCATTTGTGTTTTGAAATCTATGTTTGACAAAGTAAAAACAAACTTTCATGAATTAATAAATCTTAAGGGAAAACTACAAAAAATAAACAGTCATGACCCTATTATATCGTTAATAATTCAATTCTAAACTTTTCAATTTGACCAATTTTATTGGTACTAATTTAGTCCATCTAGCCAATTCTACGTGGCAGAGCTATCGCTAACTTGGACTTTTTTTATAATTTTTTTTTTCTGAATTTTTTTATTAGTTCTTTTCTTATATATATATGTGTGTGTGTGTGTATATATATATATATATTTACACTTTGGGCCTAGCAAGGTCGATGGTTGACATCGCTTGCCTCATGTGAGAGCCCCCGTGCCTTCCCCAGCCAATGGTTGATGAGGGGCAAAGGCCCTCACCGACCCTAAAGTGGCAAAGAGAAAAGAAAAAAGAAAACAATTAATAAAATAAAAATAGAAAAATTTAAATTTATAAAAAAAAATATACACATTGGTGCCAGCCGTGTCACGTAGGACAACCGGAATCCACATCAACCATTTTCAGTCTAAATTAGCTAGAAGGATTGAATTGATACTAATGTAAAAAGTTTTAGAACTAAATTTGTCAAATTGAAAAGTTGATAACTAAATTTGTCCCAATGCAATAAGCTTATGATTTTTTGGGTACTTTTCCCAAATTCTTAATCCTCCATCACAATCAATTAAAAAAGACGTATAATAGAAAGAAGATTTTGATTATTATAAGCCTCTTTACAGATTCGATTTTATTTTATTTGAGAGTTTCGGCGTCATATTATCTCAGTGACATTTTAATTCAATCTCAAAGACTCAGTTAAAACTCGAGACTAGTTATCCTCTCCACTAGCTGTCTTCTTCCATTATTTAAATTCTATTTGACATGTAAAACTGGAAACAAAATCGGTTGAACAATAAACTAATAACCTAAAACTCATGACTCTCTCTTATACAAATTTTCTTTTAAATCAACTTCAACTCTAGTACAAATCTATGTCATGCTCCGCCACGTGGATATCACAGGGGCACTTTTGTGCAAAAAGGATTTACTTTAAGTGACATAAGCTATACTAAGAATATGTCAATTGCAAATGAGGGATATAAAAATTGATGTAATATAGATACGTTATTAGAGTATTTACTGAATTAAATAAATTACATCATTTCTTCCTTTCTTAGTAAGATAGATTCAGTTGAATTTAAACTTTATTACATATAGCATATTTAACATATCTGTAAATTTTTATTGAAACTTAAACCTAATAAGAAATGGAATTTCAAAATTACAAATCAATAAACCAATTCTTATTAATGAAGGTGAAACACATGGCAAAATTGTGTTGGGTGTCTTGCCACATGACAAGAACAGAGGTAAAGCAAATTGCTATGTGACGAGCACGAGTAAAAGAAGAATACATGGTAAGATTACATACAATTCAAGATATACTTGTATATCAGCTAAAAGATTATTCTTAAATATTTTATCTTCTTCTATTTTACTTTATCATCAAGTCAAAAGAGATTAAGTTTTCAAAATAATCTTTTTATTTTTCAACTATATTAGAACATATGTATCAACTAAAGAAGACATTCTATGGACTCAAACAAACACCAAGGACTTGGTATGAAATGCTTAGCACATTTTGATCGAACATAATTTTGAGAAAGGTAAAATGGATATGACCCCTTTTATAAAAGAGGAAGGTAAGGATTTGCTAATTATTTACATCTATGTAGATGACATAATTTTCGAATTCACTAATGAGTATCTATGCAAGGAATTTGCCGATATCATGAAAAGCGATTTGAAATGAGCATGATAGGAGAACTTAATTTCTTCCTCAGTCTATAAATCAAGCACACAAAGACTGGCACCCTCATTCATCAATTAAATATGCCATGGAATTGGTGAAAAAATTTGGATTGGAAAATGATAACTCTATAATAATATAGTTATTTTACCTGTTTTAGGCAATAAATAGGTACTTTATAATGCAATATTCATTAAAAAAATTGGATTTCCTTATGTTTACCCAAATCTTCCTTGTTTATGCATAATAATGAGATATAGAGAAAATAACGAAAAAATGAAAAGAAAGAAGTAAAGGAAAATTCTATGATTTAGGAATTCAAATAAAAAAGTGTTGGAAGATAGATACCGAATCAAGGATTCTACGATTCATTCCCCGAATTTATGTGGGAAAAAAAAAACAATTGCATTGTGTTAGGATTCTTGAATATATCCTATAAGTAAAATAATATAGGCAGCTAGGTTTTTATTTTTAGATCGTTTTTCATTGTTCCAAAGTTTTTTTAAAAGTATTTTGAAGATATGATAAAAATGGTGATAGAATTCTTGTTCTTTGATTCAAGATGTTGGGTTTAATTTATATTTTCATATTTACTTCTATTATGTTCTAATTTTCTTTTGTTAGGGCTGCGATGTAGCCTGACCATGATAACACCACTTAAATGATCTAATGTGCATGTTTGAGATCGAGAAGTGATAATATGCAATCGCTCATTATAATATATAACCATGAATTAAATGTGGATAGAGATATATTGTGTTATTTGTATGGCTTTCAGTGATACGGTGATAAAAAAGACTCATTATAAGCTGGGAATATCATAAATTTTAATGTACTTATATTTATTTAAGTTTACATAGAGATATAGTGAATTAATAAACTTAGTAAGTTTGTTATGAATAAGATAGCAAATAAATTAGGAAATTTCATTATCGCATGTTTGATATCATTCTTATATGTATAACAATTTGAAATTCATGTCTAGTAGCTATGATGAAATTAGATGCACTAACATATTTATTCGATTGATTTACTATATTTAATTCCAAAAAATTTCTTTTAATATTTTTAATTTTAATTTATTCTCAATTATATTTTGATATGTTTGATAAAATTTAGAATAAATCTATTTTAACTATTTAATTATTTTGTTATTCATCAATCTCTATGGGACAATATTCTTTTCTCACCATTATATTACTTGTTTGATACGTTCACTTGCGTTTAAAATCTTACTAATAGAAAATTGCAAAAGGATTGACCCACCGACGTCTTCAACCACCAAGCTTGACAAGGATGAATTAAGTAAGTCTATTAATCTTAAGCTACATAGAAGTGTGATTGGCTCGCTGTCATATTTTCATACGATACTCATTTTAGTGCCAAAAGTTTTTTTCTTTTTATAATCATTAAAGTGCCAATTTTTTAAAAAGAAAAATAATCACGTAAGTGCCAATTCCGATGTGGGTCACTGAAAATTTAACGTGGCCATATTTTATTAATTTCTCTGTCCAACATTGCTCACCGATGTGCCTAGTCAGCATATATACCATAAAACTGCGTCGTCTATATGTTTTGCCCTAATTATATTACTAAATCAAAACCCTAATTCAATTTCCCCAAATTCGAAACCATAATTCAAAGCAGCAACTAGGTCCAGAACATCATAGTCACATTAGAGTATGTTTAGATTACTAGTTGATGCTAAATTAAAAAGGATTTTCACACAAACTTCAATCACAGCTCTCAGACCTAGGCTCACAAAAATAGAGCTAAGAGGTGTTGGCCTCAAGTTAGCGTTCAAACCAAAGAGCAAGGGTCTTGGAAGCGTCTTCGCTAGTGAAGAAGGATCGAGCAAGCTTGAAGCACTTCAAGCTTCTTGGTCAAGAAACAGAGCAAAGCAACTGGATTTGCAGTGCGGCTTGGAAATGGTGAATGGCAACAACAAATGAGAACTTGAATCTATGGCTCTTCGATTAGGACTTTCAGTAGCTTTTGGGGACCAAAGAGCAGAGTAAGCTCTCACGACGGCCTTCCTTTTATCGGAATGAATTAGACCAGGGTTTTTTTCGATTTCTAAAAGAAGCCGTGGAATCGAATGCATTTCTTCGTCAACGCTTGAGCCAGAGCCAACCAACTCTGACCCCACGCTGAACCGCCCATTGCCTTCGTCTCTATCTTTAGATTCAGAAAATGGTTACTCCCCTACAGGTACGGATGACCGCTGCAATTGAATGATTGAATTCGCAGTAATTGATTCAAGAAGTCGCTCTTTCAAAGTCACTATCTCTATCATAATAGAAGCAAGCTCAAGGCTAGGATGAATTAGCTAACGAATTGACTAGGAGAATGATTCTTGAATAAGGTGAAACTTTTCCTATTGCCCACTCCGCGCTCTCTTTTATTAACTAAACTTAATTGGCACAAAGCCAAAAAGAATTAAGATCAAATCAATCCAAATAAAAGATTTAGAATTGAATTAACATAAATATAATAAATTTATGATTTTTTTGATATTTTTTCCGTTGACAACCTAGTTGGGCCTATATGATTACCGATGAATCGATATAATGATTTCATATTAGTCACGATATCAAAATGCATAATCATAGTTAATGCCTTGGACGGCGTGTGATGGTAGCGATAGAGAGATAGTGATATAGAGACCCAACTGACGAGATATGCAATCGGCTAGCTATGTTGACCGTCGGATTAACGTTGGTAATTTCCTAAAAAGTCCTTGTACTATCGAGAAATCACAGAACAAGGACACCTTTCCCACGTCAATGTCAAAGCCCGAGAAGTCCCAAAAGAGCAAAACGGCATGTCGGTTTAGATACTGACCTTTTACACAAGGATTTGATGTTGACGCTGCACTTCCTCGTCGACCTTGGTAGCAAAGCTAGGAATCTTCTTGCTTCTTGCAAGTTAGCTCTCCAGGGGAAGTTACTGATTCAATTCGTTCTTAGGGGCTCATGGCGATAGGTTCTGTAAGTATAGTCTCTATAATCTAGGTCTCAGTAGACGGAAGGAGTCTGGTAAAGCTCTTGTGGCTAGCTCTTGGTCTGGGTAAGCAGTGTACTATCTAGGTAGAAGATCTCCAATCATTAGCTCTGGTTCACGGCTAAACGTTGTAGGCCTAAGCGCAGTTGTCGCTCTTGGAGTCAGATCAGTAGGGGAGGAATTGGTGTTTGTTTTGATAAACAAGCATATGTGCATAAGTGAATTAAGATCAAACGTCTAATCGCAGCAGAAGTAAAAACACTTATACACGTGTTTTCATAGCATTTACGTGCATTTTAACAAAAAGGCATAGAAGAGCTCCAAATTTGGTACAGAAGTTTCTTTGTGTTCTGAGCACGAACATTTGATGTCATCACAGTAGTAGTTCTAACATTCTTCAGACTCTGACTGCGAACGTCTGACGCCTTCTGGTAACACCAGTTCTGACGTTCTTTAGATGCAAAACATCTGATCTCTTCATAGGTTCTAACATTCTTCAGATCTAGCCCCATAAGTGTTGGGCCTCTAGTTCAGACACGCCACCAATTCTCACGTTGAATAGAATAGAGAAATTGAGAGACCTCATAACTACATTTGTGCTAGCAATTGCTCTCGTGTGAGTGTCTTGTTGATCAGTATCAACACTCTCAATTATCAATTGTTGATTATCGATCGTCCATCATCCAATGATTTGCTATTTGCATTATCTTTTATAGATAGTGCAAATCACATTTAAATCGACGCATTAACTCTAAACCATTTTACAATTAATTCAGTCGTAACTCCTAATGGCGGTAAGTTATGATACTATTACAGATACTAGTTTAGGCATTAACTTTGTAAATGCTATAGAGCATTATTCCAAACATTTATTATTAATTGTTACAAGTCTTTATTCTATATATTAACTTTGTAACTGTCACAAATACTTAATTTGGCTGTTACTTTTGAAATTGTTTTAAAGCATTAATTGGTCAATAATCTGAAACCGTTTCAGATTATTAAACTGCCCATTTATTATGAAACTGTTTCAGATCATGGATTTGGTTATTGATTCTGAGCTCACTTCATATCATTAATGATGCGATTAACTCTGAACTCACTTCAGGTCATTAACTCAACTATTTATTCTAAACTCACTTCAGATTATTAATTTGGTCACTAAATCTAAACACACTTTAGAGCTTTGGTTCGGCCGTAAAGTCTGAAACTCGCTTAAGAGTTTGTAAACTCCGATGCCTCTTCATCAAAGCTTATATTTCTAGTCTGACTCAATCTGATTGGCTCAATTGCAAACATATTTGCAATATTCTCTCTCTCGTTCAAATGTCATTCTAATTGGTTATGGTGTGTGACATCCCTAGGTTCATAACTGAGCTGGCAATAGGACTTGTATTAACACATTAGCACAGTAAAGAGAATTGATTGTCCAAATCAATCTCCTGTTCCTGCAAACCATGAGTGACATCTAGCAATATATCATGGCTACCCAGACAGTGTGAAATGTCTTCAGAACATAATGAACCTATCAGCTTTGGCAACCGTGTATTTCGATCCTTCTATCTCACCATGTCCCGATCAAGCAAACTATGACTATCAAGTACAAAGACGGTTCAACGATGTTGACACCTAAATTTTTGCCCAAAAATCATTTCTTAAAAATGGGAACTTGTTTTTCCACAAAATATTTCATGTCAAATTCTTTCATATAGATTATCTAGGTGTTTAGTATAGTTTTTTTAAATTAAATATTTTTTTACTAAAAAATTAAAAATATATTAAAAAAGATTTAAAAATGCAAAAAAAAAAGGAAAAAAAAGAAAAAAAGTTGGAGCTGATGATCTGAATATGACTAGCCAAGCCCAGGAGGTCAGATTGTAATTAAAACAGCAAGTTGGGGCCAAAATACAATTTCCAAAAGTTGAGGGAGAAATTCACAAAATTGTAAAATTTCACCCGAACCCTTAAATCATCATCTTGGCCACCAATTAAGTTGAAATTGAACTTGGGCCAAGTCGAATCAATCAAGTCGGACCAAAAGGACCAAATTTACATTGAATTGGGTATTTTTGGATAAGAAAATGGCCAACTTTGAGGGATTTTCTTGAAAATTTGAGAAGAGACAATTGCGAAAAATGATCAAGATCTTAAACTACTATACATGAGCTTGCTAATCGATCAAAAACCGCAGCCAAATTGATTAAAGCACCCAAAACAGCTACCAAATTTTAGTCCACAAGTTAATCTCAATTCGGAGCTGCTGAGTAAGCAACTTGGTGGCCCCACCTTATCTTCCTCAGTTGCCTAACCAGCTTGATCTTTGGACGTGATGGAAGACCATAATTAGTAGTACAAGTGGACAAAAATTTGTCAAGGATAAGCTGCTGAAAGCACGGGAAAGTCACAATATAATCCGCACACTCAACAGCTGCAAAATTTGAAAATCTTGGCTAAGTCAGAAAGTGGGTAAACTACTCAAATGGTAGGCTTGGCAAGAGGGCAAAAAGCCGATCAAGAGATTGCTTAATGCAGTGGATAAGATTTATGAAGCATGCTCTTTTGACAGATGAAAGGTAGGAGATGAGAAGGAGAGGAGAGAGCTCATGGTCGTTCTCCAAAAAACACCTCCAGAAGCAACTCAAGAAAGAGTAAACCCAGAAATTCCAGATCAACCTTCATAGATAAAAGTGAAATTTTCACAAACTTGCAGTCAAAATTAGCCAAAACCTTCAACTAGAGAGTCAAACTTCACTCAAAGATATTTCCATCCTTAGGTTGCACGTCCCAAATGGAGTTCAGGAATGTCTCCTAAAGGCCCCCGAAATCCACCCTCCTAGCCGGCCAATAAAGATTGAAAATTTTTCTATAAGTGTGGAGCACGATTGGTCACGGGTGAGGGAAAACGAGTGATTTTGAGAAAATAGAGAGACAAATGAGGGAAACCAAGAGTTGTAACCCATACTAGAATACATCTAGTTTTTTTTTTTTTTTTGGCATTCATTTTTCCAACAAAAAAACTTGTGGATTCTGTTTTTGGGGACCAACAAAAACCTTCATTATCAGTTCTTTCTTTGCATATCTCATTTTTCAGTTGAAGAAGCCAACTTCCATGAGCCCCTGAGGATAATTTCTCGGTTTCCATGGCCAAGAGCCACTTGAAAAGGAAACTAAGAAGCAAGGTAAGAGTCTTAGATGTATTTTTGGTCAATTTTGAATAGGTTTTAAGCATGGAAAACTAAGAGGAAAACCAGCCCGGAAAACTAATTTTTGAGGCTAAAATTTTTGTAAGTGTTTGAAGCCTCTTCGAAAGCCATACATGTTTGACTTGGTACTCCCCTTTGCATGTATTTTCTATCTTCACAAGCTTGATGAATGTTGTATGGGAGTACAAATGATGCATAGGTTAGCTCGATTTAGTCTTTAAATCTTCATGTGAACTATGAGATCGTCTAAAACTTGGGCCAAAATCCAAGCCTATCCACATTGATTCATGGCTGGTCAGTATGGACTTTGCATGTGTGCTTCTTGGAGAGGTCATTTCGATATGTTCGATTGGTCATTCTCTGTGATGTTTGTTACATTTGAAAGTCGATGTTACCTACTTTCACTCGAATCAAGTAATGTTTCCCTTAGATCTCATATGTAATGAGTGTCGGGGCTTGAATATAGGCATGCAACCTGTTTTGCTTGACTTGGGTTCAAACCCAGATTTGTAAAATCAGCTCAAACTTGCATATTTGAGACCAATTTCAACTTAGTTCTTGTGTGTTTTAAGTTATTATTTCTATCTAATCTTGCTCATTGCATGTGGTAGTATAATCTTGATACTTTAGTTCCACATAAGATTGCTCATGGGTCAAGATTGAAGGTCATGAATACAACTCGGGTAAGTTGCTTAAGGTGGGTTGATGTACACCACTTGTTTGAGCAAATGCCCAAACTAAGTTTCGATCTTGAAACGGTCGATTTGAGCTTGATTATTGTGATATTCATGTGTTGTGTTATTCCACGTTAGGATAGACCGGTTTAAAGAATTATTATCAATATTTAAAAAAATAAGAAAAATCTGAAAATTTAAAAAAAAATGTTAGATAGTATCAAATTAGGGCATAAATGACATTTATGAGATTTTCCTACTTTTATAAAGTCGTTGTCCTAACTTGATGCTATTTTGATATTCTATAATCATTTTTGTAGATAATATATTTTCTATAGATTAAAATTATTTATAATAATTTCATGTATATTTAATTTCCCATTTTGCTCATGGGGATCTTGTCCCGAGACGTGATAACAAGGCCATGTAATAGTATTTGCCTGACTTGTATTGGGTCTTTCTTTTCTGCAGTACTTAGTGGTAACAAGGCCATGTAATAGCAGTACTTATGTTAGGATTAGTCTAGACATAAAATAAAAAAAACCCTACAAAAACATTTGCATGAACACTTAGTGGTTTCATAAAGATTATAATTGGTAATCAAGATTGTGTGGTCATTTAGATAAACAACTTTCCATGTTAGTGGTACCGCAAGGGTGCTAGTAGAAACATTGGTGTAAACAAGTCCCCATTCCTAGAAACTTCTGATTGCGTTGGAATCGAGACAACACTCCCGCATGTTGATTAGTTTATAGCCAACCTTAATAGGCTAGTGGCGACTCCTAGAAATACACAGGTTGTTAAGAACTAAAAAACAAAAATCCAACGTCGTGCGAGGTATAGGCTTGAGAGAGCCTGTGCCTAATCCAGGGCTGTTGGTCTACATCTTTAGGCAAATACCCCTAAACCTTCTTCCTTTTTCCCCAGACGGAAAAAGAGAGGTTGTGACAGACGAAGCGTCTATATGCAGACTTGTGAAACGTAGCCCTCTAACACGAAAGTCAGTATCGTGCCTCAGATCTAAGGATCTTTACACCTAACCAAAGCATGAATGTTCAGACATTGACCCCACTAAAAAGCTTCCATGTCGCCAATCGTTCTATATATGTCATGTTTAATGAACTTGTCCAAGACAAGCACTTGTGTTCTAGCTTGGATTTCACACTATCTAATGACTTGTGACTCATCATCCCCTCAAGTATCCAATATTGAAGTGAAGCTTGAGAACACACCGATCTCAATAGGATCATCAATATCCTCTAAATGATCCATCAACTTGAAATTGTTTAAAGATTCAGCATAACTCTGACCTATCACACATATTCTTAATACCTTAAGAATAGGTTCAGTCATAATTGATCTTATGGACCTCATTCATATAAATTGGATGATAAATGAGAAAACTTATTTGCCATTAAATAATCCCTAACATGTAACTATTACTTGGTTGCTTTAGGGCATATAGCGAATAGGAGGAATCCTCTTAAACGGGGAATGCGACTATTGAGATGGCTGCCGACGAGATGAAGTAAACTCGGGAGGTGGGTAGAAGGAAAAGAATCGGTCGACCAGTAGCGAAGGAGTTCCCACCCGGAAGGGGACAAGGTCAAAATCCTACTACTGCTGGCCAAGATCTTCTTTCCTGAACTAATAGCCCTACGTCTCGAGGTAGGAATCCTATCGTTTTATGAAAGTTGTTTCAAAATATTATGAGTTTATGAAATGGATTCCAAAATGGTTTGAGAAACGCCTTGTAAAATGTATTATGTTTGAAGGACGAAGTTAAGAAATATTATATATTTGGTTTGTGAAACCGTGTTGTCATATTGATTCTAAATTCGCTTATGAATTATGAAGGATGATGTTGGGAGGTTGTGTTGGTGCTAATTATTGCTATGAGCCCATTGAGAGGCTTATGGGTATGCATACTAGTTAGAATATTCTTGTGGGCTAACCATCAACAAATAGGTGGAGACAAAGGGAGCTTGGTTGATTTGTCATGGAGCCTTATGCATGACCATGGTTAGATAATCGAGCAAGTTTGGCTAATGGATGGACATTGACTTGTAATTTGAGATTAGTCGATAAAATGGATCAATGACGTGTGTTTTGATGAGATTAATGAATGGACAAGACAATTGATATTTGTTATGATAGTACTATCTAACAAGTGTTTTATGATATGTTTTTCATCTTTTATATGTATTATATATTGGAATTGAGATAAGTGAGTTTTGATATTGTTTTCTAAAGTGCATAGTAGATGCTCAATTTACTTAGAAGATATACACATTACTCATTGGGTTGTGTTTGCTCATTCCATTCATCTTTGGTGCTTTTCAGATCCCTCGGTTAGTAGCCGATAGAGCGAGAGCATTATCGATGGGGATTTTTGGGAGTTGGATTTCTTTTGAGCATATTTTCAGGTTGTGTCCATCAAATGGAAAGATGTCCGAGCCATTATTTGTATCCCTGTAGGATTTGGGGTGTGACATTTTTTGATATGAGAGTTTAGATTATGATTTTTGGGTATAGATTTAAAGAAAAGTTGTGAGGTTATGTGTTAATTTGTAACACATTAGTCTTTTGCTAAGTACTAGGGTGCATGTTTCTCTTGGTGTGAGTGATCATCAATCCTAATTCAAAGAAGCATGCTTCACCTTTTAAAGGAAATCAAACGGAGGTGACTTGTTACCTTTAATATCGAAATGTATCTTGAGGTGTTCAAGGTGTGATTTAGACAAGGAGATAAAGAGGATATAAGTCCTGACTTGCAGGAACAGAACAAGACTAGGTGTTCTAGGTGATGGAGTCCATGAAAGTTCTATTGCTTACACTGAGGATGGTCAACGAAAGCATATTCGGTGGGACATGCTTCATTATGTGGAAGACAAGCCTTGATTGATTTGCTCATGAGAGTTGAGAGGGAATAACAAAGGGAACTTTAGAATTTGTTCGAGCATCAGGCTATTTTCTATCACACTCATCGTAATCGTATTTAGTCCTTACTATGAAGGCGATTTTTTGTGAAACTTTTATTAGCAGTCAAGCAGTTATGCAGCCTAATTCTGCATTTGTTGCTAATGATAACAAGTGTAGAAATGTGAGGACTCTTGGAACTTCACTGGATTGATTATTAAGAATGGCTAAGAGCATAAATTCAAATTTATTCAAATTTTGAGAATGAAATTTCTTTTAAAGAGGGTCGTAATACTTGGGTTCTTTGACCAGGTTAAAAGAAGTGGTGGGACCCACAAAAAAATTGAAGAGTCAAAGAAGAAAAGAGATAAGAAGGGGCCGCTTGTTCTTAAACTGAGAGCTCCCGCGTGGAAGGGGAGGAAAGAAAGAAGAGGAAAAAAAGAAGTGTCATACCTCGTATCCTACCGAGATGGGGGTAACATAGCCGTCTGTCCACCCGAAGGATGTAGTGTCAAATGACGAAAATGCAAATCCCAGTGACAATGCTCCAACAACCATACCGAGGAACCTAAAAAACATGAAAGTTGAATGAAATAAGCAACGAAAGCCCAATGAGAGTGCGTATCTCTTCTAAGCAAATCGAGCACTTGCTATGCACTTTAAAAAATAAGATTGAAGCTCAATTATCTTAATTTCCTTATAAAATACATATATAAGATAAAAATGAGTTATATCACTATAACATAACTGTATACATATCAGAAAGCATTTGTCAAACAACAATATCATAACAAACATAAATGGCCCAGTCCATTGATTAATATTATCAAAACAAATGTCAATGGTCCATTCCATCGACTAATCTCAAATCACATGTCAATAGTCCATCCATTGGCCAAACTCCTGCTCAAATATCTTATCATGGCCATGCATAACACCCCATGACAAGGTGACCAAGCTCTCCGCCTTGGCAAGGTCTCCACCTATATTGCCGATGGCTAGCCCATAAGGATATCCTTACTAGTATGCATACCCACAACCCCTCATTGGGCTCATAGAGACAGTGAGCATCAACACTAATCCACCACATCCTCCACAATTCACAAAGCCAAATTCAAAAACCATTTCATATATCACAATTCATTTCCCAAACTATTTCAAACTCCATTTTGTAAACCAGTTCACATATTAGTATATAACCTTTCATAAACCATATTTATAGTCAAAGACTTCTCGTTTTAAAAAGGCTTTGCAAATCCATTTGTAAGTGATCAGTTTAAATTATAATTTAAAGATAACATTTTCACGTGTAATACGCAAATGGTAGTAAATACTCAATCCAATTTATGCAAGAAATATGCTTGTTCTTAAATCAAAACATAACTAATCCATTTCATTTTCAAAATATAAGTTTACAAACTCAAAGAAGAGATAGTACCATTCACTTGGAATGCCCAAACCAAATAACACATGGCTAAACAAACTGATGATCTTGTAATCCTAACAATTAAACGAGAATTGATGTCAAAACTAAATAAAACTCTACCTCAGCTATAAAACAGCTAAACTACTTCTAAAATGTGAGACCCTAGATTTTCCAACCCTATAATAATAAATAGACTAATATGGGCTGAGACTATTGAAAGCAGGCCAAATCACAAGCCCAGTGGGTCGCAAGGAATGTGTGAACTTAAGGAGCCGTGTTAAGACCATGAGCATAGGCTCAAAGGGCCAAAGGATGGGCCATAAATTAGGCCTGGCATAGGATGGGTAAGGCCTAGGCTCGGTCGGGCTATGAATTAGGCCCAATGGGCCATGAAATGAGCCCGGTGGACCGATGACGTGTATTAAGGTCTAAGAAATTTAATTTTATGACTAAGGTTTTTGATTAGTCATACACAAAATTTACTAAGGATCCTATTAGAATTTACAAGTGATTACAATTCTTTGAACATTAACCTTAGTATTTTCTCTAAATTCTTCCTTTGTTTTCGATTATAGGTTAAAGTCAAGACATTAATGTGTTAATTAGTCCACAAGAGTCTAATAGACCCTTGTGGTTGTGAGGGGACTAAAATTGGCGAGGTTCGGGAAAAAATTAAGTGAAAAACATTAGAAGCAAGTGATCTAATTACGATGATGATTAGGACTTAATCGCAACCTTTTTGCGGATGCCAAGTGTCATGCATGAAGGTAAATTCATGCAAGAAGCCACGTAACGCATCTCCTCAAGGTTTTCTTCAGTTCCAAAATCTTCATAGGGAGCACCCTCATTACCTTCTATAATGATTACTCCTCATTGGGATCCATAACAAAATCCACACATAAACCTTCCTCTACCTTCACGCCCCCTCATTGACCCATTTTTCTCTCTATTCTCTCCCTTTTGTTTCTTTTCCTCCCTTGGCTTGAATAGAGCAAAATCTCGTCATCCTTAGCCTCTTAATCTTCTTTGGATCTGAGCTGTGAAGTTTTTTTCTTGGAGAGCGGCAGCACGCAAATGACACCAAACCACTAGGTAAGGAAAGAGTAGGGTGCTAAGCTTGATTTATCCGTCAGTTGCTGAGAGAAATTGTGGAGCGAGCTGGTCAAGAGCGAAACCAAGCATGATGTTTATGTTTTCGGCATGTACGGGTTAGTCAAGAGGTCAGATGAGAGTTAGATAGTTTGCATGTAACATCCTCAATTTCGACCCTTATTTTGGTCCCAACTAGGAGGCTGAGCTAGACCTTAGGTTACTCAAACCTTCCTAGAAAATAAGTGTGAACAAGTGTGAAAAGCATTAAATGAGGATGATGAATGTAAAGGCTTATGTATCCCTATAGCCTAGCCTAGTCATAACCCTAAACTAAGTAGGATATCTTCGAGGCCAAGAAATGACTACACATCCATTGGAAGAAGGAGCAAGCAAGTCAAACCTTCTTAGACAAAATAATAGCACATTAATTTTATTTGACTTCTAGTTATTTAATGCCGAGATGAAGCATCCAGCCTAACCTAGGACCTAGTTGGAAACTTGAGAGATAAGGATGCTCGAAAATTAATGCTTCTTGATCAAGTGGGACGCCTCCTTTTCCCAACTAAGATTTTCACCTTTGATTTTCGAAATTAATAGACATCCGCAATTTACCAAATTTATACAGATTTTTTTGGTGCGAATTTAAAGAAACGTCCTTCATAAAAGTTATTCTAAACATATTGATATAAAACATAATTAAAGTTCATATTTTTCTGAGGTCAAATGGTTGGAACAAAGGCTCAATCAATTACCATATAGAACTTGCCCGGTGTAGTAAAAACAGCAACCAGAATGCCTTCTCGATTTTTTATAAAATTTTCCCTTTCGAATTTGAGCATGCTTTCTTCAAAAAATATTTTAAAAAGCATCTATATCTACAACATAAAGAAATTTTAAAGATTTTTGTGAAGATTTGAATTTCAAAATGAGTCTCTCCCTCCAACCATTGAATCTGCTGAACGGACGAATTTTGGGGTTGTATTCAATGTTTTACTGCTCTTTCCACAAAACAAATTTGGCTTGCAATCCCGCATGGAAAATGTTTTCTAAGGTCTTCTCTAAAACATATTAAAATTTTATAATTTTTAGAGCCCTTTTGATACGGTAATGGTACTGATTTCAAAAGTTGCTCAAAACTGTTTTTGCCTTAGAATAGGAGAACCACATGCCCAACTTGGAGGGGAAGGGGGCTGCACACCAACTTAAGGAGCAAGGCTAATCTAGAGTCTTCTTAATTTAGGATAAGGATGCATTAAGTATCTTGGACTACAGTTCTTCAATGCCAAGTTGAGGTGTCCCTCAAAGGAATAGGCCATAATGCCTCCTAACCTAACAACTTGGAGAGCAAGTTTGTAATATAAAGATATCTAGCCTAATGATTACTCAAGATCCAAACATTAAATGGGAGAGGCTTAGTTATTGGCTTAGGTGTCCCCATAATAATTACATGTAATTATTTCATGATGACTCAATCGCTTAGATGGACCAATGGAAAGATGAGCAAGTGTCGCTCGTAGGAACTACACTTGCCACCCATCTGTTTAGCTTGCCACCTCCTCAACTTAGATTGTTCGCCCACATGATGATTGGTCCATTTGAAAAGACATCATGAGGGGTTTTCCTATAAATAGAGGTCTTCCCTCCCCTCATTTCCACACCATCTCCTCTTCCTCCCTCACCCTCTCGACCTCATCCAGGCCGTTGCCCTCTCTCTTTCTTGTGGCCACGCCCTCTTGCTCGTTTGCCAGCCTGGACATTCCTCAATCACCTAGGTCGTCCCTTGAAGTGGAGTAAGTAGAACTTACTAATATTTGGTTAGGACATCATGTTACACTATTCCGAGCGTGTGACGAGTCCTTGATTGGAGTTTAGTGACTTGTTGTTGCTTGAAGTTTGGTTGTATTTGCTTGGATCAATTTAGACCTTGTTCCTTAATTGAGTTCGTTCCTTGTTTGATGAGCTTTGGCTCATGCTTGAGCTTAAGTTGCTTGGAAGAAGCTTGGTTTGTGTGCTTAATTAATATGTTTTGGTTTTACTTTGATACAAACCTATTTTAAAAATGTTTTGTGAAAGCTTGCTGTTTCCTCACAAAACTATTTCAAACCATTTTCACAAGTGCATGTTCTAGTTCACGCCCGAGCTCCGAAAAAAAGGGCTTTGTCAGCCTTAACGTACATGGAATCAGGACGGATTGGTCCTTCCTTAGTCTTGGTGTGATATCGAGGCATATCATTCCCGAGTCAATTTTAGTACTAGGTCGGTGAACATGTCACGATAGACCAATCCTTTCAAGGTCTCAGTTCGATATTGAGGCATAATGTTCTCGAGCCAAGTTTGGTACTAGGTTGGTGAACATGTCACTACAGGCTGGTCCTATCATGGTCTCGGTGCGATATCGAGGCATGTTGTTCCCGAGCCAAATTGGGTACTGGATCAGTGCTTAAACATGTCGGATCAAGTCGCGATCCTTGATTCATGCTTGGCATGCTTAACATCTCGATTTCAGTAAGTCATTTCACACACTTATATATGGCATGCCTTTGGGCCCTTGAACTAAAAGTGAAGATAAGAACCGGATTATGATGTTTGATGCATGGTCACAAGATGGATTAATTTCTAGCTGTCGACCGATGGATTTTGGCGATGTTGCCTGACGGACTCATCATTGGAGGATTGCCGTCACCCTTGGATTAGGGGATGTAGCCCGTTAAGTTCAGATGGCCGGTGGATGCATAGTCGGAGGATCGTCGTCACCCTTGGATTAAGGGACGTTACCCAATTAAGTTCGGATGCTCGGTGGATTCCAGAAGAGTCGATGGATTTCGACTAATAATGAATGAATCTCATGTGCATGAGTTCCTCACATTATGAAATGGATTTTTGGTTATGCATGCATATGAGTGAGGCGTGAGTTCCTTGTATTATGGAATGGATCTTGCTTATGCTTGCATGATATTGAGTGAGGTGTGAGTTCCTCATGTTGTGGGTGAATATTTGTTTATGCTTGTATACTGTTGATTGAGGATTCTTCATGTTTCATCCAAGACAAAGCTTTTGTTTTGCTATTCATCTGTCATCGACTAATGTTTTGGATGAGTTATATGCTTGTTGATAGGCGAGGCATCCTCCTACCCATAAATTAGTGGGTTTTATTTACTGAAGATTTACCCCGGCCTTTTTTAGCATAAAGCATGTGATGGTTGTAAGTATAACGTCCCATGACAAATAAGGGCTTGTAAATGTAATTGATGTAATTATATGTCTTTAAATGATTGTTTTTTTGGCTACTTCTTGTTGTTTAGGTGTTGTATGTACGCTTCCGCATGTGCTTATTGAAAAGAAAAAGAACGGGACGACGACATGCCTGAGACGTCGCGAAAATAACCCCCGTCACTTGTGACCCTAGAGATGGAGTTAGGGTTGTGACATTGCATGTGAGGATTAAGATAGGAAGGATGTAGGATAGGGTGAGAGGAAGCTATGGGCATCGGGGTTGCTGCGTAGGAGGGTTAGATGAGCAATAAACTAAGTTTCATGTTGGCTTGGGGCGGTCAAGAGTCGATCTTGGTTCAGGTTGAGACTATCAAGTCCTTTACGAGGAGTAGATGGTGATGGAGCCTTGTTTCAGCATTGTGTTTGTGTGGTCAAGGCCCTAAATGGAGTCGTAGGTGAATTAACTAGCTTGAAGTGGCCGAGTATGAAGGTTATAACTCAGGTGTAATCTGTTTGTGAAAGAAAAGTGCCGTAGTTGTTGGTTTATGCGTTTCTTTTGCGTTTAAACATGCTGTCATTGGGACAAACTAGTCTTCTTAAGAGCGCGCTAAAGATTTTAAGCTATGACGTACCCTTTAGTAGAGTTTTCTTGTGTAAGTTTGGCTGGTGGAGGAGAGAGTGCGTGTGGAACTTAACCGCAGTCATAGAACTCACCTTTAGAGGCTTAATGTTCTGTGGTTTTCTCAACTGAGTATAGTGTGATTTCGATTCCGTTTCCTTCATGTTAATGGAAATACGTTGTGTATACTATGTTATATACTCTTCTTAGATTTACTAGGACTAATGTATATTGTGTACGCATTTTTCCATTTGTAGTGGTCAGCTGTCTAGTGCAAAACCAGAAGAACCTTAATGTGTTCTGTGACTTCTCTGCACTTTTCGGGACATAATTAAGCCTTACTCATTTGATAAAAGTTTTAGGGCACAGTCTTAGGGATAAAATGTTAAAATTTGAGAGCAAAAGATCAAAGTTTGGATAGTGAGATAACCATTCTTCTGGGGACACTAGTTCTAGAAACCATTACAAATTTAGAGGTTAGCTCAGCAAGTTGCTACTCTTTGTACAGAAAGAAATAGGCTCAGGTTCCTTCACAGAAAATATTTATCTATGCCTCTTCTACAACATATTATAATTTCATAATTTTTCGACAAGGTTTACTAAGCTTTTCGCCTCTGTGTAATGAACTACTCAAACCACTCCTTAATCTGTTCTATGGTGACCCTTGGAAGTGTAGTAGCCTCTTATATATTGTTATTTGATGCATATATATGGCTCTCTCCCGTATTTGAAATGAGATGACTTTGAGTTCTTGCCATTTGAGTCTCATGAGTGCAATGAGTGAAGCATGCTATGGGGTTGTGTGTGCAAGCATTGAATCTTGGCTTAGAATGGCTTTGTGCATTTGAGTGGATATGCATGTTGCTATGGTGTTTTAATTCTAAGCTGTGATGCATGAAATGGGTGGAATAAATTGAATTTAAGAGTTTTCCTTCAACTTTGTGATATCCGTGATGCCCTGGGGAGTAGGATGCCCATGCTGTGTGTTCTTGGATGTCTTGGTTGAGTGAGGACCGCGATGCCTCGGCATGAGATGCCCCTGTTGTGTGATCAGGGATGCCTTGGTTGTGGGATACCAAGATACCTCGGAGTAAGATGCTCCTGCTGTGTGTTTATGGGATGCCTTAGTTGTATGATACTAGCATGCCTCAAAGTGAGATGTCCATAGTAGGGATATCATGGAAGTCCAGATGAGGGATTCTGGAAGTGACTCAATTGGCTAGCTTGTGCTCTGGTGGGTAAACCGATTTGAGGGTGGATGTTAAAACACATTATGAATTAATTCCACTTGGCATGTGTGATCGCATGTTGTTGCATCACATCCTAGTATTGGTTAGTGGCATAAAACACGTGTGTTGTTAATGGTGTGCTTTGTATGCAACGGATAGGAATGCGAGTCGGGGTGACGATATAGTGGACCATCTAAAGGTTTTGCCCTAGTCTGCGTATGCTGTCTGTTGTGCATCTTGCATTACTTGGTGACCGATGGATCATCTAGTTTATGACCCTTTTATTTCTTTATGGGGCATTGCTCATTCTTTTTTCTTTTTCAGTTCGTTAGAATGGACATACCTCTGGTGGGACAATACGGGGTCATAGTCTATACAGATGTAACTTTCCATGATGTGTATGACCCCAATATCGAGATGATATATACACGATACGAAGACACTATTTGGACGGATAATGGACGAGTTGACTGGATACTGATGAGGTTCGAAGCCTAGTTCATAAACCACAAAGAGGAGTTGTTTGGCCCTCTTCGATTCAGAGATGGAGGACCTGGAGTTGGGGCGGGTGATGCTTAGAGCACCAAATTCATGTTGAAGCAGAAGAAGACTTCTTTTGTTTTTTTACTAACGCAAGTTAATGTAAGGGGCAGCGAAGCTAGGCTCCTTTTTGACCCTTTTCGCAAGCCTGATACTTACACTTTTGGGTGTTGACTTGTAAATATTCTCTATATATTTCTAGAGTTCTAGAAACTTCTAAACCAAAACTTCTGCGGTCAGAGTCTAAAGAACGTCAAAACTACTGTTGTGAGGACATTAGATGTTTGTGCTCAGAATTCCAAGAAACTTTTGAACCAAATTTTGGAGCAAGGTGCAAGGTTAATATGATTAGCCCCTTTAGCTCTTCTATGTGTTTTTGTTAAAATGAATGTAAATGCTATGTAAACACGTGTATACGTGTTTTTACTTCCACTATGATTAGGTGTTTGATCTTAATTCAATTATGCTTGTATGCTTGTTTATCAAAACAAACACCTATAGTGGTATCAGAGCCAATCTTTAGACATTTTCGTGCTTTTAATTGTTGATTGGTTCATGTTGTTTGTATGTTCTGATGATTGATTCTCATTTGTGATGAGAATTCTTTTAAAGACACTTAAAGAATTTTACTTGATATGCATATTAATCGGTAAATATGCAAGGTGAGACCGTTGATAATAAAGAAACATCTCTTTATTTTGGTGTTAAGTTGTAACGGGTGTTTGAACTCGTGGCCTACCATTGTCGTGGTTTATTCCTATGTTCTGATGGTTCATTGGCTGATTATCGATATATTGGAGTCAGTTGCTATTCAAGAACATAGGACCACTCCATTATACATTTGATGGTGTGGGGTTTAGGCCAAATGATTTATAATAACTGTTAGGTGAGGAATCATTTGTGTCCTAAATACTTGTAGGAGATGATGGGGTAAACTTAACTATGGTCATGAGGCCAATCAAATAAAATTTACCCCATCATCTCCTGCAAGTATTTAGGACGCAAATGATTCCTCACCTAACAGTTATTATAAATCATTTGGCCTAAACCCCACACCATCAAATGTATAATGGAGTGGTCCTATGTTCTTGAATAGCAACTAACTCCAATATATCCATAATCAGCCAATGAACCATTAGAACATAGGAATAAGCCACGACAATGGTAGGCCACGAGTTCAAACACCCGTTACAACTTAACACCAAAATAAAGAGATTTTTCTTTATTATCAACGGTCTCACCTTGCATATTAACTGATTAATGTGCATATCAAATAAAATTCTTTAAGTGTCTTTAAAAGAATTCTCATCACAAATGAGAATCAATCATCAGAACATACAAACAACATGAACCGATCAACAATTAAAAGCAGGAAAATGTCTAAAGATTGGCTCTGATACCACTGTTGGTGTTTGTTTTGATAAACAAGCAGACAAGCTTAATTGAATTAAGATCAAACATCTTATCATAGTGGAAGTAAAAACACGTATACACGTGTTTCCATAGCATTTACATTCATTTTAACAAAAACGCATACAAGAGCTAAAGGGGCTAATCATATTAACCTTGCACCTTGCTCCAAAATTTGGTTCAGAAGTTTCTTGGAGTTCTGAGCACAAACATTTGATGTCCTCACAACAGTAGTTTTGACGTTCTTTAGACTCTGACCGCAAATGTCACGCCCCGCTCCTCGAGCACGTGCACATCCTTCACTCTTGGTCGATTATATAATATGCGATATCCCAGGACAATGTATCGCCGACCCTTTCATTTTTAAGCACATGCGGAAGCAGTTAAAATCCCCAGACAATAAAACGATGGGATAGAAAGGTAGGCTATATCTTTCATATTGAAATTTACAACCAAACCTTTATACATGGCATTAGACATAGCACTTCACAAACTATTCGCAACTCCAGAGTCTCACTCTATCTACACATATACAAAAGGGTTCACAAAGAGATGGGGTTTCAATCCTCGTCTAAGTCATACTCGAGATCATCATGATCCTCTTCTGATTCCTCCACTCTGATCATTCTCTTCCTTAATTTCACCTGCGAGTTCTCATTCACAAATTCCTCCTGCTCAACTCCTCGTCAGGATCCTGAAATGTTTTCCCCAAACTGGGATGAGACTACGTCTCAGCGAGTTCTACCCCACTAAGCCCGATTAGTAAACTATTATACTAAAGGCTGCCTAAACACGCATAGGTCGAAGACGTACCTTGGCATCGATCCCACCCGCAAGTCGTACAATTTACAATAAGCACTCAAGCAATCATATCACCGATCGAAGCATCGATCAAATCGACCTAGTCGATTACAAGCCCACAAGACCACTCACGGTCATTCCCATTCAGTCAACCAATTCACAACATCAGATCAAAACAATGATCAATCGACCTAGTCGATTACATGTCATTCGGATCATTCCCCAGTCGCTTCCTTTATTCAGTCTCAAATCGTACTCACAACTTCGCAAGCCTCGACTACCAAATTTATTGGCAACAAATTACAGTCCCGAAGGACACGACCTACCTTTAGGTAGCAAATTACGGCCCAATGGGCACGACCTTTATCAGGTGGCGGATTACGGCCTTATCAGGCGCGACCCGTATCGGGTGGCAAATTCCGGCCTTATCAGGCGCGACCCGTATCGGGTGGCAAATTCCGGCCTTCTCAGGCGCGACCCGTATCAGGTGGCAGATTACGGCCTTCTCAGGCGCGACCCGTACCGGGTGGCAGATTACGGCCTTAACAGGCGCGACCCGTACCGGGTGGCAGATTACGGTCTTCTCAGGCGCGACCCGTATCGGGTGGCAGATTACGGCCTTAACAGGCGCGACCGACTCCAAATTCGGTGGCAAATCTCGGCCCAACTAGCATAGCCATACTTCGGCGGCTTCCGAGGTTTAACTCACAACCTCTCATAGTCAAATTCTAATTGAATGCCGACACTGGTCAATCTTGGGATGAATCCCCACATACTCATCAACTCACTCAATTTTCACACGGTATTAACATACCTGATGAGTCTTAGCCAAGAGTATATTCAAATCACTCTCACAATTCTGCTCACTTTACAACTCGACAAAGCATTATAAATGCTGAATAACATACTTGGCCATTTACCGATCAACAATTCAATCTCAATCAATTCCAATCAATTTAGGGTAAATCCCTAAAATATCACAATTTATTCAATTCCATATAACGTGGAGCTCAAATAAATAAACGGACTGCGCCACGACGATCGGCACAAGATTTCGGTCGTCGGCCAACAAAATCTTAATTTCCGTAAAATAAATAATTAATTAATTAATTTCGAAAATTAATTATTAATTATTAAAAATTCCATTTACCTCAAAAGAAAGCCAATTTAAATAAACGGGCTACACCACGATCATCAGCATAATATTCCGGTCACTGGCCATCTCAACCTTAATTTCCGAAAAATAAATAATTAAATAATAATTTCGAAAATTAAACAATTAACATTAAAATTCAATTTAGCTCAAATTAAAGCCCGATTAAATAAACGGACTTCACCACGGTCATCAGCATAATTTTCCGGTTCTGGACCATCTCCCTTGAATTTTTGGAAAATAAATAATTATTTAATTTAATTCCGAAAATTAATATTAAATGCCAAAAATCCCACTTAGACCCGAATCACCAAATTGAAGCCCGATTAGGGATCGGAAAATTCCCGAGATACTTCCAATAAATAGTAGACCACGTCTACTTGCTAATTACGCAATCAATTTAATTAAATCACATCACAATTGACTAATAATTGCTAATTACTTCTAATCTAACAACCTAAACATAATTAATTAAATCTAAACCAACCTTAAGCATAAATTAGCCACTAATCCTGGATTAGTGAGATTACTCACCAAATCGCATGCAAATCGGATCAATCCGACGGCGGCGACGCGAGGAACGATTCCTTCCAAAGCGACTCGCGGATCCGGGGCCCGGAAACGGCCCAAAAGCGGGCCCGAACCAGCTGAAACCCATTCCATGGTTCTGCTGGACGGAGCCGAACGGGGCTGCTCCGGCGGCTAGGGCGGCGAGGGGAAGCCGACGGAGGGCGAGGGGGTCGCGGGGGTGGTCCGGCGAGGCTAGACGGTGGCCGGAGGTGGCCGGACGGAGCTAGAACAGGGGAGAATCGAGCTGGGTCGCGGCTGGATCGCGCGGCCTGGGCGCGCACGGACGGCGGTGAGCGCGCGGGCGCGGTGCGGGCGGCGGTGCGGCGGTGCGACGGCGGGACGACGAGCTGCGCTGCTTCTGCTTCGAGCTGCTGGTTCGCACGCGAAGAAACGAAGGAGAAGAAAGAAGCTGGTTCGGTCGAGCGTGCGGAGGAAGAAGAAGAAAAAGAGAGAGAGAGAGAGAGAGAGAGAGAGAGAGAGAGAAAAGATAGGTATTGACTGGTCAAAGTAAAAAGGAGAGAGAGAAGGTGGGCGGTGGGGAATTCGCACGAGGGGGAGGGAAAAAGAGAGAAGAGAGAGAGAAAAGAAAGAGAGAGAGAGAGAGAGGAAAAAGGAAGAGAGAGGGAGAGAAAAGAAATAATATAAAATATCACATCCCATGGTCTTATTTTTCTTTTCATTTCTTTTCATTTCTCTTTCCCTTTTTAATTTCTTCCGGTCTTCGATTTTTCCTCCGATAATTTCTTTCTTGAAATTTCGGACTCGTCGATAATTTGACGATCGATGAGACAAGGTCCTAAAAATGAATTGTGACACGCTCGAATATTCGATTCCCAAAA
Organism: Eucalyptus melliodora; assembly: GCA_004368105.4. Classification (NCBI taxonomy): domain Eukaryota; kingdom Viridiplantae; phylum Streptophyta; class Magnoliopsida; order Myrtales; family Myrtaceae; genus Eucalyptus; species Eucalyptus melliodora. Next base: position 44,821,485 of record CM023404.3, read on the forward strand.
CCGAGTTAAATTTCATGATTAAAATCGACCGAACGTGATTTTAGTCCAATCCAACAAATAAGGTAGCTTTTAGGGATTTTACCGCGGATATATCCCTTAACGGCTTCACCCAATAGATTAGTTAACTCGTGAGTGACCAGCTCAGAGGAAAAGGACCATAGGCACGTCGACGAAATAACCATTTCATATGTTCGGGATAGGGTCGAATTTTAGGATGTCACAACTCTTCCCCTCTTATAAAAATTTTGTCCTCGAAATTTAAACCTTTACTGATCCTTAAACAACAGGGTGGGGGTATTGTCGTCTTATCTAGTCTCACTTTCCTCGGTTGCTCCTTTAGTCCCATGGCGTTGTCAGAACACTTTGACTAAGTGGACTATCTTGATTCACTGAATTCGATATTTCTGAACCAACAACTGAACCGACTTCTCACGTAAGATACTTTGTCATCCACGTCTAATTCTTCAAGATTTAGCACGTGAGTCGAGTCAGGTTCGTATGTCCTCAACTTCGACACGTGAAAGACGTCATGCATTTGTGCCTACCCCGACAGCAACGCAAGACAATACGTTAGGATCCCGATTCTTTTCAGAATCTCAAAGGAGACTACGTACCTTGGTTCCAGATTTCTCCCCTCCTTGCTGAAGCGCAAGGTATCCCCTCATTGGTGACACCTCCAAAAAGATGTAATCACCAATTTGGAACTTTATGGGCCTTCAGTGCTCAATAATACAATTTTTCTGGCGGCCCTGAGCAGTCTATAATCTGATTCTGATCACGACAACTGCACTCACTGACTGCTGAATTGACTCTCGGCCTGTGATCTTTCTTTCTCTGATCTCATCTCAACAAACTGAAGTTCTGTACACTCTGCTCTGTTCTGCCTCAAAAGGAACTATCTGACTGATCTGTTGAAACCGGGAATCCTTAATTCTAAATCTGATATAGGTTCGTCACTGGTACCCACGTAGACAAACTATTTGACACACATACACTTCTGCATGTCTATTCCAATCAAAATCCTTCCATACGGTGATACAGTGAGTCGACTTCATCAGTGACTTCTTTCTTTTCCCCAGGGTGATACCAAATAGCACCATCCTAGTCCTGCTAAGGTTTTGGTTCACGACACCATCTTATATTCAACCCATTAGGTCTCAACTGGCGGAACGCATATGCAATGATCTCATCATGTTGCATCAGTACGCACCCAGTCCTCCACACAACACCTCACTATAGGTCTCACTTCACTGATAACTGTTTTGGCCTTCATCGAGTCCGCGTAAATTCTTTCACCATTCTTAGATGTCTCTTATGCTCCTTAGCATTCTTAGAATGCATCAGAATGCCATTAAAAGACGCGAGCACAACCAATCTAAATATTTCTTGCACACTCGGGTTGTCAAATCCATGACAGCAACTGGAGTGTTCATCAGGCCAAACAATCTTATAATACTTTAGTAAAGACCATATCACGTACGAACAGCTAACTTTCGTACAACCTCCATCCTGGTTCGTAACTGACGACTTCATAATCTCAAGCCGATTTTTAAAACATCAATACTCTTTATAACTAGTCACACCCTTCATCGATCTTTGGCAAAGAACGCTTGTCCTTGATCTTCACCTAATTGAGTTGACGATGGTCGAGGCACACTCGCAACAAACCATTTTTCTTTTTCTCACAAACAAAACTGATGTTCCCCAAAAGTGATGCACTGATACGCACGAATTCCTCATTCCTCAATCTTCACATCTGCATCTTCAATTCTACCAATTCAGACAACAACAGCTGGTAAGAAGCCTTCAAGAGTGGCTCTATCCTGGTGCTAGCTCGATCGCACTTTCTATCTCTTTATGGCGATAACCCAAGCAATTCCTTTGGAAGCATTTTAGGAATTTTATGTATCACGGCCACCTTCTTCACATTCTATTTCTCAACTGACACATCCACTATAGTTGTCAAATCAATCTTGGCAACCTCCGTCTAACAAACGGATTATCTTTAGCCAATGAGAGTAATAAAATTCTTTTCGACTCTTAATCATCTTGACACTTTCACATGCTAATGGACAAAACTGGATTGTTCCAAGATCGTGACTCATTATCACTAGATGCTCCATGAGCCCACACTACTCATGTGGCATCAAATTCACACTTCAGCAACTAATCAAGCACAACTATTGCTAATGGTTTCCCCTCTGTCACTTTTACTTCAACAATTTAAGTTATACCAACTCAACACAAAACTCGCTACATTACTCTGATAAGATCACCTCCAACACATTCTTCTTTGATCGGTGCAAGATCAATTCTACTCCCATTCCTTTCGCCATCCTAGTGGCGTTCTGCCGCAGTAGCGATGCCTATGCTACCTTGGACTTCCACTGACAATCCTTCACCTGATGGCCAGACTAGTCATCATCACAACATGTTCTAGTCATACTCGGACACTGGATTTATCCATACTTCATTCTACAATTCTGACACCTATCTGGTGCATCTTTTATCTTCTATTAGGCGAAAGCATGCACTCCTTCTGGTTGCCCCATCATTCTGCTAGGATCACTCCCGACCAGATATCTCTACTGGCTATGCTCCAAACAATTTCGCGTCCTAGGAAGGACATAATACCGATCTCCATCATCACGTCCTGAAACAACTTGATCTATTTGACTCAATGCTGGCTTGACTATCCCACCCTTCCTCATGAGTGGAATAGAATGCTTTTCTCTCGACCTCGGTCTTTTTCCTGACCGATTTCCATTTCTGCCTGAACTGGATCTATACCTCAACTCGAATGCAATGACTCGCTCCTGGATCACATTTCCACTCTGGATCTCAACATGTGAGGTGACAACGGCGGCTTGATAACGACAACAACAGCGGCTTGATCCTGAGCTTGCTGGCTCATCCAATTCCCAAGGAACACTAGCATCAGAACGATCCTATCGAACTTAGGATCATTCGACGCTGCTACACTAGTACCAACCTGCGGTGGTACTCTTACACTCGAGCTGGCCAGAGTCAATACTCTGCCACAACCACCTCGAGTACTGACCTTTGTCAGTGCATTATCCCGAGTCACAGAGGACATTGCCCTCTTACTAGGAGTTCTCAACTCCTACTCGCTCATGGTTCAGTCTTTACACTGAAACCCGTCTTCCACATCCACACTGGATTAGAAGATGAGCGATCCTCACACAACAAACAATTTTAGCACACAGCTAACACAGACATGCACCAGCATGAATTTAAAGGCCTTTCCTACTAACTATCCCATGGTCATCGCTCCTTATCACTCCAATCTTCAACCTCGCTCTGATACCACTTAAACTGGATGTCACGCCCCGCTCCTCGAGCACGTGCACATCCTTCACTCTTGGTCGATTATATAATATGCGATATCCCAGGACAATGTATCGCCGACCCTTTCATTTTTAAGCACATGCGGAAGCAGTTAAAATCCCCAGACAATAAAACGATGGGATAGAAAGGTAGGCTATATCTTTCATATTGAAATTTACAACCAAACCTTTATACATGGCATTAGACATAGCACTTCACAAACTATTCGCAACTCCAGAGTCTCACTCTATCTACACATATACAAAAGGGTTCACAAAGAGATGGGGTTTCAATCCTCGTCTAAGTCATACTCGAGATCATCATGATCCTCTTCTGATTCCTCCACTCTGATCATTCTCTTCCTTAATTTCACCTGCGAGTTCTCATTCACAAATTCCTCCTGCTCAACTCCTCGTCAGGATCCTGAAATGTTTTCCCCAAACTGGGATGAGACTACGTCTCAGCGAGTTCTACCCCACTAAGCCCGATTAGTAAACTATTATACTAAAGGCTGCCTAAACACGCATAGGTCAGAAGACGTACCTTGGCATCAGATCCCACCTGCAAGTCAGTACAATTTACAATAAGCACTCAAGCAATCATATCACCGATCGAAGCATCGATCAAATCGACCTAGTCGATTACAAGCCCACAAGACCACTCACGGTCATTCCCATTCAGTCAACCAATTCACAACATCAGATCAAAACAATGATCAATCGACCTAGTCGATTACATGTCATTCGGATCATTCCCCAGTCGCTTCCGTTATTCAGTCTCAAATCGTACTCACAACTTCGCAAGCCTCGACTACCAAATTTCTTGGCAACAAATTACAGTCCCGAAGGACACGACCTACCTTTAGGTAGCAAATTACGGCCCAATGGGCACGACCTTTATCAGGTGGCGGATTACGGCCTTATCAGGCGCGACCCGTATCGGGTGGCAAATTCCGGCCTTATCAGGCGCGACCCGTATCGGGTGGCAAATTCCGGCCTTCTCAGGCGCGACCCGTATCAGGTGGCAGATTACGGCCTTCTCAGGCGCGACCCGTACCGGGTGGCAGATTACGGCCTTAACAGGCGCGACCCGTACCGGGTGGCAGATTACGGTCTTCTCAGGCGCGACCCGTATCGGGTGGCAGATTACGGCCTTAACAGGCGCGACCGACTCCAAATTCGGTGGCAAATCTCGGCCCAACTAGCATAGCCATACTTCGGCGGCTTCCGAGGTTTAACTCACAACCTCTCATAGTCAAATTCTAATTGAATGCCGACACTGGTCAATCTTGGGATGAATCCCCACATACTCATCAACTCACTCAATTTTCACACGGTATTAACATACCTGATGAGTCTTAGCCAAGAGTATATTCAAATCACTCTCACAATTCTGCTCACTTTACAACTCGACAAAGCATTATAAATGCTGAATAACATACTTGGCCATTTACCGATCAACAATTCAATCTCAATCAATTCCAATCAATTTAGGGTAAATCCCTAAAATATCACAATTTATTCAATTCCATATAACGTGGAGCTCAAATAAATAAACGGACTGCGCCACGACGATCGGCACAAGATTTCGGTCGTCGGCCAACAAAATCTTAATTTCCGTAAAATAAATAATTAATTAATTAATTTCGAAAATTAATTATTAATTATTAAAAATTCCATTTACCTCAAAAGAAAGCCAATTTAAATAAACGGGCTACACCACGATCATCAGCATAATATTCCGGTCACTGGCCATCTCAACCTTAATTTCCGAAAAATAAATAATTAAATAATAATTTCGAAAATTAAACAATTAACATTAAAATTCAATTTAGCTCAAATTAAAGCCCGATTAAATAAACGGACTTCACCACGGTCATCAGCATAATTTTCCGGTTCTGGACCATCTCCCTTGAATTTTTGGAAAATAAATAATTATTTAATTTAATTCCGAAAATTAATATTAAATGCCAAAAATCCCACTTAGACCCGAATCACCAAATTGAAGCCCGATTAGGGATCGGAAAATTCCCGAGATACTTCCAATAAATAGTAGACCACGTCTACTTGCTAATTACGCAATCAATTTAATTAAATCACATCACAATTGACTAATAATTGCTAATTACTTCTAATCTAACAACCTAAACATAATTAATTAAATCTAAACCAACCTTAAGCATAAATTAGCCACTAATCCTGGATTAGTGAGATTACTCACCAAATCGCGTGCAAATCGGATCAATCCGACGGCGGCGACGCGAGGAACGATTCCTTCCAAAGCGACTCGCGGATCCGGGGCCCGGAAACGGCCCAAAAGCGGGCCCGAACCAGCTGAAACCCATTCCATGGTTCTGCTGGACGGAGCCGAACGGGGCTGCTCCGGCGGCTAGGCGGCGAGGGGAAGCCGACGGAGGGCGAGGGGGTCGCGGGGGTGGTCCGGCGAGGCTAGACGGTGGCCGGAGGTGGCCGGACGGAGCTAGAACAGGGGAGAATCGAGCCGGGTCGCGGCTGGATCGCGCGGCCTGGGGCGCGCACGGACGGCGGTGAGCGCGCGGGCGCGGTGCGGGCGGCGGTGCGGCGGTGCGACGGCGGGACGACGAGCTGCGCTGCTTCGCTTCGAGCTCCTGGTTCGCACGCGAAGAAACGAAGGAGAAGAAAGAAGCTGGTTCGGTCGAGCGTGCAGAGGAAGAAGAAGAAAAAGAGAGAGAGAGAGAGAGAGAGAGAGAAGAGAGAAGAGATAGGTATTGACTGGTCAAAGTAAAAAAGGAGAGAGAGAAGGTGGGCGGTGGGGAATTCGCACGAGGGGGAGGGAAAAACAGAGAAGAGAGAGAGAAAAGAAAGAGAGAGAGAGAGAGAGGAAAAAGGAAGAGAGAGGGAGAGAAAAGAAATAATATAAAATATCACATCCCATGGTCTTATTTTTCTTTTCATTTCTTTTCATTTCTCTTTCCCTTTTTAATTTCTTCCGGTCTTCGATTTTTCCTCCGATAATTTCTTTCTTGAAATTTCGGACTCGTCGATAATTTGACGATCGATGAGACAAGGTCCTAAAAATGAATTGTGACACGCTCGAATATTCGATTCCCAAAACCGAATTAAATTTCATGATTAAAATCGACCGAACGTGATTTTAGTCCAATCCAACAAATAAGGTAGCTTTTAGGGATTTTACCGCGGATATATCCCTTAACGGCTTCACCCAATAAGTTAGTTAACTCGTGAGTGATCAGCTCAGAGAAAAAGGACCATAGGCACGCCGACGATATGCACATTTCATATGTTCGGGACGGGGTCGAAATTCGGGATGTCACAACTCTTCCCCTCTTATAAAAATTTCGTCCTCGAAATTTAAACCTTTACCAATCTTTAAACAAAAAGGTGGGGGTATCGTCGTCTCATCTAATCTCACTTTCCTCGGTTTCTTCTTCAGTCCCGTGGCGTTGTCAAACCACTTTGACCAAGGGGACTATCTTGGTTCACTGAATCCGATCTTTCTGAACCAACAACTAAACCGACTTCTCACATACGACACTCTGTCGTCCACGTCTAATTCTTCAAGATTTAGCACATGAGTCGAGTCAGGTTCGTACGTCCTCAACCTCAACATGTGAAAGACGTCATGCATTTGTGCCTACCCCGGCAGCAACGCAAGACAATACGTTAGGATCCCGATTCTTTTCAGAATCTCAAAGGAGACTACGTACCTTGGTTCCAGATTTCTCCCCTCCTTGCTGAAGCGCAAGGTATCCCCTCATTGGTGACACCTCCAAAAAGATGTAATCACCAATTTGGAACTTTATGGGCCTTCAGTGCTCAATAATACAATTTTTCTGGCGGCCCTGAGCAGTCTATAATCTGATTCTGATCACGACAACTGCACTCACTGACTGCTGAATTGACTCTCGGCCTGTGATATTTCTTTCTCTGATCTCATCTCAACAAACTGAAGTTCTGTACACTTTGCTCTGTTCTGCCTCAAAAGGAACTATCGACCGATCCGTTGAAACCGGGAATCCTTAATTCTAAATCTGATATAGGTTCGTCACTGGTACCCACGTAGACAAACTATTTGACACACATACACTTCTGCATGTCTATTCCAATCAAAATCCTTCCATACGGTGATACAGTGAGTCGACTTCATCAGTGACTTCTTTCTTTTCCCCAGGGTGATACCAAATAGCACCATCCTAGTCCTGCTAAGGTTTTGGTTCACGACACCATCTTATATTCAACCCATTAGGTCTCAACTTGAGGAACGCAAATTCAATTATCTCATAATGTTGCATCAGAACTCACCCAGTCCTCCAAACAACACCTAACTATAGGTCTCACTTCACTGATAACTGTTTTGGCCTTCATCGAGTCCGCGTAAATTCTTTCACCATTCTTAGATGTCTCTTATGCTCCTTAGCATTCTTAGAATGCATCAGAATGCCATTAAAAGACGCGAGCACAACCAATCTAAATATTTCTTGCACACTCGGGTTGTCAAATCCATGACAGCAAATCGGAGTGTTCATCGGCCAAACAATCTTATAATACTTTAGTAAAGACCATATCACGTACGAACAGCTAACTTTCGTACAACCTCCATCCTGGTTCGTAACTGACGACTTCATAATCTCAAGCCGATTTTTAAAACATCAATACTCTTTATAACTAGTCACACCCTTCATCGATCTTTGGCAAAGAACGCTTGTCCTTGATCTTCACCTAATTGAGTTGACGATGGTCGAGGCACACTCGCAACAAACCATTTTTCTTTTTCTCACAAACAAAACTGATGTTCCCCAAAAGTGATGCACTGATACGCACGAATTCCTCATTCCTCAATCTTCACATCTGCATCTTCAATTCTACCAATTCAGACAACAACAGCTGGTAAGAAGCCTTCAAGAGTGGCTCTATCCTGGTGCTAGCTCGATCGCACTTTCTATCTCTTTATGGCGATAACCCAAGCAATTCCTTTGGAAGCATTTTAGGAATTTTATGTATCACGGCCACCTTCTTCACATTCTATTTCTCAACTGACACATCCACTATAGTTGTCAAATCAATCTTGGCAACCTCCGTCTAACAAACGGATTATCTTTAGCCAATGAGAGTAATAAAATTCTTTTCGACTCTTAATCATCTTGACACTTTCACATGCTAATGGACAAAACTGGATTGTTCCAAGATCGTGACTCATTATCACTAGATGCTCCATGAGCCCACACTACTCATGTGGCATCAAATTCACACTTCAGCAACTAATCAAGCACAACTATTGCTAATGGTTTCCCCTCTGTCACTTTTACTTCAACAATTTAAGTTATACCAACTCAACACAAAACTCTGCTACATTACTCTGATAAGATCACCTCCAACACATTCTTCTTTGATCGGTGCAAGATCAATTCTACTCCCATTCCTTTCGCCATCCTAGTGGCGTTCTGCCGCAGTAGCGATGCCTATGCTACCTTGGACTTCCACTGACAATCCTTCACCTGATGGCCAGACTAGTCATCATCACAACATGTTCTAGTCATACTCGGACACTGGATTTATCCATACTTCCTTCTACAATTCTGACACCTATCTGGTGCATCTTTTATCTTCTATTAGGCGAAAGCATGCACTCTTTCTGGTTGCCCCATTATTCTGCTAGGATCACTCCCAACCAGATATCTCTACTGGCTATGCTCCAAACAATTTCGCATCCTAGGAAGGACATAATACCGATCTCCATCATCACGTCCTGAAACAACTTGATCTATTTGACTCAATGCTGGCTTGACTATCCCACCCTTCCTCATGAGTGGAATAGAATGCTTTTCTCTCGACCTCGGTCTTTTTCCCCGACCGATTTCCATTTCTGCCCGAACTGGATCTATACCTCAACTCGAATGCAATGACTCGCTCCTGGATCACATTTCCACTCTGGATCTCAACATGTGAGGTGACAACGGCGGCTTGATAACGACAACAACAGCGGCTTGATCCTGAGCTTGCTGGCTCATCCAATTCCCAAGGAACACTAGCATCAGAACGATCCTATCGAACTTAGGATCATTCGACGCTGCTACACTAGTACCAACCTGCGGTGGTACTCTTACACTCGAGCTGGCCGCAGTCAATACTCGCCACAACCACCTCGAGTACTGACCTTTGTCAGTGCATTATCCCGAGTCACAGAGGACATTGCCCTCTTACTAGGAGTTCTCAACTCCTACTCGCTCATGGTTCAGTCTTTACACTGAAACCCGTCTTCCACATCCACACTGGATTAGAAGATGAGCGATCCTCACACAACAAACAATTTTAGCACACAGCTAACACAGACATGCACCAGCATGAATTTAAAGGCCTTTCCTACTAACTATCCCATGGTCATCGCTCCTTATCACTCCAATCTTCAACCTCGCTCTGATACCACTTAAACTGGATGTCACGCCCCGCTCCTCGAGCACGTGCACATCCTTCACTCTTGGTCGATTATATAATATGCGATATCCCAGGACAATGTATCGCCGACCCTTTCATTTTTAAGCACATGCGGAAGCGATTAAAATCCCCGACAATAAAACGATGGGATAGAAAGGTAGGCTATATCTTTCATATTGAAATTTACAACCAAACCTTTATACATGGCATTAGACATAGCACTTCACAAACTATTCGCAACTCCAGAGTCTCACTCTATCTACACATATACAAAAGGGTTCACAAAGAGATGGGGTTTCAATCCTCGTCTAAGTCATACTCGAGATCATCATGATCCTCTTCTGATTCCTCCACTCTGATCATTCTCTTCCTTAATTTCACCTGCGAGTTCTCATTCACAAATTCCTCCCCGCTCAACTCCTCGTCGGGATCCTGAAATGTTTTCCCCAAAGCGGATGAGACTACGTCTCGGCGAGTTCTACCCCACTAAGCCCGATTAGTAAACTATTATACTAAAGGCTGCCTAAACACGCATAGGTCGAAGACGTACCTTGGCATCGATCCCACCCGCAAGTCAAGACAATTTACAATAAGCACTCAAGCAATCATATCACCGATCGAAGCATCGATCAAATCGACCTAGTCGATTACAAGCCCACAAGACCACTCACGGTCATTCCCATTCAGTCAACCAATTCACAACATCGATCAAAACAATGATCAATCGACCTAGTCGATTACATGTCATTCGGATCATTCCCCGCCGCTTCCTTTATTCGGTCTCAGATCGTACTCACAACTTCGCAAGCCTAGACTACCAAATTTCTTGGCAACAAATTACAGTCCCGAAGGACACGACCTACCTTTAGGTAACAAATTACGGCCCAATGGGCGCGACCTTTATCAGGTGGCGGATTACGGCCTTATCAGGCGCGACCCGTATCGGGTGGCAAATTCCGGCCTTATCAGGCGCGACCCGTATCGGGTGGCAAATTCCGGCCTTCTCAGGCGCGACCCGTATCGGGTGGCAGATTACGGCCTTCTCAGGCGCGACCCGTATCGGGTGGCAGATTACAGCCTTCTCAGGCGCGACCCGTATCGGGTGGCAGATTACGGTCTTCTCGGGCGCGACCCGTATCAGGTGGCAGATTACGGCCTTAACAGGCGCGACCGACTCCAAATTCGGTGGCAAATCTCGGCCCAACTGGCATAGCCATACTTCGGCGGCTTCCGAGGTTTAACTCACAGCCAAATTCTAATTGAATGCTGACACTGGTCAATCTTGGGATGAATCCCCACATACTCATCAACTCACTCAATTTTCACACGGTATTAACATACCTAATGAGTCTTAGCCAAGAGTATATTCAAATCACTCTCACAATTCTGCTCACTTTACAACTCGACAAAGCATTATAAATGCTGAATAACATACTTGGCCATTTACCGATCAACAATTCAATCTCAATCAATTCCAATCAATTTAGGGTAAATCCCTAAAATATCACAATTTATTCAATTCCATATAACGTGGAGCTCAAATAAATAAACGGACTGCGCCACGACGATCGGCACAAGATTTCGGTCGTCGGCCAACAAAATCTTAATTTCCGTAAAATAAATAATTAATTAATTAATTTCGAAAATTAATTATTAATTATTAAAAAATTCCATTTACCTCAAAAGAAAGCCAATTTAAATAAACGGGCTACACCACGATCATCAGCATAATATTCCGGTCACTGGCCATCTCAACCTTAATTTCCGAAAAATAAATAATTAAATAATAATTTCGAAAATTAAACAATTAACATTAAAATTCAATTTAGCTCAAATTAAAGCCCGATTAAATAAACGGACTTCACCACGGTCATCAGCATAATTTTCCGGTTCTGGACCATCTCCCTTGAATTTTTGGAAAATAAATAATTATTTAATTTAATTCCGAAAATTAATATTAAATGCCAAAAATCCCACTTAGACCCGAATCACCAAATTGAAGCCCGATTAGGGATCGGAAAATTCCCGAGATACTTCCAATAAATAGTAGACCACGTCTACTTGCTAATTACGCAATCAATTTAATTAAATCACATCACAATTGACTAATAATTGCTAATTAAATCTAATCTAACAACCTAAACATAATTAATTAAATCTAAACCAACCTTAAGCATAAATTAGCCACTAATCCTGGATTAGTGAGATTACTCACCAAATCGCGCGCAAATCGGATCAACCCGACGGCGGCGACGCGAGGAACGATTCCTTCCAAAGCGACTCGCGGATCCGGGGCCCGGAAACGGCCCAAAAGCGGGCCCGAACCAGCTGAAACCCATTCCGTTGTTCTGCTGGACGGAGCCGAACGGGGCTGCTCCGGCGGCTAGGGCGGCGAGGGGAAGCCGACGGAGGGCGAGGGGGTCGCGGGGGTGGTCCGGCGAGGCTAGGCGGTGGCTGGAGGTGGCCGGACGGAGCTGGAACAGGGGAGAATCGAGCTGGGTCGCGGCTGGATCGCGCGGCCTGGGCGCGCACGGACGGCGGCGAGCGCGCGGGCGGCGGTGCGGCGGTGCGACGGCGGGACGACGAGCTGCGCTGCTTCTGCTCCGAGCTCCTGGTTCGCACGCGAAGAAACGAAGGAGAAGAAAGAAGCTGGTTCGGTCGAGCGTGCGGAGGAAGAAGAAGAAAAAGAGAGAGAGAGAGAGAGAGAGAGAGAGAGAGAAGAGATAGGTATTGACTGGTCAAAGTAAAAAGGAGAGAGAGAAGGTGGGCGGTGGGGAATTCGCACGAGGGGGAGGGAAAAAGAGAGAAGAGAGAGAGAGAAAAGGGAGAGAGAGAGAGAGAGAGGAAAAAGGAAGAGAGAGGGAGAGAAAAGAAATAATATAAAATATCACATCCCATGGTCTTATTTTTCTTTTCATTTCTTTTCATTTCTCTTTCCCTTTCTAATTTCTTCCGGTCTTCGATTTTTCCTCCGATAATTTCTTTCTTGAAATTTCGGACTCGTCGATAATTTGATGATCGATGAGACAAGGTCCTAAAAATGAATTGTGACACGCTCGAATATTCGATTCCCAAAACCGAGTTAAATTTCATGATTAAAATCGACCGAACGTGATTTTAGTCCAATCCAACAAATAAGGTAGCTTTTAGGGATTTTACCGCGGATATATCCCTTAACGGCTTCACCCAATAAGTTAGTTAACTCGTGAGTGATCAGCTCAGAGAAAAAGGACCATAGGCACGCCGACGATATGCACATTTCATATGTTCGGGACGGGGTCGAAATTCGGGATGTCACAGCAAACGTCTTACGCCTTTTGGTAACTCACTTCAAGTCATTAACGCAACTATTAATTCTGAACTCACTTCATATTATTAATCCGGTCGCTGAATCTGAACATGCTTCAGAGCTTTGATTCGGCCGTAAAGTTTGAAACCAGCTTTAGAGTTTGTAAACCCCGATGTCCCTTCATTAGAACTTTTATTTCTAGTCTGACTCAATTTGATTGGCTTAATTGCAAACATATTTGTAATATTCTCTCTCTTGTTCAAATGTCATTCTAATTTGTTATGGTGTGTAACATCCCTAGGTTGATCACTGAGCTGGCAGCAGGACTTGTACTGAGACATTAGCACAACCTAGAGAATTGATTGTCTAGATCAATTTCTTGTTCCTACAAACCATGAGTGACATCTAGCAATATATCATGACTACCCAGACAATGTGAAATGTCTTCAAAACATAATGAACCCGTTAGCTTTGGTGATCATGTAATTCGATCCTTCTATCTCACCATGTCCCGATCGATTAAAGGTTATGGAACTATTGGTCAAGCCACCAATTTGATCAAATGCCCAAATCTAATTGACATGTATTCTTCAAGATATAAACTATTCATTCTCGGTTATAACCCCGGCTGAGGATTTCAATACAATGTCATGATTAGATTGCATAGGACATCAATCTTGTATAACGAGAAGACAGATCCCATATCGTGCACACATGTGGCTTAGTATGCAAACAAACTATGACCATCAAGTACAAAGGTGGTTTGATGAAGCGTCAATATGCGCACTTGTGAACCATAGCCCTCCAACACACAAGTCAGCATCGTGCCTCAGGTCTAAGGATCTTTACACCTAACCAAAGCATGAACGATTAGACATTGACCCCGCTAAAAAGCTTCCATGTCAACAATCATTTTATATATGTCATGTTCAGTGAACAAGTCCAAGACAAGCACTTGTGTTCTGTCTCGGATATCACAATACCCAATGACTTGTGACTCATCATCCCCTCAAGTATCCAACATTAAAGTGAAGCTTGAGAAAACACCGGTCTCAACAGGATCATCAATATCCCTAAAGACATAGCGTTTCGTATCTTCAAAATCTCCGGGTCAGATTTTTGTAAAATCTTATCTTTCTGAATGATTTCAGGCTCAATCCTTAATACAGTAAGCATACCAGTAAGGTGGTCCATCTCCAACTTGAAATCTGAATCCACAATAGACTTTAACAGATTCCACTCTGTTATTCTTAGAATAGCCATGTCCATAAACGACTTTCGACTAAGGGCATCTACCACTTTATTTGCCTTTCCTGGATGGTATCGTATTTCACAGTCATAATCTTTTAATAACTCCATCCACCTTCTCTGTCTCATGTTCAACTCTTTTTATGAAAACAAATACTTTAAGCTCTTATGATCTATATAAATTTCGAACTTCTCTCCATATAGATAATGTCTCCATATTTTCAAAGCAAGTACTATAGATGCCAATTCTAAATCATGGGTTGGGTAATTTAACTGCCTCGATGCATAGGCTATGACATTGCCATGCTGCATCAGAACACATCCTAGTCCTTTATGAGATGCATCACTATACACCGTGAATCCTTCAGATCCAGATGGTATAGTTATAATTGGAGCTGTAGTAAACTTCTTTTTAAGTTCTTGAAAACTTCTTTCTAATCTTCCACTCCATTCAAATCTCACATTCTTTCGGGTCAATTTCGTTAAAGGGCCTGCCAATTGTGAAAATCCTTCAATAAACCTTCTATAATAGCTAGCCAATCCTAAGAAACTTCATATCTCAGTTGGCGTTGTCAGTCTCGGCCAATTCACTACCATTTCAACCTTTGTAGGGTCCATTGCAATTCCATTACCCGACACCACGTGCCCTAAAAATATTATCTAATCCAGCCAAAATTCACACTTACTGAATTTGGCGAATAACTCATGATCTCTTAGCATTTGCAACGCTATCCTTAGGTGTCGTTCATGCTCTTCAGGTCCTTTAGAATATAACAGGATATCATCAATGAAGACAATTACAAAACTTATCCAGATAAGGCTTAAATATCCTATCCATTAAATCCATGAATGCAGCTGGTGCATTCGTTAATCCAAAAGGCATAACTAAGAACTCATAATGTCCATAATGAGTCCTAAATGTAGTCTTAGGAATGTCTTCTTTCTTTATCCTTAGCTGATGGTATCCTGACCTTAAGTCATTTTTTTGAAAAGAGTGAACTTTCTTGCAACTGATCAAATAAATCATCAATTCTAGGCAAAGGATACTTATTCTTTATAGTCACTTGGTTCAGCTATCTATAGTCAATACATAGACGCATCGACCCGTCCTTCTTTTTCACAAACAGAATTGGTGCACCCCAAGGTGAAGCACTTGGCCTAATAAATCTCATATCAAGCAACTCTTGTAGTTGCACTTCAACTCCTTCAACTCTACTAAGGTCATCCTATGCGGGGCTTTTGATATCGGTCCTGTTCCAGGCATTAGTTCAATTTCAAACTCAATCTCTCGCTCCGATGGTAATCTAGGCAACTCCTCAAGAAACACATCCTAAAATTTCCTGACTATTTGGATCTCACCAATTTCAGCCTATTTCTTAGTAAGATCTCTTACCACTGCGAGGTATCCTTGACATCCTTCGTCAAGTAGTTCACAAGCTTCTACCATTGAGATAATGGTTATAAAGGGGTTTGTCTGACCTCTAAAAGATTCAAAACTAAATTGATCAGGCAACATGAATTGGATCACTTTCCTATAGCAATCCACCTTAGCCCTATGCTTATGGAGCCAGTCCATCCCTATGATAACATCGAAGTCATACATAGCCATCACAACTAGATCTATTTCCATATCCCGTTCTCCTATAGTTATCTCACATTTTGCACACATCAATGTAGATAACACCATATTCTTTAAAGGCGTGAAAACACAAAGAGGCGTCTCAAGAGGCGTAGTTTCTATTTCACGCAATTGCCTATATCTTTTAGATATAAATGAATGCATAGCACCCGTGTCAAACAATACATATGCTTTCTTATGAAAATCGTACTTGAGATAACATTTTTGGAAGCTCCCACTTCCTCTTGGGTGACCGCATACACCCTTCCTTGTGCTTGTGGCCTCTGAGGATTCCTTGGTAAATTTGGTCCACCAGTACTTTGTTGCACTTGTCTCACCGAGCCAACACTTAGTTGCAACCTCTCTTGTGGACAGTCTTTCTTGAGGTGACCTACTCGTCCACAACCATAGCATTTCGGCCATCCATTGCAAGGTCCTAGGCCATGTCATCCATCACACCTTTGACAAACATCAGGCTGATAGGGTGCTTTCTTTATATTCAGGCCATCCCTAGCTCTTCCAAAATTTCCAAAATTACTCTTTTTCTTAGAATCCCAGGTCTGACCTTGACCAGGATAGGGTCTCTTACCCCTTCGAATATCATTAAAGGTCAACTACCTCTTAGACTCCGATCGCTCTCTTACAAGCTCTTGCTCCACCGACTGTGCCCTTTCATAAACCTCATTATAATCCCTTATATTCAAAGGCACCCGTTGTTTCCTAACATTAGTCCTCAATCCTTTTAGAAATCTCTTAGCTTTTTCCTCATGATCCTCAATCAATCTGGGAGCATACCTAGACAGTTCAAAAATTTTTGTCTCATACTGATCCACTGTCAACTCCCTTTGTTCCAACTGAACAAATTCAATGATCTTCCTATCCTTAGCACAATCAGAGAAATGCTTCATATTAAAAGCTCTAACAAACTCATCCCACTTTATATCAGTACTTGGTGGAAAGAGCGTATCCCTCGAAGCTCTCCACCAAAACTTTGCATTTCCCTCCAGCTGGTACTCTGCCTAAACTATTTTCTCAGCATCACTGCAATCCAACAACCGGAAAATCTGTTCTATTCCATCAATCCAATGTTCCACCTCCTCAGGACTTCCCATTCCACCAAACTTAGGTGGTTTCAACTTTAGAAACTGTTCCACCAGTCCCTAAGGCAACGTTCCACTCCGGGTTGTTGCTGCACTTGCCTTTCCATCAGATTCCCAACATTGGCCAATACGTACAAGATATCTTCCATTCGGGGTTCAGCCCTTATAGCAGAGGCTTCAACCCTCGATGAATGAGCACTTGTAGCTCGCACCATGATTTTCCTGCATTTTCCAAGTATTTGCCTCAGAAATAATCTATAACTCAATGTCTCCATTTAAATGCAACTACTACTATATAAGTAACATATACATGTTACTGACACCTAAAGACAACTCATAATAACTACTAGGGATCTACGAGTGAATACCCATCACTCGTTATTCAAAGTTAACCAACTATTCTAGTTAATATCCTATGGTGTGCATTGTTATCATATTCCTCAATTTCCAAATGAGGCTCCTTATCACTCCATCTATAACTATTGCTCTAATACCAACGAATGTGGGACGCCGTGGGGCACCCCTCGGCGCGGCCCTCGATCCACTTGGGTCGCCACAGGTTGCTCACCTGCTTACCTTTTCACTTGTCCTAATAACATTTCACTCTTATACCATTTCAATTGCAGCAGGTCTATAAATCCTGAGGGTTCGTACCATCTCAATCGGTCCCAGCGCAAATCATATAACGGAAGCATACTTATCATCTCCCTAACCCATACACAACCACACAATACAATGCAATACACACAAACTACAAACTTTCATATATATATATATATATATGCATCTTAGGGCCGGATCACTTTTATTTACATACTAAGATGGATTTCACAAGTAAGTATGACAAAAGGGCCAAGACTATAGCTAAGGTCGACTAAACTAAAAAAGAACCCGATTATACATCAAACATGTACATCTATCCATTAGCTAGTGTCGGCCATCCCCAAAAGTGGCAACCTCCACCAGTCACATTCTCCTATCACACCTATCTTGGTGCATCGGCCGGTGGTGGTGGTAGCATCCCCATCATCCTACTATCTCAGCGAACATGGACAGACAAAAACTCTTGTACTACAGGGCCATCAAGCAAGCCCACGTCGTACATGACCAAAACACGGAGGCGGATAAATACCAAACCTGAACACCGAAGTAGGGGTGCTCTGTGCACTCGACTTTGACATCAGACGGTAATCCATAAAACGTACCGTGCGTAACAGGTGCTAGAGGCATAGCTCAATCTGAAATGTTGGTCCCCAAAGGGGTGAGTACAACCACTCAACAGTAAAGATTCATCATACTACACAATGCATCAAGCAAAACAATCAAGATATCATGAGTAAATGACATATCATTCATGCTATCGAGCATACATTGCCATGCGGTCGTTCACATATCACCATGCAGTCATACTTGTATTTCCATGAGGTTCATCCCATGCCATATGCACATACATACGCATGATTCACATCATTCATACAATCATGTATACATCCCCATGAGATCCATTCAAGCCTTCATGATTGCATTCTTAATGTCAAGTAACATCAATTCACTTTTATAAGCAGATCATGCATCATGCCATATGCATATACCCATGCATATGATTCAATTTCAATATTTATCTTTCACGAGGATCTCATTGTTTTTCTTCTAGGGACCAATGTTTGCATCCCTCAATTTATCGCTTGCACCCAACCTGGCGTCGCAAGGAGCCTCCGGCACAAACCTCTGGGCATCTGGCGCAAACCTCCGGGCATCTCGCATCCCAACTAGCATCACGAGGAATCCCCTCGGCATAAACCTCCAGGGCTTCAGACACAAACCTCCGGGCATCCCAAAACGCCTGAGGACCTCCGGCACAAACCTCTAGGCATCCGGCTTAAACTTCCGGGCATCTCGAAACTTCTGAGACATCGTCGGCTCACACCTCCGACAGTCTCGTTATTATCTCAATATATAATCTCATATGTGTCTCATTTTCATCATGGCATTTGATGCAACAATATCAAAGGTCTAAACCATCTTTTGATGTCACCTGATATGGCAAACATCACCATATATGCAGCATATATAACCACTCAAGACATCATATTTCATGTAGAAATCTCGTTATTTTTCTTGAAAATACAGCAAATTTCGGATAAAGCAGAATGCACTTCTTTAATAAAAATTCTGGAAAAATTAATAAAAGATCTCAATAAATTCTGAAAATTTAACACGATGTAAAAAAGATCCAGAGGAAGATATTTAATGCAGAACACTATGTCAAGAAAGTTCCACATCAATCGCATAAGTCCATACATAACAACAATAGAATTTCCAGAGCCACTTTTGTACAGTTTTAGAAATAATTTTGATTAAGCCATTAAATGAACTCCAAAAATTCTGAGATTTTAACATGTTATATGAGAGACGTAGGGGTAAAATTTTTGTGAAGAAATCGAAGTTAGATTCATGATAGATCAAAAGCTATGGTCGTCATACTTTTCATGATCCTCAGTGACAATTTCCAGATCTAACCATTTCAAAGAAAATCATTTCACCAATCAATACTTGTCTGTTTTCTCTAAATTTTTGATATGTTAATCTCCAAGAAGTCCTCTACAACTTTTATTGAGAAGTCAAAGTCAAATTCAAACTAGAACATTGCTTGTAACTCACGAAATCATCAAAGGTCGGACTGTTTTCCCAGAAACAGAATACTAGATTTGAACATAGCTCCTATAACTTCAAAATTTCACACTTCATCCACATCTAAAACTCACCATTCATCACACACAAAACACAGCAAGCAAAGGGTAGATCAATTGACTCTACTTGCCTCTAATCCAAGTAGAACACAGAAAGCAAACGGTGGGGCAAGGCGGCGCAACGGCGGCGACTCAGCAGCTCGACGGCAGTGACTCAGCCTCCCCCTTCCTTCCTCTCTTTCTCTCTTCCTCTCTTTCTCTCCTTCTCTCACATGGTATCTCTCTCTCTCCCTCTCGGTTTCTTCGCTCACTCCACCCACTCTCCCTCTCTTTTCTTCCCTTTTGCAATGATTTGCAATCATTAGATTGCATGCAAATGCCACTTGGCCAATCCCCTTAGCCACTTGGCATTTTTCCCATGCACATGATGGGCCGAATGGGCCGGACTCCTCTCCCTCCGTTCCTCTGTTCCATGTCAACAGCAGCCCTCCCTTTGGGCTTCTTGGGCCGGTCGAATGGTGGGGTTATGGACTAATTTGGTCTTTAAATATCCAGCCCACCATCATTCCTAATAATCCACCCTAATTTCCTACTTATATAAATACCTAATTGAAATTCATAAAACCATAAGACTTGCAACATAAATTAATAAATTCCAACTTATAAAATATATAGCCAAGAATGGAATTTTTCCATCAAATAATTATCCATTAAAAGCTTGGCCTTAAACTTATTGCAAATCATGGGTCAAATGGCTACATCATAATTTGATGGTACTTCCATCACCTATCCATGGCTCATAGCACATCTAGAGGTTGTCATGAAATTCTTGGATGCCACATTTTTTATATGAGAGTTTAGATTATGATTTTTGGGTATAGATTTAATGAAAAGTTGTGAGGTTATGTGTTAGTTTGTGACACATTAGTCTTTTGTTAGGTACTAGGGTGCATGTTTCTCTTGGTGTGTGAGTGATCATTGATCCTAATTCAAAGAAGCAGGCTTCAACTTTTAAGGGAAATCAAACAGAGGTGACTTATTACCTTTAATATCGAAATGTATCTTGAGGTGTTCAAGGCGTGATTTAGACAAGGAGATAAAGAGGATATAAGTCCTGACTCGCAGGAAGGGAATAAGACAAGGTGTCCAAGGTGATGGTGTCCATGAAAGTTCTATTTCTTACACTAAGAATGGTCAACCAAAGCATATTCGGTGGGACATGCTTTGTTATGTGGAAGACAAGCCTTGATTGATTTGCTCATGAGAGTTAAGAGGGAATAACAAAGGGAACTTTAGAATTTGTTCGACCATCAGGCTGTTTTTTATCACACTCACCGTAATATTATTTAGTCCTTACTATGAAGGCGATTTTTTGCATAACTTTTATTAGCAGTCAAGCAATTATGCAGCCTAATTCTGCATTTGTTGCTGAAGATAAGGAGTGTAGAAATGTGAGGACTCTTGAAACTTCACTGGATTGATTGTTAAGAATGGCTAAGAGCATAAATTCAAATTTATTCAAATTTTGAGAATGAAATTTCTTTTAAGGAGGGTCATAATACTTGAATTCTTCGACCAGGTTAAAAGAAGTGGTTGGACCCACAAAAAAAAAAAATTGGAGAGTTTAAGAAGAAAAGAGATAAGAAGGGGACGCTTGTTCTTAAACCGAGAGCACCCGTGTGGAAGGGGAGGAAAGAAAGAAGAGGAAAAGAACCTCGTATCCTATCGAGATGGGGTAACATAGCCATCTATCCACCTGAAGGACGTAGTGTCAAATGACCAAAATGCAAATCCCGGTTATAATGCTCTAACAGCCATACCGAGGAACCTAAAAAACACAAAAGATGAATGAAATAAGCAACCAAAGCCCAATGAGTAGTGCGTATCTCTTCTAAGCAAATCAAGCGCTTGCTGTACATTTTACAAAATAAGATCGAAGCTCAATTATCTTAATTTCCTTATAAAATACACATATAAGATAAAAATGAGTTATATCGCTATAACATAACTGTATACATATCAGAATGCATTCATCAAACAACAATATCATAACAAACATAAATGGCCCCGTCCATTGATTAATATTATCAAAAAAAAAAAAATGTCAATGGTCCATTCCATCAACTAATCTCAAATCACGTGTCAATAGTCCATCCATTGGCCAAACTCCTGCTCAAATATCTAATCATGGTCATGCATAACACCCCATGACAAGGCGACCAAGCTCTCCTTGTGATATCCGGACTTCACCCGAGCCTTAAAATACTTAACAGTCCATGCTGCGTCGACAAGCTTGTCATCGGACTATGATGTTGGCACCACTCATGGCCATCGTTTCACCACCACCATCACCGTACCGAACCACCACATCTCATCACGTCCCCGTGGCACCACCTCATCGTCACATCTCTGCCGTAGTATGACAGCTCAACCATCGCCTAGTCCATTATCTCCTAAAATTTTCTTCTTCACGAAACACCACAAGCGAGACCAATGTTTACTTTCTTTGGTACGTTATCAAGTTGGACTCCTCATGTAATTCTCCTTCATCCCCATGCATACGTTCAATTGGTCAAAGAAAGGAGCAAAGAACTCCCACCATTTCCCCCACGTTTACCCTCCATCCGTCTCCTCTTGGGCTTGACACGAACGGAGACTTTGACTTCACAAAGCAGCCACGTTTCATCCTCCTCAACTTGCCAGCGGATGAAGACTTTGACTGCAATGCAGCCACGTCCTTGCATTAATTTGCAAGGTGTCTTGAACAAGGGAAGACTTCTCACGCCAAGGGACACGTCCACCCCACGCGTCCTTCCCTAGGCTGCCACGAAATTGAAGAAGTTGACCAAGATGGTCAACAGACGGAGAAGCCGAAGCAGAGAAGAGGCTGTCTCTTCTTTTTCCCTCACCCCACAGCTTCATTCATCCATCAACTTCCTCAACAAATTTTCAATAAAAATTCTCAGTCTCGTTCTCGCTTTGCTGCTTGACGCCAGCTGTTTGCACCGCCTCACACACCGCCATCTCGCTTTATTCCCGCTGCTGATCAGAGACCACATAGCTTCGCCGTCGTGCCGTCTTGCTGCCCCGGCCACCAGCTTGCACCATCAGCTCGCACCACTGTGGATTCAAGGCAAGTGGAAGTCCTATTTCTCTATATTATGTGGTGCTACCATTACTCGGGTTTCCATTCTAGGAATTGACCAATTTGGGCTTGAGTGCGCCAACTTGCTATTGTATTCACGTTTGCTTCTTGTTGGTGAGTTGAGCTCGATCTTGACTCATATAGTCATGTACCACAACGACCGTTGACACAATCAACATTGGTTTTAGGTTGTGAGGCGGTGAACTGCATCGACCATCAGAGAGGTTAGCACCGGTCTTCCATAGGTCATGTCATTACGGGTCAGTCTAGTCTAAGTGCAGATTCTTTTCAGACCCGAGGAGGATATGGTATGGGATTAGTCGAGGCTATGAGTTAGGTGACTCCACAAAGTTCAAGTCATAGTAGGCATGTACCGTTGCGTTAGGACAATTCCACATATTTTGTCTAGTGTTTCAGTTGTTAGAATTCCTTAGATGAATCTGCAAAACCAAGTCGATTTTAAAATGGTGCAGGTTTGGTTAGGTTGATGGCCATATACTTATGCATCAATGGATGGACGGTCTAGTTATGTTTGGATGACCTCAAATAGAATCCTTAAATTGCTGCACCATGGTTTGAATTGATTGGATACCATTAGTCAACCGTGCTGACAATGCCCTGAGTGTCGAAATGCCTAGAGGGGCGTGACCTAGTGCCCTCTAGATGCCTGGCGGATGTGATTGAGCCCCAAAGGTCCTTGTGATGCCAGGTGGGATGCAAGATGCTTGGAGGGACATAACATGACGCTCTCCGGATGCCTGAGGAATGAAATAAGAACCCGAAGGTCCTCGTGAGGCCAGGTTGGATGTGAGATGCCTGGCGGGGTGCAACACAGGTCCCTTCAGAAGATGGTGGTAGCTAGATCCAAAATACATATCGTTATCAAAATTCCTCAATTGTCTAATATATTGTTTCCGTGAAATTCCTTTAGAGTCATTGCAAATTGAGCTATTTCGATCTCATATATTGCATATTTAGGATTCTGTCGGATGAGTAGTGGTAGACTCATGTGGTATAATCTGATAGGCTTTTACTTGCTGAGTGGTTGTACTCACCCCTTGTGGGATTACCTTTTTTAGACACCTAAGTATGCCTTTGCAACCCGCATCCCCCATAGTGCTCTACGGCATCCTCATCGATCTCAGGTGGAACCAAGTGGAGCAAGTTGACCTCGATTTCCCTGATGTTACATTCATCCGGATCACTGTGATCCTGACGATGGATGCTGGTCTCACATCAGGCCTCGTGCTAATGGGGTTCATCGTGCTCTGTGCACGGGTCAATGGGCGCACAATGGGACTGCTTCCACTCCCTGATGACGATGATGATGGTGCTAGCGAGGTCGAGTAGACGAAAGGCCCAGGGGAAAGAAGGTAGCATTTTTGGACAAGACCAGGATGTGATGCGTAGATGGCCGTGTGAATAGGCTGTAGGATAGTCGAGACAGTGTTTTGGTTTAGCCAAAAAAAGGAACTTTTTTGCCTTAATGTACCGACCTAGGTTGTCTAAAACATATAAATAAATAAAAGTGCATGGTTCTATATTTTTGTGTGCATCGATTTTAGTTATAATGGAGTTATCGTTATACACTTCCGCATAAAAATAATATTAATAGCAAGGGAACGTTGCGGGGACCCTAACGCGCTGCGGGTTGCCACAAGTTGTCACACTCCCCCTTGGCAAGGTCTCCATCTATATTACCGATAGCTAGCCCATAATGATATCCTTACTAGTATGCATACTCACAATCCCCTCATTGGGCTCATAGAGATAGTGAGCATCAACACTAATCCACCACATCCTCCACAATTCACAAAGCCACATTTAGATCCATTTCATATATCACAATTCATTTCCCAAACTATTTCAAACTCCATTTTGTAAACCAGTTCACAAATCAGTATATAACCTTTCATAAACCATATTTATAGTCAAAGACTTCTCATTTTAAAAAGGTTTTGCAAATCCATTTGTAAGTGGTTAGTTTAAACTATAATTTAAAGATAACATTTTCACATGTAATACACAAATGGTAGTAAATACTCTATCCAATTTATGCAAGAAATATGCTTGTTCTTAAATCATAACATAACTAATCCATTTCATTTTCGAAATATGAGTTTACAAGCTCAAAGAAGAGATAGTACCATTCACTTGGAATGCCCAAACCAAATAACGTGTCACTAAACGAACCGACGATCTTGTAATCCTAACAATTAAACGAGAATTGATGTAAAAAATAAATAAAACTCTACCTCAACTATAAAATGGCTAAACTACGCCTAAAATGTGAGACCCTAGATTTTCCGACCCTATATTTACAAATAGACTAATATGGGACGAGATTGTTGAAAGTGGGCCAGATTACAAGCCCAGTGGGTCGCAAGGAATGTGTGAACTTAAGGATCTGTGTTAAGACCACGAGCATAGGCTCAAAGGGCCAAAGGATGGGCCATAAATTGGGCCTAGCATAGGACAAGCTAAGGCCTGGGCTCGGTAGGGCTATGGATTAGGCCCGATGGGCCATGAAATGAGCCTAGTGGACCAATGACGTGTATTAAGGTCTAAGAACTTTAATTTTATGATTAAGGTTTTTGATTAGTCGTACACAAAATTTACTTAGCAAGTGATCTAATTACGATAAGGATTTGGACTTAATCGCAACCTTTTTCCGATGCCAAGTGCCGTGCATGAAGGTAAATTCATGCAAGAAGCCGCGTACGCCATCTCCTCAAGGTTTTCTTCAGTTCCCAAATCTTCATAGGGAACACCATCATTGCCTTCTATGATGATAACACCTCATCGGGATCCATAACAAAATCCACACATAAACCTTCCTCTACCTTCACGCCCCCTCATTGACCCATTTTTCTCTCCATTCTCTCCCTTTTGTTTCTTTTCCTCCTTCGGCTTGAACAGAGCAAAATCTCGTTATCCTTAGCCTCTTAATCTTCTTTGGATCCGAGCTGTGAAG
The DNA here is from genome assembly GCA_004368105.4 of Eucalyptus melliodora. Classification (NCBI taxonomy): domain Eukaryota; kingdom Viridiplantae; phylum Streptophyta; class Magnoliopsida; order Myrtales; family Myrtaceae; genus Eucalyptus; species Eucalyptus melliodora. Next base: position 44,847,328 of record CM023404.3, read on the forward strand.
GTTGTTTCTTGGAGAGCAGCAGCATGCAAATGACACCAAACCACTAGGTAAGGAAATAGTAGGGTGCTAAGCTCGATTTATCCATCGATTGCCGAGAGAAATTGTGGAGCAAGCTGGTCAAGAGCGAAACCAGGCATGATGTTTCTGTTTTGGGCATGTACAGGTTAGTCGAGAGGCTGGATGAGAGAAGATAGTTTGCATGTGAGGATTAAGATCAGAAGGATGTAGGATAGGGTGAGAGGAAGCTATGGGCATTGGGGTTACTGCGTAGGAGGGTTGGATGAGCGATAAACTGAGTTGCATGTTGGCTTGGGGTGGTCACGAGTCAATCTTGGTTGAGGTTGAGACTGTCAAGTCCTTTATGAGGAGTAGCTGGTGATCGAGCCTTGTTTTGGTACTGTGTGTGGTCAAGGCCCTAAATGGAGTCGTAGGTGAATTAACTAGCTTGGGTTGGCCAAGTATGAAGGTTAGAACTCAGGTGTGATCTGTTCGGGAAAGAAAAGTGCCGTAGTTACTGGTTTATGCGTTTCTTTTGCATTTAAACATGCTGTCATTGGGACAAACTAGTCTTCTTAAGAGTGCGCTAAAGATTTTAAGCTACGATGTACCCTTTAGTAGAGTTTTCTTGTGTAAGTTTGGCTGGTGGAGGAGAGAGTTCGTGTGGAACTTAACCGTTGTCACTCACCTTTGGAGGCTTAATGTTCTGTGGTTTTCTCAACTGAGTCTAGTGTGATTTAGATTCCGTTTCCTTCATGTTAATGGCAATATGTTGTGTATACTGTGTTATATACTCTTCTTAGATTTACTAGGACTAATGTATATTGTGTACGCATTTTTCCATTAGTAGTGGTCAGCTGTCTAGTGTAAAACCAGAAGAACCTTAATTTGTTCTGTGACTTTTCTGCACTTTTTGGGGCACAATTAGGCCTTACTCATTTCATAAAAGTTGTAGGGCACATTCTTAGGAATAAAATGTTAAAATTTGAGAGCAAAACGATCGAAAGTTTGGATAGCGAGATAACCATTCTTCTGCGGACGCAAGTTCAGGAAACCATTACAAATTTAGAGGTTAGCTCAGCAAGTTGCTACTCTTTGTACAGCAAGAAATAAGCTCAGGTTCCTTCCCAGAAAATATTTATCTATGTCTCTTCTACAACATATTAAAATTTCATAATTTTTCGACAAGGTTTACTAAGCTTTTCGCCTCTGTGTTATGAACTGCTCAAACTACTCCTTAATCTGTTCTATGGTGACCGTTGGAAGTGTAGCAGCCTCTTATATATTGTTATTCGATGCATATGTATGGCTCTCTTCCGTATTTGAGATGAGATGACTTTGATCTGTTGCCATTTGAGTCTCACGAGTGCAATGAGTGAAGCATGCTATGGGGTTGTGTGTGCAAGCATTGAATCTTGGCTTAGAATGGCTTTGTGCATTTGAGTGGATATGCATGTTGCTGTGGTGTTTTAATTCTAAGGCGTGATGCATGAAATGGGTGGAATAAACTGAATTTAAGAGATTTCCTTCAATTTTGTGATACCGGTGATGCCCTGGGGAGTAGGATGCCCATGATGTGTGTTCTTGGATGTCTTGGTTGAGTGAGGAACCGAGATGCCCCTACTGTGTGATCAGGGATGCCTTGGTTTTGGGATACCGAGATATCTCGGAGTAAGATGCCCCTGTTGTGTGTTCATGGGATGCTTCAGTTGTATGATATTGGGATGCCTCAGAGTGAGATGTCCATAGTAGGGATATCATGGAAGTCTAGATGAGGGATTCTGGAAGTGGCTCAATTGGCCGGCTTGTGATCCGGTGGGTAAACCGATTAGAGGGCGGATGTTAAAATACATGATGAATTAATTCCACTTGGCATGTGTGATTGCATGTTGTTGCATCACATCTTAGTATTGGTTAGTGGCATAAAACATGTGTGCTATTAATGGTGTGCTTTGTATGCAATGGATAGGAATGCGAGTCGGGGGTGACGATATAGTGGACCATGTAAAGGTTTTGCCCTAGTTTGCATATGCCGTATGGTTGTGCATCTTGCATTTCTTTACTCGGCATTGCTCATTCTTTTTTCTCTTTCAGTTCGTTAGAATGGACTTACCTCTAGTGGGATGATACAGGGTCATAGTCTATATAGATGTAACTTTCCATGATGTGTATGACCTTGATATCGAGATGATGTATACACCATACGAAGCCACTATTTGGATGGATAATGGACGAGTTGACTTGACACTGATGAGGTTCGAAGCCTGGTTCATAAACCACGAAGGGGAGTTGTTTGGCCCTCTTCAATTTCAAGATGGAGGACCTGGAGTTGGGGTGGGTGATGCTTAAAGCACCAAATTCATGTTGAAGTGGAATAAGACTTCTTTTGTTTTTTTACTAACGTAGGTAAGGGGCAGTGAAGCTAGGCTCCTTTTTGACCCTTTCCAAAGCCTGATACTTACACTTTTGAGCGTTGACTTGTAAATATTCTCTGTATATATATGCACGGTACATGTAAGTTTCCACACCAATGTAAGTAAAGCCCGTGATGACTTTATCAGGAAATGAAATGGAGCTCTTTCATGATCCTTCGTATGTGTTTTTAATTGGAATGGCTAATAGTAAATGACAATACAGGTCAAGGTGATCATGCCTTAGAAGAGTTCAAGACCATGTAATATTCATGTTATACATGCTAACCAATTAGGTCGGAATACCTTTGTGTGATTATTGAATAAAACATGTCCTGCCAAGATACTAATCATATAGCTTCTGCTTGCATTTAGTATGTGATGCTGCCAGGACGTCACGTAAAATGACTTCTACACGCTAATAAATTGCTCACCCGAACCAATTATTGAAAGTTAAAAGCAACACGAAAGTCGCATGCGAAACCGCGGAATTTTGCCTTGACTAAACTGTTACTTCAAAACAACTATCAATGAACTCTACAGCTCCATAATGCTATAAACCACAATTTCCATGAAATCCTAAAGCTCTTCATCTCAATAATTGGACATCGCAGCTTGAATTTCACAAAACTTTGAAGATATGACTTAACTTTGAAATCTACTCCGATTGGAAGAGCAAGGGACGTAAATACTTACCGAGTGTTGGAAAAGGAGTTGAATTGGCCTGGCAAAGTCCCCATGGTGTGTACATGAAAAGCCCTCTTTTGTTTCCTCTCTCTCTCTCTCTCTCTCTCTCTCTCTCTCTCTCTCTCAGGTGAGCTCTCAGTATTTAAGAATCAAGTGTCCTGTTCTTTTCCCTTTTCTTCTTTGACTTTTCAACATTTGAGTTTTCTTTGGGGGGGGGGGGGGCTACCAAGTCAAACATTATGAAAATAGAGAGTGCAAACACCTCGCCAAGCCGATTCAACTTTGTATCACAATGTCTGGGAAGTGCTTGCATCCCTTGTTCATCCAATCGAAGTAGTTTTCGAAGTTAGGGCTCAAATTAGCGGTTTAGTGACAATTAAGCCGCAAAGTCCGACTCTTGAGTTGTTGAGATTTGAAATTTCATGGAAATTGTGGACTATGTTGTTGTAAAGCCATGGGTTTAATGGAGGTTGATTTGAAGTAACGGTTTAGTCAGAGCGAAATTTTAGGGTTTCACATGTGAGTTGCACATTGCATTTAGGCTTAAGTTATTACTTTGAGTGAGTGATTTTTTAGCACGTAGGAGTTGTTTTATTAGCGCTTATGTGACATCCTGAAATTCGACCCATTTTCGATAAAGTGAAATGTGCATATCGTCGACGTGCCTATGGTCCTTTTTCTCTGAGCTGATCACCCACGAGTTAGCTAACCTATTGGGTGAAGCCGTTAAGGGATATAACCGCGGTAAAATCCCTAGAAGTTACCTAATTGGTTGGATTGGACTAAAATCGTGTCCGGTCGATTTTAATCATGGAATTTAATTCGGTTTTGGGAATCGAATATTCGAGCGTGTCACAATTCATTTTTAGGACCGTCTCATCGTCTATCAATTTATTGCTGAGTCCGAAATTTCAAGAAAGAAATTATCGGAGGAAAAATCGAAGACCAAAAGAAAATAGAAAGGGAAAGGGAAAGAGAAAAGGAAAAGTGGAATAATTGTATTATTTATTTCTTTTTCTCTCTCTCTCTCTTCTCTCTCCTCTCTCCCTCCCCCTTCGTGCGATGCCCCCCACCGCTCATTCTCTCTCTCTCTCTCTCTCTCTCTCTCTCGCTTGGTGTTCTTGTTCCTTCTTGCGCACGATCGAGCGAACCAGCAACAGGAAGCTCGAGCAGAAGCCGCTGTCGCTGCACCGTTGCCGCCCGTCCCGCCGCCGCACCGCCGCCCATGCACGCCATTCGCTCCGCCCACGTCCGTCGCCGCTGCCGCTCCTCCCTCTGCACGACCCAGCTGCTGTTCGCACTGACCAACCACCGTCCGGCCACCTCCGGCCACCGCCTAGCCCCGCCGGACCTCCCCTGCGACCCCCTCACCCTCCGCCAACCTCCCCTCGCCGCCCTAGCCACCGGAGCAGCCCCGATCAGCTCCATCCAGTAGACCCATGAAGTGGGTATCCAGCACTTTGGGCCCGCTTTTGGGCCGTTTCCCGGCCCCGAACCCGAGCCGTGCTTTGGGAACAATCGTTCCTCGCGTCGCCGCCGTCGGATTGATCCGATTTGCGCGCGATTTGGTGAGTAATCTCACTAATCTAGGATTAGTGGCTAATTATGCTTAAAGTTGGTTTAGATTTAATTAATTATGTTTAGGTTGTTATATTAGATTAAATTAGCAATTATTAGCCAATTGTGATGCGAATTAGATAAATTGAATGTGTAATTAGCAAGTAGACGTGGTCTACTATTTATTGGAAGTGTCTCAGGATTTTTCCGGACCCTTCGTTGGCTCCAATTAGGCTTTTCGGGCCTAAGTGGAATTTTTAGTATTTAAATATTAATTTTCGGAATTAAATTAAATAATTATTTATTTTCCAAAAATTCAACTGAGATGGCCTGGAATCGGAAAATTATGCTGATGACCGTGGTGAAGTCTGTTTATTTAATCGGACTTTAATTTAAGCTAAATTGAATTTTAATGTTAATTGTTTAATTTTCGAAATTTATTATTTAATTATTTATTTCGGAAATTAAGGTTGAGATGGCCAATGATCGGAATATTTTGGTGGTGATCGTGGTGCAGCCCGTTTATTTAAATTGGCTTTATTTTGAGCTAAATGGAATTTTTAATAATTATTAATTAATTTTCGAAATTAATTAATTAATTAATTATTTTTCGGAAATTAAGAATTTGATGGCCGACGACCGAAATTTCGTGCTGATCATCGTGGCGCAGTTCATTTATTTAATTGAGCTTTATTTTGTGCTAAAGTAAATTAATTGTGATTATAAGATTATTTTCCTAGATTAATTAATTTGGAAAATTAATTGGAAAATAACCGAGTGTCGGTTGACAGCACCAAAAGTGTTTTGGTGGGCGCTAATAATGGTGGGAATTGTGGAATCGAAATCATTATATTTTGGCTAAGGCCAATCGTGCACTAATGCACGATATCTTATTAATGATGATAAAAGATGAAAAGAAATGCTGTGTGAAGAAATGCTGTGTGATGTGGCTCGGCGATTATTACATCGCTTTGGCATGTAGGATGCCTTAGAGAATGCACGTAAATTGTTGGATATTGATCATGCCTGTGTGGCGATTGTTGATCATGCCTATGCGGTGATAATTGATCATGCAAGTGTGGCGATAGTTGATCATGCCTGTGTGGTGATAGTTGATCATGCCTGTGTGGCTATAGTTGATCATGCCTGTGTGGCGATAATTGATCATGCCTGTGTGGCGATAGTTGATCATGCCTGTGTGGCGATAGTTGATCATGCAAGTGTGGCGTAGATTGTGCCTGCGTGGCTGTATTTCTGTGTATCGAGTATCGTGCCCATGTGGCTGAAGGAAAGTGGAATGCCTACGAGTATGCACATAAAAGTGTTTACTATACATCACCTTGGTGAATAGACGCCCGAGAGCATTACTGTAGTTCTGTGACTGAGTGTACTATGGGGGATTATATGGTGTGGAGTGAAATGACCTAGAAATGGTCCAATTGACATGTAATCGACGTGGTCGATTGATCATTGTTTTGATTTGATGTTGTGAATTGATTGACTGAATGGAAATGACCGTGAGTGGTCTTGTTGGCTTGTAATCGACTAGGTCGATTTGATCGATGCTTCGATCGGTGAATGATTGCTTGAGTGCCTATTGTAAATTGTACTAACTTGCAGGTGGGATCTGATGCTAAGGTACGTCTTCTGACCTATGCGTGTTTCGGCAGTTTGGGGAAAACATTTCAGGATCCTGACGAGGAGCTGAGGAGGAGGAATTTGTGAATGAGAACTCGTAGGTGAAATTGAGGAAGAGAATGATCTGAGTGAAGAGGAATCAGAGGAGGATCAAGATGATCCCGAGTATGACTTAGACGAGGATTGAAATCCCATCTCTTTGTGTACCCTTTTGTATATGTGTAGATAGAGTGAGACTCTGAAGTTACGAATAGTTTGTGAAGTGCTCTATCTAATGACATGTATAAAGGTTTGGTTGTAAATTTCAATATGAAAAATATAGCCTGCTTTTCTATCCCATTGTTTTATTGTCTGGGGATTTATAATTGCTTCCGCATGTGCTTAAAGAATGAAAGGGTCGGCGATATATAGTCCTGGGATATTGCATATTAAAATCGACCAAGAGAAGGATGTGTGCGTGCCCAAGGATCGGGGCGTGATAGCTTAAGCTTAGTATGGTCATTCCGTAATTAAGGTGGAGTTTTACTGGGTTTTAACATCAATTCTTGTTTAATTAATAGGATTACAAGATTGTCAGCTCATTTAGCTACGCATTGTTTGGTTTGGGTATGATCAGGTGAATGGTGCTATCTCTTCTATGCATTTATAAACTCATATCTTGAAAGTGATAGAAATTCGATATGTTATAAGTTATAAAACAACAATTTTGTTATAAAATGTTAGATTGGGCATTTACTACTTTTCAATTATTTGTGAATGAGTCGAGAAACGTTTTATAAAAGCCATTTCAAATTGTTATGGATTTATAAAATGGATTTCAAAATGGTTTGAGAAATGCCTTGTAAAATGTATTATTTTTTTATAGACGAAGTTGAGAAAGATTTTTTGTTTGGTTTGACAAACCACTTTGTTGTATTGATTTCGAATTGGCTTATGAATTGTGAAGGATGCTGTTGCAGGTTTGTGTTGGTACTCAATACTACTATAAGCCTATTGAGGGGCTTATGGATATGCATACTAGCTATCATATCCTTATGGGCCAGTCACTGGCAATATAGGTGGAGACCTTGCCAATGGAGCGGTTTGGCCACCTTGTCACAAGGCATTATGCGTGACCGTGGTTGAATATTTGAGTAGGAGTTTGGCCAATGGATGGACCATTGACATGTGATTTAAGCCCCTCAAGTGCACCACCTACTCATCAATTCAGTGTCTTCTGGTATTGCTAGGCTTCGTCTCACCACCATTAAGCACGGCATCGTCTCTTAATAGACGGCTTTCCCGAAGGAGCGTAGGTCCATAATCTATTGCGACCCGAGTCCCACTCAGTGGGTATCCCATATAGGGTAACGTCCGGCTTCAAGCTCTAGACAGGTTCTCATTAACCAACACACAACTAATCAATCTCGACCCAGGATACCGTGCATTACACTCAAATGTCTCCATTAAATAGTGATACTAACCCATTTTCTTCATATTAAAAACATCCGGAAAATAGCCGTGTATGGGTATACGGTCAATTCGAACCTTAAAAATGATATATCTCATTTTCAAACCCCACTATTTGATATAGTACTTAAAAACCCTTTTCGGTGTCCAAAACCTAACACCCGGGATTTTCTGAATAAATACCATAAATTTTCACAATCAGCACTCAATTTGCACAATCTATTAACCAATTGCATAATCTAAACACACCAATGCAATCAGCACGAAATTCAGGTCACCGATTGTCCTGGTCTAATTTTCAAAAATTAATAAATAATTAAATATATTTCGAAAATAAATAAATAAATAATATATTATTAATAGAGTTTAATAAAATAATATTTATAAATTCGAAATAATTAATTAATTCAAAATAATTAATTGAGGGCCTAATCAAGATTACACTAATTTAATAACCTAATTAGCCTTAATTAATTATACGCTAAACTAATCACATCCCTTAATCTAATTAACATTTAATTAAGCTTATCTAACCACCTAAACATACTTTGCCTAATCTAAACAACCCTTAAGCATAATTAACCACCTAAGTGAGGTTTAGTGAGTAAACTCACCGGTTTAGCATTCTGGTGAGTCCACGTCGACGACGCCAAGGCAGGCAATAATCCTCCTAGTGGCAAAATCGAGCGAGGCCGGGAAGGGCTTGAAAACGGGCCATAAAGACTGAAGACCCTTTCTGGTTTCTACTTCTGTTCTTGGCTGAACTGTAGAGAGGAAACCAATAGTTGCAACGCTGAAAACGGGCTTATTGAAGCTCCGGCGAGCGGGTAGTCGACAACTAGTGGCTCCCGAGGGTCAAGGGGGACTTGTTGGTGGTTGGGATGGGCGGAGGAAAGGTCAAAATGGGAGAAAAATGAAGAAAATGCGAAACAGGCGAGCCGGGCGGGCGAACCAACGGACTGGCGATTGGTGACTTCCGGCCGGCGAGTCGTTCCGGCGAGTGGCAAGGTGCTCCTGTATAGGCTGAATGTGTGGAAGACGATGATCGGTGGAGCGTAAGCTGATTCGCACGAGAAGACAACTTTTAACTCAGGTTTTCACAAGAATGACGGCTGGAGCAGAAACTAGAAGAAGAGAAAACAAATGAGGAAAGTGGTCTGCTTGCTTGGGCAGGCGTGTGACCAGCTAGGGGGGCTACCGCTCTGTGTTCTCTAGTTTCTTGAGCTTCCAAGCACCCTCAACAATGGAGAAAGCCTTGCTTCAAGGAAGAAGAAGGCTGTTGAAGAGAGGGGTCCCCAAAGTGCTTTATAAGCCTTCAACACTTGTCCAATTCACAACACAGAAGCCCCCACCAGCCATTAGCCATCCATAGCAGCTCTTATCCACCAAAAACTTCCCCAACAAGCTTGCCAAAGGGTCCAAAATGTTGCTCTCCCCCCTTGGCTACGAATTTTGTACACTTGCCTCTTCAAAGTCTTCATATCCATTCAATCCTCTTTCAATTCAATACAATTGATGCCTCAAGAATTCAGCCATGGTGTCCTCACTTCAATCCACATTTTTCCTTGCTTATAGAACGAACCTTACTTTGGATTTTTTTGCCGAAAATCTTGGTATGCAAAAAAATCTTCCAAGGATGAGTCCACGTTCCTAAAATTACTTGTGACATGATAGAACTTCCAATTTCTGAAATCGGGTTCAATTTCATAGTTAATTTCAATCTAGCGTGGTTTTAACGTGTCCTAATCTACAAGTAGCTCTGGGAATTTTTGGCGCTTTTGACCTATGGTTGATTATTTTCAAGCCATAATATACATCTTCGACTCATTGGCAACTCTCAATTGTCGTGAAAATCTCGAAATTTTAAATACAGACACAGGGTATAGAAAAGACAAAAGAATCAGTTTAGTGTTGTTCGACGAGAATTTTGCAATCAGGTGGAATCACCTACACACTGATCACATATCTCAATTGAATCGACCTATCTCTGATCTCTGATCGATTTTGACAGTGCTGTATTGACCCTTGCAGATTAGCATAGTTGAGCAGTCGGTTTCTAGTTGAATTCTCAAGTCCATTGCATAAAAATTCCTTAATGGCTTTGCTTGATAGATTAGTTAACTTGTGAGTGGCCAACTTAGAGAAATAGGCTATAGTCACGTCAATGAAAAAATCGACTCATTCAATTGAAAACAAAAGTGGAAAATCAGTATGTTGCAAGAGGTCAAGAATTCTTCTAGAAACTTTGATGGCAAAGGAAAAGCTTCATAAAGGTAATTTACTCCATTGCCTAGACCCATGTCCCAACTACTTTCAATGCTGATCGAAAGTCATCTGGTAGAAAGGGAAATCCCGAGGGATAGTCTGCCGAAATTCCTTGCAATTCGACCCTAATAAGACCTGTGAAAATCACATGGGCGAGAAAGGACACCACGTAGACAACTATTTCATCCTCTATTCAAAGATCCAGAACCTGCTGGACAAGAATTTGCTTACATTCAAAGACTCAATGCTGAATATCCCACAAAAACCCCTTTCAAATCATGTTGAGGATGTTAATGTAATTTTTGGGGATGATGATAAGTGTCCACTCCTAATGGATATGCAAAAGTTGAGCCAAATCATGTCCTTTGCTTATCGCCAACTGAAAGGCGACATCACTCATGATGAGAAGATAGTCTCCCTGGATAAGTTGGCTGAGCTGGGAATTCTCCAATATGAAGATGATGGAGCTATCCAAGAACCGATGACTTTAGTTGAAGTTGATTTGTTTGGCAAAGACATGATCTCCAAGGTCATAAAGGAGGTTGAAAACCCAAGCAAGGATGACACTCAAGAAGATGTTCATCAATTCTTAAAAGGAAAGGCCTTGATGTGTCAGGATAAAGACTCAGCTACTGAAAGTGAAGTTGAGTATAAAACTTCCCACATGAACCGTGAGTTTGTTCGAATAGCTCTCGAGAGTGGTGAAGTTGTGGATATCCATGGCAAATATGACTTCAAGGTGAAGTTCACATTGCCACCTAGCTTCTTTGTGGACATAAAAGACATTGTCCCGAGTCGATGCAATGATAAAAAAAGATCTCATTCGACCCTTGACACTTCTAATGATGACGAGTCCAAATACAAGACTTCCCTTTAGGATCGAGAGTTCATAAGAAAAGCGTGAGTTTTGAACCCATTGTCATTGAATTACCACCACAAGTTGGTGAATATTCTAAAACCAAGGTGCCTCCCACTTATAGCACCAAGGCAGTCCCCTAATATTACGATGCCAATGAGATTAATGCTATCACTCAATTGGGTCGAGTGTACCCACCCCGTGAAGGTGTTGAGAAGAAAGCTGTGACCAATGAGGAGGTTGAACAACGCCTTAAAATGCTTAAGACAAGTGAGCTAAAGTGATTGAATAGTTACAAAAGATGCCTGCTCATATTTCTTTGTTAAGAGTTTTTCAAGTCTTAAGAGAAGATAGAAATGCACTCCTCAAAATCTTGAATGAGGTCTATGTGCTTGAAACTGATGGAGAGATGCAATTGGAGGAGTTTGTAGGTGTCATACTCCTTAGAGATCAAATATCCTTCTCTAAAAAGGATCTTCCTCTTGAAGGATAAGCTCACACTAAGGCACTATATGTATTCGCTCAATACTTCGACACTAGGATCTCAAGGGTACTGGTTGATAATGGCTCCATGTTGAATATTTGGCCTTTATCCACCCTCCATTAGTTAAGGATAAGCATGGATAACGTTCGCCCTCCAAAGACTCTCGTCCGAGCTTTTGATGGGATGAGAAAAGAATCATTAGGAGAAATCGACCTGCCATTAACAGTCGGCCCTATTACCATCACTCAAATTTTCAAAGTGTTTGATATCCCAAGCAACTTTAGCCTACTATTAGGACATCCTTGGATTCATGCTGCTAGGATCATTCCATCTAGCCTCCATGAAATGATGAAATTCATTGTCGATGGAAAGATGGTGACCATTTGGGGTGAAAGGGAAGTGGAGACTTTCCACAACACTGCCATACCCTACATTGAGCCCGAAATCAAGTGAAAGTTGAGCCACCATTCGTTTGAACTCACGTCGGTTACCCATGTGTCTGTTGGGACGATCATAAGAAGGCCCCAATTCTCGAAAGCATTCTTAATGTCAAGAAAAGAATTGCTCAAGAATGGATTTACTACTAGTAAAGGATTGGGTAAACTTGCCCAAAGAGTGCCAAATCCCGTTGAGGCGATCAAAAAAAAAAAAACCGTGAAGGCCTAGGTTACCAAGGTGACCGAGAGGGTTAAGGTAACCAAAAGGGCCCAAATATTAAGGATAAGAGCTACTGACGCCTTCTATCTCCTCTGTTGAAAGATAATTTTCCTAGCCCGTCAAAGCTCCTGCAAGAAGAGAAAGCCATTGTCCACCATCTCACCGAACTCTTTGAAAAATAACATGGTTGGTGTCATTAGTGAGGATGAAGAGCCTACTGATCCCGCTGTGTAAGGAATGTTTCTAATTTATGCTTTTCTATTTAGTTGTATTCCATTCATTTCTCCCTTGCGAGGGAATTCCATTCGTTCATATCTTGTAATAGTCTATATCACAAAATTTATTGATCCAAGACAATATATACTGTAATGGTGCTTTTGCATATCAATAAAATTCATATTTTTTGTTAATAGACTATGAGGTATCCCAAACCAGTCTTATGATGATGCTTTAAGGCCTGGGCCTTCACATGATCTATAGTTTCAAAATATTTTAGTGGAACAATGATGTCTGATGATATGAGGGCAAGTTCCTAATGAATTTTTCGAAAACTTGGAATTCGAAAATAAGTTTTTCATAACACATACATGCAATCCATTTGTTATCCTTACATACTGACCATTTTCAATTGCATCTCAAGCATGACATTTCACATTATGATAGTCATTTGCATGGCTACGATTCGCATTCGAAAGATTTTGGGTAAGCCTATTATACCAACTTAGAGAATGAAGATGACCCTCGAGTTATTGAAAGGGAATGGCTCAAACATAAAGAATCCAAAACCCCTACTATCGAACAACCGATCACTGTGTATTTAGGAGATTCAAAAAACCCTAAAAAAACCAAGATTGGGGCAGGTCTTTCTCAAACAGACATTGATAAATTGGTCAAGCTCCTAAAGGAATACCAAGATGTCTTCGCTTGGTCTTACATTAATATGTCGAGTTTAGATCCCAAGATCATGGAGCATGCGTTACCGCTCGACCCTAATATTCTGCCCAAGAAACAAAAGCTCAAAAGGACAAAACTTAACTTGTCCAAGAAAATTGAAGAGGAAGTCATTAAGCTGTTAAAGGTGGGTTTCATCGAAGTCACCCATTATGTTTTTTGGATTGCTAATATAGTCCTAGTCATGAATAAGGATGGACGGGTTCGAGTGTGTGTTGATTATCGCAACCTAAATAAAGTGAGTCCTAAGGACGACTTTCCTTTGCCACATATCGATGTCTTGGTCAACAGTACAACTGGATTTGAGTCGTTCTCCTTCATGGATGGATTCTCTACTTACCACCAAATCTAGATGAAAGAGGAAGATAAGACTAAAACATCCTTTACCACTCCATGAAGAACATTTTGCCACAAAGTCATACTCTTTAATTTGAAAAACGTTGGGGCAACCTATCAAAGAGCTATGGTGGCATCTATGTCAATGGCATGATTGCAAAGTCAAGACAAAGCAAAGACCATGTCAAAGTTTTGAGAAAGCTGTTAGACCGATTAAGGAAGTTTGAATTGACACTTAACCCCACCAAATGCATATTTAAGGTAAAGTCTAGGAAGCTCCTCGAATTCATGGTTAGTAACAAGGGCATCGAGATTGATCTCTCCAAGGTGAAGGCCATATGTGACTTAAAATCTCATTCCACTATCAAAGAAGTCCAAAGCCTACTAGGAAGATTGAACTATGTAGCGAGATTCATCTCCTAACTATCAAAAACTGCTAAGCTATTCTTCAAGCTATTGAAGAACAATGCCAAAGTCAATTGGGACGAAGAGTGTCAGAAATCTTTCGAATAGCTTAAGCGATATCTTTCACAATCCCCGGTTTTGGTACTGCATATTCAAGGTGTGCCTCTAATCTTATATCTCACCATTCATGAAGAATCTTTGGGAGCTATGTTGATGCAAAGAGGACCAAAGGATGGGATAGAGCATGCCATATATTACCTCAGTAAGAAGTTCACCACCTTCGAGGTTAGATATCCCAAGGTGGAAAAAACAAGTGACCCTGATTTGGGTATTACACCGATTGAGGCAGTATACCCTTCACCATCGCATATTGCTAGTGACTGAGAATGACTTGATCAAATATCTTTTGGAGAAGCTTGCATTGGTTGGAAGGCTTGCCAAATGACAAATATTACTCTCTAAGTTAGATATTCGAAGCATAGCACAAAAACCCATCAAGGGTCGAGCCATAGCTAACATGTTAGCTAAAAATCCCAAGATGTCTGATGATTGGGATGAAGTCGATGAACAGATTCACCTGGTCTCACATGACAAATGGACCATGTTTTTTTATGGTGTAGTTAATCATTCTAGTTCTGGCATTGGGGCAATTTTAATATCACCAGATGGCCAACATCACCCAGTGGCTACTTAGTTAGTATTCCCTTGTACCAACAATATTTCTAAATATGAAGCTTGTATCCTTCGTCTATAGTTGGCCATTGACATGGAGGTCAGAAAGTTTCAAGTCTATGGTGATTTCGTACTCATCGTCCTCCAAAAGGAAGGTGAATGGCAAACGCGAGATGCGAAGTTAATTCCTTATCATGAATATCTTGAGGACCTGGTAAAGAAATTTGATGAAATCTCTTTTGATTATCTACCAAGATCATAAAATCAATTTGCTGATGCTTTGGGGACTTTATCATCAATGTTATAAGTAACTAACGGTTTAAGCATTGATCCACTACAAATTGACATCTTAAAGAAGCCTGCTTAGTTCTTGATGATTGAAAAAGAACCTGTTGGTCAACCACGATATTATGACATTATGAATTACCTTCGAGAAGGCAAGTTTCTCCAAGGGAGTCAAGCCAATGATAAAAAATACCTGATGAAGTTGGCATCCAAATTCTTCCTCAGTGGAGGAGCCCTTTACAAAATGTCTTTTGATTCAATCTTGCTTAAATACATAGACGCACAAGAAGCCAAACAACTGATGAAAGAGATACATGAAGGAGAGTATGGACCTCAAATGAATGGTCATCTCCTAGCAAGAAAAATCATAAGGCTAAGCTACTACCGGTTGACCATGGAAGTCAATTACATTCAACATGTGAGATGTCGTCATCAATGCTAAGTTTATGGAGACAAAATCAATGCTCCTCCTAATGAATTGCATCAAATGTCCAAGTCTTGGCCTTTCTCAATGCGGGGCATTGATATCATTGGACCAATTAATCCGAAGGCATCCAATGGATACCGTTTTATTTTGATGGCCATCGATTACTTCACCAAGTAGATTGAAGCCAATTCTTATGCTCATGTTACTACAAAGAGTGTGGCAAAATTCATTTATCGTGATATCATCGGTCGATATAGAGTTCCTGAAGCGATCATCATCGACAATGGATCAAACTTGAACAACAAGATGGTAGACGAATTACTCAAGAAGTTTCATATTTGCCACTCGAATTCTTCTCCATACCATCTACAAATAAATGTAACTGTGGAAGCGACAAATAAGAATATCAAGAAGATCATGGCTAAGATAGCTGAAAATTATCGTGACTAGCTTGACCGGTTGCCATATGCTTTGATTGCTTACCAAAATTCAATTTGCACTTTAACTAGGGCAACACCATTCTCATTGGTTTACAAATTGGAAGCCGTGCTACCCGTGGAAGTGGAAATCCCTTCACTGAGGGTACTTTCTCAAGTCAAGCTCTCTGAAGCTAAATAGGTTCAATAAAGGTTTGAACAACTTCACATGATTGATGAAAAAAGGGAAAAAGCTTTATGCCATGGATAGAATTACCAAAAACGAGTAGCTAAGTCATTCAACCATAAAGTCCAACCGAGACATTTTGAGATTAATGATCTCGCCTTATGGAAGGTTCTAACTATCATTCCAGATCCTTGTAGGAAGTTCACCTTGAACTACAAAGGCCCATATGTTGTAAAGAATGTACTAAGTAGAGCACTGATTCTTGTAAAAATGGATGGGCAAGAATTGCCAAGGCCTGTAAACGCTTAGGTTGTCAAGAAGTATTATCCATGAGTAAAGTGAAAGCCTCTAAGCCATTTTTGTATTGAATCTGAGCCACTTTAGGATGTTTGCATCATGCATCTCATGCATACATATCACATTTGCATGTTTGTTCATTTTGCAAGATTTCCGAAGAATACTTCGCCTATCCATGGGAGATCAACTTCGGGAATACAAAATTTTCAAAAAAATGACCAATCTTCTTTAGAACTTAGAAGTGGCCATGTCTATTAAAACACCAAAAGAGTTAGTCAGAACTCTAGAAATGAACCATGTGGCAAATGAAACCTATTTTGTCCAAATTTCCTTCAACCTTATTTCTAAAAGTCTCCCCAGTTGAATCAAGGGAGCATATCCTTTCGGAAACATTCTTCATATCTTAATTCCCCATGGAGAAGAATTTATCTAATTGATGTTTTGAAAAACCTAAAAAGGATTGTTAAATATGCCAAATGCTAGTGCCTAAGATGATGAGAAGCAAACCCTTTGACCAAACACGTCCTTACACACTTCTTGAAAGAGTTAAGTGATCAGAGTCATGTCTTATGGCATAGGATTCATTCACAGTGGATACATGGAATGAAATGATAATGACATTTCCTTCTCAATCCCAAACACAAATGATATCCCTTGCTAGCCATTTTGAGCCAAATAAACAACATTTCCAAAATAACCCTATCAAGAACAACCCATATCGGGGCAAAATGGGGGTCCAGGTTGAAAATTATGAAGCAAAAGATCAAGAAAGATTTTTATTGCCTTCACTTGCATCAATTTTCTTGTGTTGACTCTAGGTAATTTCTTATGGAAGCTCGAAGCATCCCAAAGTGATGAAGAGCATTCCATTCATTACCCAAACCCAATTATCATTTGCTTAGCCAATTTGAGCTTTATGCAATTCTTTTCAAAAACTCCAAGTGATGATTATCTCCCCACACCAGGGCAAGGCATGTGATTTACCAACAACGAATTGAGAACAGTGGTCACTTTGTAAACACCACATGAGAGTCCTAGTACTAAAAAGAGAGTGAAAATTATGGGGCATAAAAGCAATGTGCTTTGTAAAAGCAAGGCCAATGCCTATAAAAAAATTCAAAGAAAACCAAGACTAATGGTCATACAAAAGATTATTCGACTGAAAAATCAGAAATGTTTTGTAAAGCACATGGATTGCAAGCAACATCATTAGAAGAGAGAGCAAAGCTCTCATGTCTCAAGATGAAATAGTCAAAATGGGTCAAATTTCAAGAGTCATGAACTTTTAAAAGTTGTGTGATGGTAATGATGTCAAGATAATCACTCACTTTTAAACCCTTGATATTTGAAAAAATTTTAAATCGTTCAAACTTCACTCGAGCCAACATTACAACCTTTGTCTGAAGTCTCTTTCGATTAGGATGGTTCAAGTTGAAATGAGAATAGGAGCTACTGCTAGAAGGAGTGGAAACAATCCTATCTTATCTTATCTTCAAGATTCTTAACTTATAAACTTGATGAAACTATTTATTGAATATTATTTTTTGGCTTCAAAGTGCATACCCTTTGTTTAAGCCCATGACCAAGCCATTATTGTGATCCTTTTAAAGGACCTTTCGATCAATGAATCGTATTCACTATGAATGTTTCCGAAAATGCTAGGCATAGGTTATGTGAGATCTCTATAGTGAGATTTAAGCAATTTTCCCACATCAAAGGATGGGAACAAAAGCCTTTTTTAAGAACTAATGTGAAAGACTTTTTTAATTGGATTATTTCTAGTCGGCATATTTGATTTAACCCTTAGATGATTAATTAAACTTCATTTAGTAAAAATCCTCTTCGAAGGAATATGACAATTGGTGTCGGTTACCAAGATATGTTTGAATGATTTCGCAAGATTGGCTCTTGAGCAATCTCGAAATCCTTTCTCAAAATATATTCTCTTGTTTTCGGTTTTTGGTAGTCCTAAACCATACCCCTTGTTTTTGGTTTTTGGTAATCCTAAACCATACTTCTTCTTTTTTTTTTTTTTTGGTAATCCTAAACTATACCTTTCCCTTAGGTCCTTAGCAAACCTTAAACCTCGTTCTTTAGGTTCCCAATAAACCCTAAACCTCATCTTTTAGGTTCCTAGTTATCCTCATAAACCTCGTCTTTTAGGTTCTAGGTTATCTTTATAAACCTTGACTTTAGGTTCCCGGTCATCCTTAAACCTTATTCTCAGATTAGTGGTCATCCTTAAACCATTTCCTTTTTCCTTAACAACTTCATTTCCTTCATTCCGTTCCATGAGAGAGATTGAGAGAAAGATCCCAAACATGAGTCCAACACCTCAATGAGCGAAGTTAAGTACTCGGGTACATTCCTAACCAAATGTTATTTTTTTCTTTTCCCTAAAGTGGAGTTGACTAAAAATTACATGTATCAATTTTGTCTTTGAGTGGAACCTCTTCGAACTACCACTCAAAGAGAGGCAGCTATTGATCCTTGATTTTTAGTTGACGCATCTAAAAAGTAAAAAATCAAGATTCGGGATTCAGATTGCGACATAGCCCATTTCTTGACCAAAAAGTGTCGTTCTTCATTTCTTTCTATTGCATTGTCCCTTTAAAGTAATTTCCAATTAATTTTCGAGAAAAACCCGGAGTGTCAAACAGTTAACTTTCAAGTTGATTTTTTTACCAATCCTTTGACCAAAAGTCAACCCTTGAGTCAAAAATTGACTTTTCACCTAAAAATATGCTGTTTAGCTTTAATTTTACTTTTGTCAAATCAATTTCTCAAAAATGCAAAGATTTGACAAATAAATCAGCTTTTTAGAAAAAGTCAATTAAATGGTTAACTTTTTGTCAAACTTTTGACCAAAAAATCGGAAAAATAAAATATCCCTAAAACATATTCTTATAGTGTCAATTTCACTTTTGTATCAAAAAATTCATAAAATTCAATTAAGAACTTTGGTTTCCAAATTTTTCAGTTTTAGGTTCTAAACGAAACAAAAACAAAATTACTTTCATTTTAGTCATAATTAGGTGTAGTTCCTTCTTCAACATTTGGTCTAGGACTATTTTAAATCTACTCGTGTGCTTAATTTCATGAATTGCTATGTCAAAAGACAAATTGCCATTTTAAGCCCTAACTAGGGAATCAAAATCAATTATTCATGATTTACAAATGGACAATCATTTTCCTTCAATTTTCTTAAGATAAGTCCAAATCCGAATTTGATTTTGAGAAATTTGCATTAGAAATTCCCGATTTGAGGGATCTCACTGTCTTGAAGGTAAGAAAACCAAGCCATCATAATCTAATTGAAGAAATTCGAATTGATCCATTCTAGACTAAGGCCCAATTACATTAATCTAGATCCATTTTTGATATTAGATCTCGATTTATTATTTACTTAGGTTTTAGCACCTCAAATCAAAGTCAATTTCAATTCACTAGGTGGTCTAGCACATGGGTGGTTAATTAGATAGGGCAATTACAATATTAATTGGACTCAATTTCAATCAATTTACAATTTTTTACCCAATGAATTGCAAAATTGTTCATTTTAGCCCTTTAAGCTCAATTATAACCACCCATGGTTTTGGTCCGTTGTTTTTCATAACAATCACTTAATTAAGTTAATAGAAGAGTCCTAGAACACATTTATGAATGTTAATTGACTTAATTGAATTGAAGTTAGGCAATTTTCTCTCAAATTGGGTATGTTTTCTTTTCAATTTGGTCTTTGAGGGACTAAATTGCATAAATTTTAAGCCCACAAGAACGACAAGTGAGTGAACCAATTGGAACCAGTTCAAACCAGTCAAAAATCGATCAAACCAAAGCAAACTGGTCTGATTGTTCTAACTAGTCGCCGACGGGGCTAGTCGGTTCAGCCACTTGCTGGCCGATTCCAGACCTCCGACGATCAGTTCTTGAATTCTCTTCATGTCAATTTCACTTTTGCACCCTCAATTTCCCAAGATTTTGCAGATTGATCCTCAGATTTTGCAAAATTGCATTTTTACCCCTAATTAGACATTTTAACGCAATTCTTGATTTTAGCTCGGGTTTTTGCAAATCGAACCTAGTAAATTGATTACTTGACACTTGAAGATCATAATAGAACTTTTGAAATCAAATTTTGCTCGTTGCATTAAGATTTCAATCGTCGGATCGGATCGACGGTGGAGATCACTTGATTTGGAGGTAATATAAACACCCATTTTCCCTCTATTTTTTTTTTTTTTGGGGGGGGGGGTGGGCTTCATTTTGCACATTTTCTTCTCACTCTTGAGATCGCTCTCCTCTCTCATTCCTCTCTTTCCTACCTTTTCTAACAGTCTCTCTCTCCTTCACACCTTGCACCTTCACCTCTTACCGCGCCAATCACTATCCATCAGAGCCCCTATCGGCGACCGCTTAACCGCGGCAACCTCTTCCAAAGTTCTCTCTCCATCGTCGCAAGCTTTGATTATCCTGGAGACAGCTCGTACGGCCTGTCCGAGCCTTATCTCTGGCCAAGATCATCACTAGTAATCATGCCGGTGGTTCAACCCGGACCATCCCCTAGCTAAACTGGGTAGTCTGACGGTCCGTTAGAGCTCTGAATTGCTCTGATCCTCTTCAACAATCTCTCCTTGAGGTCTCTGCAAGTAGCCTTCAACTGAACAGTGCTCAGAGAACTTCAAATCAGGCCGTTTTCCTCCAGACTTTGAAGGCTGGTCCAAACCTTGGACCGATTTCGTTACAAGCTGTAACCGGTGATCCGATAACTTTTCTTTGCCTACTGATCATTCTAGCTAGTCTCACCCAAGACTTCTTGAGGCTGTGGTGAACAGTCGCTTGTCGGATAGCCATCAGAAGAGCTCTGATCGGCCTTTCTTTCGCTGGGCGTGAAAGCCGGTCCAATTAGACTAGTTCTGGTTCAACGTCAAATCAGCGATTCAACCATTCCTCGAAGGCGGTCCTAGCTGTCATAATCCAATCCTCAGAGGTTAGATCGGAGTCCCGATTGTGTTCCGATGATGGTCGATTTGTTCAAACGTGCTTAAATCCGATTAAAATAAGGAAAGGTAATCTCCTCAAACTTGAATCCCGTGAAGCGAGCCAAATTAGCGAATCGGGGGTAAGATTTGCTTTTAGATCGATGAGATAGCCCTAATTTAAAGATTATATGCTTATCAATAATTTGCTGAAGTTTCAGTATGATTGATTGAATGTTCATGGAAGATTGAATGATTTTGGCCTTAATCTGCATTTTTGTTGTTCTGCAATAAGCTCGCAGTTTGGACAAAACGAGGTCTTACATGACCTTATTTTTGCTTGAGTCCTTCTAGATTTTGAAAATGCACATCACAAGCTTCGAATTGATAGGTTGCACGCCCCGATTGAGGGACATTTGACTCTTGAATAACACCTTCGAATTTACTTGATTCTGCAGTATTTTAAGTCCAGTTTAGGTTCTGTTTTGGTTCCGAATTCTAACTTTGCTACTTTTGTGCTAGTCTTTGTGATGATTTCTAGACAAACTTGTCTCATGAAAGTTGTTTTTCATTGCGTCAAGGATGTCTTGTATTTTTTTGGGATTTTTGGGTATGTTTAGCTAGGCCAAAACATCTTACATCAGAGCTAAGGTCAATTTGCCTTGTATTAAAAATGGGTATAATTGGTTATATTATCTTCATTGGACATGAAATATACGTCATGTGTGTCTTAGCGGTGTATGATTTGCTGGATCTACTCATCATTCGATATGTCTTTTGTATGAGTAAATACATTAGGGTCCTGTTGCATCTAAAACCTTGTATGTTGCAAATCTGTTTTGTCATTTTTGTCACAACTTGTGTGATCTCATTTAAGTTTCAGGTTCTTGACGAAAAATATTCATCATCATTTTTTCTACATGTAAATTTTTTCATCAAATTTTTGCATGTATTTAGGTGACCGAAATCATGCTCTTTCTATGGTGTTTAGGTTAGGATGAGACTTTATCACGTACATACTTGACCATGCCCGTTTGAATCTATTAGAGACT
This sequence comes from Eucalyptus melliodora, assembly GCA_004368105.4. NCBI lineage: Eukaryota > Viridiplantae > Streptophyta > Magnoliopsida > Myrtales > Myrtaceae > Eucalyptus > Eucalyptus melliodora. The sequence goes on from CM023404.3 coordinate 44,869,336, forward strand.
ATATATTGTAATAATGCCTTCTTGGCATTTGAACCACATGTTACAAGCTTCGTGTATGTACATGATTCATCCTATTGAAACGTCATTTGGCATATAGAATTCGTGTCACAAAAGTGATTATTACACTTAAAAACCTCCAAGCACGTCATTATGAATCTTGAATCATCTCGTATTGTCATTGAATTATATGAAATTTTCACATGCCGACTTAGGGTTAGATGATTACCCAAATCATTGGTCGTATTTGATTCTAAGTCGTGTGTGATTTTTCATGCCTTTTTTAGCATTACTTATATGCCTTTTTTGCATGCTTATGTTCTGGTTTTTAATGGTTGATTTGTGCACTTTTAGAAACCCCGGTCTTAGAGCACCAAAGTGATCTTGTTTGGACTCGAGCCCTTCTAGGAAGTTGTAAAGCACATCTAGAGCTTTCCAATGCCATTTATTTCAGGTTAATTTCATGTCATTAAGTCCATTTTCCATTTTTCCTAAGATAGGGTAGAATCTTCAGATTCGGACCCCTGCTTTTACCCTTGTTTTTATAGACCTTTGTCATTTTTGTACCATTTTTTATATAAGGATTTTTGACTTGGTATCTTAATATATTTTTTGATCATCAAGTTGGCCATGTTGTGTGAAAATTTTGTGATTTTTAGATTTCATTTGGTAGGTCAAATCATGGTAATAATGACTGAGTGTCCTGCTATTTCGACAATTTCCTGATGCATTGTTGTTTGTTGTCTGATTTTCATAAAATCATGCTTAGCTCATTTAGGAAAACTTTCTTCACGAAAGTTGTTCGTCATCATGTCATGCATATTAGGATTTTTTTTTTCATAGATAGATCATCTATGGGTATGATCCAATTTTGTTGATTTGTCATGCTTGGTTTGGAATTTACTGATATGAACCTTTGGTTGTGATTGTTTAGTTAAATTTTTAAGGCTAGTTTGTGTATGAAATTAGGCCATGTCATCTTTATGAAGGTTGTTTTAAATGCTTTAAAATTCATCGTCAAATGACTTTCAATTAATAAATGTTCCAAATTGCACCTGAAAATTGCTTTGGTACATGTGATGTTTCCAAAAGCAACTCTTTAGAAGTCTTTTTTTTTTTCAATATTTGATTGGACTTAGGAATAATCATAGTTTGGACTGTATTTAAATGCCTGCGATGTTTGTGAATGCATTTATGCAAGTCCCAAGCTAGCCTTGGCAATTAAATGCGTTCCATAACTTAGATGTTCCTTAGTCCACAATATTTTCAAATGGTTTTGAATCACAATTTGACATTATGTGTCACGACCCCAACTCCATCCCCAAGGTCACGAGTGGTGGGGATTATTTTCACAACATCCCATGTGCATTGCTGCCCTGTTTCTTTTATCTTTTCATTAAAAACATGCGGAAGTGTACATACAACACCCAGACAATCATAAACAGCCAGGAAAACAACCATTTACAAACCAACAATTACATCAATTATGTTTACAAGCCGTTCTACCTCGGGCCGTTATATTTACAACCACTACATCTTCAAAAGGCTAAGGTAAACCTTAGCTTCTCTAGCAAGACTACAACTCCTTAATGCCTACAATTCTGAAAAATAGCGGGGTGAGTCATGGACATGGTAAGTAAAAACACCTAATCCTCTACTAGGATGACAACTTGTTATCAAATCTATCATGAATAGTACTCATATTAAAATATCAATGGCAGACTGATAACATTATTACTGCTTCACCTCGACTACACAAATGTATCTCTTCGGCATAACTTCCATGCATGCTTACCTTCGGGTTATCCATGAATACATCAAGTCAAGTAGTAATAAATATATCGGCATGCATAATAGGTTCATTAACATACATCCTGGCTCAACCAGGGCATATCGGCTCAACTGAGACATCCAACTTCAAACTAGGTATCCTGGTTCAACCAAAGCATCTCGGTTTAGCCAAGGCATCCTGGGGGCTAGCTCACTTGAGGCATTCAGGCTCAACCCAGGCATCCTAGCTCAACCAGGGCATCCCATTCTTGCAAACGAGGTATCGGCGCCAAGGCTATGTGACGACGATCTTCTTCTTTCATTTAATGATCACATATCATGTATCGCACAAGCCAATTTATTATCTTCCATGTGATATCCAGACTTCGCCGAGCCTCAAATATTTAATTGTCCATGCCACGTCGACAAGCTTGACTGCCACCTATACCACTACCTCAATTGGCGCCACTCACGGCCACTGTATCGCCACGTCTCTGCCACACCATGACAACTTGACCGCCACCTAGACCACTACCTCACTAAATTTCTTCTTCATGAAATGCCATGAGCGAGATCAATGTGACCTCAAAGATTGACCACGACCATGAGATGTTAAAAAAAAATGTTTTAAAGATCGGCCACGTCTCCTCTCCCACCAATGTTTACTTTCTTCATTGCGTTGCCAAGCTGGCGCTTTCATGCAAACTCTCATTCATCCCCACGTATCGTCGCAACTTGTTAAAGAGAGGAGCAGAGAACTTCCACCATCACCCATGTCCACCCCCATCTGCCTCCTCCTCAGCTTGCCACAAATGAAGACCTTGACCAACATAATTCTCAAAGGCAAAGAGAGAGGGAAGACACAGAATTTCGCCACGTTTCTGTGATTTTCGCAAGATGGCAATGATGATTACCACTAATGCCCACGTCCACTCCACGCGTCTCTCCTTTGGACCGCCATAAAGCTAAGGAATTTTGGTCAAGACAGTCAAAGCAGGCGGAGAAGCCGAAGCACAAAAAGAAGACCGTCTCTCATTTCCTTCACCTCACAATCTTCTTCGTTCCATCAACATCTTTAGTGAAGAATCATCTCCATCAAAACTCTCACAGCTTCATTCCTTTCTTGCTACTCGACGCCAGCCACTTGCACCACCTTGCTAAACCACCATCTTGCTTTATTCTCGCCTCTAACCAGAAAACTCATGGCTTCACCTTCATTTTGCTCACGTCGTCTCACCGCTCTACCACCAGCCGGTACCTTCGAGGATTTAAGGCTAGTGAAAGTCCTATTCTTCTATATTATGTGGTGCTGCCGTTAATGGGTTTCCATTATAGGAATCGACAAATTTGTGATCAAATGCGTCAAGTTGCCGTTGTATCATGGTTTGCTTCTTCTTGGTTAAAGACGAGTTCAATATTGACTCGTATAGTCGCGTACCGCGATGACCATCGGCACGGTCAACATTCGTTTTAGGTTGTAAGGCTGTGAGCCACGATGACCGTCGGAGAAGTCAGCATCGCTCTTCAAGAGGTCGTGATGTTGTGGGTTGGTCCGGTCTAGGTGCGAATCCTCTCCGGACACGAGGAGATTAGCCTTGATGTGGTATGAGATTAGTCAAGGCCATCGTCGATTTAGTGAGCTATGTGGCCATGTAAGATTCAAGTCGTATTGGATGTGTACCGTTGTGCTATGACAACTCTACATGTTTTGACTAGTGTTTCGTGTGTTAGAACTCCATAGACGAATCAATAAAACTAAGTTGATTTCAGAATAGTGCGGGTTTGGACAGGTTGATGCCATAGGCTCACGCTCAGTGGGGTCGAGACAAGGAGAGATCACTATTTTCCTAAGGAGTGGATGGTCAGTCTAGTTATGCTTCAATGACTTCAAATAGATTTCTTAAATTGCTGCTCCATAATTTGAGTTGATGGATATCGTCTGTCACGCCCCGAACCTCGAGGGCGTGCCCATCCCTTTGGAGTCGATAAAATTGGCGACGTCCTAGGACGCTTCGCGGACCCATTCATTTTAATGCACATACGGAAGCGAAACAAAACCCTAGACAACAACCAACACGAGATAGAAAAGCATGATGCATATTCACAACCAAAACACTTTTATAAACACCCAGGTTTATATACAAGACTAAACTAAAGACAAAAAGTCTACTAAAGCATAAAAGCCTACAAGTCCTCTAGACACTCGAATCCCCAACTAAAAACTCCAAGGTCTCCTGTGAATTTGGGTCCACCACTGCACCGCTAGGAGGGTCAACTATACCCTTGCTAAAAGCAACTTCTAACACCGATACTGGGACCTCAAAATCCTATAGGGGGCCCACTCTGTGTCCATTGAGCCCGCGATGATACCACGCTCTGAATCGATGGGGTACCCTTTGAGGTAGACTCACATCGACCCAAACGGTGGTCCTCACGAATTCATAGACCTAGACTCCGTGGCCTCCGGGAACAGGGATATCGGTAACCTACTCGGTAACTCTCTTAGGCTGACCAAAACGTTCCGAGGAACCGCCATCTAATGACCTAAAAAGAATTGAGCCCACGATAGGGTGAGACAATGTCTCGGCAAGTTCACCCTCTAAACTTCAACTAAGAAGGAAATATGCCTAAAGGCAGTCTATGCACACAAGATAAAAGACTTACCTTGTCTCAGTTCCTTCCTACATGTCGGCACAGTTCATATACTCAGCCAATCAATTCAATTCCATCGATCATTGAATCCATTCAATTCGATACAATCAATACGATCAACACCATCAATCAATTCAATCAATTCGATTACTACTCACATAAGCCAAGGTATATTTATGCTCGCACAAGCTGATATAGATGGTTGCTCACACAAACTGATATATAAATTATAGCTCACACAAGCTGATATATATTATTGATTTCACAAGTTGACATATCAATGCTCACATAAGCTAACAATCATTGCCCACACAAGCTGATGATTCTTGCTCACACAAGCTGACGTACAATAATGCTCGCATAAGCTGACGATTCAATTTGAACCAGAAAAATTGATATTCACACTTTCAAAACCACGATTTGATCTGATCTTTAAAACCATTTTCGATGCCAAAACCCAACACCTATGATTTTTCCAATCAAATATCAAAATTTCACAATGTAGCACCCCTCGACGGCCCCCGATCCATTAGGGTCGCCACAGTTCGCTCTACCTTTCACTTTCCCTATTAACATGTTACTCTGATACCATTTCAATTGCAGCGGGTCCATACAACCATGGGGGTTTACACATTTTTTTTCTTTTTTTTTTTACTAAAGGTCCCTTGCGCAATTCATATACGGAAGCACGTCCAACAACTCCCTTCCCTATATTCAGAAAACAATGTACACCTACTAAATATTTATAAGTAAAAGCCGTACACTTTTATTTACTTAAATCAGATGGACATCATTCATCGGTACATCAAAATGCCGTAGTCTTTTATATTCGGCTACACTCCAAAAGATGACCGACATTTCCTCAAACAGTCATACACTTTAAGTCCATCGATCCGTGTCAGCGTCCAAAAGCTCCTTCCCTTGTAATCCTCCTCCTCACGGTCACATCCAACTATTCAAACCATCTACTAATCTGAAATGTTAGTCCCCAAAAGGGGTGAGTACAACCACTCAGCAGATAAAGGAATCCAATAACAACTCAATGCATCATATAAATCATACATGCATTGCAAGCATTACTTACCTTAAAGCCATGCACATACTATCATGCATCATCATATCAATTTATAACACATACATGTGTATCATCTTCGTATCATACATGTCATCATCATCATGACATCATTACCTTACACATGTCATCATCATCATGGCATTATCACATTACACATGTCATATCATATATCATCATCATTATCATCACCATGCATATCATCATGCATATCATATCATGGGTGATCATCATTATTTCACATCACATATCATCATCATCATCATCATCATCATCATGCATATCATATCATGGGTGATCATCATTATTTCACATCACATATCATCATCATTACCATGCATCCATGCATGTAACATCATCACCATATCCTCATATCACATGTGCCATCATCATTACCATGCATCCATGCATGTAACATCATCATCACATCATGCATATATCATCATGCATAATTTAATTTCAATTTCATTTTGAACTGCCGCATTTCTCTTTTCCCGGGATCAATGTTTGCATCCCACATTCATCACTCGCGCCCAATCCTGGCATTGCGAGAAACCATCCGGGCATGTATCCAAGATACAACCGGACATCCGGAACCCTCACATTCCGAGCATCTCGTATCCCAACTGGTATCACGAGGCATCCGGGCATGTATCCAAGATACAACCGGGCATCCAAAGGGCATCGACTCCTTCGAACCTCTAGGCATCTCGCACCCCACCTGGCATCACGAGGAATCTCCGGGCATGCATCATGATACAACCCCTCACCCTCCGGGTGTGTATCATAATACAACCCCTCACCCTCCGGGTGTGTATCATAATACAACCAGGCATCCTGAATCTCCCAGGGAATTCCGACAATGCATCTCTGTACATTCCGGCCTCATCCTCTACCACAACCTCTTACTCACATATTACTTTTCCATATTCATCATCCTTTTAATCTCATTATTACATGGCATATGATTCACACATGCATCACAATTCATGATCACACATACACCAATGTCATATAACAATGCATAATAAATTCAATGGAATTCATGGCCAATAAAATAATCCCTTATTATTTTTTTATTATTTTATTATTATTTTATTATATTTATTTATTTTCATAAATAAATATTAAATTTAATATCTATGATTTTTCCAAAATCATAATATTCAAACAATCATTAAACAAACCAATAGGATGACAATTTCATACAAAATTCATGGCCAAATCGAATTTCACAAAATTTCACAATTTCCACAAAACAGCCCATAATATTCGGATAAAACCAGAATGCACAGTTTCCGTAGAAATTCAATTAAAATATCCATACGGCCTCTAAAAATTACGAAATTTTACTGCGTTATAGCCAAGAAATTTTCGTACAACTTTCATGAAGAACTCCAAGCCAGATTATGTTTAGATTATTTTATACAGTCTCACGAAGCTTCTCGATCCATTACCGCATCGTCCAGTGCACACATCTCCGAAATACTGAGGTTTCACCTACCTATTCTCTTTCGTTTTCTCTGAAATTTTGGTATGTTATACATCAAGATATCCTTTACAAGTTTCATGAAGATATCTAGGTCAAATAACCAGAATATAGTCATCCTTTAGGTCCTTGAAGTCTCGGGTCTCTCGGAACACATCACCAGAATCATCGTCTTCAAGATCTAGTCGATTAATCAAACTATACTTGTTCTTTTCACTTCAAATTTGAGTATGTTGTAGTTTAAGATGTTCCCTACAACTTTCATGGAGAAATCGAAGAAATATTCTTAGCACAAATCAACATGCAACCACAAATCCAACAAGAGGTCAGTAAAAACTCTCCAGATCTGAGGTCTCCGTAGGATGAGACTTTAACCCCTCAAATCTCCATCATTTTCCATGAAAGTTTAGTATATTGTAGTAAAAGATGTTAGCTACAACTCCCATGAAGATATCACTGCCAAAATCGAACTCTAAACATGCATGCAAGCTCTCACAACATTCTGACTCAAACAGTTCATACGAAAATATTCCAGATCTAGCATCTCCGTAGGATGAGGATTTGACCCCTCAAATCTCCATAATTTTCCACTAAATTTCAGTATGTTATATTTCAGGATGTTATCTACAACTTTCATGAAGAAATCGAAACCAAAATCGGACTCTAAACACACATGCAAGCTCAAACAAGTTTCTGACTCCAAACAGTTCTTGCGAAAACATTGGTGCAAGAGTAGAAAGTGGATTCCCAACTTGCCTCTAGACCTCACGAACAGCACGAGCGGACGGCACACGGCGGCAAACGGGCTCCTTTCTCTCCCTCTCGGCTTCCTCTCTCTCTCGCACGATTCTCTCTCTCTCTCCCTCACTTGGCCGAATGGCTAACCAGCCATTCTCTCTCCTCTTCTTCCCTTTTATACCCCCAAATCCTCATGATTACTTGCCTACAAACCAGCCAATGCATGGCCTTCTTCCCTAAGCCAATGCATGAAGACCTCTTGCCACTTGTCACAACACATGCAAGATGGGCTTGGGCTTTTGGGCTTGGGCTTGGGCCGGTCACTCCTCCCCCTTTCTTGGTCGACGGCAGCCCACTTGAGGGCTTCAATGTGCCGGCCAACTTCGCCCATTAAAATCCACCTTTTGGGCTTAAGGCCCAAACCTAATTTAAATCCTAATTTCACCTTTCAATTATTCATCTTTAATTCTTTCTTTTAAGAATTTAATTACTAAATTCCACATGGCCAAAATCTTGAAATCATAATTTCATAAATCCCAATTTATGAAACACATGGCCAATGATAGGATTTTCTTTCCTATCACATAATTATCCCTTAAAAGCTTGGCCATAAATCTTATTACAAATTATGGATTAAATGGCCATAAAATAACTTGATGGTACTTCCATCACCTATTCATAGACTTTAATGTAACTAGAGGTTATTATGAATTTTGGGATGCCACACACAATTTTGGAATAAATAACCAAAATCACATTTTTCACTCAATTTTCACAATTCAGAATTCAATTACATAAAATAAGCACACCATTGCAATCAACTGAACGAGCAGGGAAAATTTCCGAACCTATCTAGATAAATAGCATCATCTATCTAGTCCTTAATTACACTGTTCTAACCACCTAGCATACAAAATTGAATAATTAAATTGCTAATCCATTATAACTAACCACCTAAACTCTAATTAGCCTAAACTACTCAACCTCTAAGCATCATTAACTCCCTAAGCAGAGTTTAGCAAGTAAACTCACCGGTTTAGCATTCTAGTGAGTCCACGACGATAGTGTCGCAGAGAAAAGCAACAAACGACCCTCTGGCGACGCCAAACGGATATATCAGGTTTAAATTCGCGGTTAATTTCAATCTAGCATGATTTTAGCTTGACCTAACCTATTGAGTAACTTTTAGAAATTTTAGTGTAATTGACCCGTAGTCAATTATTTTCAAGCCACATTGTACATCTTCGACACATTGGCGACTCTCAGTGGTCATGAAAATCTCAAGGTTTCAAATACAGACACAGGGTACCAAAAACACAAAAAAATCAGTCTAGTGTTGATCGACGAGAATTTTACAATTTGGTGGAATCACCTATACTTAATCACACGGCTCAGCCAGATGAACCTATCTCCGGTCTCTAATCGATTTTTAACTGTGCCGTAATGACCCTTGTAGAGTAGCACGGTTGAGTAGTCGAAATTTGGTCGAATTCTCAAATGTATTGCTTTAAAATCCCTTAATGGCTTCACTAGATAGACTAGTTATCTTATGAGTGATCAGCTCAAAGAATAGAACTATAGGCATTTCGATAAAAAACCCGATTCATTCAATTGAAAATAGAACTGGAAATTCAGAATGTCACAACTCTTACCTTCTTATAATTGTTATCCTCAAAATTTAAGCCATTATAAATCTTTAAACAGAAATGTGGGGGTACAGTCGTCTCATCAAATCTTCACTTTCTCAAGTTGCTCATTTTGTGTCGTGGTGTTGCCAGACCACTTTAACCAACGAGATTGTCTTGGTACATAAAACCTACTCCTTCCGATCTACTATCTTAACCGGTCTTTCCACGTACGACACCCTGTCATCCACTTCTAACTCTTCAAAATTTAGCATGTGGGTTGGGTCAGGTTCATACTTCTTCAACATCAACATGTGAAAGACGTTATACACTTGCGCCAACCTCGGTGGCAATGTAAGACGATACACTAGGGTCCATATTCTTTCTAGAATCTCAAAGGGACCTACATGACTCAGACTCGGCTTTCCCTTCTTGCCGAAGCACGGAGTACCCCTCATTAGTGAGACCTTCAGGAATACGTGCTCACCAACTTAAAATTCTAAAGGCCTTTGATGCTTACCAACATAACTTTTCTAGCAGCTCTGAACGGTCTTTAGTCTATCCCTAATAACTACAATTGCATCCATGGGCTGTTGAACTAACTCTAGGCATGTGATCTTCCATTCTTTGACTTCATCCCAACACACCAGCGTTCTGCACGCTCTGCCATACAACGCTTCAAAAGGTGCCATCTGAATACTTTGCCGATAGCTATTGTTGTAGGCGAACTCAACGAGATGAAGCCGTTCCTCCCAACTTCCTTTGAAATCTAGCACACATGATCTCAACTTGTCCTCGACAGTCTAAATCGTCCTTTTAGACTGATCATTCGTCTGAGGATGATAGGCCGTACTGTACTGCAGCTTCGTTCTTAAGGTGATCTGTAAGCTTTTTCAGAAGACAGCTATAAAGCTTGGGTATCTATCAGATGTGATCATCACCGGGACTCCATGTAAACGAACTATCTGACGCACATACAACTTTGCATGCCTGTCCAAATCAAGGTCCTTTTGTATGGCAATGAAGTGAGCCGACTTCGTCAGTCTGTCGACCACTACATAAATGGAATCTTTACCCCTTTGACTCCTTGGTAAGCCTGTAACAAAGTCCATTGTGATGTGTTTCCATTGCTGAGCCTTTACTTGCTGACACATCAAACACTTGGCGACATGCTTAGCGATGACTGCCTTCATCCTGGACCACCAATAATGTTGATGTGGATTTTTATACATCTTCGTACTGCCAAGATGAATGCTGTAACTGCTACGATGAGCTTCTGATAAGATCTCCTCCTTAAGCTCTACATCGCCAGGTACACACAATTCTCCTTGGAACCTTAGTGTTCTGTCATTAGAAATATGAAAATTAGCCTTTCTCTTTTCGTTATCCTCTTGCAGGATTTTCTAAATCTCTGGGTCGGTCAACTGAAGCATCTTAATTCTAATATGGACTTCTAGTTGAATTTTGAGGGTGGCCATAAGACTTGAAAGGTGGCCTACCTCAAATTTGAAAACCGAATCTCAAGCTCTCTTGAGTAAAATCCATCATATCTGCAACTAAGGACTTCTGACTCAAAGCGTCTATGACTCTATTTGCCTTTCCAGGGTGATACAAGATATCAGAATCATAGGCCTTCAAAAGTTCCATCCAACGACACTGTCTCATATTCAACTCCTTCTAAGAGAATAGATACTTGAGACTTTGATAATCTGTAAAGATCTGGAATCTTTCTCCACACAAGCAATGTCTCCAAATCTTCAGAATGAAGATGATTGCTGCGAGTTCTAAGTTATGAGTTGGGTAGTTTAGCTCATGAGGTCTCAACTGACGAGACGCGTATGCAATAATCCTACCATGTTGCATTAACACGCAACCTAGTCCTCTAAACGACGTATCACTATAGATCTCGTATCCTTCAGGACCAGAAGGTATGGTCAGCACAGGTGCGGTAGTCAACTCCTGCTTTAGCTCTTGGAAACTATGCTGGCACTTGTCTATTCACATAAACTTCTCTTCTTTGTTCAATAGTCGAGTCAATGGCGACACTAACACCGAAATCCTTCCATGAACCTTCTGTAGTAACTTGCCAAAGCCAAAAAGCTTATAATCTATGTCATGGTTGTTGGTCTTCGCCAACTAATCACCACTTCAATCTTGGTTGGGTCCATAGAGATTCCTTTGCCCGAAATCACGTGACCTAGAAACACAACACAAGTCAACCAAAACTTGCACTTACTGAACTTGGCATATAGCTCGTGATTCCTGAATGTCTAAAGTACCATCCTCAAATGCTTTTCGTACTCCTTAGGACTTCTCGAGTACACCATGATATCGTTGATGAACACGATCACAAACTGTTCCAGATACTCTTTAAACACTCGGTTCATCAGATCAATAAAAGTAGTTGGGGCATTTGTCAAACCAAATGGCATTATAATGAACTCATAATGGTCGTATCAAATACGAAACGCTGACTTTCGTATATCCTCTTTTCTTATCCTCAATTGTTGATACCCTATCCTTAAGTCAATCTTTGAAAATATCGACGCTCCTTGTAGCTAATCAAACAAGTCGTCAATCCTCAATAGTGGATACTTGTTCTTGATCGTCACCTGATTGAGTTGACGATAGTCGATACACAAACGCAATAAACCATCTTTCTTTTTCATGAACAAAACTGGTGCTCCCCAAGGTGATGCACTAGAACGTATGAATCCCTTATCCAATAATTCCTACATTTGCACCTTTAGGTCCTTCAACTTAGACAATGCCATCCGGTAAGGAGCCTTAGAGATTGGCTCTATTCCGGGTGCTAACTCAATCATGAACTCTATCTCTCTCTTTGGCGGCAGGCCTGCTAACTATCGGAAACACGTCTAGAAATTCTTGTACCAATGCGATATCTTCAATCTTCTATTCCTTAATTGTTGTATCCACGACAGTTGCCAGGTAATCCTAACAACCCCCGTCTAATAAACAGGTTGCCTCAATCGACGAGATTAAGGAAATTAAGGGTCCTCCTCAACTCCAGTAAACTCAAAACTTTCATCTAATAATGGGTTAAACTGAATCGCTTTACGATAGTAGTCCATCTTAGCTCATTGCTTGGTGAGCCGGTCCATTCCAATTATCACATAAAAATCATACACGGCTAGGACTATCAAATCTATCCTCCCCTCTCGCTCACCAATCACTAACTTACAACCAGGACAACCCACTGTAGCTAACACTGGATCACTTAACGGTGTAAATATGCTAAACACTGACTCCAACAACTCAAGAATCAATCCTACCAGCTTAACAAATTGCTTGGCTATAAATGAATAAGTTGCGTTTGGATCAAATAAAGCATAAGCAACATAGTCGTTCAACAAAACCGTACCTGTAATCACATCAGGCGAGTCCTTAGCCTATCCTCTCGTGATAGCATAGGTCCTATCCTCAGCTAGAGGTCTATTCAATCCACCTTACTATGCAATCTGCGGCGCGAACCCTCTATTCTGAATCATCAGCAGTGGCGGCAGTAACTACTATAGTCTCATTGGCCTTCTGAGACAATCTCTGCCTAGGTGACCATGTTGGCTACACTTAAAACAAGCGCCCGCCCTTAAATGGCATGGGCCTGAACCATGTCGCCTTCCACCAAAGTGACACGCGCCATTCCGACTCAGCGCTGATTTGCCTATTCCACCCTTCCTGCTAGGCGGATCATGAAACCTTCCTCCAGTCATGGGCTTCTTCCCAAACTGGTTTTCATCTATGTTCGAACTGAACCTTGAACCAAATGCAACAGTTTGTTCACTCAAGTTCCTCTCTATCAGTTGGGCCAGACCATAAATCACACTGTAATCCTTTAGGTCGAATGGCACTAGTGGATTCCTCAACTCTAGTCCAAGGCCGTACCTAAACATTCGAGCTTTGTCTTCAAGATCCTCTATTAGTCTTGGAGTGTATTGCGATAGCTCCGCGAATGTGGCCTCATGCTGATCTATTGTCGGCATTCCTTAGCGGAGGCACTTGAATTCCTCTATCTTCTGCTCTCATGCGCTACCTGAAAAGTAGTTTCCATTGAAGGCTGTGAGGAAGGCATTCCACACCGGAACTACACCTTCCGGGAAAACTGTACCTCTAGTGGCCCTCCACCAAGTATTCGCATTACCCTGTAGCTAGTATACTACGGGAATAACTTTCTCCTCCTCAGTGCAAAGGCTTTCTCCAGGTTTTGGATCCAGAGCGATGTAGTCTCAGGATCTCCTGCGCTAGTGAACCTTAGTGGGTTCAGCTTCAAAAACTGCTCCACGAGCTTATGAATAGGCCTTTTTCTCTCCACAATCATGTTCCCAGCTGGAACTTTGGCAGGTGTTGTAGTGGCTACGGCATTAGTAGTGGCGATAGTGGTGGCAGCCTGATTTTTCGCTTACTGCCCCATCAAAGCTCCTAGCGTCTCAAGTGCCTGCATGATCCCTTTGATCTTAGGATCACCAAGTGCTGCTACCCCAGCACCAACTGGAGGCGGTGCTACTTCACTAGCGCTAACCTGAGCCGGCACTCTACCATGACCCCCTCGGGTACCGACGTTTGTTGGCATCCTACCCTAAGTAGTAGGTCCAATGGTTATCTTCTTAGGAGTCATTTGCTCCTGATTGCTCATTATGCAAGTTCTATACAAAAACTTGCTTTCTAATTCCACATTCTATTAGAAGCCGAGCGATCCCCATAAAACAATCTACCAAACAGCTATCACTTACATGCATTAGAATAAAATGAAGGCCATCCTACTAACTATCCCATAAATCATCGCACCTTATCACTCCAACTATCGACTAGCTCTAATACCACTCTAGGTAGGGATGTCACTCCGCGAACCTCGAGCGCGTGCCCATCCCTTAGTGGTCAATAAAATTTGTGACGTCCTAGGACGCATCACCGATCCATTCATTTTAATACACATCCAAAAGCAAAACAAAACCCCTGACAACAACCAACACGAGATAGAAAAGCAAGAAGCATATTTACAACCAAAACACTTTTATAAACACTCCAATTTATATACAAGACTAGGATAAAGACAAAAGTCTACTCAAGCATAAAAGCCTACAAGTCCTCTAGGCACTCGAATCCTAAACTGTACCCTTGCCAAAAGCAACCTCTGACACCGATCTGGGACCTCAAAATCCTATAGGGGACCCACTCTGTGTCCATTGAGCCCACAATGATACCACACTCTGAATTGATGGGGTACCCTCTGAGGTAGACCCGCATCGACCTAGACGGTGGTCCTCACGAGTTCATAGACCGAAACTTCGTGGCCTCCGGGAACAGGGATATTGGTAACCCACTCAATAACTCTCTTAGGCTGACCAAAACGTTCAAGAGGAACCGCCATCTAAACACCTAAAAAGAATTGAGCCCACGATGGGATAAGACAATGTCTTAGTAAGTTCACCCCCTAAACTCCAACTCAGAAGGAAATACGCCTAAAGGTAGTCTATGCACACAAGATAGATGACTTACCTTGCCTCAGTTCCTTCTTGCATGTCAACACAGTTCATATACTCAACCAATCGATTCAATTCCATCGATCATTCAATCCATTCAATTCGATACAATTGATACGATCAACACCATCGATTAATTCAATTAAATCAATTATTGCTCACACAAGTGGAGGTATATTTATGCTCACACAAGCTGATATATTGCTCTCACAAGCTAACATATCAATGCTCACACAAGCTGATGATTCAATGCTCTCAAAAGCTAATGTACAATAATGCTCGCACAAGCTAATGATTTAGTTTGAACCAGAAAAATTGATATCCGCACTTTTAAAATCCCACGATTCGATTTGGTCTTTAAAACCATTTTTTTGTGCCAAAACCTGACACCCGAGATTTTTCCAATCAAATATCAAAATTTCACTATTTTGGAATAAATAACCAAAATAACAATTGCCACTCAATTTGCACAATTTGGCATTCAATTGCATAAAGTAAGCACACCATTGCAATCAGCACAAAATTCTGATCACCAGTTATTTGGGTATAATTTTCGGAAAATAATAGATAATTAAATAAATACCAAAAATAATTAAATAAATACAATTAAATACCAAAAACACCAACTTAGACTAGAAATGCTAAATTAACCGCCCGAATGAGCCGAGAAAATTTCCAAACCTATCTAGATAAATAGCACAATTCATCTAGTCCTTAATTACACTATTCTAACCACCTAACATGCACAATTGAATAATTAAATTGCTAATCCATTCTAACTAACCACCTAAACCCTAATTAGCCTAAACTACTCAACCTCTAAGCATCATAAACTCCTTAAGCAGAGTTTAGCAAGAAAACTGACCGGTTTAGCATTCTGGTGAGTCCATGATGACGGCAATGCAGAGACGAGGGACAAACGACCTTGCAGGGACACCAAATGGAGACTAGATGGGCTTGAAAATGGGCCACGAAGTCCAAAACTCCTAGCTGGCTTATTGGTTTTGTCCTTGGGCCAAGCAAGCTGAAACAGTGGGTGGTTGGTGCGGAAACGACAAGGAATAGTTGGCAGTGGCTGTAGCGATCGATGGTGGAGGTGGATAGTGGTAAAACGATGATGGTGGAGCTCCAACTAAGCTCCTATGGTGACCAAGGGCTCAAGGAACAAGAGCTGGGCACGAAATGGGTGGAACGGGCAGACGACGTGTGCGGGGTACGCACAGCGCGAACGACTGGCGAACGGCAGTCCGGTGGTTGCAGGCGGGCTTGTGATGGCAAGGGGGTCCTCTCTGGTTTCTCTCTGGTTTTTGAAGCTTCAAAAGTGATCAACAATGGATAAAGGTGGCCCCAAAGAAGAAGAAGAAGCTGTTGAAGAGGGGGAGATCCATTTTGCCTCTAAAGTCTTCTCTTCTATCCCTTTCCCCTTAACAAGGCCCTACCATGCATTGGCTGTCATCCAATGCCAATTTGCTGCACCAAAATTCTTCTAGAAGCATTCCTAAGTGGTCCAAAAGGTTGAGTCCGCCATGGCCTACGAATTTTGAACCATTTCCCCCAAATCCACTTCAATTTCTCATCCAATTGAGTTCAATTTGATGCCAAAAAATTCAAGCAAGGTGCCATCGTCCAAGACAACATTTTTCCTCAACAACTTGTCAAACTTGAATCCCAAAAATGCGACCAAAAATGGCCCTCTAATTTTCCTGGTCAAAAATGGCCCTACTTTGAATTTCGCCAAAAATTCCGATTTGTAGAAAAATCTTTAGACGATGAGTCGACATTCGTAAAATGAATCGTGACATGACCAAACTTTCAATTTCTAAAATCGAGTCTCAATTCATGGTTAATTTCAATCTAGCGCGATTTTAGCATGACCTAATCTACTGGGTAACTTTTGGGAATTTTTAGTACAATTGATTCGTAGTTGATTATTTTCGAGCCACATTGTACATCTTCGATACATTGGCAACTCTCGGTTGTCGTGAAAATCTCGAGGTTTCAAATACGGATACAGGGTACCAAAACGACATAAAAATTGGTCTAGTGCCAATTGACGAGAATTTTGCAATTAGGTGGAATCACCCACACTTAATCACATGGTTTAGTCGGATCGACCTATCTCTGGTCTCTAATCGATTTTTAACTGTGCCGTAATGACCCTTGCAGACTAGCACGGTTGAGCAGTCGATTTCTGGTCGAATTCTCAAATCTATTGCGTTAAAATCCCTTAACGGCTTCACCAAATAGACTAGTTATCTCGTGAGTAATCAGCTTAGAGAATAGAACTATAGGTGCGTTGATGAAAAGCCAAATTCATTCAATTGAAAATAGAATTGAAAATTCAGGATGTCACACCATCGGTCCACCATGGCGATGATGCCCCGAGTGTCGGGATGCTTGAAGGGGTGTGATATATTGCCCTCTAGATGCCCGAGGGATGTAATTAGGCCTTGGATATCCTCGAGATGCCAATTGGGGTGCGAGATGCCTGGAGAGGTGCAAGACGGTTCCCTTCATAAGATGGTGGTAATTGGATCCAAACTAGATATGATTATTGAAATTCCCCAAATGTCTATTTACTCCCTAGTGTATTGTTTCCGTGAAATTCTTTTAATGTCATTGCAAATTGAGCTGTTTTGATCTCGTATATTTTATATTTAGGACTCCGTCGGATGAGTAGTGGTAGACTCATGTAGTATAGTCTAATAGGCTTTTACTTGCTAAATGGTTGTACTCACCCCTTGTGGACTATTTTTTTCGGACATGTAAGAATGCCTCTACAACCCGCATCCTCCATAATGCTCTACTGTTTCCCAACCGATCTCATGTGGGACCAAGTGGAGCAAGTTGACCCCGACTTCCCTGAGATTACATTTATTAGGATCACTATGATATTGGCGGTGGATGCTAGCCTCCCACCAAGCCCTGTACTGATGGGGTTTGTTGCACTCTACGCTTGGGTCAATGGGCGTACGATAAGACCACTCCCACTTCTAGACAACAACGATGATGGCGACAGTGGGGTCGAATAGAAGGAGGGCCTGGGGGACGAGGGTGGCATTTTTAGCAAGAATAGGACATGTTACGCTGGCAGCCATGTAGATAGGCAGTAGGATGGTCGGGGCAATATTTTGGGATATAGCCAAAAGAATGAACTTTTTGACCCTAATGTACCGACCTAGGTCATCTACAATATATAAATAAATAAAAGTGCCTGGTTCTATACTTTGGGGTGCATCGATTTAAATCATAATTGAGTTGTCGTTATATGTTTCCACATAAAAGTAATAATAATAACGATGGAATGTCACGGTAACCACAACAGCCTGGGGGTTGTCACATTCCATCTTAACCCACACATGATCAAACCACACAAAATGCACTTGCGACATAAAAATGACTACTCACGAGTAAGCACATGACTAAAATTCGACAACGTAGCATATCGCCCTACCCAAGGCATAGGAATTCTACTTACCTTCAATGAACCTCGAGTTAAGACACGAACTACAAAGGAAGGGCGGCTTACTTGAATGCCGAGAGAGAGAGAGAGAGAGAGAGAGAGAGAGAGGTAAGGTGGAGGTGGCGTCCAAGAGGAGGAAGAAGGGAAAAGTAGATAGCAAGGTGAAAAATGAGGAGGGGTCCTCCTATTTATACTGCTTGGAACCATCATTACCGAGCCAAATGGTTTATTCTAAATTTTCCAAGTGTCCCGGCTAAGGTCCTTAGTTGGCAAGCCTATTTGTCCAATTATTGCACCTAAAAGATGAGGTGGAACGGCTAAAAGATCTTGTTTGGCAATCTAGTTTATAGGCATCATCGATGATGGCCCCTTTTTGCCCTTTCATTGGACCACTTGTATCTTGCACTTAATGAGCATTTGATGAAATTTAAAGATAAGACTATCAAGATTACCAACTCGGTGCCTAGATCTCTTAGGTCATTGATGAGAGCTTTAGGTATCGCTTTATGATCGGGCCACATGTGCACCGTTCTTTTCTTGCCCATCAAGGATTTTTTGACCTCATCATAGCTTTTGAAAAGTTAAAGGACACATCACCCCCTTCATTTAATGAGGGTGCTCTAGAGTTTTCTGTAATTTAGTATTTTCTTCCTCAAGAAGGTGATCCAAAGAAATCTTTTGTCCAAGTTGGTTCCAAGGCTGAAAAAGAGATCATTAGATACACCTCAATAAATTGAATCACGTACACCTAAGTTTCAACCACCGTACCCCACGCTCGCCCAAATCGTTCCCTTGGAGGGTTGGTCGGCCTAAAGGGTCGGTCCCTTGGTCTGCACCTTGGCCTACCCTGTGGTTGGCATAATTGCATCCATTCAAGTCCAGGACTAGCCCTTGGGTTGGTCCCTGGCCTGTAGCCAAGCGTATTGCAACCAATTCTCTTATTTCAATCCTTGGTCCTTCGGTCAGTTCAAGGTCAATCCTAAGGCTACCCATGGCCTAGCACTAAACCAAGGCACTCGTGGACCTTAGAATTTGTAATGGAATAGCCAGGTCTATCTTGAAATTCATTCCAATCGACACCCGATCCACCCGTATGGTTCATGGCCGGTGCATTACCAATTTATGATCGGATATCACCAATTCAAGATTTCTTTCCGATCACTAAGAATTAAATAGGGAATGATGCATTTTTGGTAGGGAAAAGATCATATTTGATCGAGTTAGATCGTCCGTGTATTGGTGCATAGCTGACTGAAATCACCCGCGGCCGGCACTGTGACCGGTCGGATCGACCCATGACCATCCGTTATCCAAAATCATCCCGTGATCAATCCTCGTGATCCGAAAGTCATCTTGTGAGTTGGTGATTCAATCCCACCGGTATGGTCGGTAGACAATTCACAACCGACGCCTCGGCCAGTCTGTGGCCGATCGGTCAGTCGGAGAATAACCAATCCCTGATTCCTTACCAATCGAACCAATCGATCCCATGGCCAATGGCCCATGGTCAATCCATTCAGGACCTTATGGCTGATCCGCACAGGCTCGGAATCGAGGGTGTTATATCATGAAAGTCACAGTTTGGATCATATTTAAAATGCTTGCGATTCTTGTGAATGCATTGAGTCCCGAGCTAGCCTTGGCAATTAAATGCATTCTATAGCTGAGATATCTCTTTGCCCTAAAAACCTTTATTCTTTAATATCGATGATTTCAAACTTGTCTTTGAGATATCACATGTACCCCTCCATGCATTAAATCACATTATTCATTAGAAATGCCTGTGTTTGTGATTGATGCATACCCTTGGTAATAAGTGACCCACCGATGGTTCACTCCCTTGTTTGATTGGTTGAGAAATAAGGTTCGAAAGACCTGCCTGTGTGTTTAATTCATGCTCATGCATGTGACTTCTATATGTATATTAGGAGCGATGTATGATATCATGGAAAAAACTTGGGGATCACATAAAGCATCCGGTTAGGGACTTATAAGCATAATTGGCAATGCGAGAACACAATTGGTCAATAATGGCTGTAAGTCATAAAATGAATCGGGTAGGTGTCTAGAGGAACCTACGCATGAACTGCAGAGGTTGACCCCGAGGCCCAAACTTGCCTAATTCTAAAATGTACTTCTTTGATTGATTGATCTTGGCTTGATTTTTGTGCTTTTGGTTGTTTTGACATGTATGCTTATTTCTTTCCATTGTAGGCATCTACTTACAGTTCTTAGACTAGGTTTAGATTAGGATCCCAAAAATGAAGATGACGCGAAGACGACGAAAGGTTGATGTCCACTCCGACTATACTTTTGTATCATTCATCCCCGACATATGTCTTGGGTTCCTCTTATTTGTATAAAAGCCTGATGAGTTGCGGGCTCTTTTCTTTCATGTCCTTTTACTTTTTTTTTCTCTTTTAGCTTTCTTAGGATTGCATGATAGATTTACTACTTTCCTTGGTTGTTTAATTAATGTCTTGCACTTTTAATTCAATTGAGTGCCTTCTTTTCTCCCTTCTTAGAAATAGAATAACACGAAAATGACTAACCATGTATGATCACTAGTTTAGGATAAGCGGTCCCAAAAAAGTGAAAAGACATGCATGGACACATTAGATGAACACAACATAATGTTGGGTACCAAAAGGGTGCTAATAGAAATGTTAAAATAACCCAAGTCTCCAAACCTCGAAATTTGTTTGCGTGAAAATCAAGGGACCATTCCCGACCCTCAATTGGGTTTTCTAGCCAACCCCAAAAACGATACTACTGGCGACTCCCGTCTTATTTTTTTAGGTTGTCTAAAGACAACTAGACTGTAAAAATTAACCCGTCATGAGGGATATGAGTTTCGACGAAACTCACTATGGTTTAGCATACCCACTATGTAAACTCTTAATGGATGAAGTGATGCCATCCTTAGGGAAGAGAATATTAGAGGGAGGGCTACCGTGGTTAAGACATCCTTAAATCTTATATCTACACTTCACCTCATTTCTCAAGGTGTGTCGCTTGTATGGGTATGGATCGCAACACCCCAATGTCATGTAGGATACAAGCTTGGGAGAGCTTGCGATCACGATTAAGTGAACTCACAAAAGGGTTGTCCGGGGGGTGAGGTGATGACACTCATGTAGTTGAGAACCACTAGGGAACTTTCGTAGTCACATATCCCTAAATTCAACCTTCCCCTCCTTCACTATCCCCCGAGGGTCGTGAAGGCCGGAGATCGGGTGGCGACAGTGACAAATAGAGAGTACAAAGCATAATAAACTTCCTTTGGCCATCTCTCTTTGAAAGTACCTATTGGATATATGAACTTGTCTTCTCATATGCTTGCTTTGCAATAGAGAGCAACATACATGCATTTTTTGTTAAGCAAATTGTCTCAAGACTTTTTTGAGCTATGTCCACAACCAGCGAAAACCAGTTTTTAATCCCATGGGGACACCTCAAAGACTTACATGACTACGCCATAGCAAAGATTCATTTGTTTTGTGTATCAATTAGCATACATCCACAATTTGACTAAAAGTCTAATGAATGCAAACCTGGATCAAAGGTTACACATACATGAAGTTTAACAAGAATCAAATAAGCATGGTGTATGTAAGTCTCAGCCGTGGATGGTAGTATTTACAATCAGAGGTTATAATGAGAAGTTCAAACACATACATCTTTAGTTGAAACATCTAGTAATCAATCAGTCACTAAGATGTAATAGCACTTCTCAATTTTGAACATCGTTAGTTCAGGCATTTTAACAAACACGTAACTATCGATTCAAATGAGAATCAAGAATGCAACATCGAAGCATCAATCTAAACTCAAACTATGACAACAACAAATTTTATATTGCTAATAGATCTTGAGTTAGCTACAATTTTCACATAAATCTCAACTGGACTCTTAGTCGATGGCTATCGGTGCCAAATCTTGTCAGAGGTTTAGAGGATAGAAAGTGACTAAAATTTGGAATTATGTATTGCTTTTCATATTAAACAATGTGCAATTATAGTCCGGTTTATAGTACATGAAATTTAGATGATTAGGGAAAGGAAATATACATAATAAATAAAAAGGGATCCCTTGATATGCAATATTCTAATCTTCCATCAATGTATCAATGAAGATTAATTAGCATTGGCAACAGTATCTTCAACACTCCCCCTCAAGCTTGGCGGTCTATACATATCAAGGACACCTAGCTTGTTTAGTAGATACGAATGTTGCCTTTGACATAAAGCCTTAGTGAAAAGATCTGCAAGCAGTTCTATTGTTCTTATTCCTCTTGTTTTAATCTGTCACACCCCAATCCTCAAGCGCATACCCATCCCTCGATGGTCGATAAAATTTTGCGACTTCCCAGGACAAATCGCTGACCCTTTCTTTTTATTGCACATGCGGAAGCGAATAACAAATCCCCTAACAGTAACCATCTCGGGATAGAAAAGCAGGGCAACATATTCTCAAACAAAACATGCTTTTAAATACACACTGAGTCAAGTACAAAAGTCTACAACCAAAAGACTTCAAAAGACTGACTCTTTAAAGAAACTGTCCTATCTGACCTATACTTCTTATCACCTCAGCTCGGCTCCAAGTACTCCATCCTACGATCCTAAAAAGTTAAGCCCACGACGGGGTGAGATATAAATCTTAGCGAATTCACGCTCTAAACCCCGATTAGGAGAGTAATATGCCTAGAGACTTACCACACAATCATACAATTAGTCCATCAATTCACAGAGACTTACCTCGTCTCAGATTCTCCTTGTAGGTTAGAACATTACATACCACAACCATATATGCATATAGCAAATTCACACATCAATTGGAACATCTAAATCAATCACTGCTCATACAAGCAAGAATTACCGACACATGTTGGTCCATTAATTAAAAGAATTACTGACACACATCGGTCCATCAATTCAATCAACATGCATTCCAATTATTTAATACTACCCGCACATGCAGTTTTACCTAACACACGCCGATCCTCTATCCACCGACACACCAGGGATAGGTGACGTCCACCAACACACATAGGGAACACTAATATCCACCAACACACGCCAGGGATAGGTAATGTCCATCGACACACACCGGAGACTGCTAACATCCACTGACACACACGGGGATGTGTTCTCTTAACCTTTATCATCCACCAACACACACCGGGAACGGTTTCTCTTAACCTTTGATGTCCACCGACACATACAAAGGACCGGTTCTCTTAACCTTCACACGATCATTCAATTTCGGCCAAGGACATCATGCTTTACACTCACATGCCTCAATTAAGATAACGACATTGGCCTATTTTCTTCTTATTAAAAACATTCGTTGAAAATATCGTGTGTGGGTACACGGTCAGCCTTAGCTAAAATACAATTTTCTACCGCTTTAAAATCCCACCAATTTTAACAGTCCACAAATCCATTTTTGGCGCTGTAAACTGATGCTCGGTGATTTTTTAATTAATTACTAAAATTAAATAAATTTAGGAATAAATTCTCACACAAAACCTCCTCGTTTTAAGAAATCGGGCCACTTGCACGTCTCCAAGTTTAATTCCAGAAACCTACCCGAACAAGCTTAAAAAATTCTCAAATTTCAATATATTGTAAAGAACACATAAATTAATATTTTTCATACAGACACCTTAACCCAGATCCTTCTACATTCGGTGCAATAAATCGCTCAATCCAGTACCAAAAACTGGGTCTGTTTCCATAAAGTATGTTTTTCGAAATCAGTTAGGTTCGAGATTTAAACATTTTTGTTTGATCTAAAATTTGAGTATGTTAAACTAGAAGATGTGACAAACAACTTTTGTGGAGAAACCATTTTGAAATTTGAACCCTAAGAGTTGATAAAAACCTCAGAATCCTAAAAGGTCACAAATTCCAGCACAGTCTGAGACTCTATTTTATGGAGCTGATATCTCCTTATTTTAAATTCATGAAAATCTTGAGAAAACTATATGTTATAGATGAATATGTCCAAAACATTTCTCAAGAAGGAATCAACCCCAAATTTGCAACCCATTTCGATCTACAAAAATGGCAAACAACAAGCGTCTCGAGATCCTAATTGCAGAAAATCCATTGATTTGGACTAATCCATCTCAAATGTGCTAATCTCACTAATTAAATTAACATTAATCTATTCTAAGGCTAATCTAACCATTCTATATTATCACTAATCCATACTTAAGCCAATCTAAACAACCCTTAAACATAATTAACCTCATAAGCAAGGTTTAGAAAGTAAACTCATCGGTTTAGGGGTCCGGTGAGTCCACCGCGATGGCAACGCGGAGGTGAGTGACAAACAAGCCTACGGCGACACCAAGTGAGGTCCAGACGGGCCTTAAAACCACCTTGCAAGCCCAAGGCTTGCTGCTGGAAAACCAGTCCTACTCTGCTTCTACTTGAACTGCTGGTCGGGTGTCTGTTGGTGTGGCTTAGTGGTCTTAGCTCGATGGGACGGTAGCTAGACAAACAGGCAAAGTTGCTGGTGGATTGGCAAAGGAGCTGGTCGAGTTCTGGCAGGTGGGGGCTACTCTGGACGTGAAGATGCAGCTGAGGGTTGATGAGTGGCTGTTTGATGGACATGGTGAGGCTGGTATCGGGGTGGTGCTGTGGACGTGGAGGGGCTAACGTGAGGGGTTGTTGAGTGGTGAAGATGTGGTGGAGTGATGGTGGTGGCGTGGAACGTGAAGTGGTGCGCAGCAACAAAACGAAGGAAAGCAAGCTAGCGTGAGGAATGGTAGCTAAAAATGAGAAGGAAGGAGGACCAGCTAAAAGAAAGAAAGAGAAAACGTGGGGGAGAAGGGGCTTGTCAGCAACCAAGCGGGACTCACGCACACTTGAAGGAAAAGGGGAATTGGGGGAGAGAGAAAGAAGGCCAATAAGTCAAGAGGTTGGCCAATGAAAAACCTTGAAAAATTATCTATACCATCATTGGTATGCCCCAAAGGCTTCAAGCTTTATCCCTTGGTGTCCCCTAAATACTTTCTTGAATAAATTCCCTAGAATTAATCCAATTTGATGCTAATTGTTGCAATCCCCATGCCTAGCTCTGAATTTCACACCTTTGGACTTCAATTTCCTCACTAACTCATTCAATTGATGTCTAATTTTTTGAAGAAAATGCCCACAAAATTTCTACAAGTCCCCATCACCGAAGGACTCAGTAAGGAGGCCAAAAATCCATTTAATTTGGCCAATCCAAATTTTCATTCTTTTCCAAATCGTCCAAATTGATTTTACGTAAAAACCACGAACTCGACGGAATTTCTCCAAAAGACAAGACAATGTCCTATAAATGAATCATAACATGCTCAAACATCTGAATTCCAAAACCGAATTCAATTTTGTGGTTAAAATCAACCGAACGCCATTTTAGTCCGATCTGACCTACTTGGTAGCTTTTAGGGATTTTACCACAGATATCCCTTAATAGCTTCACCCAATAGATTTGTTAACTTATGAGTAATTAGCTCAGAGAAAAAGAACCATAGGCATGTCGATGAAAAGCCTATTTCGTTTTATCGAGATGGGTCGAAAATTCAGGATGTCATAACTCTTCCCCTCTTATAGAAAGTTCGTCGTTGAAATTTAAACCATTATAATTGTTCTTCAAAATGGTGGGGTATTGTCGTCTCATCCAGTATTCACTTGATAGTTTTATGTGATGGGCTTAAGGCTCGTCCGCCCATGTTGGGCTTAAAAGCCCGGCCCACAAGATTAGGGCCCATCGATGGAGGGATATCATGAAGGGGCACAATTTCTATTTTGGAGGGGACGTATATAAGGGAGGAAAGAGAGAGAGGACGTACCTTTTGGCATTTGTACGTACGTTCCTCTCCCTCTCTCCCTTCAAAAGAAAAAACAAAACGCAAAGGCGACGCCATCTTCCCTTCAAGGCAAATTGACGTCATCAGATCAAACAGGGCGAAATTCTCTTCCTCATATCGGCATTGGTGTTTAATCTGTGGCTAACAAGGTACGCTCGATTCCGTGGTGTGCTTTAGGATCGGTGATACATGTTTTTCCCAAGCTCGTCTTCCGCATTTGTTTTAAGGGCTCGATTTAGTGTCGAATCTAGTTTTTGGGAATCCAATAATCCCAACATTGGTATCAGAGCCCTAGTTCATGTTTTCCTGACCCCTTTCATGTTTATGAATGATTTTTGATTGATTTTTCGCGAAAATAATTAGCCGACACGGATCGGGGCGAAAAATCCCGACACCCGAGCACTGTTCATCCATTTTTTCAAGTTTCTGTAAGTCAAAATCGAATTTTGAAGGCATAGGGTGAAAGAGCTCGTCGAGACAAGTCCGTCGATATGTTGAACGCCGCCAGGAGACGCCGGACGCGCCCACAAGCGTGGCCAGAAGCCGCTACGCGTGGGCGCCACGCACCGGTTGGCGAACCGACACGTGCGTGCCGACGCACCGGTTGGCGAACCGACACGTGTGTGCCGCCGTCCGGCGAACCGGCACGTGCCGGTCGGCGAACCGATAGGTGCGCGCCACCGTCCGGCAAACCGGCACTCATCGGTCGGCAAACCGACGCGTGCTGACGTCACCGTAACGTCACCCAACGGTCAGTAATCTTTTTAACACGCAAAAGATTATTATCTAGGAGTCGCCACTAATCAGTTTAGGGTAAGTCGATTAGACACCTAAGTAAAATAAAGGGAGATTTATTTTACTCCTACAAACCAAAGACTATGCGTACAGGGACTTGGTTACATTAGACTTATCTAATGCCCTTTCGGTACCATTTCTTTTTAATTTTTCAAAATTATTTTTGCAGGCAGCTGATTTATTTTTACCTAAATTGCTATCATGCAAATGTGGTGACCACACAGGTGCTCATCCATTATTAAAGCATTCAAATAAGAATAATAAATAAATTGCATCACACAAAGCAAGCAATCATTTTTTTGGGCTTTCTTAAAAATTAGAATTCTTTTATAAAACTGCATTTTTTTAACTAAATGACTTAATCTTATTAATATGTAAATTCTAATTAAATTGGCCTATTATGCAAACTAGTTATTATGCACCTCATGACCTAACTTCACTAATGAACAAATTATGATTAAATGATCCTATTATGCAAACTAGTCAACATGCACCTAGTATTTTTGTTTTTTTTTTATTGAAATTCGGAATTAATAAAAACCTTAATTAAACTATCTAAAAAGGGATGATTTTCTAATTTATTCTAGGGATTAATTTGACTTAAACCCTATCCTATCTTAGAAAACTATTTTTTTTTAAAATGAAATAATTAAAATGTGCGAACATTATCAAAAAAATTAATTTAGGTCCAATCCTAACCTATTTCTAAAAAATGCAACCCTAAAAATGTAATCCTAAGAAAAATCTAATTTACTAAACCTACATGTCTAATTTACTAAACCTCTGCTCATGCAAAATTTTGATTTTTTTTTTAGTTTAAAAGATAAGTAATTATTAAATAAATATTAAATCTAAGCTATCAACAAAATAAGGGATTAAAATAATAAAAAAATAACCCGTTGTCTCACAGATCAAATTAACGATTATCCTAACCCTAATTACCGCGACAAAGAGATCAAAATAATTAAAAATCTGATCCGAAGTCTTACGGATCAAATTAGTAATTACAATGATTTAACAATTAAAATTATACCAAAAAGCCGTAAAATTAGTATAATTAAAAAAATAATCCGATGTCTCTCGGATTAAATTAATAATTATATTAATTCTGGACAAAATCCTAACGGATAATGCCTACAAAATTTATTTACATCAAATATTACAACTTAAATAGATAAACTAAAATGAGATAAAATAAAACAAAATAAATAAAAAGAAAAAGCTAAACCACCTAAAGAAAGAGGGTTTGTTGCAGCGTTGATGGGCGCCGGACGGACGGTGGCCGGCGTCGGGACTCCGGCGGGAGCTGGCGGACGGCGACAGTGAGGGGCTTTAGCTTGGAGTAGCGGTGGAGGCAGAGCTGGACCGCTGGTCGCTAGGTGGCAACGTCGGTAGCAGTGCGAGGCTCGGCTGGCATCGAGGCGTCGCGGACTGCTGGGCGGCAACGGCATCGAGCTCCGGCGCAGGGGTGCGTCGAATCGGGTGGCACTCTGGCGTGGTGACAAGCAAGCAGGAGGCAACGGTGTTGGGTCGTCTAGCAGAGGACAGCAGCAGCACCTCGAGCTACTGGGCGGTGGTGCATCTACAGGCAAAGCAGAGGGGGTCAGTGCAGGTTGCTGCAACGGGCGATCAAGGCGGGGCCGCAAAGGTGTCAGGTGCTGGGCTGAGGAGAGCGACGCGGTGGCGCGGCAAGGTCGGGAGCGGCAGGCTTCGGAGCTCCAGCGTCGGGCTGGGTAGCAGTAGGTCGCGAGTGCAGAGGCGCGGTAGTGGGCATCGATCCGGGTAGTAGGGATCACCGGTGAGGGAGAGGCGTGGTGGTAGAGATGCGGCGGAGGCCGGGGGTGTAATTCGGAGACCAATGGCGCAAGGGTCGTTCATGCAGGCAAAGGGAGGCTATGGAGAAGATGAACAGTGGCGTTTTTTTTTTTTTTGCTTTTCTCTTTTTTACTCTTTCTCTCTCTCTCTTGCCTATTCGCACGTCCCCTCTTTGCGCTCACGTCTTTTTCGCTCTCTTTTTGACTTTTCCCTCTTCCCCAACGAAAGAAAGGAGAAAGAAAACAAAGCTCTCCTTTTTGTGTTTAAAATCTTTGATCGAACAAGAATTTCTCTCAAATTTTTTCTAATTCGCCCCCCTAAATACTGTGCAGGTCAACTCCTTTTATAATGGTTCCGATCGGCTGCTTTCTATGGAAAATTTTAAACTTCCATCTTCTGTTGCATTAAATCATGGATGTAAATCGGAGCATGATTTCGCAATCAACTCAATTTTGCCTCGATTCCTTCCATTTTATCAAAAATCATTGCCATTTGTTCACCTGATTTTAAAATTGTTGCTGCATTTAACAAAATCCGGACATCCATCAGAATTCCATATTTCTTTGCATACTTCAATCAAATCAATATCCCCCCATTTTCATTTATTTTCTTTTTATTTGTTCAAAATGCAATTTTATTTTTCCAAAATTAGGTGTCAACAGCTTCCCCTCTTTGAAGGTGAGCTTGTAGAGGTTGCCTTCAAAGACAAATTGAGACCTAATTTTAGTTATGCACATGCATTAAATGACTTTTTGTTTTTGTTTTTTTGTTTTTTTTTTTTGGAGCATTTTGAAATGAAATTTATATGATGCATGGAAATGCTAATGCAAATGATAAAGGAACTTACTTGGAATTACTTACCTTCGGGGATGGTAGAGTAACTTAAGATAGATTGTGTTACATGTCCTGGACCCGTACCATTTTACGGTCGCCCAAAATAGTAACATGACTTTGTAAAGTGATTGCTTTCCCAAGACCCATACCATTCTACGGTCGTCCAGTATGGCATTGTTTGGTTGTGTCTAGGACCCATACCATTCTACGGTCGCCTAAACGGGGATTTGCTTTCTAGGACCCATACCATTCTACGGTCGCCTGAACTGAGGTTGTCTAGGACCCATACCATTCTACGGTTGCCTAAATGGGGATCTGTTTTCCTGGACCCATACCATTCTACAGTTGCTTGAACTGAGGTTGTTTAGGACCCGTACTATTCTACGGTCGCCTAAACTGAGGTTGTATAGGACCCATACCATTCTACGGTTGCCTAAACTGGGATTCATTTTCTAAGACCCGTACCATTCTACAGTCGCCTGATGAAGCTGGGAACAATCTTTAGGGGACGACTCCATCGAGCCCCGGTGTTTGAAAAGGAATACCTGTACAATGACAAGTATATGGATAGAGATATACTTACCTAGTGACATCTCTGTTCCTTGGGGATGCATTTCCTACAAAACACAGTTGTAGGAAAAGCAATATGCATTCATAGACATGCATTAATTCAAATGTGATTCATGCATGATGATTTCTATCAATCTTGCATTGCCTAAAAGAATATTCTATGAGTGTCATGGATGTGTCAAATGACTTTTCTCTCATCCTTATCAAAAGGGTGGTTTCATCCTGACCTTTGACGCGGGATTTTGACAATCACTCTATCTCATTGTCATCATGCTAAACAAGGTTTTGTACAATCTCGCAAGTGGTACGACCCTACCAATCTGAGAGGTCTTTAACAGCGATCATAATGTGGGCCTGGCCAACGGCTTAACAAAAGGGACTCTTTGAGTCGAGGCTTTTGAAAGAATGAGTGATATTCTGTAATCATCTCTGGGTTTACAAGTCAAGAACCCTGCAAAATGAGAAAGGAATAATCTTGCTCGCACTTCTTCGAGAGATGCTTAAAACATGTGGACCCCTAGGTTAATTCAAGTGCCTTAATTTGAAGAGACTTTGCAAGGGATGTAACGTAGGCTTGGCTCATAGGTTGAGAAATGAAATGATCATTAGGCTAAAAAAGTGTTTAGGGGAGGGTCAAAGTTGGTGATCATTTTTGACATTTCCACCACTTTCCTTTTCCACCGTCGAAGATTTTTTATCACAACTCCATTGATTGCAACAGCATTTGAGAGTTTTTTTTGGGTACCACCTTGTTGGGGATACGACTCAAGTGTTCGATTTTTTTTTTTGGCATTGGCCTTGCTTTTACCAGGCACACTGCTTTTTCATGCCCATATTTTGCACTTCTTCTTTTTGGACTTACACAATCTTCCTTTATGAGCATTTTAGACCATGTTACTTGAATGATTGTCCTTCATCTTGCCCCAATGTGGGGGATGATCACCAACTGCGTTTGATATGAAATGAATTTATAGGCTCAAGTGGGCTATGCAATAGTCAAAAGTGTGTAGGATAAAGAAAGAACTGCTCTTCGTCATCCTAAGGCACTTGAATTACCGCGTAAATTGCACTGCAAAAGCGATGCTCGAAGATTGATGCAAATGTGAGCAAAAAGATTCCTACCATTCATTTTAAATTTGCCCCAGTATGGGATGATCCTTGACAGGGGTAATTTTGAAAGAATCTCCATAAGTGTATGGGGCTCAAAGGGGTTGAGCAATGGATCACCTGTAGTGTTTGGGATAGAGAAAAGAATACTTCTCATCACCTTG
Source organism: Eucalyptus melliodora (assembly GCA_004368105.4). Classification (NCBI taxonomy): domain Eukaryota; kingdom Viridiplantae; phylum Streptophyta; class Magnoliopsida; order Myrtales; family Myrtaceae; genus Eucalyptus; species Eucalyptus melliodora. The sequence continues at coordinate 44,900,795 of CM023404.3, forward strand.
GTTGACGTACCATTTGCGAGATAGCCCTCTTCCTTGCGGGCATGGAATTTTTTACGCGACTCACTGGGAGTTAGTGTATGAAACAGTGTATGGAAAAAGGCTTGCCTTTCATCATTCCAAAGTACCCCATTTGACACATTCAATTCATCTCACATAATTTATGCAAGATTTGCAACAAATTTGAACAATTGAACTCATTGAAGCAATTTATTGATCATTGAAATGCTTGTAGTTCAAAACATGACATGGCAAACTCCATCATGGGTAATATTTTTGGCAACATCAGAATTAACTGGAGTGGAAAACTCATGACCATGCATTTCTGCCAAGATCAAGGCACATTCAGGAAGTATCTTCTTTACCATATACGGGCTACTGTAATTTGGAGCGAACTTGCCCCCAGGTTCCGGAATTGGATTGGACAATTTTCACACCTTTACATGTTATAAGACTGTCTCTGAAACAAAAATTAGATGGGTCAAAAAGACAAACAGAGTAAATCAAGTTTTATTATTTTTTTTTTAATTTTTTTTTAAAAGCATTTGGAAAAGCATTTTTTTTCAACATTTTGACACAAGAAAGCATGATGAAGCCCAGGCCTCAGAATTCTCCTTAGATTTTTCTTTTCTTTTATCGGTTGGATATCATTACCGAGCTGGTTTGGTATACCTCATCATACCCTCAAAATAAAACTTGTAATTTCATTGAAATTCATCAATCAATTGCATTTATTGGATGAAAAAAATGCAACACTTAATCATTGAAAACATCTCTAAGAAAATAATAGAAATTCCCACGCAGGGAAAAATGCAAAAGCAGTAAAAAAGTTACTCTTGTGGGCCAAAGCCCATCTCTTTAGGGGGTCCTTCATCAATAGCTCCTATGATGAGGTCATCGAACAAGTTTGTAACCCCTTCCAACACATCATCAGGGTTCTCCGTCTCCGGGGGTGTCGATCTGTCCATGCCACCGCATCCATCGTTTGGCTGCCCCAGGGTGTCCATCACATGCACCTTCAAGCTCTTCATTCGACTGGCGTCATGTTCCAAGATAGTATTCAACGTACCCTCATGCTCTGGTAGCGGATTTTTCTGGACGTTCGGTCGAGCAGTTTGAAACGAAAAGGCCTTCATGTCCAAGAGATTTTGGATCTTGTGCTTGAGAGTGAAACATTCATCAGTTGAAGGCCCTAGTTCACCACTATGGTAGTCACACTTCTTCATCAAGTCGTAACCTCGATTGTTTTCGCGGTTAGGACGCTTCGGTTCACTAGAAAGCAAACCTTTCTTTCGGAGAATCGCCAACACCTAAGATGGAGATCTAGGGAGAGGAGAGAATTGCCTTCTATTATTTGCTTGGGCAAATGATTGACGACCAGCAGTTTGTTGTTGCCTTTCATTCATTTGGATAGCCGGGTTACGATTAGTACCTTCTAGGCTATAGGTCACATTCACATCCTCAACAACTTCCTTCTCTTTCTTGGCAGAAAACCTTTTAGTAGATGGCTCAGAAAACCATCATTCCCTTATCCCCATCTCGATATGTTCTCCTACAGGAATAAGCTGATTGAAGCTCTCGACATACGTACTGGCCATTCGATTACGGAACTCAGATGGAAGGGTCTTCACGAATAACTTCATCAACTCCTTGTTGGTAGGTTCAGGAGTAATTTGAGCCGTCAGGTTTTTCCATCTCACAACATATTCTTTAAATGACTCACTTCTTTTCTTTTCCATCCGCTCTAGGTCTTCTCGGGAAAGCGCAATGTCCATGTTGAACTTGTACTGTTTGAGGAACTCGTCCGCCACTTCGTTCCAGGTTTCAAGGAGGTTTATGTTCTTCATCATGTACCAGTTTAGTGTGGGCCCGGTCAAACTCACATGAAATGATTGGATCATAAGGGGCTCATTTTTTATGTGCTGGGCCATGCGCACATGATACATCTGCAAATGAGATTTCGAACAAGATGTCCCGTCGTACTTCTCAAATTCTAGCATATTGAACTTGCTCAGCATTTTAACTTTCTCATAGATCGAGAGGTCGAATGGGAGTGAGCTTTGTGACTCCTGCAGTTGTCTCACTTTCTCCTCCACCTTTGCAATGCGCTCATCCTGATCTGTCTTGGGAACACTGTCTAGCTTGGCCTTTCCAACAAGGACCATGTCGTCTTCCAACCCAAGCATTTCGTCATCATTCATTTGGGCTCTGTTCCTCGGGACTACTATCTCAAGGAGAGCGGGTGGAGGATTTGGATTCACCTGGAGGGATTGAAATTGAGCTGTTACAAGCTACATGGAAGCAGCTAACTGTTTGAGCTGATCTTCCACGGAAGACATGCGATCGTGCATCTCGCTTTGGTCGGCCATTTTAGCCTTTGATCGTGTAATAATGGGAGAGCGCGGAGGATTCGTTATTACCTAAACGGGAAAATGAGGTAATGTAAGAACCAGTGACAAGATAGAAAATGGCCCGTGACAATGGTTTAATTGCCTGATTTTATTCAAAATTCACTAGAAACATTAAACCAAACAATGAACTAAGAATTGAAATTTAAGTCCCCTAAACATTGAACTAGAAACATTGAATTGAAAATTGAAATCAAGCTCCCTAAACATTAGACTAAGAATCAAAATTCAAAAGATCTCATTTTATATGCTTTCGGGATTCCAACGCCTTACAAAGCTTCTTATTTTCAGCTTCAATCATTTCCACTTTCCGCTTAAGATGCTCAATTTGTGCTCGCTGAGTGGGCTTCTCAGTCACATCAGGCAACACTGGACGTAAGGTCGCAGGAATCCGGTGTTGTTGAATGTAGAATGCTGACGCATGGTGGAGTTCCTCTTCACCTTTCAGTCTCTTGGGCACCAAAATCTTCTCTAGGTGGCATTCATTCCATGCGGCAATGATCATCTGGATCTCGTTGAAGTACTTATAATCTATTCGAATGAAACGAACTTGGAACATCTTTGTCTTTAGTGGTGGAGGAACTTCCTAAAGAGCTTGGTACTGGCGGGCCACCCTATATGGGTAATAAGAAGTCGCACCAGAAAGACCCAACAACAGGATGGGCTCATCATGCTTGTGTGAGAAACGAGCCTCCTTAACTCGGAACCATTTAGTATGCCATGGGAATGCCTTAGGATTAGGATTTTTCAAAAAATTAATCCAACGAGCATACTGTTTATTTGGAGAAAAACGCTCTAAGACCGCAAATTTTTGTATGGGGTGCCTAAAATCGTCAATCTTAAATTGTTTCATGAGGTGCCCAAATCCTCTTATGTGGGAGAAAAACCATATTTGTAAAAGTTCAGGGATGGCACGCATGGTCTTTTCTTCCTTTTGTTTAAAACGGTTTAATGACAAAAATGTTTCAGCTAAAACCATATTGACATAATTTAATCCATCACAAACACAATTAACCACCCATGAAATTGAAGGATTAATGGCATTTCTTTGATAAGGAAAAACAATTAGCCCGAAAAATGCTAACATGAAGATCCTAGCTTTAGAAATCATTGGTTGATTTGCAAAACAAATTTCCAAAAACGAAAATGGGCATGCAAAACAATTTGTTTTGACAACTTTCCTTACTCTTTTGGCTTCAATTTCTAAAAACCGTGATAATTCAGAAATAGAATCTATACCGATAAGCGGTCTAACAAGTTCCTTTTCCAGGGGCATTCCAATGGCAACACTATATTCTTCTAGTGTTGGAGTCAATTCGTACTCACCAAATATGAAGGTGGAAGTTTGTGGACACCAAAAGTGAGGGAGGGCTTGTATCACACTAGAGTGGATGTTGATCTCCAATAGTGGGAGAAGTCGGGCAATCATAGTCTTCACATACCTCTAGCCCTCTTGATCTAACTGATCAAGCCACATATTGAGCTCTTTTTTGGGAGTGGAAATGAATTGTACGTCGGTCCTACCCATAGCATATAAAACAAGACGCGACGAAACCTATTGTCATGGACCGACAAAATTGCAATAAAGTAAGTAAATTGCGAAGTAAAATTTAGACAACTTACTTTCACCAAAATTCGATGACAATCATAAAGACACACGCATAAAACGTAATGCTCGATTTCTATCTAAATGGCTTAACAAAGTGGAGCTAAGAGGGTGATCTGACTGTTGCAGTCTTGCATTAACGTGTCAGGTCCCCTTAACTCCGACTTAGTCGAATGGAATATCCAATAGTCACATAGTCTCGCGGATATGGACAAACACATTCGACACCATGAAAAGACTTTCGGGGAAGAGAAGGTCAACCTCTACATAGCGATCTCGCTTTGGAGGAAGTATCCTTCTCAACACCATCTTAGAAATCCTATCGCAGCCCAGGTTCGGCCACAGGTTGTGTGTGCAATAGTGTAGTGCTAAAAACAATAAGACATGCACAAAAGTTTAAATGCAAACAACACTTCTAATTATGAAAAAATAAATCATTAATCCCACACTCCAACCTGCAAGACAAAGGTTAGCATAGACTACTCCCCTTATACCTCCCATCTACAAGAACATTTAACACCTTAGAAATGTTAGGGACGTACCTAAGATCCTCGCTGCCAAACAAAAACATTTTAGAAGAAAAAGAAAAATTGGCCTAAGTCCACTAAGTGTTTTAACCTAGTCCTCAGCGGAGTCGCCAAGCTGTCGCGACCTAATTTTCGAGTGCACCACCTAAAACTAGGTTAATGGACTGCTAAGTTTTTACACTTAGCTCAGGCTCTCCCAAGCCCATATCAATTCACGACTTAAGGTTTAAGTTTTTAACATGCAAAAGATTATTATCTAGGAGTCGCCACTAATCAGTTTAGGGTAGGTCGATTAGACACCTAAGTAAAATAAATGGAGATTTATATTACTCCTACGAACCAAAGACTATGGGTACGAGGACTTGGTTACATTAGACTTCTCTAATGCCCTTTCGGTACCATTTCTTTTTAATTTTTCAAAAAAAAAATTTTGAAGGCAGCTGATTTATTTTTATCTAAATTACTATCATGCAAATGTGGTGACCACATGGGTGTTCATCCATTATTAAAGCATTCAAATAAGAATAATAAATAAATAAATTGCATCACACAAAGCAAGCAATCACTTTTTTGGGTTTTCTTAAAAATTAGAATTCTTTTATAAAAATGCATTTTTTTAACTAAATGACTTAATCTTATTAATATGCAAATTCTAATTAAATTGGCCCATTATGCAAACTAGTTATTATGCACCTCATGACCTAACTTCACTAATGAACAAATTCTGATTAAATGATCCTATTATGCAAACTAGTCAACATGCACCTTGTATTTTTTTTTATTGAAATTCGGAATTAATAAAAACCTTAATTAAACTATCTAAAAAGGGATGATTTTCTAATTTATTCTAGGGATTAATTTGACTTAAACCCTATCCTATCTTAGAAAACTTTTTTTTTTTTGAAAAATGAGATAATTAAAATGTGCAAACATTATCTAAAAAATTAATTTAGGTCCAATCCTAACCTATTTCTAAAAAATGCAACCCTAAAAATGTAATCCTAAGAAAATTCTAATTTACTAAACCTACATGTCTGATTTACTAAACCTCTGCTCATGCAAAATTTTGATTTTTTTTTAGTTTAAAAGATAAGTAATTATTAAATAAATATTAAATCTAAGCTATCAACAAAATAAGGGATTAAAATAATAAAAAAAATAACCTGTTGTCTCACAGGTCAAATTAACAATTATCTTAACCCTAATTACCACGACAAAGAGATCAAGATAATTAAAAATCTGATCGGAAGTCTTACGGATCAAATTAGTAATTATAATGATTTAACAATTAAAATTATACCAAAAGCCCTAAAATTAGTATAATAAAAAAACATAATCCGATGTCTCTCGGATTAAATTAATAATTAAATTAATTCCGGACAAAATCCTAACGGATAATGCCTACAAAATTTATTTACATCAAATATTACAACTTAAATAGATAAACTAAAATGAGATAAAATAAAACAAAATAAATAAAAAGAAAAAGCTAAACCACCTAAAGAAAGAGGGTTTGCTGCAGCGTTGATGGGCGCCGAACGGTTGGGCCAGCGTCGGGACTTCGGTGGGAGCTGGTGGACGGCGACAGTGAGGGGCTCGAGCTTGGAGCAGCGACGGAGGCGGAGCTGGACCGCGGGTTGCTGGGTGGCGACGTTGGTAGCGGTGCGGGGCTTAGCTGGCATCGGGTCGTCGCAGACTGCTAGGCAGCAACGGCGTTGAGCTCCGGCGTAGGGGTGCGTCGAATCGAGCAGCACTCTGGCGTGGTGACAAGCGAGCAGGAGGCACCGGCGTTGGGCCATCTAGCAGAGGACAGCAGCACCGCCTCGAGCTACTAGGTGGTGGTGCAGCTGTAGGCGGAGCAGAGGGGGTCAGTGCAAGTTGCTGCAATGGGCGGTCAAAGGTGTCGGGTGCTGGGCTGAGGCGAGCGGCGCGGTGGCGCGGCGAGGTCAGGAGCGGCATGCTTCGGAGCTCCGGCGTCGGACTGGGCAGCAGCAGGTCGCGGGTGCAGAGGCGCGGCAGTGGGCGTCGATCCGGGTAGCAGGGATCACCGGCGGGGGAGAGGCGCGGTGGCGGAGATGCGGGGGAGGCCGGGGGTGCAGTTCGGAGACCAGTGGTGCAGGGGTTGATCACAGAGGCAAAGCGAGGCTACAGAGAAGATGAACAGTGGCGTTTTTTTTACTTTTGTCTTTTTTACTCTCTCTCTTGCCTATTCGCACTTCCACTCTCTGCACTCACGTCTCTTTCACTCTCTCTTTTTGACTTTCCCCTCTTCCCCAACGAAAGAAAGGAGAAAGAAAACAAAGCTCTCCTTTTTGTGTTTAAAATCTTTGATCGAACAAGAATTTCTCTCAAATTTTTTCTAATTCGCCCCCCTAAATACTGTGCAGGTCAACTCCTTTTATAATGGTTCCGATCGGCTGCTTTCTATGGAAAATTTTAAACTTCCATCTTCTGTTGCATTAAATCATGGATGCAATCGGAGCATGATTTCGCAATCAACTCAATTTTGCCTCGATTCCTTCCATTTTATCAAAAATCATTGCCATTTGTTCACCTGATTTTAAAATTGTTGCTGCATTTAACAAAATCCGGACATCCATCAGAATTCCATATTTCTTTGCATACTTCAATCAAATCAATATCCCCCCATTTTCATTTATTTTCTTTTTATTTGTTCAAAATGCAATTTTATTTTTCCAAAATTAGATGTCAACATAATGATAGTTTTAAGTTAGGATTTTTTGGAGGATGATTGGAAACATAGTGACCTTTTGATTCTGAAACCTTATTTGAAATTGTTCATTAATATGATGGGTCTATGCAAAATGAATACATAAATGATAGGCATTAATAATTCGTGCATATATGTCTGATGTGTTCAGATCAATGGCTTCAGCCACAAAGAGTATAGTTGCCGAGCTGAACAAAGGTGAAAAGCTCAATGGTGACAACTATGAAATATGGCACATGAAAATCCAATATGTGCTGGAAGAGCAAGAGACACTAGAAGCTCTTAACCTAACCATGGTAGAACCTGAAGAAGGAAACACTACACATCACAAGAGAGATAAGGAAGCTTTTGCTGCATGGAAATGAAAGAACTCTCTTGCTCACATCACATTGTTGAGTAGCATGGAAAATGACGTCATGCGAGAGTTTAGGCGTTTTAAGAATGCCAAGGAAATGTGGGAAGTATTGACAGCGAGATTTGATCATACTTCGGTGACCAGACTGTGGTAGCTCACTATTAGGTTTGATTCTTATCAGAAGCCTCATGGTCAGACCATGAAGCAACATCTTAGAAAGATGTCAAACATGATTAATGAGCTGAAAGATGCTGGCCATGTCCTAACTGATGAGCAGCAAGTGCAAGTAGTGATTCGTTCCTTGCCTCAGAGTTGGGAGCATATGAAGGTGCACCTAACTCATAATGAGAATATCAAAACCTTTGAGGATGCAGTGTGCCATCTTGAGCTGGAAGATGACCGCCTCTTGGCGGCTAAGCCGGAAGCTGAACTCTATCATGCTGGTTCTAGCTCACATGGAGCTTCGAGCTCCAAGTGCAAACGTCCTAACTGGCTTGATCAAGGGAAAGGCAAAGACGCAGGTCCTTTAGGAAAGAAACCCAAGCTTAACCAACATAAAAGAGGAAAGCGTCCTCGAATGAACAAGTTTACAAGGGTGAAGTGTTACAACTGTGACAAGAAGGGTCACTATGCTCGTGACTGTCGTGAGCCAAAGAAGGTATACACCCCTTGTACTTTTCAGAACTTTACTTTTGTGTCGAGTTCTGTGTTCTTAACTGAGTCTAATCCTTTATGGACTGTAGATTCAGGAGTGACAGACCATGTAGCGAAGGATAGAAAATCCTTCGTGGAATTTCGACGAGTACCAACTGGAACTAAGTGGATCTATGTGGGAAATAACTCCAGAGCTGAAGTGAAAGGAATTGGCACTTACCAACTAAACATGCGTGGTGGACGCACTTTGTTCCTACATGATGTATTGTATGCTCCAGACATTCGTCGGAATTTAGTGTCTGTTTTAGTGTTGGTTAAACTAGGTTTTAATAAGAACTTTTATAATAGAGGTGTGGATTTGTTTTTGAATACAAATTACTATGGTTGTGGCTATATTCTGGATGGTTTCATTATATTAGATATTGACTATGTTAATGCAAATGTTTGTTATTTCCTTCTCACGTCTCCTAATTTGTATGATAATGATGTGAATGTGTGGCATGCTAGACTTGGTCATATTGGCCAACAGTATATGAATAGACTAGCCAAAGAGGGCTTGTTGGGTAACATTGAAAAGGTCGATTTGCCCATATGTAAGCATTGCCTAAAAGCGAAAACGACAAGGAAACCATTTGGAAAAGCTAAAAGAGCTTAATTTCCTCTGCATTTAATTCATTCTGATGTCTGTGGTCCAATGAATGTGAGAATAAGGCATGGGGCTACTTATTTCATCACTTTTATAAATGATTATACTCGATTCAAATATATCTATTTGATTTCTCATAAATTTGAAGCATTAAGTTATTTCAAAAGGTTTATGAACTTGGTAAAAAATCAGTTAGACAAGAAAATATAAGCATTAAGATCCGATTGAGGTTGATAATATTTATCTGATGAGTTCAGAAAATTATGTGATGAAAAGAGAATAGAAAGATAGTTGTTTATTCCATATACTCCTCAACAAAATGGTGTTGCGGAGAGAAGAAACAGAACCCTACTGGAAATGGTTAGGTCCATGATGGCGCATGCTAACTTACCTATCACTTTTTGGAGTGATGCGTTATTAAATGCTGCCTATATACTTAACCGGGTGCCTTCCAAATCAGTTACTTCCACTCCATATGAGTTATGGACAAGTTGAAAACCGGACTTAAGTTTTCTTAAGCCATGGGGTTGTGCTGCCTATACTCATGAGTCCTCTCATAAGTTTGGGAAATTGGGTCCCAAAGGAAATAAGAGTATTTTCATAAGATACTCGGAACACTCGAAAGGGTATGTGTTCATAGATGAGCAGGAAAGTGGGAGTATAACTTAATTTGAATCACGAGATGTCACATTCTTAGAGGATGAATTTCCTAAGAAGGGCGAAATAGGGGAAGATTGCTCCCTATTTGAAACCTTGGATCAAGATAATGATATTAGTGGAGTTCGTCCAAGTGGGAGTAATATGAGAAGTGATGAATTGAATTCAACTCATTCTCAATTATAACCACATGATGAGACAACATCATTATTATCTAATTTAAGTGGGAGCATAATGGGGAATGATGTGCAAAGTGTACAATCTCCCATACGGCGAACAAGTCACCAAAGTATTCACCGTCGACGTTTTGACATTGAAGGGGAAACTTTTATGATTGCTCCACAAGATGAGGATGAGCCAAGAAATATTAATAAGGCTCTGAATTGCCCTAATAAGGATAAATGGATTCATGCAATGGAAGAGGAAATTGAGTCATTGAAGTCAAACCAAGTTCGGGAACTGGTTGACCTTCCAAAAGGACGCAAAGCTATTGGGAACAAGTGGGTTCTCAAAATAAAGTGAAAGGCTGATGGCTCAATAGAAAGGCATAAGGCTCGCCTTGTGGGGAAGGGGTATAATTAACAGGAAGGAATTGATTATGAAAATACATTTTCTCCTGTAGTGAAATTTACCTCGATTCGCATTATTCTAGCAATAGTGGCTAGTATGGATCTTGAGTTACATCAAATGGATGTAAAGACTGCTTTCCTAGTGAAATATATATGGAGAAAAGGTATGTCGACTTTTGAGATTGATAAATGGCCTCAAGTAGTCATCGAGATAATGGTATATACGTTTTCATAATGCCATATTGGCATATGATTTTACAATGATTGATGAGGATCATTGTGGATATATCAAAAGATCCAATGATCAATTTGTGATCATATCATTATATGTTGATGATATATTAATTGCCGGAAGCAATATGTGAGGCTACATACATTCTTGAAGTTAAGATTTCAAGAGATCGTTATCTCTTTCGCAAGAAACATATATAAATAAGGTTCTTGAACGATTTCGTATGCAAGATTGTAAACCCATAGACACTCCTATTGCAAAAGGTGAAGGATTGAGCCATAGACTGTGTCCAAGGACTCCATAAGAGAAGGAACAAATGAAATATGTTCCTTACGCTAGTGCTGTTAGGAGCTTGATGTACGCTATGATGTGCACAAGACCTGACATTGGAAGGCCGTTAAAAGAATACTGAGGTATCTAAAGGGAACTGCTAATTACAAGTTGAATTACCAAGGAAATGATCTGCAACTTGAAGGCTATTCAGATGCTGATTGGGGAGGAGATTTAGATGAAAGAAAATCTACCTCTGGATTTGCTTTCTTACTGAACAATGGCGCCATATCATGGAGCAGTAAGAAGCAAACGTGTATAGCCTTGTCCACGATGGAAGCTGAGTTCATGGCATTATCAGCAGCGATACAAGAAGGAGTTTGGGTTAAGAGATTTTTGGATCATTTAGGTGTTATTGAGAAAGCTGCAAATCCATTATTGGTTAACTGTGATAGCCAAGCAGCTATAACGTACACTAAAGATCCAAAATATCATGGCAAGACCAAACATATAGATACCAAGTATAACTTTGTCAAAGATATGGTTGCACGAAAGGATATGAACTTACAGTACATATCTACGCATAGAATGGTAGCAGATCCTATGACAAAGCCAATACCTAGAGATGTGTTTTGTGGTCATGTAAAATCTCTAGGATTGCGTAAAGTCTGATGTACTGGATTGTAATTTCCCTGAGTTGTTCACATTTATGAACTTTTGTTTTTTCATTGTTAATGCCTATGAATCTTTGTTTGATATTTATGCATCTTAATGCTCATTGCATTACTTTAAGTTGAGAAAGTATGTCGGACAGATAAAAGATTAGCCCACTCACACGGGTAATCACCTCTATTTACTGTGTGATAAATAGAGATGGGACTATTTTTAAGCTTATTTATATAGGTGATAATCGAGAGCTCAAGCTTAAAATACGTATGTCGCCTTAACTGGGTGTTAAGATGAAGACATAATACTTACTATGTCCGAAAGTAAAATATCCCACATATTTTACTTTATCTGTCTATGATGCCAAATGTGAGTTCTGATGAATTTTGTGAATGAGTAGATACGTATACTCAAGTTAGACGTTGGGTATGTCTTAACTATCATATGTATGGTATTAAGGTGTAGACATACGCTCAATAGGAAATGTGTTAATACCGTAATATGTATTTCATACTACGTATGCAAGAGACGACCAATAAGAGTGACAAAAGTTTGATCTCAACTTTTATGCCGTGTGAGACTCTTGAGGAAAAGAGTTCCTCAATTTTAGTGCCCTCATGACTTTTACTTATTCTCAAAATTTCTATTTAATGTTTGCTATCTTAGTATGTTGTCAATGGTCATGAATTGATTGAATCTAATGGGATATTTCTAGAAAAGTAAACTGAACTGAAATTAAGAGTTTGAAGGGAAGAGGAAGATCGAATTTGGAGAATCATATTGTAGTTTTGTATTCACTGGTCAACCAATTATGACTGTCTTTGTGATAATCATAATTGTGAATACAATATATATATATATATATATATATATATATATATATATTATTGTTTAAAAGAGATCAAGAGAGATATAAATGTGATTAATCGATCTAGGGTATTGCATACTAAATCTACTCAGAGTGTGATGCTCATTATGAGCTGTTATATATTCCTAACAAATATATAACAACGAGCTCTCAAAGTATGTTGGTCGCACGGATTATTCACCGGTATGAATGTTGAATAGAGGTAAAGAGAATCCTGTTCGGTCCACCATATACGAGTGGGAGATGATGGTTTTATGTGATGGGCTTAAGGCCCGTTCGCCCATGTTGGGCCTAAAAGCCCGGCCCACAAGATTAGGGCCCATGGATGGAGAGATATGATGAAGGGGCATGATTTCTATTTTGGAGGGGACGCATATAAGGGAGGAAAGAGAGAAAGGACGTACCTTTTGGGATTTGTACGTACGTTCCTCTCCCTCTCTCCCTCTAAAAGAAAAACAAAATGCAAAGGCGACGCCATCTTCCCTTCAAGGCAAATTGACATCATCGGATCGAACAGGGCTAAATTCTCTTCCTCATATTAGCATTGGTGTTTAATCTGTGGCTAACAAGGTACGCTCGATTCCGTGGTGTGCTTTAGGATCGGTGATACATGTTTTTCCCATGCTCGTCTTCCGCATTTGTTTTAGGGGTTCGATTTAGTGTCGAATCTTGTTTTTGGAAATTCGATAATCCCAACATCACTTTCCCATGTAGCTCACTCTATCCCATGGTGTTGCTAGACCACTTTGACCAAAGAGGTCGTCTTGGTGTGCAACATTTGTTCCTTGCGATCCACAATCTGAGCCGGGCTTCCCACGTACAACACTCAGTTGTCAACATTTAGGCCTGTGATCTTTTACTCTTTGACCTCATCCCAGCACACTAGCATTTTGCACACTCTATCATACAACACTCCAAACGAAGCTATCTAAATACTCTGCTGGTAACTGTTGTTTTAGACAAACTCGACAAGATGAAGTTGTTCCTCTTAGCTTCTCTTGAAATCCAGTACGCAAGCTCACAGCATGTCTTTGAGGGTTCAAATCGTCCTTTCAGACTGGCCATCCACCTGAGGATGATAGGCCATGCTATACTACAGCTTCGCTCCCAATGCAATCTATAAACTTTTCCAGAAAATTGCCGTGAACTCTAAGTCTCAATTTGATGTGAATGTCGTTAGTACTCTCTGAAGATGAACTATCTGTCGCACGTACAATTTAGCATATATGTCCAATGCAAAGTCCTTTCATACGGCAATGTCCTCCATTTTCGACTCCTCAACTGTTGTATCAACTACAGTTGCCAAATAACCTTGGCAACCCCCGTCTTATAAATGGGTTGCCTCAAGCGACAAGATCAAGGTAATCGAGGGTCCTCTTCAACTTCCGATAGATTTGAAATTTTCATCCATCAATGAGTCAAACTGTATCACATTGCAACAACAATTCATTACAACAAAAGCTCTTTAAGCCAAACATTTTTATATATGACATCAAAATTATACATAGGCAAAATATTCCAGTACAACCCTAGCCAGTGATTCTCCTTTCTACAACTTCATTACAATAATTGAGGTTTTATAAACTTAACCAAAATCCTACTGCTCCACTCTGATAAAATTGTTCTTGGAACATTGCCCTTCCTATTTGGTGCACGATTCAATTCATCTTTGAGCTAGCGATCTATTCAATCCACCCTACGGTGCATTCTAACCCATCAGTGGCGGTGACGGTAACTATTGTAGTCCCATCGGTCTTCGGGGGCAATTCCTAGCTATGTGACCCTATTAGCGATATTCATAACACGTACCCATCTCAAAATGGCATGGGACCGGTCCATGTCGTTTTCTGCAGAAGTGACACACGCCATTCTATCTTGGCATTGACTTTCCGATCCCACCTTTCCTGTTGAGCGGAATATGATACATTCCTCAAGACATAAGTTTCTTCCCAAACCTATTCCCATCTCTATTCGAACCAAACCGCGATCCAGACGAGGCAGCTTGCTGGTTCAGACTTCTCTCGAGCAGTTGAGCTCATTGTACACCTCACGATAATCCTTCAAATCAAACGGCACCAGTGGTTGCCTCAGCTCTAGCTAAAAGCCATTCCTAAACCTTCGAGCTTTATCCTCTGGATCCTCGATCAACCTCAGAGCATACAAAGAAAGCTCTGCAAATTTGACCTCGTACTGGTCAACAATCATTGTCCCTTGGCAGAGGCATTGAAATTCTTCCATTTTCTATTCTCAAGCGCTACCTAAAAAGTATTTGTCATTGCAGGCTCTAAGGAACACGTCCCACAATGGGACTTCTCCTCCTGGGAATATTGTATCTTTGGTGGCCCTCCACCAGGTATTTGCGTTACCATGCAATTGATATATTGTCAAGACAACTTTCTCCTCCTCGTTACACCTCAAAAGTGCAAAAACCTTGTCAAGATCCTGAATCCAAAGAGATGCAGTCTCTGGATCTCTGGTACCAGTGAAACTCGGTGGGTTCAACTTCAGAAATTACTTTACCAACTTGTGGATCAGTCTCTCCTTTTCCACAACTAAGTTGCCAGCTACAACCTCAGCAGGTGCGGCGACAGGTGTGGCGGTGGCTGTCGCAGCAACAGCAGCATTGGTAGCAGCAATGGCGGTGGCTGCAATGGTGGCAGTAAAGGCGGTAGCTTGATTCTAGGCCTAGTGCTGTCACGCCCCGATCCTCAGGCACGCGCACATCCATCTCACTTGGTCGATTTTATAATGCGATATCCCAGGACAATGTATCGCCGACCCTTTCAATTTTAAGCACATGCGGAAGCAGTTAAAATCTCCAGACAATAAAACGATGAGATAGAAAAGCAGGACCGTTTGTGGTTTGTATAAAAGTTTTATTGTCTGGAGATCCCACCTGCAAGTCAGTACAATTCACAATAGACACCCATTTACTTCAAACAAATCGAACCAGTCGATTACATGTCATACAATTCAATCCCCACTGTGGGATATTTAAAAGCTAGGCCACGTGCATTCTCCAGGACGACATTCCAGGTCTTCGAGCCACGTGCCTAAAACCTCGGACCCACGTGCATTCTCTAAGGCGACCTCTTCGCCAAGGTGGTACATCAAGCCACCGAGCCACATGTCCTTTTTACGATGCCTGGGCCCACGTGCATTCTCTAAGGTACTCGCTTACCAAAGTGACGCATCAGATCACCGAGCCACGTGCCCTTTTAGATGCCATTTCGAATACTGGACCCACGTGCATTCTCTAAGGTACTCGCTTACCAAAGTGACGCATCAGATCACCGAGCCACGTGTCCTTTTAGATGCCTGGGCCCACGTGCATTCTCTTAGGTGCTATCTCACCAAAGTGATGCATCAATTCACCAAGCCCACGTGCCCTTTTAGATGCCAAACTTTGTCACCGAGCCACGTGCATTCTCCAGGACGACATACCAAGTTTCTGAGCCACGTGCATGCATTCTCTCAAGCGACCTTTTTGCCAAGGTGACATATTCAACTACTGAACTCACGTGCATTCTCCAGGTGACATGCCAATTCACCGAGCCCACGTGCCTCTTTCAAGTGGTTACCAATTTACTTTCAATACCGACAACCAATGCCCAACGATTTCTCAATCAAATAATTAAATCAACTCAACAAAGCATTATAAAGGCTGAATAACATACTTGGCCATTTACCAAACAACAATTCAATCTCAATCAATTCCAATCAATTTAGGGTAAAACCCTAAAATATCACAATTTATTCAATTCCATACAACGTGGAGCTCAAATAAATAAACGGACTGCGCGACGACGATCAGCATGAGATTTCGGTCGTCAGCCATCAAAATCTTAATTTCCGAAAAATAATTAATTTTTTAATTAATTTCGAAAATTAATTATTAATTACTAAAATAAACGGACTTCACCACGGTCATCAGCATAATTTTCCGGTTCCAGGCCATCTCAGTTGAATTTTCGGAAAATAAATAATTATTTAATTTAATTCCGAAAATTAATATTTAAATACTAAAAAATCCACTTAGGCCCGAAAAGCATAATTGAAGCCCACTAAGGGTTGGGAAAAATCCCAATGCACTTCCAATAAATAGTAGACCACGTCTACTTGCTAATTACACATTCAATTTATCTAATTCGCATCACAATTGGCTAATAATTGCTAATTTAATCTAATCTAACAACCTAAACATAATTAATTAAATCTAAACCAATCTTAAGCATAATTAGCCACTAATCCTGGATTAGTGAGATTACTCACCAAATCCCGCGCAAATCGGATCAATCCGACGGTGGCGACGCGAGGAACGATTGTTCCCAAAGCACGGCTCGGGTTCGGGGCCGGGAAACGGCCCAAAAGTGGGCCTGAAGTGTTGGAAACCCACTTCGTGGGTCTGCTGGAAGGAGCTGATTGGGGCCGCTCAGGCGGCTAGGGCGGCGAGGGGAGGCCGGCGGAGGGCGAGGGGGCCGCGGGGGAGGTTCGGCGGGGCTAGGCGGTGGCCGGAGGTGGCCGGACGGGGCTGGAACAGGAGCGAACAGAGCTGGGTCCGCTCAACGGAAGTGCTGCAACGAGCGATGAATGGCGGGACGGCGGGACGATGGCGAGTGGCGAGCGCACGAGCGGGCGCGGGCGGTGCGGCGGCGGGACGGGCGGCGACGGCTGAGGGGCGAGCTACTGTCTCCGATTTTCTGCTTCTGGTTTTCGCTTGCTAGAGCGTGCGGAGGAAGGAAGAAGAAGAAGAAGAAAGAGAGAGAGAGAGAGAGAGAGAGAGAGAGAGAGAGAGAGAGAGAGAGAGAGAGAGATAGGATAGGTATTGACTGGTCAAAGGAAAAAAAGAGAGAGAAAGTGGGCGGTGGGGGGCAATTCGCACGAGGGGGAGGGGAGAGGAGAGAGGAGAGAGGAGAGAGAAAGAAAAGAGAGAAAAAGAAAGAAAAGAAAAGAGAGGGAGAGAGAGGAAAAAGAAAAGGAAATGCATAATTCTTTATTTCAATTTTCCTTTTCTCTTTTCCTTTTCCTTTCTATTTTCTTTTGGGCTTCAATTTTTCTTCCGATAATTTCTTTATTGAAATTTCGGACTCGTCAATAAATTGACGAGCGATGAGATAGGATCCTAAAAATAAGAATTATGACGCGCTTAAAATTCGATTCCCGAAATCGAGTTCAATTTCGTGGTTAAAAATCGATCAGACATGATTTTAGCTCAATCCAACCAATTAGGTAGCTTTTAGAGATTTTACAGCTAATACATCTCTTAACGGCTTCACCCAATAGGTTAGTTAACTCGTGAGTGATCAGCTCAGAGAAAAAGGGCCATAGGCACGTCGACGAAATGCCCATTTCACTTTATCGAAACGGGGTCAAATTTCAGGATGTCACAATTGCCCTATCATATCTCTCATCGCCTCTAGCGCCTGCATGATCCCGACAATTCCCGGATCACCAGGTGCTACTACACCAGCACCGACTAGCGACGGTACTACTCCACTTGTGCTGGCCTGAGCCTATGCTCTACCTTGACCACCTTAGGTACCGACCCTTGTCGGCATCCTACCCTGAGTCACAAAGGCTACTGCCCTCTTCCTAGGAGTCCTCTGCTCCTGGTCGCTCATGACGTAGATTCTTTGAAGAAACTTGCTTTCCATTTCCACATAGAATTAGAAATCGATTGACCACACGAAACAATCTACCAATCAGCTATCACTCACATGCATCAGCATATAGTAAAGGTCTTTCCTACTAACTATCCCAAGGATCCATCACTCCTTATCACTCTAAACACAGACCTTACTCTGATAGCACTTAAACAGGGATGTCACGCACCGATCCTCGAGCGTGTGCCCATCCCTCCGTAGTCGATAAAATTTGCGACTTTCCAAAACGAGTCACCGACCCTTTCATTTTATTGCACATGCGAAAACGAATAACGAATCTCCTGACAGTAACCATCTTTGGATAAAAAAGCAGGACAACATATTCTCAAACAAAACATGCTTTTAAATACACCCTGAGTCAAGTACAAAAGTCTACAACCAAAAGACTTCAAAAGACTGACTCTCAAAAGAAACTGTCCTATCTAACCTACACTTCAGATCACCTCAGCTCAGCTCCAGGTCCTCCACCCTACAGTCCTAAAAAGTTAAGCCCACAACGAGGGGAGATATAAATCTCAGCAAGTTCACACTCTAAACCCCGATTAAAAGGGTAATACACCTAGGGCGTCCTCACCACACAATCATATAATCACAGAGACTTATCTCGTCTCAGATCCTCCCTATAGGTCAGCATAGTACATACCACAACAATATGCATATAGCAAATTCACATGCCATTTGGAACATATAAATCAATCACTACTCATACAAGCAAGAATTACCGACATATGTTGGTCCATTATTTTAAAGAATTACCGACACATGTTGGTCCATCAATTCAATCAACATACGTTCCAATTAATTAATACTACCTACACAGGCAGTTTTACCTAACACATGCCGGTCCTCTATCCACCGACACACACCGGGGATCGGTGACGTCTACCGACACACATCGGGAATAGGTAATGTCCAATGACACATGCCAGGGACGGCTAACATCGACCAACACACACCGAGGATGGGTTCTCTTAACCTTTATTGTCCACCAACACACATCGTGAACAGTTTCTCTTAACCTTTAACATCCACCGACACACACTAGGGATAGGTTCTCCTAACCTTCACACGATCATTCCATTTCAGCCAAGGACATCGTGCTTTGCACTCACATGCCTCAATTAAGATAACGACATTGGCCTGTTTCTTCTTATTAAAAACATCCGTAGAAAATATCGTGTGTGGGTACACGGTTGGCCTTAGCCAAAATACAATTTTCTGCCGCTTGAAAATCCCACCACTTTTAATAGTTCACAAATCCATTTTTGGTGCTATAAACCGATGCCCAGTGATTTTTCAATTAATTACTGAAATTAAATAATGTTGGGATAAATCCCAAAAGTACAAATCATCCACAATCAGCATAAATTAGAACTCAATTAAATAAACATATCACACCATTGCAACCAACACAAAATTTCGATCACTGGCTATCCCGATCTAATTTTTGAAAAAAAAATTACAAAAATTGCAAAATAATTAAATAAATGCAATTAAGTAAATAAATAAATTGTAATTAATTAAATTGAACTACTTAATTAACCTACCCATGTAGGCACCTAATCAATCAGGTCTACCTTAGCCTTGTTCATATAGCCAAAACTCCAAAACTACCTTTTTAAAATAAACTTGACACCCCTCTTTTTTCTTTTTTTTTTTGGTTCAAACTCTTTGAAATAAATTCGTACAAGGTCTCATATTTAAAATTAACTTGCAAAAATTTGTACGCATCTCACAAAAAACCTCCTTGTTTTATTGAGTGCATAAGTCTCGGTGTCCAGACCTGACACCTCATTTATTTTCTATTTAGTAGTCCAAGAGGTCACTTTTTGCAATGGTAATAAATCACCAACAAAGAGCAATCCACCTCATGACCTCACACATAAGTTCTCAGCATGCCACAAGTCCACTACATCACTAAATTCACCTCCTTCAGCAAGCACAACGTCAAGAACAACAATAAAATCACAACCGGTCCTAACCGGTAGAAACCGGGCCACTCGCGCGTCTCCAAGTTTAATTCCAGAAACCTACCCGAACAAGCTCAGACAATTCTAAAATTTGAATATGTTGTAAAGAACACGTAAAAATATATATTTTCATTAGACACCTTAACCTAAAATCTTCTAGATTCGGTCCAGTAAATCGCTCAATACAGTACCAAAAACTAGGTCCTTTTCCAGAAAGTCTGTTTTTCGAAATTAGTTTGGTTCGAGGTCCAAAACATGTTTGTTTGATCTGAAATTTGATTATGTTAAACTAAAATATGTGAAAAATAACTTTTGTGAAGAAACCATTTTGAAATTAGAATCCTAAGTAAGAGTTGATAAAACCGCTGGAATCCTGAAAGGTCACAAATTCCAGCATAGTCTAAGACTCTGTTTGCAAATGACGGACCTGATATCTCCTTCTTTTAAATCCCTAAAAATCTTAAGAAAAATATATGTTATAGATGAAGATGTCTAAAATATTTCTCAAGAATGAATCAACCTCAAGTTCACAACCTATATCGATCTCTAAAAATGGCAAACGGTGAGGGTCCAGAGATCCGAATTGCAGAAAGTCCACTGATTTGGACTAATCCATCTCAAAGGTGTTAATCTCACTAATTATATTAACATTAATCCATTATAAGGCTAATCTAACCATTATATATTATCACTTATCCATACTTAAGTTAATCTAAACAACCATTAAGCATAATTAACCTCCTAAGCAAGGTTTAGAAAGTAAACTCACCGGTTTAGCGGTCTGGTGAGTCCATGGTGACGGTGACATGGAGGCAAGTGACAAACAAGCCTGCGTGACACCAAGCAAGGTTCAGATGGGCCTTAAAACCACCTTGCAAGCCCAAGGCTTGTTGTTGGAAAACCAGTCCTGTTCTGCTTCCGCTTGAGTTACTGGTCGGGTGGCTGTTGGCTCGGCTTGGTGGTCTTGGCTCGATGGGATGCCGGCTAGACGAACAGGTGGAGTTGCTGGCGGATCGGCGAAGGAGCTGGTCGAGTTCTGACAGGTGGGGGCTGCTCTAGACGTGAAGATGCAACTGAGGGTTGACGAGTGGCTGTTTGGTGGAGATGGTGAGACTGGTATCAAGGTGGTGCTGTGGACGTGGAGGGGCTGACGTGAGGGGTTGTTGAGTGGTGAAGATGTGGTGGAGTGATGGTGGTGGCGTGGAATGTGAAGTGGTGGCGCATCAACGAAACGAAGGAAAGCAGGCTAGTGTGAGGAATGGCAACTAAAAATGAGAAGGAAGGAGGGCCAGCTAAAAGAAAGAAAGAGAAAACGTGGGGGAGAAGGGGCTGGTCGGTAGCCAAGGGGGACTCACGCACGCTTGAAAGAAAAGGGGAATTGGGAGAGAGAGAAAGAAGGCCAAAAAGTCAAGAGTTGGCCAATGAAAAACCTTGAAAAAATATCTATACCATCATTGTTATGCCCCCAAAGTCTTCAAGCTTTATTCCATGGTGTCCCCTAAATACTTTCTTGAATAAATTCCCCACAATTAATCCAATTTAATGCCAATTGTTGCACCCCCATGCCTAGCTCCGAATTTCACACCTTTTGACTTCAATTTCCTCACTAACTCATTCAATTGATGTCCAATTTTGTTGAACAAAATGCCCACAAAATTTCTACAAGTCCCTATCACCAAATGACTCAGTAAGGAGGCCAAAAATCCCTTTAATTTAGCCAATCCGAATTTCCGTTCTTTTCCGAATTGTTCGAATTGATTTTCCGTAAAACCCCCGAACTCAACGGAATTTCTCCGAAAGACGAGACAACGTCCTATAAATGAATTGTAACACACTCGAACCTCCGAATTACAAAACCGAATTGAATTTTCGTGGTTAAAATCGATCGAACATGATTTTAGTCGGATCCGTCATTCTGGGTAACTTTTAGGGATTTTGCCGCGGATATCCCTTAATGGCTTCACCCAATAGATTGGTTAACTCATGAGTGATCCACTTAGAGAAAAAGGACCATAGGCACGCCAATGAAAAGCCCATTTCGTTTTATCGGACAGGTCGAAAATTCAGGATGTCACATGATCACCCCATTTTGAATATTGTCTCTAACGAAATGACAATCAACCTTTATGTGCTTCGTCCTCTCATTAAACTTGGGTTCATAGCAAGTTAGTGCCACATCATTGTTGTAGAATAAGACAATTGGTTCTTTTACTTGTACACCAAGGTCTTGGAGTAGGCCTCTTATCTAGACTATCTTGCAACTAGTCTTTGCCATTGCCTAATATTCCACTTCAGCATATGATAAGGAAACGGTTGATTGTTTCTTTGTCTTACATGAAATTAATGAGTCTTCCAACTTTATACAGAAACATGTAATAGATTTTCTACTCATGGGGCAAGTAGCATAATTTGGGTTACAAAATGCTATCATCTCCAATGTTACTATCTCGAAGCAATGATATCCCCAATCCCAAACATCCTTTCAAGTACTATACAACTTTCAATGTTGTACTCATGTGGGACTATTTTGGGGCATGCATGAACTAGCTGAGAATCTATATCACATAGCAAATGTCGAGTCTGGTCATGGTCAAACAACTAAGTTTCCCAACGAGTTTTGATAAATAGATGGGTCTTTAAGCAAAGGATCCTTATTCATGGGTGACAATCATTTGTCATACTCCAATGTTGTCAACATTCTCTTCGATTGGAATAGCAGTTGGCTTAGATCTTGATAATCCTACTTCCGATATGATCTCTAGGACAAATTTGCGTTGGCTGAGACAAATGCCCTTATTTGATCATGCAATTTCTAAGTAGTTGGGGGGTCTCAAATCCTTAATGTGGAAGGTAGAGTAGGTACTTCTTGAATTTCTCAATGGCAGATGCATCATTCCCATAATGAGTATATCATCAACATATATAAGTAAGTATATTGACAATGTACCTTGTCTCCATGTGAATAAAGCATAGCCATGCCAGGATTGTTGGAACTTCGCAGCCATATTAGTGAATTTGGCATGCCATTGACCAAAGGCCTATTTGAGCTTGTATAGGGATTTACAAAGATGACGTACACTAGTCTCCCCCCGTCTGTGTAATCCCGATGGAAGGTCCATGTAATTTTTCTCCTCTAAATCTCTATGAAGAAAAGCATTGTGGACGTCCATATGATGGAGGGGCCAATCACAAAGAGTAGCAATAGAAATAAATGACCAAATGGTGACTTCATTTGCCACCAGTGAGAAAATTCTCGTATAGTCAAATCCTTCTTGTTGTGTAAATCCCCTCATGACTAGTTTGGTTTTATAATGCTCAATGGATCCATCCACTTTGTACTTGATCTTGTATGCCCATTTATAGCCTATGGGTTTTCAATGAGGTGGTAAAGGAATGAAATCCCAAGTTTTGTTTTCCATTAGAGCTCCTAATTCATCTTCCATTGCATGTCGCCAATGAGGATCTTGGGTGGCCTTGTCATAGGAGAAGGGTTCCTATTGCTCAAAAATTCTGCTAATGCATCATATATGTTCAAGCGAAAGACGAATAAAACAAACATAAGAGAAAACATGATATTGTGTACCAGATTTGTCCAAGAAGGAGCAAATATAATCCGGTATCCATGTGGGTGGTTGGATTGTGCGCCTTGAATGTTGAGGAACGACTAGTGCAAACAGAATACAATCTCATGGTCCAGTAGAGGTATTACTCGGCTAATTAGGTGATTCCGAAAGTACATAAGTCTCAGATATTACTGGTGATGGATTGCTTGATGCCCCATTATCCATATCTGGTGCAAGACCTGTATCAACGTTAAGGGATGTAATGGAAGGTGTCACCAAGCAAGCATAATCAATTTGCCTGTAAAGGATCATTTTCACTTAAAAATAGATGATGAGATGTAGTCCAATCTTCCTATCGATTTGAAGATAACTTATCTTGGAAAGGGAAAATATCCTCATGAAAAGTGATGTCTCTGTTGCTAAAAAAATCCGTCCAGTGGATGATCAAGAACCAAATATCCTTTTAAAGAGTAGGATACCCCATAAATACACACTAGATGGCATGGGGACCCAGTTTTTCCTTAGGGCCTATAGTAGATACATAGCATGAACACCCGAAAACATGAAGGTGGTGAATGTCTAGACATTTGCCAAATAATAATTCGAAAGGAATCCTTCCATTGAAAATACGAGATGGCATCCGATTGATTAAGTAAGCTGTTGTGACCACATAGTCTCCCCAAAACATTTATGGAATTGAGGCTTGGTACTTAAGGGCTCAAGCAACTTCTAAGAAATAACATTTTTTTTTTGCAATCCCGTTTTGTCAAGGAATGTAATGCAAGAACTTTAATGAAGAATCCCATTGGATAGGAATAATGAAGAGCATTCACGATTAAAGAATTCACGGGCATTATCAGTGTGAATCCATTGTACGGATTTGTGAAACTAAGTTTTAATGAAGATGAAGAAATTCTTGAGATGAGAAAGTACTTGTGCCTTAGATTGCATGAGAAAAACTCAAGTTGCTCGTGTGTGGTCATCCACAATTAGGAGAAAAAATCGAGATTCATCATGATGTAGAGTGTGATATGGCCCCTAGATATCCATATATAGAAGGGAGAAAGCTTGGTTGGCACATGATGTGCTTTTTGAAAAAGATATTCGTGATTGTTTAGCTAATGGACATATAGAGCATTTTGGATGAGCAAAAAAGTCATTGGCATTACATACGATGCTCTTATCCAAAGGAAAAGATGCAATATCAAAAGTCTTGGAAAATATGGCCCAAAAATAGTGCCCCTCATGAGTTTTACCCAAGCCCATCAGTGTTCCAATCGAAAGGGCCTAAAATAGATAGATGTTAGAATCAAAGAAGACCTAACAGGAGTTGTCTTAAGAAAGTTTAGGCACATAAATGAGATTAAAGTGCAAATCACGAATGAATAGAACTACTGACACATAAATTTCAATGTCCCATTTAGTAATTCATTGCATAAACAATTAGAGGTCGACCCCGAACCCTACCAAAAATATTAATTAAATTACATTTGCATTAGGCCCTTTAGTTTGCATATTAATTGGACTGGTGGTGGGTGGACTCAACTAATTGGCTTTGAATTTAATTGAGCCCATGAAAGTACCAAACTTGGGCAAAGCCCATGGTAGCCGAAATTAGCATGTATGTTGCATATTCGCTCAATATTTTGGCCACACATCACATGGAAAACAATCGGAAAAAAGGGCAAATAAAGAAATATGTCAACATTATTCGGCTATTTGAGTGAGTTCAAAAGGAAAAAGGGAAAGTATAGATTGAAAGGGGAAGAGACAAAATGGTAATATATTCTAAATATCTAAAGAAGATTTGGCCTCTTTCCTTGAACCCTAAGCTTTCCCTCTCTTTATAAGAGCACGCCCACTATGAACAACGGGGGACGGCGATTATTAAAATTAAAAGAAAAGGAGCCACAACTCTTTTGAGGTAGAGACAAAGAAGAGACGCCTGGCCGAGCCCCGTCTCGGTCACAGGGCTCGGCCGTGACCTTACTTTCATCCGCTTAGTGCGCCTCACCCTTGATGACTAACCCTTCCGCCGAAGGTCTCACTCCACGGCCGCTCCCCTTGTTCTAGAGACGACTTGCGGCTCTAATTTCTTGTGGCATCCAAGAATTTCAACGATCCTCAGACAGGTGACGGTCGTGACCAATCGATAAAGGGTATTATCGAACTATAGCAATGGTATAAATGACGGGCTGTCATCCGTATTTGTTTATTTGTCAGATTGGCATAGTATGTTAAGCAATGGATTGATCAACCATGCAACAAGACAAAATCTTTGGACTATGATTGATTAATATTTTATTTTTGAACCAAAAGGATGGAATTTGGTCTTTCGTAAGGAATGTGTGTGCTGAAATTTAAAGAATAAAATTTTTGAGGATGTTGGACGGCACACAAGAATTTCGATTTTATCCTTGTATATGAAACAATTTGATTATGGGGATATTAAGTTAATTTGGTCTTTTATTTTAAGGACTTTGGGCCCAAAATTTTGGGCCCAAGCAAGCCTAAAGAGCCCCCCAAGAATGTCGACTGGACCAAGAAAAAGGGGGGGATGCCATCCAACACTTGTCTTTTATTGCCTCCAGTTGTCCTTCCCATGAGAACACTTGTCACCTGCATGCAAAAAAGGGTGATTAACTATTAATCAAAGAACAAAAAGGGAGGGGCTTTCAGAATTGAAGGGAGAGAGAGAAAGGGAGTGAACCGAGCAATTGAGAGAGGGAGAGAGGGTCGAGTGAGAGACCGAAAGAGAGGGTGAGCGGGCGTATGGGCATGAGCCGCAAGGGGGAAGAAGAAGGCCGTCTTCCGCCGTGTCCAAGCTACCGCCATTAACGCCGCTGATCCCCATCGCCGTTGAGCCAACCTGAGGCCCTCCCGAACCCCTATTTTTGGCCAGCAATCGAGTAGAGAGGTTTAAGGCAAGTAGAAGTTCTTCAATCTATGTTTGGCTTGCTATTTTATCTAGTGAGGAGTTGGTAGATGCGAGAAAGGTGAAATACTAGAGCTGCATGTTGGATTTGGACATGAAAGATGAAGCTAGATCAAGAAAACTAGGTAAAAACAGGGCATGCATTGTGGATTTCGAATTTTGAGATGGAACAAGAATTTAAAGATCTGACTATGGAGGATTTTTGGAAGTGATAAGGCTGTGTTATAGTGTAATACACTTGTATACATTTGATTGTGGATGTTGGAGGTCGAAATTCAAGTAGTAGGAAAAATCCTAGTTAGATCAGTGGACTGTTTTGTAAAGGACAATGTGACCCTCGGTGACTTTTTGATTTTCTGTAATTTTCTAGCTAAAATTTGATTTTGAGTCCTTAACTAAAATTTGAGAGCATATCTGTAGGAGTAACATATCAAAATTTTAGCATAAATGGACAAGATTTGGTCGACGAATTGATTTTTATAAGAAAATGTTAAATCTGGAAATTTTACAGAACGTAAATAAGGAATACCGGAATTTTTACTCTTGATACGTAAACAATTTGGCCTGGTGTTCTTCACAAAAATTTTTCCTTAAACTCTTATTGACAACATGTTAAAATTTCACAATTTTTCAAGCTCATTTAGTATTTATTTCGAAATATTTACCAGAACTGTGCATGGTAAAATCGAGCTGCTCTATTTTCGAATTATCACAAAATGTCCTAAAAGTGAATGTGTTTTGTAATGGTTATGTGATATGATGGTACTGGTTGTGGATATTTGTGCAATATTAAGATTGGATAGTGAATGCATGAAATGGATTGTTCTTGACATTGGAAAGGATTCTTGTAAATTTAAAATGTTAAATTGTTGCCATTGGACCCTCGGGTCAACGATGCCCCGGGAGTCGGGATGCTCAAAGGATCGAGTGATTCGATGCCTTGTGGATGCCCGGTGGCCCTAAGTGGCTGAATGCCAGAGGTTTTTTCCCGGGAGTTTCGGGATGCCCAGTGGTATATCGGTACATAATTCCGAGGGAGGCCCGGTGGTATGTCAATACGTAATTCCGAAAGGCAGGGGTAACCATTTTCCTGGTGAGCCCCCGGCGATTCCTCGTGATGCCAGGTGGGATGCAAGATGCCCGGAGGTGTGTGCCAAATGCCTAGAGGTGTGTGCCAGAGGACTTCGTGACGCCAAGATTGGGTGCGGAATCCCAAAAGGATGCAAACATTGGTCCTCTGGGGGGGCAGGATAAAACCATTTGAACGATTAAAACTGATGATTATATTAAGTGTGAGTGTGGTCTGGTTATGGGACTAAATTGTATGACATGGAATGGGACGAGTCATTTCAGTTTGGCCCTATGATCGGGACTGGTGTAACTGGACATGATGCATCTAGATCTTTTGAAATTGCATCTAACATTGCATTAAAGGATTTCATGATTTTGATGTATATTGATCCATCGACTACCTGATCTTGTCTATCCTGCATGAGTCTAGATATTGATGGTACTGCTTGATATAGCTTGATGAATCTTTTACTGCTAAGTGGTTGTACTGACCCATTTTGGGGACTAACATTTCAGACTAGACAAGATACCTCTGCTACCACTGCCACCAATAGATGGACCGAGTGGTTGGATATAACTGTGAGGAGGAGGACAGCAAAGAAAGGAACTTTTGGACGCCGACATTGATTGATGGACTTTAAGTATATGACCGTTGCAAAAGATGTCAGTCATCTTTTGAAGTATAGCCGAGTATAGAAGACTATGGCATTTTGGTGTACCAACGAATGATGTCCATCTAGATATGTAAATAAAAGTGTTCAGCTTTAACTTATAAAATGTTTATTTGTTGTGCACTGTTTTTTGAATATTTGGCGGAAGCATATCAGAGTGGCATTATGTTTATGATTCTATAGTATCAGAGTGATACATTGCCAAGAGAAGAGAAAGGTAAGCGCACTGTGGCGACCCAACGGATCGGGGGCCGTTCGAGGGGTGCCACATTTCTAGCCCATTCTGACAAATCTGTTGCGTTGCTAGTCACGAAGTTCTTTGCACCCATGAAGACGTAGCTCCTCCTTAGTCCTGGCCATGACTATGTGGCTGCTCCCTTCAGTGACGGCCACACCGACGCTGCTGCATTGAAACCACACATCGACTTGTTGTCCGCCGTTGCCCCATCGATGACGTCCCTGCTTTGCCAATTTGTTCCTATCCGAGGAGGCCCTGCATCGCCATTGCACCTAGCAAAGACGTCCCTAGCAAGCCCGCGACTCGCTTCTCTCTTTTGCAGGTCGTTGGAGATTTTCTAGCAAGACACCAAAGTCACCATCTTTGATGGATTTTTGTGATGGTCCCTTCTTAGTCGCCGATATTGTTTACAATTTCCTCTATCATCGAGAAATCGATTCATCCAAGTTGAGGGTCGAAGGCCGTGAATCCAAGAGGTGGGTTTTGTCTTTTTCTATAGCATCTTGCTAACCCAAGTCAATAATATTCAGTCAAAGAAAGCCACGGTCGTGAATCCAAGAAATAAAAGACCAGCAGAAGGAAAGTGGTGAAGACTTCGGCTGGGGCAAGCAACGCGACATCCGCAAATCGAGAAGAAGTCCATCGCCAAGCTCAGCCAGTGCAGCTGCTCTTCATTGCCATGAATTCTCATTGCAGTGAGATACTTTGCTGAATCATCGTCGTAGCCGTGCCATCGTGAATCACCATTCACAAGCCGTCTATCGATAAATTCGAATTTGTAAGCATATCCAAAAATTAGGTAAAAATCTCACCCGAATTTGATTTAAATATCATATGGCATAGATTGATGAGATATCCATTAGGATATATATCCTCGTCCGTAACCACATATGATCTTTAATTCTATCTATAAGGCTTTAGATAGAATTATTGATTGCGTAAGTATCCTTAAAATTGATATTTTGATTTTTAAGGCTTAAGATCAATTTATCGATTTTATTCACAAAATTTCGAATGATTAGATATTGTTTTTATATTTGAATTGATTGGATGATACGTTGAATATTTTGATTGCATTCTTTATCTTGAAAAGTTAGAAAAGATTGCATTTGCATATCATGTAGATTATAAAGGATTTCCTAGACAATATTGCATGATAGAATAGTTAGATACTTTTCTAATTAACTTAGAATGCATACTTAGATAATAACTTTAAATTGACTTGCTTGTTGAGATAAGTTTCTAAGTTAAAATAGGATTTAGGTCAGTCTATTTCCTAACTTAAAATAGATCATATCTCACTTTAGGTAGATTTTTTTAGTAATTTTTAATTATGAATTTCAATAAAAAAACAAAAAATATAATTTTCATGTCATATAGAATTAGGTTCATAAAATTTATGTCATTTAGCAATTGTTGCTAAGCCCATTTAATTAAAAATTACCCATCATTAGAGTTAGGTCATTTAATTAAAATCGTGTGTCATATAGTTCACATGTTATCATTATTTAATTAAAAGCTGCATATCATATAAACTATTTTTTTCATTACATGCATTGCACATGGTCTAGCTTTCATTTAAATAAGCAAAAATCCTAAAAAGATTTAGGTTGATAAATGTGGCTTTCTGACTAACCTTGCATATGCTTGCGTTGCATCAAGGTAAGTATTTCCTCCCCATGCTTACAATTTATTTGTTGCCTTGCTTTATTGAATATTCAATAATGATTGCATACTCATATGACCACCTTGTACGTTAGAGATGGGTTAAAATCAATCCAAGCAACCTACAAAATATATTTTTGAAAATAAAAGAGAAAAGTACCAAAAGGGTGTTAGAATGATCTAGTGTAATTAAGTCCTCAAAGTCATTTAATCTCTAGTTAAGTATTTCCTCCCCATGCTTACAATTTATTTGTTGCCTTGCTTTATTGAATATTCAATAATGATTGCATACTCATATGACCACCTCGTACGTTAGAGATGGGTTAAAATCAATCCAAGCAACCTACAAAATATATTTTTGAAAATAAAAGAGAAAAGTACCAAAAGGGTGTTAGAATGATCTAGTGTAATTAAGTCCTCAAAGTCATTTAATCTCTAGTTAGTGGGTTAAATCAATCCATGCTACTTGCAAAATATATTTTTGAAAATAAAAGAGAAAATGTACCAAAAGAGCGTCAAAGTAATCTAGCGTAATCATATCCCCGAAGTCATTTAATTTGTGGTTCATAGAAGTAAGGTAATTCTCCCAATGCCAAACTTTAGGTGATCACTCGAGGTATGGTCGCGACAAGAACTTTTTTGAGAGTGATCGAAGAATTGAGCTGAACGTTTCAAATCTTAGCAACAAAAGTGTCACTTCCATTTGGAAGACGTACAGAGGTACAGGGTGATGACTTATCAATTTTGGCATGCTTTATTCGAAATAGCACTCATCAAACAATTGGAAATACCTGCATAACTAGCCATTTTGTCCTATATTCTCATATGATTAAAAACCCTCATAATTTGTTGAAACTGATCATCATTTATAAGCTAGTTGACCTTAGCATGTGCTATGACGGAGACGTCTCGTTCCTTTTTATTTGTTGGCTTCTCACGCAATTTCTAACAATTTTTTATAGTGTGATATGGACATTTGCAATAATCACTAAATTTGTCTTTTACTATGTTGGAATTGGCCTTACTTAATGACATTGCAGAATTAAGGCCATCAAATGCTTTCTAGGCATGTGTTGACATGGTGTGATGTGCACCGTCTCATCTAGGCATGGCAAGGATCAAAGATGGACCGTCTAATCTCATTGAATAACTACAACATCTGATCCCATGATGAAATCACGCCCGTTCGTTTTCATCCCTAACGAACCCAGAGAAACCCTAGCATTGCGCCTGGGTTTCGCGAGCCTCCATGGCCGAAACTCGATGTGAGCAATCATTGGTTCAGCGAGGCCTTGGCCACGAGAACAATGTTGTCACTAGGGCCGTCAAATGGGTGGGTCAGGTCGGGTTTGGGTTGGGTCAAAAATGGTCTGATCCATATTGACCCATTTAACCCGTTTTAACTTATTTTCATACAATGTAAATTTGATGACCCATACCCAACCCATACCTAACCCGACCCATATTATCGAAACACATTTATATTTAACTTAATTTAGTAACTTAAATAAAAACTTCAAGCCAAATTTAAAAAGAATAAAATAAAAAATGTGAAAAACCTTTAAATTGAAATACTTTTGAAGAACTCTTGATAAGAAAAAAATTGATGAGCTAATAATTGACATGAAAATAATATTTGCTTATAACAAATCTTCTTGAATGCAAGAATGCATAGCTTCTTAATTGTAATTCTTTTTTATTTTGGTTGATTTCTTAATTTTAGCTCACCAAGTTAAAAATTATATTATGATGATTAGAATTTCTATTTATCAGTTTAAACAACATGGAGCTTCCTCTAAAAGTACTTCTTCGTTATGTATATGGATATCTATCTACCAAATATCATAAAAAAAGAATAAATTGTTTATTTTAAAATTTTTAAAATTTATTATTATTATTATTATTTTATTTTCTTATTTTCTCTTTTCTTTCTTTTTCCTCCTCCTTCTTCTCCCTTGTTATTACGCCGACAGTGATTGGCCAAGCCGTAGTCCGGCGAAATAAAGGCTTCGCCCGTCCAAGCGAGCCCGAGTTGCCGAGCTCCGTCACGGCTAATGAACTCAGGGCTTGGCTAATCCAAGCGAGCCTCAGCTCCGTAATGCCTTGTGAGCTCGCGGCTCGCCAGATCTAGGCAAGCTTGAGCTCGGCCATGACCGGCGAGCTCGTGGCTCGGCTGATCCAGGTGAGCCCGAGCTCCGTCGAGGCCAGCAAGATCGCAGCTCGCCAGATCCAAGCGAGCTCGAGCTCAGCCGATCTAGGCGAGCCCAAGCTTCGTCATGGCCGGCAAGCTTGAGCTCGCCTGAGGCCAACGAGCTCGGGATCGGTGACGAAGATGGTGGCATGACGACAGGGTAGACGATGGCCACAATTGGTTGGGATCAAAAAGGAAAGGAGGTTCTCTACTCATCCAAGGATTTGCAATCAATGGAAGGAAGAGAGAATTGAGGAGGCAGAGAAGGAAGGCCATGGGTTCAAAGTAAATTTCCTAATAACGCATTCAAACCCATTTCTTTTCTTGTTTTACTTTCTAAGATCCATTTATGACCCATATTTAACTTTCACTTGACTCATATATAACCCATTTAACTAAAAATGAGTTATAGTATGGATTTATGACCCATTTTGCCAGCTTTAGTTGTCACCTACTTTAAAATACTACAACAAGGCCAATCGTTGAGATTCCTCTTGAACCCCGAGTTGGCATATCCAAGCGAGCGAGAGACAGGTTGGCCAAGATCTGACTCTAAATCGATAAGTGTGACTCATATAGAATAAGCAAAAAACATGTTACATTTTCCCTTTCTTTCATGGCTTGATAGTAAGCCAAGGTAGTCTCAAGTCCCCCCAATTTTTCCTCCACCATTTCAAGTTCGTTTCACAAGGCAAATAATTGGTTGAAAACAACAAAAATCGATAGATTTCATTATTTGAGCTCTGATAGGGCTTGAGTTAGTGAGAAAATTTTAGCTCTATCGAGCTTCTCATACATTTCTTGCAAATTTTCCCATATTCCCTTCGTGTCGTCGGTGGAGGAAGTCCAGTGCCAACCTTCGATGTGAGGCAATTCCCTATCTAGGTCTGCACGAGCTGTTTACACTTCCTCCATTATCGTGCAAGTCTATTGTCAGTTGGGATTGGGATGATGCCATCAATAAAACCTTCTTTGCCTTTGGTAATCAAGGCTTGTCAATGTAAAATAGGGGGTTGAAAAGTGAAAGGTAGAGGAAAAAGTTAGAAGCTTCAGCAGAGGGAGAGAGGAACCGAGAGTCTTTGGGAGAGAAGAAGAAAGAGGAGAGAGAGAGAGAGAGAGAGAGAGAGAGAGAGAGAGAGAGAGAGAGAGAGAGAGAGAAAATAAAACAGGAAAGGGGGGGAAGGAGGAGATAAAAGGGAAAGAGAGAATGAAAAAAGGGGAGAGAGAGAAAGGGAGACTAGAGAGCTCACGCTCAAAGGAAGAGGAAGAGAGGAAGAAGAAAAAGAAGAAGAAAGAAGATTCCATGTGTTTTCATCATGGGAGCCTTGCCAAACCACCTCAACTACATAACGCAATGCCCAGTAAGCACTCGTGTTCCCCCTTCGTTCAATCGGAGTAGTTTCGGACTTAAAGGATTGTAATTCAGAATTTTGGGAAAATCAAGTGGAAAAATATGATTTTTGAGTCGTTGAGCCACGTATTTTTATGAAATTATATTTTAGGGTGTTGTGGAGCTGCAAGATTTTACGAATCATGATTTGAGCTTCAGGTTTGCCCGAACAAAATTTTGAAGTTTATCACGCGTGATGAACAGTGCGCGACCAGGACTTCGGGTCCTATTTTGTTGATTTTTGGCTTGATTTCAAGTTGGATAAAATGGGGTTCTTGTAGTATGTTGGATGGGCTTTCCATTGACTATACATACACTTGAAACGGAGTTCGGTGGAGAAAGTTATGGCATGACAAAACTTTCGCACTTAAGCTTCATGCTATGGACAGATTCAAGAAATTGCTTTGGGTGAGTGATTTGCTGGCACATGGGAGTCATTTTGCAAGCATTCAAGCTTAGTTTAGTTGAATCGTAGTTGATGTAGCATTTTACTCGATTGTAACGTTGCTTCTCACTTATTTGATAGGATTGCGAGTTCGACAATTCGAGTAAAGCTTGTTATTTGGTCCTAAGTATTCCAAGGTGAGTGGTTCTATCTCTTCTAAGAAATTATAAACTCACATCTTCAAAATTTTAAATATTTGATATTTAATGAGTTATGAATAAGCATGTTTGTTGTATAAAAGTTGGATCAGACATTTACTATGTTTTGATATTTGAAACTAGTGTGAGAACTTTTTGATGAATATATATTATGTTCGGCCAACGAAGTTGAGAAATATTATATGTTCTGGGTTTGTGAAAGCTTTTTACGAAAAGCTCGACTTTGAGATAGTTTATGGAAGGTTATATAGATATCAATTTATGATAAGCCTTTTGAAATGTATTTGATTTTAAATTGATTTATGAGACAAGTCTTGAAATTATTTAAGAATATTTTATGAAAAGTATTTCTAGCAGATAAGTTGAGTTGCAAAATCTTTTGGTGATAAATGAAATGATTTATGGATTTGGTTTTGTGAATTGTGGATGGTGATGTTCTGGATTGATATTGATGTTCAATATCACTGTAAGCCCAGCAAGCGACTTGTGGGTATGCGCATACTAGTCTAGGATATCCTTGTAGGTCGAGCCATCGGCTAATAATAGATAGAGACCTTGCCAAGGGGGGAATCTTGGTCATTTCATCACTAGGCGTTGTATCGTGACCCTGGTTTGATATTGAGCAAAGGATTGGTCAATGGAGTGGACCATTAACATGTGATTTGAGTTTGGTCAATGGAATGGACCATCGACATGTAATTTGAGATTAACCAATGGAATGGACTATTAGCGTGTGAATTAATGAGATTGATCAGTGGATTAGACCATTGATGTTTATTTTGATGTTATTATTAAATGATTATTTTTGCTATAAATATAGCTATGTTGAAGTGTATGTAACTTATTATTTTATTGTATGTTTGTTATATCCTGTATTTGTGTTAAAAGAGTTGTGGTTTGGTTTTGTAAATATACATAGTGGATGCTCGATCCGTTTTGAAGAGATGCATTACTCATTGAGCTGTGGTTGCTCACCCCTCTATTTTTCCAATCTTTTTCAGGTTCCTCAACTAAGGATGAGTAGTGTGAGAGCGATATTGATGAGCGGACTTTTAGGAATGATTTTGGGAGCTTTGAGGCTGTGTCCTTCGAGTGGAAGGATGGCCGTGTCACCCCCCCCCCCCATTTATGATGATTTCGGGGTGTGACATCTTGTCGTATTAGAACTTAGGTTATGATTTTTGGTTGTAGATTTTATTGGACGTTGTGAGATTGTGTGTTAGTTTATAACGCTTTAGCCCCTTGTTAGGTACTAGGACTTATGTTTGATTTTGGGTTCAAGTGATCAATGAGTAGCATGCTTTATTTTTGAGAGACAACGAAAGCAAGCAAGTTATTACTTTTGATATCGAAAATGTATCTTAAGTTCTTGAAGTTCGGTTGTGAAATTTTTATTGGCATTAAAGAAACAAGGACCATTACTCATTGTATCTGAGGACGTTGAAAGTTATGCCTAGCAATCCTTTTCCTACATGAGCTTTGTGCTAGAATCAAGGTTTGTGCCATTAAGGCTATTGGTTTTGAAGTGAACAAGAAAGTAAGTTTACAAGATCCTATCACTCTCACTGGTGATGAAGTAATTATTAAAGAGCTTGGAATGAACATAGAGAAGGTAGGTCTTGAGATACTTGGATCTTGCAAGAATGTGGTGTCTAAAGATGACACAATTATCCTTGACAATGCTAGTGACAAGAAGTTTGGAGACAAGTGAACAGATCAGGTCTGCAAATGAGGCGAGCACTCTAAGCTATAATAAAGAGAATTTGCAAGAGAGAGTGGTAAAACTATCCGGTGGTGCAATTATCTTGAAAATTGAAGAAGTTAGTGAAACAAAAGAAGGTGAGAAGAAGAATAAGGGTTACTGATGTCTTGAATGCCAGAAAGGCAACTATAGAAGAGGGTACAGCATTAGGTGGATGTGTTGCTCTTTCTTATGCATAAAAAGAATTGGACACGTTGTAAATTGCCAACTTTGATAAAAAGAAAAAAAATTTGGTTTTTAAGAAATATTCAGAATGCATTGAAGACATTTATGGATATCATTGTTCGCAATGCTGGAGTCGAGGGAGCTATTGTCATAGGAAAAGTCTTGGAGCTGGATGACCCGGGATAAGGCTAAGGTTAAGATTAGTAAAAGGTGGCTATGTTGTCATGGTCAAATTTGGAATTATCGATCCACCGAAAGCTATCAGGTTTGCCTTGATTGATATCGTTAGTGCGTCATCCTTGTTACGACGATTAAAGCAGTTGTGGTTGAACTCCTTAAGGACGAAGAGGCGGGTGCGACAACTTCTCCTTGCATGGGCGGCTTAGACTATTAGACTTCCAATTT
Organism: Eucalyptus melliodora; assembly: GCA_004368105.4. Lineage (NCBI taxonomy): Eukaryota > Viridiplantae > Streptophyta > Magnoliopsida > Myrtales > Myrtaceae > Eucalyptus > Eucalyptus melliodora. The sequence goes on from CM023404.3 coordinate 44,937,273, forward strand.
TTGGTGCATGTCAATTGAATTCTTCAATCTTTATAAGGAAGGGGTTTTGGTTTGGACAATGGATTTACACCCGTCTTATACAAGTCAAAATATGACAATTATGAATCCGTGCCAAAGGTATTGAAAGAAAGTTGAATGCTGAAGTACAAATAATGGAAGGATAGCAGGTGGTGTCTCTCTACTCATTATGTAGTAAGGTCTATCACGGTGGATATTTAGACTATGGTGAAGTTTTAAATGTAAATCTAAGCTCTCTGCCCTTGACTGCTTGGAAGTCTGTGACCAGGGGTTAAAATTGAGGAGCCAAACAAGATCACTAGTTATGGCAATTCAAATCGTGACATTGGTGGAGGCACCACTTCCAAGTTCATGTCTCTAGACATAAAAAAAATGCTACATTTTTGGGTAGCGTAGAAAATTCTTTTAAGGAGAGCTCAAAAGTAGATTTTGCTTATGTGAAAGACGTGGCTTGTTCTTTTGCGATGGAGAAATCGAAAAAAAAAAAAATTCCCAGAGAAGACCAAAGTTCCAGAAAGAATGAATTACTCCAAATTCAGTTATATTGACAACAATCCTACTTGTGATAGGCATGAAGATTGGGTAAAGAGGTTCATGCGTATGTGCTGAAGACAAAGAGTGACTTGAAGCAACTATTCATACAAATTTGGATTGATTGATTTGTACTACAAGCATGGTGACATAGGATATATAAGACAAGTATTTTATGGTTCATCAACAAGAAATGTTATTCCTTAGACAGCTCCAGTGTTGAGCTATATCTCATAAAGGAAACTTGACCAGGCCTTGAGGTCAATTGCATGGATGCAATGAGAAGGTTGTAGGTTTAATAGTGTTACAATTGCCACTATTTTGCTGGTTTGTGCCCGTTAAAGGACTTAAAATATGGGAAAGCGATTCATACTTATACTACGGAGAATGGATTTGTTGATAAGGTGTCTATGGTTACTTCCTTGATTGCGATATACTTGAAATATATTAAATTATTCAGTCAAGTTACTTGAAGATATGCCTAAGAGAAATGTGATCTCCTGGACAACAATGTTCGACTCGTGCATAGAGTGGGTTTCTCCATGAGAGTTTGGATGTATTTATAGCTATGCAATTGTTGGAGCATAGGCTAGACTCTGTTGCTCTAGCAATGCTTTTGAATGTTTGTGCTCAACTTAGAGATTTGAAAAATTAGGAAGGAGATTTATGGGCAATTTTTGAAATATATATATATATATATATATATATATATATATATATATATATATGGGACGATCCCCTCCATTTCTTTAGAAATAATGAAAGTGTATGGAAGTCGCCAGTCACTTTTTACTACAAAGTTCATATTTATTTTAATTCTTGTCTAAGTTTCGGGACCTGGATTGCCGTCATTGAGGCATATGGAATTAGTCACACATTGAGATGCAGTATGATAAAGTCATTTTGGTGACGGTCATCTCAACGTGTACTCACTTGGTTGCCCTTGAAAAAGGAAAATGGATTCATGTGAAAATGAGGAAGAATTTGTCTTGAGGTTGATATTATTTTGGATACGACCCTAATAGGCATGTACATGAAGTGCGGTTGTGTTTAAGATGCATTTAATGTTTTCCAGTTAAGGGAGGACAAAGGCATCTCTACTTCGAATGTTATGATTCTTGGGTTGGCAATGAATGGCTTGGGCAGAAGAACGGCCCAAGTGCCAAAACTTGGCACAGGGGACACTTAAGTGCTACTTTCTTTGAAAAGTGGGATACTTAAGTGCCACCTCCTGTAACCCTTGTTGGAAATCCTACATGGTAATATTTTATTATTTTTTCTTGCCTACGTGGCTCGCCGGAGAGCTAAGTCGGCTCTAACTCACCAGAAACAACGTTATCTGCATAATAAAAGCCTCGAATCTTCCAAAATGACGTCTCCCCAGATGCTCCAAATCTAAAACCCTAAATCGGCCAAAATCCCTATTGAAGTGCTCGAATCCAAGTCTCGAACCCTAATTTTCATTTGCCCAAAATTTCTTCATCGAATCTTGGAAATAGAGAGCAGGACTCACAGCAGCGCCTCAATTTCCTCTCACCGAAGCGAAGGAGAAGGCCATCATTTCTATTTTTGTGGGTTACCAAGTCCAAAAAAAAACACCGTGGACTCGAATCAATCCTAGGAGAAGATTTTATGGATGTGCCCGATATAAAGAAGCATCAAAGTGCAAATACTTCAAATGGGTCGATGCGAAGTTCTTTGACCGAGCCACAAAGATGATATTGGATCTACTTCATAAAAGACATCAATCTCCATCTATGTTTGTGGACGACTTGGATGATGTTGACTCGATGCAAGTTCAAGCGTCTTCAACTAAACTTTTCAAGAATGAAGTCTCAATGCAAGCTCAAGTGTCTTCAACTAAACCATTCAAGAATGAAGTTTCAATGATGAAAATTGAACAAAAGTGTTACCAAGCGTTTATTATAGTGTTGTTTTGTTGTCTATTATACTTTATGATGAAATTTAAAGCACTTGAAGATGAGAAAATGTTTCTCCAACTGCCATAGTTGAAAATGGTGTTGTTTTGGATTAAATGTAGGCTTTTTTTTCTTTTTGAAAGATGAGAAGAAGTTAGTGTTGTTCCACAAGATCGTTATGGCTTTGTTGTTGTTTGTGCTGTCATATGTATTGTGAGTTACTTCTTGTGTTTGTGGGGAGGTTAAGAAAATGGAATGAGTGAATTAGATGTTGCTTGTACTATGTTTTTATTTGTTCATGAATATAAATCAATGATGATGGATGTGTATTGGGTCAATGTGTTGTGGTAGTTTTTTTTACTTGAACCAAATATAAACATAAACCAGCAGCAAATATTTGAATTGAATGGAGTTGTTAAATTAACATCATATTCTCTGTTTTGCTGCAGACCGGCATATACACAAGACAAAACATGAGTGATTACTGAGTGCCATAAATTGTATTTAGTAATCACTTAAGTGCTAGTCGCGATGAAAAAGGATAACTTAAGTGTCAAGTTATTATTAAAATGATCACTTAAATGTCACTTATAGTTAAAAGTGAACACTTAAGTGCCAAGTTTTTTAGAATGTGATCAATTAAATGCCAATTTTTTGTGGGTTTTCTCTAAAAATTGCGTCAGACACCACCACCGACTACGCCATCAACCATCACCACTAGCCACACTAGGCGCTCCAGCCACCACCGTGCTGGTGGTGTTGCTACACAAGGTATTAGTACAAGCTGAGCCTTACACTAGCTTGCACCAGTACACATGGTGTAAGATGTGCAAATTGCACACTTGCACCAGGTGCAGCATAAGGGCCAATAACCCCCACCACAAACCCATAATCACTGAGCATCACCACCAGCCACACTAGCATCCCAGCCACCACATCAGCACTCCAGCTACCACCACAAACCCAACACCAACAGCAGCAAGTAAAAGCAAAATCCATATCTTAGAAAAAGCAAAAATTGACAAGTAGCAATATCATTTCATTGATATTGAAATTAAGTCTCACAAAATCAATGACAAACTAAAGGAAAAAAAAAAGGAGAGAGATAACCATCCATAGCAAGTTATTATAACGTTTACAAAACTGTTTTGACTCCTAAGCTCCACAGCAAATCCTATCACGTCCCATCTCATCAATCAATATGCACGACACCCCCTGTTCATGCTCCTTTTGATGGGCCTTTCACTTGATTCATAATTCTTGCACTCTTTCTAACTGGACGTGCAACTTCTTCTTCAACCTTCTCAGTATCCACTAACTCAGATGGAGCTGCAAATGTCCCAGGCCGAATTGATTCAAAAAGAGCTGCAACTGTCCCAAGCTAAATTAAACCAGATGGACCTGCAACTGGGTTCTTGCTCTTCTTTCTTGTTGGCGTAGTTGATGTTTTCTTTTTTGTTGGGGCAGCCGTTGATTCTTAAGTTAGGCCTAAGATAAGAATCTCCGAACTTCTCTCAGGCTACAAAAAGACAATAAATTGTCAGCAAAAATCTGAAGCATAAATTAAATTAAATGCAGCCAATAAAACTTACATTCAGAATAATTGTTCAAGTACGCTCATCTGTATAAAGGCCATAGCCATATTGTCTTAACATCTTCCCAAGTGCCCATCTTGTTTGAATAGGGGTGTCACTTTCAGGAACTTGTGATTTGTTGGCTCTTTTCCTTGCCTGTAATTTCTTGGGCCCTTCAGCTACAGCCGGGGCTTCTTCGACCAATTCTTCAGCTGAGTGTCCTCTAGATGGCCTTTGTGTAACTGCCCCTTCACTTGGCCTTTTTCTAGTTGTCCTTCTATATAACACTTCAACTTCAGTGACACCTTCTGTTGGGCCTTCTGGTGGTACTGGTGGTACTTATGGTGCCCCTTATAGTGATTCTTCTGGTGGCCCCTATGGTGACCCTTGAGGTGGCTCTTGTGATGGCCTTTAGTTAGCAGTTGAGCTCGAACTTGCTTTCTTCGAACCTGAGAAAAAGGCAAAAGACACCATAAATATAACATCGAGCCATATAATAATATAAAGAAAATGAAAAACTGAATACAAATTGTTGAATTTACTAGGTATTTCTTTCTCTGCTAAAGAACAGTTGACTGAACTGGCCGCGATGCTGCTTGGGTCAATCCTTCAGCTGGCCATGATGTTGCTTAGGCCAATCCTTCAGCTAGCCGTCTTCTACCTTGCCTTTTTCAAACAGGCTGTTCATTTTCATGACTTACTAGGGTTCTTCTTGTGACCTAACAAAGACATTACATATAAGGCCAAATAGGATATTATGTATATTTTAATGATAAACCACAACGCAACATAAACATAAAATAAATTTCATGACTTACCGGGGTTCTAGTTGTCGACTGAAGAATAATCGACTCACTTGGCCCTTTCGTTTGCCTTTCTCCAACTGTCTCTTCATTAGGCCCTTCAGCTTGCCTCAAATGTTGTTGTTGCTTCCTCAATTGACAACCTTTAATATTGTGGCCTGCTAAGCAATAATAAGTGCACGTCATTTTTGCACCATGCCCACTCATTCTTTGCTGACCCAAGACCTCTCCCTCCACCATTCTTCGTCTTCGTTTTGGCCTTCCAATTTTCTTCTTCAATGGCAAAGGTTGAAGTGCTTCAAGATCCATGGGCCCCCAAAACTTGCTACTTCTAATTGGCTGCATCATGAACTGATACAAAGCAAGGTATTTTAATTTATTGTACCGATCATCAATGTAATCATCTATATTGTTGCCCTTCAACTAGATGGCACATATGGCATATGCACAAGGAATTCCACTTAGTTATCATGCTCTACATGAACACTTCCTACTTCATAGATTGACAACATACTTATCAACACCCTTTATTGTCTCATATCCTCCATCTCCATTCCAAATGAGATGACAATGCTTACTTATAGCCAAGTTCTCATCTAATTTCTTGGCAATCCTAGGACCACATTGTCTAGTCCATTTTGCAGTCTCATCTCTTTGTTTCTGCAGCCGAGTCATAACCGCAACGCATATATCTTCAAGCATTGAAATGATTGGTTTGCATCTGGCATCTATTATCTTCGAATTAAATACTTCACAAATATTGTTGTTGACGTTATCGCACTTGAACTCCTCACTGAAGAATGCCCTGCACCAATGCTTCTGTTCTAGTTGAAATAGTGTAGCACAACCTTCCTTTGTCAACTGAAGTAGTCTTTTCTTGGCTATCCTAAAGTCAACAATGTTTGTACTCTTTGCTAATTGCCAAAATTGCAACTGCAGTTTATCCTCTTTGTAGGTCTTTGACCAATTTCCATATATGTGTTGCGCACACATTCGATGTTTAGCATGGGGCAACAACTCGGCTACTACCAGAACCAATCCCTACAATAATTCAAAGTAAGAAATGTAAGCAAAATACATGTTAATATTACAAAGCAAACTATTGACTAAATTTTTCAAAAAGCAAGCATTACCTTTTGTTGGTCGCTCATGAATGCCCACCCTTCCCCATTTGTTATCTCCAGGTCAGCCATCAAATTTTTCAAGAACCGGGACCAATTGTCCTTGTCCTTAATCTTTACAACAACCCAAGCTAATGGGAACATTTGGTTATTCGCATCTCTTCGAATCGCCGCCAACAATTCTCCCTTGCACAAGCCCTTTAAGAAAGAGCTGTCCAATCCTATAATCCGTCTACAACCAGCTAAAAATCCTCGTCTACATGCATCAAAGCACACAAAGAACTTATCGAAATTGGTCCCACAATCAGGAAGCGGTCTCTCCACCACCTCTACATACACTCTACTTGAAGGATTTTGCAGCCTACATTCCTAAGCACCTGCCCATATTCCATAGCATACTGACCAATAAGTATCTGTATCACCTTTTGCTTTGCTCTTTTGCAATGATTCCAAGATACATTGATGCCTACACGCTCCTTCACCATCATCCTAAAGTTAGTAATTTTCATCTCAGGCATCAACTTGATAAGATCAAAAAAGTGCTTGGACAACCATGCACTTATTACCCTTTTGTTTTGAAAGTTAATGGAACAAGTGTGTTCCTCTTGGTAGGCTCTAATCTAGAAAGACTCGCTCCTCTTAACAAATGCCCCGTAAATCTTCCGTGGACAATTTTGCTACGAATACCCAGCTCTTGCAAAGTTCTTAGTGTTTCTAATTAAATCAATATTTCTTTGTGCAACAATGGAATTCTTCAGTATAGCTTCCTTAAATTGTATCGCATCTTGGAATTTCATACCTACTAACAAAGTAGGAGAGCCAACGGATGAATCATGGGAAGGAAACTTACTTTTCCTTCTACGCATAGCTCCTTTATCTTCTTTAAGTTCGTCCTAGGAAGTAGTAGTGTCAATGCTTTCTTCATAATCTATCACCTGGCTAGCAACACTAGCTAGCATTTGCAGGGCCTTCATCTCTGTTTGGAACTTCATCAGCTACCTGCAAAGTTGTACATCTATCTGAAGAAAAAAAAAAGTCCTTTTGTTTTTTCCTTGATTGTGTAAGCTCCTCATCGTCGTTGATACTTAAGATTAACAAAATTTCAACAGCCAACCCTTCATCGTCATCATCACCATCACTGGATTCAGCTACTTCCCAATCTAATTCAGTGATGGTGACATCACCTATGTCACCATCACTCTGGTGAATAGCATCTGTGCCCCTCTCCTCCCCATTCTGTCCATCGTGCCCTCCTTCATCCCTAACCTCAGTACTAACTTGAATACCATCTCCTCCTTCTCTTACTTGGGTGCTATCTCTGTCATCATCTCCGTCCTCAACTATCACTATTGTATTGAACAAATACTTTCACTTCTTTGCCATGAAGATAATGATATAGGACATCCCTAAAACCATTATCATCTTCCAAAACTCTCAAACCATCTCTCAAGCCTTTCACAGGAACACAGTACAGCAACTTACCAGGCAAATATGTCACTATATCCCTAACAAATCCAATATAAGATGCATTTTTTATATCTAAAAAGATAGTACCCTCATTCCTCCCTCATACTCCCACTCATCGTCCCTAATCGCAAAATCCCCACAGTAGCAAACAATGACAGCAACATAGTCCTTATCATAAGCCATTTTTACAACAAAAAAAAAAGAAAAATATAAAATTAACTTTTGGGACCACATTCACAAAGGACAACAGACAATTGCATGTGGAGGTCCCTACACTTTTTATTAAAGAAAAGAAGAAAGAGGGAAGATGCATAGGTCAAACGACAGCTTTGATTGAAAAGAGGCCTTAGGAAAAATAAAGGTGGGGACCCGACAGCTACTTTGATTATGTTGTCACATTCCTTTAAAATATGAAGAGATCCCCCAAATAAGCATGGGTGCTCATGACACCAATTTCAACACTGCAATTTTAAAAAAAAATACCCAGAAGTTCCCACAACAACAAGAGATTCAATTCGAACATGTCCAAGGTCCAATACTCCAAACCCTAACAATCACCAATCACCATTGTACATTTCACATCTGACCCCTACAAATTACTTTCGCACATCACAATTCCACATCCAAGCCCTAAATCATACATCACAGTACCTACCACCACATTTGAGCCTTAATTTTCCTCCCGCCGAGCCCTACACCAAGCCCTACATTTCCAGGCCAATCCTAAACTATCAATCCGAACCCTCAATAGGGTTCTAGCACCACATCTAAGCCCTAAATCTCACATCAATACCATCCAAGCCTAAGATTTCCCAGCCGACCCCCAAATTTCAAGTTGAAGCCCTAATAAACGAGTCGGAGCCCTAATTTCACCACAAGGGAGAGGAAGAAGAGAAAAAAACTGAGCAAATCGATGACAGCGAGCGATGACGGCGAGCGACGACGGCAAGCGATGACCTGCGAATGGCAACCTGCGAACGGCGAGCTGTGAATGGCGATGGAGAGGATGTCAACTCTGGTGTGAATCGATGGACGAACGGTTAAAATCCAAATAAGCTAAACGACATCATTTAGCACTAAGAAAAAACGACGTCATTAAGTTTGGCCAAAGGTAGAGTGGATGGGGCGACGTCATTTTCCTCCTTCACGTGTGCTTTAAAAAAAATAAAAAATTGCCATGTCGGTTAAGCATATCGCCGGAAAATGCCACGTCTGCATTTTGGCTAGATTTTGGCCGAATTGACATTTAAGTGATCCATTTTACTCCGATGTTAGCACTTAAGTATACATTTTCAAATTTTTGGCACTTAAGTGTCCTTCCGTGCCAAGTTTTGGCACTTCAGGTGTCCCAAACTCAAATGGCTTGATAATGAGGTAACAAAACATCTTTCAAGTGATGAAAAATTGTGGAGTAACACCTAATGACAAAAATGACAAAGTGGAGCATGATCAAAGCAAATGGAGTGATTCATGAATTCTAGACCGGTGATAGGACGCATCATCAACGAGAAAATGTTGATGACATATGTGAAGATTCAATAGCAAAATCATACCGAAAGAGGGGCCACTTGAGAGCTCGAGGAAGAGGCAAGACACAAATACCCTCACTTGTTTGGTAATTAATGTATGTCTAAATTTCGAGAGAGAGAGAGAGAGAGAGAGAGAGAGAGAGAGAGAGAGGAGAAAGAAAGAAAGAAAGAAAGAAAAAAGGGGGAAAAAGGAGGAGATAAAAGGAAAAGAGAGAAGGAGAAAGGGAGACTAGAGAGCTCATGCTCAAAGGAAGTGGAAGAGAGGAAGAAGAAGAAGAACGAAGATTTCATGCCTTTTCATCATGGGAGCCTCGCCAAACCACCTTCATTCAATCGGAGTAGTTTCGGACTTAAAGGATTGGAATTCGGAACTTTGGGAAAATCGTGTAGCGAAGTATGATTTTTGTGTCATTAAGCCACGTATTATTATAGAAATTATAGTTTAGGGTGTTGTGGAACTGTAGGATTTTACGGATCGTTATTTGAGCTTACGATTTGCCCAAAACAAAATTTTGAAGTTTATCACGTATGATGAATCGGTACGCTTGAAACGGAGTCCGATGGAGAAAATTATGGCATGAGAAAAATTTTGCGCTTAAGCTTCGCACTATGGACAGATTTGAGAAATTGCTTTGGGTGAGCGATTTGCTGGCACATGGGAGTCATTACGCAAGCATTCAAGCTGAGTTTAGTCAAATCGTAGTTGAGGTAGCATTTTACTCAGTTGTAACGTTGCTTCTCGCTTATTTGATAGAATCACGAGTCTTGTTATTTTTTCTTAAGTATTCCAGGGTGAGTGGTGCTATCTCTTCTAAGATTTTATAAACTCATGTCTTCAAAATTATAAAGATTTGATATTTTATGAGTTATAAATAAGCATGTTTGTCGCATAAAAGTTGGAGGGCATTTACTATGTTTTGATATTTAAAAATAGTGCGAGAACTTTTTGATGAATATATATTTTGTTTGATGAACGAAGTTGAGAAATATTATATCTTTTGGGTTTGTGAAACCTTTTTATGAATGCTTGACTTTGAGATAGTTTATGGACGGTTATATGGATATCGACTTGTGATAAGCTTTTTGAAATGTATTTGATTTGAAATTGATTTATGAGACGAGTCTTGAAATTATTCAAGAATGTTTTATGAAAAGTATTTCTGGCAGATAAGTTGAGTTGCGAAATCTTTTGGTGATACATGAAATGATTTATGGATTTGGTTTTGTGAATTGTGGATGGTATTGTTCTGGAATGATATTGATGCTCAATATCGCTATGAGCCCAGCGAGGGACTTGTGGGTATGCACATACTAGTATAGGATATCATTGTTAGCCAAGCCACTAGCTAATAATAGGTAGAGACCTTGCCAAGGGAGGAATCTTGGTTGCCTTGTCACTGGGCGTTGTATCGTGACCATGGTTTGATATTGAGCAATGGATTGGTCAATGGAGTGGACCATTGACATGTGATATGAGTTTGGTCGATGGAATGGACTATCAATGTGTAATTTGAGATTAACCAATGGAATGGACCATTGGCGTGTGAATTAATGAGATCGATCAATGGATTAAACTATTGATGTTTATATTTAATTTATTATGAAATTATTATTTTTGCTATAAATATAGCTATGTTGAATTATATGTAACTTATTCTTTTACTGTACGTTTGTTATATCCTGTATTTGGGTTAAAACTGTTGTAGTTTGGTTTTGTAAATATACATTGTGAGTGCTTGATCCGCTTAGAAGAGATACACTACTCACTAAGCTATGGTTGCTCATGCCTCTATTTTCCAATCCTTTTTAGGTTCCTCAACTAAGGATGAGCAGTACGAGAGCGATATCATAGAGCGGACTTTTAAAAATTAAATTTTGGGAGCTCTAAGGCTATGTCCTTCGAGTGGAAGGATGGCTGTGCCACCCCTCATTTATGATGGTTTCGAGGTATGACAGTCGAAGCTCACAGGTGGCACGCCCCAATCCTTGAGTGCGTGCCTATCCCACGGTGGCCGATAAAATTTGTGACGTTCACATGGCGCGTCGCCGACCCATTCATTTAATTATACACATGCAAAAGCGTATTAACTAATCCCCCGACGAAAACATACATGGGATAGAAAAGTAGGATAACCAACTTCAAATCAAACACTCATTTAAAAACAATATGGTTATATACAAAGGCCAACTCTACCGTCTAAGTAGAGGAGATCTATCTCCAAAAAGAACTTATGAGCCATCCATGCTCCTGACCCTTCCGCCTCAAGCTCCAGGTTTTTTACACTAGGGACCTGAAAAGTTAAGCCCATGACGGGGTGAGACATAAATCTCAGTGAGTTCACACCCTAAGCCCCTATTTATACACCAACTCGACTCAAGGTATCTCTCTAGTACCACCCCACAAAACAAAGCAACGACTAACAACCAACACATTGATTCGCATGCAACCTTACCCGGTATGTCATACCTTGCATGTTGAAACTTAGCACGATACACGCAATGCATAAGGCCATTATACGATGCAATCCATCAATCACATATGAGTCACGTCACAAGTGATTTCACCTGGCCATTGCCACACCCTGCACATTATTGATTCATGCGTGTGTGCCATAAACAATATGCTCGACTCATACATGACCGGAATCAACGATGCAATGGTTCTCATGTGTTCTTGCACATTAGTGCACCACCTATCACTCATCAACCCACCACACGCGTCCCGATTATAAGGTAAAATATTTATGGCACATCCCATACAATGGCACACAATTTTACCTCATAATAAGGCCCAACCATCTCAACACTCAAGCGTGTTCCCGTTCTTACAGCCCATTGGCGACGGTCAACTCCCAGTTGATGGTACAGCTAACTCCCCGGTCAGCAATACGGCTAACTTCCCCATCAGCAATCCGGTCAACTTCCCAGTAGACAATCCGGTTATTTACGACCTCCTAGCCATGGCCAACTTTCCAGTTAACGATACAGCTAACTTCCCAATCAGCGATCATTCGACTTCCACTGGGCTACCGATAGAAATCAAGCTTTGTCCCACTCCATCGTGCATGGCTACGTCGAGAACTTCTGTTTAGACGGTATCCCAAAAAGGGACATCAATCGAGAATCTACTACCACCAACTTCCGACTCCCACCGAGTATCGCCCCCAAACTCCTGTTAGGTGACGGTTCACCTTTTTATATCACAAGCACATCACCACAATTCCCTTTTCTCATAATAGCGGTCCACTTCCAATGTCCCTTGGACAATCCATTTTCCCCTCTTTGTGAAAAACACACATTTCATGCGGATGTTTATGCAATAACACATCCAATTCATCTCATAAAATCAATACATATGAAATTAGACAATTTTTCACTTCTAGATGAACAGTGCATGTGAATAGTAGTACTCTATGGACAATACTAAGTGAACAGTACACGTGAACAATAATTTGTATAGTGTGATGTGAACACTGAATTTCCAGAATTTAATAATTAATAATTAAATCCAAAAATCATTAAAAAATAATTAAATTAAACAACCAATCAATTAAACTAAACATGCTTAATTAAACACATAAACCACATTAAGCAAATAAAGTGAGATTAAGCTAAACAAATCTAATCGATTAATCTAACCACCAATCTTAGGTCTAATATAACTTAATTAAATCTCTTAAACTATAATTATCTCTAACTAAACCAACCCTAGGCAAGTTTAGGCACTAATCGAAGCATTAGCAGCTAAACTCACCCATTAAGTGGGCCGGAGACATGGACACAGTGATGACGATGGTGGCTACGCTCGAGAACCTCTACCACGACGATCCAAGGCAGTCCCGAGGCTAGAACAACAGCCACAAACTCGGACTCCCTCTGCAACTCTAGAAAAACTGGACTGCTGGAGGAGAAACGGAGTTGAACGGGCTGATCGGAGCTTCGGCTAGGGGTCAGCTAGTGACCAGCGGCACCTGGGGGTCAAGGGGGACCTACTGGTGGTTGGGATGGGTAAAGGCTAGGTCGGAATGGAAGAATAATGGCTGAAACGGGCGAAACCGACGAATCAATGTAGGTTGCCAAGAGAACCAATAAACTGGTGAGTGGTTTCTTCCGACTAGCAGGTGGGTTGACCGGCGGCTCCGTTCGGCGAGCGGTCGGGTCCTCCTGAACAATTTTGACCTTCTAAGCGCGATGGTGGGTGGCACGAAGGTTGATTTTCACGAGAAGGCAACAAACAACTTGAGTTTTTAGAGAAAAGTCAACTAGAACATAAGTAGGAAGAAAGGAAAACAATGGAGAGAAGGGCTGCGAATTCTTGAGGCCAAAGAGGGGAGAGAGAGGGAGATGTGAGGGCTGATTTCTCTGGTTTCCTCAAGCTCTCAAAAGGCTTCATAAGTGAAGCCAAGGAGAGAGAAGAAGAGGGCTACTGAAGAGGGGCCACCATTTGGCCTCCAAAGTCCACATATCATCCCCATTCACTCATCACTTGCCCCCACCATGCCAGCCCACATGCTCAACCATTTGCAGCCATCAAGCTTCCTCAACACACTTCTCAAATGGTCCAAAATGTTGAGTCCCCCATGGCCTATGAATTTTGTGCAATCCCCATCCAATTCTGTTCAATTCCTCTTCCAAACAATCCCATTTGATGCACATAAATTCAACCAAGGTACCCACACTTAAATTCACATTATTCCTTGCCCAAAGATCCCACTTGACGGCCAAACATGCGATAAAAAAGGGTCCCTTGAAGTTCCCAGTCCAAAACAGCCTAACTTTGATTTTTCGCTAAAAATCTTGGTTTTGCAGAAAAATTTCCGGAGGACGAGTCAACATTCCTAAAATAAATTATGACATGACCAAACTTTTAATTTCTGAAATCGGGTCTAAATTCATGGTTAATTTCAAACGATCGCAATTTTAGTGTGACCTAGCCTACTAGGTAACTTTTAAGAATTTTGGTGCAATTGACCCGTGGTCGATTATTTTTTAGCCACATTCTACATCTTTGACTCATTGGCCACTCTCGATTATTATGAAAATCTTGAGGTTTCAAAGACGGACATAGGGTACAGAAATGACAGAAGAATCAATTTAATGCCATTCGACGAGAATTTTGCAATTAGGTGGAATTACCCACACACTGATCACATATCTTAGTCGAATCAACCTATCTCTGATCTCTGATCGATTTTGACAGTGCCGTAATGACCTTTTTAGGTTAGCACAGTCGAGCAGTCGATTCCCAGTTGAATTCTTAAGTCTATTACATTGAAATCCTTTAACGGCTTCACCCAATAGGCTAGTTATCTCGTGAGTGGCCAACTCAGAGAAAAAGGCTATAGGCGCGTTGATCAAAAGCCCGACTCCTTCACTTGAAAACAAAACCTAAAAATTAGGATGTCATAACAAGACCATACGGAATAGTTCTCCAGTCTCGAGAATTGCTACATAACAAGGCAGAGCTTAAGTCCGTTGGCAGCGGATGTATACAGGGGATTGCTAGGTTCTAGCCATAATTCTAGCCGTCCACCGACGACACCTACAATCAGAAAGAAGCCAAGTTCATAGGTTAGGTGGGGATTTATAGAGAAACCCAATGGACCCGATCCATTGTGGCCTGAAAAAGACCAACCCGATATATATGCCGAAATGGGCTCGGCGATTAGTGGTGGGTCTCCTCCTGGCCTGCCATTCTCACCAGGTTTCATGGGGCTAAGATTCCGGGCTGGCCTTCTATGGTGCATCTGGCCTGGACAAATTGGACTCGTGCAAGAACCCACTAAACATATGGGCCTGGGAAAAAATGGCTAGGGTTAGATTGAATGGGTCCTGAAATAGGCTGTACAGGGTCCAACAGCCCCTCATTGGGTCATGTTTGGTTTTTTTCTTTTGCTTGAACCTCTGTTGTCATGTATGGTTGATGCCCCGTAGGAATATCATCAAAATTTAATTGGAAGAGGCTTCAGAGCCATGGGATACACTAGACTTCAAACTTTGGTTTCTAGGCATGATACTTCCCTTTGAAAGAAAAAAAATTGTAGGATGTTGGTGTGCAGAAGCTAGGTTAAGGAAGGAGACCCTAACATCATGTCAGAATTTTAGAGGATGGAAAGCAATTAAAGATTGGAATTGTGTATTGCTTTTCATATCAAACAATGTGTAATTATAGCCCTACTTATACAAGAAGTCTAGAAAATTAGTGAAAGGAAATATACATAATAAAGAATAAAAAAAGATTTCCTAATATGCAATGTTCTAGTCTTCCATCAATGTATTAGTCAAGATCAATTAGCATCGGCAATAGTATCTTCAACAAATCTAGCTCACCGATGGCTTGAGCCCTTCGCTAGTCGGCAAAGGGTTTAATTGTTTTCAGCAGAAGTACACCACAAGTGCCATAACTTGGCACGCCAGGACACTTAAGTGCCATAACTTCAAAACGGTACACTTAAGTGCCACTTTTTTTTTCGAGTGGGAAACTTAAGTGCCACCTCCGGCGACCCTTGCCGGAAATCCTACGTGACAATATTTTATTATTATTTTTTGCCTACGTGGCTCGCCGGAGCTCCAAATCAGCATAAAAATTAAAAAAAAAATTTTAAAAATTTTTAAAAAAGAAAATTTTAAAAATTTTAATTTTAAAAAATTTAAAAAATTTAAAAAAATAAGAAAATTCTAAAAATTTTAATTTTAAAAAATTAAAAAATTTAAAAAAATAAGAAAATTTTAAAAATTTTAATTTTAAAAAATTTAAAAAGAAAATTTATAAAAAAAGAAAATTTAAAAAAATTTAAAAAATTTAAAAAATTTAAAAAATTTAAAAAATTTATATTTAAAAAAATTATAAAAAAATTTAAAAATTTTTTATTTTTTAAAAATTATAAAAATTTTTAAAATTTTTTAAAAAAAATAAAATTTTTAAAAATTTTAAAAATAAAAAAAAAGGGGGGGGTTGGGGGAGGCGGCAGCGGCGGAGGTGGCGGCGGTGAGGGAGTCGGCGGCGGCGGCAAGGGAGCCGCCCCGTTCGGCCTCCCCCCCCCCCCCCCTTTTATAATTTTTTTAATTTTAATTTTTTTTAATTTTTCTTAATTTTTAAAAAAATTTAAAATTTTCTTAATTTAAAAAAAATTAAATTTTTTAAAAATTTCTTAATTTTTAAAATTTTTTAAAAATTTTTACAATTTTTAAAATTTTCTTAATTTTTTAATTTTTTTTTTAATTTTCTTAATTTTTAAAATTTTTAAAATTTTTAAAATTTTTAAATTTTTCTTATTTTTTTAAAAAAAAATTTGAATATTTTAAATCTAATTTAATTAATTTATATACTATTATTTATACGTAGACGTGAAACGGCGTCGTTTTTGCATTTTCTCCGCCACGTCAGCGTGTAAAACGACGCCGTTTTGGACCGAGCTCGCCGGAAAGTCGCCACGTAAGCCATTCGGCCGGATTTTCGCCGGAGTGGCACTTAAGTGTCTCATTTTACTCCGATGATGGCACTTAAGTGTACCATTTTAAAGTTATGGCACTTAAGTGTCCCGGCGTGCCAAGTTATGGCACTCCAGGTGTCCCGCACTCAAAGGGTTTAATTGTTTTCTTAGTTAAAAAAAAAGTAGCCAAAGCAACTTGTAAACATTTTTTTTTTTGCCAAATACTAGTCAAACCCAAATCGCTTTGCAAAGAGTTTTTAAATTTGCTTTCTCCAAAGGGTTTTGGCTTTTCAGCAATTTTCATTACAACTCATTTCTAAAGTTGAACCAAATCCATTTTAAGAGCTCCTACCTAAATGAGATATGATTGTGGTCACCATTGACTGCTGAACTGGTAAGAGGGTCTTCGATGCATCATAGGTGACGATTGGCACTGGGGAGAAAGTTTTGAACTAGCTCGGAGTACTTCGCGCCCTTCAATGGATTCCTTGCAAACTTGATTCCTCCTTCGCACAGTGAACACTAGCGAGAACAAAGCAAAGAAAGTAAATTGCAAAGAAAGAATAAAACGAATCATCTATAGAATTAATCAAATATAAAACAATCTGATCCAGCTGCCGAGGAGAGGAAGATAGGGCCGAGAGCTAGCAATCGGACTTCGCCAGCGAATACTGGTCAACAAAAGCTGTGCTTCAATCGACTCTGAAAATGTATTTTCTTTGTCTCACTGAGACCTCTGGTCAATCGATTGGTTGAAGTTTTATCCATTGAGAGAATCGAAGGAGCTTCAACGTGTGTCTCCTTTAATCAACCAAGAAGTAAGCGATTCGGATCACAGTTGAGGAAGGATCACGACGGAAGAGGATGGACTGGAGTGATGTCGACCGGAGCTGTAGCCATGATGGTTGCAGCAGCGAGGAATTTTTCACCGGAGGAGAGCCAAGAGAGAATTCTGCTTGGTTCCCAAAGAGAAAGCTCAGTTCCCTCCTTAGATTTTTTTTGTGCCTCCGTCATTCTTTATGGCACCCCTTGATGGCCCTCGAACCGTTGGGGTCGCCACAGTCCACTACATCCACTTACCTTTTCACTATGTCCTAATAACATTCCACTCTGATACCATTTCAATTGCAGCGGGTCTATAAATCCTGGGGGTTCGTACCATCTCAATTGGTCCCAGCGCAGATCATATAATGGAAGCATATTTATCATCTCCCTAACCCATAAACAACCAAACAATACAATACAATACACACCAACTACAAACTTTCATATATATGCATCTTAGGGCCGGATCACTTTTATTTACATACTAAGATGGATTTCACAAGTTGGTATGACAAAAGGGCCAAGACTATAAGTGAGCTCGGCTAAACTCAAAAAGAACCCGACTATACATCAAACATGTACATCTATCCATCAGCTAGTGTCGGCCATCCCAAAAAGTGGCAACCTTCACCAGTCACACGCTCCTATCACACCCATCTTGGTGCATCGGTCGGTGGCGCCAACGGCATCCCCATCATCCTCCCATCTCGGCAAACATGGACAGACAAAAACTCTTGTACTACAGGGCCATTAGGCAAGCCCACGTCGTACATGACTAAAACACGAAGGCAGATAAACACCAAACCATGAACATCGAAGTAGGGGTGCTCCGTGCACTCGACCTCGACATCAGACGGTAATCCATAAAACGTACCACACATGACAGGTGCTAGAGGCATAGCTCAATCTGAAATGTTGGTCCCCAAAGGGGTGAGTACAACCACTCAACAGTAAAGATCCATCAAACTACACAATGCATCAAGTAAGACAATTAAGACATCACGAGTAAATCACATATCATCCATGCTATCAATCATACATCACTATTCAGTTGTGCATATATCACCACGCAGTCATTTATATCTTACCATGTCATCGTGCATATACCACCATGCAATCATATTTGTATTTCCATGAGGTTCATTCCATGCCATATGCACATACATACTCATGATTCATATCATCAATGCTATCAAGCATACATCACCATGAGATCCATTCATGCCTTCATGATCGCATTTTCAATATCAAATAGCGTCAATTACTTTCATAAGCGGATTATGCATCATGCCATATGCATATACCCATGCACATGATTCAATTTCAATTCTTATCTTTCACAATGATCTCATCATGTTTCTTCTAGGGACCAATGTTTGCATCCCATGCATTTATTGCTCACACCCAACCCGGCGTCGCGAGAAGTCTCCAGCACAAACCTCCAGGCATCCGGCACAAACCTCCGGGCATCTCACATCCCAACTAGTATCACGAGGAATCCCCCCGGCACAAACCTCCAGGCATCCCGAAACTCCTAAGGACCTCCGGCACAAACCTCCGGGCATCCGGCACAAACTTTTGAGCATCTCGAAACTCCCAAGGCATCATTGGCTCACACCTCCAACGGTCTTGTTATTATCACAATATATAATGTCATATATGTCTAATTTTCATCATGGCATTTGATGCAACAATATCAAAGATCTAAACCATCTTTTGATGTCACATGATATGCCAAACATCACCATATATTCAGCATATATAACCACTCAAGACATCATATTTCGTAGAGCAGTCCATTTATTCTTGAAAATACAGCAAATTTCGGATAAAGCATAATGCACTTCTTTAATAAAAATTCTGGAAAAATTAGCAAAAGATATCAATAATTTCTGAAAATTTAACAAGATGTAAAAAAGATACAGAGGAATATATTTCATGAAGAACACTATGTCAAGAAAGTTTCATATCAATCACATAAATCCATACATCACAGCAAAAGAAATTTCAGTACTCTTTTGCACAGTTTCAGAAATAATTTTGATTAAACCATGAAATGAACTCTGAAAATTCTGAGATTTTAATATGTTATAATTGAGACATAGAGGTAAGATTCTCATGAAGAAATAAAAATTTAATTCCTTCTGGATTAAAAGCTATAATTTTGATAACTCTTCCTATCTCTCGGTTCACTGTCCAGATTTATCATTTTCAAAGAAAATCGTTTTTCCCGATCATTGCTTATCCGTTTATCCTAAAATTTTAGTATGTTGCTTCTCAAGATGTCGTCTACAACTCTCATCAAGAACACGAGATCAAATTCGGACTAGATACTTGCACGAAATTCACAGAATCACAATAGATCATCATAATAGTTTCATCAAAGAAAAATGGTTTCATCAACCTATACTTGTCCGTTTCCTTTCAAATTTTGATATGTTATTCTCCAAGAAGTCCTTTACAACTTTCATCAAGAAGTCAAAGTCAGATTCCAACTAGAACATCGCATGCAACTCACGAAATCATCAAAGGTCGGACTGTTTTTCCAGAAACAGAATACTAGATTTGAACATAGCTCCTATAATTTCGAAATTTCACACTTCATCCACATCAGAAATTCACCATTCATCACACACAAAACACAGCAAGCAAAGGATAGATCAATGGACTCTACTTGCCTCTAATCCAAGCAAAACACAGCAAGCACACGGCGAGGCAAGGCGACTCAACGGCGGTGACTAGGTGGATGATTGGTAGCGACTCGACCTCCTTCTTCCTCCTCTTCTCTCGCACACTCACTCTCCCTCTCTTGATTTCTCTCTCTCTCTCTCTCTCTCTCTCTCTCTCTCTCTCTCTCGGTAACCCTCTCTCTCAATCCGCCCCTTCTCTTTCCTTTCCCCCCTCAATGATTTGCAATCATTTGATTTTGTATGGCTAATGCCACTTGGCTCTAGAGGAAAAACACTTGGCAAGCTTCTCTTGCCACTTGTTAATTTTTCCATGCACATGATAGGCCTTCCTTTGGGCCGGGCCTCTCCATCCATCCCTCTCTTCTCTTGGTCGACGGCAGCCCTTCCTCCTTTAGGCTTCTTGGGCCGGTCGAATGGTGGGGCTATGGGCTGGTTTGGTCCTTACATATCCAGCCCACCATCATTCCTAATAATCCACCTTAATTTTCTACTTTTATAAATACCTAATTATACTTATTCACTTGGCCATAAAACTTGCAACATAAATTAATGAATTCCAACTTATAAAACACATAGCCAAGAATGTAATTCTTTCCATCAAATAATTATCCATTAAAAAATTGGCCTTAAACCTATTGCAAATCATAAATCAAATGGCATACAACAAAATTTGATGGTACATCCATCATCTATCCATGGTTCATAGCACATCTAGAGGTTATCATAAAATTCTAGGATGCCACATTCTTCCTCCCGCGAGCGTGTCAAAACCAATCCGTTAGAGATGATCTTCTAGAAGAAATCGTGTATCCTTGACGTGGATTCACCATGAGTAGATATTTATTTTGCTCAGTGCGTGCTTTGCTCCGATTGCTTCACTCACTTTTCCTTATTTTAATGCACATCTTCCTCCCCCAACGTTTGAAGTGCTGAAAGAGAAAGAGATACGCCATTATTCGAATGGGCTTAAGCTCATGTATTTCTTCGGTCTTTCCTTCCATGGGCCTACATGAGTGAATTTTTGTCTTGAAGGCCAGGCCATGAGTAGAACAACTAGGTCAATTTGTAGCGAGGAGTGAGGGCATTAGGTCCTTGCCCATAACAAAGCAAGGGCCATGAACCTCACCATTTGGCCAGCAGGGGCCCCTCATCTAGAGCAGGTGGGGGTGTCGCGACCCTCACCGACCAAGGGATGAGAGTCATTGCCCTCATAGTCTAGGGTGAGGGGAAAAATTAAAAAAATTAATAAAAATTAGAAAAAATATTAAAATATTATAAAAATTCTCCACGTCAGTATTGATCAACATTCACATCAATAATTTTTTACCAAAATTGACCAAATTGACTCAATTGACAAAACATGAAAATGTTTATTACTTAATTAGCACAATTAAAAGGTTTATGAATGAATCGACAAAAGTGTAATATGTTTATAACTTTTTTGATAATTTTCCCCTAAGTAAGCAAGCAGCCCTACCAACTGAATTTTGCAATTCACACATTTTGATAGCTTTTAAATTCAAAAATTCTAAGAGCATTTGTCACATCCTGAAAATTCGACCCTCTTCCAATAATGTGAAATGGGTTTTTCGCCGACGCGCCAATGGTCCTTTTTCTCGGAGCTGATCACTCTCGAGTTAACTGATCTATCATGTGAAGCCGTTAAGGGATATAAAAGCAACAAACTTAAAAATTCGATCAGAAACCGACTGCTCGACCGTGCTAATCGGCAAGGGTCAATACGGCACCGCTATAATTGATTAGTGATCAGATATAGGTTGATTCGATGGAATGACGCGATTAAATTAATTGCAAAATTCACGTCGAACGGCACCAACCCAATTTTCTGTCGATTTTGTACCCGGTACCCATAATTGAAATATTGAGATTTTCACAATAACCAAGAGTCGCCGATGAGTCAAAGATGCACAAACATGGATTGAAAATTATCAACCACGAGTCAAACGCGATAAAATCCCTAAAAGCAACTCGATAGGTTAGCTCACGCTAAAATCGCGTCCATCGATTTTAACCATGAAATTGAATTCGGTTTCGAGAATCGAATGTTCAAGCGTGTCACAATTTATTTTTAGGACTTCGTCTCATCTTTCAGAGAAATTCCGTCTAGTCCAAAATTTTTGCAGAAAATCAATTTTGAACAATTCGGAAAAGAAGTGGAAATTCGGGTGTGGAGAGGGGTGTGTTATTTGGCAGCCCTATTTGGTTTAATTTTGGGAAAATTAAGCTAAATTGTGAGTGGTTAGGCCTTTGACATTAAGGATGAAGACTTTGGGGCATGTAATGAGTGAATGGGATATTTCTTAAGGCTCCTAATGGGTGCATGCTTTGACTTATTTGGTTTTCCCTCCTCTCTCTCCCATCTCCTTCCTTTAGGCGTGCGTTCCTTCCTCCGTTCTGCTGCCCCACTTCTTCCTTTTTCTTTCTTTCTTTTTCTTCCCTCACGTTCTTTCTCTCCCCCTCTCTTCTCTTTTCACCGCCCATCTCCATTTCATTCGTCCCCTTTCCCTGCTGCCTCACATGCAGCCACCAGCCCACCAATTCCCTTCCTCACTCCATCCCACCTTCATCATTCCATCCCCACCAGCAAGTCAACTCACCAACGACTCCCTCCAGCAGCTCCTTCATGTCACCAGCAGCAGCCCCAAGCCAACAGCCACCGAACAGACCCCTCCACTTCCAGCGTTCAGCACCAAGCGACCCCGCCTCCACTCCAGCAACACCACATCGTCTAGCCCTCCTCATTGTTCAAGACCAGCCGCACCTCCATCCACCGCTCAGCCCGTGCCCAGTAGCAAATAGAACCACCTAGCAGCTCAAGCTGTGAGGCTTGTTGGCCGTTTCCAGCCTCGTCAAGGCCTCCATTGGAGATGCCGTAGGCTTGGGTCTTGGTCACCTTCATGCCACCGTTGCCTTGGACCCGTTACCTCACTAATCTGGTAAGTTAACTCCCTAATCCTTGATTAGGTTGTTAATTGCACCTAGAGGGTTAGATTAGTGCTAATTATCTTAGTTAAATTGGTATCAAGTGATATTAGTCTTAAGATGGATTATTGTTAATATATTTTGGTTAGATTAGCCTTAATATGGATTAATGTTAATCTAATTGGTTAGATTAACTCTAATGAGGGTGGATTAGTCTAATTTAGTAGAGTTCCCTCGGATTTGGTTACTGGACTCTTGCCGTTTACTATTTTTGTAGGGAAAAATGTGCTATGATTTTGAGGTTTCTTCCTTCTTGAGAAATTTTTTATACATCTTCAGCTATAACATATATTTTACTCAAGATTTTAGAGATTTAAAAGAATAATATTTCAGCCTTGTCATTTGCAAAACAGGATCTCGGGCTGTGCTGGAATTTGTGACTTTTTGATATTCAATGGATTTTTATCAACTCTTAGGGTTCGATTTTCGAAATGGTTTCTTAACAAAAGTTGTTCCTCACATCTTATAATTTAACATAGTCAAATTTCAGATTAAACAAACATTTTGGACCTTGAACCAAACTGATTTTGGAAAACAGAATTTCTGGAAACGGATATGGTTTTTGTAACAGTTTGGGCGATTTACTGCTCTTAATATAGAAGTATCTGGGTCAAGGTATCTTCATGAAAATTTTTCATTTAAGTGTCATTTAGAAAATATTCAAATTTGAGAATTTTCCAAGCTCGTTTGATTATGTTTCTGGAATTGAACTTGGAGATCCGCGAGTGGCCCGGTTTCTGCCGGTTATGACCGATTGTAGTTTTGTGGTTGTTATTGGTATCTAGCTTGCTAGATAATGTATATTTGGTGATTTGGTCAACTTTTGGCATGCTTAGAGCTGATGCTTGATAATATGTGAAATTGATTGCTTAATTGTGCAAATGGGTGCTTGGTTGTTGTTAAATAGACAAATATCGGGTATCGGTTTTTTATGCCAAAAATGTTTATATGGTAAATGAAATCGTGGAATTTTGAAATGCGAAGGTACCATGCTTACTGGTTCGATTTCAATGCGTGACCATGCACGATTATTTTACTGGGATGATTTTTAATATGAAGAAAATTGGCTAAGTCTATTATTTGAAATATAAGATATTTGAGTGCAAATCACAATGTTCTTGGCCAAGTATAGATGTGCATGTGGTTGCTGTCGATACTCGTCACCCAATGGGAGTTTGGGGATGATGCCCAATTTTATCGGATGCTCGGCAGGAGTTCAAAAGCCGATCGCAGTGGAGGCCAGACCGATGACCGATGCCCCTTTTTGGGATGCCATCTAGGCCGAAATTCTAGACGTTGCTGTGCTCAATGGGGTGAGACGACGCCCGGTTATGCCGGATGACCGCCGACTGGGGAGTTGGCCGTGACTAATGGGTCATAAGAACTAGAACATGCATGAGTGGTTGAGATAGCTATGCCTTATTATGGGGTAAAATTGTGTGGCATGAAATGGAACGTGTCATAACGATTTTACCTTATAATCGGGACCCATGTAATTGGTTGTGATGAAATGGTATGTTCTAGTTATTAATTACGCATGATGCGTTGACAAATGTGTATGTGGCGCACTAATGTGTAGAAACGTGCTGAGACGAGGTAAGTTGTTGTGTGACGCCTGTTTAGGCTACCTCTGAGTGAATTCTCATCCTAATCGAGGTTTAGGGTGTTGACTTGCTGAGATTTATCTCACCCCATCATGGTTATCCCTTTTTCAAGTCCCTAGGATGGAGAACTCAGAGCCCGAGGCGAAAGGATCCGGAGTGTAGGTGGCTCGGTAGTCTCTTTTTGAGTCGAACCTTTTGTATATAAATTTGTAGGGTTGACCTAATTTGTTTATGGAGTGTGTTTTGTGAAGATTGGTTGTCCTGTTTTTACTATCCCATGTTTGAAAACATATTTCTAACTTTAACAAAAATTATAGATGAAGCTAATGACTAACAAAAAATTATAATTAACTTATTTAAAAAAATCTATGATCTTCTATAATAATTAAATTTATCATTATTAAATTTTAGTATTTTCATTTAGAAAATATTTTTAAGTAATTTATTTATTTATTAACAAATATAATATCATCGTCCAAAATTTTTTTTCCTCCATTTTTTTTTCCAAACCCTCATTCCCCAGAATTTATCTCCCTCCCTCATTCCTCTCTGCCCCCACGCCACCTCAAACCCACTCCTCCCCCTCTTAGTTTCTTTTCATCCTTTCCCCCGCCCTCCAATGACCTATCATTTTCCTAGATTTTCTCTCCCACCTCACGCCACCCCTATGATTTTTTTTTCCCTCAGCCCCCTCTCCCCCACTTGTCATGATTTTCTCTCCCACCTCACGCCACCCCTATGATTTTTTTTCCCTCAGCCCCCCTCTCCCCCACTTGTCATCATTTCTCTCTTCCCCCCTTCCCCTCAGCCCTCACGTCACCCCCATCCCTTGCCCCCCCCCCCTCTCTCATCAATCACCTCACCTATGTTGTTTCTCTTTCCCCCCCCCCCCTCCCCCCCCCTCCCCACGCCACCCTACTCATCAGTGACCTCACCTATTATTTCTCTCTAACCCTTCTCACCCCCATGCCCCCCAAGCTCTAGCCCCCCTGGGCGCCTCGTTTCTTCCCCTTTCTTCCACCCCTCCCATCCCCCATTGTTTCTCTTCCCCCCTCATTCCTCTCCGCCTCTGGTTCTTTCTTCCCCCCCCCCCACCATCACCTGTTAACCACAACCTCCTCCTCCTCCTTCTCACACGATCCTCTCTGCTCTCTTTTAGTCGCCTTATCGCCTCTCCTCCGGCCCTTCCTCCTTTGTAGCCGCAGCCTTAGCCTCATCGCCAGCCCTCCATCGCAACAGGCTCTCCCTCCTCGTCATGGTGTTGCCTCCGCTCCTTCGCCCTCATCTCTCGTCTTCACCCTCTATCATCTTCTTCAACGATCTTTTCTCAGTGTATGCTCTTTCTTTGGCCATCTCTCACCATAGTGGGCAAGCCGTCGCCGTTGCGGGCTCGCCATCGCTCGCGGCCTCATCTTTGCTCCCTCACCCTCACTTCCACCCTCCATCGTCTTTCGTACACGCGTACCGACACATGTTGAAAAAAGTTGACCACGTGTTAGAAAATCCGACACGCGTTGACCACGTTTCTGACTGTGTCGACATGTCTGACACGCTTCGACACGTGTCAGACACAACACGGAAGCACAAGCAATGCGTCCGTGCTTCATAAGAGAAAATTAACTCACCTCCTTTTTCTTTTTTAAGAAAATAAACTCATTTCAAGTCCTTATTTAAAATTTTCCTGTATGTATTTATTTTTCTCCATTTCCACACTTGGAGTTGTAGACCTGGCTAGATTGTCGTTGGAGGGAGAAGGTAAAGGAAAAACAAAAGAGAGGATACTTGATAATGCATTGATCTAGTTGCCATGCATTAAATTAATTTCTTTACAAGTCGGGACCTAATTTGATGATTAAAGTAATTCCTATTCATTAATTTTGGGTAAATTGCAAAAAAGAACTTGATGTACTTTTATTTTTTCAAAAGATGACAATAAACGAATATTATTTCAAATAAAAATCTAAAATGATATGAAAGTCTTAAATAAAGGTTTGATCACTGTCGAGCCAAATCTTCAAACAATCAAGGGCATTTACGTCCGTATATAATTTCTTTTTATTTTTCTTGCTCTTCTTTCCTCTTCATCTTCTTCTTCCTCCTGGAAGATGAACACCAGCAAGATGAACAGGGAAGAGCCGTATATTCTTCTTGTTCATATACTTCTACGTTGAGGATTCCATAGACCTAGCATTGCAGGACGCCAAGGCCATGCAGCAGAGCTGAGTCTGAAAGAGCAGAAGTCGAGAAGGTCATGCCTTCCATTGCTCGTGGTCAACAGCGGCCAGATATGGGACTTTTGGGTCGGGTCTGGTTCAATTGTAATCATTTATGGAGCAGATTGGGGCGATCGAGTTAGAACAAGTTTAACTACTCGCACTCTCCGTCAGCATCTATGAGCGGCAGGTGCAATTTGGGACGAGTGCTAAGGCTTCGACCGGAGAATGCCCACCAAAAAGAACAAGAAGAAGCCGAACTATAAAGAGCTCTCATTCAGAGAGCTTTTATCATTGGGGATTTCTTTTTTTTTTCTGTTTTTTTTTTTTCCTCTCTTTTGGGTTCGTTTAGGCTCTGCAATGAGTGTCCGCATCCTGATAAGAAGCAAAGGTTGGCTTTTCTTGGGGAACAGAGGGTCCAAATCGTCATTACGCAGATGAAGGTAACTGAAAAAGGTGTTCCTATGTATTTTGGGGTTTTCTTCAAAGCACAAACTGCGGCATGAGGAACTCGGTTTGCACCAATTGCGGCGGCTCCCATCATCGGTGAATTCTCCATTGAGAAGCAGGACCTCTCTAGATCGAGAATGTCTGCTTGTTCTTTTTCTTCTTTCTTGATCATTGTTCATCAAGATGAACAAGAAAGAAGAGAGAGAAATTTGTGTTTAAAAATTGTCTTTTAACGAATATATTATTTACGGGTGATCGATTCCGGTACGGTCCGGTTTTATCTATGAATTAAGAACTGGATCGGAGGAACCGGTTTCCAGTTTTTGGAACTGAGGATCGGACCGGAGGTGCCTAGAACAGAACTTGATTGGACCAGTGGTCCTACGAAACTGATCTTGTGGCACTGCCACTGGTACCTCAAGCCGTTGATGGTATGGAGGGTCTGGGCAATGGATACGTAGAAGACGAGGGGAGCGAGAGAGCCCAGCGTGGCGACACTGGAGGCAGGACAATGATTGGGAGAAGGCATGTGAGGAAGATGAAGAAGAGGAGGAAGAGGCAGTGAAGGTTTTTCTTCTGCTGGTCGGCAGCGCACTTCTTCTTGAGGGCCTTCTCGAAGTGGAGTTGGATTATCGTGTTCAGGGCCTGAAGGGCCATCTCCTTCGTATGCTGCTGTTGCTGATGGCTACTCTCGCCGTCCACCATTGCTACTGTTTGCAAATGGGGTGTGCAGAGAGGGAGAGAGAGAGAGAGATTACGGAGATGGGGAAATCTCCATTTGTTGGAAAGGAGTGGAATTAAATGGAAAATAGTTGGCAGGCAAGGTGAAGTGACCCAACAATGACTTTTGATGACAATAAAGCTACTTCCCTTTGACAATCTTAGGCAAGGAGGCTTAGTGGCTTGGCTTAGGTTAGAATTATTAGGCTTACTTTTAAGAAAGAAATAAATAAATAAATAAGTAGTCGGTCCGATTTGGTCCGATTTCTCCCTTGGAATCGGAAATTAGATTGTCTAGACACCAATTTCACTTTTAGGAATCAGGAAACGGTTCTCAATTCAAGCAGTTTCCATTACACACCGTTAATGTCATTGACTATCGGAAGATTTGCTTGGCAGGAAGATTATGCCTTATTTGAAAATGTTATCGTCACTTCAGGCTCTTATTTAAAATAATGTCCATTTTATATCATTTTTTTGATAATATAAGGATACTTTATGAACATATTTTAAATTTTCCCTTTATTTTTGCAAATTTTTAGTGAATCAAATAAAAATTTTCTCTTTGTAATCAAATAACATTTCGGAATCAATGACTTTAAAAAAGTTGAGAAATAATAAGAAAATTCAAAATTTCACTAAAAGTTAAAAAAAATTCCCTCACTATTTTTAAAAACGCGCTGGTTTGTATCCTGTTATCGGACTTTTATGGACCCAATCTACAAGCGAGTAGAATATTCCAGTACATTGCGCGTGGGTGTGTTTGCTCTGCGCGCGCACATGGGTAGCGAGTGGAGAGAGAGAGATGCCCCCACACGAGGACTATGAAAAAGAGATACAATTAGATAGAAAAAAAATGTATCCGATTAAGAATGGGGTTCACATTATAATAAAGTTGCAAAACATAACGAGAGTTCAAATTTTCACTAAGGAGATATTTGCCATGTGTTAGCAAGAGACCTTCTGATGTAATGAATTGGATGGGACACAGCAAGAAGACAGAATCTATTATTTAAATTTAGTTAGAGGAATGCAATGATTATCTACAGGGAAAGTGCTTGTTTGTTCTCTTTTCTATTTGTTTTTTAAACAAAAAAAGCTAGTCAAAGCCAAGTCAAAAACGCATCTCCCGCATAATAGAGTGCTCTGGTCGACCAAAATAATAATAATAATAATAATAATAAAAAAATAGAGGGCGTTGTATGTAGTGATCAAACGTCGTCGGCGGGGACTGTAACGATGATTAAAGTAATGTCGTATAATTCCTTTTTGTGATTAGGATCACTGCTTATCTTTATTTGTAAAATATATGATATTGGTCTTTTAGCATCGGTTTCACTACTATACTAACTCTTTTCAAAACCTCGTTATAATTATTCTTGTGCATAACACATGCTTTGGTAATGTTAACTCGCGGGAGACTGGAAGTCCACGACAATTTTCCTTGAAGTTGCCCAGGCGGGCGGATGCTGATTGAAAATATCTTAATTTTGACAAATTTAAGAAAAAATTAAAATATGATTTCACGCACCGACATTTGATTGTCAAGAATGCTCTCAGATTTTTTGGATTTAAAAGCTTTCGAAATGCGCGAACCGCAAAATTCAGTTTCTGGGGCCACTTGCCTTGTTATGTTCGTCTCTGTCAGAACCATAAAACCTTTTTTCCCCTTTTTGTTCTGTTTTGCCAGAAGCATAAGACTTGATCTGAAAATATTCTTGATATGACAGGAATCATCATCAACCTCATGGTCGTCATCTGGAATCAATTATGAAGTATTCTTGAATTTTAGAGGTACAGATTCTCGTAAAGAATTCACGGATCTCCTACATGAAAAACTGAGAAATGCAGGGATCGAAGTCTTTAAAGATGATGAAAAGCTTCGTGCCGGAGTAGAGATCAAACAAGGGCTAAAAGATGCTATCAAGCAGTCGAGGATCTCAATAGCCGTCTTCACCAAAGGTTATGCTTCCAGTGAAAGTTGGCTCATGGAGCTGGAAGAAATGTGGAAGTGCACAAAATCAAATGGACAAACTATTATCCCTATTTTCTATGATGTTAGTCCCCACGACGTAAAACACCAGGCTGGGGATTTTGCAACGTCCTTTGAGAAACATGACGAGGATGGCAAGTTCAACGCAATTACCATCGGAAGATGGAAGGAGGTTCTTCAACTGGTCGGGGGATTAAGCGGTTTTGAACGGAAGAACATAAATGGGGGTTAAGTCTTTTACTCCTAATTTCTCTCTTCTTTCCGAGATAAATGAAAAGGGAAGGTTTAGGATGATGTGAAAACCTTTTTGAATAAATGTTACACGTCATATGTGATCATATCGATGATGATGTATGTTAAAGAGATCTTCAAGGTCATTGTCATGAAATGGACCGACAATTTAATACGTTGAAGTTCTATATGCCTATCGAATAACCTGTGAGTCCATTAAGATGACCATTTGAAAATGACTCAAGCCGACCTGGTCCGCTATTCCCTCTCCCTCCTCCCTTGCCTAGAACTTTTGTTCTGAAGATAGCGTGATATAAATGTCAGAATCGCTATGTGCATGGCAGGGAAATAGACTACGGATTAAAATTTGCTCTCCATTTTAATTGAAGATTCCCCCTGCACCTATTGGTTGATTTTACATTTGTCTTTTCTTTAATATTTTTGGTAACTCTGCTCTCATCCTCCTGCTTCATCACTCCTCTGTTGCAGGCATGTGTCCGACCTCCTAGGAAAAGTTCTTACACGTGTCACGGAGGTGCTGAAGAAGTATGACAGACCTGTAACCGATAAACTAGTTGGTATCGATCTTCCTGTTGAAGAGATGATGAGAGAGCTTGGTGTTGTCTACAGCCAGGGACAAGCAACCGCATTGTGTGGAGGAGACGTACGTGTGGTCGCAATATGTGGCATGCGGGGTATTGGAAAGACTACACTTGCAAAGGTAGTCTTCAACAAGATGTATAAGCTGTTTGAAGGATGCAGCTTTTTGGAAGATATAAATTCGAGAGAGGCCAAGGTTTCTCAGGAATTGTTG
Source organism: Eucalyptus melliodora (assembly GCA_004368105.4). Taxonomy (NCBI): domain Eukaryota; kingdom Viridiplantae; phylum Streptophyta; class Magnoliopsida; order Myrtales; family Myrtaceae; genus Eucalyptus; species Eucalyptus melliodora. The sequence goes on from CM023404.3 coordinate 44,968,211, forward strand.
ATTGCTGACCTTCAAAGAGAAAAGTGTGCATCACTTAGATCTTCTGATGAAGGTATAAAAATAATAGGCTATCGATTTAGTAATATGAAGGTTCTCATTGTGCTCGACGATGTGTGTGAGGTTGAACAAATTAAAAAGTTAGTTGGGAAGCCTACTTGGTTTGGTTCAGGAAGTAGAATTATTGTCACCACAGACAGAATAAATGTTTTCACTGGTCTCGAGGATAAAGTAGCAGTTAAAGAACACAAGGTTGAACCAATGAGTGATTACCATGCTCTTCAACTCTTCCGTAAGTATGCTTTCCCGGGAGATGCTCTCCAAGATGTCTCTGAGTATGACTCCTTGTCCATAGACATCGTCAAAGCTATTGGAGGGCATCCTTTGGCTATTGAGCATTGGGCTGGATATTTATGGCACAATAGGGCGTTAATAGACATATGGAGAGAGACCTCTGAGTTATTGAAGAAAAACCAAGGAGATGAAGAGAACGTTAAATATCCCTTTATGGCCAGTTATAAATCTTTAGATGAACGTACAAAGAAGATCTTCCTCGACATAGCTTGCTCTTTTATTGGAAAGGATAGGATGATTGCCTGTCACATGTGGAAGGATTGTGATTACTATCCTGCTAGAGGATTAAAACTCCTTCGTGACAGGTATTTGTTGGAAATTGGAGAAAAAAATGAATTAAGAATGCATGACCTGTTAAGAAACTTTGGCAGGGAACTTGTCAATAGCAAAGATCTTCATGAGCGCTCCAGGTTTTGGAATCACAGTGAGGCACTTTCCTTTATAAGGGATGGTAAGGTGAGTTTTACAATGCCTCTAAATTTTTTTTAGTGGGTTACGAAAGCATTCAGATAAGCCTTCCATTGCCACCAACATAAACTTACTTTTCTTTTTTCAATCTCAAAAGGAAAAGAAATGGATTTGTTCTTAACACGATTTAGAATGCCCAGTGGATACCCACTGATTTGTTTCATTTCATTAAACGGAGTAAAAAATTACAGTTCTCAAATTACTCACACGTTTTTCCCCTATTGAGAGTTGACAGGGTACCGAAAATGTCGAAGGCATTGGTCTCACAGTTGAAGAGGGTTGTGCCGTCTCTTTTAAATGTGAAGAATTTCGTAACATGTTGAACTTGAGGTACCTCAGACTGGACGGGGCTAACATTCAGGGAAACACCAAGAATCTTCTTCCAAATCTGAGATGGCTTGAATGGCGAGCATGCCGTTTGATTTCTGAGCTAGGTAGTATGGATTTGAAGAAGTTAGCCATTCTCGATCTGTCTTCGAGTCCGGTCACTGGAGATTCAAAAGTCTGGAGACAAATCATGGAGGTATGGCAGATATTTGCTTTTTAAATCTTGTTTTAAGATGATAGATACGAGCGAGTAAAGTTTGATATTTTCTTTTGCACGCTGCAGAAGATGGAGAAGTTGAAAGTCTTGATTCTACAAAGATGTACTCAGTTACCTGCATCGTTGAACTTTCCAGCTCCAATCAATTTGGAGATGTTGATACTGGAAGATTGTACCCAGTTAGCTCAAATTGGGCCATTCATTAGTAATCTGAAGAACTTGAGTTGCTTAAATTTGAGAAAGTGCAGCCGAGTCAAGCAGTTGCCCCAAGAACTGGGCTGCATGAAATCTTTGAAGGAACTTCTGATTGATGGAACTGGCATCCGTAGTATTTGTTTCCAGGAAGGTTCTTTGGAGAGTCTTGAAATACTTAGTGCTTGTGACTGTGAAGAGTTGACAGATATATCCACAGTTGGCCGCCTAAGGAATCTCACAAGTCTTGCTCTGGATGATAGTGCTAATATTGACTGGGACCCGGCTTTCGAATTTCCTCGGAAACTTCGTAGACTTTCATTAAGGAATTGTGGGACGTTCAATGAACTTCCACAATCCATTGGGGAGCTGACGCAGCTGGAGGAAATGGACCTTTCAGATACTGGAATCAAAGAAATGCCACCATCAGTCGGGAATTTAAGTAATTTGAAGACGCTGAAGATGGAACGCACTCACCTACAGAATTTTCCCAAAGAGATTGTGAAGTTAGGGAAACTGAAAGAGATAGATTTCTCAGGCTGCAGAAGTTTGGGGGGCCAAGTTTGTTGTGATATGTCAGGAATATCCTCTTTGAGAATTTTGAAATTATCGTCATCCGAAGTGGGTGGGCTGCCTCAGAGTGTTTGCCGCCTCTCTTGCCTTCAAACCCTTGAAATACTTAAATGCAACCAACTTCAAGAACTACCGCGGTTGCCCTCCAGTCTACACCGTCTCTGCTGGGGATCCAAAAACATGAGAGTCCCCGACTTGTCATATCTGACAAGTCTAAAAACGCTGTGCTTGAAAGATGCTGAGCAGCCAAAGACCCCAAATATTGAGTGGATCACGAAATTACATAGTCTAGAGACCTTGGAATTGTCCCTTCCAAATGTCAACAATCTCCCTGGGAATTTTAGTACCCATACTCAGCTCCGGGAACTCACTTTGTCGTACATGAAAGAGCTAGAACTAACACAACTTCCCTCATCCACAAGCTTATGGACTCTGCGTATCAAACACTGCACGATTCCAGAGCCAAAATTTTCCAGTCTGAAACATCTGTCAGAACTGGAACTAGACAACTGCAATATAGTAAAGATTGATGGTCTTGAAGATTTACAGCTTTTGGAACTCCTGAAAATTTTTCATTGCAGTAGTCTAACAAACCTTAATGGGCTCGAAAAAATAAGACGTCTCCGGAAGGTGAAAGTTTTCTCTTCTCCTAAAGTCATTCTACCAGAATTGGAAGGTGTCGAAGTGGACGGATGCATTTTATAGGCTATACGTCCTTATCTTGCAGTCTTCTCAGTCAGTGGCAACATAGTATCTGCCTCGTACAAAGTACTGTTGTACTTGCGAGATGTCAACAGGACATTTCCTTCTAGTCTAGTCTAAGAAGCCGGATGGTGACCTCTATAAGGTACATGCTCGAATTCTCTTCATAATTCTTTTTTACCTGAAACAAAGTTGTGTTTTTGTCATTACGAATTCCTCATGTATATTTTGGAACTGTGCAGGGGCACAAGTTCCCCGGGCAAATTCTTCTTGTCCTGCTACAGGTGATGGCACCAGGAATCAAGCATCAAAACCATTACTGAAGGTAGTGTCCCCACTCATTCCTGCCTATTTTGTTGGTGTTCTATTTGTACTGCTTTCATAAAATGCAATGCCAATTCCACTGTCCATTCACGGAGAAACCAGATAAAGGTATGATTTACCAAAACACCATTCACTGTTGTTTGTAGCTTGCGGGATGCATTTAAAAGCCATCCACTGCCACTTAGTTCTTCCATCATGATGACAAACAGAAAACAAAGAAAAGTAACATCCGGCATCCATGGGCGACCTTGCGAGGACTCTGCGGTCGTGAGCCATGAAGGGCCTGTACATTAATCGGCTCTGCTGGTGAGATTTGTCCTCGACACCGCCTTCAGTTTTCCTCTATTCATTTCAGTTAAATCAGGTTGCTGGGTCCCGAATCTCCAGGAGTTGATTATAGGATGGTGATCAGAAGCGGCTATGATGGAGATCAGAAGGAAGCACAAGACAGTGAGCTCGTGAGTGGGAAATTGAATTAGGATGGTTGCTGGTCTTCGAATTGATGTGCTCCTTGGAGAATACAAGCTTTCATCCCTCATTCTCTTCGCCTCATCTTATTCCATTCGCTCCCCTCGCAGCTCTGGATAGAAATCCTGGTTCACGGTAATGGCTTAACTCTTCCAATCGGACACATGCTTGTATCCATCTATAAATTCCTTATGTGTATATTGCATTGGATCTGTGCAGGCCCACAAAGTACCCAATGCAAATTCTTCATGTCCCGCTATTGGTGATGGTACCAAGAATCTCGCATCAAAACCATTGCTGAAGGTAGTGCCTCCACTCATTCCTGCCTATTTTGTTGGTGTTCTATTTCTACTGTTTTCATAAAATGCAATGCCATTTGCACTGTCCATTCACGAGAAACCAGATAAAGGTACGATTTACCAAAACACCATTTACTGTTGTTTGTAGCCTGCGGGATGCATTTCAAAGCCATCCGCTGCCACTTAGCTCTTCCATCATGATGAAAAAGCGAAAATGAAGAAGAAAAGTAAGATCCAGCTTCCATGGGTGATGTTGCGAGGACTCCACAGTCGTGAGCCATGAAGGGCCTGTACATTAATCGGCTCTGCTGGTGAGATTTGTCCTCAACACCGCCTTCAGTTTTCCTCTATTCATTTCAGTTAAATCAGGTTGCTGGGTCCCGAATCTCCAGGAGTTGATTATAGGATGGTGATTCGAAGTGGATATGATGGAGATCTCATCAGGAAGAATTACAAGAGTGCGCTCGTGAGTGGGAAATTGAATTAGGATGATTGCGGGTCTTTGAAATGATCCGCTGCTTGGAGAAGGAAAGTTTTTGTCCATCATTCTCTTCTCCTCGTCTTATTCGATTCGTTTCCCTCTTATCTCTGGATAGAAATCCTGGTTCACGGTGATGGCTGAACTCTTCTAATTGGAAACTATGCTTGTATCCATATAATAATTCCTTATGTGTATATTTTGCATTGGATCTGTGCAGGGCCACAAAGTACCCCAGGCAAATTCTTCTTGTCCCGCTATTGGCAAATTCTTCATTGTCCCAAGCTATTGGTGATGGTTGGTGTCCTGACCAAGAATCTTATCTTGCATCAGCTAAACCATTTTGGTTTGTTGCTGGTTTTGTGGAAGGAAAGCAAAGGCAAAGTCTTGTTTATATGCTGCTGTCTCACCTGCCATTTTCAGCAGAATTATGGCTTGTGAATCAGCCAAAGCTATTTGGGACTTCCTCAAAGCTAAGTATCAAGGAGATGAGAGGATCAGAAGCATGAAGGGGCTAAACTTGATCACATAATTCGAGAGACTGCAGATGAAGAAATTTGAGACAATTAAGGAGTATTCTGATAAGTTGATAAGCATTGCAAATCAGGCAAGAGTTCTAGGCATTAACCTCTCTGATAATAGGCTAGTGCAGAAGATTCTTGTCTCTTTGCTGGAAAGGTTTGAGACAACCATTGCCTCTTTGGAGAATACCAAGGATTTGTCTTAGATCAAGTTGCAGAATTGCTAAGTGCTCTGCAATCACAGGAGTAAAGGAGGTTAATGAGGCTGGAAGGAAGTATAGAAGGAGCTCTGTTAGCCAAAGGAACAGCAGAATGTAGGAGGAAAAGTCAAAAAGTGGAAAGGGAAGAAAGGAAATGGCAGTAGTGGTTTAGAAGCTACTACAAGAGAGAATAGTGCGGGCAACTCCAAGAACAATTGGGGAAGATATTCCTCATGTCAGCACTGTGGAAAAAAGAATCATCCACACTTTAGGTGTTGGAAGAGGCCAGATGTCAGGTGCAGAAAGTGTCATAAGCTTGGACACATTGAGAAGTTCTGCAAAGAGAAGAGATATCAGCAGCAGGGTGAGGCAATGCTGTAGTTTAGCAAGAGGTAGATCAACTGTTTGTTGCCTTTTGTTTCTCCTCTAGTACTCCATGTGACAGTTGGCTTGTTGATAGTAGTTGCACAAACCATATGACAAGTGATGAAACGCTGTTTATAAATCTTGACAAGTCGTTGAAGTCAAGAGTGAGGATTGGGAATGGGGAGTACTTAGAAGTGAAAGGTAATTGTAGTAATGGAGAGTTGTGCTGGAACTAAGCTGATTTATGATGTGAAGTATGTGCCTAAAATTGATCAGAATTTGCTGAGTGTGGGGTAGTTGGTAAAAAAGGGATTTAAGGTGATATTTGAAGAGGAGAAGTGTTTGATCTTTGACTCCAGTGGTGAGGAGTTGTTCAAGATAAAGATGCAACAGAAGAGTTTTTCTTTAAATCCTCTTGAGAAGGAGTAGATGGCATTCAAGTGTCAGGCTAATGATTAAGAAATATGGCACAAGAGGTTGGGGCACTTTCATCATAAAGGCATGCTGTTCATGCAGAGGAATGAAATGGCAACTGGGTTACCAAGCCTGGAGGAGCAGATCACAGGGTGCAAAACTTGTTTGATGGGTAAGCAGACAAGACTTCCCTTCAAGGAATCCACTTGGAGAGTTATAGAGAAGCTACAACTGATTCATACAGATCTATGTGGTCCACAAGTGACTCCTTCACTAAATGGCAACAGGTATTTCATTATTCTCACTGATGATTATACTAGAATTTGCTGGATTTACTTTATGAAGCAAAAGTCAGAAGTTGCCGAGGTATTTCTAAAGTTTTAGAAATGGGTTGAGAACCAAAGTGGCTGCAAGATTCAAGTCATTAGATCTGATAATAGAACAGAATACACTTCACAGAGGTTTAACGCTTTTTGTGAAGAGGCTGGAATTGAGCATCAGCTTACTGCTCCTTACTCTCCACAACAAAATTGAGTTAGTGAGAGGAAGAATAGAACTATTATGGAGATGACTAGGTGTCTGTTGTATGAGAAAAATCTACCAAAAGAGTTTTGGATAGAAGCAGCAAACACATCAGTTTTTCTGCTAAATCGATTACCTATGAGGGTATTGGAGATGAAGACACCTTTGAAGCTTGGTTTGATGTCAAGCTAATTCTAAGAAATTTGAAGGTGTTTGGCTGTTTGTGTTTTTCTCATATTCCACAGGTCAAGAGAGACAAGTTGGGAGAGAAAGCTAAACCCGGGATCTTTGTTGGCTATAGTTTAGTGTCAAAAGCTTACAGGATCTATCAACCACAGACAGGAAAGGTGATCACTAGTAGGGATGTTCAGTTTCTAGAAGATGAGAAATGGGATTGGACAAATGAGCCATAAGGCAAGCATAGAGAGGTCTCATTGGAACCTGACGAACTGGTGGATGATGTTCCAATTAGAGGTACCGGATCTTTGATTGATATATATTAAAGGTGTAGTGTGGCTGTTTTGGAACCTACGGGTTATGAGGAAGCTAAAAGTGATCAGAGGTGGATGAATGCAATGAAGGAAGAGTTGGCTATGATAGAAAAAAACCAGACATGAGAGCTAGTGGAGAGGCCTGAAGATAGGAAGGTGATTGGAGTAAAATGGGTTTTCAAGACCAAATTTAATCCTGATGGCTCAGTGAATAAGCATAAGGCTAGGTTGGTGGTGAAGGGATATGCACAAGTTTGGGGAGTTGATTTCTCAGAAACCTTTGTTCCCATGGTAAGACTGGATACAATTAGAATGATTTTTGCTTTGGCAGCTCAACAAGGATGGAAGATATATCAGTTAGATATGAAATCTGCATTTTTGAATGGAGTGTTGCAGGAGGAGATTTATGTTGAGTAGCCAGAAGGTTTTGTCACACCAGGCCATGAGGAGAAAGTTTATTTGCTGAGAAAGGTTCTCTATGGCTTGAGGCAAGCTCCCAAAGCATGGTACAGTAAGATAGATGAGCACCTGTTGAGTTTAGGTTTCAAGAAAAGCCTTAGTGAATCCACTCTATATGTCAAGAAGTTAGTATCTGACTTAGTGGTGGTGTCTCTTTATGTGGATGATATGCTAGTGACAGGGAGTAATAGTGCTCAGATTATTGCATTTAAGCAAGAGATGATGAAGATGTTCGAAATGACTGATCTTTGTGAGATGTCATATTTTCTAGGAATGGAGGTTAGGCAAACTCATAATGAAGTTTTTATTTGTCAAAATAAATATTTAAAGGAGATCCTAAGGAGATTTAATATGGAGGAGTGCAAGAGTGTGAGTACACCAATGGGTCATAAAGAAAAGCTTCAAAACAAGGATGGATCAGTATTTGTAGATGAAAAAGTTTATAGAAGTTTGATTAGCTGTCTTATGTATCTCACTGCAACTAGGCCAGACATTATGTTTCCTGTAAGTGTATTATCTAGATTTCTCAATTGTGCAAGTGAGTTGCATATGGTAGCTGCAAAGAGGGTGTTGAGGTACTTAAGAGGTACTCTTTCATATGAGATTAAGTTTTGTAGAGTTTAGGAGTTTAAGTTGCAGGGGTATTCTGACAGTGACTGGGCATGATCAATGGATGATATGAGGAGCACTTCAAGTTATTGCTTTACATTTGGGTCAGCATGTTTTTCCTGGTGTTCAAAGAAGCATGAAATAGTGGCTTAATCAACTGCAGAAGCTGAGTTCATTGCAACTATTGCAGCTGTGAATCAAGCCTTATGGTTAAAGAAGCTGATGGATGATCTGCATATGCAGCAAGAAGAAGACATAGAAGTGTTTGTGGATAGTCAAGCTACTCTGGCCATTTCACAAAATCCAGTATTTCATGGAAGAACAAAGCATTTTAAGGTCAAGTTTTACTTCTTGAGAGAAGTGAAAAAGGCTGAAGAGGTGAAACTGGCGTACTGCAGTTCAGAAAACTAGATTGCAGATATATTCACGAAGTCATTTCATGTTGGTCAATTTGAACTTCTCAGGGCAAAGCTAGGAGTGTGCAGTACTTGATCCAGGAGGAGAGTGTTGATGTATCAAGACTGCACGTTCTGTTTTTCTCTTCTTTGTTTTGTTTAGTCAGTTTGTTGGTGTCCTATTTTTTAGCAGTTGGTTAATTGTTGTTTTACTTGGTCAATCTTATCTTGTAGGAGCAGTTAGCTGCACGTATTTTAGCTATTCTGGTTTGTTGCTGGTTTTGTGGACCTTAGTGGGCAACGTGGGTTTATGGTTACGTTCTAGTATATATTTTGAACATTTTTTTTTTAGTTTTTTTGAATACGATGCATAGCTTTTGCTGTCATTTTTTTCAAAAAACAACAGCTGCCTATTTTGTTGGTGTGCCATTTGTACAATTTTTATAAAGGAAATGCCAGGATAAACCAGAAAAAGGTACGATTTTCCAAAACACCATTTACTGTTGTTTGTGGCCTGTAGAATGCATTTAAAAGCCGTCCTCTGCGATTTAGCTCATCGATCATGATGACAGAGAAAACGGAGAAGAAAAGTAAGATTCCGCATCATTGCGAGGACTCCGCGGTGGTGAGCCATCACGGGCCTTTTGATGAGTCACATCATCACAAAATCAATTTTTCCTCTGCCTGTCCTCTTATCACTTAAAAAGACATCGTTTAAAATAGGTAACGAAGTATCAAAATAAAAAAGTTGAAGGTGCCTACTTAGAAACCACTAACCTTTACATTGACATTGACATTGCTAAAAATATTTTAAACGGATTGAACTGTATTATGATCCACAATCTTATGTTATATCTATAATAATAATGATGATATATGTACAGGAGTTTTCCTGGTCATTAAATTTTGAACTGCGATTTCTGTTATTTTGATTTTCCCCTTTGACAATAAGAGATGACTTGTTCTTGCTTGAGGCTTCATATGCGTGCACTAACATATTTCTTTGCACTTAGCTTTGTCATTTATATCAGTATTTGAATAGATTCGTATCAGTATGTTGTTGGATCCTGATAGCAAGTTTTCCTTTGCTTTTGTCCTTTAGGTTATAGAAATTGATTTTCTAAAAGAAGACTAGATCATAAATTCGTCACATTGGAATAAATGATCTAATAGGTTGATTTTTCATTTTTCCTTTCCTTTCTATACCACCGCGTACAAATCATCAATCAATTATCATATGATTAGATATTATTTTTTGTCGTGAGATGAATCTTTTTCTTACGCTCTAGGATTTTTTAAATGAAATTAAAACTCTTATATTATGATTGTAACACGAAAAGGAGAGGACTAAACATGGAATGATGAAACTCTCACTAAGACTATTTATTTCACAGAAAATATTTTTGAGAAAACAATTTCCTCATTTTCGGGTATTGGGTTCATTTAGGAAAATGGGTAAATGGTGCCAAAACTTAAATTCAGAAAAATGATTTGCTCTTTAATTTGCAAATCATTTTTCAGAATTATGTGCTTGGGCATGGAACCCCAACGCTTGTTCCCAAGCCCTTGCACTAGGTCCCTAGTGCCTGAGGCCAAGTTCATCTAGGCTACGCCTAGACAATTTTTACCATTTTTTAAAAATAATTTAACTATATTTTTAATTTTTCTTCTTTTCTTTTTGCCTTCGTTGGTCATCGGGCCTCGACGACAGCTGGCGACCGATCATTAGAGAGGGCTGGTGTGGTCAAGCGTTGCCTAAGGCCAGCGAGGCTTGAGCTTGCCATGATCGGGCAAGGCTTGAGCTCATTGACCTCGAGAGAATTTGATCCTTATTGGCCTTGAGCAAGCTTGACCTCACCAAGATATGGTGAGCTTGAGCTTCACCCAAGGCCAGCAAGGTCAGTCCTTGGTGGCCCTCCCTTATGGTCTATCGCTGGCTACCAATTGGAGCTGACGAACGGTGGGAAGAAAGAAAAAAAATATTATTAAAAATTATAATTTTCCCCAAACAAATAAGGGAAAATATTTTTTTGTTCATTTTTAGGGCTCAACTATACACCGAAAACTATTGTCATTTTCTTAGGAAATGACTTCTTGGAAAACATTTTCTATAATGTCACATTTTCCGCAAAATAAACAAAGCCTAAGATGGACATTTTCTTTCTTTATTTTTAATTTAATAGCACATGAACCTTTAATTTTTGTAATGGACGTCATGTCCGATCTTCTAAGCAAAAAGATGTCCACTTTATTTCTTATTCATTCTCTATATTTGTTATTAGAGCTCCTCCTTATCAAGGATGAAATGGAAAAATCACAAGAATAAATTGGACTATTCTTTGGGGCAAACTTACAAATAGGGAAAATTGTCCAACAGGAATGGAGGCAATGGCATGGACATCCTTTCACCCAAAGGATGTAGTCTCAACGTAATCAAAATTCAACATTATGTATATTTATTTGATAAACAACCATATACAAATTATACAAAAAATCGCCACTACCAAAACGTCCTCCCAATAACAGTATGTGTAACATCCTCAACTTCGAGCCATTTATAGAAAGAAGTCTGAACTCAATTTAACTAGTTAAGCCTAGTTGCGTTTGGCTTTATTCGATCAAGGCCTAGGCATGAACCTCGAGCCAAATAAGGTAATCGATCGTGGTTAGATTCGATTGACTCTCGCCCAATGAGATGACCTTCTAACTTAATATTTCCCTTGGTGTATTTAATGTGCTTCGAAGGTAGCCTATTAATGCATGATGACTAAGTAGGACACTTGGCTCCATTAGTCTTACTCTTGAAATGTAATCATTAAATTGTGGATGGTTATATGTTAAGAGGGGGTGAGTCATAAGCTCATTAATTGTAGGGAGTGACTCATAGCCTACAAAAATGATGACAAGGGATCTTGAAGATCAAGTAGGCGCCACCCTTTCTCCTTAGGCTTGCCACTTAAGGTTCCATAGGTTTTGACTATTCAGATTCTCGAAATCCCTAGACCTTTACTATTTTCCAATTTTATAGAGCTCTTTTTACTTCGAATTTGGAGAAACTTCCTCCATGAATGTTGTTCAAAACACCTTCATCTATAACATACCTAAATTTCAGATTTTTCTGATGTGAAGTGTTTGGAACAAAGGCCCAATCAATTACCGTATAGAAATTGCCCGGTGTAGTAAAAACAACGGCCAAATTGCCTTCTCTATTTTTTATAAACTTTTCCCTTTCAAATTTGAACATGCTTCCTTCACAAAAGTTTAAAAGGAAATATCATTTCTACAACATATGTAAATTTCAAAGAGTTTTGTAAAGATTTCAATTTCGAAATGACTCTCTCTCTCCGACCGTTGAATCTGTTCGACGAACGAATTTTTGGGCCGTGTTCAGTGAATTTATGCTCTTTCCACAGAACAAATTGGACTTGTCTTTCTATAACATATTAAAATTTTATATTTTATCGAGCCCATTTGGTAATGTAAGGATAATGATTTTGAAAACTGCTTGAAACTGTTTTCACCCCACAACAAGAGGGCCACACGCCCAACTTGGAAGGGGAGGGTGCCGCATGCCCAACTTAAGGAGCAAGGCTAATTTAGAGTCTTCTTAATTTAGGATAGGGATGCATTAAATACTTTTGGACTCTAGTCCTTCAATGGCAAGATTGAGGTGTTCCCAATGGCATAGAATTAATCATTCCCTAGTATGAGACTAGAAGACCAAGTTGCCCTACATTTAGTACCCTCCTTAAATGATTCTTGACTTAGGAATTTTAGAGGTCAATAATGGAGCCCTTCAAGAAAACCTGGAATGCCATTAATGGGGTAGACAAGGAAGATCACTTCATTTATTAAGAACCATCATTACAAGTCTAGATGGACCAATTAGGAGCTTACCACTTGAAACTTAAAAGTCTTTGGAAGATCTTAGAGGCTTGCCACCTTACTTTTAGGCTTTCTACCTAAGCTCTCGATATTAAATGCCTTATCAAAACCATTATTGAAGGGTGTTCTATAAATAGGGGGAAGGCTCATTCTCTCCCAAGCATGCACACACACAAATTTCTCTTCCTCCCTTCTTCTTCCTTGGCTGCCCACACCATCCCTCCATCTTTCTCTCCTCGGCTCTCTCTTTAGGTGTCTTTGCCGCCATCCACTGCCACTTGAGGCCGCCGGTCTAGAAAGTAGTAAGTAGAACTTACTAATATTTGGCTAGGATGTTGTGTTACGCTATTTCGAGCATGTGACGAGTCCTTGACTGAAGTTGATTGGTTTGTTGTTGCTTGAGGCTGGGTTGTGTTTGCTTGGATTGGTTTAAACTTTGTTCCTTGATTGAATTCAGTCCCTATTTGTTGAGCTTGGCTCATGCTTTGGCTTGAGTTGCCTTGAAAGAAGTCTGATTTGCATACTTGTTTGATATGCTTCGATTATGCTTTGGCTCAAACCGATTTGAAAAGCATATTTGTGAAAATTTGCTATTTCCTTATAAAACTATTTCCAACCATTTTCACAAGTGCATGTTTTAGTTCAGGCCTTCAGCTCTAAAAAAAGGGCTTTGGTGGCCTTGATGTACGTGAGATCACGACGGATCAGTCCTTTCTTAGTCTTGGTGCGATATCGAGGCATATCGTTCCCAAGCCAACTTTGATATTGGGTCGGTGAACATGTCAAGACGGGCCAATCCTTTCATGGTCTCGGTGCGATATTGAGGCGTATCATTCCCAAGCCGAGTTTGGTATTAGGTAAGAAAACATGTCACGATGGGCCAGTCCTATCATGGTCTCGGTGCGATATCAAGATATGTCGTTCTCGAGCCAAGTTAGGTACTAAATCGGTGCTCAAACGTGTCGGATCAAGTTGTGGTCCTTGATTCGTGCTTGGCATGCTTAATGTCTCAGTTTCAGTAAGTCATTTCACACACTTATGCATTGCACACATTCAGGCCCTTGAACTAAAAGCAAAGATAAGAACCGGATTGTGATGCTTGATGCATGGGCACACGATGGACTAATTTCTAGCCGTTGGCTGATGGATTCAGCGACGTTGCCCCCTCGCCAACGGGATGCCTTCACGCCAAAGGGATGCCTCGTTAATATGAACGAGATGCCCCCACGCCAATGGGATGCCTCGTCAGAAGGATGAGATGTTGTGATAATTCTAGCCATCACCATTCGATTAGGGGACGTTGCCCGATTAACTTAGGATGCCTGGTGGATTTCAGAAGAGTCGATGGATTTCGATTGTTAATAAATGAACCACATGTGCATAAGGTCCTTGCATTATGAAATGGATTTCGATTGTGCTTGCATATGAGTGAGGCGTGCGTTCCTCATATAATGGAATGGATTTTCTTTATGCTTGTACAACATTGAGTGAGATGTGCGTTCCTCATGTTGTGGGTGAATATTGGTTTATGCTTGGATAGTGTTGATTGAGGATTCCTCATGTTTCATAAAAAACAAAGCTTTTGTTTTGCTATTGATCTGTCATCAATTAATGTTTTGGATGGGTTATGTTCTTGTTGATAGGTGAGGTATCTTCCAACCTAGAAATTAGTGGGTTTTGCTTATCAAGTTTCACCAAAACTCACCCCTCATCCTTTCAGTTTTGTAGGCATGGAAGTCTCACGTCAATTTTGGGAGTTGCAATCTTGCTAGAGGAGCTAAGGTTTACTCCGACCTTTTGAAGATGTGGTAGTTGTAAATATAACGACTTGTGTTAAAAGGGCTTGTAAACATAGCTAATGTAATTGTATGTTTGTCAATGATTTTTTCCTAGTTGCTTGTTTTTGTCCAGGTGTTGTACGTATGCTTCCGCACGTCCTTAATGAAAAGATAAAAAGAATGGGATAGCGATGTACCTGGGACGTCGCAAAAATAATTCCCATCACTCGTGACCCTGGAGATGGAGTTGGGGTCGTGACAATTTTGGTATCAGAGCAAGGTTCTTACCTGGAGTGATAAGGTGCGTTGGGATATGGGATAGTTAGCTAGGAAAACACATCATGCATGTAATTGTTTGATTGATTTTTTGACGGTAGTTCATGATTATTGACTTTTTATTGTGGTACAGAAAAGTTCCTTTAGAGTTTCTATAGTGGTTTTATGAGTTTGTCACATTAGTACTCAGGATCAGGTGACCACGAGAGGAAACAATAGAACTAGTCATGTTACCTGCTTACCACTTGAAGGGATAATAATCAAAGTGCGCAGCGGAAAGTCGGAGGAAGGCTAATCCCAAGGTATGTAGGACCTTTGAAATTCTTGAAAAATAGGTAATTTAACCTGCTGGCTGGCTTTACTGCCGAGACTTGCTTAAGTACATGATGCGTTCCACGTATCGATGTTGAGAAAATATGAGCCTGATCCGGCACATGTGCTGAACTTCGAAGAGATCGAAGTAGAAGACTGATTGTCGTATGTTGTGGAGCCGGTGTGGTTCGTGGATCGAAAAGAGCAAGTCTTGTGCAATAAACCCATTTCCGTAGTTAATTTACTATGGTAGCATCATAGAATGGAAGGTGCAGCATGGGAAAGTGAGGAAGTTATGAAGCACCGGTACCCATATCTTTTTGGACGATCAGGTACGCATTTAATATTTCGGGGACGAAATTTTTTTTAGGGGGGCAGAGTTGTAACATCCTCAACTTCGAGCCCTTTACAGAGAGAAGTCCAAACTTGGTTTCACTAGTTAAGCTCAGTCACGTTCGGCTTTATTCGATCATGGCTTAGGTACGAACCTCGAGCCAAATAAGGTAATCGATTGTGGTTAAACTTGATTGACTCTTGCCCAATGAGATGACCTTCTAACTTGATATTTCCCTTGGTGTATTTAATGTACTTGGAAGGTAGCCTATTAATGCATGATGACTAATAGGACACTTGGCCCCATTAGTCTTACTCTCGAAATGTATTCATTAAATTTTGGATGGTTATATGTTAAGAGGGGTGAGTCATAAGCTCATTAATGGTAGGGAGTGACTCATAGCCTACAAAAATGATGACAAGGGATCTTGAAGATCTAGTAGGGCGGCACCCTTTCTCCTTAGGCTTGCCGCTTAAGGTTCCATAGGTTTTTACTCTTCAGATTCTTGAAATCCCTAGACCTTTACCGTTTTCCAATTTTACAGAACTCTTTGTACTTTGAATTTGGAGAAACTTCCTTCATGAATGTTGTTCAAAACACCCTCATCTATAACATACCTAAATTTAAGATTTTTCTGAGGTGAAATATTTGGGACGAAGGCCCAATCAATTACCGTATGGAAATTGCCTGGTGCAGTAAAAACAGCGACCAAATTGCCTTCTCGATTCTTTATAAACTTTTTCCTTTCGAATTTGGATATGATTCATTCACAAAAGTTTTAAAGGACATCGATGTGTACACCATATATAAATTTCAAAGAGTTCTATAAATATTTGAATTTCTAAATGAGGCTTTCTCTCCGACCGTTGAATCTGTTCGACGAACGAATTTTTGTGCTATGTTCAGTGAATTTCTGCTCTTTCCACAAAAGAAATTGGACCTGGCTTTCTGCATGAAAAATGTCATTTATGGTTTTCTACAATATATTAAAATTTTATAATTTATCGAGCCCATTCAATAATGTATTGAAGTTGATTTCGAAAACTGCTCGAAACTGTTTTCACCCGAGGACAAGAGGGCCACATGCCCAACTTGGAAGGGGAGTGTGCCGCACACCCAACTTAAGGAGCAAGGCTAATCTAGAGTCTTCTTAATTTAGGATAGGGATGCATTAAATAATTTTGGACTCTAGTCCTTCAATGGCAAGATTGAGGTGTCCCCAATGGCATAGAATTAATCATTCCCTAGGATGAGACTAGAAGACCAAGTTGCCCTACATTTAGTACCCTCCTTAAATGATTCTTGACTTAGGATGAGATATGGAGGATCACTTCATTTATTAAGAGCCACCAATACAAATCTAGATGGACCAATTAGGAGCTTGCCACTTGGAACTTAGAAGCCTTTGGAAGAACCTATAGGCTTGCCACATTGCTTTTAGACTTTCCACCTAAGCTCTTGACATTAAAGGCCTTATCATGACCATTATTGAAGGGTGTTCTATAAATGAAGGGAAGGCTCATTCTCCCCCAAGCATGCACACACACAAATTTCTCTTCCTCTCTTCTTCTTCCTTGGCCACCCACAACGACCCCTCCATGTTTCTCTCCTCCGTTCTCTCTTTAGGTGTCCTTGCCGCCGTCCACTGCCACTTGCAGCCGCCGGTCTAGAAAGTAGTAAGCATAACTTACTAATATTTGGCTAGGACGTTGTTTGACGCTATTCCGAGCGTGTGACAAGTTCTTGACTAAAGTTGATTGGCTTGTTGTTGCTTAAGGTTGGGTTGTGTTTGCTTGGATTGGTTTAGACTTTCTTCCTTGATTGAGTTCGGTTCTTGTTTGTTGATCTTGGCTCATGCTTTGGCTTGAATTGCTTTGAAAGAAGTCCGATTTATGTACTTGTTTGGTATGCTTCTATCCTACTTTGACTCAAACCGATTTGAAAAGTGTTTTTTTTTTTTTTTTTGAAAATTTGCTATTTCCTTACAAAACTATTTTCAACCATTTTCACAAGTGCATGTTTTAGTTCACGCCTCGAGCTCTAAAAAAAGGGCTTTGGTGGCCTTGACGTACGTGAGATCACGACAGATCAGTCCTTTCTTAGTCTTGGTGAGATATCCTGGCATATCGTTCCCGAGCCAACCTTAGTACTAGGTCGGTGAACATGTCACGACGGACCAGTCCTTTCATGGTCTTAGTGCGATATTGAGGCGTATCGTTATCGAGCCAAATCTAGTATTAGGTTGGTGAACATGTCACATTGGGCTGGTCCTATCATGGTCTCAGTGTGATATCAAGATTTGTCGTTCCCAAGCCAAGTTAGGTACTAGATTGGTGCTCAAACTTGTCGGATCAAGTCGCAACCCTTGATTGATTCTCGGCATGCTTAACGTCTCGGTTTCTGTAAGTCATTTAACACACTTATGCATTGCACACATTCAGGCCCTTGAACTACAAGCGAAGATAAGAACTGGATTGTGATGCTTGATGCATGGGCCCATGATGGACTAATTTCTAGCCATTGGCTAATGGATTCAGCGACGTTGCCCCCTTGCCAATGGGATGCCCCCACACCAAAAGGATGCCTTGTTAATAAGAACGAGATGCCCCCATGCCAACGGGATGCCTCGTCAGAAGGACGAGATGTTGTGATAATTCTAACCATCATGCTTCAATTTGGGGACGTTGCCCGATTAACTTCGGATGCCCGGTGGATTCCGAAAGAGTCGATGGATTTCGATTGTTAATAAATGAACCTTGTGTGCATAAGGTCCTCGCATATGAAATGGATTTCGATTGTGCTTGCATATGAGTGAGGCGTGAGTTCCTCATATTATGGAATGGATTTTGTTTATGCTTGTATGACATTGCGTTGTATGTACGCTTCCACATGTGCTTAATGAAAAGATAAAAAGAATGGGACGACAATGTACTTGGAACGTCGCAAAAATAATTCCCATCGCTCTTGACCCTGGAGATGGAGTTGGGGTTGTGATAGTATGCTCATGTCTTACTTGAGGTTTATTAAAGAACCTAAAAAGCAAGTAAGATGAAAGAAATAAGCTACCATGACTAAGTGAATATACACTTCTTGTAAACGAACTGAACAATCTTTATGCATCGTTATAAATTGATATAAATTGATATCATAACTCATCATCTTTAATTCAATATACAATATACATAAAATATCGAAAATGCATAATAACTTTCCAACAAAACTTTATACATACAAGATTAGTCAACAAAACCTACTCAATAATAAATAAAAAAACAACCATTAATGGTTTAATTTATCGACTAATCTCATCAAATCACACGCAGATGGTCCATTCCATCAACTAATCTAATGCTTATCATCAAACTATGGTCACGTTTAACACCATGAAAAGGCAACCAAGTTTATCCCCCTTGGCTAGGTCTATTACCTACATCAGCGAATGGTTCGGCCCGAAAGGATGTCTTGAAATAATGTGTATACCATCCTCTTAATGGGTGCTCATCACAATGATATGAGCAATATCAATTAACATCTTTTTCTAGAAACCCACAATCAAAATCAAAAAATTATTTCATAAAACTTTTCGCAACCAATACGAGCAGCTTTTAATAATTCCTTTCACAAAACATTTAATCAAAGCAACCATGTTGACACTAGATTTTTAGCCAACAAGTCATTAAAGACAAATTTTTGAGATTAAGGTTTTTGATCACGACGGAACTCATTTTTCTAGAAAAAAAAATGCCGTTTTTCATTTCTTTTTTATTGGCTCTTCAATTGCGATTAATTTCCTAGTTATTTTAATCAAAAGCCCAAAAAGTCAAAGAGTTCACTTTTTTTGTCAAAGACTTTTTGTTCAACCTTTTGACAAAAAAGTAAGGTTGACCAAAAAGTCAACTCATACTCAAAATTTGACTTTTTACACAAAAAGTTCCCAAATGATCTCAATTTCACTTTTGTATGGAAAATTTTTGAAAAAAAAAAATCAAAGTTTTGACCCTTTAATTAACCTCTTAGTGATTAATCACTAAAGGGATGACTTTTATCTAAAAAATTGGAAAATGTGAAAATCCACAAATCATCTTATTTTAGCTTTAATTTGACTGTGGCATAAAAAAATTTCTCAAAAATCGATTAAGACCTTATCATTCGATTTTTCGGATTTAGGTTTAAAATCAACCAAAAATAAAATTACTTTATTTCTTGTCATATTTAAGCTTAGTTTCCTTCATGAAATTTGATCTAGAGGTTATCACACTCGCTTGTTGAATCAATTTTGAAGTTTTTGCATTTCAGGATAAAATTTCAATTTTTAACCCTAATCAAGGGTCCTGATTGGTTCTCAATAATTTGAGTGGTTTCATCCTTAATGGAGTCATTTTCTTAGTGACAACTAAATCCGGCATTGATTTTGTCAAATTTACTTGGGAGCATTTCAATTTGATGGATTTAGCTTACTTAAACCTTAAAAATTCAAGCTAATGTTCTTCAATTGATGTAATTCAAATTGACCCATTCTAGAATAAGGTTTAATTTGATAAATTGAGGTTCAATTTGACCATTGAACTTCAATTACATTTAAGTGTCTAATTCGTATCATCATATTAATGTCAATTTGAATGCATTAGGCCATCTTAAGATCAATTGCTCGAGCCAAATAATATTTTTCTTTTATATCAATTGAATTAGATTGCAATCAATTTGACAATTGGGAATGGGAATTGTGGAGATTGTGTTAATTGATTAAGGAATTTAAATTTGCATGCCTATTAAATCCGAGCGCAATTGATATCATTCATGAGGTAACTAGACCAATTTAAATTAACTAAGAGGTTGTTAAAAGGTTCGATTGATTTAATTTGGAAAAATTTGCACTATTTCTTTTCCATTTAGCCTATTTCTCTTTCAATTGAACAATAAATCTTTATGATCAGGTCCTCCAAGGACCTAATTGCACAAATTTTTTGCCAGAATCGGATGAATTGGTCAAAACTGGTTTAGACTAGTTCGACTAGTCTCTGGTGGACCGACCCCTTTTCAGTGACTAGTAACTACTATGAGGTGGCCAACCTCTTGGCCGATCCACTAATATCCCTCTTGCACGAACTTACAAAAATGCCTCTTGTGAAATTACAAAAATGGCCCTAATGCCATGTCACTAATCCAAGTCATTAGGATTAAGCTAATTAGAAAGCATGCTTATGGGTTAAGCACTTAATCTCAACCATCTATTGTGATATGATCCTAGCCATTAATTAAGACAAGTCACCTATCCAAGTAATCACATTTTAACCAATATAAAACTAGCTTGTTTAGGAAGATTCGTTTGGGGCCCTTAGATCAAACCAAAGGCTAAGATCTCATCTTAAGGGGGACTATCCGACGACCTCCTTTCGATGCACGACTGACACTTCGATCATCCTCAAGACTTCCCTGATTTGGTCGTACGCCTCTTTACCGTTGCTTATTGCCAAAAACCTCTGATTGGCTACAAGTCTCTTCCAGTCCTAATCACCACGCTTTATGTTGGTAAGAAGTCCGACTACTTTGGCTAGCCACTCCGGCCATCGACAACCTCGTTTTCGTGCACGACTACCGCACCGATCATTTCCTCTCCTCAAGCCGTTGCAACCCCCACTCCCGGACTTCCGATTGGCAACCAGTTTGCTTAGTTCGGTTACCATGCTCTGTCTTAGTGACTTGTCTGAGCGCTTTAGCCAAACCAAGTTGCAGTCCAACGACCTCCAACAACTGTCTGATCGCTTTGACGGTGTTCCTTGGCCTGTCATTGAAGTCGTGGTAGTCGGAGCTCCTTTGATCATCGCTCAATCATTATCGATTCACTTCAATTTCCTTTGATCCTTATTAGTTGATATTTTTGTGTTGTTTAAACTTGGTTCTCACTATAGTTTTATAATTAATTCAAATTTGGTGAGATATTGCTGGCTCGCATATATTGGTGGCCGAGTAGCTCATTTAGGCTCCTCAAGTTCATCGACAAAGGTATAATGTGACATCTTGAATTTCGACCCCGTCTCCATAATAGGAAATGGTTGTTTCATCGATGCACCGATGGTCATTTTACTCAGAGTTGGCCACTCATGAGTTAACTAATCTATTAGGTGAAGCCATTAAGGGATATAAATGCGGTAAACTTGAGAATTCAATCAGAAATCGACTTCTTGACCATAATAATTGACAAGGGTCAATACGACACCATTATAATCGTTTAGTAATCGGATATAGGTCGATTCGACGGAAACACATAATTAAATTGCGGGTGATTCCGTGAGATTGCGAAATTCGCGTCAAAAGACACTAACCCGGTTTTCTGTTGATTTTATACTCGAGATACAAAATTGAAACCTTGCGATTTTTACAACAGGGTCCAAGATGCACAAACATGGATTGAAAATTATTGACCACGGGTCACACGCGTTAAAATTTCTAAAAGCTACCCGATAGGTTAGGTTGTATTAAAATCACGTTTAGTCGATTTTAACCACGAAATTGGATTCGGTTTTAGGAATCGGATGTTTGAGCATGTTACGATTCATTCTTAGGATGTCATCTCATCTTTCAGCGAATTTTTGTTGAGTCCGAAATTTTGCAGAAAAATCGGTTTTGGGACAAAAAGGAAAATAAGAGGAAATTTGGATGGGAGGTTAAATGGGGTTATTTTGCTACCCAAAAATGGGTATTTGTGAGAATTAAGGGCTAAATTCTGATTGGATGGCCACGAGACTTTAGTGGCAAGAAGACTTTGGTGACATTGTGATGATGAGAATATATTTGGGCTAAGCTTAGGATTGGTTGAAGCATTGACTCATTTGGTTTTCCTTCCTCTCTCTTTCTCCCTCTCTCTCCCTCCCACTTCCCTCTCCTTCCCCATGCGCACACTTTTCCCTCCCCTTTCAGCCGAACCACCCTTCTTCTTTAATCCCCTCTCTGCTGATTTCTGGTGCCCACATCTTCCTCACTCCTTCGTTCCATCTCTGCTAGCACCATCCTCATGTCATCAACCCATTATCACCATCCACTGCCAACTGCCAAATCTCACCTCACGCCTGCACTTATCAATGACTCTATCCAGCAGCTCCTTCACACCAACGTCCAGCTGCCTGCTCCTCATGCCTACAGCCAGCTTCACCTCCCTCAGCGTCCAGCAGCTGCTGTCTCAACCAGCAGCCCCTCACGCCTTAACACCACTGCCAGTAGTTTCCACCGAGTTGCTGTCCAGCTAGCCCGTCCACCGTCACCAGCCAACCAAGCTAGCCGAGACTAGCTCAACCACAGAACCGAAGCTCTCTTGGCCGTGAGCCTTGTAGGGTTGTTTTCCCTCACTGTTGAGCCTCCGTTGGAGACACGATTGTCTCGGGTCTTCACCACCCTCGCGTCGCCGTCGCTGTCGGTGTGAACCAACTACCGCCCTAATCCGGTGAGTTAACTCCCTAATCCTTGATTATGTTGTTAATTGCGCTTAGTTGATTAGATTAGTGTTAATATGAATTATTATTAATCTAGTTTGGTTAGATTAGTCTTAATATGGATTAGTATTAATCTAGTTGGTTAGATTGGTACTAATGAGGGTGGTTTAGCTTGGTTTAGTGGATTCCTCTCTGGATCAATTTACTGGACACTTGGAGGCTGCGATTTTTGTGGATTAATATATGCTGTGAATTTGAGGTTGCTTCCTCCTTGAAAAATGTTCTAGCCATCTTCAAATATGACATATATTTTATTCAAGATTTTATAGATTTAAAGGAATGAGATTTTAGGTTCGTTACAATCAAAACAGAATCTCGATTTGAACTGGAACTGGTGACCTTTTGGTGTTCAAATGATTTTTATCAACTCTTAGGGTTTTATTTTTAGAAGAGTTTCTTTACAAAAGTTGTTTATCACATATTTTAGTTTAACATAGTCAAAGTTCAGATCAAACGGACAAGTTTTGGATCTCGAACCAAACTGATTTTGGAAAACATAATTTATGAACACGGACACAATTTTGGTAACGGATTGGGTGAATTACTGCTCTTAATATCGAAAGATTTGGGTCAATGTGTCTGCATAAAAAATGTTCATCTAGGTATATTTTAAAACATATTCAAATTTGAGAATTTTCTGAGATTTTTTGGTTATATTTCTGGAATTAAACTTGGAGGCGCGTGAGTGGCCTAGATTTTGCCGGTTAGGGCCGATTGTGGTTTTGTAGTTGTTCCTTGTATCTTACTTGCTGAGAAATGAATATGCTGTGATTTGGTTGATGTTTGGCATGCTGAGAACTCATGCGTGATGTTATGAGGTTGATTGTTCTATGTTGGTTGTTTATCATTATTGCAAGAGATGGCCTTTAGGCCTTTAAATGGAAAGAAAATTTAGGTGTCGGGTTTGGACACCAAAACAAATTTGCCCAAGAAAACAATAAGGTTTTAAACTAGGTGTGTGCAAAGTTTGATGGATTAATTTTTAGTACGTGAGCACCTATGAATTTATTTTAAAAAGTTTTGAACAAAAACAGGGGTTACTAAAGATTGTTTCAAAAAAGGAGTGGTTGGAAAAGAAAATAGAAAATTAATGAGGTGTCGGGTTTGGACGCCAAATTTTATGTACTTAATAAAATAAGGAGGTTTTATCCTAGCTGTGTGCAAAGTTTGGCAGATTAATTTCAAATACATGACCCCGTACGAATTTATTTTCGAAAGCTTTGAACAAAAAAAAAAAAAAGGAATTGCAAGGTTTATTGTTCTAGAAGGAATTTTGGTATTTTGGGCTAATTGACGGAAGATAAGAAATGGGTTGATTGATGATGTGCTTGCATGGTCACTAAGTGGAACCCGTCACCCAATGGGAGTTTGGGGACGATGCCTAATTTTTATTGGATGCCCGGCAGGGGTCCGAAAGCCGAGTCGTGGTGGAGGTTGGACCGATGCTCCTTTATGGAATGCCGTCTAGGCGGGCGTTTTAGACATTGCCATGCCTGATGGAGCGGGATGATGCCTAGTTACGCCGAATGACCGTCGACTTTTGAGTTGGCCATGGCTAATGGGTTGTAATAACTGGTACACACCTGAGTGGTTGTGATAGCTACGCCTGATTATGGGAAAAAATTGCGTGGCACAATGTGTGACATGTCATAACGGTTTGGCCTTATAATCGGGACCCATTTGGATGTTTGTGATTAAAATGATGTGTTTCGGTTATTAAACTGCGCTTGCTGCACTGATGATGGTATATATGTTGAGCTAACATGCAGGTACACGTTGAGGTGAGGTAAGTTTTTTGTGGTGCATGTTTAGCACCACCTTCGAGGCGAATTTGCGTCCTAATTGGGGTTTAGGGTTTTGACTCGCTGAGATTTTATCTCACCCCATTGTGGGCTAACCTTTTTTACGGCATGGAGATATGCTAAGTGCGGATTTTTCGGGCACGAGATGTGACACCTTTTGGCTGGCCCTGCCATTAATGGAGTTTAGGGTGACCTTGATCCCTGAAGGTTTTTTGAAAGGATAGGTTGGAAGTTGCCAGCGTAAGGACTTGTAAATCATTAAACTTACTAGGGACAACAATGGATAAATAAGTCATGGTTTTTATGGGAAAATCGCGATCGTGTTTTACTATCCCTATGTTTGTTTATTGGCCGAGTGTTTATTTAATTTGCTTCCACATGTGCTTAATCGAAAGAAGAAAGATAAAAAGAATGGGCCAGTAATGCGTCCTAGGAAGTTGCATTTTCAGTTGATCATCGAGGGATGTGCATGCGCTCAGGGTTCGGGGTGTGCCATTCTCGCCCGAAGTGATATCAGAGCCGGTCAGTGTCTAGAGTAATAAGGTGCGATGGGTATTGGGATAGTTAGTAGAAAAGACTTTTTCTTATGCTGATGCATGTGAGTGATTGATTGATTGTCTTGTACAGGTTGCTTAGATTTCTAATTCTATGTTGGAATTGGAAAGCAAGTTCTATAAAGATCCTGCAGAATGAGTGATCCTAATCAGAGAACTCCCTAGAAGAGGGCAATTGCGTCTGTTTCTTGAGGTAGGACGCCAACTAGGGTCAGTGCCTAAGGTAGAGCGCCAGCTCAGGCCAACGTGAGAGAAATAGTACTACTGTAGGCTGGTATTGGAGTAGTAGCACCCAACGATCCTAGAATCAATGGGATCATGTAGGCGCTAGAGATGTTGGGGAACATGATGGGGTAACAAGCCTAGAATCATGCCACTGCTACCGCCAATGCCGTTGCCGCCACACCTGCTGATGTCCCACTAGGAAATGGGAATGGTGATCAATAGATGCATAAGTTGGTAGAGCAGTTCCTGAAGCTGAAACCACCGAGGTTTACTGGAGCAGGTGATCCTGAGGCTGCAACCCTCTGGATTCGAGAACTAGAGAAGGTTTTCACGCTACTTATGTGCTTTGCAGAGGGCAAGGTAGTCCTGGCTCTCTACCAGTTGCAAGGGAACGCAAGCACTTGGTGGGAGGCCACCGGGGGGAGAGTGTTTCCCGAAGGTACGGTTTCAGGAGTGGAATGCCTTCGTTGAAGTCTTTTATGGAAAGTACTTTTCAAACTGCACCAGAGAGTAGAAAATGGTAGAATTCCAGTGTCCTTGTTAGGGTATGATGTTAGTGGACTAGTATGAGGCGAAATTTGCAGAATTGTCCAAGTATGCACCGAGGCTGATTGAAAACTTGGTGGACAAAGCGAGGAGATTCAGAGACAGTCTGAGGCTAGAGATCAAGGATCCACTGGTGCCGCTGAATATTAAGGACTACAATGAGCTGTACGAGAGGGCCTAGCTGATCGAGAGGAATTTGAACAAGCGAGCCGTCGCATCTGGGTTGTAGCTCGTGCTTAACAAGGATAGCAAGTGGTTCGGGAAAAGGCCGACGATAGGAGGAATGTATCCCATTCATTCCAACCAAAAGAGTGTGATCAAAAAGCCGACACCCAACCTGAATGACGCGTGCCGAATTTGTAGAAGGAAGCATGGACCAACCCTGTGTCTTGGTATAATGGGAGCATGTTACAGATGTGGTCAACACGGCCACTGGGTGAAGGACTGTTCGAGCAGGCCCATGAGAGGATAGACGCCACTGCCACATATAGGACAACCAAGAGGTTTCTGTGGATAGGACAAAGAGGGTTCAGGATGTCTGAAAGCTGAACATTGGAAGCCAGCTGGTGCCCCTGAACCAGAAGAATAAACAAGCTTAGGATAGTGCACTACTAGGATGGGTGACATCTTGGAATAGTGCCTACCTATGCACCAAAGGATAAAATTGTGAGGCTCGGTATGGGACGAGCCAAAGTGAACAATGTCTCTATGAGTTAGTCCCTATAGAAACGGGACCCCTCTAGTAGATGTGTAGCTTGGGGATGAACCAGGCAAAAGCTGGTGGGCCTGTAACAACTCAGTCTGATGAGGGCGGGAAGTGGTCACCGAGGCCAGAGGGCCTGAGCAAGGAGCAGCTCTTGGCAGGCTTTTAGGATGATGAAGATGGTAGAAATGAATCAAACTGTGCACCGAACAAGAGGGGCAATGTTTCTAGGATAATTTATCAGAGTGGCGTAGTGAAAGTATTGTCAAGCTTGTAGAACTTCAGTTTATTGAAATTAAGTCGGAGAAAGGAGGACCACTAACTAGATTTATATTTAACTATTTTGCTTACGTGTGACTTTGATGTCATGGTTGTAAAGGATTGTTGCTTGGCTCAAGGAGCATTTGGCTGTAATGGATTGTTATTGTAAAGTAATCCAGTTTAACCCGTCAGCAAATGAAATTTTAAAGTTTGTTGGAAATCAAGGAGGACCCTCGATTACTTTAATTCCATCACTTAAGGCAACCCAGTTATTGGATGTGGGTTGTCAGGGTTATTTGGCGATTGCAGTTAATACGTTAGTTGAGGAGCCAAGAATGGAGGACATTGCTGTACGAAAGGACCTTGCATTGGACAGGTATGCTGAATTGTATGTGCGATGGATAGTTCGTCCTCATGAGGTGCTAGTGACGATCACGTTAGACTAAAACTCGAAGTTCACGATAGCTTTTTGGAAACATTTACAAATTGCCTTGGGAATGAAGCTACAGTACAGCATGGCTTATCATCCGCAGACAAATGGCTTGTCTGAGAGGACGATTCAAACCTTTGAGGACATGTTGCAAGCTTGCATGTTGGATTTTAAAGGAAGCTAAGAGGAACAACTTTATCTAGTTGAGTTTGCCTACAACCACAGTTATCAGCAGGGTATTAAAATGGCACTGTTTGAAGCATTGTATGGTAGAGCTTACGGGACTCCTATTTGTTGGGATGGAGTTGGAGAGTGTAAGATTACAAGTCTTGAGTTGGTTCAACAATCAGTCGACACCGTCAAAGTCATTCGAGAAAGACTAAAGACCGCTTAGAGTTGTCAGAAAAGTTATGCAGATAAACGACGAAGACCATTGGAGTTTGAAGTTGGTGAACATGTATTCCTTAAAGTGTCACCAATAAGGAGTACTTTGCGTTTTGGCAAGAAAGGAAAACTAAGCCCGAGGTACATTGGTCCCTTGGAGATTTTAGAGCGAATTAGGACTTTGGCATATCGTCTTGCGTTGCCGTCGAGACTTGCTCAAGTAAATGATGTCTTCCACCTGTCGATGTCGAGGAAGTACGAACTTGACCCGACCCACGTGTTGAATTTTGAAGAATTAAATGTGGACGAGAGAGTGTCGTACATGGAGAGACCAGTTTAGATCATGGATTGAAATGAGCAAGTGCTACGCAACAAGATGATCTCCTTGGTTAAAGTGGTCTAACAACGCCATGGGACAAGGAGCTACATGGGAAAGCAAAGAATCGATGAGACATCAATACCCCCACCTTTTTGAAGAAGAATTTTAATGGTTTAAATTTTGAGGACGAAATTTTTGTAAGAGGGAAAGAGTTGTGACATCCTGAATTTCGACCTTGTCTCAATAATAGGAAATGGTTGTTTTGTCAACGTGCCGATGGTCATTTTACTCTGAGTTGGCCACTCATGAGTTAACTAATCTATTAGGTGATATATAAATGCGGTAGACTTGAGAATTCGATTAGAAATTGACTGCTTGATCATAATAATCGACAATGGTCAATACAACACTATTATAATAGATTAGTGATCGAATATAGGTCGATTCAACAGAAACACGTAATTAAATTGCAGGTGATTCCGCGAAATTGCGAAATTCGCGTCGAAAGGCACTAACCCTATTTTCTGTTGATTTTATACTCGGGACACGAAATTGAAATCTTGTGATTTTTATGATGGGGTTGAAGATGCACAAACATGGATCGAAAATTATCGATCATGGGTCAAACGAGCTAAAATCTCTAAAAACTACCCGATAGGTTAGGTTGTACTAAAATCACATTCGGTCGATTTTAACCAAGAAATTGAATTCGGTTTCGGGAATTAGATGTTTGAGCGTGTCACGATTCATTTTTAGGATGTCATCTCATCTTTCGGCGAATTTTCGTTGAGTCCGGAATTTTGCGGAAAAATCGGTTTTTGGACAAAAAAGGAAAATAAGAGGACATTCGGATGGAAGGTTAAATGGGGTTATTTTGCTGCCCAAAAATGGGTATTTGTGAGAATTAAGGGCTAAATTCCGATTGGATGGCCACGAGACTTTAGTGGCAAGAAGACTTTGGTGATATTGTGATGATGAGAAGAAATTTGCGCTAAGCTTAGGATTGGTTGAAGCATTGACTCATTTAGTTTGCCTTCCTCTCTCTTTCTCCCTCTCTCTCCCTCCCACTTCCCTCTCCTTCCCCATGCGCACACTTTCCCCTCCCCTTTCAGCCGAACCACCCTTCTTCTTTAATCCCCTCTTGGCTAGTTTATGCTGCCCATATCTTCCTCACTCCATCGTTCCATCTCTGCTAGCACCATCCTCACATTATTATCCCATTATCACCATCCACCGCCAACTGCCCAATCTCACCTCACGCCCGCACTCATCAACGACTCCATCCAGCAGCTACTTCACACCAACGTCCAGCTGCCTACTCCTTATGCCTGCAGCCAGCTTCACCCCCCCTCAGAGTCCAGCAACTGCTGTCCTGACTAGCAGCCCCTCGCGCCTCAACACCATGGCCAGCAGCTTCCACCGAGTTGCTGTCCGGTCAGCCAGTCCACCGCCACTCACCCACCAAGCCAGCCGAGACCAGCTCAACCACAAAACCGAAGCTCTCTTGGCCATGAGCCTTGTAGGGCTGTTTTCCCTCGCCGTTGAGCCTCCGTTGGAGGCACGGTAGTCTTGTGTCTTGACTATCTTCACGTCACCGTTGTCGTGAACCCGTTGCCACCCTAATCCGGTGAGTTAACTCCCTAATTCTTGATTAGGTTGTTAATTTTGCTTAGTTGGTTAGATTAGTGTTAATTAGCCTTAAGATGGATTATTTTTAATCTAATTCATTAGATTAGTACTAATGAGGGCGGTTTAGCTTGGTTTAGTGGATTCCTCTCTGAATCAGTTTATTGGACACTTGCTGGTTGCGATTTTTGTGGATTAAGATGTGCTATGAATTTGAGGTTACTTCCTTGAAAAATGTTCTAGATATTTTCAACTATGACATATATTTTACTCAAGATTTTATGGATTTAAAGGAATGAGATTTCAGGTTCGTTACAATCAAAACAGAATCTCAGTTTGTACCGGAACTAGTGACATTTTGGTGTTCAAAGAATTTTTATCAACTCTTAGGGTTTTATTTTTGAAAGAGTTTTTGCACAAAAGTTGTTCATCACATCTTTTTTTTTTACCATAGTCAAATTTCAGATCAAACGGACAAGTTTTGGATCTCGAACAAAACTAATTTAGGAAAACATAATTTCTAGACATGGACACAGTTTTGGTAACGGTTTGGGTGAATTACTGATCTTAATATATAAATATTTGGGTCAAGGTGTCTTCATAAAAAATGCTGTTCTCGGTGTTCTTTAGAATGTATTCAAATTTGAGAATTGTTTGAGCTCATTTGATTATATTTCTGGAATTAAACTTGGAGGTGCGTGAGTGGCCCGGTTTCTACCGGTTAGGGCCAATTGTGGTTTTGTAGTTGTTCTTGGTATCTTACTTGCTGAGAAATGAATATGTTGTGATTTGGTTGATGTTTGGCATGCTGAGAACTCATGCGTGATGTTATGACGCTGATTGCTCTATATGGTTGTTTATTATTATTGCAAGAGATGGCCATTGGGCCTTTAAATGGAAAGAAAATTTTGGTGTTGGGTTTGGACACCAAAAATTATTTTCCCAATAAAAAAAATAAGGTTTTAAATTAGGTTTCTGCAAAGTTTGACGGATTAATTTTGAGTACGTGAGCACCTATGAATTTATTTCTAAAGGTTTTGAACAAAAAAAGGGATTACTAAAGATTTTTTCAAAAAAGGAGTGGTTGGAAAATAAAATAGAAAATAAATGAGGTGTCAGGTTTGGACGCCAAATTTTACGTGCTCAATAAAATGAGGAGGTTTTATACTAGATGCATGCATCGTTTGGTAGGTTAATTTCAAAGACGTGACCCCGTTCGAATTTATTTCGGAAAGATTTGAACAAAAAAAAAGGGAATTGCAAGGTTTATTGTTTTAAAAGGAATTTTGGTATTTTGGGCTAATTGATGGAAGATAAGAAATGGGGTTTAATTGATGACGTGCGTGCATGGTCACTAAATGGAACCCGTCACCCAACGGGAGTGTGGGGATGATGCTTGATTTTTATCGAATGCCTGATGGGGGTTCGGAAGCGGAGTTGTGGTGGAGGCCGGACTGATGCTCCTTTATGGAATGCCATCTAGGCAAGGGTTCTAGACGTTGTTGTGCCTGACGAAGCGGGACGATGCTCGGTTATGCCGAATGACCGCCGACTTTCATGTTGGCTGTGGCCGATGGGTCATAATAACTGGAACACGCCTGAATGGTTGTGATAGTTGTGCTTGATTATGGGACAAAATTGTGTGGCACAGTATGTGACATGTCATAACGATTTGGCCTTATAATTGAGATCCATGTGGATGTTTGTGATTGCAATGAAGTGTTCCAGTTATGAAACTGTGCTTGCTGCACTGATGATGGTGTATATGTTGAGCTAACGTACAGGTACGCGCCGAGGTGAGGTAAGTTTTGTATGGTGTGTGTTTAGGACCACATTTGAGGAGAATTTAAGTCCTAGTTGAGGTTTAGTGTGGCACCCCTCGACGGCCCCCGATCCGATTAGGGTCACCATAGTTCGCTTACCATTTACTTTCCTTATTAACATATCACTCTGATACAATTTCAAGTGCAGCGGGTCCATATAACTTAGGGGTTTACATTTTTTTTCTTTTTTTTTTTCGATCGGTCCCTTGCGCAATTTATATGCGGAAGCACATCCAACAACTCCCTTCCCTATATTCAGAAAACGATGCACACCTACTAAATATTTATAGGTAAAAGCCGTACACTTTTTATTTACTTAAATCATATGGACATCATTCATCGGTACATCAAAATGCCGTAATAATCTATATTCGGCTACACTCCAAAAGATGACCGACATTTCCTCCAACAGTCATACACTTAAAGTCCATCGATTAGTGTCGGTGTCCAAAAGTTCCTTCCTTTGCTATCCTTCTCCTCACGGTCATATCCAACCGCTCAAACCATCTACTAATCTGAAATGTTACCCCAAAAGGGGTGAGTACAACCACTCAGCAGATAGGGAAATCCAGTAACAACTCAATGCATCAGGCAAATCATACATGCATTGCAGGCGTTACTCACCTTGAAACCATGCGCATACTATCATGCATCATCATATCATACATGTCATCATCATCATGACATCATTATATCATACATGTCATCATCATCATGACATCATGACATCACACATGTCATCATCATCATCTTGCATATCATCATGCATATCATCATCATCATCATCATGCATATCATCATGCGTATCATATTATGGGTGATCATCATTATTTCACATCACATATCATCATCATCATCATGCATATCATCATGCATATCATATCATAGGTGATCATCATATCACATCACATATCATCATCATCACCATGCATATCATCATGCATATCATACCATGGGTGATCATCATATCACATCACATATCATCATCATCATCATGCATATCATCATGCATATCATACCATGGGTGATCATCATATCACATCACATATCATCATCATCATCATGCATATCATCATGCATATCATACCATGGGTGATCATCATATCACATCACATATCATCATTATCATCATTCATATTATCATGCATATCATACCATGGGTGATCATCATATCACATATCACATATCGTCACCATCATCATGCATATCATCATGCATATCATACCATATCATGCCATGAGTTAATTTTCATCTTTATCTTTAAATTTGATCACCACATCACCCTTCCTCGATTCATCAATTTTATCTCATATTTTACACTCGCATCCCATGCGAGAAAAACCTCCGGGCATGTATCCAAGATACAATCGGGCATCCGGCCCCCCACATTCCGGGCATCTCGCATCCCAACTAGCATCACGAGGAACCTCCGGGCATGTATCCAAGATACAACCGGACATCCGGCCTTTACCCTTCTAGCCGGGCATCTCGCACCGAAATCCTAGCATCGCGAGGCATTCCCTTCGGGCAAAAACCTCCGACAGGGCTTCCGGAATTATGTACCGACATACCACCAGGCCTCCCCTGGAATTACGTACCATATACCACCGGGCATCCTGACACTCCCGGGGAAATCCGGCAATGTATCTCTATACATTCCGGCCATCATCCTCCACCACAACCTCTTACTCACATATCATTTTCCACATTCACCATTCTTTTAATCCCATTATTACATGGCATATAATTCACACATGCATCATACGTACACCAATGTCATATAACAATGCATAACAAATTCAATGGAATTCATGGCCAATAAAATAATCACTTTTTATTTTTTATTATTTTATTATTTTATTATTATATTTATTTATTTTCATAAATAAATATTAAATTTAATATCTATGATTTTCCCAAAATCATAATATTCAAACAATCATTAAACAAACCAATAGGATGACAATTTCATACAAAATTCATGGCCAAATTGATTTTCACATAATTTCACAAAATAGCACATGATATTCGGATAATGACCAGAATGCACAGTTTCAAAATAAAATTCGATTAAAATACTCATATGGCCTCCAAAAATTACTAAACTTTACAGGGTGATAGCCAAGATATTTTCACGCACTTTTCATGAAGAACTCCAAGCCAAATTATTTTTAGATTAATTTATACAACCCCACGAAACTTCTGGAACCACTACCGCGTCGTCTAGAATACACATCTCCGAAATATTAAGATTTTACCCATCTATTCTCTTTAGTTTCCCCTGAAATTTGAGTATGTTATGTACCAAGGTGTCCTTTACAAGTTTCATGAAGAGATATAGGTCAAATAACCAAATTATGGTCACCATTTAAGTCTATGAAGTCTCGAGTGTCTCGGAATACTTCACCAGAACCATCATTTCCAAGATCTAGCCGATTCACCAAGATATAATTGTTATTTTAGGTTCAAATTTTATTATGTTGTATTTTAAGGTGTTACCTACAACTTTCATGAAGACATCAAAGTCAAATCTTCAACATAAATCAACATGCAAACAAGAATCCAGCAAGAAGTCAGTGAAAACTTCACAGATCTGGGATCTCCGAAAAATAGAACTTAAACCCCTCATTCCTTCATCATTTTCCACGAAATTTCAGTATTTTGTAGTTCAAGATGTTATATACAACTATCATGAAGATATCACAGCCAAAATCGAACTCTAAACATGCATGAAAGCTCTCACAACATTCTGACTCAAACAGTTCATACGAAAATATTCCAGATCTAACATCTCCGTAGGATGAGGGTTTGACCCCTCAAATCTCCATAATTTTCTACTAAATTTCAGTATGTTATAGTTCAAGATGTTATCTACAACTTTCATGAAGAAATCAAAGCCAAAATCGGACTCTAAACACACATGTAAGCTCAAACAAGTTTCTGACTCCAAACAGTTCATGCGAAAACATTGGTGCAAGAGTAGAAAGTGGATTCCCAACTTGCCTCTAGACCTCACGAACAGAATGAGCGGACGGCACACGGCGGCGAACGGGCTCCTTTCTCTTCCTCTCGGCTTCCTCTCTCTCTCGCACGATTCTCTCTCTCTCTCCCTCACTTGGCCGAATGGCTAACCAGCCATTCTCTCTCCTTTCCTTCCCTTTTATATTGCATGCATTCTAGGTTTGCATGAGGGACAAGTGTAATTGTGGAGGAAGACAAGTGTCCACCATGCTTCACCTCCTTCATGCCACTTGTCCTATAGCATGCATCATCGGCCTTGGAGTTGGGCTGGTCGACCACTCCTCTTGGGCCTCTATTGGGCCGGCCAACTTGGCCCATTAAAAGCTTAGGCCAATGGGCCTAACGCCCATCCTAAAAATTGACCTTTTCCTCTCCTTTTTTTTTTTGAATTTCTTTTATAAATATTTTAAACTTTAAATTTTCCACATGGCCAAAGTCTTTCGACATTTCATTTATTGAAATTTAATTTATAAAGTGCATGGCCAAGCATAGATTATTAATTTATCCTATAGTCCTAAATTCAAAATTCATAAACACAAGCACAATAACACCTAGCCTTAAGAAAACTAATGGCTAACACATAGACCATAGGTAATTTCATTACCTAATTATAGGATTTAATTTCTCTAGAGGATGACTTGAATTTTGGGATGCCACATTTAGGGTTTTGACTCGCTGAGATTTTATCTCATCCCGTCGTGAGCTAAGCCTTTTCAAGGCCATAGCGTGGAGATCTGCTATGTGCAGATTTGGTGGGTGCGAGATGTGACACCTTTTGGCTGGCCCTGCCATTAGTGGAGTTTAGGTTGACCCTGATCCCTAAAGGTTTTTTTAAGAGGATGGGTTGGAAGTTGGAAGTTGCTAGTGTAAGGACTTGTAAATCATTAAACTTCCTAGGGACAACAATGTATAAATAAGTCATGGTTTTCATGGGAAAATCTCAATTGTGTTTTACTATCCCTATGTTTGTTTATTGACTGGGTGTTTGCTTCCGCATGTGCTTAATCGAAAGAAGAAAGATAAAAAGAATGGGTCGGCGACACGTCTTGGGACGTCGCATTTTTAGTCGACCACTGAGAGATGCCCGCGCGCTCGGGGTTTGGGGTGTAACACATAACTTCTAAAGCTTAGATTCGATGAAGGGAGGCCCCTTGTGATGATTCTTGGATCATTAACAAGGGGCCAGGGATAGGATTTACACTTAAAATGCTTATCAATAGATTGTGATGACTAATCAGTGCTATGATGTTGATTGGTGTGCTCGTATCGACTATTGATGCTTGATTAGGGTATGATGGAGGAAATTATTTCCATTTCTGGACAGACCACGTATTATCGATAATATGATTTGGTAGACGTCGAAATCTTGTGATGTGATCAACTAGAGAATTCAAGTAATTGTTGTTAGCTCTGTTTTGACATATTATGCATTATCATATGACGTCATTTGCATGCTGAAATCATGTTGCAAATTTGAGCTTGAGATCTGGACCTTGAACTTATTTTGTTCTGTCAAATTTTGCTTTCCTGTCGATTTCTTATGATTTTTTCCCATGATTTTGGAGTCAACGTCTTCATGAAATTTGTTCATCATATCCAGATCTAACTCATATATAAAATTTTCATAAAAAATTAAAGTCATTTGTTCCGTACGATCATCCTTCAGACATTTGTGTTAGTCTCTGGAATATGGACTTCCAGTCTGACTTTTTGGTATTCTTCGATTTTTGCAAAATCATGTGTTTGAAATCTAAGATCATGTACTTTACAAGTTTGAAATCAAAATTGGAGTCTCTCGTCTTGTCGAGTTCCTCTCTATCGGCTGGATAGAGTTCTTCTTTGTTCCTTCTTCTCTGTAATCTTCAGCTGCTTCCTATTGCAATGCGAATGGCAATCCTTCAGAATTTCGTCCTCTTCTTATCCTACATAGATCTAAGTCGTTAACCCCTTCACACATCATCTTCCTTCTCCCTCGCCAGCGGGTTTCTGCTTTCTCCCTTTGGTTTCCCTCTTTCTCCATCTGTATGTCGATAATTTTGATGCTACCGACCTTCATCCGTTAAGTCAATCCTCCCTTTCATCGATGGCTACTGACGATGATCCTGATGCATCTCGGATTGCTGCAATTTGTCAAAAATTAGGCCGATTATGTACAGAAAAAGCAATCGAAGAGTGGCGAGTTGAACCCGCACCTGGTGCAGTTGAGGAATGCAAGCTACTGTTAGTTGGTAAAGTCCACTCCAACCCTTCCTTTAATTTCCAAGCTTTTCAGTCAGTCTTGAAGCGGGCATGGCGGTTGGACCAAGTGGAAATCATACAGAGAGAAGCTGGAATTTATTTAGCCAAATTTAAGTCTCAAGCTGAAAAACAGAGAATTCTCGACACAGGACCTTGGCAATTTTCAGGACATCTTATAAATTTTAAACCATGGGTAGCCAATACCCCTCTACACTGCTATGACTTTTCTACCTGTGCATTTTGGGTTCAGGTGATTGGGTTACCTTTGGAATGTTGTACTGATGATATGATCCGTAAGGCTGTTAGCACGGTAGGTTCTGTTCTGCAAGTTAAATCTGAGTTTGCCGTTGGTTCCGCCCTGAAAGCTTGCCGCGCTCACGTTGAGTTGGATTTATCTGAACCATTGAAGGTAGGTCGACTCATTCAACTTACACATCAAACTTTGTGGTTGGATTTTCGGTACGAAAGATTACCTCATTACTGCTATTCTTGTGGACGACTGGGCCATTATACTGATTCTTGCCCCTCCATTCCCTTTGAGGAGAAAATGATCACAGAAACTGACTCTACTCCTTACGGTCCCTAGTTAAAAGTTGAAGTTCAGAAGTATAGCCCTTACTAGCAGTGTTACTATGGCCAATCTATTATGGAGGAGGATAGAGATGAAACCATACCTGAAACTCCTCCTACTGAGATTCGTCCTCTTCCTCTTCTTCTACCACTAATTCCTGTTACAACCTCATAATACTCCCATCTCAACATAGACTAGAACTAACACCTCTACCATTCCTCCTTCAGTGCCACACACCTTAACCATCGCTTTAATCCTAGCTACAGAGAAGATGAAAGGAGTGCAATGGCTAACATCAACTAATCAGGCAAAAAAAGGGCAAAGTATACGACCGACAAGTAAGATAAGTCCTGCAAAGAAACCCAGGCGCTATACTCCCTATGACTTACCAGGAGGGCATTCGGGGGTCTATGATGACTCTCTCTTGTTGGACGCACCAATTATGGAGGCGTCTGAAGAAGTTTTACGGGCGACGGTGGCTGGCCCTAAACAGTCACCAAATCAACAATGAAACTTATAGGTTGGAATTGTCAGGGTTTGGGCAATCCCCTGACAGTCCTATCCTTAAAAGCCCTCTTGGCTAAGGAAAAGCCTGACCTGTTATTTTTTATGGAGACGAAAAACGTTGATGCAGTCCTCCTTCGATTGAAAAGGTCTTCTGGTTTTTTGCATCACAGACTAGTTACCCCTGTTGGATCTGCGGGTGGCTTAGCTCTTTTTTGGAATGCAGGGCTCTCTCTGTCAGAATTCACCTCCTCCCCGCATTTTTTGGATTTTACCTGTCTCGATATCTCCGATGCCAGATCCATGCGGATTTCTTGTATTCATGCACCTGCAGTTTAACATGAACGTCAGTATCTTTGGCAGACCTTGCGCCATTTTAGTAGCTTCAATGTCTTACCTTAGGTGTGCTTTGGCGACTTTAATGAAATTCTACACCGATGGGAGAAAGTAGGCTCTAGGCCAGCGGACTCTTACCGCCTTTCTTCTTTTAGAGAGGTCCTCAATGATTGCAGTTTGCTGGATCTGCCCTCTCATGGTTGTGCTTATACGTGGTCCAATAACAGAGATGCTAAAGCTTTGGTGAAGGAGCATTTGGATCGACCTGTCTGCAATGCTGAATGGTGTGTCTCTTACCCGCACGCTCAAGTGATAGCTCTACCTACAGTAGGTTCAGATCACAGCCCACTGGTTATTCATACAAATCCCTGTTTGATTCGGCGAAAGAGATTCTTTACCTTTGAGGCTTTCTGGAACCAGGATCCTGGATGTCAATCAGTGATCAAGTCCTCCTGGCACTCAGTCTCGCGAAGGGACTCTCCTCTCTCAGTCAAGCTTCGTGCAGTTGCTATAGCTTTATCACGTTGGAGTCACCGGGTTTTCTCCCATAACAGGCAAAAGGCCATGGAATTAGATCACTAGTTACAAATTTTATCAAATCAGCAACCTACTTCACTGAACCTATCTCAGCAACAGCGGATTAAAACAGAACTTCAACAAGCATGGCAGAGGGAAGAGCAATATTGGGCAATGCGATCAAGGATAAACTGGTTACAGTGGGGAGACCGTAACACTAAGTTCTTCCATGCTACCACACTTCAAAGAAGGCAACACAATCAGATTACTATCTTGAAGGATGACAATTAGCAATGGGTTAGGGATCGTGAATATATCAAACAAATGACTACCACCTATTACTCACAGCTATACACAACTTCAGGGCCTAGACCTTATGCATAGATCTTAGAACAATGTCCACAGCTGGTGGATGCAGAAATGAATGCAGGCCTTCTCGCTCAACCCACTCTTGAAGAAGTTCACGTTGCTACCTTTCAACTAGGTGCTTCAAAGGCACTAGGACCCGACGGTTTGAACGGATTATTCTATCGATCGCATTGGGAAATTATTAAAGTGGACATTTACAGAGCAGTACAGTAATTTTTTCAGCATGGCACATTACCCCTATCTCTAAACGGCACTGCTATAACCCTAATTCCCAAAACTCCTAACCCAGAAAGCTTGGATCAGTATCGTCCTATTAGCTTATGCAACTATGTCTATAAAATTTTCGCTAAAGTGCTTGCGAATCGATTGAAACCCCTGCTGCCTCTGCTGATCACCGAGGAGCAGAGCGCCTTTGTTGCTGGCATACAAATTCAGGACAATGTTCTAGTTGTACAAGAAATCATTCATCAGCTTAAAACAAGGCAAAGGAAATGTCATTTTAAAGCAATTCTAAAGGTAAACATGCAGAAAGCTTATGACCATGTTGAGTGGGACTTTCTCCGAGATTATTTACTTTGATTGGGATTTCATTCTCTTTGGGTCCATCTAATCATGCAGTGCATCTCCACACCATCTTTCTCTATCAAAATGAATGGGGAGTTTTTACCGAGTTTCCAACCAACTCGTGGGCTGCGGCAGGGAGATCCCTTATCCCCTTACTTGTTTATCATCATTGCAAATCTCTTATCCTTCCTAATAAGAAATGCTATGAATATGGGCTCTCTCAAAGGCATCAAGTTGAATCAAAGGACAAACAATCAATCGTAACAAATCTGGAGTTTTCTTTAGTCCCTCTTGCCCTATCGCCCTTCAGGAAAATTTAGCTGCTGAATTACGGGTACCAGTTTTACAGCGTTGTGGGAAGTATCTCGGGATACCTACTGACTGGGGAAGATCTAAAAGAGATATGTTTTCTTGGCTGCTGAGTAGAATTCAATCGAAACTAGAAGGATAGAAGGAGAAGCTAATCTCAAAGGGAGGGAAAGAAGTTCTATTAAAGGCGGTTATTCAATCAATCCCTCAGTATGCAATGTCAGTGTTTAAAATCCATATCTCCTTATGTAAAGTTATTGAGAAAAGAATGGCCAAATTCTGGTGGAGTAATGATACAAGTAGATCTGATGTACATTGGCAGAGCTGGAACCATCTACAGAACCGGAAAGAACTCGGTGGATTGGGATTCAGGGATTTAGTGAGTTTTAATCAAGCCATGCTCGGTAAGCAAGCATGGCGTCTAATGAATCAGCCATTATCTTTATGGAGTAAGCTTTTTAAGGGCTTATATTTCCATTCTTCCACTTTTTTGAAAGCTAACAAGGGTTCTCGCCCATCATGGGGTTGGCAAAGCTTATTATGTGGAAGGAATGCAATTTTACCACTTGTTAGTTGGTCTGTGGGAGATGGAACAAGCATCAAGATAAGAGAAGACAGATGGCTTCCTATGGGAATTCTAGCCCTGAAGAACCTACACTAGTAGCTGATCTTATTGACCAAACTACCAGTTCATGGAAAATTGATTTATTATTCAGATTTTTCGACATGCCAATCATTCAACAGATCACAGACATCCAACTCCGACCTAACTTCACCACAGATGCACTTATATGGACAGCAACCAAGCAAGGTACATTTACGGTCAAATCAGCATATTATGCACTCACTCACACACAATCAGGTATCTCAACTTCAAATGCATCATCATCACACCAAATTCCTACTTGGTTATGGCGCTCTATCTGGAAAATGCCTGCTGCACCCAAAATCCGAGTATTCCTCTGGTCCATCTGCAATAATGCCTTGGCGACGAGAGAAAACCTGTATCGACGACACATATTAGACAGTCCTTGCTGCACATTGTGTAAAAGAAAGACTCTAGAAACTTTAGAGCATTTACTCTTACTCTGCTCGTGGACTCAACAGGTATGGAATCATTCCCAGATCCGGGTTTCCATCCTTCCCATTAACACCCAGCGTCTGGATTCATGGATCGCTTCCACGATTGGGGCAGGAAATCGATTACCTTGGCTGGCCTTTATTTCTCATATTCTGTGGCAGATCTGGCGCGCTCGGAATGCCTTCGTCTTCCGAGGTACTTATCCTCATCCATCTCAGGTTGTAGAAGCAGCACTGACTTGCGCTCAAGCAGATCGATTATCTTCAGCTTCAAATCTGCATCAAAACAGTTTGGTCACAGATAGATCCCATCTATGGCGTCCCCCAGATCTCGGGGTATTGAAAGTTAACATAGATGGAT
The DNA here is from genome assembly GCA_004368105.4 of Eucalyptus melliodora. NCBI lineage: Eukaryota > Viridiplantae > Streptophyta > Magnoliopsida > Myrtales > Myrtaceae > Eucalyptus > Eucalyptus melliodora. The sequence goes on from CM023404.3 coordinate 45,009,201, forward strand.
CATTTCATCAGGGCAGTAACAAGGGAACGATAGCTTGTATTTGTAGGGATCATCAAGGCCGGCTTACCGATGGGTTTTCCTTAGGGGTAGTGGCCGTCTCTGCTCTTCAGGTTGAGATCCAAGCTTTATCATTCACGCTTCGCCATCTTCTGCATCAAGGGCTTCAAACTGTAACAATCGTCGTTGAATCAGACAACCTCATTCTGGTGGAAACTTTGAACAGCCGCTCACAGTTGCCATGGACGGATCGCTCTCTCTTCGCAGAGGCTGCCTTCCTACTAACACTATTTCCCAATCTCACGCTAGGTTTCTGTCAAAGAGAAGCGAATTCAGTCGCTGACTGGGCTTGCAAGGCCCATAATCGCACTTCCTTGAATTGTAATTGGGCCCTTAATTCCCCCCTGCTCTCTTGAACTTGTTATGCGCGGATGCACTAGCCACGGGCTGTATGGGTTATTCCTCTTAATGCTATGAGGGTTTCTGTTCAAAAAAATAAAATAAAAAATCTAAGATCATGTCCTCCATGAAAAGTGTTCGTAACACTTCAGTATAGGTTTTCAAAAAGAATTAGACAATAAAAATCTCATTTACTATTTTTAATTGCCACCACAAAGTTGCAGTGACATTCTAGAAATTGAAATTTTTAGTCCGACCTTTTGTTATTCTCCGATTTTTACAAAATCATGTGTTCAAAATTAAAGACATGTTCAACATGAAAGTTTTAGATGAGATTCGAAACTTTCATTTGATATTAATTCCACTGAAGTTGAAGCTCACTAAGGTATTCAAAGGACTCAATTAGAGCGTCTAAAGCATTTCGTGCCCAGATCCTCCCAGAATATTTGAATGTGTTTTTGCAATTTTGATGAAATTAATATTTTTCTTTGATCTCAAAGAATGAAAGTAGAAGTCAATTTCCATATCTTTCATTTGACTTTAGTTTCATCAAATTTGAAGCTAGTTCGGATTTCCTTAGGGTTTGATCAGCGTGCATGATCAATTTGCACCCAAACCCTGAAGCTTGTCTTCTTAGGACTTCTGAACTTGTTTTATTATTTTAGTAAAATTAAAGTCTCCATTTGCAAAATTACCAAACGGGAAACTTCCTTCATCAATGTTTCAACCAAATGCATGCAAATTTCGGAGTTTAAGTCCTTGATTTGATCGCTTTAATGGATTATCGTTTTGAATCAGGCCTGCTCAGTTTTCAAACTCGGTTTAGTTCTTACCACATAATGGAAATCAATTTTTTTGACATTATTCATAACTCATTTCAAGAAACCCAAAACTTGAAACTTGTTTGGCACATCTTATTTTAGTTGTACAACAATTTTCATGAACTTTCAAAGTCATTTGATATTTTTTCATGAATTCTTCACATTCAGACCAGAACAGGGTCGGGTTCTGAATTCTATGGGGGTAAAATGCTCATTTCAGGTCAATGGGATAAAAATTGGGACAAATGGTCTTCTAGACATTTGTTGTACACTTCATTAGTTTTCCAATGACATATGATTTTGCATCATTGATAATTGTCTGATTGCTCATATTGTTTTCACACTTAAATGACCCGAATTGTCAAAAATAATGAACAAGGGACCCCTTTAGGTTCACTTTCTTGATTGATTGTTTGAGAATCAAGGCTTTTCAGCCTAAGTACATGTTTCATTTCATGAGTTTGCATGTAATTGTTAGATGTATGTTAGGACCAATGCATACTCGTGGGAAACCCTTGGGAAACATATAGATCCGAATTTAGGGCTGAATGGTATTGACCACTATTTGCAAATACAAGTGATGGCCAATTATCATTGGTCGCAAATCAAACAATTAGTGATCTTATGATGGTTTGATGTGTGTAAATAAATATGAGGCCCGTTTTCACTTTTAATGGAAATCAATTTTTTTGACATTAACCCATAACTCATTTCAAGAAACCCAAAAGTTGAAACTTGTGTTGGCACATCTTGTTTTACTTGTACAGGAATTTTCATGAATTTTCAAAGTCATTTGATATTTCTTCATAAATTTTTCACATTAAAACTAGAATGGGGTTAGTTTCTGAATTCTTTAGGGTAAAGTGCTCATTTCAGGTCAAATGGTTAAAAATTGTGATAAAGTCTTCTAGATATTTGTTGTACACTTCATTAGCTTTCTAATGACATGATTTGCATCATTTGATAATTGTTTGAATGGTCTGATTGTTTTCACACTTAAATGACCCAAATTGTCAAAAAATAATGAACAAGTGACCGGTTTGGGTTCACTTTCTTGATTGATTGTTTGAGTGTCATGACCTCCCTAAAGCAAGTTGGACCACTTAGGGGTTTGGTTAATGGATTATTAAGCATAAGCTTAACTCAAGCTCTCCCAACCCATACCAATTCACAACTTAGGGTTTAAGTTCTTAACATGCAAATCATTTTTAATATGGAGTTGCTAGTGATTAGTTTACAGTAGGTCGATTAGACATCTAAGTAAAATAATGAGAGAACTATTTTACTCATATGAACTAGAGATTTTGAGTATAAGAATTTGGTTACACTAGATTTTTCTAATGCCATTTTTATACTGTTCTTTTCTTAAAAGATGTTTATCAGGTAACTTGAATTCATTTTATTATTCTCTAACATGTGGGGTAACCATGCGGGTATGTAAACCACCAATTTAACATCCAAGAAAGCAATAAATAAATAAATTACAAGATTTACATCATAGTAATGAAAGCATCTACCATATTAGCACAAAATTCACATCAATAGTCTTATATATGATTTTTAATTAACGCATAGTCACTCAATCTTTTTTAGGATTTTCTCTTATTTAATGAAATCTAATCTATGTGCAATGCAATGCAATGACGTAAAAAAATGTATCTATACTAACATGATAAGCCAATGCAAATAAATAAAATTAACATGCAAACTATATGTCATGTGACATTAATTAAATGACCTAATCTAATGACGGCAAATATTAAATGAAATTATCATAATATGTCACACATTTAAATGATCCTAAACATGCAACGACTAAATGACGTGCAAGGGATGACCTAATTCTACTTGACATGTGCATGATATTTTTTATGTTTCATTTTCTTTTTAGTAAAGATTCAAAATTAAAGTTACCCAATAATTAACCATGCAATTTTAATGAAGGAAAAAGAAATCTAACATCATAAAACAATGTTTTTGATATTTTTTTTTAAAATTCGGAATAAATAATATACCTAATATAAACACGTATTCTAGCCTAAAACAAACAATATTCTAGCAATAGTCAAATCCAATTCAAATATATTTTTGGGGTTTCCTTTTTTTTTTTATAAGGAAAACAATCAAATAATGGATAAATATTTAATTAAAGGGACATGTGCACTACAAGTTTTAAAATTTGTCATGAAAGTGTAATTATCTCCTAAAACTTTTAAAATGTGCAATGGAATAATAAAACTTGTTAAAATGATTCAATCGAGTTCTTCTTTTAATGCTGTCAATTTATCTTACGTGGCATTTTTAAATTAATTTATTTTTCCTATGTGGAATATTTTATTATTATTTTTTACAATATTATTTAAATAATAGTTTAAAACTAAAAAAAAGAAAGCTAACATAATGTAAAAAATGGAAAAAGGGGTAGGGATCATGGCTGGGCGTCGCCATCGCTACCATTGTCGGAGAGGCCAGCAACCTCGTTGGTCCTAGGCGGTGAAGGGGGGGACCTTGCCGGCCTCGGCAAATCCATCGTCGGCCAAGTAAGGGCGAGCAAGGCTTGTCCAAATCTGGGCAATAACTCGGCTTAGGCCGGGTGAGGCTCAGTTAGATCTGGGTGATGCTAGCCCTCGTTCGAGCCTAGCGAGGGTCATTGGCCCTTGCCTAGGGCTGACAAGGCCTCGCTTAGGGCTGGGGAGGTTCACTGGTCATAGGCAAGGGCCGGTGTTGTGGCATCCTATAATTTTATGACAACCTTTAGATGTGGACGTGCGAACCCCTGGAGTGCCTTAACTTTGCCCAAAGGGACACTTAAATGCCATAACTTACGAAAGGTACACTTAAATGCCAAAATCGAAGTAAAATAGATCACTTGAGTGCCAATCTGGCCAAAATCCGGCCAAAATGTTGACGTGACATTTTTCCGGTGAACCGAGCCAAAAACGACGTCGTTTTGCATGCTGACATGGCCAAATAATACAAAAACAGCGTCGTTTTGGGCTGATGGGGTAAAAGAATAATAAGAAAATTAATTAAATTACGTTTAAAATTAAATTTAGATAAAATATTTAAAAATAATAATTTTAAAATTAAATTTAGTTGAAATATTTAAAAATTAATAATTTCAAAATTTCAAAATTTAGAATTTTTTTTTTAAAAAAAAAAAGGAAAGGGGGGGAGGTGGCTGAGGGATTAGCGCTCAGCCACCATTGCCGCTACCCTGCCGTTGCCGGGAAGGGTCGGCGATGGCAGGGGGGGTCGGCCGAAGTCGTCGGGCCCTGGCCAAGGGCCGGCTACCTCGGCCGACCAGCAGTGAGGGCTCGCGAGCCCTCACCCTAGATTGGGGCGAGGGTCGCAGCCCTCACCCACATCCGGTGAGGGTCGGCGGCCCTTGCCCAGCCAGGCCAAGGGCTAAGAAGGGTCGCCGACCCTCGTCGGATGTGGGCAAGGGCCGCGAGCCCTCGCCATTGACCACAGATCAAGGTTGTAGCCCTCGCCCAAATCCGGAGAGGGCCGCCGACCCTCACCAGATCTGGGCGAGGGGCCGCGACCCTCGCCCCGACCCGACCCTCGCCCCGATCAGGGTCGAGGGCTCGCGAGCCCTCGCCCCCAGTCGGCCAAGGTCGCCGGCCCCTAGCTAGGGCCAAGCGACCCCTATCGACCCTCCCCCCGCCATCGCCGGCCCTTCCTAGCGGCAGCGAGGCGGTGGCGGCAGCAACTGAGGGTTGATCCCTCAGCCGCTTCCCCCCCTTTCCTTTTTTTAATTTTTAATTATCAATTTTTTAATATTTCAACTAAATTTTATTTTAAAATTATTATTTTAAAATATTTTAACTAAATTTAATGTTTAATTTAATTTATTTATTATTTTTATTATTTTTTAATCACGTTAGCCCAAAACTACTCCATTTTTGTATTATTTAGCCACGTTAGCGTGCAAAACAACATTGTTTTGGGCGTGCTTTGCCGGAAAAATGCCACGTCGGCGTTTTGCCGGACTTTGGCCATAGTGGCACTCAAGTGATTCGTTTTTCTTCGAATGTGGCACTTAAGTGTACCTTTTGTAAGTTATGGCACTTAAGTGTCCCTTTGGAGAAAGTTATGGCACTTGAAGTGTTCTTTTGCCTCTAGATGTGCTATGAGCCATGGATAGGTGATGGAAGTACCATCAAATTATGTTGTAGCCATTTGATCCATGATTTGCAATAAGTTTGAGGCCAAGCTTTTAATGGATAATTATTTGATGGAAAAATTCCATTCTTGGCTATGTGTTTTATAAGTTGGAAATTATTAATTTATGTTGCGAGTCTTATGGTTTTATGAATTTCAATTAGGTATTTATATAAGTAGGAAATTAAGGTGGATTATTAGGAATGATGGGGGGCTGGATATTTAAGGACCAAACGAGCCCATAACCCCACCATTCGACTGGCCCGAGAAGTCCAAAGGGAGGGCTGCCATCGACCATGGAAGAGAGGAACGGAGGGAGAGGAGTCTGGCCCATTCGGCCCATCATGTGCATGGGAAAAATGCCAAGTGGCTAAGGGAATTGGCCAAGTGGCATTTGCATGCAATCTAATGATTGCAAATCATTGCAAAAAGGAAGAAAAGAGAGGGAGAGTGGGTGGAGTGAGCGAAGCAACTGAGAGGGAGAGAGAGACCGCTACCGTGCGAGAGAAGGAGAGAAAGAGAGGAAGAGAGGAAGGAAGAGGGAGACCGAGTCGCTGCCATCGAGCCGCCAAGTCGCCGCCATCGCGCCGCCTTGCCCCGCCGTTTGCTTGCTGTGTTTTGCTTGGTTCAGAGGCAAGTAGAGTCCATTGATCTACCCTTTGCTTGCTGTGTTTTTTGAGTGATGAATGGTGAGTTTCGGATGTGGGTGAAGTGTGAAATTTCGAAGTTATAGGTGCTATGTTCAAATCTAGTATTCTGTTTCTGGGAAAACAGTCCGACCTTTGATGATTTCGTGAGTTGCATGCAATGTTCTAGTTGGAATTTGACTTCGACTTCTTGATGAAAGTTGTAGAAGACTTCTTGGAGATTAACATATCAAAATTGTGGAGAAAATGGACAAGTATTGGTCGGTGAAATGATTTTCTTTGAAATGGTTAGATCTGGAAATCGTCACTGAGGATTATGAAAAGTATGACGACTATAGCTTTTGATCTGTCACGAATCTGACTTCGATTTCTGCACAACAAATTTACCTCTATGTCTGAACTATAACATGTTAAAATCTCAGAATTTACAAAGTTCATTTAGGCACTTAATCGAAATTATTTCCGAAACTGTACAAAAGTGGTACTGGAAATTCTATTGTTGTGATGTATGGACTTATGCGATTGATGTGGAACTTCATGAAATATCTTTCTCTAGATCTTTTTTACATCGTGTTAAATTTTAATAATTTATTGAGATCATTTAATAATTTTTCCAGAATTTTTATTAAAGAAGTGCATTTTGCTTTATCCGAAATTTACTGTATTTTCAAGAATAAATGGACTGCTCTACAAAATATGATGTCTTGAGTGGTTATATATGCTGCATATATGGTGATGTTTGGCATATCATGTGACATCAAAAGGTGGTTTACACCATTGATATTGTTGCATCAAATGCCATGATGAAAATGAGACATATATGAGATTATATATTGTGATAATAATGAAATCGTCAGAGGTGTGAGATGATGATGCCTCGGGAGTTTCGAGATGCCTGGAGGTTTGTGCTGGAGGTCCTCGGGAGTTTCGGGATGCCTGGAGGTTTATGCCGGAAGCCTTGGTGGTTTGTGCCGGGGGGATTTCTCGTGATGCTAGTTGGGATGCGAGATGCCAGGAGGTTTGTGTCGGAGGTTCGTCGCGACACCAGGTTGGGTGCGAGCGATAAATTGAGGAATACAAACATTGGTCCTTGGAGGAAAAACAATGAGATCCTCGTGAAAGATAAATATTGAAATTGAGTCATGTGCATGGGTATATGCATATGGTATGATGCATGATCTGCTTATGAAAGTGAATTGATGTTATTTGACATTAAGAATGCGATCATGAAGGCTTGGATGGATCTCATGGGGATGTATACATGATTGTATGAATGATGTGAATCATGCGTATGTATGTGCATATGGCATGAGATGAACCTCATGGAAATACAAGTATGATTGCATGGTGATATGTGCATGACCGCATGGTGATGTATGCTCGATAGCATGGATGATATGTGCTTTACTCGTGATATCTTGATTATCTTGCTTGATGCATTGTGTAGTTTGATGGATCTTTACTATTGAGTGGTTGTACTCACCCCTTTGGGGACCAACATTTCAGATTGAGCTATGCCTCTAGCAACTGTCATGCGTGGTACATTTTATGGATTACCGTCTGATGTCGAGGTCGAGTGCATGGAGCACCGTTGCTTCGGTGTTCATGGTTTGGTTGGTTTGGCGTTTATCCGCCTCCATGTTTTGGTTATGTACAATGTGGGCTTGCTTGATGGCCCTGTAGTACAAGAGTTTTTATTTGTCCATGTTCGCCGACATGGGAGGATGATGGGGATGTTGCTGGCTCCACCGGCTGATGCACCAGGATGGGTGTGATAGGAGCGTGTGACTGGTGGAGGTTGCCACTTTTTGGGATGGTCGACACTAGCTGATGGATAGATGTACATGTTTTATGTATAGTGGGGTTCTTTTTTAGCTTAGCCGAGCTTAGTTATAGTCTTGGCTCTTTTGTCATACCGACTTGTAAAATCCATCTTAGTGTGTAAATAAAAGTGATCCGGCCCTAAGATGCATATATATATATATATATATATATGAAAGTTTGTAGTTGGTGTGTATTGCATTGTATTGTGTGGTTGTGTATGGGTTAGGGAGATGATAAGTATGCTTCCGTTACATAATCTGCGCCGGGACCGATTGAGATGGTACGAACCCCCAGAATTTATGGACCCACTGCAATTGAAATGGTATCGGAGTGAAATGTTATTAGGACAAGTGAAAATGTAAGTAGGTGAGCGACCTGTGGCGACCCAAGCGGATTGGGAGCCGCGTTGAAGGGTGCCACGGCGTCCCACAGGTGTTGCCCAGAATTGGGCCAGTCGTATTGGCCCTAGCTAAGGTGTCTCTCTAATTGGGGTGAGCCTCGCCCGAGCCTTGTGTGGGTCGGTGATGGCCTCACCCAGGCCGACAAGGGCTGCCTCCACTGCCGCTTAGGGTTGGTGAGGGCATAGCCTCCTTCGAGGATGGGCGACAGTGGCTTGCCCAACCACAATCCTTTCCCTTTTTTTTTTAAAATTTTGTTTTCTAAATTATTTTATTTTAAATTTTTTTACTATTATTTAAATAAGATTTAAAGAAAAAAGTAATAAAAATGCCATGAGGGATAAATCAATAAATTTAAAAATGCCATGTCAGTATTTTTCATTAGACAAATTGATGGTGTTAACGGAAGGACTCAATTACATTTTTGCAACAAGTTTTAGGACTTGTAGTGCACATATCCATTCAAATTTGGAAATTGATAAATTGATGATCACATCCAAAAGATTATAGATATAATGGAAGATTTTTTGCTTCTAGACCATCGTATCTCGTAGTTAGAGATCAAACGGCCTTCCAAGTACTTTGTTAAGTTAGGAAAGCATCTTAGATTTTTGTGGATATTACATTATTTAATTAAATATCTAACAGAATATTTTAATTTGTAAGAGAATATATCAATCAATTACAGAGCATATCGAATCACTTGGAAATTAAATATTCTAAATCTACTAGTGATATGCACATTACCTAATTTGAGGATTTTATTTCCAAATTTGAACCAAGTGTCATTGGACTGGGATTGCAACTGGCTCCTCGACGCGGCATGGCAAGTGGCGGTGGGTCACAAACTTACAAAACAGAAACTCTGAGAGTCGGCTTGGCTCACGGATGAACTCGACGATGCGGGGAGCTCAGCATGGCTTGACGCGGCCGCCTCGTGAGATTGGCTCAGGTCAGCAGGTGACTCTTAGGTTGGCGCACGACGAGAGACCCATGCGATGATGGTGTCAAGGAGTGGCGTGGAGCTCAGTGAGGTATCCACAACAGCGATGAGTGATTGGCAATAAGAACCAAGACCTTACTGTAAGCGTTCTCTAACGCCACCGAATCTACATATGGGAAAATTCCCGCACTAGACAGGCGTGGGATGTGCACCGAGAGGAACGTGGTTGAACTGGGAATCAATGTCGTTGGTGCTAGGCTCGGGGAGAAGAAATGGATTGCCGTCAGTGCAGGAAATCCAGAGAACATCGTCGGGGGGACTCAGAAGGAAGCAGCAACGGCACCGTTGTGCGGGGTTTGCTAGGTTGAAGCAATGAATACCGGAACAAGGAGGCACAATCTCAGCAATAGGGACTCACCGTAGCGGGCGAGAGAGATAGGATCTTCACGTCTCTTCCTCTCTGAACGTTCACGGCGCTCTCTCTCTCGCTCTCTATCTCTCTTTCTTCTCACATGTTTTCTCTTTAGCGTTATGAGATTATGGTTTCCGACCCCTTTTACTGTGAATGTGCGTCCCTTTTTATAAGCGAGAAAATTAGGTTTTAAGAAAGGGACACAATCTTCTACTTTCCGCATGTGAGTGGTCATAATATCCTCTGCCTTAGTTTCTTTTCTTTAATGAATAGCATGCCTTTATTTCTTTCCTTCTTTCATTCAACCACGTGAACATATATTTTATTCGTTGCAAGCTGCACTTGGCCGAATATTTACATACCCAGGATGTTGCTCTTTATTGACCAAATTCTCAAGATCATTATGATATTGCTCTCTATATTTCCTAACTTGAAGTATGGCACGTGCAGAGCATATGTCAATTTCAGTCTCAATAAAGGAATGATGAGCTTATATGAATGACAAGTTCAGCCAAATTTTTGTCACCTAGACTTAGTCCAACTACCTAATTGAGTCCATGATTACCCATTAAAGCCCATCTGTCACCAGTTTGACAAATATGCAATTAATAAGCTCATAAATAACTATATGCAATGCGATACGATTCTAATATTTTGGTTTAGTGGTTAAAGAATAATCTCTAATTTTGAATGCAAGTAATTACTAAACAAGTTGTCAAAATTTAGGTGTCAACATTGAGAATTAAGACTTTTCTGCCTAAGTGCATATTTCATTTCATGAGTTTGCATGTGATTATTAGATGTATGTTAGGATCGGTGCATGCTTGGGAAACCCTTGGGAAACATAAGATTCGAATTTTGGGCTGAATGGTATTGACCACCGTTTGTGAATATAAGTGATGGCCCATTATCATTGGTTGCAAATCAAACAATTAGTGATCTTAGGATAATTCGACGTGTGTAAATCAAGGTAGACCCCGAGGCCCGTTTTCACTTATATGAATTGTTTGCAATTTTTTGCAATTGTTTGACATTGGATGTTTGCCTTTTGTGCTTGAATAAATTGTGTACCTAGTTTAGTCCATCAAGGCGATTAGTGGGTGATGAAACTAGAAGTCCCAAAGTTGATGGTGCGGTTGATGCCCAATCTGGCTTATCATGTTGCATCCATTTAATCCTTGGCATATGTCTCGGGTTTTCAAATTCAATTTGTAATAATACCCAATGAGTTGCGGGCTTACTTTTCATGTCTTTAGCATAGTTGGCTTGTTACTTGCTTTGATTGTTTTCTTTCATAACAATGTCATTTCATTACTTGTGTGCTTATTTCATGTTTGTAGTTTAGATTGCCCGAACGAACCATCCATGCATGATCAATTAGTGTTAGGTTGAAATTTGCACAAAAATATAAAAAGAATGCATGACCACCTAAGGTAACAACCAAACTCATTAGGTACCGAAATGGCGCTAATAGAAACTGTCACGCCCCAAACCCCAAGCTCGCGTGCACCCCTTAGCGGTCGACTAAAATCTGCGATGTTCCCAAGACGCATCGCCAACCCTTTTTATTTTATGCACAAGCGGAAGCAAATTAAAGAAACCCCCTGACACAACAAACATGGGATAGTAAAAGCATGACAACCAAATTTCATATAAACACACTTTATATACAATCCAAGTCAGTCCTACAAGTCTGCACTCTAAGGTCTGCCTTAAAAGTACTACCGAACAACCTCTACTCCGGATCCCTTTGACTCTGGCTCGGGATCATCCATGATACCCTCCTGTATCTCCAGACTAAGGACCTGAAAAATTGTAAATCACGATGGGATGATAATAAATCTCAGTGAGTCAACACTCTAAATCCCGATTAGGACGAGAATTCATTCAAAAGCATCCTAAACATGCACCACTCAGAACTTACCTCGCCTCAGCGTGTCCCTGCACATTAGTGCATCACATAAAACGCATGCATACAGTAAATGCATTCAAGAACTGGAACACATCATATCACTCATCAAACAATTCACCAGAATCCTAATTATAAGGCCAAATTGTTATGACACGTCCTATTCCGTGCCACACAATTTCGTCCCATAATTAGGCGCGAATAACTTATATCAGTAGTTCAATCCACACCCGATATTCACTCTCAATATTCAAACTCCAATTTCAAACTCGGATCCTTCTAGATTAAGCTCAGTTAATCACTCAATCCAGTACAAAAACTGAGTCATTTTCCAAAAAGTATGTTTTCCAAAATCAATTTGGTTCAAGGTCTAAAACTTATCAATTTGATATGAAATTTGAATATGTTAAACTAGAATAGATGACAAACAACCTTTGTGAAGAAACCATTTTGAAATTCGAACCTAAGAGTTGATTAAAATCTCTTGAATCCCGGAAGATCACCGAATTCAGCAGAAATAGGGGTTCTGTTTGCAAATGATGAAGCTGATATCTCATTTCTTTAAATCCCTAAAAATCTTGAGTAAAGTATATAATAACTGTAAATGTCTACAAAATTTCTCAAGAAGAAATTGACTTCAAAATCTTAACATATTTCGATCCACAAAAATGGCAAATGAAAAGGGTCCAGAAATTAGAACTGAAGAAAGTCCACTAAGTTTGACTAATCCGACCTCATTAGTGCTAATATCACTAATTAGATCAATACTAATCCATTTTAAGGCTAATCTAACCATTCTAGATTAGCATTAAACCACCTTAAGACTAATCTCACTTAGTACTAATCTAATTAAGCTAATTAACACTAAACTAACCCCCTAAGTGCGATTAATAACCTAATCATGGATTAGGGAATTAACTCACCAGATTAGCGAGCAAACGGGTTCATGGTGATGGCGATGTGAAGGCAGTGAAGACCTGTGTCTATGGCAGCATTAAATGAGGCTCGGAAGGGCTCGAAAAACGTCCCCACAAGTCTCTACCCTCAAGCTGAGAGTTGGTTCTATTTTGAGTTGGTGTAAGGGGCTATGGTGACTAGAACGGGCTAAGCTTGGGTTGGTTGGTCCTGCGGAGGGAGCTAGACACGGTGGACGGTGGCTTCGTAGAGCTGTGACGGTCGAGCGACATGAACGGAGGCGTGAGGCAAGGCTGGCGAGGAGAGCTGGCTATCTTGGCTAGTTTTCTGCTGGTTCTTTTGCTCTAAAAACAACAACAATGGAGGAATAGAAGCTGAGGAGGAAGAAGGTGCGTTGCTGCAGCTAGAGGGGGACCACAAGGCCTCAAAAGTCTTCACAAAAGATGTAAAACACTTAACACTTGACCCCCAAAGTCCTCAACGGAGACCAGCTACCTTATCCTCTCCAACACTTCCTCAACAAGCCACCAAAGTGGTCCAAAATGTTGCTGCCTCCCATGGCTACGAATTTTGTGCATTCCCCTTCAAATTCAACTCAAATCCTCTCCAAAAGACTTAAATTAAATGGCCACAATGCCAAGGTAGGTGCCCACACTCAATTCCACAATTTTCCTCCCCAAATGCCACAACTTGGAGGCGAAAATTGCACTAAAAAATGGCCATCCGAATTTACTGGTCCAATTACATTTAATTTTGATTTTTCGCCGAAAATCTAGACTTGCCGAAAATTCTTCGAAAGATGAGTCAACGTTCATAAAATAAGTCATGACATGACAGAACTTTCAATTTCTAAAATCGAGTTCAATTTCACGGTTAATTTCAACCGGTCGCGATTTTAGTGTGACCTAACCTATCGAGTGGCTCTTATGAATTTTTAGCACATTTGACCTGTGGTCAATTACTTTCGATCCACATTGTGCATCTCCGAATCATTAATGACTCTCAGTTGTCGTAAAAATCTCGAAATTTCAAATACGGGCACATGGTATAGAAATGACAGAAAAACTAGTTTAGTGCCGTTCGACGAGAATTTTGCAATTAGATGAAATCACCCACACTTTAGATACATGCCTCTGTCGATTAGCACGGTTGAGCAATCGATTTCTGATCGAATTCTCAAGTCTGTTGCGTTTAGATTCCTTAATGGCTTTACCTGATAGACTAGTTATCTCGTGAGTGGCCAACTCAGAGAAAAAGGCCATAGGCGTGTCGATGAAAAGCCCATTTCATTTCATTGAAATCGAAAACATGGTTGAAAATCAGGATGTCACAACTGTCCCCCTCTTATAAAAATTTCATCCTCAAAATTTAAATAATTACAAATCTTAAACAAAGAGGTGGGGTTATTGTCGTCTCATTGAGTCATCACTTTCCTAGGTCGCTCCTTTTGTGCTGTGGTATTGTCAGACCACTTTGACTAACAATATCGTCTTAGTTCGCAAAACTTGCTCCTTGCGATCCGCAATCTGAACTGGTCTTTCCACGTACAACACTCTATCGTCCACAACTAATTCTTTCAAATTCAACATGTGGGTCGGGTCAAACTCATACTTCCTCAACATCGACACATGAAATACGTTATGCACTTGCACTAGTCTCGGCGGCAACGCAAGACATTACGCCAAAGTCCTTACTCTTTCCAAAATCTCAAAGAGACTGATGTACCTCGAACTCATCTTTCCTTTCCTGCTGAAGCACAGAGTACCCCTCATTGGTGACATCTTTAGAAAGATGTGCTCACCAACTTGGAATTCCAATAGTCTTCGACGCTAGTCTGCATAACTTTTATAACGACTCTGAGCTATTTTTAATTTGTCCATGATAATTGCAACTACATCCACTGATTGTTGAACTAACTCTGGGCTGGTAATCTTCTGCTCTTTGACTTCACCCCAAACAAATTGGCCTTCTACACGCTCTGCCATACAATGCTTCAAACGGTGCCATCTAAATACTCTGCTAATAATTGTTGTTGTAGGCGAACTCGACGAGATGCAGTTGTTCCTCCCAACTTCCTTGAAGTCTAACATGCAAGCTCATAGCATGTCCTCGAGATCTTGAATTGTCCTCTTAGACTGGCCATTTGTCTGCGGATGATAGGCCGTGCTATACTGCAACTTCATTTCCAAAGCAATCTATAACCTTAGGGTCTTGATCAAACGTGATCTTCACTGGTACTCCATGCAGTCGAACTATCTGGCGCATGTACAACTCAGCATATCTGTCTAATGCAAAGTCTTTTCGTATGGCAACGAAGTGAGCAGACTTCATCAATCTGTTGACTACAGCCCATAATGAATCATCACCTTGCTAACTCCTTCATAACTCCATCGCAAAATTCCATCGTGATATGCTCCCATTCCCACTTAGGAATCTCGAGAGATTGTAAAGTCCTCCCGGCTTGCAATGTTGTGCCTTCACTGTTAGCATGTCAGATGCTTGGCGACATGTCTGGCGATATCTGTCTTCATACTGGTCCACCAATCGTGTTGACGCAGATTCTGACACATCGTCGTATTGTCTGGATGAATACAGTAACTGCTATGGTGAGCCTCTAACAAGATCTCCTCTTTAGGCTCTGCATCTTTTGATACATAATCGTCCACGAAACTTTAGTGTTCCATCCTCAGAAGTCTGAAAGTCAGCCTTTCTCTTTTCTATATTTTCCTGTGAAATCTTTAGGATTTCTGAATCTGTTAACTACGCAACATCCCTGTCCTTATCTGCACTTCAGGTTCAATTATGAGGGTGGCCATAAGACTTGAAAAGTGGTTTACCTTAGATTTGAAAACTGAATCTCTAGCTCCTTCTAGAAAAATCCACTCTTGAATCACCATCAGCACAATCGATGACTTTTGACTCAACGCATCTATAACTTTATTAGCTTTTTCCGAGGTGATACAGGATGTCGCAATCATAATCTTTGAGAAGTTCCATCCAACAACATTGTCGCATGTTCAACTATTTCCTAATCCACAACTAATGATAACCCGTCCTTAGGTCGGCCTACGAGAATATCGATGCTCCCTGCAATCGATCAAACAAATCGTCAATCCATGGCAACGAATACTTGTTATTGATTGTCACTCAGTTGAGTTGCTAGTAGTTGATGCAAAGGCACAACGACCCATCTTTCTTCCTTACAAACAGAATTGGTGCTCCCCAAGGTGATGCACTAGGGCATATAAATCCTTTATTCGATAACTCCTGCATCTACACCTTCAGTTTCTTTAACTCTGACAACGTCACATGATAAGGAGCCTTAAAGATTGGCTCTGTCCTTGAGGCCAACTCCATCACAAACTCGATCTTCCTTTCTGGGGCAGACCGGGTAATTCTTCAGGAAACACCTCTAAAAACTCTCGTACCACGGCTATGTTCTCCATCTTTGGTTCCTCAACTGTCGTATCCACTACAATTGCCAAATAATCTTGGCAACCTACCACTAACAATCGGGTTGCCTCAAGCGACGAAATTAAAGTAACCGAGGGTCCTCTTTGATTCCCAACAACTCAAAACTTCCACACGCTAATGGGTTACTATGGCACCCCTTGACATGGCCCTCGATCCGTTAGGGTCGCCACAGACTTACCAAAGAAGAACCTTTGTTCCTAGACAGATTTTTTTTTTTTTAAACAACGGTCCCAACGCATCTTATTTGCGGAGGCATAATCAAGTTCTACTAACTCTCCCTCCCAACAATCATGATATAATTGCACACCACTAAACATCATAAGAAAAGATAAAGCATGACACTTTTATTTACATATTTTTAAGATGGATTTTCTCAGGTCAATACAACAAAAGAAAGGCCAAGACTCTATACTCGGCCATAACCCAAAAAGAGACAACTCGACCCACTATGTCGATCGAGCAAAATCCTCCATCCATTAGTGTCGACCATTGTACAAAAAGTTGCAACTCCTACTCTTCACGCACAGGCCGTCACACCCATCCTAGTGCGTCAGGCGGTGGTTGCGGCAACATCCCCCGCATCACTCCGTCTCAACGAACGTGAATAGATATGAACTCCTGAATGACAGGGCCCTCAGCCAAGCCCACGTCATACATCACTAAGGCGCGAACCCGAATGAATGTCGGACCAAGAACGGTGGGACAATCGATCTCCACACACTCAACCTCCACATCCGAAGGAAGGCCGTAAAAGATGCCCCACGTGACAGCAGGGAGCGACAACTCTCTAATCTGAAATGTTGGTCCCTAAAGGGGTGAATATAACCACTCAGCAGGTAAAGGACCCAATAAACCACTCAATGCATCACACAATACAATCATAACAATTATAGCACAACACATATCATTCAAGCATCCATGCATAATTTACCTTGATACCATGCATATGTCATCATACCGCATGTACATACATTCTCATATAATCATCACCATCATGTCATACACTTACCATCATCATATCACATATACCATCATGCCATAGGTGCACATACATCCATGCACTCACCATCATCATGTCACATGTACCATCATGCCATAGGTGCACATACATCCATGCACTCATCATCATCATATCACATGTACCATCATGCCATAGGTGCACATATATCCATGCACTTACCATCATCATGTCACATGTACCATCATCATGTATCCATGCACTCATCATCATATCATGTCATCATGCACATCATGCACATATCCATGCACTCACCATCATCATGTCACATGTACCATTATGCCATAGGTGCACATATGTCCATGCACTCACCATCATGCATCCATGCACTCATCATCATGCATGATTCAATTTCAATTTCCAAATTTTATTCGTTCATTTTCAACCGCTACATTTCTCTTTTACGGGACCAATATTTGCATCCCACATTTATTGCTCGCACCCCACTTGGCGTCGCGAGGAACCTCCAGCACAAATCTCCGAGCATTCGGCACAATACCTACCAAGCATCTCGTACCCCAACTAGCATCACGAGGTATCCCCTGGCACAAACCTCCGGGCTTCCGGCTCCCCACGCTCTGGGCATCTCGAAACTCTCGAGGACCCTCCGGCATTCAGCCATTTATGGCCACCGGGCATCCGGCCTTTACCCTTCTAGCCAGGCATGCCGACACTCCCGGGGCATCGTCGGCTCACACCTCCGATGGACTTCTCACTTATCATAGTTCACATTTACAATTATGGCTCAATTTCAGCATGGCATATCATGTGATGGCAAACAAGATCATTTTTATCATTTGATTCTTATATGCATTTCCAATCATCATCGTACATGCAACAAGATACAGTCACTTATGACAATACAATCCATGGGGTCCATACAACTTAGAATGATCCATACATCATGACTTTTTGAAATTTATCAAATTCCAGCTTACACAATTTTGGAAAACATATAAATTAAATATCCATATGATCTTCAAAAATCATTCAATCAGAGCATGTAATAGACAAGACATAAAGGTAGCAATTTCATGAAGAACACATGCCCAAAAAAGCTTCACACAAGAAGATATAACTCACACAATACAGTATGCAAAATTCGGATAAATCAGATTGCGCAGTTCTTGAAATATTTTGATTAAAATATTCGAATGACCTCCAAAAATTATGAAATTTTACCAGGTGATTGGTAAGACCCTAAGGTAGATTTTTCATGTAGAAATCTAGGCCATATTCGCTCTAGATAATTAACAATGGACGGTCGAAGCTCCTGTTCCGAGTATTGAACAGTCCAGTTTAGCTGTCTCCGAAAAATCAAGGTTTCACCTACTTATCTATGATTATTTCCTCTGAAATTTTGATATGTTTTGCCTCAAGAGATCCACTACAAATTTCATTAAGGAATCTAGGTGATATTCTCAAAGGATAGTCACCCTATGGTCCACGAAGTCTCGGAAGTCCAGTACCATACTTCCAGATCTGCTGTCTTCGAAAGAAAATCGTTTCACTAGGCTAAACTTGTTAGTTTTACCTCAAATTTGAGTATGTTAATAATCAAAATGTTATCTACAACTTTCGTGAAGAATTTGAAGTGAAAGTCTTTGTAAAAAGTGACATGAAACACACAAAACCACCAAGAGGTCGTCAAAACAGTTCCAGATCTAGCGTTTTCGTAGAGGAAGGGTTTCACCCGTTAAAACTCAGCCATTTTGTCTTCAATTTTAGTATGTTATACTTTGAGATGTTGTATACAACTTTCGTGAAGAAGTTGAAGCCAAAATCCGACTCAAAACCCACATGCAAGCCTCTACAACATTCCGGGTCAGGCGGTATAGTCGAGAACATAATACATTTTCAAAAACAACACACTCAAGCTTCGGATCTCACACCCTAAACGTCCGAGATTCATCACCATTTCAAACACACATGCAAGACACACATGCAAGAGCAGAATATGGATCCCAACTTGCCTCCAAAATTGAGCAAACAACGACACACGGACGGCGACGGACAAGCGGACGGACGAGCGGACCTCCTCCCTCGCGCGGCTTCTCCCTTTCTCTCTTGGTTCCTCCCTCTCTCGCAACTCTCTCTCTCTCTCACTTGGCTTGGGCGACAGCCCCCTCAACCGGCCACTCTCTCTCTCTTTTTATTTTCCCTAATCACAATCATTTGCAATGATTAAGAGCCACCCACAATGGTCAATGCATGGAGTCTCCTTTTTGCCACTTGGCAAAACCCATGCATAATAGGCTTGGAAGTGGGCCGGCCACTCCCCTTCTCCTTGGTCGACGACAACCCTCTCCATGGGCTTCATGGGCCAGCCAATTGGCCCACTTTAGGTCCAATACCCTTGGGCTAAAGTTTAACCCTAATAAACCCCAATTTAACTTATAATTATTCATCTTTAATTCCCTCCTTTATAGATTTCGAATTTTAAATTTCACATGGTCATAATCTTGTAATATTTAATCTTTAGGGATTTAAATCTATGAGGTGCATAGCCAAGAATAAATTCTTCTCATTAATTTATCCTATAATACTAATTTTTTATAACTTATGAACACAAATATATAACACTTAGCCTTAAGAGAAAATCAATGGCTAAAGCATAAACCATAGGTAAATTTCATTACCTAATCATGGGCTTTAATACATCTAGAGGTTGTCTTGAATTTTGAGATGCCATCATTCTCCCCTCCTTAGAGAATTTTATCCTCGAAATTAGACACCACTCGTGCCCTTTTGAAACAAGTAAGGGTACTTTTCCTTCATCTGATCTTCACTTTCCCATGTGGCTTCCTCCACATCATGATGTCGCCATAATACCTTAACCAGAGGAATCTTCTTAGTCTTGAGAATTTATTCCTTCCGATCCAATATCTGCACAGGTTCTTCAATGTACCTCATTTTCTCATCCACTTTAATGGCTTCATGATCAAGTATGTGACCAGAATCCAGCTGGTACATTCTCAACATCGATATATGAAACACATCGTGCAAATTTCCCAACTTAGGAGGCAGCGCTAAACGGTAAGCTACATCCCCTACCCCAAGTATCTCAAAAGGTCCGACAAATCTAGGGCTTAACTTACCCTTCATTCCAAATCGAGATATTCCTTTCAATGGAGATACCTTAAGGAATACATGATCTCTCACACTAAACTCCAAAGGCCTTCTACGCCTATCTACGTAGTCCTTTTGCCTACTCTAAGCTGTTTTAAGTCTCTTTCTAACACTTTCAACAGCCTCAATGGTAACTTGTACCAATTCAGGTCTTGTCAATTTCCTTTCACCTACTTCATTCCAACAGACAGGAGTTTGACATCTCCTTCCATATAATGCTTCATAGGGAACCATGCCTATACTCTTCTGAAAACTATTGTTATAGGCAAACTCCACCAAATGCAATCTTTCATCCCAATTTCCTTTGAAATCAATCACACAAGCCCTTCACATATCCTCTAATGTCTAGATTACTCTTTCTGTTTGTCCATCTATCTGAGGGTGAAAGACAGTACTAAATTGGAGTTTAGTTCCTAATGCAATTTGAAGACTTCACCAAAAGTTCGAAGTAAATCTCGAATCTCAATCTGAGGTAATAGTTACTGGAACACCATGTAAGCGTACCACTTGACTTACATATATATCCGCATATTTGTCCATTAGGTAGTCCATGCGAACCGCTAGAAAATGAGCAGATTTAGTCAAACGGTCCACTATAACCCAGATAGAGTCATGACCACTTGACGTCCTTGGTAATCCTTGTATAAAGTCCATCGTTATATGCTCCCATTTCCATTTTGGTATGTCTAATGGTCTCGAGAGTCCTGTAGGTTTACGATGTTCTGTTTTTACCTATTGGCACATCAAACATTGAGAAACGTGCTTAGCCATATCTGCTTTTATACCATTCCACCAAAATTGCTGGCATAAGTTCATGTACATCTTTGTACTACCCGGATGAATACTATAGTTACTCTTATGTGCCTCCGATAGGATTTCCTTCTTTAATTCTTCATTGTCGAGAACACAAAGTCGTCCTTGGCATCTTACCACTCCATCATCAGAGACTTGAAATTCTGGTCTTTTTCCTAAAGACACTGCGTCTTTCACTTTCATAATCTCCGGGTCAGACTCTTGTAAAATTTTAACTTTCTGAATAATTTCAGGCTCAATTCTTAATGCACTAAGCATACCAGTAAGACAATCTACTTTTAATTTAAACTCTGAATCCGTTACGGACTTTAACAAGCTCCATTATACCATTCTTAAACTGGCCATCTCCATAGCCGACTTACGACTAAGAGCATCTGCTACCTTATTTGCCTTCCCTGGATGGTATTTTATCTCACAATCATAATTCTTTAACAATTCCATCCACCTCCTTTGTCTCATGTTCAACTCCTTTTGTGAGAAAAGATATTTCAAACTCTTATGGCCCGTATAAATCTCAAACTTTTCCCCATATAAATAATGCCTCCATATCTTTAAAGCGAACACTATAGCTACTAGCTCTAAATCATGCGTTTGGTAGTTCAGTTCATGAGGTTTTAATTGTCTAGATGCATAGGCTATGACCTTGCCATGCTGCATCAAAACACATCCCAGTCCTTTGTGAGATGCATCACTATACACTGTAAAACCATCAGGTCCAGTCGGTATAGTTAGGATTGGAGCTGAGGTCAATTTCCTTTTAAGCTCCTGGAAACTCCGTTCATATTCCCTATTCCATTCAAAGTTCACATTCTTTCGAGTCAATTTTGCTAAAGGTCCTGCTAGTCGTGAAAATCTTTCAATAAACCTCCTATAATAATTAGCCAGTCCTAAGAAACTCTGTATTTCAGTAGGTGTTGTCAGTCTCGGCCAATTTACTACCATCTCAACTTTCGCAGGATCTACTGCAATTCCTCCTCCTGATACTACGTGCCCTAAAAATATTATCTGGTCCAACCAGAATTCACATTTACTAAATTTGGCATACAGCTTATGCTCTCTTAGAGTTTGCAAAACTATCCTTAAGTGTTGTTCTTGCTCTTTAGGTCCTCTCGAATATATCAGGATGTCATCAATAAAAACAATCACAAACTGGTCCAAATAAGGTTTAAATACCCTATTCATTAGATCCATAAATGCAGCCAGCGCATTCGTTAATCCAAATGGCATGACCAGGAATTCATTATGTCCATAACAAGTTCTAAACGCAGTCTTAGGGATGTCTTCTTTCTTAATTCTTAGCTGATAGTATCCCGACCTTAAGTCAATCTTAGAGAAGATTGAACTTCCTTGGAGTTGATCAAAAAGATCATCAATTCTAGGCAAAGGATATTTATTTTTAATGGTTACTTGATTTAGCTGCCTATAATCAATGCACAAGCACATCGATCCATCTTTCTTTTTCACAAACAAGACTAGTGCACCCCAAGGTGAAGCACTTGGTCTAATGAATCATTTGTCAAGCAACTCCTGTAGTTGCACTTTCAATTCCTTCAATTCAACTAAGGCCATCCTATACAGGGCTTTTGATATAGGTCTTGTTCTAGGCATTAATTCAATTTCAAACTCAATTTCTCGCTCTGGCGGTAATCCAAGCAATTCCTCAGGAAATACATCTTGAAATTCATTAACTACCAGAATTTCATCAATCTTAGGCTCCTCCTTAGTATAATCTCTAACCATGGCCAGATACCCTTAACATCCTTTATCAAGTAACGCACAGGCTTCTATTGCTGAAATAAGTGCTACAGATAGGTGGGTTTGACCTCCCAAAAATTCACAGCTAGACTGATCAGGTAAGCTAAATTGGATCACTTTCCTATAACAATCCATCTTGGCCCGATATTTATGAAGCCATTCCACTCCTATGACAACATCAAAATCATACATGGCCATTACGACTAAGTCTATTTCCATATCCTTTCCTCCCATTGTTATCTTACAATTTTCACACATTAGCGTAGACAGTAACATATCTTTTAAAGGCATAGAAACACAAAGAGGTGTCCTAAGAGGCGTAGTTTCTATCTTATTCAACTGTCTATATCTTTCAGACACAAATGAATGCGTAGCCCTCGTATCAAACAATGCATATGCCTTTTTATCATTTATAAGGATCGTACCTGAGATAACATTTTTGGAAGCTTCCGCTTCCTTTTGGGTGATCGCATACACCCTTTCTTGTGCTGGTGATTTCTGAGGATTTCTAGGCAAGTTTGGCTTAACAACATTTTGTTGTGGTTGTTGCACTGAGCCAATACTCACATGCGACCTTTCATGTCTTAATATGACATATTCTTAAGATGACCTATTCATCTACAATTATAACATTTCGGTTGCCCACTGCAAGGTCCTGGGCCATGTCGCCCATTACACTTTCGACACTCCTCATTTTGATAAGGTGTCCTTTCCAAATTCAGACTACCCCTGCCCTTTCCAAAGTTCCCGAAATTTCCCTTCTTCTTAGACTCCAAGGCCTAACCTTGACCTGTATAGGGTCTCTTATCTCATCTCACATCACCAAAAGACAATGATTTCTCATTCTTCGAATGTTCCCTTACCAACTCTTGCTCCACTAACTGTGCCCATTCATAGATCTCATTATAATCTCTTATATTCAAAGGCACTAGTTGTTTTCTGATATCAGTCCTCAACCCTTTCAGAATTAGCTTTCTCTTCTTGATCCTCTATTAGCCTAGGAGCATATCTACATAGTTCAGAAAATCTAGCCTCATACTAGTCTACTGTCAACTCATTTTGTTCTAGTTGAACAAATTCTGTAACTTTCTTATCCTTAGCACAGTCAGAAAAATGCTTTCTATTGAAAGCTCTCACAAACTCTTCCTAGTTAACCTCAGTACTTGGTGGAAAGATTATGTCCCCCGAAGCTCTCCACCAGAACTTTGCATTTCCCTCTAGCTGGTACTCTGCCAAAGTTATTTTCTCAGCATCATTGCAATCCAACATCCTGAAAATTTGTTCCATTCCATTAATCCAATGTTTCACCTCCTCAGGACTTCCCATTCCACTGAACTTAAGTGGCTTCAGCTTAAAAAACTGCTCCACTAGTCCTTGAGTACAACATTCTACTCCAGGTTGTTGCTGCACCTGTCTTTCCATCAGATTTCCAATATTGGCCAATGCCTGCAAGATGTCTTCCATTCAGGGTTCAGCCCTTGCAGCAGAGGCTTCAGCCCTCGATGGATGAGTACTTCCAGCTCGCACCATGACTTTCCTGCAATTTCCAAGCATTGCCTTAGGAATAATCTGAGACTCACTATCACCACTCAAAGCAACTACTACTACTACATAAGTAACATATACATGTTACTGGTACCTAAAGAAAACTCAAGATAAACTACTAGGGATCTACGAGTGATTACTCATTACCCGTTATTCAAAGTTAATCAATTATTCCGTTTTATATCCTATGGTGTGGATTGTCATGATGTTCCTTAATTTCCAAATGAAGCTCTTATCACTCCCATCTATAACCATTCCTCTGATACCAAAAAGGGGCTGTGGGACCCCTCGACACGGCCCTCGATCCGTTAGGGTCGCCACAGACTTACCAAAGAAGAACCTTTGTTCCTAGACATATATATATATATATATATATATATATATATATATATATATATTTAAACAACCAAAGACATCTTATTTGCGGAAGCATAATCAAGTTCTACTAACTCTCCCTCCCAACAATTATGATACAATTGCACACCACTAAACATCATAAGAAAAGATAAAGCCATGACACTTTTATTTACATATTTTTAAGATGGATTTTCTCTGGTCGGTACAACAAAAGAAAGGCCAAGACTCTATACTCAGCCATAACCTAAAAAGAGACAACTCGACCCACTATGTCGATCGAGCAAAATCCTCCATCCATTAGTGTCAGCTATTGTCCAAAAAGTTGCAGCTCCTACTCTTCACGCACGGGCCGTCACACCCATCCTGGTGCGTCGGGTGGTGGCGGCGGCAACATCCCCCCCATCACTCCATTTCGACGAACATGAACAGATATGAACTCCTGAATGACAAGACCCTCAGCCAAGCCCACGTCATACTCACTAAGGCGCGAACCCGAATGAATGTCAAACTAGGAATGGTGGGACAATCGATCTCCACACACTCAACCTCCACATCCGAAGGAAGGTCATAAAAGATGCCCCGCGTGACAATAGAGAGCAGCATCTTTCTAATTTGAATTGTCGGTCCCCGAAGTGGTGAGTACAGCCACTCAGCAGGTAAAAGACCCAATAAACCACTCGATGTATCACACAATACAATCATAACAATTATAGCATAACACATGTCATTTAAGCATCCATGCACAATTTACCTTGATACCATGCACATGTCATCATACCGCATGTACATACATTCTCATATAATCATCACCATCATGTCATACACTTACCATCATCATATCACATATACCATTATGCCATAGGTGCATATACATCCATGCACTCATCATCATCATATCACATGTACCATCATGTCATAGGTGCACATACATCCATGCACTCATCATCATCATATCACATGTACCATCATGCCATAGGTGCACATACATCCATGCACTTACCATCATCATGTCACATGTACTATCATGCCATAGGTGCACATACATCCATGCACTCATCATCATCATATCACATGTACCATCATGCCATAGGTGCACATAAATCCATGCACTCACCATCATCATGTCACATATACCATCATGCCATAGGTGCACATACATCCATGAACTCACCATCATGCATCCATGCACTCACTATCATGCATGATTCAATTTCAATTTCAATTTCCAAATTTTATTCTTTCATTTTCAACCGCCACATTTCTCTTTCCCGCGACCAGTATTTGCATCCCATATTTATTGCTCGCACCCCACCTGGCATTGCGAGGAACCTCCGGCACAAACCTCCGGGCATCCGGCACTATACCTGCCAGGCATCTCGTACCCCAACTGGCATCACGAGGTATCCCTGGCACAAACCTTCGGGCTTTCGGCTGCCCACGCTCCGGGCATCTCGAAACTCCCGAGGACCCTCCAACATTCAGCCATTTAATAAATAGAGAACTAGCTTTATGAAGAATTTTAAATTTATTTTCTACCCGATTTTCTCGAATAGACTATGAAGATTTTTGAGTTAATATACTAGTTATATTTCCTGAAAGCAGAAACCGAAAATATGATGTCTTCCGTAAGGAATGGAAATTCGAAAATTAGTTTATGTAGAAGAGGAAGAAGAAACAACTACATGTTGGGAAAAAGAGTAAGTCGTGGTTCTGGAAACCGTATGTCGCGTGCTCGCCCATTCGAGAAATTGTTTGATAGTGCTTAATGTATCCTTTGGTGTAGCTCTGTAAATTGTATGTTGCATGCTCAATATTGAGTCTACGATATGTAGAGAAATGAAGATGTTGAAGCGCTAAGCTTGATGTCTGATGGCCATAGTCTCACACGAGAAGAATTAGCTTGTCTACAAAAACTAAGGTTCCTTCTAGTGAAAGGATTTGATTTTTCTGGTGACTCCAAGAATCTTCATTGGGAGCGAAGATGGCTTTCTTGGCAAACATGGCAAATGACTTTCCATGTGGAAAACTTTCACTTTAGTAATTTGGTCGTGCTCGACCTTTTTGATAGCAATATTAAAGATGACTGGGTTGGATGGAGCCAAATGAAGGTATGATATGCATTACTCTTTATGCACATCTTTCTGTCATTACCTCATTCGAATGATAGAAACTAAATATATATTTTACTTAGTTTTATCGTTACCTCTTAATGGACATAAGGGTTGCATGCACATCCCATCTCATCCGAACGTAGAATATATTTTGCACGAGTAACATTCCATATTTTTCTTATATTCTAAGTAAAACATAATTATGTCCCACTTGAAAGTTGCTCAGGCTTTGGAAAAAAGTAAGGGCCATTTTGCTTCGATATGCCTCAGATTTGAGTGACCGTAAAGTTTGAGTTAAACTCGGTAATAACAAAGTTAATCAGAATTAAGTTTGAGATTGGTAACACTCAACTTGAACGGTGTAAAGGATCACAAGTTTATTTGACATAGCTAAGTTGATGATTTTCAACGTGAGCTTGACCTTCATAATATAGTTTATTCAAGGGGCTTACTACCCTAATCTAGTAGTTTAAGTATTTCTTTATAAATTGCATTAATGATCTGTAAATTGAATGAATATTACATTCATTTTACTTTTTTGATTAACTCGAGTAAATGAGCAAGGCCTTGAGCTTTACATTGAATATAGTTCTTAACAACCATGTCAAATTAAAATCTCATACAAATCTATAGTTCAGTCCGGGGTAAAGAACAAATGTAATGGAGTTGCTTGTCCATTTCTAACATTTAATTTCACGTAATATTTTGGGATGCAAAGATTGCCTGAAATCTACTTAGCTCGTCCATTTCTAACATTTAATTTCACGTCAATTTTTGGGATACAGAAATTTCCTGAAATCTTAGCTCTATTTGACATTTGAACCTTCGGCCCTTTTTTTCCCCTTCAAAGGCTCCTTGTTTCCTTGAAGAGAGTTGAAGACTCTCTCTCTCTCTCTCTCTCTCTCTCTCTCTCTCTCTCTCTCTCTCTCTCTCTCTCTCTCTCTCTCTCTCTCTGCGCGTGTCTTTATGTTTACTCACCATTTTCTAAAGAAACAAAATAACGAGAGAAAAAAAAAATGATGGGTACCCATCCCCCGTAACAGTAGCATTAAGTCACTTCTTCCTTCGATCTTTAATTCTTTCTAAAAAATTTTGAACTTAAAATGAATTCTCGTTCTAAGTTTAAGGTAGAACACCAAAAATCGTTTTCACCTTTTATATCAAGTTCACATTGCGTTATTTATTTTTAAAACCATCACTTCATATCTCGACTTATTATTAGGCTTTGCATTATGTAGGCCTATCAAATATGTGATTCACGATGGATTTAAGGTGGATCGAAAATAGTTTGACCCAAATTGATCAATTTTTATACAATACAATTTTAGCAATCCATACTTGATTCGATCGATATTGTCAAAGTACATTCATATTTATCTCAACCGACAAAAACTCATGCTCATCCATTTAACTCAATTTAGCTTGGGAAATATTTCATATCAAATTAATTAAAAATTAACAACAAACAAAGTTATCACTTGTTGTCACTTATCTAGTCCAAACTTAGTTGATGGAGATGACGGAGACTTAGGTTATGTTTGGTCGTTCGAATTTCTAACCAAGATAGAACTGGCTATAATAGGATATGAAATCCTATGATTTTGTTATATTCTATTAATTGTTTGGTGAATCGCAGTGAAAAAATCAAATATATTCACATTTCATGTATATTTTTTGGTAATAAACATTTTTGGGTATAAATGGCATATCAATGAAAATGAATGAGGAAGTTCATGGAAATGGTAACAATCTCTTGTGACACCATTCCTTAATTTATTTTTAATTTATTTTCTATTTTATTTTTCCTCTTTAGTTATTTTCTTTATTATTTATGTATTCCCCTTTCATCATTCTTTAATAATACTTTATTAGATAATAAACTATATTAATATATATATATATAATATAAAACACCTAAAATATGCAATAAATATTAATATACATTATATTTATATATTGAATTTATATTATAAGATAAAATTGAAGTCGTATATATAAATAAAAATAATATTAAATCTTAAAAATAAATTTTTATATTTTTATATTTTGAATTCTTATATTAGAATTCAAATATTAATTATATTGAAATATAATTTTAATTTTGTTAATTTAATAAGTTTATTATTCGAGAAAAATAACTTTCATATTAGGGATATTATAAATCATATTTACTTTTATCCCACATCTCATAAGATAATTTTATTTGACCCATATCCCTTATATTCGACTTTGTCCTATCTTGAGCAAGCACCAAATGTAGGATATGATAAATTATATCGTATTTTGAATTTTATCCTGATTGTCAAATGCAACTTTAGGTTGTGTAAAAGAGTGCGGAAATGTCCAATGAATTTACTTATAAAATCAAAGGCTAGGTGTGTAAAGATGTATTGATGTTCATGTCTTAATGTAAAGGAGTCACTTTTGACCATCACTAGGAACACAAATTCTATCTAATGTGGCTATTCTTTTATTATTGGTGTGGCACCCCTCGACGAACCCTCGATTCGGTAGGGTCACTACAGGTACTTATCACTTATGTCCATAAAACCTAGGGGTCTACATGTATATATATATATTGTAAAGGTCCTAGCGCAGTTCATCAGGGGAAGCATAAACAAGTCTCACCATCCCTTACTCCAATAATAATAATGCAATGTACACCAACTATGCACCAAAAGAAAAGGCAAAGCCGAGTCACTTTTATTTATATTTTCATGATGGACATATTGGGTCGGTATAGCAAAAAGGCCAAGATTTTTAACTATACTTGGCTATAACCCAAAAGAGAACTCGACCCTGTATCAAACATGTACACCCCTCCATCGACAAGCGTTGGCTATCCCCAAAAAGAAAACGTCAGCTCCCACTAGTCATATGTGCCATCACACCCAACCCGGTGCATTGGGCGGCGGCGGCAGTAGCATGCCTAGCATCACCCCATTGCGTCAAACGTGAACGGACAAAAACTCTTGGATAATAGGGCCATCAGCGGAACCCACGTCGTACATCACCATGACACAGACTCGGACATACTCCAGACTAGATATACTAATACAGGAATGCTCTGTGCACTCCACCTCAACGTCAGTAGGTATGCCATAGAAGGTACCACGTACAACTGGTGAAAGAAGCATCTTTCTAATCTGAAATGTTAATACCTAAAAGGGGTGAGTAGAACCACTCAGCAGTAAAGATCCACTAAACTACACAATGCATCAAGGTATCATGAATAAAATACATATCATTCATGCATTCAAGCACACCTCACCCTGCAGCCATGCATATATCACCATACAACATGCATATACCACCAAGCACTTATACATGTATCATCAAGCAGCCAAACATATATCACCATGATTCATATCATCCATGCTATTAAGCATACATCCATGTGCATGATTCGATTCTCGATCTTTATCATTCAATTAGATCACATTATTTTTCTTTCCAGGGACCAATGTTTGCATCCCACAATTTATTGCTCGCATCCAATCTGAATCACGAGAAACCTCCGGCACACACATTCGGGCATCTCAAAACTCCCGAGGACATCCGGTACACAAACTCCGGGCATCTCGAAACTCCTGAGGCAACGTCAGCTCACACCTCCGACAGTCTTGTTATTATCTTAATTTATATTCACATATTTATCTCAAATTCAACATGGCATTTGATGCAACAATATCGAGGGTCTCAACCAGCTTTGATGTCATATAACATGCCATATGTCACTACATATGTAGCATAATCAACCACTCAAGACATTATATCACATGGAGCAATTTCATTTATTTTTGAAAATGCAGCAAATTTTCAGATAAAAACAGATTGCACTCCTTTGGTCATAATTCTTGAAAAATTAGTAAAAAGCCTTAATAAATTCTGAAAATTTGACATATTATGTAAAAGATCTAGAAGAAAATATTCCATGAAGGACACCATATCAAAAGAACAACATACAATTCGGTACAGTCCACGCATAGCAGTCCTTATAATTTCGGAATATTGCCATAGAAAGTTTCATTCACAAATTCGGTAAAAATCCTAAATCAGCTCCAAAAATTTTGAAATTTTTGTATGTTATAGAAGAAATCTGTAAGTAAGTATTTCATGAAGAACTCAAAATCAGATTTGTGATAGATTAAAAACTATAATAGCCATAACCGTCCATAACCCTCGGCACCGAATTCCAGTTCTAACCATTTTGGATAAAGGTTGTTTCGCCAACCTAAAATCATCCATTTACTCTAATATTTTAGTATGTTATTCCCTAACATGCCATCTTCAACTTTTGTTCAGAACATGAGATCAAATTTCAACTGGACAATTTTATAAAATTCACAGAATCACACTAGGTCAGCATTACGATTTCCAGATCTGACTTATTCAAAGAAAAATAGTTTCACCGGTCTATACTTGTTCATTGCTTCTGAAATTTTGATATGTTACTCTCCAAGAAGTTCTATACAACTTTCATCAAGAAGTCAAAATGAAATTCCAACTGAAAAGTCACATGCAGCTCACAAATTCATCAAAAGTCGGACTGCCTTTCTAGAAAACAGAATGCAAGGCTACCATGTTTTTCCCTAGAGCTTCGAATTTCTTCACTTCTACCACAACCAAAGTTTATCATCTCTTACAACACATATCACAGCATTCAAAGGGTAGGTTTTTGGATTCTACTTGCCTCTAATCCGAACACAACACAGCAAGCAAAAATGGCGGGGCAAGGCGGGACTTGGCGGTTTGACGGCAGCGATGATCGGCGGCGAACGGCCTCCCTCTTCCCCTTCTTCTCTTGCTCGCTCACTCTCTCCCTTTCTCTCTTCCTTTCTTTCTCTTGGACTATCACTCTCTCTCTCTTTCTCTTTCTCTCATGTGACGCCTCCCCCTCCCTTGTTCAATCCACCCCTTCTCCTTTTCTTCCCCCTCATGATTAGCATGTAATCATCACTTTACATGCAAGATGACACTTGGTAATTGCCATGCAAGAGGTTGGGCCTGGTTGGGCCGGCCTCTCCCCTTCGGTCGACAGCCCATTGGGCTCCTTGGGCTAGTCAGACGGCAGCCCTTTTCTTTGGGCTTCGCAGGCCAGGCCAAAAGGGCTAAATGGTGGGGCTGGTCTTGGGTCAAAAATTCAACCCACACTTCTCTAATTTTTCCCTTTTAATCATCACCTAATTACCCATCATATAATTACCTAATTACACTTATTCACTTGGCCATAAAGCTTGCAACATAAATCAAAGAAAATCAAATCCATAAGGTGCATAGCCAAAAATAAAATTCTCATTATCAAATTATCCTATAGTACCAACTTTGATAACCCAAGAACATAAGATATATTTCCATTAAAGTGCTCGGCCTTAATCTATTACAATTTTTCAGTCTAGAGGCCACAGCATACTTCAACGACACAACCATTCACTTTTCTATAGGTCGTAATGCCTTCAGAAATTGCCATGAAATTTTGGGATGCCATAATTCTAAACCATTTTCTTTTAATCCAAACCATTTTCTTTTAATTTTTTTAACTATTTTATTACTTTTTTCTTTTCTTTCTCTTCTTCTTCAAGCCTTGGCCAGTCACTGGCCTCGGGATGATCGGCGACTGGCAAAATGAGGGTTGGCGACCTCGTTGGAGTGACCGTTGGCCCCTAATGAGGTTGCGTCTCACTGGCAATTGGGCGGGGCTTCGTCGAGCCTTGGCTAGGTGAGGCCGGTGTCACCAGCGACTGCTAGGTGAGCTCGACTTCGCCAGACCTGGGTGAGGGTTGAGCTTCGCCTAGCTAAGGCTTAGCCAAGCTCGACCAAGCCTCACCTAGGTAGGTGGGGCTCGTTGGTGGCTGGGGGAGCCTTGCCTGACCAGGGGAGGCTCACCGGTGGTTGGGCTAGCCTCCGATGAGCTTGGTCGACCTCGCCCAACCAATCGCTAGGGACTGACGGTGGTGGAAGAAGAAGGAATAACAAGAAGAAAAGAAGAAGAGAATAGAAAAAAAGAAATTTGGGTTGGTTTGGTTTGATTTTGGAATTTTTCCAAGGAACAAATGTGCAACTTTTTTATTTTATTCCTTGATTTTGTTCCAAATCTATCCCTAGGAACAAGTTTGTTATTAGGAATAAAAAATTTATCAAAAGGATTTCTGTTTCAAATTTATTCTCGGGAACAAAAGAATATAAGTAGTTACTATTTGGTAAGTTGCCAAACGCACTCCTAAACTTTGCTAGCTCTACATTACCCCTGATGTAGAGAGTAAGAGAGCATTAAGTTGGAGTGCGATGATGTTGAAGATTGTGGTCGGAGGTGGTGTGTGCTAGTGCCCAATGGCGGAGGGTGGTGAAACGCTAGGGGTGTTGGTATTAGGGACCTTGTGGGTGATCTGGGAATTAAAGTCTTTTGTGTTTTTATAGCAAGGTTATGGAGTATTTTATCCAAACCGCAGGTTTTAAAAATAAAGGAAGTGTAGTGAATATGGTTCTTTGTATTTTCCTTGTGGTATGAACTTGACTCCTAACAGTGGCCTAACTCCCTTTAAAAAAAAGAAAAGGTTGGGGGATTATCTTCAAGACTTAAAAGTACGACGGTTGTTTGTTACATTCCAACCAAAATTGCGATATGAAAACTACCCCAATTTATCTTAAATAATTACTTATGGATAATTAGCTTGTTAATAGAACTGCCATATATATTGACGTTTCTCATTAATTTTTTTATTTCACTTTTTCTATAGATGAATAAACTGAAGGTGCTAGATTTGAAGGGTTGCCTACAGTTATAAACGACACTTGACTTCTCTAACTTCATGTCTTTGGAGAACTTAATTCTTGCTCGGTGTGTCGAGTTAACCGCAATTCACAACTCCATTGGTAAGTTAAATCTCATCAAAACTTTAAATATCAAGGGATGTAGTTCTATAGGGGAGTTGCCCACAGAAATTGGTTCTCTATAATCTTTGATAGAGATTATCATGCCCCAAAATATTCACGCCTTCAAGCTTCCAGAGACATTTGGTGATCTACAATCTTTGTCGAGTTTTATATTAGATGAGCACCTTGGAATCATTCCAAACTCTATTGGAGGGTTGGTGAAAGTTACATGTTTATCTTTACATCACTATGTGGGGATAAAGAAGCTTCCACGCTCTATTGGAAAAATGAAAAATGTTAGAAGAGTTGGATTTATCAAAGTCAGGAATAGTTGAACTACCTGTTTCCATTGGATGTCTAAAGGAACTAAAGGTGATTAGGGTAAGTTATACAATGATAAGAAAATTTCTTTGTACTATTGGATAGGTGGAGATGCTTGAAGAGTTACATGCCAAGAAATGTTGGAATTTGATGGATGAAAACCTAGAGGAAATAGGGAACCTATCCCATTTGAGGATATTGGACTTATCATATATTGAAGTATCTCAGTTTCCTATGATGCGAGGTTGTCTCTCTCATCTCCAAACACTTGAAATGAGTTCCAGTCACCTTCTAGAAGTACGGCATCTTCCCCCAAGTTTGACACGCCTTCACTTGCAAGCATGCCACTTCCCATCTCCCCTTGAGAATAAACACTTCAATAGAGGCACTTGGCCCAACTTGGACAATCTATTCACTAGAAGAGCAACCGACCATCTGCTTCCATTTGGTTTGTCAACCTTGAAATTTAGGGGCATTAGTCTACTGCCACCTCTTTCCAACTTAGAAAGATTGTCGGTTCTATGTGTAATTGAATATCCAATGCTAGGCTTCTCCATCTCTAAAGACCTAATACATTTGAAGGAATTGAAACTAAGCAAATGCAAATTCCTCGAGAAAATATTGGGTCTATCACTCTTGAAAAATCTTGAGCACTTGGATTTGAATAGATTGGAATGTGTGGTTGAGATTGATGGTTTATTAGAATTGGAATCCTTGCTGTACTTCCGTATTTCCCATTGTGGTCAGATCGAAAGGTTACCCAACTTATCAAAGTTAGATAAGCTAGGGCAAATTGAGCTAGAAGCTTGTCCAAAAATAAGAGCCATCGAGGGCTTTGAAAGCTTGCTGTTGGATAACTATGGTTGCACTATTCTCAAAAGATTAATTGATGTCTCGAGATCGACTTAGCTTTCCCACAAAGTACCCAAGAACCAAGTGTTTCTAAGTTTTATGAGACCAGCCACTTATTATAGCAATGTTGATTGCCTTACCACAAACTTGGTTTGTAACCCAATTTTGGTTTTTAAGGACGACGAAGAGTCAAGCTCTGGTGATGGAATTGGCGAAGAGTGTCACGCCCCGATCCTCGAGCCTGCACACATCCTTCTACTTGGTCGATTTTAAAATGCGATATCCTACGACTATGTATCGCCAACCCTTTCATTTTCAATAGCACATCCGGAAGCAGTTATAAATCCCTAGACAATAAAACGATAGGATAGAAAAGCAAAACCATATTTTTCATATTGAAATTCACAACTATACTTTTATACAGAGCATAACTCAAAGTATATTCACTGAACCATTCTCAACTTCCTAAGTTCACTCTATTCACATATAAACACTGATCACAAAAGGGGATGGGATCTTAGTCCTCATCCGAGTCATTCTTAGGATCATCCTGATCCTCTTCTGACCCATCTTCACTAAGCTCATTTCCTTCAAGCTCTTCATCTTTCTCTGGCTCATCGTCATCTTCTGGTTCCTCCTCCTCAGGCTCATCTACGTGCCTGAAATGTTGTCCCACAACTGGGATGAGACTACGTCTCAGGAAGTTCTACTCCACTAAGACTCGATTAGGAAACCAATACACCACATAATTGCCTAAGCACAACACAAATCAGAAGACTTATCTTGGCATCAGTTCCAACCTGCAATTCAAGGTTATATACAGATGCTTCATATATCACATTGAACAGTCAATCAAATCACGACACTAGATTAAGCGTTGATCAATCGACTTAGTCAATTACATGTCAATTGGACCATTTCTAAGTCATCCCCACTCATACCCTGATTCCCAAATGGTATACTCATTCACCAAATCACATGTGTTTCTCGAGCGTCGTTTTCGCCAATGACATACCGATCATCGACACTATGCGTTCTTCAAGGCGCCTTTTTCACCAGTGACATTTTCAATCACCGAACCACGTGTCTTTTCTAAGGTGCCATTTTCACCAAGGTGATATTGGCAATAGACAACATCGTGAGTTCTTTAAGGCGTCGTTTTCACCAGTGATATTTTCTTAATCATCGAACCACGTTTGTCTATAAGTCATTCACATGCATTCTTTAAGGCACCGTTTTCGCCAATGATACTTCCAATCACCAAATCACGTATGTCCAATAACATTGTACCTGATTGTGTCTCAACTAATGATATTCTCAATTAGTTCTCACCATTCTCTCTACTATATAGCCCATCAACGTAACTGGCACTATATATTCATACTCGGCCATCTACCAATCAAATATTTAGTAACAAACAATTTAGGAAAATCCTCAAATTTCACAATTTAAATCAATTCCATATAAATTAAAGCTCAATTAAATAAATAGACTGCACCACGACAATCAGCACAAAATTCCGGTCACCGGCCATCTCGGTTGAATTTCTGGAAAAATAAATAATTAAATAATTAATTTCGACAATTACATAAATCAATATTAAAAATCCAATTTAGGCCCGTAATGCCTAATTGAAGCCTGTGAAGGGTCAGGAAAAATCCCGAGATGCATTCAATAAATAGTATAGGCAATTCTCTAGCTAAGTACACTAACCACCTAGCTAATATGCAATGCAATTAACTAATAATCACTAATCCATTCTAATCTAACCACCTAATTGCATTTAATTAAATATAATCAACCATTAAGCATAATTAGTCTACTAAGCAAGGATTAGCGAGATTACTCACTTGATTAAAAGCGAAGACTGGATCACTGCCACGGCGGCCGAAACCCAAACTTTTGGCGGTGTCGACAAACACTTGGGCTAGGCCTATTAACCTCGCAAGCCCACAACAAAAGCTGGGCTTGGGCCAAACTTGGGCTGACTTGCTTCACGGGGCCAAGATGGGCTGAACTTGCTAGACCTTGCTGAAATACAAATGATGTTGGGCTTGAAATGAAACTGAACTGGACCAGGGTTCAAATGGCTAAGCTACTGGATTTTTGGGCCCAGCTAGATTGAAAATTGCTGGGCTTGAAGACTGCAGGTTTGGGCCGAGATTGCTGGCTTCACTGGACTACTGGTTTCTGTGGCCCAAAGGAGCTGCTTTGCACGAGCTGGCCACGAACAGGAAGACAGAAGTAGCTTCGGCGATGGTGCAAGAGAGGAAACGTGAAAAGCAGCTATTGGCAAGTGATGAGGCTTCGGTGGATTTTGCTTCACGGAGATGGGATGCTCGGTCAACCAGGGAAATTTCGGTGGCTTGCTGTTGACCAAGAAGAGTCGGGCTGTGGACGCGTGCAGAGAAGAAGGTGCAGGCATGGAGCTGCTTCGTTCGGCACTGTTTCCGTCGACACCTAGGGCTCTCAACAGTTAAAGGTCGCTGGCCACGTGCAGCGAAGGAAAGGAGGCACGGATGAAGGGACGCGTGGACTAAGCGGATGCAGGGCATGGAAGATGGAGCAGTTGCTGAGTTTCGCTGTCTTCGCTCGGTGGGGGTTGGCGCGACCAAGAGAGAAGCACGGACGAATGGCAGTTCTAGTTTTTCTCTTTCGCTGGCTGTGGTGGTCGAAATGGAGAGGTAGAGGAGAGAGAGTGTGGCCGGTTGAGGGGGTGAGGGGGAGGAGAAAGCGATAAGGTGAAGGGCTCCACATGGCTTGATATTTCTACACAAATATCTTCAAGACTCAATATTGGCCATGCATGGATGCTTGGCTACCAATGATCCACCAACACACTCTCCATGACCTCTCAAATGGTCCAAAAATACTAGGGTGGAGGGGGTACACGAAATTGGCACCTATCTCTCTCAATTGGACACTTGATTTCACTTGCTTCCCTCTCATTTGACCTCCATAATTTCAATTGGTACCTTGATGCCTCAATTGACAATTTTCTTTATCCAACAAACCATCTCACATCTCAATTTTACTACCAAAAACCATCTTCAGCATTTTCTGCACAGAAACGACTATGCGACGACTTTTTCCCAAAAAGTGTCGAGCGTCAGAAAAATCTTCCAAGACTGAGTCATAGGTCCTAGAATTTATTATAACATGACAGAATCTCTAATTTATGAAATCAGACTTGAATTGGCAGTTAATTTCCATTTGGCGCGTTTTTAGCCTGACCTAGACTATCGAGTAGTTTTCAGAAATTTTTAAGGCAAATGACCCGTGGTTGATTTTCTTCGAACCACAATGAACCCACTCGACTCAATGGCGACTCTCGATTGTCGTGAAAATCTCGATGATTCAATTACGGACACAAGGTACCAAAACAATAGTAAAATCATATTAGGGTCGATCGACGAAAATTTGCCAATTTAGTGGAGTCGCCCACGATCGGCCACATATCTCAGTCGAACGGACCTATCTCTTATCTCAAATCAATTTCTAATTGTGCCATAATAGCCTCTAAGGATAGATACGGTCGAGAAGCAAAATTCTGATCGAGTTCTTAAGTCTATTGCCTTATAATTCCTTAATAATTTCCCCAGATAGTCTAGTTATTTCTAGAATGATCAGTTCTAAGAATAGCCCTATAGATGCGTCAATGAAATGCCCGATTCATTTAGTAGAAGACAGGGTTGAAAAATCTAGATGTCACAAAGAGCCTTTGCTAGATGACTCTGATATCTACATACCCTTCTTATATAAGGACTATGCTTCTAGTGGGTGGCATCTAGGTGAACTAGCCGGCATGATAGAATGCACGTCAAAGTCAAATGGGCAAAAAAAAATCTTGCCCATTTTCTATGATGTGGAGATTGATGACGTCAAGCTTGAAAGTGATTTATACAAAAGTGCCTTAGTTAAGCACCAGAGGAAATTTAGCAATGGAGTGGAGGAATGGGAAAAGGCTCTAAGAGAAGTTGCGGGTATGAGGGAATTCAACCTGAAAACTAAGAGGTAATGCTTCTATTTTGACTGACTACAGTTTACCTTCTAAATTATGAGGTAATAAGTAATTCAATTGACCTACCGTACAATCTCAAATTCATTGCAATGCAAACTTTTGCATGAAAGTGCACTCAAGTAGATTCTTATCCGACGTTTCGGAGCGAAATGAATCCTTCACACCTGAAACTAATTTTATGACTAGTAAAAACTCAATTGCTACATTTGTGATAAATTTACCTTATATTAGTTTATGTTAATTTGGATTAATACTTACGAAAAATCACAAATTGCTACACTTGTAACAAACGAAGAGTAAAATCTCAAACTAGTACAATGTTAATTGTTATGTGTTATCAAACTTAGCAATTTGATAGTAAAATCTAATGAAAACTAATGAAGAGTATATTTGTCATAAGTATACCAGTTTGGAGTGATCAAAAATTTAGTTTGAAGTAAAGTTGTTATAGGTGTTTTGGTTTAGGGTTTTTTATGGTATTAATAGCAAATTTTACTTTCAAATTGCTGAGTTTGACGACGCATGACAGTTGACAGGTGTACTAATTCGAGGTTTTACTCTTCGTTTCTTGATATTAATTAAATTTAATAGAAATTAATATAGGATAAATTTATCACAAATGCATCAGTATGAGGTCTTTCGTGGTCAAAAAATTAGTTTGTGGTAAATTTATCACGTGTATACTAGTTTGGGGTTTTTAATGGTAAAAAAAATTAGTTTGGGGTAAATTAATTATAGGTATACTAATTTGAGTTTGTGGTATTAATCCTTAGAAAAATAGCCTACTTTTCAAATATGTTTCAATTCTATCTTAGATCCTTCAACACCATTTATGAGAAGCAATATTTTATTAGGCTCTTTCTTGAATTTGAATTTTGCCCCTACAAGAAGATTTATCCAGTTTTATTATTCATGAGAGGATATTTAAGGTAAAAAAAATAACGATGTATAATTCAAAGGAGAATATTTATTTGGCTTCAAATCAACTAATTTTTGTTTAGGGAGAATTACCAAAAAAGTTATAAACTTATTTCAATTGTGCCATTTCAGTTATGATTTTTTTTTTGGGTTAATTCAGTCATAAACCTATTGTAATTGTGCCAA
The DNA here is from genome assembly GCA_004368105.4 of Eucalyptus melliodora. Classification (NCBI taxonomy): domain Eukaryota; kingdom Viridiplantae; phylum Streptophyta; class Magnoliopsida; order Myrtales; family Myrtaceae; genus Eucalyptus; species Eucalyptus melliodora. Next base: position 45,049,006 of record CM023404.3, read on the forward strand.
TTTAGTCATGAATTTTTTTTTATCAATTCAGTCCTAAACCTTTTGAAATTGTGCCAATTTAGTCCATTCGGCTAAATTTGGCTGATTGCTACTGATGTGGGTGTCGGCCGTTCGGTGAACACTAATATGGTAATTTTAAATAATATTTTTATTTTTTTTCCATTTCTTTTTCTTTTCATCTTCTTCTTCTTCGATCGCCTAGATTGCTGGCAAGGGTGTGTGAGGTCAGCTCTTGTGCCAGCGGGGGCTATGCGGCCCTCACTCAACCTCGTTGGCCACGGCAAGGGAGAAGAAGCCAAAGAAGAAAAAGAGGAGGAAAAAGAAAAAAAAAGGAAAAAGAAAAAGAAAAAGAATTAATAAAAAATTGAAAAAAAATAATATTAAAAATTGCCATGTCATCATTCATCGGTCGGCCGCGCATCCACGTCAGTGCTAGTTGGTCAAACTTGGTCGGATGGATTGAATTGGCGCAATTGCAAAAAGTTTAGGACTGAATTGACAAAAAATTTTAGAACTGAGTTGACAATTGCAATAGGTTTAAGATTTTTTTTTTTGGTAATTCTTCTTTTTTGTTTATTTAAAGTATTTTTCCACTTTAGGTATGAAGAAAATCCGAAATGTAAGGCTTTTCTATAAAGTATTCCGATAGGTTGAGCGGGAACTTACCAAATGGAATCTATTCAATTTTTCTTGCCAAAAAATAAAACTTGTTTATTTAAAAGAAAAACTAAACAATTTTACCTACCAAGAGTATTCGTTGTGCTTTTTTCGATTTTGCTTCACACCCCCCAAAATTATCAACCGATATAACGCTTGATTTTCATCAATAGGAGCAGAATTGGTTGAGCCATATAATCATACGGTCCCTATAGACCCAGGCATCGTCGTACGTTAAATAATTTTTTACTCTTTTCGTTCACGTCATTGAGGAAAACAAATTTTCCTTCTTTGCTGCAGCCCTGAAAAACTAATTGAATTTATTGTTCAAGAGGTGTTGTATAAGCTTGATGCCAAAAATGTGGATGTCCCTTAATATTTGGTTGAAGGTCATCAGATTAAAGCTATAACAAAAAAGTTAGATATTGAGTCTAATGGCATACGTTTCCTTGATGTTGATGGAGAGGCTGGCATTGGTAAAATAGTCTTTGCGAATGCTGTGTTCAACAAATCAACCAGTGAAGAGGACCAAAATCAACCCAAAGGAATTTTGACTCATGAAGTTCATAGAATGGAATTTGGTCAAGCACTTAAGTTGTTTTGTAAGTATGCGTTCAAAAGAGATTCTCCATTAGAAGGATAAGATTATCTTGTAGAGAAAATTGTTCGTGGAGTGGGTTATGCAACTTTTGGCAATCAAGGTGATAGGTTCATCTCTTTATTACCAGGGCATTGACCTGGAGCAACATTTTGATAAAAGAAAGCTATGGGAAGACACATTGAAGCATATTGATGAAGGTCCTTTTAGGGATGTTTGAGATGCATTAATGATAAGTTATGCAGGATTGGAAAATACGCAAAAGGAAATATTCCTAGATATTGCTTGCTTTTTCACCAACAAGGACCAAACATATCCGGTCATCATGTGGGATGACTGTAATTATCATCCTCAGAGTGCAGTTGGTGTCCTCCTCTCATGGTCCTTGATACAAGTTAGAGAAAATAAGTTTTTGATGCATGATCAAGTTTGAGATCTAGGAAGGCATATCGTCCTTGAAGAATATCCTCACAAATTTAGTAGGGTGTGGACTCATGAGGATGCTCTAAAACTACTAGAGAGAAAAGAGGTAAAGTGGAATAGTACGTCATATAATTTTCATTTGGAAGGTGAAACTTACTAAATTTTTTCTTTTATTATATAGTTAGCTTTGTTTATGTTATGATAGATGCAGAAATTACAATGAAATTAAAACTAAGAAGAATTAAAGAACATAAAGATATAAGTGGAAAACCCTTGCCGTAAAAATCACAGGAGAAGAGAAGCAAAATTCATTATAGAAATTTAAGGATTATAAAAGGTGGCTAAAAAACCTTAGGACTTTCTCTATCTCTATCTCTTATTAATTTAATAACTTAGGAAAACAATATATATACTACTGCTATGGGTCCAAGCCCTTTGCTACCAACACTAAACCTCCAATTTTTTTTTTTTCTCTAAGTAGAGTCACTACAAATAGAATTCAAGACATACTCAACAAATCTCTACCTTGGCTTGAACTCCTCAAATAGACATAAGCAATAAATAATCTTGTCCTCCCACTAGATTAAAACTCAACCACAACAAACATTAGCAAAATTCAAGCAATTATCGAATTTGGCAATAGCCAAGGGCTTCATCAACATAGTAGTAACCTTAATATTGCCATAAATAAGAATGTCTCAAATAAAATGATACCACACATCAATGTGCTTTGTCCTCTCACAATACATTTGATCTTTAGTAAGATATATAAGCACTTTGACTATCACTATGGGCAATAGCTACACCAAGATCCATACTAAGTTCTCCAAATAAGCCTATTAAGCAATAAACTCTACCTCCGTAGGAGACAAAACGACTATGTTGTGGAGCAGTTTTATAGCTGACTGCATGAGCTCCAATAGTAAAAATGTATGTAACATCATGATTTTTAGGTTCTACTTTCGATTGAGTAAGTTGGGCTTTTCATTGATGTGCTTATGGTTCTTTTCCCTGAGTTGATCACTCACAGGATAACTAGTTTATCAGGTGAAACCGTTAAGGAATCTAAATGCAATAGAATTGAGAACTCGACCAGGAATCAGCTGCTCGACTATGCAGATTTGCAAGGGTCATTACGGCATAGTAAAAAATCAATCAGAGACCGAAGATAGGTCGGTTTGATAGACATATATGATTAGTGTGTGGGTGATTCCACCTAATTGTAAAATTTCTGTCAAACAGCATTAGACCGATTTTTTTATCAATTTTATATAATGTGCTCATATTCGAAACCTCGAGATTTTCACAACAACTGAGAGTCGCCAATGTGTCGAAGATGCATAATGTGCCTCGAAAATAATCGACCACGGGTCAATTGCATAAAAAATTCCTAAAACTACCTGGTAAGCTAGGTCACGCTAAAATCGCGCGAGACTGAAATTGACCATTAATTTGAATAGAAATTGAAAGTTCTGTCACGTCATGATTCATTTTAGGACCATCGACTCACCTTCTGAAGATTTTTCCACAAACCGAGATTTTTGGCAAAAATTCGAAGTAGGGCCGTTTTTGACCGGAAAAATCAAAGGGCCATTTTTGGTTGCATTTTTGGGATTCTAGTTGGTTCAATTGATGAGGGAAAATGCGAATTCAAGTGTGGGCATCTTGGTTGAATTTATGGGGACCGGATTGAGCTCAATTAGAGAGGATTGGAACTCAAATTGGGAGAAATGTTTCAAAATTCGTAGGCCATGAATGCAGCACACTTTTGGACCACTTGGGAATGTATTAAGGAAGTTTGAGGACAGCCAAGAAGACATGGATGACTGCCAAGGAGGTGGGCCAAGTGGGATGAGTGCTTAGGATATTTAAGGAGACTTTTGTGGTCATTTGGGGCCCCTTTTGACCAGCAGCCCATCTTCTTCCCTTCAGCCCTACTTTCTCCAATTGTGTGTTGTTGAAAGCTTGAGAGAAACCAGAAAATAAGCTAGCAGCTCCCCCTCCATCGTCGATCAGCCCCTGCAGTCACCGCACGCTCGTCCGATCATCGCCCGTTCGCTTGTGAGCGCCTGAGCCCCGCGTGGTCCTAGCTCAACATCCTGCTCATCCCGCTCTGTCTCGCCATCGCCCACAAGCCCTAGGCTACCATCAAGCCTCCGTCTAGCCGCCTGGGCCGTCTCTGTTACCATCCAGCAACCACCGTTGCTTGCTTAGGCCACAGCAACCATCGTCGCCTCTCCTCGCCACTTCAAGCCATTCGAGCAGCCCTCTCAGCCAAGGAGCAGAAGCCGTCCAGCAGCTTGAGCAATGAGCTATTAGGCCCATTTTGAGGCTCTTCTGGGCCTTGTTTGGTGTCACCGCTAGGAGGTTCATCGCCCGCCTCCACGTTGTCGCCGCCGTGCACTCACTGGATTGCAAAACCGGTGAGTTTACTCACTAAACTTTGCTTAAGGAGTTAATTATGCTTAAGGAGTGTTTAGTTTAAGTTAATTAGGGATTAAGTTGTTAGTTAGATTTGATTAGTAATTTAATTATTGAATTATGTAAGTTAGGTGGTTAGATTATATTAATTAAGGACTAGATAGGATGTAGTATTTATCTAGATAGGTTCGAAAATTTTCTAGGCTCATTTAGGTGGTTAGATTAACATTTATGGCCTAAGTTGCTATTTATTGGTTTTAAATTGATTTATTTAATTAGTTTTGGTTATTATTTATTTACTTAATATTTTCCGGAAATTATACTGAGATAGCCGATGAATAAACTTGCTGAGATGTATGTAAGCCAGGTAATACGCTTGCATGGTATTCCTGTAACGATCACCTTTGATTGAGACTTTAGGTTTACTTCAAATTTTTGGTTAAGTCTCCAAAATGCCTTAGGGACAAAGCTTCAATTTAATACTACTTTTCACCCTCAAACAGATGGACAAACAGAAAGAGTGATCCAGACTCTAGAAGATATGCTAAGAGCCTGTGCTATTGACTTTAGAGGAAATTGGAATGAAAATTTGCACCTGATAGAGTTCGCCTATAACAATAGTTTTCAGAAAAGTATAGGCATGGCTCCATATGAAGCATTATATGGAAGAAGGTGTAGGACTCCTGTTTGTTGGGATGAAGTAGGTGAAGGAAAACTGACAAGACCCGAGCTAGTGCAAGTTACTACAGAAGCAGTTGAGATAATTAGGAAAAGACTTAAGACAGCCCAGAACCGACAGAGAGACTATGCTGATAGGCGTAGAAGGCCTTTGGAGTTTAGTGTGGGAGATCATGTATTCCTTAAAGTATCCCCTATGAAAGGAATATCTCGGTTTGGAATGAAGGGTAAATTAAGCCCTAGATTTGTTGGACCTTTTGAGATACTTGAAAGAATAGGAGATGTAGCTTATCGTTTGGCTCTGCCTCCTAAATTAGAAAATTTACAAGATGTGTTTCATGTGTCGATGTTGAGAAAGTACCAGCCGGATCCTGGTCACATACTCGATCATGAAGCCATCAAAAGTAGATGAGAAAGTGAGGTACATCGAAGAGCCTATGCAAACATTGGATCGAACGGAGCAAATTCTTAGGACCAAGAAAATCCCGTTGGTAAAGATATTATGGCAACATCATGATGTGGAGGAAGCCACATGGGAGATTGAAAATGAAATGAGGGAAAGGTACCCTCACTTGTTTCAAGAGACATAAGTGATGTCTAATTTTGAGGACAGAATTTTCTAAGGAGAGAAGAATTGTGGCATCCCAAAATTTCATGGCAATTTCAAGAGGCATTACGACCTATGGAAAAGTGAATGGTTGTGTCGTTGAAGTGTGTTGTGGCCTCTAGACCGAAAAATGGTAATAGATTAAGGCCGAACACTTTAATGGAAAAATATCTTATGTTCTTGGGTTATCAAAGTTGGTAGTATAGGATAATTTGATAATGAGAATTTTGTTCTTGGCTATGCACCTTATGGATTTGATTTTTTTATTTATTTATGTTGCAAGCTTTATGGTCAAGTGAATAAGTTTAATTAGGTATTTATATAAGTAGGAAATTAAGGTGGGATTATTATGAATGATGGTGGGCTGGATAATTAAGGACCAAACCAGCCCATAGCCCCACCATTCGGCCCTTTTGGCCTGGCCCGCGAAGCCCAAAGGAAAGGGCTTCCTTCTGACCGACCCAAGGAGCCCAATAGGCTGTCGATCGAAGGGGAGAGGCCGGCCCAACCAGCCCATCCTCTTGCATGGCAATTAACGAGTGGCTTAGGGAATTTACCAAGTGTCATCTTGCATGTTTTGTGATCATTACATGCTAATCATGAGGGGGAAGAAAATAAGAAGGGGCGGATTGAGCAAGGGGGGGCGTCGCACGAGAGAAAGGGGGAAAGAGAGAGAGAGTGACCGTCCGAGAGAAAGAGAGGAAGAGAGAAAGGGAGAGAGTGAGCGAGCGAGCGAGCAAGGGAAGAAGGGGAAGAGGGAGGCCGTTCGCTGCTGTTCGTCGCCGCCGTTGAGCCGCCGAGTCCCGCCTTGCCCCACCGTCTTGGCTTGCTGTGTTGTGCTCGGATTAGAGGCAAGTAGAGTCCGTAAACCTACCCTTTGCTTGCTGTGATATGCGTTGTAAGAGATGATAAACTTTGGTTGTGGTAGAAGTGAAGAAATTCGAAGCTCTAGGGAAAAATATGGTAGCCTTGCATTCTGTTTTCTAGAAAGGCAGTCCGACCTTTGATGAATTCGTGAGCTGCATGTGACTTTTTAGTTGGAATTTCTTTTCAAATTCTCGATGAAAGTTGTAGATAACTTCTTGGAGAGTAACATATCAAAATTTTAGAGGAAATGAGCAAGTATAGACTGGTGAAACTGTTTTTCTTTGAAGAAGTCAGATCTAGAAATCATAATGCTGACCTAGTATGATTCTGTGAATTTTATAAAATTCTCCAGTTGAAATTTGATCTCGTGTTCTGAATGAAAGGTTAAGATGACATATTAAGGAGTAACATACTAAAACTTTAGAGGAAATGGATGAGTTTAGGTTGGTGAAACAATATTTATTCAAAACAGTTAGAACTGGAATTCGGTGCCGAGGGTTATGGATGGTTATGGTTATTATAGTTTTTAATCTATCACAAATCGGGGTTTGAGTTCTGTTTGAAATATTTACTTCTGGATTTCGTCTATAACATATAAAAATTTCAGAATTTTTGGAGCTGATTTATGATTTTTACCGAATTTGTGAATGAAAGTGTGTATGACAATATTCCAAAATTATAAAGACTGTGATGCGGGGATTGTACCGAATTGTATGATTTTCTTTTGATATGGTGTCCTTCATGGAGTATTTTCCTCTAGATCTTGAATATAACATGTCAAAATTTTAGAATTTATTAAGGCTGTTTACAAATTTTTCAAGAATTATGACCAAAGGAGTGTACTCTGTTTTTATCCGAAATTTACTGTATTTTCAAAAATAAATGAAATTGCTCCATGTGATATAATGTCTTGAGTGGTTGATTATGCTGCATATTTGGTGACATATGGCATGTTATATGACATCAAAAGCACGTTGAGACCCTTGATATTGTTGCATCAAATGCCATGTTGAAATTAAGATACATGTGTGAATATAAATTGAGATAATAACGAGACCGTCGGAGGTGTGAGCCGATGATGCCCCAAGAGTGTTGGGATGCCTGGAGTGTTGGTGCCGGATGCCTGGAGTGTGTGTGCCAGATGTTCTCGGGAGTTTCGAGATGCCCGGAGGTGTGTGCCGGAATCCTTGGACGTGTGTGTCGAGGGGATATCTCGTGATGCTAGTTGGGGTACGAGATGCCCAGAGTGTGCATGCTGGATGCCCGAAGGTGTGTACCGGAGGCTCCTCGAGATGCCAGGTTGGATGCGAGCGATAAATTGAGGGATGCAAACATTGGTCTCTAGAAAGAAAAATGATGTAATCTAATTGAAAGATAAAGATCGAGAATTGAATCATGCGAAAGGATGTGTGCTTATGGCATGGGATAAACCTCATGGGAATGCAAGCCTAGAGTGCATGGTGGTATGTGCACGTTGCATGATGATATATGCATGGCTGCTTGATGATATAAGTATAAGTGCATGGTGATCTATGTACGTCGTATGGTGATACATGCATGGCTGCAAGGTGAGGTATGCTTGAATGCATGAATGATATGTGTTTTATTCATGATACCATGATTGTTCTATTTGACGCATTGTGTAGTTTGGTGGATCTTTACTACTGAGTAGTTGTACTCACCCCTTTTGGGGATTAACATTTCAGATTAGAAAGATGCCGCTTTCACCAGTTGTGTGTGTTACCTTCTATGGCATACCCATTGATGTTGAGGTGGAGTGCACAGAGCATTCCTATGTTAATGTACCTGGTCTGGTGTATGTCTGAGTCCGTGTCCTGGTGATGTACGATGTGGGTTGCGCTGATGGCCCTATTATCCAAGAGTTTTTGTTTGTTCACATTCGACGCAATGGGGTGATGCTAGGGATGCTACTGCCGCTGCCACCTGATGCACTGAGTTGGGTGTGATGGCACGTATGACTGGTGGGAGCTGACACTTTTTGAGGAATAGCCGACGGTTGTTGATGGATGGGTGTACATGTTTGATATAGGGTCGAGTTCTCTTTTGGGCTATAGACAAGTATAGTTAAAAATCTTGGCCTTTTTGCTATACTGACCCGAGATGTCCATTGTGAAAATGTAAATAAAAGTGACTAGTCTTTGTCTTTTCTTTTGGTGCGTATTTGGTGTGCATTGCATTATTGTTATTGGAGTGAGGGATTGTGAGACTCGTTTATGCTTCCGCTGATGAGCTGCGTTGGGACCTTTACAAAAAAAAAACGAGAGAAAAAGTGGAGAAGAATTTTATTAATCAACCCCTATGAACTATGGTTTTACTTTAATTAAAAATTTATTAGACTGGTATGTAGTAGGATAAGTGACAAGCACCTGTGGTGACCCTAACGGATCAGGGGCCGTCGAGGCGTGCCACACCAGGTGTCGGGTTTTGACATCGAAAATGGTTTTAAAGACTATATCAAACCATGGGATTTTAAAAAGAAGGGTATCAGTTGTCTTTGGTCCCAATTAACCTTGTACCCACACATGACTATGTTACTGTGTATTTCTAATACGAAGAAAATAGGCTTGGTTCACCATTTTAATTAAGGCATTTGAATGCAATGCATGGTGTCCTGGGCTGAGATTGAATGATCGTGTGTTGGCTAAGAGAACTAGTCCTCGAAATGAGTCGAGTGGACATGCCCCTATATGGGATGCCCCTGGACAACGAAAGCAGGTCGTAGTAGAATCTGGACCTATGCTCCTTCGAGAAAGTAGTCTAGTAGAGATGTTGCCGTGCTCAATGGGGTAAGACAACGCCTGGCTACGCCAGAAGACCGCCAAACATCGAGTAGGCCGTGCCAGTGAGGCCTAGATCAAAAATTAAGAACGCATGATAAATTGAGTTGAACGCATCGGATTATAGGACAAAATTGTGTGGCACGATATGGGACGTGTCATAACGATTTTGCCATATAATCAGGACCCTTGTGGTTGGTTGAAATTGAGTGTGGCATTCCAGTTGATCGCGCTTAATTGCTACTTATGTTTGTGTAGCCATCTGTGATATGAATTGTGCTAACATGTAGGGTGGATCTAAGATGAGGTAAGTCTCTATGGTTGTGTGGTTAAGACGCCTCTAGGCGTATTACCCTCATAATCGGCATTTAGAGCGTGAAATCGCTAAGATTTATATCTCACTCCATCATGGGTTCAATTCTTTTCAGGATCGTAGAGTGGAGTACCCAGAGCCAAATACTAGGGAGCCTAGAGTTTAGAATCTCCGTAGTCCCTTTTTGATCTAGACTTCCGTATATAGGTTTTATGATAGACTTTTGTCTATGACTCAGTGTATATATAAAAGTGTGTTTTTTTTGTGAATATGTTTTCTTGCTTTTCAATCCTAAGTTGTTTACTATGAGGGGATATTTATTCACTTCCACATGTGCAATAAAATAAACGGGTTGGCAACATGTCCTGAGACGTTGCAAATTTTATCAACCACAGAGGGATGGGCACGTGCTTGAGGTTCAGGGCGTGACATCCCCGCTTGGAGTGGTATTAGAGCTGGTCGATAGTTGGAGTGATAAGGTTTGATGGGTTCATGGGATAGTTAGTAGGAATGGCCTTGATTTCATGCTGGTGCATGTCAGTGTTAGTTGTTTGGTGGATTGTTTGTGTGGATCACTCATATTCTAATTTCGTGTGGAATTGGAAAGCAAGTTTTTGTATAGAATCTACGCTAAGAGTGATTAGGAGTAGAAGACTCCTAGAAAGCGAACCATCGAACCTGCTACTCGGGGTAGAATGCCAACAAGGGTTGGTACCTGAGGAGGTCGTGGTCGATGGCCAAATCAGGCTAGCGCTAGTGGTGTAGCACCGCCTCCTATTGGTGTTGGGGTAGCAACCCCTGGTGATCTTAGGATCGAAGGGATCATGCAGGCACTTGAAGCAATGGGAACATTGATGGGGTAGTAGGCTCAGAATCAAGCCGCTGCTGCTATTGCTGCTGCTACAGCTATTCCTACCGCTGCCGTTGCCACCGCCATTGAGGCCGCCGCCCTTGTTGCACCTGCTGAAGTTCCAACTAGGAACATAGTTGTGGATAGGGAGAGATTGATTCACAAGATAATAGAATAGTTTTTCAAGTTGAACTCGCCGAGGTTCACTGGTATTGGAGATCCCGAGACTGCCTCGCTTTGGATTCAAGATCTGGAGAAGGCCTTTGCACTTGTGATGTGCAATGAGGAAGAAAAGGTTGTCCTGGTAGTTTATTAGCTGCAGGGTAATGCAAATAGCTAGTTCTTAGAGGTACAATATTCCCATAAGGTGTAGTCCTAGTGTGGAACGCTTTCCTCAGAGCCTTCAATAGCAAGTATTTTTCGAGTAGTGCCCCAGAACAAAAGATGGAGGAATTTCAGCGCCTCCGCCAAGGAATGATGATTGTGGAACAATATGAGGTCAAGTTTGTGGAGTTGTCTCAATGCGCTCCAAGACTAGTGGAGGATCTTGAAGATAAAGCTTGGAGGTTCAGGAATGGCCTTCGACTAGAACTGAAGAACCCAATGGTGCCATTTGATCTGAAGGACTATAATGAAGTGTATAATTGGGCCCAACTAATAGAAAGAAGCTTGAGTGAGCAAGCCGCCTCATCTGGATCGAGGTTTAGTTCAAATAGAGATGGGAACCGGTATAGGAAGGTTCCATGTTTTGCCCAACAGGAAGGGTGGAATTGGCAAGTCAACGTCGCATCAAAATGGAGCGTGTCGCTTTTGTGGAAGGTGACATGGTTTGGCCTCATGCCATTCTAGGCGGGGCACTTGTTTCGAGTGTGGCTAGCAGGGTCACATGGCTAGGAATTATCCTAGAAGATCGATGGGATCATCGTAGTTGTCGCCACTGCCACCAATGGGTCACAATTGAGGATATGCGCCCCTGAATGCACAACAGGGTGGACTGATCAGACCTCCAGCTCAAGAAAGAATGTATGCTATTACTAGAGGACAGATTAAGGACTCGCCTAATGTGATTACAGGTACCGTTTTGTTGAATGACCATGCTACTTATGCTTTATTTGACTTGGTGCAACTCATTCGTTTATAGTTGAGCAATTCATTAAGTTGGTAGGGTTTATGCTTGAGTTGTTGGAGTTAGTAGTTAGTATATCAACACTATTAAAGGATAAGGTGTTAGCTACAATGGGTTGTCCTAGTTGCAAGTTAGTGATTGGTGAGCAGAGGGGAGGATAAATTTAATAGTCCTAGCCATGAATGATTTTGACATAATAATTGGCATGGATTGGCTCACCAAGCAATGAGCTAAGATGGATTGCTATCGTAAAGTGATTTAGTTTAACCCATTAGTGAGTGAAAGTTTCGAGTTTATTGGAACTCGAGGAGGACCCTCGATTACATTAATATCATCGCTTGAGGCAACCCATTTGTTAGACAGGGGTTGCTAAGGTTACTTAACAACTGTCATGGATAAGACAGTTGAGGAGCTGAAGATCGAAGATATCGCAGTAGCTCATGAGTTTCCAGACATGTTTCCGAAAGAATTGCTGGGCCTAGCGCTAAAGAGAGAGATGGAATTCATGATCGAGTTAGCACTCGGGATAGAGCCAATCTTTAAGGCTCCTTACTGGATGTTGTTGTCTAAGTTGAAGGAACTGAAGGTGCAAATGTAGTAATTAATGGATAAAGGATTCATACGTCCCAGTGCATCACCTTGGGGAGTACCAGTTCTATTCATGAAGAAGAAAGATGGTTCGTTGCGTATGTGCATCGACTATCGTCAACTCAATCGAGTGACGATCAAGAACAAGTATCCGCTCCAAGGATCGACGACTTGTTTGATCAGCTACAAGGAGCGTCAATATTTTCTAAGATCGACTTGAGGATAGGGTATCATCAGCTGAGGATCAGAAATGAGGATATACCTAAGTCAATGTTTCATACTCGATATGGCTATTATGAGTCACTGTAATGCCGTTTGGTTTGACGAATGCCTCAGCTGCTTTCATGGATCATGTTCACTAATGATATTCTAGTGTACTTGAGAAGTCCAAAGGAACACAAAAGGCATTTGAGGATGGTACTTCAGGCACTAAGGAATCACGGATTGTATGCTAAGTTTAGCAAGTGCGAGTTTTGGTTGACTCGAGTTGCATTCCTAGGTCATGTGATTTTAGGCGAAGGAATCTCCATGGACCCGACCAAGATTGAAGTAGTGATCAATTGGCCAAGTCCGACTACAGTGATAGAGATCATAAGCTTTTTGGGTTTAGCAGGGCATTACAAAAGGTTTGTGGAAGGGTTCTCAATTTTAAAATCGCCGTTGACTTAACTACTAAAGAAGGAAGAGAAATTCATGTGGATAGACAAGTGCGAGCGTAGTTTCCAAGAGCTTAAGCAGAAGCTGACTACTGCACCTATGTTGACGATACCATCTGGTCCTGGAGGATACGAGATCTATAGTGATGCATCATTTAGAGGATTGGTTTGTGTGCTAATGCAACATGATAGGGTTGTTGCATACGCATCTCGTTAGTTGGAATCTCATGAGTTGAATTATTTGACGCATGGCTTAGAACTCGCAGCGATCATTTTCGCTTTGAAGATTTTGAGATATTATTTGTGTGGAGAAAGATTCCAAATCTTCACCGACCATCAAAGTCTTAAGTATCTATTCTCTTAGAAGGAGTTGAATATGAGACAGTGTCGCTGGATGGAACTTCTGAAGGACTATGATTACAACATCTTGTATCACCCTCGAAAGGCTAATAAAGTCGCAGATGGGCTGAGTCAGAAGTCTTCAGTCGCACAATTGATGGTTAAGGAATGGATTCTACTTGAGAGAGCTCGAGATTCGCTTTTCAAATTTAAGGTAGGCCACCTTTCAATTCTTATGGCGACCCTCAGAATTGAACCAGAAGTATAGATTAGAATTAAGGCACTTCAGTTGACAGACCTGGAAATTCAGAAAATCCTGCAAGAGGATACTGAGAAGAGAAAAAATGACTTTCAAATTTCTGAAGATGGAATACTAAGGTTCTGAGGATGATTCTGTGTACCTAACGATGCGGAGATTAAAGAGAAGATCTTGTTAGAAGCTTATCGTAGCAGTTATAGCATTCATCCTGACAGTACAAAAATGTATCAGAATCTATGTCAATACTATTAATAGTCCGGTATGAAGGCGAATATCGCCAAGCATGTTGCCAAGTATCTAACATGTCAGCAAGTGAAGCTGGGAGGACTTCTACAACCTCTCGAGATTCTCGAGTGGAAATGAGAACACATCACAATGGATTTTGTGACAAGCTTACCAAGGAGTCAAAGGGGTAATGATTCCATTTGGGTAGTGGTCGACAGACTGACGAAATCAGCTCACTTTATCGTTCTACGAAAGGATCTTGATTTGGACAGGCATGCAGAGTTGTAGTGCGTCAGATCGTTCGCATGCATGAAGTGCTAGTGACGATTACATCGAACTGAAACCCGAGGTTCACAGCTGCATTTTGGAAGAGTTTGCAAACCGCTTTAGGAACGAAGCTGCAATACAGTACAACCTATTGTCCTCATATGGATGGCCAGTCTGAGAGGACGATTCAAACCCTCGAAGATATGCTGCGAGCTTGAGTGTTAGATTTCAAGGGAAGCTAGGAGGAATAGTTTCATCTTGTTGAGTTTGCCTACAACAATAGCTACCAACAGAGCATTTAGATGGCTCTTTTTGAAGCGTTGTATGGCAAAGCCTGCAGAACGCTAGTGTGTTGGGATGAGGTCGGAGAACGAAATATCATAGGTCCAGAGTTAGTTCAGCAGTTAGTGGATGCAGTTGCTGTCATCAGGGATAGATTAAAAACCGCTCAGAGCCGCCAAAAAAGCTACGTAGATAAGTGCCGAAGACAATTGGAATTCTAAGTTGGTGAACATGTCTTTCTAAAGGTATCACTAATGAGGGGTACTTTGCGCTTCGGCAAGAAAGGAATGCTGAGTCCTAGGTATGTATGTCCTTTTGAGGTTTTGGAAAGAATAGGGATTCTAGCGTATTGTCTTGCAGTGCCGTCGAGGTTGGCGTAAGTGCATGACTTCTTTCACGTCTCGATGCTGAGAAAGTATAAGCCTGACCCGACCCACATGCTAAATTTTGAAGAGTTAGACATGGACGACGGGGTGTCGTACATGGAAAGTCTGGTTCAAATTGTGGATCGAAAAGAATTGATTCTGCGCACCAAGATGATCTCATTGGTTAAACTGGTCTGGCAGCGCCACGGCACAGAGAGAGCAACCTGGAAAAGTGAAGATTCGATGAGACAACCGTAGCCCCACCTTTTTGTTTAAAGATTTGTAAGGGTTTAAATTTCGAGGACGAAATTTTTATAAGAGGGGAAGAGTTGTGACATCTTGATTTTCAGGTTCTGTTTTTGATTGAGTAAGTTGGGCTTTTCATCGATGTGCCTATAGTTCTTTTCCCTGAGGCGATCACTCACGGGATAACTAGTCTATCAGATAAAGCTGTTAAGGAATCTAAATGTAATAGACCTGAGAATTTAACTAGAAATCGACTGCTCAACCGTGTGGATTTGCAAGGGTCATTATGGCACAATCAAAAATTGATCAGAGGCTGGAGATAAGTCGATTCGATAGAGATATGTGATTAGTGTGTTAGTGATTCCACCTGATTGCAAAATTTCTGTCGAGCGACACTAGATCATTTTTTTCTATCAAATCTGTACATTGTGCCCATATTTGAAACCTCGAGATTTTTATAACAATTGAGTGTCACCAATGTGTCGAAGATACACAATGTGGCTCGAAAATAATTGACCACGGGTCAATTGCACTAAAAATTCATAAAAGCTACCTAGTAGGCTAGGTCACGCTAAATTGTGCCAGATTGAAATTAATTGCGAATTTGAATCCAATTTTAGAAATTGAAAGTTCTATCATGTCACGATTCATTTTAGGACCGTCAACTCACCTTTCGAAGATCTTTCTACAAATCGAGATTTTTGGCGAAAATTCAAATTAGGATCATTTTTTACCTGAAAAATCAAAGGGCTGTTTTTTGTTGCATTTTTGGGATTCTAGTTGGTTCAATTGATGAGGGAAAATGTGAATTCAAGTGTGGGCATCTTGGTTGAATTTATAGGGACCATACTAAGCTCAATTGGGGAGGATTGGAACTCAAATTGGGGGAAATATGTCAAAATTCGTAGGCCATGGATGCAGCACACTTTTGGACCACTTGGAAAGTGTATTGAGGAAGTTTGAGGGCAGCCAAGAAGCCATGGATGACAGCCAAGGAGGTGGGCCAAGTGGGATGAGTGCTTAGGATATTTAGGGAGACTTTTGTGGCCATTTGGGGCCCTCTTGACTAGCAGCCCATCTTCTTCCCTTCAACCCTACTTTCTCCATTTGTGTGTTGTTGAAAGCTTGAGAGAAACCAGAAAATAGGCCAGTAGCTCCTTCTCCACCGTCGACTGCCCCTACAGCCATCGCATGCTGGTCCGATCACTGCCCGTTCGCTCGCGGGCTCCCTAGCCCCTTGGCTTCCAACTTGTCCCGCTGCATCTCACCGTCCCCCGCAAGCCCTAGGCTACTATCTAGCCTTCGTCCTGCCGCCTGGGCCATCTCTGCCCTTGTCCAGTAACCGCCGTCGCTTGCCTAGGTCGCAACAACCACCGTTGCCTCTCCCAACCGCTTCAAGCCGTTCAAACAGCCCTCTTGGCCAAGGAGCAAAAGCCATCCAGCAGCTCGAGTCATGGGTTGTTAGGCTCGTTTTGAGTCTCTTCCCGGCCTTGTTTGGTGTCGCCGCTAGGAGGTTTGTCGCCCGCCTCCACGTCGCCGTAGCCGTGTACTCACCGGATCACAAATCGGGTGAGTTTAGTCATTAAACTCTACTTAGGGAATTAATTATGCTTAAGGAGTGTTTAGTTTAAGTTAATTAGGGATTAGGTATTTAGTTATATTAGATTAGCGATTTAATTATTCAATTATTCATGTTAGGTGGTTAGATTATATTAATTAAGGACTAGGTAGGATGTACTACTTATCTAGATAGGTTCGGAAATTTTCTAGGCCCGTTTAGGTGGTTAAATTAGCATTTCCGGCCTAAGTTGCTATTTATTGGATTTAAATTGATTTATTTAACTAATTTTGGTATTATTTATTTATTTAGTATTTTCCGGAAATTATACCGGGATAGTCGGTGACTAGAATTTCGTGCTGATTGTAATGGTATGCTTGGTTTATATAACTGAGTAATACATTGTGCAAATTGAGTGGTGATTGTAATTTTGAGTATTTAATTCAAAATTTGGAAATTTTGGTAAGTATTTAGAAATTACCGGGTGTCAGGTTTTGACACCGAAAATGATTTTAAAGACTATATCAAACCATGGGATTTTAAAAAGAAGGGTATCGGTTTATTTTTGTCCCAATTGACCATGTATCCACACACGACTATTTTACCATGTATTTCTAATACAAAGAAAATAGGCCAGGTTGAGCATTTTAATTGAGGCATTTGAGTGCAGTGCATAGTATCCTAGGTTGAGATTGAATGGTCGTGTGTTGGCTAAGAGAACTCGTCCCCGAAATGAGTCACATGGAAGTGCTCCTATATGGGATGCCCCTAGACAACAAAAGTCGGTCTCATTAAATTCTAGACCTATGCTCATTCAGGAAAGCCGTCTAGTAGAGACGTTGTCGTGTTCAATGGGGTGAGACGACGCCTGGCTAAGCTAGAAGACTGCCGAACATCGAGTAGGCCATGCCTGTGGGGCCGAGATAAAAAAAAATTAGGAACGCATGATAAATTGAGTTGAACGCGCCGAATTATGGGAGAAAATTGTGTGGCATGGTATTGGACGTATCATAACGATTTGGCCCTATCCTCAGGACCCCTGTGCTTCGTTAAAATTGAGTGTGGTGTTTTAGTTGATCGAGCTTAATTGCTACTTATGTTTGTGTGGCTGTTTGTGATATGAATTGTGCTGACGTGCAGGGTGGATCTGAGATGGGGGTAAGTCTTTATGGTTATGTGGTTAAGACGCCTCTAGGCGTATTACCCTCCTAATCGAGGTTTAGAGTGTAAACTCGCTCAGATATATATCTCACCCCGTCATGGGCTCAATTCTTTTTAGGTCCGTCGAGTGGAGTACCCGGAGCTGAAGACTCGGGAGCCTGAAGTTTAGAATCTCCGTTGTCCCTTTTTGATCTAGACTTCTGTATATAGGTCTTCCAATAGACTTTTGTATATGACTTAGTGTGTATAAAAAAGCGTGTTTTGTTTGTGAATCTGTTTTACTGTTTTTCTATCCCAAGCTGTTTATTATCAAGGGATATCTATTCACTTCCGCATGTGCAATAAAATGAATGGGTTGGTGACGTGTCTTGGGACATCACAAATTTTATCAACCACTAAGGGATGGCACGCGCTTGAGGTTCATGACTTGACAATGTACTTAGTCAAAGACCTCCTCATATCATGTCACTAGTATAGTTAGAATCAATGTATCCGGTAAGAGTGTCAACAATTTTCCTAAACTTTAAATCAATGTCAGAAGTACCATTCATATACTCCAAAATCCACTTCATAGCTTGCCAATGCCAATGAACTTTGCCTAGGCATGATAAACATCTACTTACTATGCTAACAACATGTGAAATGCTGGGTCAAGGACAAACCTTGTCATACATAAGGCTACTAAATAAATTAGAGTATGGAACATGTGATATGTGCTCTTATCTCCTCACTTGTATGTGGATATAAATTAGCTGATAATCTAAAATGAGCATCAAGGGGGTCATTTGTTGGTTTCACATCTTTCATGTTCGAATGATTTTACATTTTCTCAATGCAGTTTTTTTAGGAAAAATATAGTTTTCCCATTTTTTGATCTTGCCGAATTTCTAGGCCTAGGATTTTCTTCGTTGCACCTAAATCTTTCATTTCAAATTTAGTGCTCAACCGTTGCTTCCAATATTGTATATCGGATTTACTTTTGCTACAATCAACCTTGAACCAATTCCTTTTGAGGGAACATTTGTAGGCCCCCAAAGATTAGAATGAATATAATCATCCAAAGTGCCCTTTATTGTGTGAATTTCTATTTTGAGATCGACTTCGTTCTATTTTCGAAAACAAAATGCTTATAGAAGTCAAGTTTTCCAATTTTCTGTCCACATAAAAGATCTCTCTTAATCTGTATGTCAATCCCTCTACTACTTATATGGTTTAATTTCATATGCCATAATTTAGTGTTATCTAATTCTGTCATAGCATATGAGACTGCAACTAAACTAGTAACTATAGTGCCTCACAGCTAATACAAAATACCAGTTTTCAACCTTTTCATCAACGCTTTTCTCAACAGATCCTCCCTTGGCAATTAAACCAGGCTCATGCTCAATTGTGTCATCCCAGATTTTCAGTCATGTTTTCTACTAAATAAATCAGGCATTCCATTGATGTGCCTATAGGGCTATTCTCAGAGCTGATCACTCTTGAGATAACTAGACTATCTAGAAAAATCATTAAGGAATTTTAAGGCAATAGACTTGAGAGTTCGATTAGGAATCGGCTTCTCGACCATACTCATCTTTAGAGGCCATTATGGTACAGTTAAAAATTGATTTGAAATCAGAGATAGACTGGTTCGACAGGGATGTGTGGCTAATCGTGGGTGATACCACTCAATTGGAAAATTCTAGTCGGTTGGCACTAGACTAATTTTCTTATTGTTTTGGTACCTTGTGTCCATATTTGAATTCTCGAGATTTTCACGACAACTGAGAGTTGCCAATGAGTCGAGTGGGTTCATAGTGGCTCGAAGAAAATCGACCACGGGTCATTTGCACTTAAAAATTTATGAAAGTCACCTGGTAGTTTAGGTCACGCTAAAAATGCGAGAAGTGGAAATTAACTGTGAATTCAAGTCCGATTTCAGAAATTGAAGATTCAGTCATGTCACAATAAATTCTAGGAGTGTCAACTTAGTCTCAGAAGATTTTTCTGCAATTCGACACTTTTTGGCAAAAACTCGGTATAAGACCGTTTTGTGCAAAAAAAGCCAAGGATCATTTTTTATTTCAAAATTGAGATGTAAGATGGATCCATAGGTAAGGAAAAATATCGATTCAATCAATGGTGAGTAAATTGATTTTATTGAGGCTGATTCATGATGAAACAAGCAAGAAACTAAGTCCAATTGGAGAGGAAAAATTATAAATTCGTGTGCCCCCTTCTCCCTAGCCATTTTGGACCATTTGAGAAGTTATGGGGAGTGCTTTGGTGGCCCATTGTGAGCCAAGGATGAAGGCTTGGCTAGAAAAGGTCCAAGGGGACAAAGAGTTGGAAAATTTGGCATGTGGCCCCCTCCATCTCTCCCTCATCTCTTTCCTCTCGCTCTCTCTCTCCCTATAGCTGGTCGATCAAGCTACTTCTCCCCTCCATCTTGTTGTTTGAACCACCACCACCAGCCAAAGAAGTTGTCACACATCGCCCACACCATTGTCACTGCATGCTGTAGCCGTTTCGTGCACCATCATCGCACGAGCTACCATCCGCCCTTTGCCGCGTGTCCCGCCGTCCAGCCACCTGTTCCACTGACCCAGCAGCTCCTTTAGCTTGTGTTAGAGCCTGTTTGGCCACCGTAGATCGCCGTTCAGCCATCGGACTTCTGCCAAGCCGGCCACTGATCCACCGTCGCCATTCTCGCACCAAACCAACCATGTTCTTCTTGTTTTGTAGCTAAGAACATAAGGTATTTTTGTGGGTATCATAGTGACTTCAAGGCCCATTTTGAGGTGTTTTCAGGCCTCGAATCCTAGACTTACTTTGGAGAAAAACATCCCTCGCGATGTTCTCAATGTTTCGATTCGAACGGATTGTTAAACGGGTGAATACTGTATGACGTGGCTTGGTGATTGAATATGTCGCCTTGGCATATAAGTCACCTTGGAAAATGCAACTAAATCGTTGATTATATACATCACCTGGAAAATGCATGTGGCTCGATAATTAGTACGTCGCCTTGGCAAATATGTCATTTTAGAGAATGCATGTGGCTCGGTGATTGATACTTCACCTTGGCGAATATGCCACCTTAGAGAATGCACGGGGCTCGGGGCATAGACATGTCATCTTAAAGAATGCACGTGGCTTAGCAATTAGTACTTCACCTTGGCATATAGGTCGCCTTAGAGAATGCACGTGGCTCGGTGACTAGGTATACTATCTGGAAAATTGAATAGTATGGATGGAAATGACCGAGGGATGATTCGATTGACATGTAATTGACTAAGTTGATTGATCGAGATATCGATCCGTGATAATATGATTAGGTGCCTATTTGAACTGTGCTAATCTGCAGGTGGAATCTGAGACCAAAGTAAGTCCTCTGCCTTATGTGTGCTTAGGCAACCCATAGTGTATTGGTTTCCTAATCAAGTCCTAGGAGGGTATAACTTGCTGAGATGTAGTCTCACTCCGTTGTGAGACAACATTTCAGGCCCCTAGATGGCAGTACCTCCACCTCCTCATCCTTCTATGCTCTTTGGCATTCCAGAAGAAGTAAAAGATATAACATACCACTACCACATACACCCTCACTCGGAAGGATTGGAGTACATTTTAGTTAAGTCGACTGTCTAGGTTGATGTGGGTCAGGATGCCCTGACGACTCATGAGTTCTGATCATGGTACCATCACTACTTTGATGGGCGAAGAGAGGGTCCTATCCCTAAGAGTGACGTACCTAGGTATGTGCTGGAAGAGGCATTCAGAGAAGGGACATCTGATCCTAAGGAAGGGTCGGTGGTGGATGCTAAAGATTTGAAGCTTGAGGACGAAGCTTGTACTCCTGTGTACTCGGTCGATGATGACAACTGGAACAATGATGAAGGGGTGATCATAGAGCAGGAGGAGTGGTAGGAGGATGAACCCATGGAGGAGGAGCCTGAGGACGAGCCGGCATATGAGCCCGAGGGTGAGTCCGACAAGGAGCTTGAAGACCTTAAAGAAGAACCAGAAGAAGAAGTGGAAGAAGAAGAGGAGGATCCTAAGTATGATCCGGATGAGGACTGAGGCCCCATCTTGTTTTGCAAACTCTGAGTTTTGATCCGTGTATAGTAGATCGGACTTGTGAATAATATTGTACCATATACTATATAGTTTACTTTATGCAAAAGTGTGGTTGCGGTTTTCAGCTATGAAAAATATGGTCCTACTTTTCTATCCCATTGTTTTAATGTCTGGAGATTTATTATATGCTTTCGCATGCGTATTAAAAATGAAAGGGTTGGCAATGCGTCATGGGACATCGCTATTAATTGACTAGGTGAGGGATGGGTGCGCGTTCGAGGATCAGGGCGTGACATCAATACTACATTCAAAAGTCAATTTTGTAGCTAGTTTCTGCTTATTTAGAAGACTAGTCTTGATATATTCAATATCAACCAACATACGAACCTACCATAGTTTGAAACTACCGCACCCATCAAACTTCCCTTTATCAAATTTCATTGTTAAACTTAAAGTCACAACTATAAGATAAAAGAAACCTATCGCTATGAGGCCATATTGTTATGAGAGATGCGAAAATTGCAATGAGATTAAAACCGAGAAGAATAAAAGAACACGGATTAATATGGAAAACTCTTGCAAGAAAAATCATGGGGAGAGGAGAAACAAAATCCACTATAGAAATTTAAGAGTTACAAAAGGTGGCTAAAAAAGTTAAGACTCTTTTAGTCTCTTTCTCTTCTTAACCTAGTAACTTGAGAAAAATAATCTTTATACTACAAGGTTATGAGTTTGGGCCAAGGCTTGAGCCCTTTGCTACCAACACTAAACCTCTAATTTTTTTCTCAAGTTGGGTCACCACAATTTTCAATTCGGATATTTAAACTCAATTTGGGTCGAATATCCAAAATAGTAATAAAAAATCCTCTATGGTACTTAGTGAAAACAATTTACATAACGCATATGATCGATTTTTTCTTCCATGTATAATCAAAAACATTCATTGAAGAATCACATTATAAGAAATGAATGTAGAACACTAGCTTACTTTTTGGGATGACATTCTCATTTTCATTTTGCTGTTGAGAATTGCAAATAAGGTACACCAGAAAAAAGAGGAGGATTCTACAATTGAGATTCTATAATTTTGATACTTGCTTTGATAGCAAATTTGATAGACGTACTTGGAATGTAAGTTTCATTTCATTTCACATATATTTAAACTAGTGTGCATAAAGAGAGGCCATTTGTGTAATTTGAGAGGATGCAATTTTTTGAAATTCAAGAGGAGCAAATTGCGAAGGGCATAATTAGCAGAGGAAAAGTGAGGAAACACCCTATTGAGCCCCACATTGTTACATAAATTAGATAAATGTTATAAAACCATGACCCGCTACTTTTTGAAATTGAAAGTGGAAAGCCTATACCATACTAGTATGAAAGCAAATTGAAATTAGTACATATTTTCTTATATACAATTGGTCTCATTCTTTCATTCAAAACTTACGATCTCCAATAATTCCCAATTGTAGGGCACCAATAAGATTAAGGCCCTTCATCTTGACAAATATGGCTGTGGAAGCTACACAAGTGAAGAATTTAAAGTACTGACCAACTTGAGGTTCCTTCAAGTGAACGGTGCGAATATCACTAGAGATTTCTGGGTTGTTGCTTCCTCAATTAAGATGGCTTCAGTGGGAGCATTGTCCCTCGGATTTTGTAGTGGCCAACTTTCATCTAAAGAAATTAGTCGTGCTCACTCCTTCATGGAGTGAGATTTCCAAGAACTAGGGAGGATGGGATTTACTCAAGGTAAGATGTAGAAAAGTCTTGTGAATAATCACTTGTTGTCGAAGGTGGCACCGAGTTCGCCTTTCTTTCTTTTGGAATAGAGGAATTTATGAGCACCTAAATATACCTTTAATATCATAAATTGATAATGGCTCAATGATCATTCATACTTAACAGTAGACATACTAATGGAAACTATTTTTTAACGATGCTATTTACAATTATATTAAAAATAATGTGGCATCCTAAAATTCCATAGAAACCCCTAGATATACCATGAACTTTATAAGCTGGATTTTAATTGATGTATATTACAAAGTTTATGGCCAAGTGAATAAGTGTAATTAGGTATTTATATAAGTGGGAATTAAGGTGGATTATTAGGAATAATTATGGGATGGGTATTTGAGGACCAAATCAGCCCAAGACAGCCCACAATTACCCATCATTCGGCTGACCAAGCCCAGCCCAAGGAGCCCATGAAGTAGTCGACCGAAGGAGGGAGAGGCCCGGCCCATTGAGCCCATCAACTTGCATGAGAAAAATGACAAATGGCAAGAGAGATTAGCCAAGTGTCTAATGCGATGCAAATCAAATGACTGCTAATGTTGAAGGGGAAAGAAAAGAGGACGGGCGGAGTGAGCGAGGGGTTATCGCACGAGGGAGAGAAAGCTGAGAGAGAGAGAGCCAGAGAGAGAGAGAGTTGTCGTGTGAGAGAGAGGGAAACCAAGCGAGCGTGCGAGAGAAGAAGAGAAGAAGGAGACCAGTTGCCGCTGTGTGTCTGCCTAGCTGTTGCGGTCGTGCTTGCTGTAATTTTCTTTGGACTAGAGGCAAGTAGAGTCCATTAGCCTACACTTTGCTTACTGTGGTTGTGATATTGAATGCTGGAAACTTGAGTGAAGGGTGGTAGTTTTCCAAGTGAGTTATTCCTAATAATCAACCTTTGGTGATTTCGTGAGCTGCATGCAATGTTCTAGTTGGAATCTCACTTTGACTTCTTGATAAAAGTTATAGAAAACTTCTTCTAGAATAACATATCAAAATTTTAGAAGAAATGGACATGTGTAGGTCGGTGAAACGATTTTTTTCCGAAATGGTTAGATCTGGAAATTGTTGCCGAGGGTTAGGGACGGTTACGGTGACTATAGCTTTTAATCTATCACGAATTTGACTTCGAGCTCTTCATAAAAATTTTACCTCTAGGTTTTTTCTATAACATATTAAAATTTCAGAATTTTTGGAGCTGGTTATGGTTTATACCGAATTTGTGAATGAAACTGTGCAAAGGCGATGTCATGAAATTTTAAAGGCTGAGATGTATGGACTGTAGCGACTCGTATGAAGCTCTTTCCACATGGGGTTCTGCATGAAATCTCTTTCTCTGTGTCTTTTTTACCGTCTGCTTAATTTTCAGAATTTATTGAGATATTTTACTAATTTTCCATGAATTTTTACTAAAGAGGTGTATTCTGTTTTACCCGAAAATTGTTCCATTTTCAAAAACTAATGAATTTCTTTATGAAATGTGATATCATGGGTGTTATGTGTACTACATATATGATGACATTTGGCATATCATATGACATCAAAAAGGCTAGTTTAGACCTCTGACATGGTTGCATCAAATGTTAAATTGAAAATGAGATATATATGAGAATATGCATTATGATGATAATGATACCGTCGGAGGTGTGAGCCGATGATGCCCCGGGAATGTTGGGATACCCAGAGTGTGTGTGTGTGCCGGATGCCCGGAGGTGTGTGCCAGAGGGTCCTCGGGAGTTTCGAGATGCCCGGTGGTATATCGATATGTAATTCCAGGGGATGCTTTGTGGTATGTCGGTACGTAATTCCGGAAGGCAAGGGTAACCATTTTCATGGCGAGCCCCGGCGATTCCTCGTGATGCCAGGTGGGATGCGAGATGCCCGGAGTGTGTATGTCGAATGCCTAGAGGTGTGTGCCGGAGGTTCCTCGTGACATCAGGTTGGGTGCAATCAATGTATGAGGAATGCAAACACTGGTCCCTAGGAGAATGATGAGATCCTTTTGAATATCAAAATGGGAATTGAATCATGCATGTGTGTGTGCATATGACATGTGGTATAATTGCCTGTGAAATTGAGTTGATACTATTTCGCACTAATAATGCGATCATGATGGCATTGAATGGATCTCATGAGGATATATATATGATTGTGTGGATGACATGAATCATGCGTGTGGGCATGTGCATATAGCATGAGATATAATTGTCCATGAACTTGAATTGGTATTGCTTGGCATGGGAAATATGATTAGTAAGGTATTGAATGAATCTCATGGACATATATGTATGATGGCATGGATGATATGTGCATTTCGCATGAAATTGTGGTTGCCTTGCCTATTGCATTGTGTAGTTTGATGGATCTTTACTGTTGAGTGGTTGTACTCACCCCTTTGGGGACCAACATTTCAAATTGAGCGATGCCTCTAGCACCTGTCACATGTGGTACATTCTATGGCTTACCATCTACTGTTGAGGTCAAGAGCACGGAGCACCCCTGTGTCGATGTTCATAGTCTGGTGTTTATTTGAGTCCGTGTTTTGGTTATGTATGATGTGGGCCTACCTGATGGCCCTGTAGTTCAAGAGTTCCTTTCTGTGCACGTTCGACGTGACAGACTAATGATGGGGATGTTGCCGCCGCCACCGGTAGATGCATCGGGTTGGGTGTGATTGGAGCGTGTGACTGGTGGAGGACGACACTATTTGGGATGGTCGACACTAGCTGATGGATTGATGTACATGTTTGATGTATAGTCAGGTACTTTTTGAGTATAGCCAAGCTTAGTTATAGTCTGGGCCCTTTTATTGTACTGACTTGTGAAATCCATCGTAGTTATGTAAATAAAAGTGATTCGGCCCTAAAGTATATATATATGAAAGGTTGTAGTTAGTGTGTATTGCATTGTATTATTTGGTTTGAGTACGGGTTAGGGAGATGATGAGTATGCTTCAGTTATATGGACTACGGTGGGACCGATTAAGGTAATACAAACCCCCTAGGTTGTATGGACCTGCTACAATTAAATGGTATTGGAGTGATTTGTCAATAGGGCAAGTGAAAGGTAAGCGGACTGTGGCGACCCTAATGTATCAGGGGCCGTTTGAGGGGTGCCACAAATAAAATTATAATATTTGTGCCTATATATATTTTTTTAAATCTGTTTATCTTTCTAAGTGAATTTCTCTCCAAGAAAAGGTATGTCTTTGTAGTAATTCTTGTTATATATCTATATCAACATTCTTTCATGAGAAACGATACGCTACGCTACTTATTGTATCCTTTGGTTATGTTCACACAAACACTGTTAACTCCTTTTTACATAATATACTATTTGAATTATCATAGATAGAATTAATTATTTGAGAAACAAATATTAACACTACCTACTTTGAAATAAGTGCATTGTTTTATAATAAATTCCATGAGGGCAAATTATATGATATTTTTTGGGAGTTCTAATAAGTTGAAATTTCTTTTATCCAAATTAGAGGATATGCCTGATGCAATAAGAATATATACCCTTAACATTCTTTTTGCAATAGATATGCTCCAAAAACTTTTATACGTTGGTGACGTAGCCAAGCACTTTTACTTGAGAAAATTTTAATAAAACAAACGTGAAGTAGTGGAGCATCATAGCAATTGAAAGCACTGGAACTCATAGATATTTTTGAGGAATTTTAAAAAGTCCAGAAAAAGAAAGGAGCAATGGAAAATCACGTGTTGCAGTGGTTGCAGCAATCCAAGCTCATTGATGTGTCATCTCTTTCTCTCAGATGGCAACAAAACTCAAAGTTCTTAATCTTGCAAGTTGTCATTTTTTAAGAACTCCCGACTTGTCTACTTTGAAAAGCTTGGAGATTTTGATTTTGGAAGATTGTAAGAATCTAGAAGAGATTCATCCTTCTATTAGGGACATCAAGATTGTCGTCTCCTTAAATGTCAACAGATGTAGGAGACTATAGGAGCTACTGGCAGGATTAGGTAGAATGGAAGAATTGAAGGAGCTTCTCTTAGATCATACTGCTATACAAAAGATTCCTATTTCAGGACATTATTTTATGAAGCTGGAGACTCTAAGTGCGCAGTGTTGTAGTCGACTTGCTGAACATCTAGGATCCATGGGCTCCCTTGTGTCATTAACTAAGTCAGACCTATCTTTTACAGGGATTAAAGAATTACCTGAATTTATTGATTGTTTGAAGGAGCTTGAGACTCTTGATGCCTTTATTTCTACCTCGTCAGCCCACATACCCAACTCCATAGGTCATCTAGCATCTCTCCCTCTCCTTAACCTAAGTCGTCCGAAACTTGGTCAACTTCCAGACTCAATAGGCTCCCTTGTGTCTCTGCAACGCCTATTGTTACAGGGATGCCTCTTGTTGGGAGAGATCCCTGACTCGATTGTAAAGTTAGCATCATTAACTAAGCTTGATTTAAATTCTACAATGGTTGCAGAATTACTTGAAAGTATTGGAAATCTACAGAATTTGAGGATCTTGGACATTTGTAACACTCGCATAAAAGAATTGCCAGGTGCCATTGAAATGTTGGCAAAACTCCAATTATGCATAAACAAAAGTCATCTAGGAACTATGCCACTCAAGATGCAAAGAGAAGCATATGCTCCTAGCATATTACTTCCAAGAGAGGTATCTATTCATTAAACTATGAATAATATACTACTTGTCAGTCCTATTTCCATAATGCTTATTCGCCATTTGGATCTTATTTACACTTCAAAGATAAGAACATAATTAATTTAATTAGAGTGACCATTGTAATGGTGTGCATAATCTTAAAAATTTAAATATTTGGTCAGTAAATAAATAGGAAAATTACTAAAAAAGTTCTAAGCCTATTGCAATTATGTCAATTCAATCCTAACCCATTGGATTGAATTGGCACAGTTGCAAAAGGTTTATGACTAAATTGCCCCCAAAAAAAAATATTTAGAATTGAATTGGTTTAATTGCAATAGGTTTAAATCTTTTTTGGTAATTCTCTCGTAAATAAGCAGGTACAACTTCCAAGATAATAATGTCAAAGAATTAGATTAAATTCTAGCTAAATTTTCTTTTTAATATTGTACTGGATTAGATGTCAATTTAGGTATCAGAGTATGCCAAGATAAGTGTCTGCACTTTTTTTCCATAGACAATAAATGAAGCAATGATATAAGAGAGACAGACAGGTGATGTTTGTTCATCTCTCCATCTACGATAAAACTTTGGTGAAGATGTTTTGTTTTTCTTGCAGTGCATGGAGACAATGAAAGATGAAGCTAATACAGCAAGCAGACATGGAAAACTCTTATAGGAATTATGCAATTGCAGCTGTTCAAAATGTAGTTGGCATTGATGATTGTGTAAAACAAATCATCGACTTACTGGAGATGGAAGTCAATGGTGAGGTGCGCATTATTGGAATCTATGGAACTTATGGAATTGGCAAGAAGACCCTTGCCAAAGCTGTATATGATCGCATCTCTTCTTGTTTTGATAGTTTGAGCTTTATTGCAAAGGTTGAAGAAACTACACAAAATCCTAGTGGTATTCAGTTTTTGCAAACTAAGTTGATATGTTATATCCTTGAACGAGATAGTGAAGATCCTCCTTTTGATGAAACAATAGAATTGTGTCTAGATATATTTCGTGAAAAGAAAGTTCTGATAGTTGTCGATGATGTGGAAAAGCAATCCCATCTTCATGCTCTTGTCGGAGAACAGCTTCATTGGTTTGGTACAGGTAGTCGAATAATTATGACCTCTAAAAATAAGGAAATTCTCAAAGAGTATGATCCTGAGAGGCTGAGACGGCTCGTACCTACATGGTTAGTGCGTTGGATGATGGTCAAGCTCTTGAACTTTTCTGCAAGCATGCGTTCATGATGCAATCATCTGTACCTGGTTATGAAGAACTCGCAAACCGCATTGTCAGTGCTACAAAGAAACTACCATTAGCTGTTGAAGTCGTCAGTTCATTTTTGCGGGGTAAATCAATACAAGAATGGGAAAAGATGGAGAAGTCAATGAAACTATTTATGATGAGTTCTCAAAGACTACGGTTTGCCTTGAAGAGATACTGGATATATGTTACAAAGAATTGAATCAATAGCAAAAAGATATATATCTGGACATAGCATGTTTTATCTCTAGTGTGGATGCCCGGATTGCTTCATATATGTGGCCCAATTGTTATCTTCCCATCTTCTGATTGCATTCTAATGCCCCTGGCAAAAAATGGAGAAAACAATGAATTTCAGATGAACAGATTGCTAAGATGCCTTGGCAAAAGAATATTAAATCAAGAGGGATCTGGAGATCCAACTGGGAGAAAATTTTACATACAGAATATGGTGCCAAAGGCAATAAGCAGGGAGAAGGTAAAACCTGTTGGTTCAGTTTGTTATTGGCAAAACAAAAACCTTGACATATTGGCTGTATTCTTTTTTTTATTTTTTTTTATCCATATTTGCTCCAGGAATCATATTACATTTGTACCATTTAGCATGTAGGGCAAGGAAAGTATACTTTTTTTTCTGATGGGTATTTAAGTTTACAGCTTCTAACGATTTTGTCACTTTGTCAAATGTAGGGAACGGAAAACGTTGAAGCTCTCTCCTTTGACTTCACAGCTGGAGATTTTGAGAGCATGCCAGACATAAGGTTTCTCAAGTTGGACAATGCAAGAGTTTCCGGCAATTTTGCAGGCACAATTGCAAAGTTAAGGTGGCTCTATTGGCAAAGGTGTCCTTTGGAATTTGATGCATTTAATTTTGTATTAAGAGAGTTGGTCATTCTTGATTTGTCTTGGAGCAAAGTCACGAAAGATTGGGGAGGTTGGAGTGAAATCAAGGTGGTTAAGTGTTTGGTCGTTTTATATTTTTGCGTTCTTTAATTTTATATCTGCAAATTGACCATGTGTGTGTTTCTATTTTGGCTTTACAGATGGAGAATTTGAAAGTCTTGAATCTTACAGGCTGTTCTGACTTACTAATTACTCCTGCCTTCTCTAGTTACAAATATTTGGAAATCCTGATTCTTGAACGATGTTCTCGTTTGGTGAAGCTACATTCTTCAATTGGCCATTTGAAACGTTTAGTTTACCTGAATTTGAAGTTCTGCTCCCAATTGGATGGGTTGCCAGTGGAACTAGGTTGTATGACAGCTCTGAAAGAACTTTTTATTGACGGGACTTCTGTACGGGAGATCCCCATCTCCATAGGCAATTTGAAGCAACTTGAAAATATGTAATATTTTTTAGATTTTTTTTTTACTAGGTCAAAGAAAAGTTGGTGGGACCCACTTTATATAAAGAAAGAAAAAGAAAACAAAAAGGGGAAGAGATAAAAAGGAAAAGAAGGCCCACGTTCGGGCAGCAAAAGAAAAGAGGAAAGAAGAAGAAAGAAAGAAAGAAAGAAAGAAAGAAAGAAAGAAGAAAAATTAGAAGAAGAAAGAGAAGAAAGAAGAGAGAGGGCTTTGTGTGTTCACACCGTGGGCAACTCACCAAGCTTTTTTACAATGCCCGGTAAGTGATCACACCCTTCGTTCTTCCAATCGGATTAAGTTCGGAGTTAGGGTTTGAAATTCGGAATTTTGGGAAAATCGATCGGCGAAGTCCAATTTTGGAGTCATTGAGCCGTGTATTTGTATAGAAATCATAGTTTGTGGTGTTGTGGAGCCATAGGATTTTATGGATCGTGAATTGAGCTTGTGATTTGTCCGAAATAAAATTTTGAAGTTTCCCACGCGCAGTGAACAGTACGCATCCAGCAGCTTTGGGCCCGTATTTTGTCATTTTTGGGCTTGATTTTGGGGTGGCCAAGTTGGGATTCTTGTAGTATGTTTGAAAGGCTTTCTATTGACTATAAGTACGTTTGGATCAGGGTTCGGAGGAGAAAGTTAAGGCGTGATCAAGTTTTACGCTTAAACTCTATGTTGCGAAGGGCTTGAACAATCGCTTTGGTTTTGCGATTTGTTAGCTCGTAGGAGTCCTTTTGCGAGAGTTGAGGCGTAGTTTAGTCGTTTTGTAATTGAGATAGAGTTTTATTTGATTTTAACATTTTTCCTCAGTTATTTTATAGGGTCGTGAGTTCAATGATACGAGTATTATTTATTGTTTGGTCGAGGGCATATCCAAGTGAGTGGTGCTATCTCTTCTATGTATTTATAAACTCATATCTTAAAAAAAGATTTAAAAAAAAATGAGTATCATATGAGCAATTGAAGCATGCTTGTTGCATAAAAGTCGGGATCGGGCAATTACTACCTTTTAATATTTGAGAATGATTTGAGAATGTTTTTATGAAAGGTATTTTGAAATGATACATCACTTTACGAATTGGTTTATGGAATGAGTTATATGATGATTTGAGAAACGATTTACAAAGTATGTTACAAAAGATTAAATATATCGATTTGTGAATTTGAATTACAAAATGATATGAGAAATCCTTTACGAAAAGTATTTCTATTGGATGAATTGAGGGTTATATGGTTGGTTTATGAAATGTATTGTGGATTATGAAATTAATTATGGATTGAATTTCTGGATATTGGAGGATGTGGGTTTAGTGCTCAATATCACTGTGAGCCCGTGGAGGGGCTAATGGGTATGCATACCAGGTTTAGGATATCCTTATGGGCCAAGCCACCGGCTTTGTAGGTTACCTTGCCAAGTGGGGAATCTTGGTCGCCTTGTCACAAGGCGTTGTGTCGTGACCATGGTTAGGCATTGAGCAAAAGATTGGTCGATGGATAGACCACCGACGTGCGTTTTGATATGAGATGGATCAATGGATAGACCATTGATTTTTCGGGTAGAGATTAATCAATGGATTTGACCATTGATATTTTAATCGTGGTGGTGGATTTAAATGTGTATTTCTGACTTGTATAAAGTTTTATTGAAATAAACGATTCGTACTTGATTTGATATGTATATATAATAAGTTGGATTATGATTTTTCGATAGTGCTCTATACTTATAAATATGCATAGTGGCTGGTCGAGCTGCTTAGAAGAGATATGTACTACTTACTGAGCATGTGGTTGCTCACCCCTCTATTTCCAAATCTTTTCAGGTCCCATAGTTAGCAACCAATAGAATGAGAGCAATATCGACGAGGACCTTTGGGAGTTGGATTCGGATGGTTAGAGGCTGCGTCCTTCGGGTGGAAGGAAGGCCGTGTTACCCCCCTCCCTATAGGAGTTGGGGTGTGACATCATGTGGTATCAAAGCTTAGGTTATGATTTTTGGGTATAGATTCTATGGGTCATTGTGAACTTCCGAGTTGTAGGTGATGATCTTACTCTAAGCAGCTTTGTGGAGTTAGTAGACATGGTTAGTTTCAATTGTAGTTTTCTTGGAGGTAAGGTGAACATTTAAGTCTTTGATTTAAGAAGTGATAATTTTTAAGTGATGATTATTTAAGTTAAGAACTTGAGGCTCATTGGATTTAATGGAAGCTAGCTAAGTTCTTATTTCGACGATTTGAGGAGTTATAGACATTCAATCGTAAGTGACGATCTCTTAAGTGGTGATATTCTATAATAAGATTTAATATAGACAAATTTTTTCTTGGAAATCTCAGATTCTGTAAAGAACTAGGATAAATTGTTTTGGGAGATAATTGAGATTGGAATTTGAAGAAGTGGATCTTCTTTTTGAGGTATTAAGAGTTGATTATTTTAGGGCGCTAGATGGGCAAACTTTGAAATAAGTGTTATCAATAATCTCTTCTCAAGGTGTTAGTAAGAACATGAAAAAGTATTTGGAAGTTTTTGTGTAATAAATAAGAGTTGGTTTGCACAACCTTTAGGTGGTTGATGTGATATTCTTAGGTTATGATTTGTCTATGTGTAGATTTTGTGGGACGTTGTGAGGTTGTGTGTTAGTTTATAGCGTTTTAGTATTTTGTTAAGCATTGGGATGTATGTTTCTTTCGGGGCGCAATTGATCGTTGATTCTTATTTGTTGAAGCTTGTTTCACCTTCTAAGGCATAACAAAGGCAAGCAAGTCATTACTATTGATACTAGGAATTTGTCTTAAGATTTTCAAGGTGCAGTTTTGACAATGATATAAAAAGAATCCAAGTCTCGACTCATAGGAAAGGAGTAGGACAAGGTACTCAAGATGATGGAGTTCATGAAGGTTCCATTAGTGACATCAAGGATGGTCAACCAGAGCATATTCCATGGGACATGCTTCATTTATGCGGAAGATGAGCTTTAATTGATTTGCTCATAAGAGTTAAGAGGGAACGACGACAACAAAAGGGAACTTCATAATTTGTTGATTTCTCTCGCTGTAATCATGGATAGTCTACTGGTCCTTGTATGTTCATGGCATGCTGGATCTCTCATAAGGTATAATAAATTTCAACCTCCTAATGATGGTAACAGCATGGACCTTAGGAAACTTTTGAGTAGGATAAGTGTTTCCAATCTTCTTCGTAGTGGTTTATATGAAAGTTTAAATCAGTTCATACAGGAGTTGCTATTGGTACTACAAGTTTTAGACTCGTGGCGCCAATGAGTTTATGGAGTGTGTTGACACCTAATTTTGGTGAATCTATGAAAACAAAGAAAATAAAAAATTGCATTAGAATAAATAAAAGGAAAAAATAAAAATAAAAAAAAGGGAAAAAATGATTTGATTGATTATGCATGCAAATTTGAAATTGTGATGAATATTCGGATTTTGTTAAATGTGGAAGCAATTTAAAAATCAATTGAATAAAGGGCAAGAATTTTTACAAAATGGAAGAAATATGAGCAAAATCGAGTTGATTGGAAAATCACGCTCCAATTCACAACTTTGATTTAATATGACAGGTGATGAAAACTCGGAAAATACCATACAAAGCGGCCATCTGGAATCATTATAAAAGAGAGCTGCATTTTTTGTGACTGAGGAGCTTCTTTCGAAAAAAATTGAGAGCAAAATTCAGAGAGAAAAAGAATTTTTTGAGAAAATTCATTTGAAAAAAAAAAGAAGTCAAAAAAGAGAAAAAAAAAAAAAAGAAAAGTGAGAAAGGGGGTCTGTTCGTCTTCCCCGACGCCCTTCACCCGTCCGCATTAGCCACCGCACCAGCCGCTGCGTCGATGGTGCCTCACGCCGATCACCGCACTTCCGCTGCCACGATCTTGAGACGATCTCAATGCACCTGCCTCTACACCAAAGCCGTCAAAGTAGCTCGCCCGTTCGTTGCCACCGGTTGCCGCACCTCCAGCACCACCATCCCCGACGCTAGTAGATCCAAGCCAAATGCCAGGCCGCCAGTCTTTGTCGTGCGCCGTCTGTAACCCAACGTTGCCATCCACCACCATCCACTCCTCAACGCCTACACTCGAGATCCACCCTCAACCCAGTGGCACTGATCAAGCCCTGCTCGTTATCCTAGTGCCCTTGCTTCGCCTCCGCTGGTCCTATCTCTATCCAAATCTGCTGCTCCCGCCTCTGCTGGCGACCCACAAACACCGACCTTAAAGCAGCTCACCCGTTCGTCACCGCCCTGCATCCCCGTGCCACTGTGATCTAACGACCCAGCACCAGATGCCTTCTACTTCAACCTCGATCTGCGCAAGCCGAGCCCCGCTCACTGTGCCCGACGCCTGACACCAACAGCGTCATCTTCACCTCTGCCACCGTCATCCCTGTAGCCCACAGCCTGGGATTTGCTGCTCGCCGGCGTCTTCCGCACCCAATGCCGTCACCGCCCTTGCCCGTTATTCCTTGCACCAAGGCCCAACGTCACCTCGCGTTGAAACTGCCACCCACAACGCTCCTCATCGTTGCCGCCCGCCAGCTCTCGTCGAATGCCCGACGCCTGTCAACAACCACCCGGCACCGCCCTCCTACTGCCGTCTATCCCAAACCCCCTAGGTAGTTTTTATTTTTACTTTTACTTTTCACTTTTTTTGTAGTTTAGTTCTTTTTTTATTCTTTTTATTTTTTATGTTATTTTCCTACTTATTTTATTTGATAGCATTTTTTTAGTTTAGTTACTTAAATTGTAATATTGAATGTTAATGTACATAATTTTTTTTTTGGGTGACCCAGGGAACCTTCGTGTGTCATCTTCGCTTGGAGTAAACCTTGGAGGGAGTACAGTCACCACCACCCTTACTCCCTGGATAAGTCATGGGTTCCTTTCCAACAATGCAGATGATGCAGGGATTCGAACTTTGGACCTCTCACGAAAGGAACCAGCGCCCAACCACTACGCTGCCACCACGGGTGGTGTTAATCTTCATAAATTTTGCAGGCATTATCCGTAGGGATTTTGTCCAGAATTATTGTAATTATTAATTTGATCTATAAGACATCGTATCATTTTTTTAATTATATTAATTTTTGGGCTTTTTGGTAGTATTTTGGTTGTTAAATCATTATAATTATTAATTTGATTCGAAAGATTTCGGATTAGATTTTTAATTATTTTGAATCTTTTTATATGTTGTATGCCCAGGGTTAAAATAATCGTTAATTTAACCTGTGAGACAACAGGATATTTTTTCGGTTATCTTAATCCTTTATTTGTTGAATATATTGATTGTTTAGATTTAATATTTACTCGATAATTGACTGTCTAAAAAAAAACACTAAAAAAATCAAAAAAATCAAAATTTTGCATCAGGGCATGTAGGTTTAGTAAATTAATTTTTTTAGGATTATATTTTTAGGATTGCATTTTTAGATATTTAAAAAAAAAATAGTTTAGGATTGGACCTTTTAAAAAAATAGAGTCTTAGAAAAAGTTGGCATATTTTTACAATCTCATCCTTTTAAAAAAATAAATAAAATATAAAAAAAAAGTTTTCTAAGATAGGATAGGGTTTAAGTCAAATTAATCCCTAAAATAAATTAGAAAATTATTCCTTTTTAGATAGTTTAATTAGGGTTTTTATTAATTCCGAATTTCTAATAAAAAATATAAAAATTAGGTCATTAGGTGCATATTAACTTATTTTGCATAATAGGTTCATTTAATTAGAATTCATTCATTAGTAAAATTAGGTCATTTAGTTCGAATGCATGTTTTACAAAAAAAATAACAATTTCAAGAAAATCAAAAACAAATGATTCTTTGCTTTGTGTGATGCAATTTATTTATTATTTTTTTATTTGAATGTTTAATAGTGGATGAGAATCCGTGTGATCACCTTTTGACATGATAGTAATTTAGGTTAAAATAAATCATAGCTGCCTGTAAAAAAAATTTAAAATAAAAATGAATGATACCGAAAGGGCATTAGAGAAGTCTAATATAATCAAGTCCCCGTACCCTTAGTCTTTGGTTCGTAGGAGTAAAATATTTTCTCTCATTATTTTACTTAGGTGTCTAATCAACCTACCAAAAAATTGATTAGTTGTGACTCCTAATTAATAATCTTTTGTGTACTAAATATTTGAACCTTAAGTCGCGAATTGGTATGGGCTCAGGAGAGCCCGAGCTAAGTTTAAAGACTTAGTAGTCCATTAACCTAAATTCTAGGTGGAACCCCCAAAATTTTAGGTCGCGATAGTTTAGCGACTCCGCTGGGGACTTGTGTTAAAACACTTAGTGGACTTAGGCCAATTTTTCTTTTTCTTTTCAATTTTTTTTTTGTTTGGCAACAAGGACACCGGGTACGTCCCTAACATTTCTAAGGTGTTAAATATTCTTATAAATAGGAGGTATGAGGGGAGTAGTCTTTGCTAACCTTTGTCTTGTAAGAAAGTGTGGGATGAATGATTTATTTTTCCATGATTATAAGTGTTGTTTGCATTTAAACTACGGTGCATGTTTTATTGCTTTTAGTACTACACTATTGCACACACAACCTATGGCCGGACCTGGGCTGCGATAGGATTTCTAGGATGGTGTTGAGAATGATACTTCCTCCAAAGCGAGACTGTTATGTAGAGGTTGACCTTCTCTTCCCTGAAAGTTTTTCATGGTGTTGAATGTGTTTGTCCATATCTGCAAGACTGTGTGACTATTGGACATTCCATTCAACTGAGCCAGAGTTAGGGGGACCTAACACATTAATGCGAGACTACAATGATCAGATCATCCTCTTAGTTCCACTTTGTTATGCCATCTAGATAGAAATCGAGCCTTGCATTTCATGTGTGTGTCTATGCGATTGTCATCCCTTTCCGGTGAAAGTAAGTTGTCTAAATTCATCGTAATTTACTTACTTTATTGCAATTTTGTCGGTCCATGATAATAGGTTTCGTTGTTGGTCTTGTTTTATATGCAATGGGGAAAACCGACGTACAATTCATTTCCACTCCCAAAAAAGAGCTCAAAATGTGGTTGGACCAGTTAGCTCAAGATGGCTAGAGGTATGTGAAAGCTAGGATCGCCTGACTTCTTCCACTGTTAGAGATCAACATCCACTCTAGTGTGATACAGGCGCTCCCTCACTTTTGGTGTCCACAAACTTCCACCATCATATTTGGTGAGTACAAGCTAACTCCGACACTAGAAGAGTATAGTGTTGCCATTGGAATGCCCCTAGAAAAGGAACTTGTTAAACCGCCTATCGGTATAGATTCTATTTATGAATTATCTCAGTTTTTAAAAATCGAAGCTAAAAGAGTAAGGAAAGTTGTCAAAGCCAATTGTTTTGCATGCCCATTTTCATTTTTGGAAGAATGTTTTGCAAATCAATCAATGATTTCAAAAACTAGGATTTTCATGTTAGCATTTTTTGGGCTAATCCTTTTTCCTTATCGAATAAATTCCATTAATTCTTCAATTTCATGGGTGGTTAATCATGTTTGTGACAAGTTAAATTATATCAATATGGTTTTAGCTGAAACGTTTTTGTCATTAATCCGTTTCAAACAAAATGAAGAAAAGACCATGTGTGCCCTCCCTAAACTTTTACAACTATGGTTTTTCTCACACATAAGAGGTTTTGGGCATCTTATGAAACAATTTAAGATTAATGATTTAAGGCACCCCATACAAAAATTTGCGATCCTGGAATGTTTTTTCCCAAATAAACAGTAAGCCTGTTGGATTAATTTTTTGAAAAATCATAGTCCTACGGCATTCTTATGGCATACTAAATGGCTACATGTTGAGGAGGCTCGTTTCTCTCATAAGTATGATGAGCCAATCTCGTTGTTGGGCCTTTCCGGTGCTAATTCCTATTACCCATATAAGGTGGCCCGTCAATACAGAGCTCTTCAATAATTTCCTCCTCCCCTCAAGAAGGAATTGTTCCAAGTTCGTTTTGTTCATGCAGACTATGACTACTTCAACGAGATCCAGATGATCATTGTTGCATGGAATGAATGCCATCTAGAAAGGATTTTCGTGCCAAGAGACTGAAAGGCCAAGAGAAGATCCACCATGCGTCCGCATTCTACATCCAACAACACCGGATTCATGTTGCTTTACGCCTAGCAGTCCCTAATGTGACTGAGAAGCCTACTTAGCGAGCACAAATTGAAAGTGGAAATGATTGAAGCTGAAAATAAGAAGCTTCGCAAGGCGTTGGGATCTCGAAAGCATATAAAATGAGATGTTTTGAATTTTGATTCTTAGTTCAATGTCTAGGGACCTTGATTTCAATTTTCAATTCAATGTTTTTTTAATTTTTAGTTCAATGTTTAGGGACCTCAATTTTGATTCTTAGTTCACTATTTGGTTCAATGTTTCAAGTGAATTTTGAATCAAATAAGGCAATTAGACCATTGTCATGGGCCATTTTCCTATCTTGTCATTGGTTCTTACATTACCTCTTTTCCTTAGTTAACAACGGATCCACCGTGCTTGCCTATTATTACATGGTCAATGGCTAAAATGGTCAACCAAAACGAGATGCACAATTGCATGTCCTCCATGGAAGATCAACTCCAATACCTAGCTGTCTCTATGCAGCTTATAACAGCTCAACTTCAATCCTTTCAGGTAAATCCGAATCCTGCACCCGCTCTTCCTAAGATAGTAGCCTCGAAGCTAGCAAACAGGGCCCAAATGAGTGATGATGAAATGCCCGAGCGAGAAGATAACCTGCTCCTTGTTGGAAAGGCCAAGCTTGACAGCATTCCCAAGACAAAGCAGGATAAGCGATTTGCAAAGCTAGAAGAGAAAGTGAGACATCTGCAGGAGTCACAAAGCTCACTCCCGTTCGACCTCTCAATTTATGAGAAGGTGAAAATGTCGAGCAAGTTCAAAATGCTAGAGTTCGAGAAGTACGATGGTACATCTTGCCCAAAATCTCATTTGCATATGTACCACGTACACATGGCCCAGCACATAAAAAATGAGCCCCTCATGATCCAATCGTTTCATGCGAGTTTGACCGGACCCGCACTAAACTAGTACGTAATGAAGAATGTGAACCTCTTTGACACTTGGAACGAAGTGGTTGACGCGTTCCTCAAGTAGTATAAGTTTAACATGAACATCGCACCTTCCCGAGAAGACCTTGAGAGGATGGAAAAGAAGAGGAGCGAGTCATTTAAAGAATACACTGTGAGGTGGAGAAATCTAGCAGCAGAAATTACTCTCGAGCCTACTAATTAGCTTATTCCTATAGGAGAACAGATCGAGATAGGGATAAGGGAAGTATGGTTTATTGAGCCATCTAGTGAAAGATTCTCTACCAAGAAGGAGAAAGAAGCGGTCGTGGATGTGAATGTGGCTTATAGTCAAGAAAGTACTAAACGTGCCCCGACTATCCAGATGAATCCAAGGCAACAACAAACTGCTAGCCGTCAATCATTTGCCCAAGCGAATAATAGAAGGCAATTCTCTCCTCTCCCAAGATCTCAATCCCAAGTGTTGGTAATCCTAAGAAAGAAGGGTTTGCTTACTAGTGAACCAAAGTGTCCTAACCGCGAAAGCATTCGCGAGTATGACCCGATGAAAAAGTGTGACTAACATAGCAATGAACTAGGGCATTCAACTAATGAATGTTTCACCCCTATGTACAAGATCCAAAATCTCTTGGACACAAAGACCTTTTCATTTCAAATTACGTCCAGAAAAATCCGCTACCAAAGCATGAGGGTATGGTGAATGCTATCTTGGAACCTGAAGTCGGTCGGATCAAGAACTCGAAGGTGCACGTGGCAGATGCCTACAATGGACTCGTGAGAGCTGGATATTATCCAGATCATGAAGATGTCCCTCTATCATTGATGAGGGAAAGAGTTGCCAAAATGGTGGATGACGGCATCATCGTGTATGCCGACCGTAACTGCATAGTTTCCACTATTTCCCACATCATTATCTATTGGGAAGAGGAGCATGCTGCGCTCGATGCTGATAAGGAGGAAGTTGATCCTTTGCTTGTGAATATGCCCCCATTAGAAGATGCATCTAACAAGAAGATAGTGATAGAGATGCCTCAACCGTATGAGTATGTCAACAATATGGCAGTGCCTTGGTCTTATGACCTAGATGTTGACCCCGTTACAAGATTTGGTCGAACTTATACTCAAGCTAGTGCTCAACTGGCAAAGCCTGTCAGTGATGAAGAGGCTAAGGAATTTATGGCTGTGATCAAAGCAAGTGAGTATAACGTGGTCGATCAATTGCGAAAGATGCCCGCTCAGATCTCCTTACTCGTGCTCTTCATAACATCCCCTATGCATCAAAAGTCGCTAATGAAAGTGCTAAGTGAAATTCGTGTGCCAGAGACAGTCAAGGTAGACAAGTTGGAAGAATTTGTGGGATCGATCATTCTCAAGGACTTGATTTCTTTTTCTAATGAGGAATTCCCTCTTGAAGGCATGGAGCATAACAAAGCATTCTACATATCTGTCAAGCACAAGTCTTCTCATGTGTCCCGAGTGCTCATTGATAATGGGTCCGCCCTAAACATATGTCAATTGGCCACTCTTCACCACCTTATGATAGACCCATTGAGGATACATGCTGTGAAGACTTTGGTGCGAGCTTTCGATGGAACAAAAAAAGAGGTGATTGGGGAAATCCATCTCGACGTGCAAATAGGGCCAGTCATCTTCAACATTCCCTTCCAGGAACTTGACATCTTTACCGCATTCAATTTCCTATTAGGTTGTCCCTGGATGCACACTGCTAGAGCGGTCCCTTCAAGTCTACATCAAAAGGAAGATGGTCACTGTGTATAGTGAGGAGGACCACCAAATTTATCATGAGATAGCTATCCCTTATGTAGAGCTAGATTCTGAGTTCGAATCAAGTTACCACTCATTTGAGTTGGTGTCCACCATACATGCTTCTCAAGGTTCATCGCCGCCCACTCCTGAAGTTTCAGATGCTGCCTTCATGATGGGAAGAGTAATGGTTGGGAATGGTTTTGTCCCTAGCAATGGTCTTAGAAGAAATGGTCAAGGCATTCAAAACCCCATTGAAGCCCCTTAGAGGTCCCGTTTTGCTGGTTTAGGGTACTATGGAAGAGGTGGGGAAAATTATAGAGGACAAAGACAAGAAAGGCAGAACTCACCACCTGAAGAGCGAGGGAGGCAAAACCTACTACCCCCCAGCATTCACGAGACATTCCCTAGTCCTCCAAGAATAATGCAGGATGAAGCAAAAGTGATAGAAACTTTAGGGTAGCTTAGTGGCAAGTTCGATTACCTGGTGAAGTATTCAGCCCCTCCCAGCTTTTATATTGATCCTTGCGAGATAGTCCTAGATGGATGGGGTGGCATGGATGATTCGACACCCCCAAAGACAGAGAACCTTGATGATGTACTGGAAGGAATTACAAGCTTGTTCAACGACTTCATCATAGGAGCCATTGATGAAGGACTCCCAGAAGAGATAGGCCTTGGCCCACAAGAGTAACTCTTTTACTGCTTTTGCACATTCCCCTACGTGGGAATTTTTTATTGCTTTCCAAGAGATGTTTTCAATTTTTTTTTTTCGTTGGGTGATTGAGTGTTGCATTTTTCCATTCAATAGATGTAATTGATTGATGAATTTCAATAAAATTACAAGTTTTATTTTGAGGGCATAATGATGTACACCAAACTAGCCCGGTGATGATATCCAGCCAATAAAAGAAAAGAAAAATCCAAGGAGAATTTTGAGGCTTGGGCTTCATCATGCTTCCTCGTGTCAAAATGTTTCAAAAAGTGTTTTTGCCAAAGAATTTCGAAACAAAAAGACAAAAAATCAAAAACAAAAATAAAGATGTAGATTGCTCTGTTTGTCTTTCTGATTTATCTACTTCATGTTTCAGGAACAATCTTATGGCATGCAAAGGTGTGGAAATGGTCCAATCCAATGTAACAAGTGTTAATAATGATGATCCTGAAGACTTGATCGAAGATTCCATTAAGGTGCAACAAAGCTAGGAACAACATGGAAAAGCTAAGGCTCTCACATCCGAGCAGACCGTCACTATTAATTTAAGTGACGCTAAAGAGGCCAAGGAGGTGAAAATTGGGGTGAATCTCCCCAAAGATGAGGCTGAGCTCCTAATTCAGTTACTGAAGAAATATCAAGACATCTTTGCGTGGACCTACACCGACATGCCTGGATTAGACCCGTCAATCGTGGAGTATTGCCTACCTACTAATCCAGACGTTTCACTTAAGAAGCAGAGGCTGCATAGAACTATACCCAACCTCTCAAAGAAGATAGAGGAAGAAGTGATGAAGCTTTTGAAGGTGGGGTTCATTGAAGTCTCACACCCGAATGGGTGGCCAACATCGTACTAGTGATGAAGAAGGACGGTCGGGGTTCGAGTTTGTGTTGACTATCGGGATCTGAACAAGGCTAGCCTAAAAGATGATTTCCCGTTACCACACATAGATGTCCTTGTGGATAGTACCGCTGGCTTTGATCTATTCTCATTTATGGACAGATTTTCCGGGTACAATCAGATAAGGATGAAGGAGGAAGACAAAGAGAAGACTGCATTTATCACCCCGTGGGGAACCTTTCATTATAAGGCCATGCCCTTCAAACTCAAGAATGCAAGGGCAACCTACTAGCAAGCCATGGTTGCATTATTTCATGACAAGATGCACCAGGAGATTGAGGTCTATGTTGATGATATGATTGCAAAGACCTGATCGGAAAAAAGCCATGTCGAAACCTTGAAGAAGTTGTTTGATCGACTCCATGAGTTCAAGCTTCATCTAAATCCTGCCAAATGCGTGTTCAGAGCAACATCCGGTAAATTACTTGGACTTATCATGAGTAGTAAAGGGATTGAGATCGACCCATCAAAGGCTAAAGTCATATGTGAGTTGCAACCTCCGTTAACGGTGAAAGAAGTCCGGAGCTTTTTGGGGAGACTGAATTACATAGCTCAATTCATTTCCCAACTCTCTAAAACTGCCAAACTGTTCTTCAAGCTCCTAAAGAAGAATGCACAAGTCAACTGGGATGATGAGTGTCGAGAAACGTTCGACAAGCTGAAGCAATACTTGATGAATCCACCAATTCTTGTCCCACTCTCGCCGGGGCATCCTTTGATTCTTTACCTCACTATTCATAGTAAGTCACTGGGTGCAATGTTGGCTCAAGAAACTCTTGTTGACAGAAGAGAACAAGCCATTTATTACCTGAGCAAAAAGTTCACTATATCAGAACTAAAATATTTTGTTTACCGAAAAGACCTGTGCTACGCTAGTGTGGGTATTGCATAGATTGTGACAGTACACGCTGCATTACCAAACGTTCCTCATGACTGAGAACAACCCTATGAAGTACTTACTTGATCAGCCAGCTTTGGTGGGTAAGTTGGCTAAATGGCAAATTTTGATCTCGAAATTTGATGTGCAATTCATGGGCAGAAGTACACCACAAGTGCCATAACTTGGCACGCCGGGACACTTAAGTGCCATAACTTCAAAACGGCACACTTAAGTGCCACTATTTTTTTCGAGTGGGACACTTAAGTGCCACCTCCGGCGACCCTTGCTGGAAATCCTACGTGGCAATATTTTTTTATTATTTTTTGCCTACGTGGCTCGCCGGAGCTCCAAATCAGAATAAAAATTTAAAAAAAAATTAAATTTTTTTTAAAAAAGTAAATTTTAAAAAATTAAAAAAAAATTTAAAAAAAAATAATAATTTTAAAAATTTTAATTTAAAAAAATTTATAAAAAATTTTATAAAAAAGAAAATTTAAAAAAATTTAAAAAATTTTACAAAATTTTAAAAAATTTAAAAAATTTTACAAAATTTTAAAAAATTTAAAAAATTTTAAAAATTTAAAAAAATTTAAAAAATTTTACAAAATTTAAAAAAATTTTAAAAATTTAAAAAAATTTTAAAAATTTAAAAAATTTAAAAAAATTTAAAAATTTTAATTTTAAAAAATTTAAAAAAA
This sequence comes from Eucalyptus melliodora, assembly GCA_004368105.4. Taxonomy (NCBI): domain Eukaryota; kingdom Viridiplantae; phylum Streptophyta; class Magnoliopsida; order Myrtales; family Myrtaceae; genus Eucalyptus; species Eucalyptus melliodora. Next base: position 45,093,417 of record CM023404.3, read on the forward strand.
AATTAAAATAAGAAAATTTTAAAATTTTAATTTTAGAAAATTTTAAAAATTTAAAAAATAAGAAAATTTTAAAAAATTAAAAAATTAAAAAAAAAAGGGGGGGGGGGGGGGGGGGTGGGGGAGGCGGCAGCGGCAAAGGTGGCGGCGGTGAGGGAGCCGGCGGCGGCGGCGAGGGAGCCGCCCCGTTCGGCCTCCCACCCCCCCCCCCCCCTTTTTTATAATTTTTTTTAATTTTAATTTTTTTTTAATTTTTCTTAATTTTTAAAAAATTTTAAAATTTTCTTAATTTAAAAATTTTAAAATTTTCTCAATTTAAACAAAAATTAAAATTTTCTTAATTTTTTAATTTTTTTTTAATTTTCTTATTTTTTAATATTTTTAAATTTTTAAAATTTTTCTTATTTTTTAAAATTTTTTGAATATTTTAAATCTAATTTAATTAATTTATATACTATTATTTACACGTAGACGTGAAACGGCGTCGTTTTTGCATTTTCTCCGCCACGTCAGCGTGCAAAACGACGCCGTTTTGGACCGAGCTCGCCGGAAAGTCGCCACGTCAGCCATTTGGCCGGATTTTCGCCGGAGTGGCACTTAAGTGTCCCATTTTACTCCGATGATGGCACTTAAGTGTACCATTTTAAAGTTATGGCACTTAAGTGTCCCGGCGTGCCAAGTTATGGCACTCCAGGTGTCCCGCACTCGCAATTCATGCCACAAAAGTTAGTTAAAGGTCGAGTGAACGCTAATCTATTGGTCGAGAATTCAGGAGTCTCAAATAATGATGATAGTTTCATAGATAACCGTTTCTTGAATGTAAGTGAAGATTCATGGACGATGTTCTTCGATGGAGCTGTAAATCTATCTGGTTCTGGTACTGGGGTACTTCTAATATCCCCAAATGGACAACATCATTCGGTAGCTGCAAAACTGATATTCTCATGCACTAACAATGTGGCCGAGTATGAAGCTTTCATCCTCAGGCTTCAGGCCACAATTAAGATGGGTGTCGCTAGGTTAAAAGTGTTCGGAGATTCCGCACTAATCATACTGCAGACCATAGGAGAATGGAAGACGAAGGATGCCAAGTTGCTCCCATACCACAAGTATTTAGAAAATCTGGTAAAAGAGTTCGAGGAAGTTTTGTTTGAATACTTGCCGAGGTCTCATAATCAATTTGCAGATGCACTTGTGACGTTGTCTTCTATGCTGCAAGCCACTGATGGGTTAGAAGCCGCGCCTTTGAAAATAGAGGTTTTGCTAAAGCCAGCTTATTGTATGATCATGACTGAAGAACTTAATGGAAAACTATGGTATTACGATATCATGAACTATCTCCAAAAACAGGAATTTCCCGAAGGAAGCACTCAGATTAATAGGAAGTACATCACGAAGATGGCCTCGAAATTCTTCGTTAGTGGCGAGAATTTGTATAAGAGATCTTACGATTTGGTCTTGTTGCAATGTGTAGATGCAGCCGAAGCCACTCAAATCATGCAAGAAGTGCACGAATGAGTATGTGGCCCTCATATGAATGGATACATGTTAGCCAAGAAGATTATGAGATTAGGCTAATATTGGCCCACACTGGAAAGTGACTGCTGTGGCATCCCAGAATTTCAGCGAATCCCCGGATAGGTGACGGTCATGACCAATCAATAGAAGTACCATCAAACTATGGCATTGGTATCAATTTGGGCAGTCATCTATGTTTGTTTATTTCTTGGATTGATTTGGTATGTTTAGCAGTGGACCGATCAACCGTGCAACAGGAGAAAATCTTTGAACTATGATTGAATAATATTCTTATTTTATTTCTTTGAACCGAAAGGATGGAATTCGGTCATGCGTGAGGAACATGCATGCTGAAATTTAAGAATAAAATTGTGAGGAATTGGACTGCACGCAAGAACTTTGGTTATATTCTTGTATATGAAGCAAATTGACTATAGGGATATCAAATTGATTTTTGTGGAAACCAAATGCCTTATAATTGTGCAGAAAATTATGGGCTTAAATTTGAAGATCATGGGCCATTTAATTTGGACCTTTGGCCACAAATTTTCAGGCCCAAACAGCCCATGAAGCCCCAATTGTGTCGACCAAAAAGGGGGGGGAGGAGGAACCGGATGGAGGAGGCCACGCCACCCTCCACTTGTCCTTTCCATGAGGTCACTTGTCATCTGCATGCAAAATTAACAAATAATTAACCAAAGAAAGCAAAAGCATTCGGATGGAGCAAGTGAGAGAGAGAAACTGAGAGAGTGAGTGGGCAAGCAAGTGAGGGAGAGAGAGAGTTCGAGTGAGAGAGCGGGCGCACGGGTGTGAGACGCGAGGGAGGAAGAGGAGGATCGCCTTTCGCCGTGTCTGAGCTGCCGCCGTCGACACCGCCAATCCCCGTCACCGATTGAGCTACATTCGAAGTCCCGAGTTTCTGTTTTTGTTTGCCAATCAGTCTAGGAGTTGAGGCAAGTGAAAGTTCATTGATCTATGTGTTGCATGTTGCAATTTTCTAGTGAAATGCTGGTAGATGTGAGAAAATGCAAAATAGGGAGCTGCATGTTGAGTTTTTGGATGATAGAGATGAAGATTGAATGCTGAAATGTGGAGGATTGAATGTGATGTTGCTGTTTTGTGTGGGATTGAACTAAATGAGTAATAGATTGAAGCTACCAGTCATTGCATGTTGTATTAGGGCCTTGTATGTTTCGAAAATTGAGTGTGAAATGGTTGTGCGGATCGAGCAAGGTATATATGTTGAGATGAGTGAGTTTAGGGATGAATGTATGCTTTGAGCCGAGCTGCGGAAGGTTTTTCTGCTAATAAGAACTTGCTGAAAGTGTTCTTAGATGCTATGGAAGAGACTCGAAGTGCTGTAGGATAGATTGGTAGAGAAAGAAATGGTTGGACCGAGCTAGAAATGAAGAAAACCATACATGAAGATTATGTTTTAGAGGGCTATGGATAGAAAGTCTTGTTATTGGCGTCGCTTTGATTTATAATGATGAAAATAAGGAAAGAAACTATTTTATATAATAGAACACCTATCATATTGAGTTAGACGTCTAAATATAGCCATATGAATGTGAAAACATGAAGATAGGAGTGAATCTATTGAAACCAGTACTCTGTTTTATAGAGAACAGCTTGACCTTTGATGATTCCGTGAATTTTCTGTAATTTTATAGATATAATTGGACTTTGAACCCTTAATTAAAGTTTTAGGAAACATCCTTAGAAATAACATGTCAAAATTTGTGGACAAACGGATAAGATTTAATTGGTGAAACGAATTTTCTTCTGTAAGTACTAAATCTGAAAGTTACTGCAGAATTTTGAAGGAAACAGCAAACTATTAATCTTTACATACAACGAATTGACTTAGTGTCCTTCATGAAGTTTATTCCTTTAGGTCTCATATATAACATATCAAAATTTCAGAATTTTCTGAGTTCATTTGGGAATTATTCTGAAAGTTTTACTGGAACTGTGCATTTTAATGATTAAGCTGTTTTGGTTCGAGTTTGCACAAATTGTCCCAAAGATGAATATATCTTGAATTGTTATGTGACATGATGATACTGGCATTGGCATATTATGCAATATTGATATTTGATGAAGGATTCTTGGGAAATCTTGTTATTGCATTGAAAGGTGTTTTTGGAAATTAAGATGTTAATTGTTGCCATTGGACCCTCGGGTCAACGATGCCCCGGGAGTCGGGATGCCTAAAAGATCGAATGAGTCGATGTCTTGTGGATGCCCAGTGGCCCTAAGTGGCTGAATGCTAGAGGTTTTTGCTCGGGAGCTTCGGGATGCCCGGTTGTATGCTAGGCGATACGTAAATCCGGAGGTCAGGATAACCATTTTCATGGTGAGTCTGGGAGGGTTATTCCTCATGATGCCAGGTGGGGTACGATATGCCCAGAGGTGTGGTACACTTCGGATGCCCGGTAGCCCTAGTGGCTGAATGCCGGAGGCTTTCGTGATGCCAGGGTGGATGCGAAATCCCAGAAGGACGCAAACATTGGTCCTCTGGGGGGATGAAACCGTTTGAATGATTAAATCTGATGATTATATTAAGTGTGAGTGTGGTCTGGTTATAGGACTAAGTTGTATGGCATGGAATGGGACATGTCATTACAGTTTGGCCCTATGATCGAGACTTGTGTAACTGGACATGAAGTATTTTGATCCTTTGAAACTGCATTTGCCATTGCATTGAAGAATTTCATGACTTTGATGCATACTTATCCTTTGATTACCTATTTTTGTCTATCTTGCATGAATCCAGATATTGATGGTAATGCTTGATATAGCTTAATGAATCTTTTACTGCTAAGTGGTTGTACTCATCCCATTTGGGGACTAACATTTCAGATTAAAAGATGCCTCTCTTACTTGCCACTCGCGATACTTTTTACAGTGTCCCAGTTGACGTTGAGTGCACATGTTCAAATTACATTCATGTCAGGATTCGATGATTGGTTTTCATCCAAGTATGGGTTCTAGTCATATATGACGTCAATTTACCTGATGGCCCCATGGTTCAGGAGTTTCTGTCGGTGCACGTTCAATGTGATGGGATCATGCTAGGGATGTTGCCGCCAGCCGATGGACAGGGCTGGGTGTGATCGTGTGTGACGGGTAGCAGATTAAACTTTTTGGACTGCCGGCACCATCTAATAGACTTATGTATAGGGCTTAATGGAAAGGAAAGCCAGGGGAAAGTCGGGTTATCTTTTGTTATGTAGCCGGGTATAGAAAACCACGGCAAATTTTAGTGTACTGACTTATGATGTCTATCAAGCTTATGTAAATAAAAGTGTCCAACTTAACTTATAAAACTGTTTAGTGGGTATGCATCATTTCAAAATTTTTGGTATAGGGAGATGTGATTTTCGCTTCGGCTATACATTTATGAATTGTGTAGGGACCGAACTAAAGGATATAAACCCCCAAGAGTCATGGACTTATTATAATTATATGGTATCAGAATGATATATTATCAGTCAAGAGAAAGGCAAGTGGATTGTGGCGACCTTAACGGATCGGGGGCCATTCGAGGGGTGCCACAATTGCATCCAGCATGTTTGAAGTTGTCACCACTGCCAGATTCATGGAATAAGATAAATGTTCCTCCAACTGAGCTGCACCAGTTTTTCGAGCCATGGCCTTTCTCGTTGTGGGGCATTGATGTGATTGGCCCAATCAATCCCGAGGCTTCAAATGAGCATCGATTTATTTTGGTGGCAATAGACTATTTCTCCAAATGGATCGAAGCTATATCCTTTGCAAGTGTGACTGCTCGTAATATTGTGAAGTTCGTCAAACGTGACATAATTGCTCGCTATGGCATCCCTGAAGCAATCGTCACTGATAACGAGACAAATTTGAACAACAAACTTGTTGATGGGTTGTTCAGCTAGTTCAAAATCAAGCATCTGAATTCGTCTCCTTACGGCCCTTAAATGAATGGGGCTATTGAAGTGGCCAATAAGAACATCAAGAAGATCTTGATTAAGACAGCCGAGAATTATCGAGATTGGCATGACAGGTTACTCTTCACACTGATGGCATATCAGACATCGATCCGTACTTCCACTGGGGCAACCTCTTTTGCTCTGGTGTACTGCATGGAGGCAATTCTGCCTGTGGAAGTGGAGATTCCTTCACTGAGAGTTTTATCCCAAGTGGAGTTATCTAAGGCGAAATGGTCACAACAAAGATTCGAGCAGTTGAACTTGATTGACGAGAAAAGACTAAAGGCTCTCTGTCATGGCCAAACTTATCCATAGAGAGTATCCAGATCTTTCAACTAGAAGGTGCAGCAAAGAAATTTCGAGGTAAATGATCTTGTTCTAAGGAAGCTGTTACCAATTTTTCCAGAACCTAGGGGCAAGTTTACTCCAAATTACAACGGCCCGTATGTGGTGAAGAAGGTACTTCCTGGTGGTGCCTTGATCATGCCAAAAATTGATGGTCATGAGTTTTCCACTCTAGTTAATTCAGATGCTGTCATGAAGTATTATTACCCATGATAGAATTTTCCATGTCATGTTTTGAACTGCAAACATTTCTATGATGAATAAATTGCTTCAATGAGTTGAATTGTTCAAATTTGTTGCAAATCTTGCATTTTTCTTCATTAATGAATTGTGTGAGATAAATTGAATTTGTCAAATGGGATACTTTGGAATGATGAAAGGTAGGCCTTATTTCATACATTATTTCATACACATCCCCAATGAGTTGTGTGTAAAAATTCCGTGCTCACAAGGAAAAGGTGATCTCGCAAAGGTACGTCAATCGAAGTGATGAGAGGCATTCTTTTCTCTATCCCAAACACTACAAGTGATCCATTGCTTAACCCCTTTGAGCCCTATACCCTTATGGAGATTCTTTTTAAATTATCCCTGTCAAGGATCATCCCACATTGGGACAAATTTGAAATGAATGGTAGAAATCTTCTTGCTCGCACTTGCATCAATCTTCAAGTATTGCTTTCACAGGGTAACTTGTACAGTAATTTGAAGTGCCTTAGGATGACGAAGAGCAGTTCATTCTTTATTCTATACACTTTCATCCATTGCATAGCCCACTTGAGCCTATGAATTCGTTCCATGTTAAACCTAGTTGGTGATCATCCCCGACATTGGGGAAAGGCAAAAAAAGAACCATTCAAGTAACATGGCTTAGAATGCCAAGAAAGAATGGAGTCTGTGTGAGTCCAAAGAAAATAAGTGCAAAAATAATGGGGTATAAAAAAGCAGTGTGCCTGGTAAAAGCAAGGCTAATGCCCAAAGAAAAAAAAATCAAATGTTGGTCGCATCCCCAACAAGGCAGTAAAAAAGAAAGAGAGCTCAAATGTTGAGGTGTTACAATCAATGAAGTTTTGATGTGAAGAGAATCCTCGATGGTGAAACAGAAAACTAGTAGTATTACCAAGATGATCACCAACTTTAACCCCTCGAACACTTTTTAAGCTTAACGATCATTTCGTTTCTCGACCCAAAAACCCAACCTATGTTACGTCCCCTGTAAAGTCTCTTCTAATTAAGGAACTTGAATTAACCTAAGGGTTCACATGTTTAAGCATCGCTCGAAGAAGTGCGAGCAAGACTATTTCTTTCTCATTTTGCAGGGTTCTTGACTTGTAAACCCAGAGATGATTATAGAATATCACTCATTCTTTCAATAGCCTCGACTCAAAGAGTCTCTTTTGTTAAGCCGTTGACCAAGGCCATATTACGGTCCATGTTAAAGACCTCTCAGATTGGTACGGTTGTACCACTTGCGAGATTGCACAAACCCTTGTTTGGCAAGATGATAGTGAGATAGAGTGATTGTCAAAATCTTGCATGAAAGGTCAGGATGAAACAACCCTTTTTAACGAGGATGAGTGCAAAGTCCTCTCAAACTGAAGGATCCCTCATTTGACACATCCATGACACTCCTGTGTTCATATTGGAATACTCTTTTGAGATCTTTCCCAATGAAAATTAGGTGATGCAAGGTTGATAATAATCATCACGCATGAACCTCATTTGAATTAATGCATGTCTATGAATGCATATTGCATTTCCTACAATTGTGTTTTGCAGGAAACATATCCCTAAGGAACAAAGATGTTACCAGGTAAGTATATCTTTATCCATACCTTAAATACTTGTCATTGCATAGGCATTCCCTCTTGAGTATACTGGCACTCAATTGAGTTGCCCCCGAAAGACTTTTTCCATATTCATTCTAATCAAGGCAAATGAAAAAAAAGGTTTGGGTTCTAGCCAAGCAATACCTCAGTTTAGGCAACCGTAGAATAGCTCGAGTCTGAACAACATTTATTGTTCTAACAGGCAACCGTAGAAAGGTACGGCTCATGGAAAAGAAATTTCCCCATTCAGGTGACTGTAGAATGGTACGAGTCCTAAAAAATAAATTTTTTTGTCAAAGTGACCGTAGAATGGTACGAGCCTTAGACAACACCTATTTCCCTATTCAGGCGATCGTAAAATGGTAGGGGTCCTGGAAAGTAAATCCCCGTTTAGGCAACCACAGAATGGTACGAGTCTTGGAAAGCCAATTTCTTTGTCAAGGCAACCATAGAATGGTACAGGTCCTAGACACAACCAAACACTGTCATACTGGGTGACCATAGAATGATATGGGTCCTGGGAAAACAGTCTCTTTGTAAAGTCATGCTACTATTCTAGGTGACCGTAGAATGGTACTAGTCTTGGACATGTAACACCAACTATCTCGAATTACTCTACCCTCCTTGAAGGTAAGTTATTCCAAGCATGTTCATTTATCATTTGCATGTAGTATTTCCATGCATCATATAAATTGCATTCAGAAATGGAATTCATTTTCCATAAAGAGGTCGTTCAATGCATGTACATGATCAAAATTTAGGTCTCAACTTGTCTTTGAATCTAACCTCTACGAGCTCACCTTCAAAGAGAGGCAGTTGTTGACACATAATTTTGGTGAATCTATGAAAACAAAGAAAATAAAAATTGCATTAGAATAAATAAAAGGAAAAAATGAAAAAAATGGGGAAAAATTGATTTGATTGATTATGCATGGAAATTTGAAATTCTGATAAATATTCGGATTTTGTTAAATGCAGAAGCAATTTAAAAATCAAGTGAATAAATGGCAAGAATTTTTACAAAATGGAAGAAATCTAAGCAAAATCGAGCTGATTGTGAAATCATGCTCTGATTTACAGCTTTGATTTAATGTGACAGGATATGGAAACTCGGAAAATACCATACAAAGCAGCCGTCCGGAATCATTATAAAAGAGAGCTGCATTTTTCATGACTAAGGAGCTTCTTTCAAAAAAAATTCAGAGAGAAAAAGAATTTTTTTGAGAAAATTCATTTGAAAAAAAAAGTCAAAAAAGAGAAAAAGAAGAAAAGTGAGAAAGGGGGCAAGTGACCAATCCGTGAAAAAATGTGCGCGGGCGTGTGAAAAAAAAAAAAAGCAAGAACATGCGTCCATTCGTCTGCCCCGTCGCCCTACGCCCGTCCGCATTGGCCACTGCATCGACCGTTGCGCTGGCGTTGCCTCGCGCTAGTCACCGCACTTCCTCTGCCGCGATCCTGAGCCAATCCCGACGCCCCTGCCTTTGCACCAGAGCCGTCATAGCAGCTCGCCCGTTCATCGCCACTGGTCGCCAGACCTCCACACCACCATCCTCAATGCCGTAGATTCGAGCCAATCGCCGGGCCACCAGTATTTGCCACACGCCGTTTGCAACCCAACGTCACCACCTGCCATCGTCCGCTCCTCGATGCCTGCACCTGAGATCCACCCTCGACCTAGTGGCGCCAATCGAGCCCCACTTGCCCTCCCGGCACCCCTGCTTCACCTTCGCCAGCCCTATCTCTATCCAGATTTGCTACTCCTGCCTCTACCAGCAACCCAAGAAAGCCAAACCCGAAGTAGCTCACCCATTCGTCACCACCTTGCACCCCCGCACCACTATGATCTCATGACCCAACGCTAAACATCTTTTGCTTCAGCCTTAATATATGCGAGCTGAGCCCCGCTCGCCACACCTGACACCCGACACCAACAGCATCATCTCCACCTCCACCACCGTCATCCCTATAGCCCACAACCTGCAATTTGCTACTTGCTGGCATCTTCTGCACTTAACATCGTCATCGCCCTTGCCCGTTGTTCCCTGCGCCAGGGCCCGACGCCACCTTGCGTTGACACCGCCACCCGCGACACTCCTCATGTTCGCCGCCTGCCAACTCTCGTCGAAGCTCTGACGCTGGTCAGCAACCACCTAGTGCCGCCCTCCTGCTGCGGTCGATCCCAAACCCCCTGGGTAGTTTTTATTTTTACTTTTACTTTTCACTTTTTTTTTGTAGTCTAGTTCATTTTTTTATTCTTTTTATTTTTATGTTATTTTTCTACTTATTTTATTTGATAGCATTTTTTTTTAGTTATTTAAATTGTAATATTGAATGTTAATCTTCATAAATTTTGTAGGCATTATCCGTAGGGATTTTGACCAGAATTATTGTAATTATTAATTTGATCCGTAAGATGTCGGTTGATTTTTTTAATTATATTAATTTTTGGGCTTTTTGGTAGTATTTTGGTTGTTAAATCATTATAATTATTAATTTGATCTGTAAGACTTCAGGTCAGATTTTTAATTATTTTAAACATTTTTATATGTTGTGATGCCCAGGGTTAAAATAATCGTTAATTTAACCTGTGAGACAACATATGATTTTTTCATTTATCTTAATCCTTTATTTGTTGAATATATTGATTGTTTAGATTTAATATTTATTTGATAATTACTCGTCTTAAAAAAACACTAAAAAATCAAAAAAAAAATCAAAATTTTGCAGTAGGGCATGTAGGTTTAGTAAATTAGATATGTAGGTTTAGTAAATTTTTTTTTTAGGATTATATTTTTAGGATCGCATTTTTAGATATTCTTTTTAAAAAAAATAGGTTAGGATTGGACCTAAATAACCTTTAAAAAAAAATAGAGTCTTAGAAAAAGTTGGCATATTTTTACAATCTCATCATTTTAAATAAATAAATAAAATATAAAAAATTATTTTTCTAAGATAGGATAGGGTTTAAGTTAAATTAATCCCTAAAATTAATTAGAAAATTATTCCTTTTAAGATAGTTTAATTAGGGTTTTTAATAATTCCGAATTTCTAATAAAAAATATAAAAATTAGGTCATGAGGTTCATATTGACTTAGTTTGCATAATAAGTTCATTTAGCTAGAATTCATTCATTAGTAAAATTAGGTCATTTAGTTAAAATGCATGTTTTACAAAAAAAAATTCCAATTTCAAGAAAACCCAAAAAAAAAAAATGATTGTTTGATTTGTGTGATGCAATTTATTTATTATTTATTTATTTGAATGTTTAATAGTGGATGAGTATCCATGTGATCACCTTTTGACATGATAGTAATTTAGGTTAAAATAAATCCTAGCTACCTACAAAAATATTTTTTTTTAAATAAAAAGAAATGGTACCGAAAGGGCATTAGAGAAGTCTAATGTAACCAAGTCCCGTACCCTTAGTCTCTAGTTCGTAGGAGTAAAATAATTCTCCCATTATTTTACTTAAGTGTCTAATCGACCTACCAAAAAATTGATTAGTGGCGACTCCTAGTTAACAATCTTTTGTGTACTAAATATTTGAACCTTAAGTCGCAAATTGGTATGGGCTTGGGAGAGCCCGAGCTAAATTTAAAGACGTAGTAGTCCATTAACCTAAATTCTAGGTGGAACCCCCAAAATTTTAGGTCGCGACAGAGTGATTGTTAAAAATAGGCAAGAGCATAATTTGATTGTGGCCACTGCATTGTTAAATGCTTATGCAAGATGTTGAAATATTGGTGGCTCTTATAAAGTGCTTTAGGAACTAAAGAACCTGAATTTGATTTTTTTCAATGCAGCCTTTACTCGGTTTATGTATAATGATCTTTTCAAGGAGGCCTTGTACTGTTTAACCAACTTAGGATGGTTGGCATTGTACTTGGTATAGTGACAATGGTATCTGTAGTGCAAGCACGTGCTACTTTAAGATCACTGGAACTAGAATCTATTCATAGTTTAACATTGAAGGTCGATCTTCATCACATGCATCTATAAATAGTTCATTGCTTGTAGTCCTACAAGCTAGTCGAAGATGGCCTAAGGATTTTCAATCAAATGGCTAAAGAAAGCAAAATTAGGCCTCACCAGCAGCATTTGGGTGCTTAGTTGATTGCTTACCTGTGTAGGATGCTTGTTTGTTACACAAGGCCTTGTCAATAATGTTTTGGAGTGGGCGGGCCTAAGCGTTTATGGGAATGTGGAGCTTGCAGAGCTTGCAACAATAAGGTTGCCAAAGTAGGAAATGAGGAGATCGGATCAAGTCATGTCCCGTCAAATGTTTATGCATCGGTTGGGAGACTTGAGGATGCTAAAATTTTAAGATCTAGTATGGAAACTAAAGGTTTAACAAAGAGCAAAGTTGTCACTGCAATCCATGTAATGACGATTGATTTTGGATGAGATTGCCTATACAAATAGTTTTATCTTTTCAACCTGGATGGGCGGGTTTTCATGCACAAATTCATTAAGAATCCCATCTCTCTTGTTTCTCATCAATTGGCAGTTTGGTCAAGGGAGTGTTCTGTGCTCATCCTATAATATTTTGCTACAAGTGGAGGGTCTTAGCAAAACCCTTGAAAGTAATCATAGAGAATTACTTGAGCAAGTAGATAACCACCTGTCTTTGGTCAAAGCTATGAACGCATTGAGGGAAGAAGAAAGGAGAGAAGAAAATACAAAGAACACATGACAGTTATGATATCTATTTGTTAGCTACAACAAGATCAATTATAAAGGAGGAAAGGTCAATCCACATCTTGCTAGTCCAGAGTAGCTCACAAGGGAGTTAGGTCTTGGCTTGCAAGAAATTATAAGTAATGGAAACCTAAGTGTAACTTATGAGCATCAAGGAATGCTTTCTCAAATGCACAGTCAAAAGTAATTATTTGTACGCTGACCATGTGGGGTGTGGTTTAGATGAAAATTCTATCATATGACAATCGAGGATGACGATAGTACCTGCTCATTAAGTAGGAAGACGAATGACGTATATGGATCCTTTGAGAACTGATTATTTTTTAGCCATGCAAGAAAGATTTCTCTCTTATGAAAATGAAATCTAGTATGAAGATGTACATGTACTACATGTCAATAGTCGTTGTGAACATTGAAAACATATGGGAGGATCCAATGACAAAACCTTAGAGAGAAAGGTCACTATGGGCTTGAAGGGTCGTAATGTGGTAATTGAGTAAAGTTTTGTTACAGCAAAAGGTGACTATTGTTATGGTGGAATCCAGAATTGTTGATCCACTGAAACTTATTAGGACTGCTTTGGTTGATGCTATCAGTGGGTCATCCTTATTGACGACAATTAAAGTAGTTGTGGTCGAACTCCCTATGTCCGAAAAGGAGGAAAAGGATATAGTGTTACGGAGTGTATCAATTTCTCGATACGAATAGAATGGGACATATGACAAAACCTTGGTTATGTTATAAAGAAACGACAAGTAGATGTGTTAAAGTGGGCGAGACTGTCATGATTAGCATTCTGTCAGCACGTGCACATATTTTCTATTGTCAAGATGGGAAAATTGATCCGTGGGTTGGCAATGGAACTTGGGAACTTGAGGAAGAGGCGACACGTAAATACCCACATTTGTTGGATGATTGAGGCAACTTAAGATTAATTCAAATTTCAAGGAAGGAATTTCTTTAAGGAGGGTAGAATGTAATATTTGAGATTTTTTTTACTAGGTCAAAGAAAAGGTGGTGGGACCCACTTTAAATAAAGAAAGAAAAAGAAAACAAAAAGGGGAAGAGATAAAAAGGAAAAGAAGGCCCACGTTCAGGCAGCAAAAGAAAAGAGGGAAGAAGAAGAAAGAAAGAAAGAAAGAAAGAAAGAAGAAGAAGAAGAAGAAGAAGAAGAAGAAGAAAGAGAAGAAAGAAGAGAGAGGGCTTTGTGTGTTCATGCCACGGGCAACTCACCAAGCTTATTTACAACGCCCAGTAAGTGATCGCACCCTTCGTTCTTCCGATTGGAGTAATTTCAGAGTTAGGGTTTGAAATTCGAAATTTTGGGAAAATTGAGTGGCGAAGTCCGATTTTGGAGTCGTTGAGCCGCGTATTTTTATAGAAATCATAGTTTATGGTGTTGTGGAGCCATAGGATTTTAGGGATCGTGATTTGAGCTTGTGGTTTGTTCGAAATAAAATTTTGAAGTTTCCCACGTGCAGTGAACAGTACGCATCTAGCAGCTTTGGGCCCATATTTTGTCATTTTTTGGCTTAATTTTGGGGTGGCCAAGTTGGGATTTTTATAGTATGTTTGAAAGGCTTTCTATTGACTATAAGTACATTTGGATCGGGGTTCGGAGGAGAAAGTTAAGGCGTGATGAAGCTTTGTGCTTAAACTCTCTATTGTGAACGGCTTGAACAGTCGCTTTGGTTATGCGATTTGTTAGCTCATAGGAGTCCTTTTGTGAGAGTTGAAGTGTAGTTTAGTTGTTTTGTAAATGAGACAGAGTTTTATTTGATTTTAACATTTTTTCTCCGTTATTTGATAGGGTCGTGAGTTCAATGATACGAATATTATTTATTGTTTGGTCGAGGGCATATCCAGTTGAGTGGTGCTATCTTTTCTATGGATTTATAAACTCATGTTGTAAAAGAAAGATAAAAAATTTGAGTATCGTATGAGCAATCGAAGCATGCTTGTTGCATAAAAGTCGGGATCGAGCAATTACTACCTTTTAATATTTGAGAATGATTTGAGAATGTTTTTACAAAAGGTATTGTGAAATGATACATCGCTTTACGAATTTGGTTTATGGAATGAGTTATATGATGATTTGAGAAACATTTTATAAACGACATTACAAAAGATTATATATATATATATATATATATATATATATATATCTATATATATAGATTTGTGAATTTTAATTACAAAATGATATGAGAAATGCTTTACGAAAAGTATTTCTATTGGATGAATTGAGGGTTATATGGTTGGTTTATGAAATGCATTGTGGATTATGAGGTTAATTATGGATTGAATTTCTGGATATTGGAGGATGTGGGTTTAGTGCTCAAATCATTGTGAGCCCGTGGAGGGGCTGATGGGTATGCATACCGGGTTTAGAATATCCTTATGGGCCGAGCCACTGGCTTTGTAGGTGGAGACCTTGCCAAGGGGGGAATCTCGGTCGCCTTGTCACAAGGCGTTGTGTCGTGACCATAGTTAGGTATTGAGCAAAAGATTGATCGATGGATAGACTGCCGACGTATGCTTTGATATGAGATGGATCAATGGTTAGAGCATTGATTTTTTTGGTAAAGATTAATCAATGGACTTGACCATTGATATTTGAATCGTAATGGTGGATTTAAATGTGTATTTTTGACTTGTATAAAGTTTTATTGAAATAAACAATTCATACTTAATTTGATATGTATATATAATGAGTTGGATTATGAATTTTTGATAGTGCTCTATACTTATATATATATGCATAGTGGCTGGTCGATCTACTTAGAAGAGATATGTAATACTTACTAAGCGTGTGGTTGCTCACCCCTCTATTTCCAAATCTCTTCAGGTCCCTCATTTAGCGACCAATAGAATGAGAGCGATATCAACAGGGACTTTTGGAAGTTGAATTTAGATGGTTAGAGGCTGTGTCCTTCAGGTGGAAGGACGGCTGTGTTACCCCCCTCCTTATAGGAGTTGGGGTGTGACAAAATCTCAGTGGTTTCAAGTGCTTCTCATTGACTCACCTGCCTAGTTCAATTAGTTACTTGCCTGCTCTCTCTGAACTCTCATTAGATGGTGCCAAACTTACCCAGCTCCCAAGCTTATTGGGGGAGCTGCTTAAACTAAGATGCTTGTCATTAAGGGATTGCCGTTATTTGGAGGAACCTCCAGATTCTATGGGTAAAATGGGGTCATTAGAGGAGTTGGATTTATCAGCGACTAGTATCTCAAAACTCCCCCATTCAATAAGAAATTTACAAAGCTTGAGAATGCTGAGAATGAATTCTACTTTCATTAGAGCATTTCCTGGGGAGATTGGGAATCTATCCAAGCTTGAAGAACTACATGCTTCCTGGTGTTGGAGTTTGAAGGGGACCATTCCTGGTGATATCGAGGGTCTACATCATCTGAGATCATTGACGCTGGCGCATTCCAGTGTATCTAGCCTACCGTCTGAAATCTCCACCATCTCTGGTCTTCTCACCCTGGATTTACTTCAGTGCAATGAAATTGAAGTGTTGCCAAAGCTTCCCGCTTCTCTAATTTGTCTGCGTGTGAGTTCTAAGAGGATGAAAGCGAAACCCATTCTTGAAGATTTGAAGGAATTGGAGGAGCTGTGCCTAAGTGATGGTGACCCGAAGGCATGCCGACCTCCCTCAAAACAGCCGATGCCAGAATCCAATGGGAAACAAATGATTGACAAACCATCCTTCTTGATATCGTTTCCTAAACTGAGGAAACTAGAATTGTCTCTTTCACAAGTTCTCAAGCTGAAGTTTGAGCCAACAGATATTCCTCAGCTCGAAACGCCTACCCTTCCTGGTTTGAGCCTTAAAGAGGTATCTGAGCTTCCCAAGACGTTGTCAGTGTTCGTGCTGTACCACTCTGCGATAAAAGAGATTGAAGGGCTTGAAAGGCTTAAAGCCCTGCAGAGGCTAGATATATCAAACTGCAAAATACAAAGGCTCGATGGGATTGGCCAATTAACCTCACTGAGAAGTTTGATTCTATCTGACTGCGATTGCCTCAGTTTACCTGATCTTTCAAACTTGAAGTCGCTGAAAGTTTTAGAGATCAGATGATGCAAAACGATCCATCAAATCGAAGGACTAGAAAAATTAACATCTTTGTGTAAGCTGAACATCAGTGAATGTCTGGCTGAAAACTCGGTGCAAGTAAACAATGTATTGGCACGTTCAGTGGTTACGTGATGCTGGATGCTCCTCAGTTTTAACTAATATCTGTGCATGGCATCCACACTGTTAAGGGACGACACAGGAGCAGCCCCCAAGAAAGCTTAATGGTGAAACAGGAAGAAGCCTAGAAGGCAAATTTATTGAAGTCAATTTCAAGTTTCACTCTATCGAAGTCCCTTTACAAACAAGTCGAGGACAAATCAACCGCCAGGAACAAAAGCAGCCCTTCCAGGTGATCCCATCAGTCTCTTCCAAATAGGAAATTGTGCACCGGTTGATTTTTTCCTTAATAATCAGCTGGTGAAATCTTTAAGGGCTCGAGTATATGCTTTTTTTTGGTAGATTGGTCACAGCAGAAATGAAGACCCGTCTGGTTTCAGAAAAATCTGAGAGGCTACTAAGGTACCAATAGAGTTCTCTTTTTTCATTTACCTGCGATTTATAACGTTATACCTTTAGTTGATTGGACAAGTTTTTAGTTAGCACGTCTCTCCTCACTTCTAGGTCAAGTTTATGAATTCCCCTGCCAAAATCAACGCAGTCGCAGACTTATTTGCAGGCAAAGGATGTTTGCATCCCTTGACATGAACTACATTGTTAATTTTTCCACTAATTTTTCATTACATGCCAGTCATCTTTTCTGGTTTTCTTTCAATTTAAATATAATGTTGACACCTAAATTTTTGCTTATACACTGTTCATGCATTTCGTAAGAAAATTAGGGATTGAATTCATTTGGAACTTCATCTCTAACAAAAAAAAAAACATCGATATTACATGAACTCGTATATTGCACTTTGCACGGACTAGCATTCGTATAGATCATTTTTGTGTGCCCCTCATCGTTTAATTTTAAAATTCGTCCATATAATGGCCACCCCCTAATCACTCATTTTGCTTCACGTTCACATCATTAACCCTTTAAATTTGCCCTCATGTGTTGGTGATTAAATAGGAAAAGATTGGACAAGCAACTGAGGTTATTTTTAGGTATACCGGGTAGGGAAACGATGGCACATTAAATTTGAACCAATTTAGTCAAGATGGGATCTCCTTGGCCAGCCATACACCTCTAAATCCAAGGGGCAATAGAACTTTGAACCACCGAGCATCGTACAACCTTTAGACGAAAGGCCTCCTCTTTTGCATGGACAATAACCCTAAAGTACGGCACAAACCAATGGACAAGTCCCCTCCCCTTTGACCGGCCAACCACCTCATCCATAGTACAAACCATTGGACAAAACACCTCACTATTTTGAGCTTGGATATGGACCTCATTGTTATATTGAGCCTAAAAAGGGAGTATAAAAAGGAAATTTGTTCACTTCCTAGCCATTCGAGCCATGAAAGAGAGAGAGAATGAGGGAAATGGAGTCAACTTGAAAGCATCTCTCATAGCTCTCCCAAACTGTGAGAGTGAGTGAGTGAGAGCGAGTTTTGGCGTAAGCTAAAGGTTGCCCGAGAGTAAAAGGGAGTGAGTTAAGAGAAGGAACCGAGAGTGATAAAGTTGAAAGAGGTCCATCCTAGCTTGCTCATCTTTTTTCGTCCATCATTCAAGGTAGTAGTCTTATAATTTTCTTGTGTTCTAGTTCCTTTTTCATTCATCAGATCCGTCAAGCGCGAAACCATAGTTTAAAGCTGAGTATGTCAGTCTGCCTCGCCCCATCAGGTGTTGCAAACTCATTATCTTCGTGTATCAGTTTGATTAGCCTGGTTATGAGGTTTGATTATGGCTTGTTTAATGTTTAAATCATGTTCTTGCATCCTGCTGTTCTCGTCAAAACCGGCCATTATGTTTGCTTACTTAAAACCAGTGATTCTGCCTTGAAGCCGTGTTCCCCCTTTGCAGTGAGCCTCTGTGTCACATCAGGTTGATTTTCTCGTCCTATATTCATGGTTATATTGATGTCTACTAATGTTAGAAATAGTGTTCGTTAGTCTCCAATTTGCATCTAGCACTTTTACACGTGACATTCAAGCCTATTCTATGGGATTCATTACGGACGTTATGTGCGCCCTCATCCAGACCGGACCTTGGTCTGTATAGGGTGTGCTTGTCCTCCTTGGATGTTATATTGGGTCATTTATTCTTATCTGGTAGCGTAGATGTATGTTAGGATTAATTGGTGTTGATTTCCTGTCGCATTAATATGATTTGCATTATTTTTGGGTGCGGTTTACCCACGGTGCGCCTCTGTCCAGACCATGGGCAGTAGGTTTCCATTCGTATTTGATTCATTTGACCATCCCTGGGCCGGCCTTCATGGGTCCTTATGGTTCGGGGAAGTGATGGCATGATTCTTTAGTACGTCTTGGGTCAGCCTTAATCGGCCACAATGGCCCGTATCTATGTCGAGGCGTTTTGGTGCTTGTTTTGATGTTGTTTAATATATGAATACCGGCCAATTGCCCGCTGTCCAGACTTTAGGCATGCCGGATGAGGGGCGTTGAGCTTGCATTCGGCTTTGTTTTGCATCTTTGTTGGGTCTCGGGTCGGCCGTCACTGGTCCTCAAGGCCCGGGGGTGCGTTGATTTTTTTTTTTTTTTTTTTTGGTGCGTTGAAATTGTTCGTGACTGGCTTTGCTGCCATTTTTGCTGTAATATCGGTCTTTCTTTTGACCAGGTCAAGAGGGTGGGGCCCACAAGAATTGAAAACACAAAAGGTTGAAAAGTCAAAGAGTAAAAGATAAACAAAAAGGAGAGGCTCGGTTCTTGAAGGGACGGAGAGCTCCCGGGGAGAGTGGGAAAGAAAAAAGAAAAAAGAAGATAGAAAAGGGAAAAAATGAGGGCTTTGTGTGTACTTGCCATGGAAGCCTCGTCAAGCTGACTAAATTCTGATTCGCAATGTTTGGTGAGTACTCGCCCCCTTCGTTTGTCCAACTGGAGTAGTTTTCAGAGTTAGGTTGTATATTCGAAGTTTGGTGACAATCGAGCTGTGAAGTTCAAATTTTGACTTATTGAGTTATGGGATTTTATGAAAATGGTGGATTATGGCGTTGTAAAGCTGTGGGTTTCAACGAAGTTGTTTTGGCACAATGGTTTGGTTTGAGTGAGAATTTAGGGATTCGCATGTAAGTTCCACATTGCATTTAGGTTTGAGTAATTATTTCAAGTGAACGATTTGTTAGTGCGTATGAGTCATTTTGTTAGTGTTTAAGTTTAGTATACTCATTCCGTAGTTGATGTAGAGTTTTACTTGGTTTTGAAGTCGATTCTCATTTAATTGATGGGATTATGAGATGGTCGACTTGTTTAGCTATGCATTGGTTGGTTTGGATCATTCCCTAGTAAGTGGTACTATCTCTTTTATGAATTTGTAGACTTATAACTCCAAAGCATTAGGGATTTGATATGTTAAGAGTTTTGAAATGGCATTGTTATTGTAGAAAATTTGGATTGGGCATTTACTACAATTTGGTATTTTGTGAATGTTGATTCATGAATGAAATGGATTATAAAATGGTTTTTGAAACGTATTTTGATTTATAAAATGAGTTCGAAAATGATTTGAGAAATGTTGTACAAAAAGTATGTTTAGCGAATAAGTTGAGTTGTCAAAGGTTATCTGTTGGTTTGAGAAATGGATTTCGTTTGTGGAACATGGCAAAAGATTATGTGTTTTTGTTTTTGTTTATGTGAGACCATTTTGTGATATTGATTCCGAATTGGCTTCTGAATTAAAGGATGTGAGTGTATGTTGGTTCTCAATATCACCGTGAGCCCATTAAGGGGCTTGTGGGTGTGTATACTAGTTTAGGATATTCTTTTGGGCCAAGCTGCTGGCTAATAGTAGGTGGAGACCTTGCTAAGATCATCTTGTCCCTAGGCGTTGTGTTGTAAAAATGGTTTGATATTAAGCAAAATATTAGTCGATAACATGTGATTTAAGATTGGCCAATACAATATACTATTGGCATGTGTTTTGTTAAGATTGATCAATGGAATAAACCATTGATTTATGAGTTGTTGAGATTATCAATGGACTAGACTATTGATAGTTGTTATGATATTATTAATTTAATGAATGTTTTCTAGTATGTATATGGTTATATTAAAGTGATATAATCCATTTTTATCATGTATGTGTATTATATAATAGAATTGAGATAAATGAGTTTTGATATTGTTTT
This sequence comes from Eucalyptus melliodora, assembly GCA_004368105.4. Taxonomy (NCBI): domain Eukaryota; kingdom Viridiplantae; phylum Streptophyta; class Magnoliopsida; order Myrtales; family Myrtaceae; genus Eucalyptus; species Eucalyptus melliodora. Next base: position 45,114,101 of record CM023404.3, read on the forward strand.
GTAAAGTGCATAATGGGGGATCTGCTTAGAAAAGATATGCATTACTCATTGAGCTGTGGTTGTTCATTCCATTCATATTTCATATTTTTCAAGTCCCTCGATTAGTGGCCAATAGCATTATCGACGGGGACTTGTGGGTATAGCCTCAAGCTGCCTCTTTCGGGTGGAAGGACGTATGTGTGATTATCCCTATATCTATAAGATTTTGGGTGTGACATTTGCACTTTAATGTTGACTCGAAGCCTACATGGTGGGCCTTTGGCTCTTGTCTCGGCCTTGCTATGTACCTCAATCGATCTTGGGTAGCCCTTATGCTAGTTGGCGTCTTTTTGTCGTCTTTTCCGCTCATCTACATCTTGTTTGAATTCAATTTCGAGCCTTCTATCCGGCTCGTTATCTCATGTCATGTAACTAAATTTAGATTCTAATTTGATTTTTCCATGAACGAAATTATAAAAAATGGTGACCGAGCAAGGTATTAAAATACAAATCCCTAGAACCATTACTATTCATCTGCTCTCTCTAGCCAGTAGCCGTGTGTGCCCTGTTCATCTAGTTCGACTTATGTTGCCTCCAGCTGATCCAGCCGTCCGTTGGTGCTGGATTTTGGAGCCCTACCTCGACCAGACCTGATCTACCTTCTCACCGAAGGGTTTTGAATGGTATGCCCTTTGCTGGCTCAAATGTTTAATCTTCTCTAGGGTTTCGTGGGTCTTCCGTGGAATTACCTGCAAAAGACATGGCCCCTGTTCCTGTTGATTCCACGGCTTTTAAAGGCCAAAAAGGAAAGGCCCAACTGGTTGTTGAATGGCCTAGTAGGAGTAGTGAAAGGCCCTGCCCCTCCCTTCCCAGACCACTTCGGCTGTCGAAGTTGGCCAGTCGGGCTCGCCCAATTCCAAAGCCCTTGCCACTAGTTCAACTGGTAGCTAGACAGGCTCTACCTCTTGTACTGTGGATGGCGTGCGCAGGTGTAGACGAAGTAGGCATCCCTCAAGCCGTCCTAAGCCCCTAGGCGAGCAACCAAAGGCGCTCCTCTACCTACCTAATCCTGGGCTTTTGTTGCAAAATTAGCGGCAAAAGGTTATGACCTAACCTTTGTGCCTCCTACTATCATTGACAACAAGTCGTGTGACATCCCTATTTTCAATCATGTTTTTCATTGAATAAATCGGGCATTTCATTGACTTGCCTATAGGGCTATTCTTAGAGTTGATCACGCTTGAGATAACTAGACTATTTGGAGAAACCATTAAGGAATTTTAATGCAATAGACTTGAGAATTCAACTAGGAATTGGCTATTCGACCATGTCCATCCTTAAAGGCCATTACGGCACAATTAAAAATCGATTTGAAATCAGAGATAAGTCGGGTCGATTGAAATGTGTGTCTAATTGTGGATGACTCCACTAAATTGGAAAATTTTCGTCGATCGGCACTACTGATTTTTCTATCATTTTGGTATCCTGTATCCGTATTTGAATCCTCGAGGTTTTCACGACAACCAAGAGTCGCCAATGTGTCGAGTAGGTTCATTGTGGCTCGAAGAAAATCGACCATGGGTCATTTGAGTTAAAAAATTCTGAAAGTTACCTGGTAGCCTAGGTCACGTTAAAATCGCACCGAATTGAAATTAAACACGAGTTTGAGTCACAATTAATTCTAGGAACGTCGACTCGGTCTTAGAAATTTTTTTTGTAAATTGAGACTTTTTGGGAAAAAGTCGTCATAGGACCGTTTTGTCCAAAAAAAAGTCAAAGACCGTTTTTCATCGCAAAATTGGGTCACAAATAGGATCAATTGGTGAGGGAAAAAACCAATTGGATCAATGAGATGTCAATTAAAATTATTGAGGCCGAATTGGATTGATTTGAGGGAGAATAAATGTCCAATTGAAGAAGAAATCAAGCAAATTCATAGCTCCCCCTTACCTATAGCTTTTGGTCCATTTCAAGGGTTGCAAATGAAGCCTTGGTGGCTGATTCTCAGCCTAGGAAGATAGTTGTGGAGGAGGAATGGTCAAGGGTACCATTGGATGATGATTGAAGCTTGGTGACCCCTTCTTGTCCCCTCTCACCCTTTCAACCATCCACTAGCCTTCCCCCTTTCTTCCTTGTGCCATTTTCAAGCTAGCAGCCAAGGAGAAGCCACTGGAGAGCCGTCCAAAGCCCCCGACCTGCTCACATGCTGCCCTGCGCCGTTCATGCGCGTCACTGCCTGCACACATGCCCTCTACCTCACCGCACCTAGCTCGCTACTTCAGCCGTTGCTCCCATCTAGTCGTGCATCCCAACTACCGTCTTAGCTTGTGCCAAAGTCGATTGGCCTGCCTCTGACCTTCATGAGTCCCCACCTAAGCCCAGTTTGGCCCTTTCAACCTTCCTCGGTCCATCCCCACCTAAATCGAGCTTCTTTCCCTCCATTTCAACCCAAAACAGAGAGCAAAACCAGTGGGCTTCCAACACTTTCTTGAGGACTTTCCCGGCCCCCGAAAGTTAAGCCCTCTTTGGAGAGAAGTGAGCCCCGTTGCGTCCCCAACGATTTGAGCCGAACAGATTGCAAAACAAGTGAGTTTAACTCACTAATCCTCGCTTAGTAGGTTAATGACGCTTAAAGGTTGATTAGATTAAGTTAAGTATGTTTAGGTGGTTAATTAGATTAGATTAGTGAAATTGAATTAATTGTCGATGAATGTTAGGTGGAGAGTTAGTGCAATTAGGGCCTAGACGGGCTCTAGTATTTATCTAGAATGACTCGAAAATTTTTCAGGTATGTTTCGGTGTTCAATTAGGCTTTTCTGAGCCTAAGTTGATTTATTAATATTTATTTAATATTTTCCGTAATTATTTAATTAATTAATTATTTTTTGAAAATTAGACTAGTATAGTTGGTGACCAGAATTTTATGCTAGTTATTGTGGTGCAATCTATTTATTTATTTGAGCTTTAATTTGTGCTAATTTTGCATGATTGTGATTTTAGGATTTTATTCCTAAATTGATTAATTTTGGTAATTAATTGAAAAATTACCGAGCGTTGGTCTACAGTGCCAAATATCTATTTTTGGACTGTTGAAAGAAGTGTGAGGATTAAAAGTGAAATTATGGTATTTTGGCTAAGGCCGACCGTATACCCACACACGAGTATTTTTATCGTGTATAATGAAAATGTTGAATTGATTAAATGGTGAGGGTAGTATAATATATCAGCTTAGCGAGAGCAGTATACTACCTATAGGCTCTAATATGTCAACTTAGTACGAGCAGTACACTTTATCAGCTTAAAGTGAGCATTAGTGTCGCGACCTCTCTTTTTCCGTCCAGGGGAAAAAGGAAGAAAGTTTAGCGGTATTTGCCTAAAGAGGCGGACCAATGGCCTTGGATTAGGCGCAGGCTCTCTCAAGCTCATACCTCGCGCAACGTTGGATTTCGTATTTCAATTCTTAACAACCTAAATATTTATAAGAGTAGTCACTAGTCTATTGGGGTCGGCTAGAAACCAATCGAGACACGAGAGTGTTGTCTCAATTCCTATGCAACTAAAGATTTCTAGAACCGAGGACTTGTTTACGCCAATGTTTCTATTAGCGCCCTTGCAATACCATTAACTTGGAAAGTTATTTATCTAATTGGCCACGCCATCTTGATTACCAATTATAATCCTTATTTGGCGTGCATCAAATCACCCTAAACCAGCTTCCTCAGGCCATGTTTGCGGCCTTCAATCTCAACCCATAAGCAATCTCACGTAGAACTAAAGTATCGAGATTATACTACCACATGCAAAAAGCAAGATTAGATAGAAATCATAGCTTAAAGCACACAAAAACAAGGCTGAAATCGTCCTCAAATATGCGTGTTTGAGCTGATTTTGCAAATATGGGTTTAAACCCAAGTCAAGCAAACAGGTTGCATACCCATATTCAAGCCTCGACACTCATCACATGCAAGATCTACGGGAAACATTACTTAATCCGAGTGAAAGTAGAAAAGATGGACTTTTAAATGCAACAAACATCACAGAGAATGATGAATCGAACACATTGAAACGACCTCTTCAAGAAGCAAATACGCAAGGTCCACATTGACCAACCATGAATCAATATGGGGGGCTTGGTTTTGGCTCAAGTCTTGGACAATTTCATGATTTACTCGGGGGTTTAAAGACCAAACCAAGCCGACCTTAGCATCATTGGTACTCCCATATAACATTCATCAAGCTCAAGAAGACAAGTAATGTACGAAAATAAACATAACAAATCAAACATGCAAGACTCTTGAAGAGATTTCAACACCAAGAAAAATTATAATCTCTAAAATCAGTATTCCGGACTGGTTTTCTTCTTGATTTTTCATGGGTAAAACATATTCAAAATTGACCAAAAATACATCTAGGATTCTTACCTTGCTTTCTAGTTTCCTTTTCAAGTGTCTCTTGGCTGAGGAAGCCGAGACATTATCCTCAGGGCCTCGTGGCATTTGGCTTCTTCAACTAGAAAATAAGATCTGCAAAGAAAGAATTGATAACAAAGGTTTTCACTAACCTCCAAAATCAAGCTTCAAAACCTCTTTTGTTGGCCAAATTAAAACAAACCCAAATATATATATTCTAGTTTGGCTTGCAAGTCATGGATTTCCTCATTTATCTCTCAAATTTCTCAAAAACACTTGCTTTTCCTCACTCGTGACCAACCAAGCTCAACACTTTTAAGTGTTTCTTGGCCCCCCAAGAGGGTGTTTTTCGAGGGGGGGTTAGGAGACCTTCCCGAACTCCATTTGGGATGTGTAACCTATGGATAGAAAAATCTTTGAGTGAAGTTTCACTCTCTAATGTTTCTTGGCTCGTCTAGAATTTCTAGGTTTTTTTTTTTTTTTCTGGAGTTGGTTTTTGAGGTGTTTTTAGAGAATGACCATGAGCTCCCTCTTCTCCCTCTTGTCTCCTCTCTTTCTTGCCATAAAAGAGCTTTCTTCATAGATCTTATCCCCTGAATTTAAGGGATTTTTGGTCGGTCTTTTGTCCACCTAGTGAGCTTGTCAATAGGGCTACTTCAACAACTTTCTGACAAAGCCAAATTTTCAACTTTTGCAGCTGTTGAGTATGCGGATTTGGTGCGATTTTCTCGTGCCTTCAGTAGCTTATCCCTGACCAATGTTTGTCCACTTACAGTACCAATAATGGTCTTCCATCACGTCCAAAGATCAGGCTAGTTGGGCAACTGAGGAGGATATGGTGAGGCCACCAAGTTGCTTACTCAACAACTTCGAATTGAGACCAACTCGTTGACTGAGTTTTGGCTGCTGATTTGAGTGCTTCAATCCATTAATTTGGCTGCAGTTTTTGATTAATTAGCAAGCTCATGTATAGTAATTTAAGATCTTGACCATTTTTCGCAATTGTCTCCACCTAATTTTGCAAGGGAGTCCCTCAAAGTTGGCCATTTTCTTACCCGAGAATACCTAATTCAATGCAATTTGGTCCTTTTTGCCCGATTCGATTAAATACACCTGACCCAAGTTCAATTTCAATTCAATTGAGGGCCAAGACGATGATTTAAGGGCTCAGGCATAAATTTTGCAAAATTTACGAATTAGTCCCTCAACTTTTGGAAATTGCATTTTGGCCATAATTTACCATTTTAATTCTAATCTGACCTCCTAGGCTTAGCTAGTTACATTTAGATCATTGGCCCCAACTTTTTTTTTTTTTTTTTTTTAAGGAAAACATCTTCCATTTAATAAAATATATATATATATACTAAACACCTAGATAATCTATATGCAATAATTTGACATGAAATAATTTTACGGAAAAATAAGTTCCCATTTTTTGGAAATGATTTTTGGCAAAAAAATTAGGTGTCAACAATTATTAGTGTATTATATTAGCCTAATGGCTTAATATGTCAGCTTAGTGAGAGCAGTACACTATCTATTAGCTTAGCGTGAGCTATACTATCTATTTATCAGCTTAAAGTAAGTAGTCCTAGACTATGATCGGACTTATAGATAATATTGATTGAGATGGCCAAGGAATGGTCGTGTTGATATGAAATCGACTGAGTCGATTGATCGATGATTCGATCTGTAGTGATTGATTAGGTGTCTATTTGAATTGACTTGTAGGAAGGAATTGAGGCCAAGGTAAGTCCTTTGACCCGTGTTGTGCCTAGGCAGCCCTTATGGCGTATTGGCTTCTTAGTCTGGTCTTAGGGGGTGGAACTTGCTAAGATGTCGTCTCACCCTATTATGGGATAATATTTCAGGTCCATAGATGATAGCACCCCTAGCTCCTCCCGAGCAGCTCGGTCAGCCTAAGAAATTCACCAAAACGAGTTACCACATTCCTACCCATGGACACCCTGAGGGTCTCGAGTATGTTCTGGTGAAATCCATTATTTGGGTGGATGCGAGATTACCCCACAAGGTGCCCTATCAATACCGGTCATGTTATCGCCATTATCATAATGGCCAAAGGGTGGGCCCTGTACCGGAATGTGAGGTACCTCTACGGATTTTAGAGGTTGCGTTCGGGAATGGTACAACGGATCCCAACGGAGGATTGGTGGTGGATGCGAAGGATCCTAAGCTCGAGGGTGATTCTGACTCTCCGATGTACTCAGCCGTGGGCTCCAGTTGGAGCGAGGAAGAAGGAGAGATCGTTGAGGCGGAGGAGGACCTAGAGGAGGATTTGGAGGAAGACCCAAAGGAGGATCCCGAGGAGGATTGAGACCCCCAACCCGGTCTGTAGACTTTGTTTTGTGAACTCATTGTTTAGGACCTGACTTAGTAGTTGACCTTGTATATATTTGCATTATGATTTGTAATGCATATAAGTGTGGTTGGTTTTTCAAGTTCGAGATTTTTAGTCCTATTTTCCTATCTCATTGTTTTATTGTTTGGGGATTTCTTATGTGCTTTCGCATGCATACTAAAATGAAAGGGTCGGCAATGCATCCTAGGACATCGCTATTTAATTGACTAGGTGAGGGATGGGTGCGTGCTCGAGGATCAGGGCATGACATCCTTGTTTGGTGGTATCAGAGCAAAGGTTAAGAATGGAGTGATAAGGAGTGATGGTTCATGGGATAGTAGTTAGAAAGGCTTTTAAATTCATGCTGGTGGATGTCTTTGGTAATTGATTGGTAGACTTACTTGTGGTTTGGACCACTCTATTTCTAATTCGATGTGGAATTGGAAGCAGATTTCAGTAGATAAAGCTAAGCCATGAGTAATCAAGAGTAGAGGACTCCTAGTAAGGGGACCATTAGGGCAGTGACTCGAGGTAGGATGCCGACCAGAGTCGATACCCGAGGAGGCCAAGGTCGAGCACCAGCTCAGGCTAGTGCAAGTGGAGTGGCACCGCCTCCAGTTGGTGTCGGGGTAGCAACCCCTGGTGATCCTAGAATCGAGGGGATCACGCAGGCGCTAAAGGCCACGAGAGACGTGATCGCACAGCAGGCATAAAATCAAGCCGCTATTGTTGCTGCCACTACTAAGGCTGCTGCTGTTGCTGCACCTGTTGTCGCACCTGCCGAGGTTCAACCTGAGAATGTGTTGGTGCGGAGAGAGAGATCGATACACAAGCTACTGGAGCAGTTTTTGAAGTTGAGTCTGCCAAGATTTGCAGGTACGGGAGACCCCAAGTCTGCGTCTTTATGGATACAAGATCTGGAGAAAGCCTTTGCACTTTTGATGTGCACTGAGGCAGAGAAGGTAACCCTAGCAATATATCATTTACAAGGCAATGCTAATACCTGGTGGAGAGGTGCCAGAGAGACAGTGTTTCCAGAAGGAGTAGTCCCATTGTGGGATGCATTCCTCCATGCATTTAATGAACAGTACTTCTCGAGGAACGCTAGGGAGCAGAAGATAGAAGAATTTTAGCATCTGCGTCAAGGGTCAATGACTGCTGACCAATATGGGGTCAAATTCACAGAGCTATCCCAGTATGCTCCAAGGTTAATTGAAGACCCTGAGGAGAAGGCTCGAAGGTTCAAGAATGGCCTTCGACAAGAATTGAAACAGCCCCTAGTGCTGTTCGATCTGACTAATTATCGAGAGATCTATCGTCGAGCACAACTGCTCGAAAGGAGCCTGAGTGAACAAGTCACCTCATCTAGATCGAGGTTTGTTTCACATCGAGAAGGAATTCGCCAGGAAAAGAGGCCTATGCCTAGAAGTAGATTCCAAATTCCACCCAACAGGAAGGGTGGAATTCGAAAGTCAGGGCTGAATCAGAATGGTCTATGTCGTTTATGTGGAAGACGGCATGGTGCAAACCAGTGCCCTTGAAGGACGGACCAGTTTTGAATGTGGCTAGTAGGGTCACATGACTAAAGATTGTCCTAGGGGACCAAGAGGACAACCGCAATTGCCATCACCGCCGCAGATGGGTCAAATGAAAGGATGTTTACCTCAGATCGCGCCACATGGAGGATAGCTGAGACCACTAGTGCAGGGCACAGTGTATGCCATCACACAAGCTTTGGCAGAGACTACGCCTGACGTGATAACAGGTATGGTTTCGCTAAATGACCATCCTGCTTATGCTTTGTTTGATTTGAGAGCAACCCATTCCTTTATTGCCGAGTAATATGTTAAGTTGATAGGAGTAAGTCCTATGTTATTGGAGTCAGCAGTTAGTATATCTACGCCATTGAAGGATAAAGTTATTGATGCTTTGGGTTGTCCTAGATGCAAGTTAGCGATTGGTGAGTGAGTGAAAAAAATATACTTATTAGTCCTAGCCATGTACAACTTTGATTTAATTATCGGCATCGACCGGCTCACCAAGCAACGAGCTAAGATGAACTACTATCACAAGGCGATTTAGTTTGACCCGTTAGAGGGTGAGAGCTTCGAGTTTGTCAGAAGTCAAGGAGGACCCTCGATTATTCTGATATCGTCACTTGAGGCAACTCATTTGTTAGACGAGGGTTGTTAAGGGTACCTGACAACCGTCTTGGATACGACAGTTGAGGAGCTAAAGATGGAAGACATTGCTTTAGTACAAGAATTTCTAGATGTCTTTCCAAAGGAATTGCCAGGTTTACCACCAGAGAGAGAAATTGAGTTCGTGATTGAGCTAGCACCCGAGACATAGCCAATCTCTAAGGCTCCTTACCGGATGGCGTTATCTGAGTTGAAAGAACTGAAGGTACAGATGCAAGATTTATTGGATAAAGGATTCATTTGTCCCAATGCATCACCTTAGGGAGCGCCAGTTCTATTTGTAAAGAAGAAAGATGGTTCATTGCACCTATGCATTGACTATCCACTCTCGAGGATGAATGATTTGTTCGATCAGTTGCAAGGAGCGTCGATATTCTCGAAGATCAACTTGAGGACAGGATATCATCAACTGCAGATCAGGAAGGAGGACATTCCTAATTTAGCATTTCGTAATTGGTATGGTCGTTACGAGTTCACAGTGATGCCATTTGGGTTGACGAATGCTCCAGTGCCTTCATAGATTTGATGAACCGAGTATTCAAGGAATATCTAGATTAGTTTGTGATCATGTTCATCGATAATATTCAGGTATATTCGAGAAGTGATGAAGAGCATGAGAGTCACTTGAGATTAGTGCTACAAACGCTGAGAGTTCATCAGTTGTACGCCAAGTTCAGCAAGTGTGAGTTTTGGTTGACTCGCGTTGCTTTCTTAGGCCACGTGATTTCAGGCGAAGGAATCTCTATGGACCTGAGCAAGATTAAAGTCGTGATCAATTGGCCAAGACCAACTACAGTGGCAGAAATTAGAAGCTTTCTGGGTTTGGTAGGCTATTATAGACAGTTTGTGGAAAGGTTCTCATCATTAGCATCGCCATTGACAAGACTCCTGAAGAAAGAAGAGATTCGTGTGGACAGACAAGTGCGAGCGTAGTTTCCAAGAGCTGAAGCAAAAGCTGACTACCGCACCTGTGCTGACCATTCCATCTAGTCCTGGAGGATTCGAGATCTATAGTGATGCGTCATTTAGAGGATTGGGTTGCTTGTTGACGTAACATAACTGATTTGTTGCATACGCTTCCCGTCAGCTGAGACCTCATGAGCAAAATTATCTGACATATGATTTAGAGCTCGCGGCAATTATTTTTGCCCTGAAGATTTGGAGACACTATTTGTGCGGAGAAAGATTCCAGATCTTCACGGACCATCAAAGCCTCAAGTACCTGTTCTCTTAGAAGAAGTTGAACATGAGACAACGCCGATGGATGGAATTGCTGAAGGACTACAACTGTGATATCCTATATCACTCTGGAAAGGCGAATAAGGTCGCTGATGCTTTGAGTTGAAAGTCTGTAGATGCCCATATACTAATTAAGGAGTGGAACCTAATTGAGAGAGCTCGTGATTCGATATTCAAGTTTGAGGTAGGCCACCTTTCGAGTCTTATGGCCACTCTCAGAATTTAACCGATTGTCTAGATCAGAATCAAGCTACTCCAACCAACAGATCCAAATGTACAGAAGATTCTACAAGAGGACACTGAGAAAATGAAAGCTGACTTTCAGATTTCTGATGAAGGAACACTGAGGTTTCGAGGACATTTGGTTGTACCTGATGATATAGAACTTAGAGAAGATATCTTATCAGAAGTGCATTGTAGCAGTTACAACATTCATCTTGGTAGTATCAAGATGTATTAGAATCTGCGTCAACATTATTGGTGGTCAGGTATGAAGGCAGACATCACCAAGTATGTCGCCAAGTGTTTGACGTGTCAGTAGGTCAAAGCTCAACATTGCAAGCTAGGAGGACTTCTGCAACCTCTCGAGATCCCAAAATGAAAATTGAAGCATATCACGATGGATTTTGTGATAGGACTACTAAGGAGTCGGAGAAGAAATGATTCAATTTGGGTAGTAGTCGACAGACTGACAAAGTCAACTCACTTTATTGCAGTTCGAAAAGACCTCAGTCTAGATAGACACGCATACCTGTATGTGCATTAGGTAGTTTGTATGCATGGAGTGCCGATTACAATAACTTCAGATCGACACCTAAGATTTAGCACCACTTTTTGGAAAAAGCTTACAGAGTGCTTTAGGTACCAAGCTACAGTTCAATACGGCATATCATCCTTAAACGGATAGCAATCTAAGAGGACAATTCAGACCCTTGAGGACATGCTGAGAGCTTATGCACTAGACTTTAAAGGAAGTTGGGAAGATCAGCTTCATCTGGTGGAATTTGCCTATAACAATAGTTATCAACAGAGCATCCAGATGGCTACTTTTGAAGTGTTGTATGGCAGAGTGTACAAGACACCAGTGTGTTAGGATGAAGTCGGGGAGAGAAATATTATAGGCCCAGAATTGGTCCAGCAATTAGTGGATGTCATTGCAATGATCAGAGGCAGACTAAAGACCGCTCAGAGCAGACAGAAAAGTTATGCAGATAAGCGCTGGAGACCATGTTTTTCTAAAGGTGTCACTAATGAGGGAACTTCACGCTTTGGTAAGAATGGCAAATTGAGTCCGAGGTAAATAGGTCCATTTGAAATTCTAGAGAGAATTGGGACCCTAGCATATCGTCTTGCATTACCGCCGAGATTGGCACAAGTGCACGACGTCTTTCACGTATTGATGTTGAGGAAATACGAGCTTGACCTGACCCACATGCTTAATTTCAAAGAATTGGACGTGGATGACCGAGTGTCATACGTTGAAAGCCCAGTTTAGATAGTGAACAAAAATGAGCAAATTCTACATACAAAGACCATTCCATTGGTCAAAGTGATCTAGCAACACTACGGTACTGAAAGAGTAACGTGGGAGACTAAAGAGTCTATGAGACAGTTGTACCCCCACCTTTTTGCTTAAAGTATTGTAGTGGTTCAAATTTCAATGACGAAATTTTTAGAAAAGGGGAAAAGTTGTGACACCCCAGATTTTCAATCATGTTTTCCATTGAATAAATCAGTCATTTCATTAACACGCATATAGAGCTATTTTCAGAGCTAATCACTCTCGAGATAATTAGACTATCTGGGGAAACTATTAAGGAATTTTAATACAATAGACTTGAGAATTCAATCAGGAATCGACTATTCGACCATGTCCATCTTTAGAGGCTATTACGGCATAGTTAAAAATCAATTTGAGATTAGAGATAGGTCGGGTCAACTTAGATGTGTGGCTAATTGTGGGTGACTCCACTAAATTGGAAAATTCTCGTCGACCGACACTAGACTAGTTTTTCTATCGTTTTGGTATCATGTGTCCATATTTGAATCATCGAGATTTTCACAACAACTAAGAGTCACCAATGTGTTGAGTGGGTTCATTGTGACTCGAAGAAAATCGACCATGGGTCATTTACACTAAAAATTTCTGAAAGTTACCCGATAGCCTAGGTCACGCAAAAATTGCGCTAAATTGAAATTAACTGCGAGTTTGAGTCCAATTTCAAAAATTGAAAGTTCTGTCATATCACACTTAATTCTAGGAGCGTCGACTTAGTCTCATAAGATATTATTGCAAACCGAGACGTTTTGAGAAAAAGTCGTTATAGGGACTTTTTGTCTAGAAAATGTTAGGGACTTTTTTTATCGCAAAATTGGTTCACAAATAGGATCAGTTGGAGAGAAGAAATACCAATTGGATCAATGAGATGTCGATAGAATTTATTAAGGCCAAATTGAATTAATTTGAGGGAGAATAAGTGTCTAATTGAAGAAGAAATCAAGCAAATTCGTAGCTCCCCTTTACCTATAGCTTTTAGACCATTTCAAGGGTTGCAAATGAAGCCTTGGTGGCTGATTCTCAGCCTAGGAAGACAGTTGTGGAAGATGAATAGTCAATGGGACCATTGGATGAGGATTGAAGCTTGGTGGCCCCCTCTTGTCCCCTCTCATCCCCTTCAACAGTCCACCGGCCTTCCCTCTCTCTTCCTTGTGCCATTTTCGAACCAGTAGACAAGGAGAAGCCATCAGAGAATCGTCCGAAGCCCCCAGCCTGCTCGCACACCGCCCTCTGCTGTTCACGCGCGCCGTCGCCCGCACGCGTGCCCTCCACCTCGCCGCACCTAGCTCGCTGCTCCAGCCGTCATTCCCGTCTAGTCATGCGTTGGACGCTGCTATCTCAGCCTGTGCCAGAGTTGTTTGGCTTGCCTCTGACCTCCGTGAGTCTTCGCCTAGGACTGATTTGGCCCTTTCAACCAACCTTGGTCCATCCCCGCCTAAACCAAGCTTGTTTCCCTCTTTTTCATCCCAAAACAAAGAGCAAAACTAGTGGGTTTCCAGCATTGTTTTGGCCCATTTTGAGGACTTTCCCGGCCCTGAAAGTTAGGCCCGCTTTGGAGGGAAGTGAACCCCGTCGTGTCCCTGATGATTTGAGCCGATCAAATCACAAAACTAGTGAATTTAACTCACTAATCCTCGCTGAGTAGGTTAATGACACTTAAGGGTTTATTAGATTAAGTTAAGTATAGTTAGGTGGTTAGTTATATTAGATTAGTGAAATTTAAATAATTGCCAATGCATGTTTAGTGGATAGTTAGTGCAATTAGAGCCTAGACGAGCTCTAGTATTTTTCTAGAGTGACTCGAAAATTTTTCGGGTCCATTTCGGGGTTCAATTATGCTTTTCCAAGCCAAAGTTGATTTATTAGTATTTATTTAATAATTTTCGTAATTAATTAATTTAATTAATTAATTTCCGGAAATTAGACTGGAATAGCTGGTGACCGGAATTTTATGCTGATTATTATGGTGCAATCTGTTTATTTAATTAAGCTTTAATTTATACTAATTTTACATGATTATGATTTTAGGATTTTATTCCTAAATTAATTAATTTTGGTAATTAATTCGAAAATTACCAGGTGTCGGTCTACAGCACCAAAAATCTTTTTTTGGACTGTTAAAAGAAACAGGAGAATTATAAGTGAAATTACCGTATTTTGGCTAAAGCCGACCATGTACCCACACACAAGTATTTTTATCGGGTATAATAAAAATCTTGAATTGATTAAATGGTCAGAGTAATATACTATATCAGCCTACAAGCGATATATTAGCTTAGCAAGAGCAGTATACTAGTGCACTATATCAATTTATGGGTTCTAGTATGTCAACTTAGAGTGAGCAGTATACTTTATCAGCTTAGAGTGAGCATTATTAGTGTATTATATTAGCCCAGTGGCTTAATATGTAAGCTTGGCGAGAGCAGTACACTATCTATTAGCTTAGTGTGAGCTATACTATCTATTTATCAGCTTAGAGTGAATAGTCCTGGACTATTATCAAACTTATAGATAGTATTGATTGAGATGGCCGGGGAATGGTCGTCTTGATATGAAATCAACTGAGTCGATTGATCGATGATTCGATCTATAGTGATTGATTAGGTGTCTATTAGAATTGAATTGACTTGTAGGAAGGAACTAAGGCCAAGATATGTCATCTAACCCGTGTTGTGCCTAGGTAGCCCTTAGGGCTTATTGGCTTCTTAATCGGGTCTTAGGGGGTGGAATTCACTGAGACGTCGTCTCACCCCGTTATAGGATAACATTTCAGGTCCATAGATACCAGTACCCTCAGTTCCTCCCGAGTAGTTCGGTCAGCCTAAAAAATTCACCGAAACGAGTTACTACATTCCTATCCATGGACACCCTGAGGGTCTCGAGTATGTGCTGGTGAAATCCATCATCTGGGTGACTACAAGATTACCCCACAAGGTGCCCCATCAATATTGGTAATGGTATCACTATTATCATAATGGCCAAAGGGTGGGCCCTATATCGGAATGTGAGGTACCTCTGTGGATTTTAGAGGTTGCGTTCGGGAAGGGTACAGCGGATCTCAAGAGAGGATCGGTGGTGGATGTGAAAGATCCCAAGCTCAAGGGTGATTCTGACTCTCCAGTGTACTCAGCCATAGGCTCCAACTAGAGTGAGGAAGAAGGAGAGATCGTTGAGGTGGAGGAGGACCCAAAGGAGGATCCGAAGGAAGACCTAAAAGAGGATCCCGAGGAGGATTGAGACCCCCACCCCTGTCTGCAGACTTTGTTTTGTGAACTCATTATTTAGGACCTGACTTAGTAGTTGACCTTGTATATATTTGCATTATGGTTTGCAATGTATATAAGCGTGGTTGGTTTTCAGGTTTGAGATTTTTAGTCCTACTTTCCTATCCTATTGTCTTATTGTTTGGCGATTTCTTATGTGCTTCCGCATGCGTATTAAAATGAAAGGGTCGGTGATGCGTCATGGGATGTCACTATTTAATTGACCAGGTGAGGGATGGGTGCGTGCCTGAGGATCGAGGCATGACAAGCTAGTTGTCAAGCTTACTAATGAAGTTCTAGAAGCCATGGATCCTGAATGGCACGAGTGTTTAGTTGGGTATTTTGTTGGGAAGCATGTTCCGTTCAAGCTCAAGGAAACGGCTCTCAAGCAAGCTTGGGGTGCTCACCTTGTTGGGTTGTTGGCTAATGAAGAAGGCTTCTACTTCTTCTACATACCTGATGGTGAATTTCGTCGAATAATTCTTGATAATGGACCCCTTACTGTTGCCAGAGTTCCTTTGATTCTTCAGCAATGGCACCCACTCCTCAAGCTGAAAAAGAATAGCCAAGCCTCAATCCCTGTTTAGATTAGAATGAAGAACATCCCGTATGCTTTCTAGTCTGCCTTAGGTATCAGCGCAATAGCAAGTGCTGTTGGCGAGCCTTTATATGTTGATCTCCAAACGAAGAAGATGAAAATGATCTCCTATGTGAGAGTGTGTGTGGAAATTTCGGCCACTCAACCCCGCAGGGACTCGGTTGAGGTGGAGCTTAAGGGAGAATTCCGTTCTATCCTTATAGAATATGAATGGAGACTTGTCTCTTGTTCAAAAAGTGGCACTTTTGGCCATAAATGTGCGGATCAACCTACTCCGACTAATGGTGGTGCCTCTCAGTAAATTCCAATCCCCAAAGACTCTAGCCCTCGACATGCCCCTGCTTCTGAAGCGTCGCAGCCTCAAAGTATCCCCGAGTTAGAATGGAAACAGGTAGGGTCCAAAAAGAAGCAACAAAAATGGGCTTCTTCTACTCAACCCATGTTCCCAAGTGATGGAGCTCCTGCACTGAAATAGGTAGGGTCCAAAAGGAGAGGAAGGATCTTCCTGATCCTAGTGATACATTCAGTCCCTTCTCTTCTGCTATTGAAAACATCCCTGCCGAAATTTCATCCATTATTCCTTCCTCCCCTCTGAGGATGTTGCGGGTGTTGTTGCTAGCCCTATTAGCAGCTCGGATGAGGATGATCAAGGCTTTGTGCATTCTCTTGCTGCAAAGATCCCAGGTCCTCAAGAAGAGAGCCTTGCTATCCCAATGCTGGCCAACCAGATTGTTAAGCCTTTGTAGCGTGGCTAGCCAAAGGCATTCAGCCAAGAGGAGGTAGCATTTTGTCTCTCTTGTATATTAATTATGTATATAGGTACTTGGAATATTAGGGGCCTTATGAATCATGTTCGTCATGCTGAAGTAAGAAATTTAGTATTCTCTAATAACCTCTGTTGTATTGGTTTATTGGAAACCAAAGTCCCGGTTTCTCTTTTCCCATCCATCTCTACGAGCCTTCTGTCTGGATGGTTATGGATTGCCAACTATGATTACTCTCCTAGAAGGAGGATTTGGGTAGGTTGGAACCCAGCTAAAGAGAATTTTGTTGTCTTTTCATCAAATGACCAAGTAATTCATGGTAGGATTAGGTTTCTAAGATCAGGCACTGAATTTTGTGTTTTGGTTGAGTATGTGAAACATACCTTCATGCTTTGTCTTCCTCTTTGGGCGGAGTTAATTTCTACAGGTGTAAGTTTTTAGGATTCCCCTTGGCTAGTGGCAAGGGACTTCAATGCCATCCATGACCCTTCGAATAGGGTAGGGAGCTTGGATACTCGACTTCCCTTGTATGATGAATTCAGCCAATGCCTAGGTCAAGCTAAACTTGATGATCTAAGGTATGTTGGATAGCAGTTTACTTGGTCCACTTCCTGAAGTGTCAACTGTAAAATGAGAAAAATTGATAGGGTGCTCGTAAATCTAAAGTGATGTCATGATTTCTCTTACTCAGAGGCATCCTTCCTTGCTCCGAGTATATCCGATCATTCTCCTATGGTTGTGAGAGTCATGAGCCTTTCTACTTGCAGAAGACCTTCAAATTTTTCAACCTCTAGATGAAACACTCGGAGTTTAACTCCATCGTTACCCAGGTTTAGGAGGACCCAGGCTATGGAACCCCCATGTTCGAACTCTACTGCAAACTTAAAACTTTGAAAAGCTGTCTCAAACAACTTAATAAGGATTACTATGCGAACATCTCCAGAAGGACGGCGGATGCTAGGATTGCTCTTAGGTCTACCCAAGATGCTCGCCAACTAAACACTTCATGTTTGCAGCTTGCTGACTTAGAAAGGATCTAGCTTCGCAACTTTGTTGATCTTCGTCTTCAGGAAGAATCTTTCTACGGACAAAAATCCATGGTCTTATGGCTTAAGGAAGGAGATAGAAATACGAAAAAAAATTATCACTCTATCAAGAAAAGACAGCTCTCTAACAGAATCATCTCGGCCTTGGATGCTTCTGCCAATCTTGTAAGTGACCCCCAAATGGTGCCGCAACTCTTTGTCTCTCACTTTCACGCCTTTTTAACGTCGGATGAGCTTTTGACCCACCCCTCCCTTCAGGAAATACAGTCAATTATCCAGCATCCTCTCAACACAAACCAAATTCTCTCTTTCTCATCCAATGACTAAGACGGAAGTTCGGGATGCTTTATTTTCCCTTCCTACTGGAAAGGCCCCTGGACCAGATGGTTTTAATGCTGATTTCTTCAAACGCAATTAGGAAGTTGTAAGCCCATCGGTCCTTTCAATGGTTAGGAATTTCTTCTCTTCCGAGGGACTGCTCCATGAGGTAAATAATACTATCATTGCTCTTGTTCCAAAAATTCCAAAAGTGACAATAGTTGATGACTTTAGGCCCATTCCATGCTGTAATACCATATACAAGTGTATTGCCAAGATTATCTCCATTAGACTGGCTCCAATCCTTCAAACCATTATCGAGCCTTCTTAAAATGCGTTTGTTAAAGGTCGGTGTATCAGCGATAATATCTTGCTAGCTCAAGAATTCTTCTGTGGATTTCACCATGTACCGTACTCGCCAAAGTGTGTTAATAAAGTGGATTTTCAGAAGGAATATGATACCATTGATTGGGTGTTTCTAGAACTAACTCTCCAAGCTTTTGGTTTCCCTAATCATTTGGTTGGGGTAATTATGACTTGCGTTTGGACGCCTAAGTTTTCGTTATCCATCAATAGTGAGCTCCATAGCTTCTTCGACAGTGGACGAGGTCTACGCCAAGGGGACCCCATGTCTCCCTACCTCTTTACCCTAGTTATGGAGGTATTTTTGGGGATCCTTCTTCGCCAAACAAGTCAACCAGAGTTCAAGTTCTATTGGAGATGTAAAGCAATTCGCTTATCTCATTCGTTCTTTGCTGATGATGTATTCCTTTTCTGTGAGGCAAATATGGCTTCAGCTTTGCTCCTTAAGGATGGTATTGATACTTTCTCCTCTTGGAGTGGGCTGAAGCCGAATTTGAATAAATCTAAAGCTTTTCTATCAGGTGGCCCAGCCAGCCTCTAGTCCCAAATCTTCCTTACTCTCGGCTTCCGAGAAGGTACCTTACCAGTTCGGTACTTATGGGTCTTGATCATTTCTATAAGGCTTGGTAAATTAGATTGTCAATCCCTTGTGAACCTCATCACAGCTAGAGTGCAGTCTTGGACTCAACGTTTTCTCTCCTTTGCGGGTGATCTATAACTTATAAGGTTTGTTCTTCACTCTATACAAGTCTATTGGGCTAGTATGTTTTTCCTACCTAGAGCTATATAGGACCGCATCGTACAAGTCTTTAGACAATTTCTTATGGAAAGGCCCTAGCCTTGGTAGCGGGGGTGCAAAAGTAGCCTAAGATGATGTTTGCCTTCCAAGAAAAAGAAGGAGGCTTAAGCATTCGAAAGCTCAGGGATTGCAATAATGCGGCATTGTTTAAGCACAACTGGATTCTCTTCTCTGATAAAGAATCCTTGTGGTGTAAATGGATTTATGCTACCTATTTAAAGAACAAGAACTTTTGGGTTACTCCCAAACAAACCTATCTTAGAAAGTGTTGTCAGAAGCTATTTTCTTGGCAAATTGGAGATGGTCTCTCGATTTCCCTTTGGTTCAACCCCTAGCACCCTCAGGGTCCTTTGAACTACTTTTTCTTCGATTCCTTCATATATAGGTCTGGACTTCCTAGGAGGGCTACGATTGCAGACCTGTTTTCTCCTCAAGGCAACACCACTAAGGCTATTTTGGATTCTTGGCCACTCCCTCTTCCGACCGTCTCGCAAGGTCCTAATCGGTTCTTTTGGATGGAGCACCCATCGGGGGCCTTCTCGATTGCTTCGGCATGGGAGGTTATTCGGCTGAAGCGAAATCATATCTATTGGTATCCTTTTGTCTGGAACTCTTCTTTGTCCCCTCGGTATCGGTTTCACTTATGGCTCATCACCAAAAAATGGCTACCTACCCAAGTCTTCTTACTTTCTATTGGTAGGATTGCTGAGGGTTCCTGTGCATTCTACAATCTCAGACCTAATTATATTGATCACTTAAGGGGTAAATGATAACCATTCTAGCCAGAAATTGATTTATAGAAGAGAAATAAATTTTTCTATTTTTATTTCTAGAAGAGTTTCTAAACAAAAATAACCATTTGATAACGATACAAAATTTCTACTCTAAAAATAGAAATTCATTTGATAACGATACAAAATTTCTTCCTTTCGGAAGGCAACAAACCGACGGACGGCGGTGGACCAGCGATTGGTAGTGATGGACAACAGCAGTGGTGGTCGGCGGCGGCAAGGATTGACGACCAACGGATGGTGGTCGTCGACGACGGATGAAGGACCGACTGACGAACAATGAGAAGAATTTTTATTTCTCATTTCTATTCAAGAAATAGAGAAGTAGAAAATTTTTACTTCTAATTTTTATTCAAAACCTATTTCTAGAACAAGAATCTATTTCAGAAATAGAAAATTGGAATAATTTTATCAAACAGATTTCTATTCCAGAAACAAGTCTGGAATAGAAAATTTATTTTTTGAACAAAAACATGTGGTTGTCATGCACCCCCTTATTTTTTGGCTGCCATGTCACTACTTCTCTTGCTACTTTTTGGGCTGTAAAGTGCAATCTTTCTTGGCAAATTAGGTCTTGGACAGAAAACTTACAATGGGTCACTAAATATTTATCCGGTAATGACTTCTCCCATTGCATTGCCCGGTTTCCTTTTAGTGCTCTTTGTCACCTTATTTGGAAGATAATGAACAATATTCTCTTTTGAAGCCATGCCCTTTTCTTGCCTGTTTTGAAGATTCTCCTATCCAAGGTCGTTAAGGACAAGGCTTCAATGTTCAACCAAGTAGTGGATATGCCAAGAAACAGAAGAACTTAGCGTAGTTAGGGACTCAATCCGTGACATCCCGAATTTCTGATTCTGTTTTCAACTAAATAAGTTGGGCTTTTCATCGACGCGCCTATAGTTCTATTCTACGAGCTGATCACTCATGAGATAACTAGTCTATCAGGTGAAGCCATTAAAGAATCTAAATGCAATAGACTTGAGAATTCGACTAGGAATCGACTGCTCAATCGTGCTAATCTACAAGGGTTATTACAACACAGACCGATTAAAGACTGGAGATAGGTTGATTTGACAAAGCCATGTGATTAAGAGTGGGTGATTCCACCTAATTGCACAATTCTTATCAATTGGCACTCAACCAATTTCTCTATCGTTTTGGGTATCTTGTGTCTGTATTTGAAATCTCGAGATTTTCACAACAATCGAGAGTCATCAATGAGTCAAAGATATACATTGTGGCTCAAAAATAATAAATCATGGGTCAATTGCACCGAAAATTCCTAAAAGCTACCAAGTAGGCTAGGACGCGCTAAAATCACGCCAGATTGATATTAACCGTGAATTTAAACCCGATTTCAGAATTAAAAGTTATGTTGTGTCATAGTTTATTTTAGGACTGTCGACTCATCCTCAAAAGATTTTTTTGCAAACCAAAATTTTTGGTGAAATTTTAAAGTAAGGCCATTTTTGATCGGGAAAGTCAGAGGGCCATTTTTTATCACATCTTTGGCCATCAAGTTGGATCAATTGATGATAAAAAGTTATGAGATGGACGAGGACACCTTGACTATTTTTTTTTTTTTTGGGCTCCAATTGGATTGATTTGAGTGAGAATTGATTGGATTTTAGGAGCAAATGTCACAAATTCGTAGCCCCCATGGTGCACAACCTTTTGGACCATTTGGCAAGCTTGTTGGGGAAGTTTGGTGGCTGCAAATGGCTGAGGATGAAGGCTAAAGTGGTGGGGGCAAGCAAGGTGAGAAGTGGACAAGTGTAGAGGCCTTGGAAGCCACTTTAAGGACCCTTCTCTTTAGATGCTCTTCTCCTTCAACCAGCCAACCTTTCTCCATTGTTGAGGTGTATAGGGAGCTTGGAAAACCATTTGAGGACCAGTAGCAAGCAGCCGAGTAGCCTAGCTACACGTCTGAGAGCCACACGCCGCCAAGCACGCTCGCAAGCCACGCCAGCGCTGTCCCACCTCACCGCTCGACGCCTGCCTCCTGCTACTCATTCCGCCTCTGCCCATGCGTCCAGCAGGTTGCCAAGCCGCTGTCCATCACTGTTTAGGTCGCCGGAGCTGCCATCTGCCACTGTCGTTGCCCGTCCAAGCCGCAGCAACTTTGCCAGTCCCTTCCCTCACCGTTTCCAGCCCTTTCGGTTGTCGTTTCAACTTGCTCAGCCTTGGAGTAGAACCGAATAGCCAGCAAAGGCTTTGAGGTTTCTAGGCCCGTTTTAGGTCCCTTCCGAGCCTTGGTTGGTGTTGTCGCAAGGAGGTTTGTCACCCGCCTTGGCGTTGCCATCACCGTGGACTCACGGAACACTAAACCGGTGACTTTACTCACTAAACTCTATTTAGGGAGTTCATTATGCTTAAGGGGTGTTTAGATTAGGCTAAACATGTTTAGGTGATTAGATTAGCTTAGTTGAATATTAATTAGATTAGATGAATGATTAGTTTAGTGGATGGATTAATTAGTCTAATTATGCAATTAGATTAGTGTAAGCATGATTAGACTTTTAATTAATTAATTAATTTAAAGAAAATATTATTTAATTATATTAATTTATATTTAAATAAATATAATTTTCAGAATTTAATTAATATTTTCTGGAAATTATGCCGAGATGGTCGGTCGTTAGAATTTCATACTAATCGCAGTGGTATGTTTAGTTTCTGTAATTGAATGCTATTTTGTGAAATTGGGTGATGATTGTGAAATATAGGTATTTTAATCATAAAATACCGAGAGTCGGGTTTTGACACCGAAAGTGGTTTTTAAATACCATAGCAGCTTGAGTGAGCATTGAATTTTCAGCTTGTGTGAGCATCATTGTCAACTTGTGTGAGCGTGGTATGTCAGCTTGTGAGAGCAGCAATCGTTCATCAGCTTGTGAAAGTAACGATCCATTTATCAGCTTGTGTGAGCTATCATCTATCTATTAGCTTGTGTGAGCTACCATCTCTATATATATCAGCTTGTGCGAGTTACCATCTATATCAGCTTGTGAGAGCATTGCATCCATTTCAGCTTGTGTGAGCAGTGATTGTATTGATGGATGAATATATGGTAAGGTTTAATAGATTGTATGAATTGATAGATGGTATAAATTGGATTGATAGAATTGATGAACTGAAGTGTGTCAGTAGTGCATGCTTATGCAAGCAATGATTGATTGATTAAGTGTTTAAATTGTACTAACATGTATGAAGGAACTGAGGTGAGGTAAGTCTTCTAACTTATGTGGTTAGGCCTCTAGGCGTATTTCCTTCCTAGTCGGAGTTTAGGAGGTGAACTTGTTAAGACATTATCTCACTCCATCGTGGGCTCAACATTTTCAGGTCTTTAGATGGCGGTTCCTCCAAAACGTTTTGGTCAACCGAAGAGGATTACCGAGCAAGTCATGGATATCCTTGTTCTAGGGGGCCATGGAGCCTAGGTCTATAAACTTGTGAGGACCACCGTCTGGGTCGATGTGGGCCTACCCCAAAGGGTATCCCATCGATTTAGAGCGTGGTATCGTCATAGGCTTAATGGACCCAATGAGGGTCCCCTACAGGAGCTTGATGTCCCAGCTGCGGTAGTAGATATCACTTTTGGCGAGGCTGCAACTGACCCTCTTGGTGGTGCAGTGGTGGACCCAAGTCCCCAGGAGACCTCAGAGTCTTCAGTTGAGGATTCGTGTGCTTAGAGGACTTGTAGGCTTGTCAGTTTTTGTAGACTTCTGTGTACAGCCCAATCTACTGTTATATATAAATCTATGTGTTTATAATAGGCCTGTTTTGGTTTGTGAAATTGTGGGGGGATTTATTTATTCACTTTTGCATGCGCATTAAAATGAATGGGTTGGCGATGCGTCTTAGGACGTCACATCTTAATCGACCATAGAGAGATGGGCACGAGCTCGAGGATCGGGGCGTAACACGATCCCTCCATTTTCCCTGCATAGGTTTCTGGTCCTCCCTTGTTGCTTGAGGGTTGATGTTGTATGGGATGCGGGTAGGTGCATGGAGCGAAGTCACGAGCTGTTTTCAGCTTCCTTTAGTGTCCTTGCATCTGCTGCATTTGAAGGGATCATTGACCCTAGGCGCCTTGCTGTCTGACACTCTGTCTTTGTTCCATCTTTTGGTGCTATTTGTGGCTATCGGTTACGTTGGTTGTATGGTTGTTTGCCATTGTTTGGCTGTTGGTTCAACCCTTTCCACTCGGCACCCTTCCACTCGTTTTGACATGTTCGTCATAATTAGTGTAAGTTTTTGGTGCCAAGAACCTTCTTTTGTATAGTTTTGGTTAAAAGTCAATATATTACTTATCTTACCAAAAAAAATTATAAAAAATGGAAATGGAAAAGATCAAAAAGGGAAATTTAGGTAAGAAGGCATCATAGAATTTAGTTTATTTTAAACTTAATTTCAATCTACTAGGTTTAATGTTTCATTATCATCAAAGTTTAAGGAAATTTGGATTCCCTAGCCTAGATTAATTGCATGTTTAATATCAGGCATAGCTGATTAAGTTCCTCTAAGAAGGCAATGTCTAATTTTGCCCACCACGGCTCTAGTTTTTACTTTACACACTTTATTTATGCTTATATTGTTATATCTTATCTGATTATCAGTGTGTTCAAATTTTGTTGTTCAAGCACTCTCGCATGATAATCTAGATTTCCATGTTTTACGAAAATATTAAAAATAAACAAAGATTGCAGAATGCTTTCGCATAAAGGAAAAAAGATACCATATTGCATGTTAGATAATTTCCCACGTAATCAAGTTTGCATTCCTTGAATCTCTGGTTTTGTGGATATTTTAATTGATCTCGTTCTACATTAGATTTGTGGTGGCTCTTAAAGTTTTAGCAAGTGGCATAATAGAACGGGAAAATCAATTTGCGATCCATAAGGCTTGGGAGTGTGAGCCAAGCTCAAGTGCTGCCTCACAAAAGGGTTTTTGGGCGCCCGATTGACAATCAGTTAAACTTCCATAGGGTTCTCCCCTAGGGGGTTGCGAATATAGGAAGAAACTTACTATCCATGTATCTCTTTTCCTCTAATTTACTGCCCTTCTATCTATTCAAGCTTGATTGTTCTCTCCCTCTTTGGTCCACTTCAATTGCGTTAATACCACAAAGAACTTCAAACCGGTATACCTATAACAAATTTATCCCAAATTAATATTTTTATCATTAAAAAATCTAAACTAGTATACCTGTGATAAATTTACTTAAAATTAATTTTTTGACTACCTTAATCCTCAAATTGGTACACTTATAATAAATTTATCATTTGTTAAATTTTAGGGTTAACACCCTGAAAACCCCAAACTGGTACGCTTGAACTAATTTTTCGACTATGAAAAATCTCAAATTTGTATATCTATGACAAATTTACCCCAACTGACTATAAAAAAAAAACCCCAAAAAACAAATTTACCCCCAAATTAATTTATTCGATCGCCAAAAATCCTAAACTAGTATATTTGTGACAAATATACCCTCCATTAAATTGGATTAATACCACAAAAAATCAAAAAAAAAATTGTATAATTGTGATAAATGGAGAGTACAATCTTAAACTAGTATATTAATCAATTGTCACGTGTCATTCAATTTAATAATTTGACAGCAAAATTTAACGAAAATTAATAAAGGGTAAATTTGTTATAAGTATACCAGTTTCGGGTAAATTTGTCAAAGATATACCAGTTTACAGTTTTTAGTAGTAAAAAAAAAATTTGGGGTAAATTTGTGATAGGTGTATCGGTTTAGGGTTTTTTGGGATATTAATCCTAAATTTTATAATCAAATTGTTGAGTTAGTTGTAGTTGACATGTATGCCAATTTAGGGTTTTACCCTCCATTTATACCAGTTTATAATTTTTTGTGATATTAATCAAATTTAATGAAAACTAATAGAAGGTAAATTTGTCATAAATGTACTTGTTTAGAGTTTTTGATAGTTAAAAAATTAGTTTTTGATAAATTTGTCTCAAGTGTATCAATTTTGAGTTTTTTATAGTGTACTAATTTTTGGTTTTTTATGGTATTAATTTATTGCATAACCTGCCTTGTAAATTATTAACTTTTCTTATCAATCTAATTAATTGGAGCGTTTACCATATGAGTTAATGGAGAGTGTTGCTTCTCGTTTGATAATATAAAGGAAACCTTAAGCTGTTGCAGCTGCCTTTCGGAGCAATCCTATACAGTGTCATCTTTGCTAGAACAACATAGACATATGGTCGAACCAGTCCAATGGATGTGAGTCTAAACAAGAACCTGTGGAGGGTATTGAAGGACTGGAAGCAGGATTAGAGGCCGGGTTAGAGAGCTTGCAGTTTCAGTTGGATGCTGAAGCTTCTCCCAAGCAATCATATCAGGAAATGATAGAGGTAAGGTTCACTGTCTTCTTATTTTCCGTGTGATTCTCGGATTTAGAAGGCTTTCCGAGGAACACTGGGTTTCTCACTGTCAAACAAATATGGTGTTTCGTTGTTTTGGATGTCTTGGAAATGTAAACCATCTTCAATTAAAGTTTCCTTTACTTGCGCCTAGCACGGACTAGCGCTATCTCCCTATGGATTGCAACTTAGTTTTCCGGTTCCATTAAGCCACTTGTTTTAACTTTAGGAGCCACCACCAATCTATTATGGACTGAGGTCAAGTAAAACACAGGAGATTGTTTTACTTCCACAAACTAGAGATTCAAGGAATGCAGACTTGCTTATGCTAAAAATTATCTAATGCCCAATTTGGTATCTTCCCTCTTTAACGGGACAACATTTCACAATCTTTCTTTGTTCATTATTTGTATATTTTCGTAAAACATGGAAATCTAGATTAGCATGCAAAAGTGCTCAAACGACAAAAAATTAACACACTAATAATCATATAAGATATAACAATATGGGAAAAATTAGACATTGCATTGTTATTAAGACTTGCATAGAACCCGTGAGCTATGTGTCATGGGTCGGCAGATACTTGGTTGCGGAATAACCCGTGCGGTGCCTAGCAAGAGGAATATATGAGGCCGACCTTCCTTCTATAGTTGTTTCGGCGATTAGCTGCTTTCTTATATGGGATCATATCACGCCAAGTTTAGCTCGGGTGTCTAGTCCATTGAGCGAGACAACAGATCACTTTAGGCTCGATAACTAATTTCAGCCTGTTATGGCTTCATAAGGAAAGCAGCATAAGCTCCCTATCAGTTTATACACGAGAGGCCATTCTCACATTCAGAGCTCTTAAGAGATATATTCATTCTATTCTAGAACTCCTAGCATCAATTGTCTCGACGACATTCCCATTGACTAGTTGTATTCATCCCATCTGCACCGTCACTCTTTACTCAATAACCCCAAACTTCACTCCTTAGAGTGAGTATGGGAGAATCACGGACCGTGACATACTCCCCAACTCAATTTTGCAATGCCCTCATTGTGAGCTATTTTGTTGCTTCCCTACATTCCCTTAACCAACAATGCTACTCCTTGGGACTTACATAGATGGCAATGCTCACCCAACATAATATGCCACTCCACTCCATAGGTTGCTTCCCCCGATCAAAGCCTTTCACAAATCTCCAGTCACTTGTGCTCCTCGACAAGTGTGGCACCCTTGGCCAATTGTGCTCCTTTGGTAGCACCTTATTTTGCCTACTAAGCTCCTCCTGATCTTTGCAAGCCAACAGAGGATACTCCCTTTATTGGAAATGTGATAATAGACCTCCTCTTAAGATTCATCGATTGATTCAAGAACGTTATCCACATTCAGTGTACAATTTGGTTCCTTCTCATGGCTCCATTGCCATCTTAAAAGTTAGATGAGAGCTACACATTGTCCGAGCCATCCTGGCTCGGCAATCACTCTCCGCCCTCATAGGACCGAGAAGACCACGGGCTTCACCTAAATAGGCCACCAACTAGAGAAATCCCTGCTTTGATACCATTTGTCACGGGTCGACAAATCCTTGGTCGTGAAATAACCTGTGCGGCGCTTAGCAAGCAAAATACACTAGGCCAACTTTCCTTCTATAGTTGTTTTAGACAACAATACAACAAATATCTTCCTTATACGAGATTATATCACACCTAGTTTAGCTCGAATATTTAGTTCATTAAGTGAGATAGTACATCACTTTAGGCTTGACAACTAGTTTCAGCCTGACATGACCTCATCAGGAGAACAGCATAAGCTCCCGACCGGTTTGTGCATAGGAGGCTAGTTTTGTCTTCAGAGCTCCTAAGAGATATATTGGTTTTATCCTAGAATTCCTAGCATCAATTGTCCTGATGCCACTCTCACAGACCAATTGTGTTCATCCATTTTGCATCCTCACTCTTCACTCGATAACCCCAGGCTTCATTCCAAAGAGTTCATGAGTACGGAAAAATCATGAACTATGACATATGCTTCATATTAAACATGCAAGTAGTCTAGGCTAAGGAATGCAAATTTCCCTTAATTTTGATGATAATGAAACGTTAAACCTAGTATATTGAAATTAAGTTTAAAATAAACTAAATCTTGTGATGCAATTCTTACCTAAATGCAATACCAGTTTTTTTTTTTTTTAATGATCTTTTTTCATTTCCATTTTTTATACTTTCCTTTGCGGAAAAAAAAAATTGAATCTAAATTAAGCTAGTTACGTGGCGGGAGATAATGAGCCAGATAGAAGGCTAAAAATTGAATTTAAACATGACGTAAATGTGCGGAACCACCAAGAAACGATGCCAACTAGCAAAGAGCGACCCGAGACCGCTTGAGGTACATCGCCAGGCCCGCTGTCCAGCCATTTCAGGGTCTGGCGGTAGGCTGTGTCCTCATTTTGAGTGCAAAAATGACACTAAATTCAGTCACGAACAATTTCAACGCACCCCCGGGCGAGGGTACCAGTGAAGGCCGACCCGAGACCCATCAAGGATGCAAAACAAAGCCGAATGCACACTCAACGCCTCTCATCCAGCAGGTTTGAAGTCTGGACAGCGGGCAATTGGACGGTATTCATATATTAAACAACATCAAAACAAGCACCAAAAAGTCTCTACTTATCTACGGGCCTTTGCGGCCAATTAAGGCCGACCCAAGACGTACCATAAGTACATATAAGAGTTAAAAAAGATGCTAAACAACCCGTATTCAGCACGCACGATAAATCGGGACAGCGAAGTAGTGGCGCGCTCTTGTTCAGAAATAGATCATACTAAAAGATTACAACGTCACTTCCGGGAGCCATGAGGACCCATGAAGGCTGGCCGGAGGATGGTCAAATAAATCAAATACAAACGGAAACCTACTGCCCATGGTCCGGACAGAGGCGCACCGCAGGTAAACCGTACTAAAAAAATCATGCAAATCATATAAATGCGATGGGAAATGAACAGAAATTAATCCTAACTTACAGCTACGCTAACTGATAAGCATAAATGACCCAATATAACATCCAAGGGAGGCCAAGCACAACCTACACAGACCAAGGTCTGGTCTGGATGAGGGCGCATATAACATCCCAAATTAATCACATAGAATAGGCTTGAATGTCAGGTGCAAAATGGAGATTGACGAACCCTAATTCTAACATTAGTAGACATCAATATAAACATGAATATACGACAAGAAAATTGATCTAATGTGATCACAATGAAGCTCACTGCAAAGGGGGAACACGACTTCAAGGCAGAATCATTGGTTTTGGGTAAACATAATGGCCAGTTTTAACGAGAGCATCAGGATGCAAGCACATGATTTAAACATTAAACAAGACACAATCAAACCTCATATTCGGGCTAATCAAACCGATAGACCAAGATAATGAGTTTGCAACGCCTTATAGGGTGAGGCAGGCTGACGTACTCGACTTTAAACTACAGTTTCATGCTTGACGGATCTGGTGAATGAAAGATGAACTGGAACACAAGAAAGTTAAGAGACTTCTACCTAAGAAAATAGATGAACAAGCTTGGATGGACCTCTCTCAACTTTCTCACTCTCGGTTTCCTTCTCAACGCACTCTCTCTTGCTCTCGGCCAACCTCTAGCTCACGGCCAAACTCACTCTCACTCACTCTCACGGTTTGGGAGAGCTATGGGAGATGCTTTCAAGCTGACACTATTTCCCTCACTCCTTCTGTCTTTTACGGCTTGAATGGGTAGGAAGTGAAGAAATTTCTTTTTTAAACTCTCCAGTTTTAGGCTCAATGTAGGTCCTTGTCCAAGCACAAAATAGTGAGTGTTTTGTCCAATGGTTTGTACTATGAATGGGGTTATTGGCCGGTTAAAGGGGGAGGGGATTTGTCCATTGGTTTGTGCCGTACTTTAGGGTTATTGTCCATCCAAAAGAGGAGGCCTTTTGTCTAAAGGTTTGTACCATGCACGGTGGGGAAAAGTACGAGAAAAGAATCCTAAATCTATTCCATCGGTACCAATTCATATAAACATTTCAATTGAATTAATTTGGTCTTAAATTTTTTCATATTAATATCAATTCAATTCATCTAACCAATTTAGGTTGGAAATCGTTGATATGGACACTAGCCATTTTATGTGGCAAGTGGCACAGTTGGTGTTGATATTGATAATTTTTAAATTTTTTAAATTTAAATTTTTATTATTTTTTTAAATAATTATTTTTTCCCCTTCTCATTCCTATGGCACATGGTCGATACCTGGCCATGATCAGCGACCGACCACAGGTGAGGGCATCGCGGCTCTTGCCTAGGCCACTCGCCGACCATGGCCAAGTACCAGCCACGGGCTAAAAGAAAGAGAAGGAAAAAAAAAGGACAAAAAAAGAGAAATTAAAAAAAAGTTAAAAAATTTTTAAATTAAAGAATTATCCATGTTAACGTCAATCGTACCATATAGGATGGTTGACATCTATGTTAACGATTTTCAGCCTAAATTGGCCGAATGAACTAAATTGATAACAATATGATAAGGTTTATAATTAAATTGATTCAATTGAAAAGTTTAGGATTGAAAATAACATTTTAAAAGGTTTAGGATTTTTTTTTTTTGGGTACTTTTTTCATGAGTGGTGGCTCCTAGGAAGTCTATTGCCCCTTGGATTTAGAGGCGTAGTAGGCCAAGGAGATCCATCCTGATTAATTTGGTTCAAATTTAATGTGCCATTGTTTCCCTATCTGGTATACCTAAAAATAGCCTCATTCGCTTATACGATTTTTTCCTATTTAATCACCGACTTATGAGGGAAAATTAAGAGGGTTTATAATGTGAAAATGTGAAGCAAATTGGGTGATAGAGGGTGGCCATTACATGGACGAATTTTAAAATTAAATAATGCATAGCTCACAAAAATGAGATATACGAATGCCAATCCATGCAAAGTGCCATATACGATTTTATGTAATACTTATGTGTTTTTTGTTAGGGATCAAATTCCAAATGAGTTCAATCCCTAATTTTCTTATGAAATGCACAAATATTTATAAATAAAAATTGTGGAGTCAATATTTATTTGCACCAAAAAGTTACTGGGACAACAATATGAATAGACACATGATTAAAGCTTGTTAAGCACATGACCCGTCATTGGCAATCCAAAAACCAATATTGATATAGCACACATTGATGCCTTTTAGTTGTTGATATATGACTAACGTATGGTTGAAGATGATTGATAAACGTATCAATTAACGGGCTTGGTGAACTATCAAGATACCGAGAGGAATTGGCCATATAAAGGGACTGTTTGGCTACGACGGTTGGCCAGCCACTCGTCGACTAGCCTTGGCCTTGCTAGCAGTTGGGCTAGGCCAACCTTGTGCCGCCTAAGCGAGGCTGAGTTTCGTCAATGGCCAAACGAGCCTCTAATGAGCTCACCAGACATCGCCCTAGCTTGGCAAACCTCACCAAGCTAGTCGCCAGCCATCACCGTTGCCAACGACCGACCACAAAGAAGGAGGAAGAAGAAGAGAAAAGGAAAAAGGAAAAAGAAAATTGAATAAAGAAAAAAGAAAATTGAGAAAAATTAAAAATATAACAAAAAAATTTAAAAATCCTATCAAACACATTTTTATTCTGGGAATAAAAATTTTGGGCAATTACCATCTTCAAATGCTTAGAAATTGTTTATGGAAATAGAACAAAAAAAGAATCATTCCTAAGTGGAAATTATTATCAGGAACAAAATAATTACTAAACACACCCAAAGAATACCAAATTGCAGTTACAAGTTTAAAATTGTTGGAAGGCAAAGCGATCAATATCATTAAACAACAGCTGTGAACTTTTGAAGGAACAACCACTTGAGTGCGAGATCATGGCATCATGAGAATGTGGGCACATGAATGTCGAATATAGAAGAACATGGATACAATTGTCGAAAATTGCTCGGGAGCAATTATGGCTAAACCACTATAAATACCATCACATCTTGTTGACACCTAAATTTTTGCATAACTTTTGGGTGAATTTTTACCAAAAATAAAATAATAAAAATCACATGGCATATAGTTTAGGAACATTTATGTTATTTTTGTTTTGTTTTATTTTATTTTAGACCATCGGCAAGAGAAATATTTTTTACATATTCCATTTAGATTTTTCATATTTTCAAATAATATACACTGGGGGATATATTTTTGGGCAAAAATGAAATTTTCGAATGGAATATTTGAGAAAAACACAAAAGGGAATATTGCATGAAGTGCGTATATTTCAATGATATATTTAGGGGAATTATACACAAACAAGGTTGGAAACAAAATATACCGCGAAGATCAAATTCCTCCCCTATAAAAAGTACGGCTTCAGGGGTTCTTTCCTTAGGTTGATTTGAGTTCGAAATTCAAGAGAAAAAGAAAAAAATAGCTTTGATTTTTTTGGGAAAGGGTCGAAGTCAGAGAAGTGCAGAAGGGGAGTTCGGCCGCATTGAAGAGATGAGAGAGGAAGAGTGTTCAGATAAAGAAGTAGAGAGTTTGTCCTCTCTCTCTCTCTCTGACATATTTATTAAAAAAAAAAAAAAAAGCCAAGAGGGGAACATCTTCTGCAGAAAACGACAAAAAGGAGGGTATAAGAGGAGGAGAGAGGGATTGCGCCTTCTTCCCCAAGCGGACCTTTCTTGGCCACGACTAGTGTGGTCGCTAAATTTCCGTGTTCAGCGTCGGCGCTCGTTCCAAGCTGATCGCTGCTTTCCCTAGCGATCTTGCTCCTTCGTCGCGATGAAGCCCGGGCTGGCTGAATTGTTTGCTGCATCACCACGACTGAAGCTCATCCGGCGTTCGCCTTGAGTCTTTGCCGATAGGGAGAGTGCCAGTTCATCCCAACGATCCGTTCCGATTCTCCAGCCCACAACATCACGTCTGGTGGTGATCCGGCAACCCACCAGCAGCTCGTCCGGTGACCAGCCAATAGAATCGAAAACATAATCGAACTGTCTGCCATTGTCACTGTGCAAATGCCGGAGACCTGGCTTCCGACGTGATCCACCATCCCGCCGGCCATTCTCTCCCGCACCGATCCCGATCCATCAGTTCAAATTTGGAAATAAATATTTCAATTTAGTTTCGTTCATCGTCAGCACCACCGCAAGTCACACCAAGCACCACCACATTGTGTCACAAGTAGGAGGATCAGAATTCGGAAGCCAAAACTCAAATTAGGTAAAAATCTTGTGTTCTTGGGTTTTCAAATATTTTGTTTCTTTAGTAGAATTTTTCTTTGATGCATAATTGAAATCCCCGACTCAATTGGAGTAGCATTGACAGTCCGATTTTCACGCTCGAAATCCGATTCACAATCGCTTGAAAAATCATTAATCAAATCTCATGCTCGAGATTGGATTCGCAATTTATTTAAAATTGGCCAACCCGATCTCATGCGTGAGATATAATTCATCAATTTTTCTGGATATCAATCTTATTTTACTTGGATTTGTCATTGTATGGTTAAAGTTGATTTTGCTTACGCAAAAAAAAAAAAAAAAAAAAAAAAAAAAAAAAAAGCAATCAAAAAATTTAAGTTGGAATTAGGTTTATCGCTTGTTTTAGGGTTTACATATTTAGAATAAGAATCCTATTTCGAATTTTAAAAAATCAAAAAAATCAAAAAATCAAAAATCAAGTCAATTAATTTAGGTTGCTAGTTTCTTTTGAATTTGGATTGCAGGTTTAATTATTTGGCAATTGTTAATTTCAAAACTAAAAAAAGTACAAAAAAAATCCCAAAAAATGTTTGAATTAGGATTAGGTTTGTTTTCTATTATTATCTTGCATATTTAGAATATGGATTTTATTTTGAATCATGAAAAAGAAAACAAAAAAGAAAGTACATTCATTTAGAATGTTAGTTTTATTATTATTTGAATTGCATGTTAAATTTTAATTTTGAAATTAATAAAAAATGAAAAAAAATCATCATGCATATTTAGGACATATTTTGTACGTCATTGCATATTAGGATAAAATTGCACTTGGTTTAATCTTTGGTAATATTTTTCTTAATTTTTTATAGGTTTATGTATTTTCTTAAATAGATTGCATTTTAGGATTATTTGGGTTAACATAATATTTTAGTTTAAATTAGGATTTGGTTCAACCTAATTCCTAATGCAAATTGAATAGGATCTTAATATAGCTAGACAATTTTCACATTTTATCTAATTCCGAATTTCATAAAAAAAATACAAAAATGTCAGTTTTATTTTCTAGGATAAATTGGCATTCTTTTTAAGAAAAAAGAAAAAAAAAGTCATGTGCATGTCATTAGGATTAGATTCATGAAATGCATGCCATTTAGTGATTGTTGTTATGTCCATTTAATTAGATATTGCATGTCATTAGAATTAGGTCTTTTAGTTAATATTGCATTGCATATTGCATGATGTTCATTAATCAAGTAAAAAAAAAAATTACGTGTTAATTAGAAATCATATTTAGGGTTGTTGATGTGGATTCTAATTTAGCATTGCAGATACTTTCGTTACTTTGAGGTAAGCTTTGCAATTTATTCATTGTTTATCTTAGTGTTAAATTAATGGTTTGTACACCTGCATGATAGCCTCACATGTTAAAGAAATAAATTTAAAATCACTTTAAGCTGCCTGCGAAAATATTTTTTGAAAATAAAATAATGATACCAAAAGGACATTAGAGAAATCGAGTGTAACCAAGTCCCTATACCCATAATCTCTAGTTCGTATGAGTAACTTGAGTTTTTAATCAACTCACCAAAAATAGATTAGTGATGGCTCATAATTAAAAATCAATTGCATGATAAAAATTTGAACCTATTGGTATGAGTTTGGGAGAGCCCGAGTTAAGTCTAGGCTTAACAATCCATTAGCCTAATTTTAGGTGGTGCAACTAGAAAAAATAGGTCGCGACACATCTACCAAAGAATCCTGCATAAATCCAACAAATTTAATATCTTCCGTTTGTCCTTACTTTCCTGCACTGCACTTTTTATTTTTTAGACTCGCATCGTCTATTAAATTATGAGGTGTTTCTTAGTTATAGTTTCCAATCCACATCTTCAATAAAATTCCAACATGTATCTTTAACTCGGCGTTCTCAAGTTTTCAGAAAAATCTGTTTAATGTTAGTTCCTTTGTAATAGTTATACTTCTCAAACCTTATCAATTGAATTCCGGCATGGTTGGCATTTATATAGTTTGGTTCAAAGTAAAACTATTGATTTCCTTCTTTGCTTGGATATTTCTTGGCTGGAGTTATCACAGAACCTGTCTCCTCTAATTTAAATCTGAAGAACAACTTCCGGTGAAAGACATTTCGTCGTGGGAGAAATTTCTGCGAAACAACACTATTTAAATTGAAAGAAAAACCAGAACAGATTACTAGCATGTAATGAAAAATTAACAGTATCGCTCATGTCAAAGGATGCAAACATCCTTTGCCTTCAGAAAAGCCTGCGACAGCCTTGATTTTGGCAGGGGAATTCATAAACTTGATCGACAAGTGAGGAGACACATGCTAACTAAAAACTTGTCCATTCAACTAAAGGTATAACGTTCGAGAAAAATAAAAAATAAAAAAAAGGTATAAAGTTATAGACCGTAGGTAAATAAAAAATGAGAACTCTATTGGTACCTCAGTAGCCTCTCAGATTTTGCTGAAGCCAGATGAGTCGTCATTTCTACTGTAACCAATCTGCCAGAAAGATGCATATACTTGAGCCCTTAAAGATTTTGCCAGCAGATATTTTGAGGAGAAAATTAAGCGGTGCACAACTCTCTCTTTGGAAGAGACCGGTGTGATTACCTGGAGGGGCTGCTTTTTGTTCACGGCAGTTGATTTGGCCTCAACTTGTCTGTAAAGGGACTTCAATAGAGGGAAACTTGAAATTGACTTCAATAATTTTTGCCTTCTTCGCTTCTTCTTGTTTCACCATTGAGTTTTTCTGGGGGGGCTGCTCCTGTGTCGTCCCTTAACAGTGTGGATGCCATGCATATTAGTTACAATTGAGGATGCTATCCAGCATCACGTAACAATTGAACGTGCCATCACATTCTTTACTTGCACCGAGTTCTCAGCCGGACATTCGCTGATATTCAGCTTCCACAAAGATGTTAATTTTTCTAGGCCTTCAATTCGATGGATCATTTTGCATCGTCTGATCTCTAAAACTTTCAGCGACTTCAAGTTTGAAAGATCAGGTAAACTGAGGCAATCACACTCAGATAGAATCAAACTTCTCAGTGAGGTTAATTGGCCAATCCCATCGAGACTTTTTATTTTGCAGTCTGATATATCCAGCTTCTGCAGGGCTTTAAGCCTTTCAAGCCCTTCAATCTCTTCTATCGCAGAGTGGTACAAAACGAACACTGACAACGTCCTGGGAAGCTCAGATGCCTCTTTAAGGCTCAAACCAGGAAGGGTAGGCGTTTTAAGCTGAGGAACATCTATCGGCTCAAACTTCAGCTTGACAACTTGTGAAAGAGACAATTCTAGTTTCCTCAGTTTAGGAACCGATATCGAGAAGGATGGTTTGTCAATCATTTGTTTCCCATTGGACTCTGGCATCGGCTGTTTTGACGGAGGTTGGCGTGCCTTTGGGTCACCATCACTTAGGCACAGCTCCTCCAATTCATTTAAATCTTCAAGAAGGGGTATCGCTTTCATCCTCTTAGAACTCACACGCAGACAAATTAGAGATGGGGGAAGCTTCGGCAACACTTCAATTTCATTGCACTGAAGTAAATCCAGGGTAAGAAGATCAGAGATGGTGGACATTTCAGAGGGTAGGCTAGATATACCGGAATGCCCCAGCGTCAATGATCTCAGATGATGTAGACCCTCAATATCACCAGGAATGGCCCCCTTCAAACTCCAACACCAGGAAGCATGTATTTCTTCAAGCTTGGATAGATTCCCAATCTCCCCAGGAAATGCTCGAATGAAAGTAGAATTCATTCTCAGCACTCTCAAGCTTTGCAAATTTCTTATTGAATGGGGGAATTTTGAGATACTAGTCGCTGATATATCCAACTCCTCTAATGACCCCATTTTACCCATAGAATCTGGAAGTTCCTCCAAATAACGGCAATCCCTCAATGACAAGCATCTTAGACTAAGCTCCCCCAGTAAGCTTGGGAGCTCAGTAAGTTTGGCACCATCTAATGACAGTTCAGAGAGAGCAGTCAGGTAACTAATTGAACTGGGCAGGTGAGTCAATGAGAAGCACTTAAAGCCACTGAGAATTTCAAGTTGCTTCAAATTGCCTATGGAGATGGGGATCTCCTGTACAGAAGTCCTATCAATAAAAACCTCTTTCAGAGCTGTCATGCAACCTAGTTCCACTGGCAAACCGTTCAATTGGAAGCAGAACTTCAAATTCAGGGAAACTAAACGTTTCAAATGGCCAATTGAAGAATGTAGCTTCACCAAATGAGAGCATCGTTCAAGAATCAGGATTTCCAAAATTTGTAACCAGAGAAGTCGGGAGTGATCAGTAAGTCAGAACAACCTGTAAGATTCAGGACTTTCAATTTCTCCATCTGTAAAGCCAAAACAGACACACACACACGGTCAATTCGCAGATATATAATCAAAGAAAGCAAATATAAAACAACCAAATACTAAACCACCTTGATTTCACTCCAACCTCCCCAGTCTTCCGTGACTTTGCTCCAAGACAGATCAAGAATGACCAACTCACTTAATACAAAATTAAATGCCTCAAATTTCAGGGGACACCTTTGCCAACAGAGCCACCTTAAATTTGCAAATGCACCTGCAAAATTTCCGCAAAATTTTGCTTTATCCAACTTGAGAAACCTTATGTCTGGCATGCCCTCAAAATCTCCAACTGTGAAGTCAAAGGAGAGAGCTTCAACGTTGTCCATTCCCTACATATGACAAAGTAACATAATAATCAGAAGCTGTAAACCCAAATTCCCATCAGAAAAAAGAGTACTTTCCTTGCCCTACCTGCTAAAGAGTACATATATGATCTGATTCCTTGAGCAAATACGGGAAAAAAAAAAAATGTAGCTCATATGTCAAGCTGTTTATTTTGATGATAACAAACTGAACCAAAAGGTTTTACCTTCTCCCTGCTTATTGCCTTTGGAACCATATACTGTATGTGAAATTTCCTTGAATTCAGATCTCCAGATCCCTCTTGACTTAGCAATCTTTTGCCAAGGCACCTTAGATTCATTGTTTTCTCCAATTTTTGCCAGGGGCACCAGAATGCAATTACAAGACGGGCGATAAAAATTGGGCCACATATATGAAGCAATTCGGGCATCTGCACCAGAGATAAAACATGCTATGTCCAAAACTATATCTTTTTGCTGTTGATCTAATTCTTCGTACCATATGTCCCATATCTCTTCAAAGCCAACCGTAACTTTTTGAGAACTCATTGTATATAGTTTCATGGACTTCTCCATCTTTTTTCCATTCTTCTATTGATTTACCCCGCAAAAATGAACCGACAACTTCAACTGATAATGGTAGTTTCTCTGTAGCATTGACAATGCAGTTTGCGAGTCCAACATAATCAGGTATGGAAGATTGCATCCTGAATGCATGCTTGCAGAAAAGTTCAAAAGCTTGATCATCATCCAACTCACTAACCAGGTAGGTACGAGCCTTCTCAGGGTCATACTCTTTGATAATTTCCTTATTTTCAGAAGTTACAATTATTCGACTACCTCTACCAAATTGAAGCTGGTCTCCTACAATAGCATTAAGATGGAATTGCCCTTCCACGTCATCGATAACTATTAGAACTTTTATTTCACAAAATATATCCAGGAAAAATTCTTTTCTTTCATCAAAAGAAGGATCTTCATGATCTAGTTCAAGGATATCACGTACCAACTTAGTTTGCAAAAGTTGAATACCATGAGGACTTTGTGTAATTTCTTTGACCTCTGCGAGAAAGCTACAACTGTCAAAAGAAGAAGAGATCCGATTGTATACAGCCTTGGCAAGAGTCGTTTTGCCGATTCCATCAGTTCCGTAGATTCCAATAATGCACACCTCATCACTGACTTCCATTTCCAGTAAGTCTGTGATGTGTTTTACATGACCATCGATTCCAACTACATTTTGAACAGCTGCAATTGCATAATTCCTATCTGAGGTTTCCATGCCTACTGCTTGCTGTCTAGCTGGCATGCTCTGCAAGTAAAACAGAATTTCTCAACGAAAGTATTATCATAGACGGAAAAAAGAACAAACATCCCCAGATCGATCTCTCTCATAAGATCGTGTCAGTTCCACACATAGATAGATACACGGTATTCATTTGTCACAAATTTTTTCTTCTTGATGTAAAAATAAGCACACTTATTCTAGCATATACGTAATCTAATATCTTATCTGATACTATATTAATAAGGGAAATTAGCTATTACTTCAATCTAATTCAGTGGCATTACTATCTTGGAAGTTGGAGATGCTTATTCACTGACCAGATATATAAACTATTAAGAAAAGTAGGAATCTTTTTGGGGGAAGATAAATCTTTGCCCCCTGTGTCTTTCGCAATTCTTCATTTTGGTCCCATTTCTAAAACACCTCTAACAGAGAGGCAAACAGAATTCATTTTAGCAACTAAGCGAATAGTTTTCAAATTCATCCCTTCAATGACTTTCTGATGCAAAACCTGCTGGATATGAACAACACCAAGTCTACATGGCACCTGCATGTCGGCACATTGTTTATCAAGCATATTTACATAAGTAAGTCATTAGAGGACGAAATTGAAGAGACAAAAAGAATACTCGACGAAAGATTAAGAAGAAGAGAGTAAGGTACATTGACAAAAATGAAGAGTCACAAGTAATATAAGGACTGAAAAGTAATTTTCTGATTTCCTGACTTAATATAAGCATTTTTATAATAATCCTAGTATACCTAGCAGAAATCACTTTTTCATTATTTAGAGCCTTGAACCAAAATATTAGGCCCCATTTGGTAACGTTTCTGCTCCTCTATTTTTCTATTAGTTTGTTCCCCGGAACAAAAGAAAAAAAAAAACAAAAATCCATTTGGTAAAGTCAGCTAATTTTTCTATTTACCGGAATAAATTAGTGGCTAGGGAATAAATTTGAAACAAAAATAAGAAGTAGAAAAAACTTACTTCTTTGTTCCCGGGAACAAAAAGAGTAAGGTAATTTTAGAAAAACAAGCTCAACGTAACCTAATACTTGTCTTTACAGAATTGACACAAAGTCCGGTCTCCTGACCC
This sequence comes from Eucalyptus melliodora, assembly GCA_004368105.4. Classification (NCBI taxonomy): domain Eukaryota; kingdom Viridiplantae; phylum Streptophyta; class Magnoliopsida; order Myrtales; family Myrtaceae; genus Eucalyptus; species Eucalyptus melliodora. Next base: position 45,154,476 of record CM023404.3, read on the forward strand.
AATCCAAGTCCCCATTTCTCGAAATAAAAAAAAAAAAAAAAAAAAGAAGGAAATGAAATTTAGGAAAAAATTTAGAAATTAAATTTGAAGTAATTTTACTAGATTTTAGACTTAAATCTAGTTTACAATTAGTTTAGAATTAAAAAAAAAAAGTGGATTTTTAAATGAAAATTAGATTCAAAATTAAATAAGCTTTTGGGGCTTTACTATATGTATTTTTGAATGCTATTTTCTTTGAGAAAATGCTAGATCGCGAAAGCTTGACGACTCTAAGCAATGTTTGCTCTTCTTCTTGTAGCTAAAAAGGCTCAAAAGGTTTTTACATATGTTTATTGTAATGCCAAAGATTTACAATAAACTTTTTCATATTGTGACTTATAAACCAATGAGACTCTTTGCTGCTATTTCTAACCATCCATCTTTGACTAATTATTATCGTGGATTTTCTTATGTCATCTTAGAATATCTCAATGAATAAATCATTATGAAAAAAGTTTTATCCAAACACGAAATGTTAAGTCTTCATTGACGTCTTTATAATTAAAAGAAAAAAAATTGAGAATAGAAATTTTTAGGGTCGTCCCAAATGCATTTATGTTTTTTTTTTTTAATTCTTGAAATAGAAATTCTATGCAATTACTATTTCTAAAAAAAATTATTTCCGAGAATAAAAATGTTACCAAATGCACCCTTAAAACTCATAGCACTCAAGCCATAAGGGAAACAACTAGGGGCTTGTTTGGCAAATTTTGTTTCTGTTCCCCGGAACAAAAATTTCTGTTCTTTGTTCCGAAGAATAAAAAAAAAACAGAAACGCATTTGGTAAAACTTTTATTCCCGGGAATAGATTTAGAACAAAAACAAGAAGTAAAAAAAAGTTATTTCTTGTTCCGGAAACAATTCTGAAAAACAATCTCTCCTCTTTTTTTCTTTTCTTTCTTTTCTTCTTCTTAGATGAGGACTGGCAACCTCGCCGGAACGTCGCCGGCCCCTGGAGACGTTGAGCCACGGTGAGACTCGTCGGCCAACCTCACCTGGGCTGGGCGAGGTCAACCTCGCCCGGATCTGGTGAGACCGAGCCTCGCTGGTGGCTAGGCTAGCTTGAGCTTGCCCAGCCTAGGTGAGGCCAAGCCTCGCTAGTGGCCTCGGTGGCCAGGCAAGCCTCGAGGTCGAGCCTCACGGTGGCCTGGCGAGGCTCCTGCGAGCTCGCCGGAGCTCGCCCAACCAATCGCCGGTGACCGGCCACAAAGAGAAGGAAAATAAAGAAAAAAGAAGCAATAAAGGAAAAATATAATAAAAATAACAAAATTATACAAGTTTACCAAACACATTTCTATTCCTGGGGTAGAAATTTTTTGCAATTACTAAGCGCGTTCTTATACTCAAAAATTGTTCCAATGAACATAAACAAAAAAAAAAAAAAACTATTTCTGTTAAAAAATTGTTTCCCGGAACAGAAACGTTACCAAACATGCCCTAAATCATCTTTATCTTTTAAATAATTTTACTAGATTTTAGTGTTAATTTTAGTTCAGAATTAGTTTAGTAGTAAAAATTTGAATCTTTTGATGAAACTTAGATTCAAAATTGAATAAATTTTTAAGGCTTTACTATATGGATTTTTAAATGCTATTTTCTTTGAGAAACAATGCTAAATTGCAAAAGCTTGACGACTCTGAGCAACGTTTGCTCTTCTTCTTGTAGCTAAAAAAAGCTCAAAAGCTTTTTACACTTATTTATTGTAATGCCCAAAGATTTACGATCAACAATCTCATATTATGAGTTATAAACCAGTGGGACTCTCTGCTACCATTTCTAACTATCCATCTTTGACTTAACTATTATGGTGGATTTCCTTAGGCCACCTTAGAATATCTTGATCAATAAATCATTATAGAAGTCTACTTTTATCCAAATATGAAATGTTAAGTTTTCATTGACGTTTTTATAATTAAATGAATAAAAATTGAAAATAGAAATTTTTAGGGTCATCAAATGTATTTCCATTCTTTTTCTATTCTTGAAAAAAAAAATTATGTAATTAGCAAACGTGGTCTTCTACTCAAAAACTAATTCAGAGAATAGAAATAGATAAAACTATTTCTGAAAAGAAATTGTTATGAATATAAATGTTACCAAACGTACTCTTAAAACTCATAACACTCAAACCACAAGAGAAACAACTAAATCATCTTTATCTTTTTCTCTTTGGACTGCGCGAGGGAGGGGGGCATAAAGATTTACTGTCGTAAAGATTTGAGATGTATAATTAGATTAATTTCTAATTTTAACTATAAAAATGAGTAATGACAAACCCAAGATCTAAAAGCAAAATCCACCCCAAACATTCCCCAAGTAAAACCAAAAGGTTGTCGAAAATGTACCTCTAAGTTAACTGATGCTTGTAACTCCATATCAGACATCTTCCCCAACCTTTTCGCTAAAACCAATCTCGCATCTAGGTCAGGCATTCCTAGAACCGCCTCTCTATAATGCTTGTAAGGGAGGCCATAGCCAGGATGACCAAAGTCACGTATTCCTCCACATTTCCAAATTATTACCTCACATCCATCTGGTATTTTCGAGTTCGACATGTTTGTTAGATATTTCAGCATACTGCACTTCCAAATTTTCAAGGAACTCTCATCGAGTCCCTCAACATCTCTTAGTGCACCACACTCTTCAATGATCAAAATCTTCAGCTTTCTTAAGTTTGATAGACCACTTAACCTTTCAATGGACTGGCACAATTTGGCGTGCAACTTTTCCAAGGATTCAAATCCACCAAATCCTTGAAGCTCAACTAACTTTGGGCATTGAATAAGCCACAATTCTTTTAAGTTCTTCCAGATTGAAAGATTGGAAACTCTCCGAAGGAGTTCACAATTTTCCAGAGTCAACTTTCTCAATTTTTCGAGCTCGTAAAGTTGAAGTTCTATATGTTCATATTGATAAATCCATAAATTTGATGAATTTTTGAAGCTGGAAATATAGGAACTATTGTTTATCAAGCAGAGATCTCCAAATGCCAGCACTGACAAAAATGATGAAAGCCAGACAATAGACTGCAGGCCTTGGCGAAGTAGAGAAAGCTCATTCAGCCAACTAAGGGAACTCAACTTGGCTGATGGGGCGAGGATGTCTGCAAGGCGAGGCTCCAGATTCCCGTGTCGGGTTAACGTCCTAATCCACTGTAAGGACGTTAGCATCAGATTTGATGCATGACATGAGAGATCATCAGAGCCATCAAATAAAAGCAAATCAACCAACTTAATCATATCTAGAATATTCAAAACAGACCGCAGGGACAGTGGCAGCTTAAGATGTTCCAAACTCTTGGGGAGTTTTGGCAACTGTTGAAGTTTATTGCAATCCTCCAAGTCCAGCATCAAGAGGTTAACTAGCTCTATAATCACGGTTGGTATAGTGTGAATACAACTGATTGAACTATCTGATAAGTTTAGGTTTGTCAAAAAAAAAAAAAAAAATCTCCCTTTTCTAGTTGGATTTACCCCATCTAATTTTTTAGAGAATTCCTCACGTATTTGTATAGGCCCCTCACCTGAAAGCAATGATAATTTGTCTTTCTTGCTCCTTATCACCTTTAATTTTTTTAATTTTCCAAGAGATTCAGGAAACACTTGAATTCCTGTGTTTGATATGTTCAATTCAAGCAATGATTTAAGATCTCCCAATTCACTTGGAAGCTTTGTCATCTTAGGGCGCGCATGACAACCATTCTATTCCAGAAATAATTTACGGAACGAAATAGTTTACGGTATTTACGTTACATTTACAGAAGAGTTTAAAGCGAAAATAACTAGTTTGATAACGACACAAAATTCCTTCATTTCGGACGGCGGTGGCGACGACCGACGACCTTTAATATAAAAAATAAAAAAAAAATGATTTAGTAACAAAAAAATAATGAATAAAATAAAATAAAATAAATCACAAAAAATAAAATAAAAATATCCTTAAAATAAATTTATTTTATTTATTCTATTTTATTTTATTTTACGAATAAATTTATTTTAAAATGAATAAAAATAAAAAAAAATTATTTGGCAAAACACTCATGGCAAATAAAAATAAATTTATATTTATTTATCATAAATAACTTATTTTTAATAAATTAATTTTTAATATAATGAGTAGAGGCGGAGGTGGAGGAGGAGGAGGCAGAGACGTAGAGGAGATGAGGGAGGACTTACTGAAATTAAGGTTTAGTGAGAAATTATTTCTGATTTCTCTTCCAAAAATCAGAAGTAGAAAATTTTAACTTCTGATTTATCTTCCAAACCTATTTTTGGAATAGAAATCTATTCCAGAAATAGAAAAAGCGAATAGGTTTATCAAACGGATTTCTCTTCCGAAACGAGTGCAGGAACGAGAAAAACTATTTGGGAACGAAAATTTTGGGTTGTCAGGCACCCCCTTAGTAATTCCATCTAAGCACAAATACTCTAGATTCACCAGCCCTCCAATTTCTTCTAGCAAACCTTGGAGATTAATACATCCTTTCAAATTTAAGTAAGTTAGGCACTTTAAGTTCACAATAGAGCTGTCAATTTCACCCAATTTCAAACAATCATAGACTATCAACCTTTCCAAACTTAAAAATCCAGATAAGTCTGGCGTCTTGCTTATACCTTCACAGCCCGTGAGATCCAGAACTTTCAACTTTGTTGCCATCTGTAAAAGGAATTAACTATCAAAACAAACATACAACAAGGTTTTATTTGAATAATAAGTGTCTAAATCCACATTTGGTTGTTTGGATTTCTAGTTAGAATAGGATTGTATAAGATTGGATATGAAATTCAGGAATTTTGCTATATCTTATCTACTATTTGGTAAATTACAATAATAAAATTAAATATTTTCGTCTCATCTTGTTTGGTATTTACGGCATTTTGTTGTAAATAAACCTAAAAATATACAAATGGAGATTATAAAAACTTCAACATGAACCACAAAGCTAGAGTTTTGACTCTCTTATTGCTTTCATCGACTTTTGACATGAACAAGAGATCTACTACGAAGTAGTTTTGACTCTCACCATTTTTGTGGAGCTTTGACATGAACTAGAAAACTTCAGAGAAGTCGTGAAGCTTCAACATGAACAAGATATAGATCATAAGGAGACAGAAATGGCAGTTTATTTATTTTTATTTGTTTAGAAATAGAAAGATCTTTTTTCTAGTTTGAATTTATTTCTCTAAAATCTGGATTATTCTACTTCATTTTTATTTATTTATTTTTTAATTATTTTTTGATCTTTTTATTTATTTTTTTATTCCCTTCTATCATTCCTTAATAAATATTTGCATCAAATAATAAACTATACTATTATACCTAAAATATGTAATAATATAAGCACTAAAAATATAAATACAAAATATATATTATAGGGCAGAAAGATATTCAAATATAAAATAAGAATAGGAATAAATAAACACATTATTATTATTTTTTTCTTTTTAATATTAGAATTCAAATGTTATTTATAATTTATTATTATTTTAGTTTTATTATTTAAGAAGTGTGTTATTCAAGAAAAATAGCTTTTATACCGTGAGTATAAAAAATTCTATCTACCTTCAGCCCACCTCTTTTATGGGATAATTTTATCCAGGTTATACTCTAATTATATGACTTTATCCTGTTTTGGGAGAGAATGTAGCCTATCTTGATTTTTATCCTAACTATCAAACGTAGCCTAAAAGCTGAGATGACACGCTTTTATTTGGCTCCATCCGCCCCAATCATCAATCATACGACCTTCTGAAAGATTTAGAACCACCAAATTTTGCATGTACAAATTGGTGGCCTTGAATTCTTCAGGACAAAAACGCCAAGAGAGATAACTTAATTGCTGCAGAAGATACTCGAAGTTTCCATCTAAGATAGCTCCCTCTAATTCAAGCAACTTGAGGTTTGGCAACCCAGCAATTTCTTTGTTTGTAATGACGGATCTTGTAGTATTCCCAGCCAGACTAAGTGCTTCAACTTTTTTAAGATTCTGTAAATTGAATCAAGCAAGCAATGAGTAATTAGGAGTTTGCCAGCATTTATGTCATTACTACACATCATGTGAAGAGAAAACGAAACAAAAGTAAGGTTTGAGGGTGCTCGTAAAACTTCCCCTATAACAATTACAACTTTAAAGGGCATCCTTAAGCTAATGAAATGAGTTTGGCAAACATTTTAAAGTGCAGAACTCGATGGAAATAATAGCTCTTAGCAGCTTCTCAAACCAGCTTCAAGGTGTCACAACTCTCAAACATGTATTGCCAAACACACTTTACCACACTTCATCATTAAATAGCTTAGTTGTAACGAATGGACTCGTGTACAAGTGTGTGAAGTTTTCTTCCTAAAGAAAGTAGCGGTATGTTGTTTTATGATACCTTTCTTTCACTTCTTATTAAGTCGAGGGCTTCCTCATGATGCCACACCCTGCTTCGCATTCCCAGATCAAGATTCTCCCGGCAGACAATTTCCTTTCCCAACATTATAAGCTGATCATGCATCCATATTGTGTGGCCATCCAAAATCTTTATTAGACAACGATTAACAAGATCATCAATCCCCAGTCTTGTATAGAGTTCACAGTTATCCCACGCATAAATGGCATCAATAACATTTTTGTTGATGAAAAAGCAAGCAATATCAAGAAAAATTTCCTTAGTCAAATCCTCCAACATATCATAACTGATCTTTAATATCTCTTGAATTTTATCATGAGGTTCCATTTTCAATTTCTTCAAAGTAGATTGCCATGATGCTTTGCTTTTGTGATGGAGATACGATCCCATGACCTCAAGAGCCAAAGGAAGCCCTCCACTCAAGGAAACTACTTCTCTCAATAGTGTGTACCAATCCTCTAGAGGAAAGCCTCTTCCAAAAGCATGCTTGTTGAAAAGTTGAAATGCTTTGTCATAATCCAAGTCCCTTATCTCATAAGTTGAAATGGGATATGCAAGATCCAAAACATGTTTATCCCGAGTTGTAATTATAATCCTACTTCCAAAACCAAACCAATTCATATCCCCAGCTAGGGCTTTAAGTTGTTCCCTGCAATTTATGTCATCTAGAACAAGGAGAACCTTCTTGTTTGATAGTCTTTCTTTGATGAACATTCTCCCTTCATCAACACAATAAACTGATGTTGGTTCCTCTTGTATTATATCCAGTAACAACTGCTTTTGGCAAGTCAATAAGCCACCATGTAGTGAAGACCCTCGAATGTCTTCAAGGAAACTAGAGCCTTCGAAGCGAGAATGTAGCCGGTTGAAGACAACCTTGGCAAGAACTGTTTTACCAATTCCACCCACCCCGTAGATTCCAACGAAATGTACACCACCACCATCAGCATTCACCACATCAATTAGAGCTTGGACTCGATCATCAATTCTGATTTCATATCCAATTGGAAGTTTCTTTAGCCTTTTTTAGGATGTCTTCAACAACTGAGTCGACTTGTCTCCCTAGGTTGCCACACAGGCACACCATTATAGTTACAAAAGAAAAGAGAAGTAGGATGAAATCCTGCAACCAGTTCTGAGCAAACAAGACCCAACTAGATTGGTAGCCAGAACAATATCCTTACCCAGCAGCTACTTTGGATATCTAAAAACATGCTATTAGCATTTCAAGCCTTATTATTTCAAACCATCAGACAAGAAAATAAAAGCATTTCATCTAATTTAAATGCTCAAAAGGAGTTGAACGCATCACATAATAAAGTAACACCACATGCCATCATACGAATTGGATTATGGTCATTTAGCATCATTCCTAACCTACAATGCAAAACACTTGTCTTTTCTAAAACAATATGGGTCAACGAACAACTGGCTCAGTAAGATTCTTTGAGTATCACGAATTATTTACTATAAAACTCAAATTGCTGTCTCAAATTTCACAAAGAAGTCGCACTATGGACCCACCACCTTCATGTCGGAAAACCTACAATTTGTGCTGTCCAAAGTTCTAAGAAGTCTATACTACAATTTGTGCCATCATGATGTCACGAATAAGAAAATTTCTCAAGGTTAAGAAACTTTTCTCAGAAGTCGCAAGAACCTCTCACTAATAGCTAAAGATGCATTTACAAATGATAAAGTAGCGACCTGGACACGTAAGTCATATTCAAACAATAAGTATATATAAGCTGAACTTTCAAATGCTGAATCATAAACAAATCCACCGATTGCCCACAGTATATAATGGAAATTTTTTCCGAAACGATGGTCCCTCTTTCTTGCGACTATAGTCTCGTGTGGGCGAACAAGAACTCGAAGGGAAAAGTTACTATATAATAACAGGATTGATTGAGGAATCGATTGATGTTACCAATGCAAAAGTGAAATTAGGACCTTTTACCTCTTAGGGTTCCCGTCCCATACCCATCCCTTTGTGCTGGCCGCCTCAATCAGAGCGTTTCGCCACTGGCCAGTAACATCGGAACCAAATCTCTCGGCCAGTTTCAGAAGCCCTTCGTCGTATAATCCGGTTTGCAGCCCGACGTCAGAAGGCTCCACGCCGTGGAAAATGGGCAGAATCAGCTTCTCCCCGTCCGATTTCGACCGAAGATCCACCATGTAGGCGAGCTCGCGAAGGCACCACGAGCTGGAAGCGGAGTTTCTAGAGAAGATGGCGACGTAAACGTCGGAGCTTTGGATCGCTTGCAGCACAGACAGGGCAATTCCCTCGCCGGCGGGGAGGTCATCACCGGTTCTGGAAACGCGAATCCCGGCATCTATCAGGCGACTGTAAAGGGGATCGACGAGCTCGAGAGAGTCTGTCACTCTGTAACTAAGGAACACTTGGCAGTAGTCAGCCCCTGACCCCATCGTCCAAGATCTCTCCAGTTCCACCCTTCCCGGCTCCTTCGGTTTTCCTGCGATTCCAAACTCCCGAGTTCGTAGACCTCGCTCGATCGCCGACGGTGGGAGAAGGGACGGTACTTGAAGTCGCGCGAGTGGGCGCGTGCGTGAATGATGAGTGGAGAGAGAGAGATGTCAGGTCGCCAGGACAATGAATAAAAGCAAGAAAGGACGGAGCGGCGGTGGGGCACCGCCGTGAGGGGGACAAGGCAACAAAGTTAAAAACAGAGAAAAAAAAGGATTGGCCCCACTAGAATAAATTAAGTAAACAGTACCAATCTTACGTGGGACCCAGGAAAATGAATTGGATCGATAATGGGACCCACGTTACGATAAAAGCAGAAGGTGAATGTATCCTTAAAATTTTCACTGAAAATACTAAAAGAAGAAAATCCCTCACTAGAATAACATTTAGGTAGTTAATGACTGTTTAAATTTTAGGTAGATATTGTTGTCTAAATAACCGATGATAATGACTGATTTTCATCTGTCAATCTCATTTCTATTACATAGTCCAGCTGATGTCATGAATCGTGTAGCATGAAATTCAAAATCCAATTAAATATGATGGTGTAAATAACTAAATATGCATCATGCAACCAGTTAAGTCAACAATTTCATTCCTTGATTATTAACATGCGATCCTCTAAAATATAGAAGTAATAAAGATTCTATTTTTTTAGATTGATCCCCACATACTTAAAGATGGAACATTTCCTTTTGGAAATGATAAAAATTAAGAGTATTCAGTTTTCGATTTGATCCGGTTCCACCTTGGAACCGAAAATCAAATCGGGAGGACCAGTATCCAAAATTTAGAATAGAAGACTAGACCGGTTGGTCCTAGGACTAGGAATTGGACTAATCATCTAGGAATTGGACTAATCATCAGTCCAGTTCGGTTTTGGTTCAGTCCAATGGAATCGATAACTTATTTTTTTCTAGGGATAATACCTTAAAAAATCATAAATTGGTACACTTGTGACAAATTTACCCAAAATTATTTTTTTTAGCATGAAAAACCCCAAACTGGTAAACTTGTGACAAATTTACCCCGACTGATTATAAAAAACCCTAAACTGGTATATTTATAACAAATTTACTCCAAATTAATTTATTTGACTGCAAAAAACCCTAAACTAGTAAATTTGTAACAAATATACCCTATGCTAAATTGGATTAATACTACAAAAAAATCATAAAAATTGTAAACGGTGACAAACAGAACGTAAAATCCTAAATAAATATACTGGTTAACTATCACGTGTCATTTAACTTAATAATTTAAGAATAAAATTTAACGAAAACTAACATAGGGTAAATTTGTCACAAGTGTACTAGTTTGAGATAAATTTGTCAAAAATATACCAATTTGGGGTTTTTGGTGGTCAAAAAAATAGTTTTTGGTAAATTTGTCACAAGTGTACCAGTTTGGAGTTTTTTAGGGTATTATCCCTTTTTTCTACTACTTTTTTCCCATTATTTTTTTTAGGACGAAAATAGTATTTAGTTCACATTTTACTAATTTTTTTGAAGAGATAATAAAATAAAAAAGTATATTTAGTCTTTCCAGTCCAATCCGGTCTAGTTCCCCCTTGGAACCGGGAATCGGGCTACATGGACACCAATTCCACTTTTAGGAATTGGGAATCTGATCGACATTCTCGAGAACTAAACCAAATCAGCCGATCTATGCGGCTCCTGGTTCAAGCGATCTATTTTGCACATCACTAATAAAAATCTTCAAACGACGATCTTTTATCAATTGAATCAATTCCTTGGCGTCCAACGTAAGTTGGAACTAGCTATTCCGCCAATTTTTGTGGATTTACTAACTTGCCATTTAAGCATCTTGGTTAACTTGCCATCTCTCTTATTCGAAGTCTTACAGTGATTTTAGAAAAGAGTTCCTGTCCACAATGAAAAATTACGAAAACAAGGCGTGCAATGACTTTTAATGCATTTTAATTTTAAATTGAGTAAAATTTGAATTGTAGCTTGTTGCGTTAAAGTGTATAAGTTAACACCATACAAAAGATTTTACTTAATAAAAATGCTAACTAAGTTGAATAATGAAAAGATAAAATAAGATATTTGTCATATAAAAAATACATATTTATTATTTAGCCTTTCTAGCTAATGTCAAATTCGCTTCACAACGAATAGAATGGCTAAAAAAAAAAGAACATGTCTTAGAAATTCCAAGATAGTATGTAAGTGAGCGTGTGCGCATGTATGTATACATTTTTTGCTATTAAATCTCTCTCAATCTGAATAGAGAATCTTTCTTGCAAAAAAATTATTTATGCAAGATAAAATTAAAATAAAATAATTGATAGATCAGCGTAGATTACATTTTTGAGAAGCTCTTTAATTTTAAATAATTTGATCCAAGTAATTTATTCAGTGAGTAAATGAATTTCATCAAATCAAGAATAATTAACAAAAGCTAAAGATATAAGTTGTTCGGTCGATAAACTATCAATAATTTAATAGCTTAATTCGTTCAAGCGATTTCATTCAAACTAATATAGAAACATAATACTATATAAATAAATTCACTTTATTTAAAAAAAGGAATCACCGAAATTTTAAAAATCACAGAATATTTCATATATAACAAATTGTGTTTTTGTCGCTTTAAGGTGACAATAAAAGTAAATTATCAATGAATAAAAGCTGTATATTTGTGACATGAATTTTTTGTTGTTTCATAGTTAAGTAGTTCTGAAGCCATTTACATAAAATTTACAATGAAATCAAATGACTTAAGAACTAAAAAAAAATTTAAAACATGGCGTGCTATGATTAATAGAAATTCATATAAAGACAAAGTAGAATAGAAAAAAGGATAATAATACAAATAGTCACTGAACTTTCATTTAATATGTAATGTCATCCTTGAACTTTTAATTTTTATAATGTAGTCTTAATTTTGGATTAATGTGCAATACCATCCTTAAACTTTTAATTTGTTTAGTGTAGTCCTTGAAGTACCGGTAAAGGTTTAGTGTAGTCCTTTTGTTTGTATTCTTTTCGTATAGTTTAGAAACTAAATGCAACATTTACCAATAGTTTAAGGATTATATTGAACAAATTAAAATTTAGGGATGATATTGCATATTGGGTCAAAGTTTGTTGAATTGCACGTGTGAATGGACTTGTCAAAATGAGTCTCATATCCATATATGACCTAAATTTGTTGGAATAGGTCATTTATGGGTCGCTCCATACTTGAAGAGCTGCCCATAACAGATTCTAAAATTTAAAGCATAAAATAAATAGATCTAAATGGGTTCTAACATTACCCCATTTCCAACCCCCTAGGGCTAAGCCTCTCTTCTTTCTCTCCCTCTTTGCCCTCTCTTAGCTCGCGAGTGGCCATCTTCTATTCCTTCAAACTATCTTAGATGCCTCTACTTCATGCCTTAGCATCTCGTTCGATGCTTTGAGCTCTTCGATCCGCTTCACTGACTTGGCAATCTCGCATTCTTGGAGCAGATCACTCCCTCAAGCACCGGGATGAGGGACGTCGTCTCTTGTACAAGCTTTGTGCTCAAGGAGTGCCCAATATTTGGCAAGTATCTGATGTATTCTTTCTATCAATTTTACAATCTGCAAAGTCAACGTCCATGTATCCAAGCAACATAAAATTTGTATTTAGGATACCAGATTTCTAGTTTTAGAGAGGATCCAATATATCGAATGATCCGCTTGATAGTAGATAAATGTGATTCTTTTAGATCAAATTAAAAGTGAGCACACAAACAGGTGCTAAATAAGATATCAGGTCTAGATGCTGTTAAGTACAACAATGATTTTATCATACTTCTATAGAGTTTGGAGTTGATGGACTTACCTTTTTTATCCTTGTCTAGCTTGATAGAACATGACATTGGCCTCTCAATTTTCTTGTATCCTTCTAGACCAAATTTCTTTACTATCTCATTTGCATACTTCTCTTGATGTATGAAGGTGCCTTCCGAAGTTTGCTTAATTTGAAGGTCGAGAAAGAAATTTAGCTCTCTGATTAAGCCTATCTCGAACTTACTTTTCATCATGTTTGCAAAGTCCTTGCGTATTATGTGTTGACACTTGATTTTTAGTCAACGCATCTAAAAGATAAACAAATCAAGATTTGGAAGTCTCATTGCAACAGAACCTGTTTCTCAACCCAAAAGTGTCATTCTTCATTTATTTCTATTGCGTTGTTACTTTTAAGCGATTTCCAATTCATTTTTTAAAAAAACCAGAAAAATCAAACAGTTGACTTTGGGGTTGACTTTTTGGTCAATCCTTTGACCAAAAGTCAAGCCTAGGTCAAAAATTGGCTTTTCACCTAAAAAGATGTCATTTAGCTTTAATTTCACTTTTGTCAAATCAATTTCTCAAAAATTCAAAGATTTGACTTTACCTTTTAAAAAAGTCAACTAAATGGTTGATATTTGGATCTTTGATAAAAAAAATTAGAAAAATAAAAAATACCCAAAAAAAATCTTCTTTTAATGTCAATTTGATTTGTGTGTCGAAAATTTCATAAAATTCGATCATTAACCTTGTTTTCCGAATTTTTTTTTTTGTTTTATGTTCTAAATCGACCAAAAAAAAAACAAAACTACTTTCATTTTAGTCATAATTAGGTGTAGTTCCTTTTTTAACATATGGTCTAGGGACTACTCTAAATCTTCTCGTGTGTTCAATTTTGTAAATTACTGCTTCGAAAGACAATTACTATTTTAAGCCTTAATTAGTGGGTCAAAATCAATTCTTCATGACTTGCGAACAGACACTTGTTTTCCATTCACTTTCTTAAGATAAGTCCAAATCTGAAGTCAATTTTGAGACATTCGCATTGAAATTTCCTAATTTGAGATTTTGCTCTCTTGAAGGTGAGAAACCAAACCATTGAACTCCAATTGAAGAAATTCGAATTGATGCATTCAAGACTAAGGTCCAATTATATGAATCTAGGTCCAATTTTGATATTAGACCTTGATTTATTTTTGACTTAGGTTTTAGCACCTCAATTCAAAGTCAATTTGAATTCACTAGGTGGTCTAGCACATGGATGGTTAATTAGATAGGGCAATTGCAACATTAATTGGACTCAATTTCAATCAATTTGCAATTTTATCCAATGAATTGCAAGATTGTTTATTTTAGCCCTTCAAGCTCAATTCTAAGCATCCATGGTTTTGGTTTGTTGTTTTGTGTAACAATCATTCGATTAAGTTAATAAAAGACCCTTATATTACATCTATGAAGTCAATTGGCTTAATTGAATCACAATTAGGCAATTTCCTCTCAAATAGGGTAAATTTTCTTTTCAATTTGGTCTTTAAGGGACCAAATTGCATAAATTTTGAACTCACAAGGGCCACAATCCAATGAACTAGCTAGAATCAGACCAAACTAATCAAGAAGCAATCAAACCGGAGCAAACCGGTATGACCGGCTGCCAGTGGGGTTGGTTGGTTCAGCCGCTTGCCAGATAGTTCCGGACCTCCGACGATCGGTTCCAAGATCCTCATTGCACTAATTTCACTGCTACACCTTCAATTTCCCATAATTTTGCAGATTGGTTCTCGGATTTGACAAATTTTCATTTTGACCCCTAATTGGACATTTTAACGCAATTCTCAATTTTGGTTCGAGTTTTCACGAATCAAACCAACTATATTGATTACCTAACACCTCTAGATCATAATAAACCTTTCGAAATCAAATTTTGACTATTTGATTAAAATTTCGACCGTTGGATCGAATCGACGACCAAGATTGCTTGATTTGGGTATGGTATATATTCCATTTTCCCTCCAACTTTTTTTTTGGGAGGGCTTCATTTCTGCAAATTCACTTTCTCTCTAAACTAATTCTCTCTCTCCTTTCTCCATTTTTGGCGCCAACTCTCCCCTCTCTCTCTCTCTCTCTCTCTCTCTCTCTCTCTCTCTCTCTCTCTCTCTCACAGTTCAACCAATCCTCCCTTTGGCGAATTGATCGCCGCCGGTTCAGCCCCCTATTGGCGACGCTCCACCCTCACCGGCCAACCTCTCCGGCCTCTAGTCCTTGTCAGAGCAGCACCAGCCTTCATCGGTCACTGGAGCTCTCTAATCAGTAGCTCTTTCTCGGCTACAGCAAAACCAGCGTCGAAGCCGGCCCAAACCTCAGTTGGTTCAATTGACTGAACCGGCCCTTGATCAGCGATCTTTGGTGTCCTAGCCATTGTTGATTTGTTCGTGGAAGAGTCCCCGACCAGCTAGTGGTCGAGGCTTGGATGAATGGTCACCGGAATCCATTTGGTGACCCTTTTTCTTTCACCGGCGTGAAGGCTAGTCCAAATTGAGACCATTTTTTTCCCAGCCCAAACCGGCAACCACCGGTGCTTTCAGGAGGTCCTAATCACCTCCAATCGGTCCTAGGACAAGCCTCCAACCTTGCTGTGGTTGGAGACCGGCTAATCCATTGTTGGATCTTCTTCGGCAATCCTTTTTTCTCATCGGCATTTGAAGGCCGATCCAATCGGACTGGTCTTACTCGTGGTGCAAACTGGCGATTTGGCTGGCCCTATGGTGTGCTATACTATTTCGATTTGCTTGCCGGAAGTTCAATCGTGTTCAGGCTACCTCAACTTCGTCCGATTATGTCTAAAATTGACGAAATCAAAAAAGGTAATCTCCTTGAACTCAAATCCCATGAAGTGAGGTTGAATTGTCCAACCGGGGCTAGTATTCACCTTTAGATTGATGAGATAGCCTAGATTTGAAGATTATATGCTTATTGATGATTTGTTGAAGTTTGAGTGTGATTGATTGAATGTTCATGAATGATTGAATGATTTTGGCCTAAAATTTGCATTTTCGCGTTCTTGCAATAAGCTCGTTGTTTGGCTAAAACGAGGTTTGAAATGACCTTATTTCGGCTTGAGTCCTTCTAGACTTTAAAAAAACATGTCACAAGCTTCGAAGTGATAGGTTGCACACCCTGATTGAGTGACGTTGACCCCTCAAAAAATACCTCCGAAGTTGCTCGATTATGCAGTATCCTAGGTCCATTTTAGGTTTTGTTATGATTCTGACTTCTGGTTTTGTTATTTTTGTACCACTTTCAGTGATGATTTCTGGATGAACTTGTCTTCATGAAAGTTGTTTGTCGTTGTGTCAGAATGTCCTGTAATTTTTTTGGAATTTTTGGACATGTTTAACTAGGTCAAAATCACTTAGATCTAAGCATTGGTTAGTCTGCCATGTTTGCATCCGAGATGAACTTAGGCAGATTTAAGCATGAATGACTTTGTTTGACCTTATGTCTTCATGAAAAATGAATTGCATGTCGTACGCTTTCTATTGACATAAGATTTGCAAAATTTTGATGTCGTTTAATGCGTCAATTGCATGTATGAAGGAGCGGGGGTGTTGCTGCAATTAGAGATGTTAAAGTCACGTTCACGTTTTGCCATTTTTGTTATGACTCGTGTTATCTCATTTAAGTTTTGGGTTCTCAAAGAAAAATATTCCTCGCTACATGTTCTATATGTGAGATATTTTGTTGGATTTTTGCATGTCCTAAGGTGACCGAAATCATGCTCGTTTTGTGTTGTTAAAGTTTGGATGAGACCTTATCACGTATATATTGTGCCATACCTGTTTGGGTCTTATAGAGATCAAATTTTGCAATAATGCATTCTTGACATTTGAAGTACATGTTACAAGCTCTGTATACATTTATAGTTCATTGCATTTGAGTATTATTTCGCATGTTAAACTTGCATCATAAAAATACTTGTCACAATTAGAAACCTTTAAGCGTGTCATTGTGAATCTTCAATCATCCCGTATTGTCATTAAATCGTATGACATCTTCGCATGCCGACTTAGGATTAGATGATTACCCTAATTGTTTGTTGCATCCAATTCTCCTAATTGTTTGTTGCATCCAATTCTAAGTCGTGTGTGATTTTTCATGCCTTTTGAGCATTACTTGAATGATTTTGAGGTCTAAATGATGTATGCTTATGTTCTGGTTTTTAATGGTTGATTTGCGCACTTTTAGAAACTCTCGTCTTAGACCATGAAATTAACCTTGTTTGGACTCAAGCCTTTCTAGGAACCCGATTATTCTGACTCAGAGAATGAAGATGACCCTTGAGTTATTGAAAGGGAATGGTTCAGACATGAAGAATCCGAGTCTCCCACCACCGAACAACCGATCATAGTAAATTTAGGAGATTTAGAAATCCCTGAAGAAATCAAGATTAGGGGAGGTTTTTCTCAAACGGATGTTGATAGATAAGTTGGACTTTTGAGAGAATACCAAGACATCTTTGCTTGGTCTTATGCTGACATGCTGGGTTTAGATCCCGAGATCATGGAACATGCATTATCACTCGATCTTAATATTCCACCCAAGAAGTAGAAACTTAGAAGGACAAAGCCTTAATTGTCCAAGAAAATTGAAGAAGTCATGAAACTATTGAAGGTGGGTTTCATCGAGGTTACTCATTATATTGATTGGATTGCCAATATAGTCCTAGTCATGAAGAAAGATGGACGGGTCCAAGTATGTATTGATCACCGTGACCTAAATAAGGCAAGTCTAAAGGATGACTTTCCTTTGCCACATATCAATGTCTTGGTTAACAGTACGGCTAGATTCGAGTTGTTCTCCTTCGTGAATGGATTATCTAGTTACATCCAAATCCAGATGAAAGAGGAAGGTAAGACCTGAGAATGCTAGTACGAGCACCAAAAGGGGGTGAATAGGTGCGAAAACAAACTTTTGAGAAGTATAGAGTAAAACTTTACTTTTAACCTGAGTCTGTTTAACAATAGACTTTAAAATATAAACGAGACTCTAACAATTAAATAAAGTTATGAGTAAAGTAAAAGAGTTTAGGGAAGATAATAAGAACACAAGGTTTATAGTGGTTCGGCTTAATCTAAGCCTACGTCCACTCTCCTGCACTGACAGCCCACCGGCTGGATTTCACTATGAATCGAAAGAGTCGTTATAGTATTACGTCCTTGATTCCATAGTATAGAGACTCTGCTACACTTCCTCAATGCCTCACAAATGAATGAGCTCTCTTTTGAGTACCGGTTTACACTCAACAAATGAATTAGCAAAGAATAAGGAGCTTCAAACTTTGGAATTTCTCTATCGCACACACACTCGAATAACTAAAATATCTTTCTTATATACTCCTCCATGCCTTCATAACCGTTGGCATTTCCCAAAGGAGCTCTTCCAATCTACCCGTTGGACAGAATCAATTAGAGAGATTTCGAGTTATTTAATGAATATGACGATAGGCCACCAATCCTACTCGCTCATACAATCAGGATCTAGGTTTTCATTAGTAAAACCTTCCAAGTATGCTTCGCAAATCAACGGATCCAAAATACTTGAATTAATTTCAAGACGAATAATAGATTCCGAGATGCTATATCCAGCCGAGAGATTTTCTTTAGTCGATATAATCAAATCCTTAAAGAAATACTCAATTCTGGATAAGTCTTCTTCGACGGTCTAGAAACTGTCAATGAGGGTGGACTTTGAATCTTGAGTCTGGTGGTTTGGCGGTCTTCAGACTTTGACAAAAGAGTCTGTAAGTCTTCAGACTAGACTAATGGAAACGTTTTGTTAGCTTCAAAACACGCAAGGAAGTTTTCTCCAACAATCTCCCCCTTTTTAATAGTGCAAAACTTTCCTGCAGATTTGGATATTTTTGACCTGCAAGACAATACTCAAGTAACATGGATATCTCACGAAAGATAATTGGTTTAGTAAAGATAGTAATAAATTTGCATCCACAGGAAATAAGTTAGTCCTGTTAAAAACAACTATTCTTGCCATGAATACCAGCAGTGCTTAAGATACTGCAAACATTAAACGATCAAACAATCCAAGTCCAAACCAGTCACAACCACAACCAAACAAAAGTAAAGTTAATCAAAAGTCAAAAAGTCATATCAAACAAGAGTCAAATCTCAAATTTGCACCACCTCCCCCTTTTTGTTAGTATTAAAAAGGTAGATACGAAAAGAGAATAGAATTAGGATTACTTTGAAACGCGAACAAGCTAGAAATCTCCCATCGACTTGATAAACGCTTCCAGCTTTTTCAAATCTTCCTTCAATTAAGCCACTTCTTCACCCTTGGCATTTGCTTGAACTTGAAGAGTAAATGCATGAATTTGATCATGTAAGGAAACTGAAGAGGCTTGATCGGCATTCTGCAAGTTCTGAACTTTGCATCCCAGGGCATAAATCTGGCCTCGCATCTCCATAAGAATATCAAGTAGTCTTTGAAAGTCTACTGAGTTATCAGTCTGAGTGCTTTCTTCTGCATGATCAGTAGGAGTATTGGTAGATGATGGCATTTCAGTATGAGCACCAAGATTTAGAGATGAAGCCTTATGACCTTCCTCAAGGAATTGAGAAGCATACAGTTCTTCTTGATCTACAGGTGAACGGCTAACATCTTCATTTGTAAAAGCGATTGAAGAGATACCTCTTTTCTCAGCAACTCCCCATGTTTTATTGCCTTCAAGTGATAAGAAGTACTCTTCATGCTCTATTTCTTCTTGTTCACCTCTGCCATCTGCTTCTTCTGCAGTCCTTTCTTCCTCTGCTTCTTTTCTCATTGATTTTCTCTCTCCACTTCTTTGCTCAAACTCTTCTCTGTCTTGATCCTCTCTCTCCTCTATCTCTGGTGCGAAAGCTAGTATGAGCACCTAGAGGGGGGTGAATAGGTGCAAAAACAGATTTTCTAAAGAAGTGTGCAATTCTAATTAACAATATATTATGAAAAGGAAATTAGACTTTTGTAAACTAATTAAGTTACGATCAAAGTAAAAGAGCTTAGTGAAGAAAATAAGAACACAAGGTTTATAGTGGTTCAGCTTAATCCAAGCCTATGTCCACTCTTCCGCACTGATAGCCCATCGGCTGGATTTCACTATGAATCAAAAGAGTTGTTATGGTATGCCCTTCCTTGATTCCACAGTGTAGAGACTTTGCTACACTTCCTCAAGATCTCACAAAGAAATGAACTCTCTTTTGAATACAAGATTTCGCTCAACGAATGAATTGACTAAGAACAAGGAGCTTTAGACTTTGGAATTCTTTTATCGTGCACACACTCAAACAACTAAAATGTCTTCCTTATATACTCCTTCATGCCATCACACCCGCTGGCACTTACCAAAGGAATTCTTCCAATCTACCTATTGGATATAATCAACTAGGAAGATTTTGAGTTATTTAAGGAATATGACGATAGCCCATCAATCCTGCTCGCCCATATAATCAGGATCTAGGTTTCCATAAGTAGAACCTTCCAAGTATACTTTGCCGATCAACGGATCCAAAATTCCTGAATCAATCTCAATTTGAATAATGGATTCTGACATGCTGTATCCAGGCAAGAGATCTTCTCCAGTCGATAGAATCAAATCCTTAACGAAACATTCAGTTTTGGATAAGCCTTCTTCGACGGTTTAGAAACTGTCAATGAGGATAGACTTTGAGTTTTGAGTTTGGCAGTCCGAAGGTCTTCAAACTTTGATGAAAGAGTCTGCAAGTCTTCAGACTAGACTGATGGAAACATTTTGTCAGCTTCAAAACACTCAAGGAAGTTTTCTCCAACATCTGAAACAGAACGTTGTAGGTTTCTCAATGTAAGAGCAGAAATGGTGATATCTTCTTTATCTTCTTCATCCTCCAAGATGAGTGCTCTTCTTTTCTTGGATGGAGTAGTCAATGGCTCATTCTCTTTCCGTTTTGCAGCTGAAGAAACTTGGTGAGTCTTGACAGGGGTTTTCTCCTTAAATCGCTCCAAAGCTTTGTTAAGTCCCTTCAGACACATTTTGGAAACCATTTTCAGTCCCACCACCATTTGATCACATGTACGAACACATAGAATCTTGGGAGGCTGAATATTCAAATGTCTGAATAACTTTGTAACAAGCGCTGAGAAAGGAAGTTGGCCTTTGTCTTTTACCATCGTTCTATACATGTGAAACATGATAGTGTGTGGTAGAGAGAATTTTTTGCCAGCATTGATAGCATACATCAGCTTTGCTTCTGAGTTGGAGACGTTAGTCTTCGAAGTCGATTTGGGTCTAAGACAATTGATCATGATCTTATGAAGCAAAATATTTGAGGCATTCATCCTCAAGTACGAAATTCGTCCTTCTACCATTCCATCTCGAACAAGCTCTACCATCGCACGACCAATAGACACATTAATTGATTGGAATGCCCCTCTTTCTACTCCAATCACATCTGCCAATGTGTCCATATCAACGATATAGTCTTTCTCTCGAACACTAAAAGAAAATCTATTCGCATCCAAGAAACTTAGATTAGAATAGAAGTACATAGTAAGTTATGGATGAGCCACCATTGTTTCAGAGCAAAATTATTCAAGTTGAAGTAGAGTGAATTTCTCTCGCAGCTTCACATTCAGAGAATCAAGAAAATCAAAGTCCACACTTCTTGGGTTGATCACCCCTCGCTTTAGCAACTTAGAGTAAAGTCGCTTGTGTTCCTCTAAGCGAAACAAATTTGTCATTTTGCTTCGAATATTCGCCACAACACCCATTCTAGACTTAAAATGAGTGTACATTTTGTTATCATCATTCCCATCAGGTTGACTAAGAACTCCAACACATGGATCGCTTGGAATATTCACAAATACCCTTTCTGCCGATCCCGCAGGAGCAACTCCCAATCATTCCATTGTTCGCAAGAAGTGGGTTTCATTCCAATACCCTTTCTCTTTCAAAAATTCATCAATAAAGTTCAAGGGAGTACCTCCCTTCTTCAAGGTAGAGTAAAGTTTAAAGATAAAAGCGGGCTTTTGAGTTCTTACGAGTTCTGTGTGTGACATCTTGAAATTTCGGAAAAAGAAATTATCGGATGAAAAATCAGAAATTGGAAGAAAAAGAAAAATGATAACAATATTATTATTATTTTTCTTTCTCTCTCCTCATTCCTCTCCTTGCCCCAACATCCGCCCCACTCCCCACGTATCTCTCTCTCTCACATTTTCTTTCCCCCTCTTTCCATGCAATTTCCTCCCCCTCTCTTTTCTTCTCTCTCTCTCCCACTTTTCCACCCCCTCACTCATGCCAACCCCTCAGCAGCAATTTCCCTTCAACTTCCCCCCTTTATTTTATTGTTTCTCTCTCTTCCCCCTTTCCTCCCTCTCGACAACCCTCCTCCTCTCTTCCTTTTCTCTTTCTCTCTTGAGTTTCTTTTCTGCTTTTGCTTCCAAAACAGCACAGTGTGCTGCCTTTTTTGCCCCAAGCCAGCCACCATCTTGCGCCATGGCCGTGGGCCATCACTGTTCGCAAGCTGCCATCCACCGCCGAAGAGCCGCACCACCCATTCGCGAGCCGTCGGTCTGCCGTTCTTACCAAATCAGAAACCATCTCCACCGAGACCCACTTTTGCCAAGCGCCTTCGTGACATTTTGGACGTAACCATGCATAGCCCTTGCCACCGTCGTCGCGCTCATGTCGTTGGAATTGTCGTTGGGTGAGTTTAGCTCCTAATCCTTTGATTAGTGCCTAAACTTGCTTCAGAGGTTGATTAGGTTTAAGATTGGTTTAGGTTGGCTTAAATAGAGACTAATGATGATCTATAATGGTTATATTAGTATTAGAATGGGTTAATATTAGTCAAATTAGGGAGATTTGCATCGTTGGGGATGATTTGGGTGAAAACATGTGGCATCCCGGAAATTCAAAGCCGAGCCTTAAGGTGTGTTAAATGTCTTTAATTAGGTGATAGAATTTTATGGCTTATGCTTTAGCCAATTTGTCTTTTAATTTGATGAATTTTGCTTGTGTTGTGGAAATTTAAATTTAAATGCTTGGCCATATGATTTAAATTTCAATAATTAAAATATCCCAAGGTTTTGGCCAAGATGAAATTTGAGTTTGGAAATATTAATTAAAAGGAATTCAAAAAAAAAAAAGGAAAAAGGGATCAAAATTCGAAATGGGCCTTGAGCCCATTAGCCTCAAGCTTGGTGGGCCAAGCTAGTCGGCCCATTGGGCCCAAGAGGGGATTTTCGACCAGCCCAAGGGGGAGTGGCCGGTTGGGCCTAAGCCCAAGCCCAAGCCCAAATCAATTCAAAAATTAGTGTGACAAGTGGCATAAAGTAAAGAGCATGCATTGGCCATAGGTGTGGTGGATCAATCATTACCTATGATGAGCCTAGGGGAGTATAAAAAGGGGATTTGGAGAGAGAATGGCCGGTTCTTGCTCCATTTTCGTCCAAGAGAAGTGAGAGGGAGAGAGAGAGTGTGCGAGAGAGAGCTTGAGCGGAGGAGAGGCCGAGAGGGAGGAGGTGGAGCCGAGAGTTCCCGCCGCCCGTTCGCCGTACGCCCGCCTAGTCCGACCGTCCTACGCCGCCGTGTGTTGCTGTGTGTTCTTCTTTGAGGCAAGTGGGGGTTCCTTTACTTCTCTTGCACGTTGTTTGATGGTTGCATGTTCGGTTTGAGGGGTGATTTGGGCGAAATACCGAGGTAAGGGTTGAATGTGTTCATGTTATGTGGCTGTTTCCGTTCGGTTGGTGGTAGACAGTTTCTTATTCGAGCTTGCATGTGTACTTGGATTGCGATTTTGGCTTCGGTGTCTTCATGGGAGTTGAAGCTAACATATTGTAGTATGACATACTCGAATTTCATGGAAAACGAAGGTGATATGAGGGGTCAAAAGCTCTGTTATACGGAGACTTAGATCTACGAAATTTTCACTGACCTTTTGTTGATTTCTTGGTTGCATGTTGATTTCTGTTGAAGATCTCACTTTGTTGTCTTCTTGAGAGTTGTAGGAAACACCCTAAGCTACAACATACTCGAAAATGAGGCAAAAAGAACAAGTATAACTTGGTGAATCGGCTAAATCTTTGAGACGGATGGTTCTGTTGAAGTGAACCGAGACACCCGAGACTTCACGGGTTAAAATGGTGACCAAAATCTGGGTATTTTACCTAGATCCCTTCATGAAAATTTTAAAGGACACACTGATGTATAACATACTCGAATTTCAGAAGAAACGAAAGAGATTTGATGGGTCAAACCTAAGTTTTTCGGTGATGTACGTTCTGGACGAAACGGTAGAGGTTCCAGAAGCTTCGTGGAGTTATATAAATTAATCTATAAAGAATTTGGCTAAGAGTCCTTCATGAAAAATGCACGAAAATGTGTTGGCTATTATCCTGTAAAATTTGGGAATTTTCGGAGGTCATATGAGTATTTTAATTAAATTAATTCGAAAACCGTGTAATCTGGCCGTGATCCGAATATTGGGTGTATTTTGTGGAAATTTGGGAAATTGTGTAAAATGCGAATTAGCCATGGATTTTATGTGAAATCTGATTCTAATTGTTTGTTTAAGGATTGATTGAAGATTATGATTTTTGGAAAATCATAAATATTAAATATAATATTTATTTAGGAAAATAAATAAATATAATAATATAATAATATAATAATAAAATAATAAAATAATAAAATAAAAAGGTGGATTATTTTATTGGCCATGAGTCCTATTGAACTATGATGCATTGCTATATGACATTGATGCATGTGAAATCATTAATTATGATGTATTGTTATATGGCAGCCGATGTATGAATGATCATGAATTATGATGCATTGCTATGTGACATTGATGCATGTATGATCATGAATTATGATGTATTGTTATATGGCATTGATGTATGAATGATCATGAATTGTGATGCATGTATGTAAATCATATGCCATGAAATAACAAGATGAAAAGAATGATGAAAGTGGAAAATGGTATGTGAGTAAGAGGTTGTGATGGAGGATGTTGTACGGTGGCACAGGGCGTGATTCCGAGAGATTCCACTGGGAGTTTCGGGATGCCGGAATGTGGGGGGGCCGGAAGTCCGGTTGTATCTCGGATACATGCCCGGAAGTGACTCGCGATGCCGGGATTAGGGTGCGAGATCCCCGGTTAGAAGGGTAAAGACCGGAAGTCCTGTCGGAGGTTTCGCCGAAGGGAGGTTCCTCGTGATGCTAGTTGAGGTGCGAGATGCCCGGAATGTGGGGGGCCGGAAGCCCAGTGGCCATGAGATGGCTGGAATGCTGGGAACCCTGTCGGAGGTTTCTGCCCGAAGGGTGATGATCAAATTGATCATTGAATCATGTCGGAGGTTTATGACAGTAGGATTGATAATGATACCCTGTCGGAGGTTTCTGCCCGAAGGGATGGTGATGATTTGAGAAAAGATAATGTGGGGATCAATTGATAAATAAAAATGGAAAATGATGATATGATGTGATATGCATGGTGATGCATGGCTAATGATGATGTGATATGCATGGTGATGCATGGCCAATGATGATATGATGTGATATGCATGGTGATGCATGGTTAATGATGATGTGATATGCATGGTGATGCATGGCTAATGATGATATGATGTGATATGCATGGTGATGCATGGTTAATGATGATGTGATATGCATGGTGATGCATGGCCAATGATGATATGATGTGATATGCATGGTGATGCATGGCTAATGATGATGTGATATGCATGGTGATGCATGGTTAATGATGATGTGATATGCATGGTGATGCATGGCCAATGATGATATGATATGCATGGTGATGCATGGCTAATGATGATACGATGTGATATGCATGGTGATGCATGGTTAATGATGATATGTATGCTATGATGATGCATGAATACGCTTGTCATCAAAAAGGTAAGTGATGCCTGAATTGTATGATGGTATGCATGGTGCACTGAGTTGTTATTGGATTTCCCTATCTGCTGAGTGGCTGTACTCACCCCTTTTGGGGATAACATTTCAGATTAGCACTATGCCGCTTCGCTTTTTCGCGTGGCGTGTTTTACGGTATTCCGTCGACGTCGAGGTGGAGATGGTGAGATAGACTGTCCCTCGGTACCCGGATTGACTTTTATCCGAGTACGATGCTTAGTCATGTATGATATCGGCCTGGCTGGGGGCCCTGTCATACAAGAGTTTTTGTCCGTGCACGTCCGTCGAGATGGTGCTATGCGAGGGATGCTGCCGCCGCCACCACCTGACGCACCGGGATGGGTGTGAGATCGCGCGCGAGGAGTAGGAGCTAGACCGCTTTTTGGTGTAGATAGTTGACGCTCGTGATGGGAGGGTTTTTGTGCTTATATGATGTTAGAGGTCGGAGTTCCTTTTTGAGATTTTAGGAAGGACATGGCAGAGTCCTTACCTTTTCTGTTTCTTTTGTACCGACCCGAGGAAAAACCCCATCTCGCTATATGTATGCATGTAAGCAAAGCGTCAACACTGTTTATAAAAATCGTGGTGTTTAGTTGGTGTGTATTTGTATCATGGGATTGGTAGGGAGATAGACGGTGATATTTATTTGCTTCCGCTATGAGTCGCGCATGGGACCGTTTTAAAAAAAAAAAAAAAATGCCTGTAATCTGGCAAGGCTTAATTTAGCAAAGAGATAGAGATGGTGAAAGATGTAACATCGGCACTGTTACGACCTGCGAAGGGTTCGGGGTGTTACAAAACAGAAGTTGTTCATCAGAACTAGTTCTTGGACGTTTGCTATTTGCAATTTTTGTAGATTGAAATTGGTCGTGAATCTGAAGCCGTTGTCTTCTTGAGAAATGTCTTAAACATCTTAAGATACAACATAAATTTTTCTCAATATTTTTAGGGACTCAGAAGCAAGAGATATTAGCTCCGTCATTTTTTAACAGAAATGCAATTTTTGCTGGAACTGGTGACCTTTTAGGATTCTAGGGGTTTTTATCGACTTTTGGAGTTCGAATTTTAAAATGCTTTCTTCACAAAAGTTTTTTTTCACCTCTTTTAGTTTAACATAATCAAATTTCAAATCAAGCGGATGTGTTTAAGACCTCGTACCAAACTGATTTTGGAAAACTGACTTTTTGAGAACGGACCTAATTTTGGTGCTAGATTGAGTGAGTTACTGGGCCGAACCTAGAAGAATCTGGGTCTCGGTGTCTGCATGAAAAATGTTTTTTTACGTGTCTTTTGTTACATATTCAAATTTGGAAATTTTCTGAGCTCGATTGGTTAAGTTTTTGGATTTAAACTTGGAGACGTGCGAAGGCCCAGTTTCTATAAATTAGGACTGATTTTAATTTGGTGATGGTTCTTAATGTTTTGCTTGCTTTAATTAGTGTTTTTAATGACTCATGGATTTAATTTATTAGTTACTTAATTATGGAATTTCACTGTTCGTGATGCACTGTTTACAAGTTACTGTTCACGCAATACTGTCCACGAAACACTGTTCATGCGCACTGTTCATGTGCATTGTTTACCCGAGAATGAAAAGTGATCTAACTTCATGTGTATTGATATTATGAAGTGAATGGATGTATAAATGCATGGGCATCCGCATAAATTGGGTGATGTTTTGTGCAATAGTATGGTAATTGGAAATTGTTGATATTTAATTAGAAAATACCGGGTGTCGGGTTTTGGACGCCGAAAGTGTTTTTAAATACTATACCAAACTATGAGATTTTAAAAGAGATGACACAAATTTCTAGTTTCGATCTGACTATGTCCCCACACACGATTGTTTTACCATGCATTTTAAATATGAAGAAAATAGGCCAAGATCACTATTTTAATTGAGGTATTTGAATGCAATGCATAGTATATTGGGCCGAAATTGAATAAATGAATGAATGATATGAGATGCCATCATGAGCCTTTGAGGCCGGACGATGCTCATTCGGGAATGCCCCAAGTCAATGGATGCCGGTCGCAGTGGATGCTGGGCCGATGCTCCTTCGGGAATGCCCCACATCAATGGATGCCGATCATAGTGGAGGCTGGACCGATGTTCCTATATGGAATGCCGTCTAGATGTAGATGTTGCCATGCTCGATGGTGCGAGACGATGTCCGATTATGCCGGAAGACTGTTATATGTTGCATTGACTGTAATCCATGTAATTGATCGATTTGTGCTATGTGGCACACTAATATGCAAGAACGCATGAGAATCATGGCATCTTTAGTTCTAGTCATGCATGAGTTGAGCACACTGTGTATGGCATGCATGCATGGACCGATAATGCATTTCACACATTCTTCTGTTGTATTGAGAACAAAGCCTTGAGAGGTGGCCTAACTTGGATGGCAGTTCGTCCGCGCCAATGTGGGGCCTAAAGAGAACAATACTGGGCTGGGATGAGGGATGGCGATGTGTCCGCGCCTCTACCCCAGACAACGCATTTGTGTGGCAATGGCTAGGTGAGATCACTTGTAACACGATTCGTATGTGATTGATGAACTGCGTCATCTAATGGCCATGTGTATTGCGTGAATTGTGCTGAGTTATGATGTGCAGGGTATGGCATACTAGGTAAGGTTGCATGCAAACCGACTATTGATTATTGATTGTTAATCTTTGGTTTGTTTGTGGGATGGTTCTGAAGAGATACCCCGAGTTGAGTTGGTGTACTAATTGGGGGACTAGGGGAAGAATTCACTAAGATTTACATCTTACTGGTTATTGAATAAACATTTTTCAGGTCTCAAGTGTGAAGATCCCGGAGCTTGAAGCGGAAGGGTCAGGAGCATAGGTGGCTTAGTAGTCCTTTGTGAGATAGACATTTTGTATAAGCTTGAGGTGTTTATGAAAGTGTATTTGATTTGAAACTGGTTGTCCTACTTTTCTATCCCATGTTTGTTGCTGTTAGGGGATTTATTAATTCGCTTCCACATGTGCAATAAAATGAAAATGGTCGGCGACGAAACCTGGGAATGTCGCAAAATTCTATTGACTGCCGAGGGATGTGCGCGAGCTCAAGGTTCGGGCCGTGACACTGTGTCTTCAATGATTTCTTCCTCCGCTCAATGATC
The DNA here is from genome assembly GCA_004368105.4 of Eucalyptus melliodora. NCBI lineage: Eukaryota > Viridiplantae > Streptophyta > Magnoliopsida > Myrtales > Myrtaceae > Eucalyptus > Eucalyptus melliodora. The sequence continues at coordinate 45,183,284 of CM023404.3, forward strand.
AATATGCTGAGGTTTAGCTTGAGGAGATTGACGCGGTTGAGAATGTTGTGGGCTTTGTTACTGTCTTGGAGATTCTTCTTCCTTAGTGAGGTCAAAATGTGTAGGACCCTCACACATGTGTTGCGGTCCCCTGTTTGCAATCCTTGAAGACTTTCTTTGGGAAGCTATTCTCACAGTCTTTGAGAGATTCCAAACTCAATTCACAAGAAAGATGAGAGCTTTGAAGATTAAACTAGAGAGTAAAAAGTAAGAAAGTGATGTTCTGTGATTTTAGGTTTGTGAAGAAGATGATCAGTATATGAGGCAGTCGAAAAGAGGTATACGGAACGACATAAAAGGAAAAATAGAAAATGCATTTTCAAAAAATAACTACCTTTTTGAAAAATAGATAACCGTCATTTCAAAAGATAACTTCTTTTTCGAAAATGAATGATTGCAATAATTACGAGAATTGGGGAAGATAACATCAATCAATTACATATTAATAGATAAACGTACATTTTCAAGATTTTATCCGTGAGATAAATTTCTAAAACAGAAATAACTTACAGTCATGAATCTTGATCTTTTGAGTCTAAGTATCTTTAGACTTTTAGTTTGAGTATCTTTAGACTTTTACCCCTGAGTTTGAACCTCTTCAGACTTTAAGATATTGAGTTTGGAACAAATAAGCTCGAATTGACTTTTCTCCAGTGGCTGCCAACTAATTCTTTGAGTCTATAAATTGGATTAAGACTTCTCCATTTTGAACATGGTCTCTAATAAAATGATGTCGAATCTCTATATGATTTGCTCTTGAATGAAGAACTAGATTCTTGGTGAGATTAATCGCGCTGGTGTTGTCACATTTGATCTCAATGCATGAGTCTTCGATTCCAAAGTCTCTTAGCTGTTGCTTTATCCACAAAATTTGTTAACAACAACTTCCAAGAGCCACATACTCTGCTTCTGCTGTTGAAAGATCTACAGTACTTTATTTTCTTGAAAACCAAGATACTGTCCTGTTCCCAAGTAATTGACAAGTGTCCGAGGTGCTTTTTCTATCAACTCTGCATTCTACTAGATCTGCGTCTGAATATCCAAGGAGAGTAAAGTCTCATTCTTTATGATACGAGAGACCCAAATTAGAGTTTGATGCAACGTATTTGATGATACGTTTTGCAGCACTTAAATGAGATTCTTTGGGATCTGATTGAAATCTGGCACAAATACAAACACTAAACAAAATGTTAGGTTTAGAAGCAGTAAGATAAAGAAGTGAACCAATGATACTCCTGTATAACCTCTGGTCAATTTTCTTTCCTCCTTCATCTTTGTTCAGCTTCGAGGAACTTGACATTGGTATATCAGTCTTTTTGCAATTTTCTAAGCCAAACTTTTTGACAAGTTCTTTAGCATATTTTTCTTGGTGAATGAAAGTTCATTCCTTCAATTGTTTTACTTGAAGTCCGAGAAAGAAGAATAGTTCACCCATTATGCTCATTTTAAATTCATCCAGCATAGTCTTAGAGAATTTCTTGCACAGATTTTC